>CM029780.1:8112539-9444039 GCA_017562165.1 Ectropis grisescens | reverse complement strand
ACTGGATACGAATTTTCGAAAAACAAATCTGTGACAGTTTACAAAGTTTTCACCCTTTCAAATTTTGTATAAGTTTTATTACATAACTATACCATGAAATCATAACAATGGACCTTTGTAGGTTCATTGTTTTCATTTCAAGTGGAAGCATTACTTAGAACAAAGGATCCATGTGAATCATCGTATTTGCACGGACATGAGTATTGAAATTAAATTTATTGTGCACTAGCAAAGCCGCGCAGTTTCCGTTCCCGTTATTTTATCTCGATAAAAAGTAGCCCGTGTCTTATTACAGACTATAAACTGACTGTGTTTCAAATTTCAGTTCGATGTCGTTCAGCAGTTCCGACGTGATTGATAAAGGTACAAGTTCGCGCTGAGACCGCGACCGGAGACCGCAACAGGCACTTGACACTATAGAATTGTATGGGCGTCAGTTCACGCCGAGACCGCGACACATGTCTCGCGACACGTGTCTTGGTCTCCTGTCGCGGTCTCGGCGCGAACTGGCGCCCCTACAAATCCATAGTTGCAAGCATAGAAGACAAATAACTAAAGTATAGAGTGCTAACACCACACTAGACGCCCAGTGCAGTTTTTATAAAAATAAGTAAAATAACCGACTTACCGATGAAATGTGATACTGGATTTCAATTTTGTGCGTTTTCTAGTATCGTTTTTGCAAGATCGAACTGCACATTTCACCATTTTAATAACAATATTTGAAAAAAATCCCTCGAGAAACGCACTTTACACTAGTAAAGTCTGGCGCTTGTAGTCGTACTCGATCACTAGATCGAGTACGACTACAGGCGCTCGCGGCGGGAACGTCGTTTTGTTCTCACTCGTGCCTACTGTTCCCACTTCTATGTGCGTGCTCTATAGTACTTATACGTACTCAATGGTTGCAAGTGCTTGTCGCGGTCTCCGGTCGCGGTCTCCTGTCGCGGTCTCTTGTTGCGGTCTGCGGGCGAACCGCTACCTTAACGAATATTCAAACATCCAAACTTTGACATTCTGTAAGTAGTAGTGCCAAAGTTTGTATGTTCGGATTTTTGTTGCTCAATAACGTCGGTTCGTTTGAACTTTTATCACAGGAAAATAACGGGGAACTGAGGGTCTACCGCCTACCCAAAACTGTCTTAGCTGTGAAATTGCTCTCTCTTTTCTATTCCCTTGAAATGATAGAGACAGCAATAGCAAAGCCATAGCCGATTTAGTTAGGCGGTAGAATGGCGGATTTAGTTAGGCGGTAGAGCGGCGGGAACTGCGCGGGTAAACCGGCGGATCGCTGCTAGTTTATCAAATTAGTAGGATTTAAAACATTTTCTATGAAATCATTACATTTATTAACCTTTATAAACTCTGTCTCCAACTCTCCATCAACTCGATCACGTGTGTTGTGGGATTCCGTGCAATTCATTTTTAAGTTGTCTTTGTGCTATGATGAACTAATTGTGCCTCGCGGTTTTACCCGCGTAGTTGTCGATCTCGTTATACAATACAATGACACTTTATATGCACCACAAACAATGTTGACAATAATTTAAAAAAACAATAAAAGAAACACATTATGGGGATAAGGCGAACTTATCGGTAAAAGCGATCTCCTCAAGACAACCTTTTTAATTTTTTTGTCATATACATATGTTAAGAAAATACTTTTGTAGACAATTATCTATTTCAAACTCAAACCATAAATAACAAAAAAAAAGTCTATGAAATACAGTCATAAATACATATCTACCCCCCACATTGCAGAAAAAGAGTTATAGTAGTAGTATTTTTTTTTTACTACTACTATGATGAACTGATATGAAATCCTACACAATGTTATTGTGTTGCGATACAACGACAGCTGTTTCGTACTAGAATGGAACTCACTGTTTGCGGTGCTCTTATGCAGCAGAATTCAATATTATGCATGTTATATGTTAAGCTTGTAATCTCAGTAAGAATATTCTTAAACCTCATATACAGTTAGGTCATAGTAAGGTTATATTGCTATCGGACGACCAATGACACTGTTTCTTTCAAACACTGCCACCATGGACACAGATCGCCAACCCCTAAGTGACTCTACCCTATTCATTTTGAACGTTGACATTAGGGATAACTAGAATTTTATCAGGCATCAATCTAGGCCGCCGCCAGTGGTTTATGGGTTCAGTACCCTCTTGCCTAAATCTGTATTTATCCAACGGCTATTCAAGGCTTGTTTATCGCTTAGGGAGGCTCGGCCTAGATTAGACAAAGCTATCGAAATTGCCTGCAAACTCGAAACTCAGATTTGACAAGTAAATAAGTTTTCTTGAAGTAACAACTTTGTTATCCTCCTTTTTACCCGACTGAAAACTGAATTTAAAAACTATATTTTCAAAGACGACCAAGACCGCATTTCTGTCTCCGGGCCGTGGCTTTCCCTGGTATTTTTTCTATGATGACTATAATATCAACATCGCACACAAGTAGGCCCAAATCGTCTCGAAATAGAACTTCCGGAAACACAGATGTGCCTCGTCTATGTAAATAGACCTACCGGGAGTCCGCGCCAATTATAAAAATATCCGTTGAACCAGCGACACTATCGAAGTTTGTTAAGACACTAGATACGTGCCCTGACTTTGCCCGGGGTTGAACAACTGATGCCTATAAAATAGGCAATAACTATAATTTTTAATGTTGAGAAGATTTTTGTAGTACGTTAGATAGGATTCAAAGATTCCGTATAGAACAATAAGAAATTGTATTTTTTTGTTTGTTCGAAAGGTGAATTGGTCTGAAATGTTTTATCGAAATCGGTTAGACCGTTCCAAAGTTAACAGCTTTTTTGGAGCTGCGATAGGAATCTTAGATGCAAAATGGGTACTTATTTGCTTTACTTCCAATCATACGTATGACCCGAAAATTAAAACAATTGCGATTGGGACTTGTTAAAATTTTAACTTTGCATAAACTTGTCCTTAGAAGCCTTCACACAGGTACCATCCATCAAATTTTTTTTTCGTCTTGAAGCTTCTACAGCCATTATATTCCCACGAGGTAAATTATACTTGTCCATTGTTCTCTTGAATATAATTCAATTAATTTGTAACATAATACTTAAATAAAACATGAAATAATCATTGCTCTTCAAAAATAGGTTATAATCAGACGTTATTCTTTTGTTATGGTCCGATAACAGTTTTATACTCTAGTAGCGGCCCGTTCCAGCTTCGCTCGGATAACAACCTAGATACCAACTGCAGCGCCATCTGCCGAGCTGATTTGTGAATCTGAACCATGCAGGGCCCTACCCAAATGTATACAAAAAAAATCATTCAAATCGTTTGCCGTTTAGGAGGAGTTTACTTACAACGAAAAGTGGCATTGATTTTTATATTATACTCTACTCGTATTCCGAGAGCTGGTAGCAAATTTTGGGTAGGTATTTGAGACAAGCTAAAAACTTGTCGCAAAGCTCTCCTGTTATACCCCAACACGGAGGTGCAGACCTGGCTGGTGAGAGGAGGGGCAAAAAAGAACCATACATTAAAAAAAAAAAAAGATGTATTCAGTGAATATGTTTGAGGCAATTTGATTTTTTCGGGAAACTTCGGCACATCTTTGAGCCCAAAATACCCCAATGCCTAAAGACGAAAGTATTTAACCAGTGCGTGTTGCCAGTGATGGCTTATGGAACTGAGACGTGGCCGTGGTGGTGGTGAGAGAGCTATGCTCGTAGTCTCTTTGCGCGACAGAATCCGTAATGAGGATATTCGCAAAAGAACGAAAGTGGCCGATATAGCTCAAATAGTAAGCAAACTGAAGTGGCAATGGGAGGGCCACATCGCTCGCAGAACTGACAACCGATAGGGAAGAAAGGTTCTCGAGTGGCGACCACGAACCGGAAGACGCAGTGTTGGACGGCTCTAAGCAAACTAAGCAAAGCTTGTACTAAGGCGGCCAGATAGCTGATATAATACATATATAGTTTTAAATACTATTATTATTCATTTATTATAAGTACCCTGGAATGGTGAAATGATCATTGCGTATTATCGTGATATAGGTAGTCTGGTACAGCATATCGAACCTGGAATATTATACGTAGTAGGTATTCCAACCCGATCCTTTCAGATGTTACAATGTGATTGAGCAACAAAAATACAAACTTTTACCTTTATAATAGTAATATGATTTTGTCCAAGCTCAAAATAAACATTTTTATCTCTTGGTAGCTCTACAGCGAAGCAACGGAATAAACCGTTGTAATTAATTAGGTATTGCTTTCCATTGTAATATTGGGGTTTAGTAAGTTAACATTTACCAAGTTTCATGATTTACCCACAGATTTCTAAAACAAAAGGCAGATGGAACGTGCGGAACACAGATCCTTAGGTCCGGAAAGCAAATATCAAACGCCAAAGCAAATACAAACTCCAGTCAGTACGAAACTGACTTCTGTCTCGTACGGGAGTCCCGTGTGATTTTATGTTTTGTTTAAGATTATGCCGTCTTGTGTCATCAAACATTGCAAACATTGTTCCCAAAAATAAAAAAAGGAAATTTCATAGGAAAGTTAGAATATTTTTACTGGTATTTATATAATTTACACGATTTTATTTCGATTGATGAATAGAAACACATCACCTCAACGAAAATAGGTCAGTGTTGCTATACTAAATTGAAATTATTTTCCCTGAAGTTAAGGTAAAATATAGATCCTAATTTTGTTTTGAAGATACTCGTAGACCAAATTATTGATGAACATTGTATAATTCAATTTTAAACCCTATATTTATAATCGTTATTTTTTTTATTTAATGTGAATCGATGCCAAGAACAAATCCTCGCCGTTACTAGGGTTAATAAAAATACTAATAGTGTTGATGAAAACTATAGTTATGAAACGAATAGATAAGAACAAATCCTCGCCGTTATAAAACGTCTCGTCTATGCCCTGTGGATTCTAACTTGATCTGTGCAGTGCTGTTAGCATATATATTTTCAATAATACGAACATATTTCTTTCTTACTCCTTGTTGAATTAGAGCCTCCCAGAGTAGATTGTGTTTGATTGAGTCAAAAGCTTTATTGTAGTCGACAAATGCAATGTATAGGTCTTTCCCATACTCTTGAGATTTTTCTATTAACTGTTTTAATACATGCATATGTATTAAAACAGTTAATCAATAGTTGAAAACCCTGCTCTAAAACCAGCTTGTTCAATGGGCTGTTCTTCATATATAGTCCTTGATATTCTATTTAGGATAAGCTTTGAAAAAAAATTTTAAATGTTTGACATGAGGGTAATAGGTCTATAATTTTCAATTACGTTTCTGTCTCCTTTTTTGTGGAGCAAGTTACTAACAAGAAATCCTTGCATTATATATTATCGGTGTAATAATAAATTATTTAAAAATAATGTTTTATGCGTTTATTATACGTGAAAATTTCCAAAGCTTAAGACAACAATAGTGGGACTTTTTTTCTTAAGACTGGGAACATTACACGCACACCAACGTGAGTAATTTGACAACGTCGGTGAGAGCTGTCACGCATACATAACTAATGACTGGCCTCACAGTGTCGTTCACGAAGGTTTCATCTGTTTAGAAATCTGTGGATTTACCTATATTTACTCAAGTGTGCACGTTAATAATGTTTGTTTACTTAGTATTTTATATCCAACTAGCAGATATCCTGCGATTAACTTTTGTCTTTACCTATATACAATATCGTTTAATGTGTCCACATTGAAACTAAAATTTATCCATTTTGCGTCTAACATTCTCATCGCAGATAAAAGAAGATCCGATAACTTTGAAACTGCTGAACCGATGTGATAAATCATAGCTAAGAACAATCCCGCCTAATTCACATTACAAAGAAAAAAATCAGTTCATCTGTCAGTATGGTATGATGTCACAGGCATACACACAAAGACATGTAACTTGTTACACCCCATCGTTTCTGCGTCGGGAAAGTCTGATGTCTGATGTCCATCAATGTCTTTGAAGTGAAAACTTTTGGCGCGCCACAGACTTGTCGTGGGCTGTGAATTGAATTCTAGCGTCCCGCTCGGGAATGATAAGAAATCTTCGGGTAAACTCGGGACCATGGCTATGGCCACGCCCTCCGGCTTCACACGCGTAGTTTCCAAAGTAAGCCAGAACATTTTGAGGTATAAGTTTGCACTTCTATCGGCAGCTCCTATGACTGCCAATTTTTTTTATCGCCAAAAGATCTGTGATCTGTGATACACCACCAACTCGCCTAATAGTGAACCAAGATCACCTAAAAGATATCTTCGAAAAGTTTATCGTAATAGCTATCAGGAAACTGTGAATCTGGAGGTTTATGCCACTCCTTACCTTCTGAGGTGCCCATTGAGTACGGTGAATGATCGTGGTAAGTGGTAAGCATGTGGAAAGGTTTAAGTTATGGTCTACGTATGCGCAGGTATGGTTAGGAATATTAGGTTAGTATCTAAAGTTCCTTGAGGTCAACTGCCATATGTATGCCCCTTTGTAAAAAAGATATGGTATTATCGGACAGCAGAGGGTCTACCGCCTAACCAGAACTGTCATAGCTATTGATTATGCTCTCTCTTTTCATTCCGCTTCAAACGATAGAGACCGCAGTAGCAAAGCGAAAGCCGATTTAGTTAGGCGGTAGAAGGGCTGGAGGGTAGGGTAGGCTTACCGCATAACTAAATCGGCCATGGCTTTGCTATTGTTGTCTCTATCATTTCAAGCGAAAAGAAAAGACATCAAAGCTAACACAGTTTTCATTAGGCGGTAGCCCAGGTAGGAACGAAGTTCCTTCGGATAATACAGAAGCAACATAATTTTCAAAAAAAAATAAAGAATTTCCTTGACTTTAGTATTTACTAGCAGCGCCCCGCGGTTTCAGCCGCATAGTTCCCGTTACCTTTGTTTCCCCGGTATAAAAAGTAGCCTATGTGTTCTTCCAGACTACGATCTAACTGTGTTCCAAATTTCAGCTCGATGCGTTCATGCGTTACGACATAATTGAGCCACAAACATCCTAATATCCAAACATAACTAACAGTACAAATGTCAATGTATGGACATTGACATTTGCACTGTTAGCAGGATGATTCTCACCTCTGAAAAATAAAGAAGGCAAGACTGGTCACGGCCAGATTTACGTGTCGCTACCCTATGTTACGCTATCATTATATACATGTTTTTCTTACTGTTTTTGACGTGACTACGTCTTATAAATCGATGAACGCCGGCTGCATGTACGAAAAATGTCCCGTTATGTCCCGTTGCGCTCTTTGTACGCTTTCGCCGCATCTATCAATGTTTTTCTATGTTTTACTAGGTAAACTATCGTCCGTAAACTAACTGACTTTACAGACAACCATTTTTTTTAGTCTCACATTGTTTTCAGCTTCCAAGCTTGTCGTTAGGAACGTCGTTCCAAAAAAAAGGATGGACTCGTATGTCAAAATAGGAAGAAGGTTTATGCCACTGTAGGGGGCAAATTGGTTGTCATTTTTTTAAAAATAAAAAATGAAGAGACTAGCTGCCAGTAAGCCAGCAGTAAGCAACATGCCTGCCACATAACAGCATAGTGACACGCAACTATTGGAACATGAAAAGTCCAAATCATTACCTAGCACTGCACTGCGTCACCCAGAGATGATGATGATAAGACAGTATTCGTCCAGTGAATTGTCTCTTAACGGAAATTGTAATTACTCATTGGCTTCGATAAATACATTTGTCAAATAATAATCTCTCTTATTGATAACAGAACCAAATACACGGAACACAGAAATGACATGGAAATGTTTTCCTCGTGTTGATATTAGTCACGTTTCTGATAGCGCAGCAGAAGAATGCCATAGATAAATATATTATTTTTTATTTATTCTTGTCATAGTGACTATTCACTTATTTAGAGGGGCATCGATAAAAAATAATTCGAAGGCACTGAAACCCTCGCGTTGTGTGCCGTGATCGCCCCGTACATGAGATTTTACCAAATAAAGCTTGCTTTAATCATGAATGCGTTTATGTCAAAGAGTTTACATATTCTTAATATATATAAATTTCCTGTCACGATGTTTGTCCGCGATGGACTCCTAAACTACTTAACCGATCTTAATCAAATTTGCACACCGTGTGCAGTTTGAGTCAACTTGAAAGATAAGGATAGTTTTTATTTCGATCAATATCCGAGCGAAACCGAGACTGGCCGCTAGTACTACATATAGAGTTAGTTTTCCACACGGTGCCTTTGTGCCAATCGTAAGCAGATGACGTGCATACTTTCTATGGCAACAAATGTGCCGCGACAAAAGTATGACACTTCCACAAGAGCGACAAGGCAAGAAAGATGCTACCCGTGATTTCGGTGTAAGCCGTTTGTGGCAACTCTACTATATACGTAGTGTATGTTAACTCTTTAGTTTATGTACAATGTGCATGTGTCCTCAAAACATACTCGTATCTTCATACACATCTCAAATTCTTGGAACATGCCAGTTTTCTCACGATGCAGAATTAAAAACTTAAAGCCGTTAAAGCTAGTGGAGAAGACAAAGTCGAGTTTCTTTTACTGTCAATAAACAACAGACTTTAACCAGTGCGTGTTGCCAGTCATGTCTTATGGAACTGAGACGTGGTCCTTCACTGTGGGCCTCATAACAAAGCTCAAAGTCACACAGCGAGCTATGGAGAGAGCTATGCTCGGAGTCTCTTTGCGCGACAGAATCCGTAATGAAGATATTCGCAAAAGAACGAAAGTGGCCGACATAGCTCAAAGAGTAAGCAAGCTGAAGTGGCAATGGGCAGGCCACATCGCTTGCAGAACTGACAACCGATGGGGAAGAAAGGTTCTCGAGTGGCGACCACGAACCGGAAGACGCAGTGTTGGACGGCCTCCCACTAGATGGACAGATGACCACACAAAGGTCGCTGGAAACCGCTGGCTGCAGGTTGCGCAGGACCGTTCGTTGTGGAAATCTAGGGGGGGGGGGGAGGCCTATGTTCAGCAGTGGACGTCTTGCGGCTGATGATGAAACAACAGACTTACTAATCTTACTAATATCACAGACAATTATCTAGCATATCAAGGTTTTACCCGTTCCGACCCATTACCGTAATTATCCCACGATAAAAGCGGCCTATGTGTTATACCCAAATAGTTTACACTAGCGGCCCGCCCCGGCTTCGCACGGGTACATACACACACACACACCCTTTTTTTTGTATCGGGTTTAAAAATAAGTAAAATTATAAAGGGAGTTTGAATTTTTTTTTTTTTTTTTTTATTAATGTTTTTTTGTATTTTTTATTTTAAAATTTTATACATATATAATATAATAATACTAGCTGAACCCGCTACTTCGTTCGCGTTAGCAGATATTACTGACTTATAGGTACATTAGTTGGAAGTATCGTACGTCAAAATATTTTCATAATGTTATCATTGAAAAACCGAGTGAATTTGTTTTTCCTCACAAAAAATTTATTTAATTTTATCATCTTTATTTTTCTTTTCTTAAACAAAATCAAACATACTTATTAAGGTTTAGTAGTATCGAACATAGCCGCAAGTGTAAGTTTGTAGGATTTTTATAGGATATATTATAAAGAAGCTGATGTGCATGATCTGATTACATACTTATCTTTTTTTATCCGCAAGCTGTTTTCTAGTTGTTACCCGCGAGTTCGCCCTCGTAAAATTTTGAACGAAACCTGTGTGGAATCAAAATGATTAAAATTTTGAGTTTTAATGATAGGTACTCAAGCAAGTTGAACCCGTAAATCTAAGCCAAGTCTTAGTGAAATGTTAATGTATGAATTTAATTGTAACACAGAAAAAATTATCTAAGAACGAAAGAATCCAAATTCGGCATCAAGATCCTTTTAGCAGCAAAAACTTATTAGTACAATTTAGAATACCAGTAACGCCACCTAGTGATGAAAGAAAAAAATACATACCACAATAGCAAAACATTGATTTAAATGGCCTTTAGTGCTTTTAGATTTAAACTGGCATTAGCGCCATCTAATGAGAATATAATGTTGCTTGTTATTTTGATTGTGAACGCAAATCACCTGTATTATCTACGCCAAAACGGATGCATATATTTTTAATTTTTTGGCTTTTACCTTACCATCATATCAAGTTCCTTACGAAAATATATACTTAGATTAATATGGAGTTAAACGAAAATATAGACTTATTAGCCCATGTGAAATTTTAGACTCTAAACTATCTGTGTTTCGTATGTCAACCCAATTCGTTGTGCCGTTTTGACGTCATAGTTAATATTTGTTTCCTTAGGGCCCATGCTTCTTTTCAAGTTGGTAGGTAGTACCTATAAGTAACCGATTTGCTATTTCTGAGTACAAACTACGTGTGTTTCTGAATTCCTTCCAAATGTGTTCAGCCGTTCCAACGTTGTCCTGTAAATATTATGAATGCCAATGTTTGGATGTTTGTTACTTAATCATAGCGGAACGTATCAAGTGATCGGGTTGAAATTTGGAATACAATTAGATCATAGTCTGGAAGAACACATAGGCTATACATTGCCTATGTATAGTTACTTATCTATATGTCCCTATGTGTTACTTAAGCTAAGCCAAGAATATGTTTCAAATTTTAACTCGATACATTCAGCCATTCCAACGTAATTGAGCAGCAAAAATGTAAATATTTACATATTTATATAATGTTAGGAAAGGATAGGATATTTGAAAATAAAACCGGTCAAATGCCAGTGGGACTTGAACGCGAAGGGTTCTGAACCATTAGCAAATAAAAGGATTTTATTGTATGGGAGCCCCCTTAAAAATATATTTTATTTTAATTAATTACATTTAAAGAGAACATTAAACTAAATATTATTTCAATAGTGAAAGCGTCAACATGTGACAGTTACGTTATTAGTATCGAGCAAGAAACGGTAAAAAAATCAAGTTTGTTGTATGGAAATAAGCCCCTCTTAAGTATTTATTTTAGTTTTAGTACTTTTTGTTAAAGCGGCAATAGAAATACAAAATATACAAAATACTGTGAAAATTTCAACTGTCTAGCTATGACCGTTCTTGAGATACAGTCTGGTGACAGACGGAGGGATGGACGGACAGCGAAGTCTCAGTAATAGGGTCCCGTTTTTACCCTTTGGGTACGGAACCCCAATAACAATCTGCTTCGGTTACCGAAGCTGGTTGAACACTACCTTTAAATTTTAAACAGTATTTGGATTAAAATAATACGTTAAGTTACGGCTGGTCTAGTAAGCTACAGCTGACCTAGACGGGAAAACGCCGCCTGTCGATCCGGAGACCCAGGGTTCAAAACCACGCGCTCCACTATCTTTTCAGAGTCATGTTCGTAATGCCGGTAATTAAAACGGTGAAGGAAAATATCGTGAGGAAACCGAAATGTACCTAAAATCTAAGTTCTATGTCATATGTCATCCACCAACCGACACTGGGCCAGCGTGGTGGATTATAGCCTGGTCTCTCTCCTTGCGAGAGAAGGCCCCGACGCCCAGCAGTGGGAACATTTAATGGGTTGTTTATGCTGCTACTTATTATGCTGATATGTTTTCTCCAAAAGAACAAAAATTTACTTCATGACAGGTAATTCAATGCTGTCGTTCGACTAAATTTTATACGAAGCTATGACTATGTCGTACAGATAAATATCTAAGCTGATTTTAGTTTTTTGTTGATATTTGAAAAATTACCTCCCTGTTTTCGATATATAAGATCACCTCTGAAGTATTTTCTACCAAACAAAAAAAGAATTATCAAAATCAACTAACAATTGGCGGAGAATTATCGTGTAAAATAAAACCAAATAATTAAAACGATTGAGAACATCTTACTTGTTTGAAGGAGGATGTTCTCATCCTCCTCCTTTTTCCACACAAAAATATTTTTGACAATTATTTTGTCATTCAAGACGACGCGACACGATCACGTGGGCACTTTCTAGAATCTAGATATTCTGTGGATCGTCTGTGATACACAGAATACTTAGAAGTTAGTATGTACCGAACGCGCCGTGCGTGTTGTTATTATTTAATGTTTGTGTAATTTCCGAACCACCAAACCGATAATGTTCAAGTTTGGACGGGACAATGTAAAAAAATGTGTTCTTTCTAACAAAAAAAGAAATAATGAAATTAAACTACGCAAACATGAGTTACAACCAAATACACATTCTGACTTTCACCCCCTCCCGCAAGAAAACCGATCAGAATTTGGGGATCAAAAGTAGCCTACAGCAATCTCCTTAGTATAAACTAAAATCATGCCAAGTTTCAGCTGAATTGAATCAGTAGTTTCGGCGTGATGCGTGATCCCTATACAGAAAGACAGACAGACAGACAGACAGACAGACAGACAGACAGACATGAAAGAAAAAAAATGCAGTTTCGCCATCAGTATCGACTATGGAGTGCTCCAAAAAAATTTTTTTCAAAATATCTTCAATGTACAGAATTCGACCCGTTACAGTTTTATTATAAGTATAGATTATTTACAAAAAAAAAGCCATTAGTTTTAGTGAGTCAGAGCTTCCCTGTACGCGATATTTGAAGTAGTTTTATTTTGTGGCAGCAAAATAAATTGATTTTCAGGAGCTCCGACACGTGGGCCAACATACAGTTGGCCATGAGTGAAACATTCTTTTCGTAGGTCGATCCCTAATAATTCGAAGGTTTGGTTGGCCCTGGGACTTGTTAATAGTTAACGCGAAAGATGATTTCACCGGAAACTGAAGTCGTTTAAAAGGGATTGGCAGATCAGTTGGAATCATCGCTATCCTCGGTATATGAGCTAGTTGACCAGCTGCTGGGCCAGTGATAAAATTTTGTTCAGCAAGCCGCTGCGAACGCTCGATTCTTGACTCTCTAGCACGCGATTGCGACGCGTATTCTCTCCGACTTGCAAGGCGATTTTCAGTTTCTGATGAAGATTCCTCATTACGCCGTATTTTTATTGCCCTCGCCTGGGAACTATGTTTAGAAAGTTGATATCTTGATCTTTTTGGCATTTTAGGGCATTATAAAATGAAAAATAGAAGGAAATAAATAATTAAACAGGCTCTTACAAAATTTTTGCTTATTGAACTATATGAAGTACTAAGCTGTTTGAATAATTAAAATATAATATTTATTATCAGGTTAGTAGTAGGTACTTATTGAAAGAAAATTAAAAATATGGGCGTAGAAAACTACCTTTTACTAAATTTTTGCTTAAATTTTGAACAGGAATGAATACCCATAAAATACTACTATAAGCAGTTTGAAAAGTTACATTAATATATAATATTTATTATCATATACTTATTTACCTACGAAACGAATTTAAAGCGAATTCAAAAAAATTTTCAAGCTAAAATCGTACGATCACGCACACGACCGCTGCGTAGGGAGCCGATCGCGCGAGTGAGCCGCGCGGCACTTTATTTTATTACATTGACTCGCGACACTTTTTGTAGATAATGATGAGTTCTGCAAAGTCGCAGTAAATGATTTTGGTCTATCATCAATAGTTTTCGCAGCGCACGCGACGTAAGGAATTTTTCAGGTCTTTTTTTTACACCTTATGTTACATTATTGGAGTTTTATTAAGGATTCCTAATTTTTTTTAAATATAATATAGCCTATGTTACTCGGGGATAATGTAGCTTTCCAAAGGTGAAAGAATTTTTGAAATCTGTCCAGTGGTTTCGGAGCCTATTCATTACAAATAAACAAACAAACAAATCTTTCCTCTTTATAATATTATTATTAGTATAGATATACTACGTATAGAGTTGGCACAAACGCTTTACACCGAAAGCACGGGTAGCAGCATCTTTCTTGCCTTGTCGCTCTTGTGGAAGTGTCATTCTGTTGTCGCGGCGCATTACTCTGTTGCCATAGAAAGTATGCACGTCATCTGCTTACGATTGACACAAAGGAACCGAGCGGAAAATCTAACTCTATACGTAGTATATGTAAACTCTTTGTTTATACCAGATTATAATCTATCCCTAATCCAAATGTAATCCAGATCCATCAAGTAGTTTTGTTTTTGTTTCATATCCATACAAACATTCGTAATTGTAGCGGTAGGACTCTTGCCAGGGTCCGCCTAGGGAAGTACCACACCTTTGCCAGTTATTCTACCGCCAAGCAGTAATGTGCAAACATTACCATATTCCGGTTTGAAGGGCAATGTTTGCAGAGAAATTTCAGAGCTTGGAGATATAATATCTTAGATCTCTGGGTGACGAGCACAGTCCAGTGTTAGGTAATGGCACATATCCTGCTAGTGTCGTCACTATATAGTATAAATAAAAAATAGATATAAAATATTAGTAAGATATGAATATTTATTGCTCAATCACGTCGTTCCGCTGAAAGAATCGGATTGAAATACAGAAAATGTCGTTAATAATCTGAAGTAATACATAGGCCACTTTTTATTCCGCAAAATGAATAATAGCCTACATTAATAAATCGACGCAATCGTAGGTTCACTATATTTTCTATTACAATTTAGTCATATTGCACTGAAATTCAGGATATGAACAAATGGGGCGTTTGCAAGCCTGCAATAACTGCACGCGATGACCGGTTGATACAAAATAATCGTTCGTGTATGGTAATTCAAATTATTACTACACCGCGAATATTGCTATTCTCCACGATTGCCAATCTGTTTCAAATTATCACAACAAAAAAACTTTTGCACTGTATCTTTGTTGTTCCAATTCTTCTTTATCAATCTCACCAACATCAACAGCCCACTAAATGTTTCAACTGGTGGGAATCGGGTGGATGACACATAACTTCGAAAGATTCTCGGTACATGTCGGTTTCCTCACGATGTTTTCCTTCGCCGTTTTATGTTAGCGGCATTACGCATACGACTTCGAAAAGACAGTGGTGCGTGTGGGGTTTGAACCCGGGGTCTCCGGATCGGCAGACGCCGTTCTGCCGACTAGACCAGCCGTCCTCTTCTAATTTCTTTTAATTTTACAGAAAACAGTTTGCGAGTAAGCTTAGGTCAAAAGGGTGCGGCCTTTTGCGCTGGACCGATGTTTAGTAGACAGTAGAGAAAGCCGAACGCCAACTGCCATAGGTCCACAATGTAAACACTATAAAGTATTTAATCAAGATCAGCACACATTTTTTCAATGACGAATTTTTTGATATGACGAGCAGGACATGTGCCTGATGGTAAGCAACATGCTTGCCACATAACAGTACTTACAGTGACACGCTGCTATTGGAACATGTAGAGTCCAAACCATTACCTAGCACTAGCACTACGCTCATCACCCAGAGATCTAAGACATTCCAATATCTCTAAGCCCTGTAATTTCACTGGAAACATTGCCCTTCAAACCGGAACTCAATTATTTAATTACCTCGACGTTTCAAGTATTGTGTTTATTATTATATGTTCAATTCGTGACAGCTTATGTTGCATATGTAAATGTAAAAAATAACTGCAGCAAATGGACGCGATTATCAATGTCAAAATTGTCTTATTTTCCATTACTTTTTTTTAACAATCCTACCAACATTATAAATAGGAAAGTTTGATGTTTGTTACTCAATTACGTCGCAACAGATTAAAGGGTCGAGGAACGCAAATAGTTCATGGTCTGAAATAGAACATAGGCTACTTTTCATGGTTAGAAAATTACGGTCGTGTAACTCTTAACACGGGTATAACCACGGGGCACTGCTAAAGTTATTATAATTAAAAAGGGTCGAAGTAGAATATTGTTTGTTCAACTGTCCAGTGGTGCGGATAACTCGTTATCATGCTCAGAGTTGAGGCAAAGTCCATCACGATGGAGCACTATGTGTGTCGTGTGATCGGAATTCGAACATAGTATAAACAGCCCACTAAATGTTCCCACGGCCGGGACTCGGGGCCTTCTCTCGCAAGGAGAGCCAAGGCCATAATCCAACAAGCTGGCCCAGTGCGGGTTGGCGGATTATACATGATCTCGAAAGATTCTAGGTACATATATGTCGGATTCTTTCAGCGTTTTAAGTTAACATAAGCATTGCCATTCAGCGTGGTAATGCCGCCAGCATGCTGGGTACGCTTCCGATTGGTAGTGGGCTTGAACATAGGCTTTCACAACAAAGCCGTGAAGCCTATATCTGATATGCTACAGAAGGCTGTCGATGATAATGATGAAATTTTCGGAATGAATATTGTGAATAATACGAATCACTAGAAATAAAATTAAGGAAAAAAAAACGATTTATTACAAACAGCGCGCTCGCTTGGCTAAGTAGAAATTTGTTTCGTTTCACGAAATCAGGGTTAACAAAATCAAATTTATTTCTCTCAACTCTACTACAAAGTAGCCAATTACATGGTTAACAATTACACATAAGTACATATAAATATGGTGTTGTTTTACGGCTGATTTTCCTTAAGGCCACTTAGACCTGATCCTTATAACGTCTAAATAAAATGGTTTTAGGCATGGACGTGTAAAAAAGTCGGACGTAGTCTCGCTAAAACAAAAACTGTGTCACTAGAGTCGGCCACATTTGCACGTGTGCGTTGTCACGTTGTCACTGATAGGCTGACACGCACACATATACACAAGTGGTGGGCGTAATGACCCAATGATGTGTGCGTGTCAGCCTGTATGTGACAGCGTACACGTGCACATTATGTGGCCGACTCGATGGACACAGTTTTGGTTTTAGCGAAACTACATCCGACTTTTTTTATACGTCCATGGGTTTTAGGTGTATTATTTATTTTCAAGCAAAAATAAAAACAATAAGAAAAGTATAACTGTTTTGGTTAGCCCGGTGGACCTCAAGGTTTAGGGTGCCCAATTATGACTAAAATTCACAAATGCCATGTATATCTTTTTTTTAATGGGACCCAACCAAAGGCGGGAACTAGCGTTATTAAGTTACATGCATGGACGTATATGCGTCCATGGTTACATGATATAAGGCCCGGGTGGTCAAGAATGGAAATCTGCATTGGTTTTTTATCCAATTTGGTATGTACAGTACGTTTAGTTAAAATATGTAGGCTGTAACAGTATTTTAGTAAACACCATCTGACCCCAAACTTTGCAAAGCTTATAATATGGCGGCCAGATAGCTGATATAATACCTACTTATATAGTTGTAAATACATACTTATTATACATAACGCCTAAACATAATAACTTCAACTCTTGTCTAAATGTAGTTGTGTTAAAAGTACACAGCTTTATTTAATTGTGTATGTATCTAATGATTATTACTCGTAGCAGTGTGACAAATAAATATGTGGGTGATGATGATTTGATAATAATACATTTAGGTACGAAAGTTAAGAACAAAACAAAAACAAACAATCTACGATCACAAGCAACAACAGGGCTTACGAAATAAACATATTACGCATATCCTATTACAATTCGCGACAACCCTACCTCCGATATAGAACGTAATTCTTCCAATGTCACGCGAGGACACGTGACGACACAGTCACGTTTCTAACATTCACGCCGTTGGCGAAGAATTGTACTACGCTCCATAAACAACGGCTTCCAATAAAACCTTCAATAACGCAATAGAGGCGCCACGCATCTTTGGATACGAGTGTGAGCGTGGAGTAGGAAAACAACTTATCTTTCACCACTGTATAGCTGAATCACGTTACCATTGATCATTTTATACAGCAACTTTGGTTGATACAAGAAACCAAAGAAGCAATGGTTATTGAACATTTTAATATAGACGTAGACGATACAAATAGTTGTAACGGCTTGAATTTAGCACGTGCACTGAGCCTCACGCGATAAATCGATATCGTTGGGAATTTTATCGATAAACTAAATACTGAAATGGGTCGCACCCATTATAAAGTATTACCAATATCAAGATGAACTTGTCAATTTTGTGATAGTTTATGAATTAAGAGGTCAAAATATAAAGTAGGTACTTCAGTTTTGGGACAGAGCTTGAAAATGTAACTCGATTAGAAATATAGCTCAAAAACTTAAGACTACTATTTGAGTATCTCCAGGTACAAATAGCGAGTCCCAGCAGTGGGAACATTTAGAGGGCCACTTATGCTAAACAGCGGTTACACTCTGAAGCGTAGCGACTGTTAAAATGTAAGTAAAGTATGTTAATTAATTCAATGCCACGCTGCGTAATACTACGAGTATGAATACTGATAATATCGATCCTCTCTCTTAGATATTTCGATGATCGTTTTAAAGATAGGAAGAAGGTATTACGAGGGTTGCCATCCGTCTGATTTGGCTTAGTTTGAGAGGCGATTAATAGCATCTGGTCAAAGTTATAGAAAAGTGGCAATATGGGGAGAAAATGTAGATTTGATTACAGATACAGGTGTTTTAAAATCTGTTTTCGATTAAATTTTTGTAAGATAGTCCAATATCCATCGAAATTATAAAGTATCTCATGTGATTAATACAAATATTTGAGGACAATGATATACATGCACAGTACTGGGAACTGGGAACGCAGAATGTAATGTGGAACACCGAATCACCGCAGCGTGGCCGAAATGGTAAAAAAGTGACTGGAGGAACATACGATAAAAGGATACCCACCCGTGAAATTAAAAGGTCTGATCCATAAGAACATTATAAGATGAGTCTTTTTTGGCCCATGACATAAATAAAGTCCATTGAGTTGCTGAAATGAAAATGCTAAGATGGGATGTGCGACATCACCAGACTCGACGAAATCCAAAACGATTTCATGCGAAGTAACTTCGGCGTACACGACATCACCGACAACACTGAGCTGGTATGGACAAGTGAAGATTAGGCCACCCGATTACGTAGGAAACCTGATGCTTCAATTTACGGTTCCTGGTCGAAGATCCAGAGGCTGACCCAAAACCAAATGGAGGACTGTACTGCAACGGAACATGAAAGAATGGGAGCTGTCGGATGATGATGTCATAGATACAGAGAAGTAGAGATAGAGTAAAACTAGGAAAGTCTGACCCCATTCGGATTATGCCAGGAAGAGAGAGAGAGAGAGAAGAAAAGGGGTCTAGGACAAACAAGACGAAAGCTTAGTAGTAAATAACATACCTTGCATATCAAGGCAATAACACAGCCATTTGAACATGAATATTCCTAATCACTCCTTAGCATTGCCAATTCCCCACTCTCCCACTCACATACTTTTTCACACTCGTTACCCAGGGACATAAGACGATATATCATTGTGCCTTGTAATTACTTTGGAAACGTCGGTATTCCTTTATACTTTTGCTAGGTCCTGCCAATGATAATAGCCAAGCGAGATGTCTTAGATAATAATAGCTGTAATAGGAATCAATAATTTGGCTGAATGCCGTATCAAGGAGACGTATTTGTGCAGCAGTATACCAGTCTCAACTATTTTTTGCGCACGTTTAAAGCCAAAATAGAGTGTCAGACAGAATCACATCAAAGCGTACCAACGTACAGCATCACTTGCGTACACTTGCGTTTGCTCTATTTAATGGGAACGTTGGTCACCGCAACCGAAATAAAATTCTTTTTTTGTTGTTGATTGGATCTTTTTTATTGACAAAATCTTTTGATGAGATTTGTATGACGTACTGTCGGTTTCACCAGTGTAGTTTTCGTTCTAATTATTTTCCCGAAATGAAAAGTAACCTATACCTATGTTACACCACATTAGATAGATAGATACTCTATTTCTATTCAAAATTTCAACCTGATCTGTACAGACGTTCTGACGTGATTGAGCACAAACATCCAAACTTTCGCATTTATAATATTAATAAGACTAGGAGCGCTCTGCGGTTTAATCTACGTAGTTTCTGTTCCTATTACTTTTCTGGAGTAAAAAGTAGCCCATTCCATCCATTCCATTCCAGCCTATATTCTAACAATGTTCTGAATTTCAACCCGATCCGGTCAGCCGTTCCAACGTGATTGAGCTACAAACATCCGAACCTTCGAATTTATAATTTCGTGACAATTTCAGTAGGTTGTTTTGACGTTTCATCTAAGTTTAGGGCAAAATAGAGTTGTCAATCAAACTGACAACCAACTCGGCCCTTGGCTTTTAGCTCTGAACTTTGACCTTTAGATAAACACCGCACCTCCATTTGATTTTTGAAACTAAATAACTCTTCAAGTTTCACCCTTAGCTTGTTATTTTGGGGAATAATTAAGAAAATTGATGGCCCTGTCAGTTACAAACCCAAAACAAGTCAGCTTATTAAAGTTTAGAACTTTAGAAGAACGTTTTCGACGGGTTAATCTAGAATAAGCTGTAATTAATTTTTGGAACGTTTGCCAAATTAAGGATTAACTTGATGAAATATAGGTTTTTGTATTTGAGGAAGTAAAAGTACTTTTTCTGATTTACTAGAGTCTGGCCAACGAAAGTAGATACTGGATTTTTTTCGCAAACTTTTTACATGACAACACTTCAGTGTTCCTACCATCGGGTATTTACCCTACGAATTGGGATATTTTAAACAGAAAGTACTTAGGGACACTTGATTCCAAAAAAGGCATTTTCAAAACAAACTGATTTAAACATTATATGAAATAAGTTTTTAAAATTCGTATGTGATCTAAAATTGTTTTCATCAAAAATAAGTACGACGCATGTACGTGTTGGCGATTATTTCAAGAGCAACACGCCTCTCTTTCTGCGGGACACGACCGAAGACGGACGTGTGCACGATACTGCATTTGTACTCGTACGAATAAAATAAGTACCCACAAGTTCTGCGAGAGACGCCTATTTTTTGCGTGAGTGAGCCATACACTTTAAGATTCCTCACTAAACACTCGGATGTGCCCCAACGTTATTACACACAAGGATTCAGCACACACAAAACCTACTGTTTTACGTTCAAACCTACTCCAGCTAACGTTACGCGCGATCCACCCGCTTCTCTGTTTTAACTCACTTGTCTGATTATTTGTCGATTCTAAGATGTCTAAATCACCAGCGGAGAAGTCTACGTCTGATACTGAGTTGCGACACGCTAGAAAGTTTAAAAGGCCCCGTGAGGATCCTTGGCAATCTGAGTTCAAATCACTTAAGGATGAAATGCTTAAAGCCATACATGCGCTTAGAACAGACATGACCGCGAGACTCACAAAAATGGACTTACAGTTAGGAAAACTCGGTGAAATTGAGAAGGCGATGGAGTTTATTTCAACACGAAATGAGGAACTATCGCGTACTGTGAGCGAACTGCAGGCAAAATGATCTACTATAATGATTATATCCAAAAGCTGGAGGGTCAAGTAGATGATATTTCGCGCAACTCGGTCTGTTCTAATTTTGAGATCCGTGGCGTTCCTAAGCGCGATAGCGAAACGAGGCATGACCTTGAAAATACATACTGAATCTGTCAAATGCAATAAACTGTAAACCTCCAGAGCTGCGTAATATTTATCGTTGGAATACAAAAAAGGAAGGTCACCCTACTATAGTTGCAGAACTAAACAACGCTCAAGCTAAAGTAAATCTAATTAGAGCTGCTGGGATATTTAACAGGAACAACCCAGGAAACCGACTCACCGCTTCTCACCTCGGCATTGTAGGAAATAACTCGTCTCACATTTTTATTGGTGAACAGCTGACTAACAAGAATCGTCGTCTATTTTTTCTGGGAAGAAAACTAGTTAGAGATGGTGTCTGTAAGTTCTGCTGGACCGCAAACGGAAAAGTCTTTTTACGAAAGTTTGAGGGAGCTACTGCCATACTGATAAGAAGTGAAAGTCAGATAGATGGGTTGAAAATTACTGCGGATATCACCGACACCACTGCGATTCCTATGCAGTGACTCTTTTATTTAACCACAAAACAATGTTTGCCTTTTATCGTTTTTGTTTTTGTAATGCGCATGGGCTCGTTTTACCAGTCTCGTTCAAAAGTTAGATGTAGTGGTGAGGCTAACAGGCGAAGCAATATAAGTTTACCGAAGTTTTTAAACATTATACGACTGCATTCACACGAACGATTTGAACTATATTGCACATTTTTCTCATTTACCTCTGCAAAACCTTTCAAAATTGATAGAAATGTAAGCGCCCGATACATTAAATCCCATTCTATTTACAAGCTATTTATAGTTATAAAAAAATTAGGCATACCTACATATATTCCAAAAGCAATTTGTAACTTAATGAACCACTTAGCTATTCCATTATCGGACACTACGCATACACATTCACTACTACACTCACTAATGCAATATCTTTGCGCGATGTACCTGAACTCCCAGCTACAACTATACATGCACGTATCACTAACTTATATGGAAAGAACAATATCTCCAACGCTGTGCAAATTTCCCTTTTGTACTAAACCAGACCTTGAGTCACTCACACTTGCATACCTGGGTTGTTTATCTTTCTATACGTGTCACCATCCAATCAGGCGCAGCATACGTCTTAGTGCATTTTTCCGCTGGTTCTCAATCTTGTACTACGGGTTTTTGCGGTTATTCCGATTGAACTTGAGATTTGTTATTTTGTGTTTTTGCTGCACGTATATGTATATAGATGATGAATTGTAATAATATAATGTCAGAAATTGATTCAATAAACATCTCGACTGTGGTTTCTTGTGCTCCAGAGGAATGTTCAAATAATATTGGAAGACTAAATGACAGTATAAAAATATTACATCTCAACATACGAAGTATTTATGCTAACTACTCACGTTTAGAAATTTTACTGGAAAGAATTAAGATAAAATGTGACTTTATTATTCTTACTGAGTGTTGGATAAATAAAAATAAAAATTTACCTATTCTTAACGGTTACAACGCACATGCTACTGAACGAAATCATAACCAAAATGATGGTGTCATAATTTATGCTTCCACTCGACTACATTACTCTGTTTTTGAGCCACCATTTAAAGGGGCCAGTTGCTTAGTTCTTAATCTTAAGGCTAAACAAGAAATGGCGATAATTGGAGTATACCGTTCTCCGTCAACACGTGACATTAATAATTTTCTACAGTCACTAGAAGAAATAGTTATACCTCTCTGAAAAAATACCTAACATCGCCATTTTGGGTGACATAAACATAGACATTCTTAATTCTATAAATAATGATATTACTTCTGAATACCTAAATGTCATTCTTGAACTTGGACTCTTCCCGGCGCATAACTTACCTACGCGAGAATGCAACTGTCTAGATCATGTTTTACTGAAAACCTCATATCCAAGCTTTGTCAACGTTATAAACACTGATGTTACTGACCACTTACCTATTTTATTAAGTTTGAATAAAGATTTACTAAGAGATAAACCAGTAAAGACCATTATAAGGACAGATTGGTCCGAAGCAATTTCAATTGTGGAACAAGCCAATCTGTGCACTATTTTTACGTTAAATTCGCTTAACCTTGTTGCAGAAACTCTTTTAAATATCCTTTCTGGAGCTATACAAAAATGTTCAAAAACAATTTATTTATCTAAAAAACAAAGAATTTCAAAGCCCTGGATTACACAAGGTATTCTTAGATGTATTCGACATAAAGATAAACTACACTATATTTCTAAAAAGAACTCTGCTGACCAGGATGCTAAAATAATTTATAGTAGATATAAAACTTTTTGTGACAAGTTAATTGAACAATCTCGGAATGCGTATTATCAATTTGATTTGGAAAGTAACTTACGCGATTCTAAACGCACATGGAAAACGATTAAAAATATAACACATATGTCCACAGATAAAACTATTCCCAACGATTTACTTCAAATCTGCCATACTCCTTTTGAATCTGTTGAAGTTGTAAATAATTATTTTGCGAATATAGGAAGAAATCAGGCACAGAGTCTTATTACTAATAATCGACGAGAAGCTGACTTGAATCATATGATCTCTCCGAGCCAGTCCTGTGCTATGTTACCTACTGATGATTGCGAAGTCATTAAAACTATCAACAGCCTAAAATCTCACGCTGCTACTGGTTGGGATAATGTACCATCGAAATTTTTAAAAATGACTAGCCATGTTATCACTCCTATTATTACAAAGTTATTTAATATGTGCGTTGAACAAGGGAAATTTCCTGATGCTTTTAAAAAGGCCATCGTTCTTCCTGTTCACAAAGGTGGGGATAAGGGTGCAGTTAGCAACTACAGGCCCATCTCGATACTGCCGGCTATGTCAAAAGTCTTTGAAAAACTTTTAAATAAAAGACTCTTGGATTACCTGACCAAACAAAATACACTATCTGACCACCAGTACGGTTTTAGAGCTGGCAAGTCAACGGAAGACGCAGTGCGTGATTTATGTGTCAATGTCTCTCAAGCACTGGACAAAGGTAAAAAATGTATTGCCGTTTTTCTTGACATTGCAAAGGCATTTGATGGACTTTCGATCCCTATCCTAGTCAGAAAACTGGAACGAATTGGTATAAGGGCAACTGTCTAGATTTGTTCAACGACTATCTTTCAAATAGAACTCAAAGAGTGAGAATTGGTAATCACCTGAGTAGTGAGGCTGTCATTTCGTACGGTGTGCCACAAGGTAGCATAACTGGTCCGAGTCTGTTTTATGTTACATAAACTGTCTGTGTAACCTTGACATTGAAAATGCTCAAATCTACACGTATGCTGATGATACTGCGATTGTATTTCAGGGTAACACTTGGGCCGAAGTTTACGCATTAGCAAATGAAGGAATGAAAAGGTAGCTTCTTGTCTCCAAGATAATATATTAGCGCTCAATGTCTCAAAAACTAAGTATATCCCATTCTCCTTCGTTCTAACAATAACCCCCTGATAATCTTACTATCACAATCCATTCTTGCAATGAGACTACAGCAAGTTGTGCCTGCCCTTGTTTAGAAAAGTAACACAGATAAAATATCTGGGGTGATGTTGGACAATAGAATGTCATGGCTTCCTCACATAGAAATGGTATCTGCGCGTGTACGGAAGTTGGTATGGGTGTTTAAGAAACTCAGGAGTGTTGCTAATTCTGATCTCTTGAAAATGACGTATACATCCCTCTGTCAATCCATATTGACCTATTGTATAACAGTATGGGGCGGTGCTTTCAAGACGCATTTACTTCATCTCGAAAGGACCCAAAGATCTGTTTTAAAAGTCATGTTATTCAGACATTTCAGATACCCTACTACTGAGCTATACAAAATTGCAAAAGTTTTAACAGTTCGACAGCTGTATATACTTGCTATTGTGCTTTACCAACACACCAAGATTCCATTTGACATTGTTCAGGCACACAGAAAACATCGCAAGCTAAAATCAATTCCCATCGGATCTCACATATATCGAACACATTTTATAAAACCAATTTTCTTTTTGTGCTCCCTTTTATACAATAGGGTAAACAAAACTTACACATTATAAATTTGTCAAAACAGGAAACTAAAACAGTATTACAGAACTGGCTACTTTCTGCTGATTATGTACAAACTGAGAATCTAATGGTGGTGCAGAGCTAAATGATAATTGCATGTGAATATTATATTACAAATTACAAACAACAAATATGTATTGCAAAAAAACTTAAATTTAATAAATAAATAAACATACATGGAATAATGTCATATAGTGGCAGTTGAACTTGTGACATCAGTTTCAAATACAGATAAATACTATAATGATCGATGACTGGTTTAATTTGGCCTAGACATGAAAGTTTGAGAATTGCTTGCCATTGTTATATTTCATATTCATAGTGAAGTTTATTCATAACTACCCACATATTATGTTACTTATATTGAAATGATTTTGTGATGCATTAGGTTGGTGGTGGGTATTGTTGTTTTGTATTTTTTGTTTCTTTGAGTTTTTGTTTGTGTACCGTTGAAAGATGTCGGGTCCGAGATACAGGGTAACCTAGTTCGGGACCGACGCACCAATGTTTTGTAAGATATCTTTTTAGCAAATAAATAAAATAAAAATAAAAAATAAACACTAAGCCTTAAGTTGGCCTAATAAATAGATTCATTAATTACGCTATTTAATAGAGAATAGCTAATGCAATTTCATGTTAATTTTCGGCGATAATCCGAAAGATTTGGTAGAATCAGTATCAGTGTATGGTACCCCCAACTCTGACGCAACAAAATGGCGTATTTTTTATGTTTCGTAGTAGCTGGCTTGTGTTTATTTTTGGCGAGATTTTCAGTTTAGGGATGCCATGCTGATATATTTTAAATTTGCCGCGCTTTCTCAGTATCAACTTTCGTTAGCCAGACTCTAGCACGATTTCACGGGGACGTTTTGGCTACTAGCCCGGTCAGCGGCGCGAGCCTCTTCTCACCTCTTCCAGTTGATTTTAAACCGAAGTGCTAATAAGATTGAGTGTATATCTGTTTAACTATAAACTTGTATTCTTGTACAGTAAAATACTCGGTAGTGCAAGCGAGGCACGATTGTGAAATGTACATACGTTCTTACCATTAAATTACAGTAATTTTACTACGAAAAAGACGCTTGAGAAACATTGTTACATAACCAACCCACCCAATAAGCAACCCACTTTGTGTTCTCACCGCTGGGACACAGGCGCGGTCCGAAGGTCACAGGGGACATAACCCCCCCCCCCCAATCGTATACGTTGAACTAAAAATCTAAAAAAAATTAAAATATCTAATGGTATATAGGCTATTTTTTAACGCGGGAAAACAACTGGAACGGGAACTACGCGGATAAAATCGTGGGGCGCTACTAGTAAAGTATATTTTTACTCGTTTTACCATATTTCTACTGGTGACCCCCCCCCCCAAAATCTGGGGCTGCGTACTGGTGACCACCTCCAAAATTCGAGGCTAAGACCGCGCCTACTGGGACACGGGTCCTCTCTTACAAGGAGAGATTCAAAGAAATAATGCACTGCGTTAAAAAGTAAATAAAAAAAAATATTTGTTGGACATTTCACACACAACACCATCTAACCCCGAAACTAACCAAAGCTTGTGTACTAATGGGAGCCAGATAGCTGATATGATACTCATATATGTTTTAAAACTTGTTATACATAGAAAATACACAACTATAGTTTTCACACACGCTATAAAGTAGAAAACAAAGCGCAGAGAAATCTTAATATTGATGGACACATTCATAAACTGGCTCTTGTAATATAAACTTTGACGTGTGAAATGTAAATAGAGTAAAACCCGCGTAATACGATCACGTGTAATATGGTTTCCCATATAATACACCGTTTTACGTCGACCCGTGCAGCTTGAGGCATGTCTTCATACTTTCATACATGTATTTTCTTGGTTAATAAGATTCTAAACCGCATTCTAATACGGCAGCTGCTGTGAATAAATACATGCAGGTATTTGCAGTTAAGAAATTGACGTCGTGGTTGAAAAAGACGAATCCGATAAATTGAAAGAGTTTTACTATTGCAGCCTATGAAATTTATCCAATCTAATCATTGAAATTGATTTCTAATTGAATGAATTTAATTGAATGAATGAAATTTAATTGAATGTATTTAATTTCTACATCATTGAAATTTTTAACACCACAAAAAGACCCGTAATGATAATAATGCAAATGTGTTTTGCGAACACTCATAGTCAGTCGTTGATGAATTAAGGTGATATGTTCCAAAGAACGTTCTTTGGAAGAAAATGACGTACCTTCATGCATTCATCCCTTCATTTAATTCAATTCATTTATTTAACCATAGGGTACAGTATCATTTGATAGCGTCACATAGTACACAATACAACTTTTGCGTATCGTGATTACAATTTAAAACAATAATCATTGCGGCTGTAAATGTGCCTTGCCAAGAAAATGCGCTTTATTTCAGCTGTAAAGGGGTTGTCTTAACTTAAATATATGAGACTAGCTTTTACTCGCGACTTCGTCTCGTTCGTTCTCATGATAATCAGCCTATGCTAGTCCACATAAGCTTCTCTCACAATACGCCACTCAGCCCGATCTTAGGCTTTGGGCTTCCAATCGCTACCTATGTTCTAAGTGTTTATGGTTGGGTCCTGGCAAAGAGTTTACATTTACTACGTATAGAGTTAGAACAAACGCTTTAAACCGGATACACGGGTCTGATCGCTCTTGTGGAAGTGTGATACTTTTGTCGCGGAACATCACTATGTCGCCATAACTAACATACACCTCATCTGCTTACGATTGGTACAAAGGAACCGTGCGGAAAAACCGGTTCTATTTACATGGAGGGCATATCATAAGCCTATATTATAATGTATTCATCTATTATTGTATTTTTAAGCTATTGCATAGCTTTTATCGCGGGCCTGGGGACCGAATTTTAGTGATCGTGCATCTCTTTCTTATGTTCACAAGAAAGAGGGATGGAAGACCGTAACGCCGTCCTCCCCACTCGGTCACTCGACTTTGAATCTTATTTGTATTAGCTTTACAGACTAAATGCTCTTAGCAGTGTTGCCAACTTAACGGATTTTCCGTGATATTTTTATGGTAAACAAATGTTACTCTTCAAAATAAAAGCAATTCCGAAAAATTGTTAACATCCTATTGCTTATGTTGATAAAATGCATGCAACATGCAATAGCTTTACCGCGGCAGTCCCCGAGTGCCACACTTATTTTTTCTGATATCTATGGTTGGTATCTTTCCCTTACGAGGACATATAGGTATCTTAACGGGTTTTACTGTATGTTACACGTATTAAGTACCCAATTATGAAGTGCCGAAGTAGCAGCCTTTCCCAACGGGCTACTCGCAAAGGGTACGGTGTTAACAGCGTACAAATGAGCCGATTTACATAAAACAAGGACCTTTGCAAGGCCAATTTTAGAATACGTAATGCGAATACGCATCAATGTACGCTTCTATGCTACCAATTTAATTACAAAGTTGCCCAATTTACTTTTACTTAAAAATAGCTGACTAACGCACATTTTGGGTTAGAAATATGACTTGTGGCTCCGTCATTGAGATCTCAACATTATTTGGCAGTATATTTGTGTGTGGGAAGATCATTAAGTAAAAAGAGATGAGGTTGGAGCTGTGGGAAAAATGTTGGAAGGTTTGATTGGCTAAATGAAAAAGTTTAAGAAATTTGACTGTGTGTAAGAAAAATGTGTGGGTTTTTGTGAAAATTACAGTGTCCATAATGCCACTTCATTTGCCTTTGCCATGCCTTTGTTTGTTGATATGTGTACGTACATAGCGGTATATAATACATCGTAATTGGAAGGTAATTAACAACACAAGGTAATGACAATAGGCATGACGACTAATTTTTTATTTAATATGCCATCAAAAGGCTTCTCAATAACTGCAACATAGGAGAAAAAATTACTTTGTTATCTTAAAAAACTTACCGTGATATCACGATTTTAAAATCACAATTTTGGACTCTTCCAAAAAACGCATCATACAAAAACACTACTGAAGCGTGACGTCATCGTGCCGTATATTCTCGTAAAGTTTGTGTGTTAGTTATATTAAATATTGCGTTTAGGAAACTAGGTTTCATAGTAAAATTCACTTGAAATTGAACGGGTTATCCAATGGTAAATACTAACATTTTCTAATAATTTCGTACTTTTTTAAATGGACCTATCCAGCCTTGAATGATCATAAAGTAAGTTAAACAAAAAAATATCAAAATTAAAATTGGTACCTACATACATATTTTATTATATTTAAATAGGTACTGCCATTGTATCAAATAATTCCAGGATCAGTCGTCATGCCTATCAAAGCTTACAACTATTAACTATTAGTAGCACCCCGCGGTTTTACTTGAGTAGTTCCCTTTCCCATTATTTTCCCGTCATAGATTTCTAGATTATATTCTGTATTCCAAACTTCAATCCATTTTTTTTTCATAAAGAGTGACTCGACGAGCAGGACGTGTGCCTGATTGTAAGCAACATGCCAGCCATATGACAGCACAGTGACACGCAGCTATTGGAACATGAATAGTCCAAATCATTACCTAGCACTGCACTGTGCTCGTCACGCGGAGATAAAACATGATTTACAAATACAAAGACTGTACATAACCCAGTATCCCAGTAATTAATTTAAAAAAAAAAAACAATTTTCTTATTGCCCCAGTAACTCCAAGCCTCCTCCAATCTTTCTGTGTAAGCTAACAAGTATAAGTATATAAAACTTTACCAATATGGGTCAGCAAAACAAAAACTCCTCAACCGATGCTATAAAGATAATCGTATAAACAGAAGTGGGGGTTCTCCACCGAACGCCATTCATCCCCGCGGTGACGTCAGAGGGATCCTTGCCTTGACCTATTTCATAGGGAAGGAGCCACGACGCGAAAACGAACTTATAAGAACAGAGGAGCCTTAAAATTACTCGGGTAACAGATAAATCATCTTTTATCTGCGCGTGGCGAGCGCAGTAGTGCTACACGATATGGCGGTCAAGTGTAAACCTACACAAGTGAAAAAAAATTGGCAGTTATAGGTCATAGGGACTGCCGATAGAAGTGAAAACTTATGCCTCAGAACTTGATAGCACTTTGGAAACTACGCGGGTGAAACCGGCGGACGTGGCCATGAGGTCCCGAGTTTACCCGAAGGTTTGTTTCAATTACGAAAGTAACGCTCGAGCTCAATTCACAGCCACGAAAAATCTGTGCATGGTGCAGCAAAAGAAGTTTTCACTTCAAAAAGCAGTGATATGGACTATTGATATTGAAATAAATGCGTGGCACTTTTTTGTTATGGGCAGGCTTGTTGTTTACCATCAGACGTTTGTCTGGCTCGTGACGTCACTACACTACTTACTACATTATTTATGCGAAAGTTTTGATGTTTGCTGTTCAATCACGTCGGAACGACAGACCGGATCGGGTTGAAATTCGCTATCTCAAAGTAGGCAGTTGAGGTCCATCTGAGGTCAACTGTCATAAATCACTTAACAAAAAAATCTATCTCGAAGTCTTATATTCCGAGAGTTGGCACTAATTTTTGCCCCGCTACTCAGCAGCAGTATAATAAGACAAGTTTTCGGCTTGGCTCTACCAATACCTACTCGAACATAGCTACCAGCTCTCGGAATTTTACCATATTACTATTGTGAACTAAATAAGTGGTAGTGGTAGCAGAGTCCGCCTAGGGAAGTACCACACCTTTGCCAGTTATTCTACCGCCAAGCAGTAATGTCCAACTGTATTCCGGTTTAAATAAATAAAATATAAATATTGGTGGACAATTCACACACAACACCATATGACCCCAAACTAAGCATAGCTTGTACAATGGCGGCCAATGAGAAGGGCAATGTTCCAGAGAAATTACAGGGCTTAGAGATATAACATCTTAGATCTCTGGGTGACGAGCGCAGTGCAGTGCTAGGTAATGAATTCATGTTCCAATAGCTACGTGTCACTGCTGTTATGTGGCAGGCATGTTGCTTATTGCAAGCACATGTCCTGCATGTCTCGCAACTCTAAATTAAAAAAAAAAAAACAAACACATACACAGCAACTTAGCAAGTAATTGCGTTTAAACATCGATACAGAAGACGCGTAGTGTCTCAAGGCCGATTCCATCTAGGTCTGTTTCCCCATTAAACTGTTAGGTAAGTACTAATAGATCGAGACGTCTTCGTCTAATTTTAGCTTCAGTCTCGGAATCGAGTGTAATTTCTGGAATTCTTCAAAGAGGCGACGAGTAAAGTTTGCAGAGTTCTCGAATGACTGCAATAGCGTACCTACCTGTGTTCCCGTTATAGCTGGTGGACAATTCACACACAACACCATCTGACCCCAAACTAAGCAAAGCTTGTAATATGGCGGCCAGATAGCTGATATAATACTTAAATAATTGTAAATACATACTTATTATACATAGAAACACCCAGACACAGTGCAAACATTTGAATTCATCACACTTAGTGTGAATATGTGTAGTGTAGTTTTGGTTTTTATCATTTAAAGAGTTCGTCTACCTACCTATATCTTTTTTTTTTTATAAAGAGGGACGAGACAAACAGGACTTGACTGATGGTAAACAACATGCTAGCATGAAAAGTATAAATCATTACCTAGCACCATTGAAATCTTAATTTTTATTTATATTAAAGCCTGGCACTGCACTGCGATCGTCACATTGCCTTTCCAACTAGAAAGAACTTCCAACATGTTTTTTCTCACTCGTCTATTTGAAGTCGGTGCCAGGCAAGTCTAACAGATAGTAGATAGATACTACCTACGTACAAGTATTTGCCTACTCATACTAGCTTATCAATCTACTAGCTTTTTGACTTGACTGGCACCTACTTTAAATAGATGAGCGAGTAGCGTTTATAAAAAAATATTTTTCGCTTTATTCCTATATGTGGTTTTGAAGTCAGTTTCATTTCTTTGTATTATAATAGTTTATTTAAGGTTCTTCTGCATTTTGTTTTTATCATTTAAGTACAATACAGAGATCATCTATCTACCTATCTATCTACAGTATGCGCGCGCATTGTGCACAGCGATGAAATAAAACATTTCTTTATTACACTTTCAGGCACTGAAGTGCGGTTTCACCTATAGTTCCTAATCCCGTTAATTTCCCGGAATAAAACATAGGTTTCGTGTTAATCCAGACCATTATCTATCTATGTACCAAATTTCGTCCAAATCACTTCAGTAGTTCTTGAGTGAAAGAGTATCTAACGAACGTACATCCATACGTTCTTACACACTTTTGCATTTTTAATATTAGTAGTATGTGTTTTTTGTTTTGTATATTTTTGTGATTTGTGGCTTTTTAATAAAGAGTTTATTGTATTGTAGTCATGGACGTATAAACAAGTCGGACGTAGTCTCGCTAAAACAAAACTGTGTCACTAGAGTTGGCCACATTTGCATGTGTGCATTGTCAGGTTGTCGCTGATAGGCTGACACGCATACATATACAGTAGCGCGTGTAACCCACTGATGTGTGCGTGTCAGCCTGTATGTGACAGCGCACACGTGCATATTATGTGGCCGACTCGATGGACACAGTTTTTGTTTTAGCGAGACTACGTCCGACTTTTTTTATATGCCCATGTTAGTAGGATGATTTTTGTTTTGTATATTTTTTGTGCTTAGTGGCTTTTTAATAAAGAGTTATTTTAGTGTATTGGTGTGTCTAGATTCCACACAGCTGGATCTGGCACTATTAATCACAAGACAGTTTCTCCTGAGACGGCGCTTTATTCGCTGCAGTTCTGACGCACATTACCCAGCAACGCAAACAGTTAAAGATTTATTACGGGAAAGTTAGTGAAACTTAGAACAAATTACTTTACGACTCATAAATCAAATGTGTGGGACAACCCCAAAATTGGATAGACGGGGAGGCGATCTGGACGTCTAGTCTCTTTCTACAAAAAAACGTAACTTCGAAATAAACTCGCGACTTTCCTACTCCGGCCCTTTTACCGCCGAATGGCTTTAAAATTTCTGTCTCTATCATTGCCAGTGAAAAAAAAAGGGAGCGACATCAAACCTAAGACAGTTTTAGTAAGGCGGTAGACCCTCGGTTCTACTTCGATCCGTCGTTTCATTAGTTTAAATGTTCTAAGCCTATTCTAATTAGAGTAGGATTAAATGCCAAACAATGTGCGATCGTATGAAACGAAGTAGAAACGGAGCGGAGCAGGAAAGTCGCGAGTATATTTCGAAATTACGTTTTTCGTAGAAAGAGAGTAGCAGGCCTGGGGCCAACTGCGACCTGCCATAGGTCCCTATTCCCTAGTACAAAAATACTATTAGCTCTCCCGCGGTTTTACCCGCGTAGTTTCCGTTCCCATAATTTTCCAGCGATAACAAGAACAAAATTAAAATTTTTGACTAACCCCCGACTACCTCAGATTTGTTATCCGTACAACGTTCTACTAGTCAAGCCCTTTCATTTGATACCCATATTAAGGGAGTTGTGAAAAAAGAAATGTAAGTATTTCGCCATTATGTGGAAGCGGCCATCTTGGATTGGAAATTTGTCATAGTGCAATGTATTCTACTAGTCAAGCCCTTTCGTTTGATACCCATATTGAGGTAGTAGTAAAAAAAAATGATATAATACACCATTTTGTGATGGCGGCCATCTTGGATTTGATTTTTTTATAGTGTATAGTATTCTACTAGTCAAGACCTTTCATTTGATAGGTACCCATATTGAGGTAGGTTGTGAAGAAATATTTCGTCCGCCATTTTGTGGCGGCGGCCATTTTGAATCTATATTAACCAAACATAGCTAAGAACATCCGCACGGATATTAACTTTCAAATAAAAAAAACCGCATCGAAATCGGCCCATCCGTTTGAGCTCTACGGTGCCACAGACAGACACACACACACACAGACAGACAGACAGACAGACAGACAGACAGACAGACATCGACGTCAAACTTATAACACCCCTTTTTTTTTGGTCGGGGGTTAAAAAGTAGCCTATGTCCTGTTTTAGACTAAAATGCTTTTAACAATTGGCTAAATTTAGTCAACTCAATTCATAAGCAAGCAATCCTCGCTTCTGTATTTAGTATGCTACCTTTCTGAATGCTACTACGCTTCACTGAATTCAGTAGCGACTAAATTTAGTCAAGTGTATTAAGCCTTTAGTCTAAATGTGTACCAAATTTAAATCCGATTCGCTCAGTCTGTCGCTCCGACGTGATTTAACGAATATCCAAACTTTCACTTTTATAATATTACGAGTAGTAGGTAAGATTTGAACAGACAGACGACGAAATTGTATAAATTTTGTGAAAGCAACATGAAGTGAGTTTAACATTTCCAATGAGCTATCGACGTTTTGGAGTAGATGAAAATATCATCAATGTATGCAAATTTTAATATGATGATTCGTGAGAGAACTAAACTCACCGACATGCCTCAGTGCGTCAGAAACCTACCAAAAAGTTTAATTTAGTAGTGGTTGGACTCTGTGCAGAGTCGGAAGTACCACACTTTTGCCATTTATTCTACCGCCGAGCAGTATTGTGAAAACACCTCTGTGTTCCGGTTTGAAGGGCAATGTTTCCAGTGAAATTACAGTTGTAGAGATAGGACATCTTATATCTCTGGGTGACAAGCGCAGAGCAGTGCTAGGTAACAATTTGAACTCTTCATGTTCCAATGGTTGCGTGACACTGTACTGTTATGTTGCTCACCATCAGATACATGTCCTGCATAGTACAATAAAAACAACACAATTACGAGTACAACCTCTTTATCTCAGATTAAATTAGTCCGAGTTCTGTATATCATTATCCAAGTATAGGTATCATGAAACCATATAAAAGCAAAGCCACGTAGACGACAGGGCGGGTAAGTCGAAACAACAGACGCAAGCAGACAAAGACAACATTATACCTATGTATAGTACACCTCTTTCATTGTGAGACTGTTCACATAAACTGTACTGAAGATAGGTGATTTTATCTTACTAATATTTTCAATGTCAATGTATGGATGGATCGATGTATATAAATTAACTGGCGTCATAGTGACGTAAACAATTATCAGATAAATTTACATTCATGGATAGGGATGAGAGGATTACCTCGTCTCTGTCTGGATTGGATTTGAATAATACATATGTAATTATAACTGCAAAAACTTGTATGTTTATTGCTCAATCACGTCGTAACGTATGATCGGATCGGGAGCTACGCGGGTAAAACCACGGGGCGCTGCTAGTACTAATCTCTATATATAAAACTGTTATGTTGGTTTGTGTACGCTTCAAAAACTCAAAAAAAGTTCCGCACCGATCGAGCTGAAATTTTAGAATGATATAATATAATCCGCATCAAGGATTGTTTTTATCTAATTTTTGCATCACAATGTGCCACAGCGAAGCGTGGCAGGGTAGCTAGTATAATCATAAATACATACTTATGTCGTATTCTTAAAAGAGTTTACATATCCTACGTATAGAGTTAGACAGCTTTCAAGTGACGACATAGTGCTGAATCTTATTATTTTATACCCTTCTATCATCCTACCTAGGTCTCCTTCATTTGACCCATAAATTTTGTTCACGGGCCTGTAGTCTATGACTGCCATTTTTTTGTAGTATACGTTCCCTTAGTGCAAGACTCAAATAGCATAGCCTTTTTTTTTTACTTAATTTTAACAACCCGTTCCGGCTTCACTCGGATATTGTAATACAGGCTACTATGACTATGGTGTCTATGACCTTTGTCATCATTTGAATTATTTTGTTACATATTGCTTGAAGGAGAAGAGAAGTAAAATAGAAGGACTGGGGAACATTTTCAACCTTATTCTAGACCTGTTTAATAAACCTCTCCCAAATAACTTGCAGTGAATAGTTATAATAATAGATACAATCACCTAAAACGCCAGATACTGATACAGTACGAAACTTTATCTCCGAAAGTTCGTGAAGGAACCACTAGCATACTTTTTTAACGATATCCAAACCTTACATAGAACAATTTTAATGTCCTGATTCCGTCAACTTTACAGTTTGATAGCACAATAACGGCGCAGTGCAATAATCTATGATAAGAAGCCAGATAAGCTAGTTTATTTAGTAGTAACTTACATTTTGTCTTTGTCAGATATTCTACCTTCTACCGCCAAGCAGTACCTAATTTGCTAACATCGCTGTGTTCCGGTTTGCAGGGCAATGTTTCCAGAGAAATTACAGGGCATAGAGATAAATTATTTTATATCTCTGGGTGACAAGCGCACTGCAGTGCGAAGTAATGATTTGCACTCTTCATGTTCCAAAATAGGTCCGTGACTCTGTACTGTTATGGCGATGCATGTTACTTACCATGAGGCATAAGAGCTGTCACTCTATACCTACTATGAAAATTACGCGTTATTATAACTATGTACTTACTGCCTGTTTTACTAGTTGTTGACCTGCGTAGTTATTTTCGTGTTTTTGTCGATAAAAAATGTAGATAAAATACTTCCGTACCGTTTTGAACACTTATTTTGAACTACAATATTGCAGCCTTTGCAACCGATCGTTCTTTAATTTCAAACTAAAACAAACAGGGAACAGTAACTTTGTGTAGGTCTTCCAAGGGGATACGATATTGATGTCTTCAAGTTGAAAATGATTCGGCTTCTTTTAGTTAAACGCGCTCTATCATAGATCGTTTAACATCAGGCAGCAGTCAAACCAATCAATGACCAAACAAATAAAGCAAGGCCAATTCAATTGGTCGCCAGAAGTACCGAACATCAACTGCCAACTAAAACTTGGCTTTTGGATTTCCTATGGGTATCTCTTAAATTTTAGGGGGAAATAAAGAGAGAAAATTATAAAAAATACGTTTTGTTTGGTTTATTTTGTCTGTAGTATGTACTTATATGTTTTTATTTTCGTGTGAACAATAAAGGTTATTTTATTTACCTATCTTTTTTTTTTTAATAGAGTGACGAGACGAGCAGGACATGTTCCTGATGGTAAGCAACACGCCACATATATCTATCACAAGTCAAGACCATTTTGGTTAAACGATAGACCCCGCTCTTCTACCGGCTAACTAAGTCGGTTTTCTCTATAATTTCAAGCGAAAACAATATAAAAGATAGAGAAATAAATATCCAGTAAAGACAGTTTTAGGTTTTAGGTAAGCGATGTAGCGTCAATCCAACGGACCTAGTCTCATATCACAGAAACGACAAACAAAGGAGATTAGTTAAGATTACGCAGCCCCGCAGAACGCTTGCGATGCAAAACGCCCTTGACGGGTGGTATAAGTCAGTATTTGTCAACTTTCACAACTGACCCGATTCATCAACATAATGCCTTGATTGACTTTTTGTTCTATCTTCCTCCCTATCGAGGTTAAGAGCTGGCTTCGAGGCGAACCTCTTTGCTGAGGACTGGCTCCTGGCCACACTGGCCCAAGGAATTGTCCTTGGACCAGTGTTGCACCTCTAATTTGGGTCCCTATCGTGATAGTCCACGCAGTGGCTGCGTCTTAGCTTTGTAGTTCCGTCTTCGTGTTGTTGGGCTTCATTATCGTTTTCGTCACTCGCAAAATGTCTTGTTGTTCCGTAGTTTTTTGGGTGACCTGAAGACCTTAACTCTTAAGAAATACGCCGCTGAGTGCGTTTCCTGGATGATTTATTCCTACATAACCTTGTCTTGTCTGCATTTGTTTTATGTTTCATACTGTATTGATACTTATCGTTTTCACACGTTGTCTTTAGTTCAATGCAACATCCAAATCGGTATCTACGACCGTTGTTATACAACGGACGTACGATTGCAACAGTGACCTGGATAGCGGTGGGTTCGTCATCTGGCTGACACTACGTTATCGTATCATTCACAAGGCCCTCAACTAAAATAGAGTTACGTGTCCATTCATTTATCTAATCGGTCTATTTTTGGGTTTATTCGATCTAGTTTGGTGTTTATGCGGTCTATCTTGGAGTTCAGATCCTAGATCATAAATTAATTATAGATTAGTTTCAAATATTTCTCCATTTAGTTAACTTTCATAAGTTTTACAATCGTTCCCGCCTACATCGCTATCTAGACGGCCATACCACGATGCGTCATTCGATCACGTGACCACGATAGTTTTTTTTATAATATAGACTGACGGAACGAGCAGGACAAGTGCCTGATGGTAAACAATACGGCTGCTCATAACATCACATTACTGTCAGCTATTTGAACATGTAGACTCCATAGCATACCTCCATACCTAGCACTGTACCTACTGCGCTTGTCACCCAGTTATCATTTATCGAATACGGTATTTGACAAAATTTGTAAAACCGTTTAAATGATTTCTGATTACATACCACATGAATATTTCCGCAAGATGCACTGTTTTAACATTAAAAATAAATGTTTAAAAAAAAGTTCGAAAATCCCGCCAAAAACGCTGTGTCTGGTCATGTGACGCGCGTGACGTCACACGCCAGTAAATAAATCACTGTTCATAAAAGAAACCGTTTACTATAGATGGCATAGTTACTGGCGTGTGAAGTCACCAGCGTTGCCATCCTTAACACTGCGTTTACGTCGAAGTTAAAACTCATTGGCCTATTACACAAAAAATACACACTATATCTTCCAAAATATACTGAAATATGTTTATTTAATGTATTATCTGATAAGATTAGCATAATTTATGCTATATTTTCAACATTGTCAAGTACCGTATTGCCCTGTAATATCTCTGGAAACATTGCTCTTAAACCCAGAACATGGTAATATTTGTCAAACTCCTGGAGCGGTACAATTACTGCTAAAGTTTTAATTTTAACAATTCAAATACAAATTATTATCAGACGGAACTGTCGAAAATATCGAAACTTAATATTTGACTGTGGAATAAAACACTTTCATCTAAAGGTACAAGTTCGCCCGGAGACCGCGACCGGAGACCGCGACACGAGACCGCGACCGGAGACCGCGACAATCACTTGACTCTATAGAATTGTATGGGCGCCAGTTCGCGCCGAGACCGCGACACATGTCTCGCGACACGTGTCTCGGTCTCCTGTCGCGGTCTCGGCGCATCCATACAATTCCATAGAGTCAAATGCCTGCCGCGGTCTCCGGTCGCGGTCTCGTGTCGCGGTCTCCGGGCGAACTTGTACCTTATGACAATTATGAAACTGCAATGCCCTATTGGTGTCCTTTGTTGCTTATTTTCAACCTACTTCAAATAAGAAGGAGGTTCTCAATTCGGTATATGTTTTTTTGTATGTATGTAACGTGATAGGTCCCGCCAATTGTGAATCAATCTCAATGGTTCTTCTTTTGTTTGATAGATCATAGTTTATATTTCTATAATTTTGTGCCTCTTAGTTTTAAGCTTAAGAAAAAGAAATATATCTAATATACTACATATTTATTCTTTGATTTTTCTGCTGTCTATACAAAAAAAAAACACTGTGACGAACTTACAATTCATAAACGAGAATTTATCGAAAAAATAGAATTGTGGCGAATTTACTCACACTTGTTTTTGTGCCGAATTAACTTTGTGGCGAATCGACAATAACCCGTTCAGAGAGTGTGCAACTGATCTGCATGATCTTATACCACCTTGCCCTTTTTTTACTATCGTACTTCTCGTAACTCGAAGAAGCAGCACCGTTTCATGGTGGATATTCCAAAGACACGGACAAAGAGGTTTGACTCTACGTTTGTGATAAGAACGTCTAGGCTATGGAATGAGTTGCCTGAGTGGGTTTTTCCCGATAGTTATAATCTTGGTGTCTTCAAATCGAGAGTGAATCGGTTTCTTCTAGGTAAACACGCTCCATCGTAGACCGCATCGTCGCTTAACATCAGGCGAGATGGCGGTCAAGTGTAAACCTATTAAAGTTAAAAAAAAAAAGAAGGTGGCCCCATCATATATTTTTTTTCGAAATCGGTGTGGCGGTGTTTGATATATGAATGTAAAACTAAAATTTAGTTTCATTTATCTAGGTGGCTTGTGAAATTTGGCCGAGTGTTTGAATTTAATTTTAAATTTTGTCGGTTTTTGTTTATCGGAAGAAAACAACTTATTGTATCAGTGATCTTTTCTATCTGTCACATAATGAAGCAAAAAAATGATTGTGTATAAATGATCATATAGGTAAATGCAGAGCTAGCAATTTAGTGAGACCGAATGCATTTCAATACCTAACAAGATAACAATAATCAAATGACAAAACAAAAAATACATGGTATTTACGTACAATCAACACTATCAGGCCACAGACACACATCAAACTTATAGCATCATCGGGTTTTACGTTTATGAGTCCACCATTTTCATTTGCGTTTTCTTAAGATGAATGTTTAAAGTACTTTATTTTTCTCCCAAATACTCGTAATATTTTTTATTGCAAAACTTAGTGAATTTATGAAGACGCATCGCGTCGAACGAAAGCGGCCTGTCTCTGAACTTAAGGTCGGTTAAGGTCAGTAAATAGATTATAAAAGCGACGACCTTTGAAGACCCTTTTGTATGAGAATAAACCACTGTTTATTATTCCTTTGAAAGTAACAGAATAAACATTTATTATGAAGTCAGGTTTATTAGAGCGGCTATTGACGTCAGCGGTCGATATTGTGAATGATATTAAATAGGGCCCCAGCACAAACATTCCATATGAATGCGAGAGCGGTCCCGCGTTGAACCATAATATTCCGAGAGCCGGCACCAAATTTTGAGTAGGTATTCGAGGCTTGTCACATGCCTCTCCTATTATACCCCAACACGCTGGTGAGTAGCGGGGTAAAATAAATCCTTCAATTTAGATCACCTGGAAGGTGAAAAGTTCTACCAAAAATGACCTGTCTTTTTGAAAATCCCTATATTCTCATTCATAATTAAAATTTCAAATGACTACTGACTGATACTATTCAAATACATTTTAAATATTTTATGCAAAAACTTTTTTGCACACGGCAATGCTAAACCCCTAACTCAATCGTCTGGCTTATTTTTTTAGTTCACCATTACGAAAATTGCAAATTGATTAGGTACTGGACAAAAAAAAAGACAGTTATACTACCGCCAAGCCGTAACGTGCAAGCGTTACTGTGTTCTGGTTTGAAGGGCAATTTTTCTAGAGAAATTACAAGGCTTAGATATATAACATCTTAGATCTCTGGGTGACGAGCGCAGTGCAGGGCTAGGTAATGATTTTGACTCTTCATTTTTCAATAGCTGCATGCCACTGTGCTGTTATGTGGCGGGCATGTTGCTTACCATCAGACACATGTCCTGCTCGTCTCATCACATTAAAAATATATGTATGAAATCATTTTGCCCCGCTACTCACGAGCCAGGTCCGTGTTCAGGTTTATTAGGAGAGTTATACAAGTAATCAGCTTGCTTCAAATACCTACCCAAAATTTGGTGTTAGCTCTCTGAGTATAAGCGTTAAAGGTTGAATCTCGTGGAGGTTTTAGTCGGTAGGCGTCTTGGCTTCGTGTCCGATGTAACCTGACCGTCTCCCTAGGCGGAAAGGTATGCGTAAATCCACAGTTCCTCAGCATAATAAAAACATACATACTATGTAGATACACAAGCAGTGCTCCGTGGTTTCACCTGCGAAGCTCCCTTTCCCGTTATTTCCTCGCGTTGAAAAGTAGCCTGTTTTATTTCCAGACTGTAAGTAATCTCACTCTGTTCCAAATTTCAACCCGACGTGACTGAGCAACACACATGTTAACTTTAACAGTTATAATAAGTTATAGGATAAAATAAGATTCAAAGTTTGAATGTTTTGATATTCATTGCTCAATCATGTCGGAACAGCTGCACGGATCGGGTTGAAATTTCGAACACAGATTACCTATAGTTTGGAATAATACTTAGGCTATTTTTAGCACGAAAAAAATACTGACGCAAACTACTCGAGTGAAGCCGTGGGGCGGTGTCAGAGGGTTTACATATACTACGTATAGAGTTGGCACAAACGCTTTATACCGAAATCACGGATCTTTCTTGCCTTGTCGCTCTTGTGGAAGTGTCATACTTTTGTCGCGGCACAACACTCTGTTGCCATAGAAAGTATGCACGTCATCTGCTTACGATTGACACAAGGAACCGTGCGGAAAATCTAACTCTATACGTCACATATATAAACTAAACTTTATAAAAATATGTAAACTCTTTGGGCGGCGTATTCATAAACGTTAAAAAAGTTGGCTGCTTATTCGTGCTAAACCCAGACGTGGCACTACAATCAATAATCTACAAATTTTCAAGGTCGGACTGAATAGGCAGCGTCGCTTACCATCATGCGAGTACGTGTACATAAGCGGACTAATTGCGATAAAAAAATAATTGAGATTACTCACAAAAAAATTTAATACAAAGGATTATTACACCAGGCATTAAACGAGGATTTATAAGTTTGGTTTGTACCTACTCGTATTTCTGTCATCGTAGATCAACAAGACAAGGCAAGGCAAGATACAAGGCTCTACTCTAAGGTCCGCGGAGTTTTTATATACTTTTTAACCGACTTGAAAAAAGGAGGTACTCTATTCGGATGTATCTTTTTTTTAAGAAGATATTTTAATGTCACTTTTAATGTATAGGTATGTTTATGAAGACATTTAATTTTTTTATGATCAGTTCCTCAGTTGCAGAGATAGAGGGAAACAAACATACACAAACAACAATAATATTAGTGCTTCAGATTACTTTTTTTTTCTTTTTTGCTTTGTTGCGAGTTTAGTTATGTATTAATAAATCACCCACTTAGTACGACTGAAATTATTCAACAAGTTATAATTACTTATCGATCAAACCGCGCATTCCTTCGTTTCATACTCATATTAACTGTGTGTGAGGATATATTATTATATTACTATTTATTATATCTAGCTTCTGATAAAGAGTCCGCCAGTACCTACTAACCTGTGTCAATAGTGTTGATATTTTGGTTTGAGTCATGTAATCAATGTTACGATTAATTAAGTTACGGTCACCCAACTAGACCAAGTTGGGTAAAGGCGATTGCCGATCCGGATGTCGTAGTTCGAATCCCACGCGTAACACTGTCTTTATTTACTTTTAGCGAAGTCAGTATTAGAATGTATGATTATTAATATGTAAGTTTATATAATACCTCAAGTCACATTGTACCCTAACACCGTCTAACTCTATTTCATCTTTTTCTCCATTCTTCGGTTACCTGCAAGAGAACGCTTTTACCGATAAGGTCGCCACTTGTTTCACTAGCTTTAAGGATGTATCATTTTGTATATTGTTTTTTTGTATTGTGAACAATAAAGAGTATCTATCTATCTATCAGTAATATTAACTTATTAACGCTAAATTAAAGACGGTCAAGGAAATCATCGTGAGAAAATTGATTTGTTCATAGAATCTTTCGAAGTCATGTGCTATCCTACCGGCACAGGACAATTTTGGTTGATTATAGCATTGACTCTCTCCTTGCGAGAGAAAGCCCCGAGTCCCAGCAGTGGGAACATTTAGTGGCTTGTTTATGTTATGCTTATAATATAATTGAACCTTTCAGCTTCGTTTTCCAGGCACACTCTGCTGTCACACGAATTACAACCCGGCCACAATATCTGTGCACCTGATATCGTGACGTCATATCGGCGGCGGCGGCGAAAATGCTAACCGTAATGTTGCACCGGGGAGTGCGCGGAGAGGTGACAGGGGAAGCGGGAGAGGCGCCGCATTCCAGCGAGGTGCACAGATATTCTGACCGGGTTGTATGTCCTCTACCATCCCACACTCAGTGCAGTTTGGTGAGTCGTTTTTTTTTCTTTACCCATTACTTGTAGAAAACTATTGAATGGAACTAGACCAGCACGCAGAAGTCGCATAGCCGTTACAATCTCCGTTTTAAGTTTCAGATTAATTATTTCACAGATAAGTTAGTGCGTGCGTTGTTTTCCGTTATTACGGCCTAGTTTTGAAGGCCAAAGATAAGATTACGCCTAAGATAAGATAAGATAAGATAAGATTATTTATTATTAATCGTAAAGAATTGTTTTGAAACCTGGGGATTAATGAAATACTTGTAACTGATTTCTCTTTTACGTAATCCTTTGTAAGCCCAATTGTTAAAGACTTTTTGATTTAAAGAAGTGTTATTATTATATTGCATTGAATATCAGTTCCTAGACGGTGTCGCAAATTCCATACAGCTTAATAATATAGAATACCGAATCTAATACCTATTTGTTTTTTTAAACGGTCCTATGCCAGTTGGCTTTAAGTGACCCCTACTGCCTCCGGAACTTTGGGCTAGAGCAAAGTCAGTTAGGGATTGAGTTAATAAGCAACCTAATCTTTCTGACTATATTTTACGCATAAACACACAGCAAGTCTTAATTCTTTTCATACACCTACCATGCTCAATTATCCTACTCAAAGGGACAACATCTCAAATGACGACTAGCGTAAGAGCATTTCAGACGATACGACCACGGCTTTGGTTGCCGTCGGAAGGAACGACCTGGCATCCTCGAAGGCCTATAGTCCTACGACCCTAGCGGAGAAGACCCAATAACGAATACAAACAGAAGGCTGAATCGCATGGTAAATTTAGGTATTCATTGTTTGATTATTTGTAAGTTGTGAGCTAACGAAAGAAGTGCAGTAAGACTGTTCCAGCAAACATCTTGAATACCAATCTAGACCCTGCCCTTTCCGAACCACTTGCGCTGCCTTCCCCATACTTCTGGCAATTCAAGTACTGTCATAATTCGACTACTGCGCAGTCAGCATACTACTATAATACATATAATATCACATGACGTAGCCATACGGATTCCCGATGTTATCGTTTATAGAAACAGAAAAGTTTGACATTTATCTCTGCGCTGTAGGTATAGATAGAAAAAATAGGTTTTAGATAGACAGTGAATACACAACAGACAGGCAGTGAATAGTGGCTGATATAGAAAGATAGATAATTTACTATTTTTTGTGTCAGGGGTAACTTTCAGACAACTGTACAACTATACAGAATACCTACATCGTGACTTTTAAAGTAAAAAAACTGGTTATGTTTGAATCTATTACGTCACACCATATCTTGAACTTCGTCGACCTGACAATGTGTGTATGTATTATCTGATATCTATTAGAGCAGTTGCCGAAAAATATCAGTTGTCAGATTACTAGCGAGATTGGGTCAGTAGCGGTAGCAGGCAACTCGAGTGAAGCTAACGGTTTAGGAGGGAGTTGTTACACTCAGGTTGGTTTAAGATGTTTGTCGGTAACTATACATTTTATCACTTTTTTGCATACTGTTTGTGGCCACGACGACACCTGAATTTGTTCGTCTTCTTTCAGCGTTTAAATAGATCCGATTTGAAGGGCTCGAAAATGGTTTATTTTATTAACAGTATAACGGTTGCCAATTTGTACCAGCACCAAAAAGACATTCAAAAGAAACCAGGTTAATACGATGGACATTATTAATAAATGTCTGAAGTTAATTGCAGATTGTTGAAAGTCTCAGCATTGTCCCACTTTCAAGTGACACGGTTTTCTAAAATTCAAAACATTAAACTCAGTACCAATTGGAAAAGGGCCAAGGATACAATGGAATTATAAACTTTGACACAGTTTTAAACTTTAGATTCAACTACGCTAGCAATTCTCTTATTTTAGCTGGGTACTGTGCGTGAATTGTACGAATCATTTATACATACTAATAACTTATTACAAACTTGGATTTTTTTGAAGACGGATTGTTGTTACGTGGTTGTTACTATATCGCGCAATAATGCATACGATACCTAAGTGAAGGTAAGTAGGTACCTACAGGCATCGATATTAAATTAATGGATGCACCCTCTCAAAATTCAGGCGCACGGAGTTATGTTATCATTGGGAAGAGTGAGCTCACTCTTTCCGTTTCAGTCGGTTGTAGGAAGCGGTGAACGCCGGACGTTAATACCTATCACTATTCGTTATCAACAACCAAGTAAAGTTGTAAGACTGTAACATACCTCGTCGATACGCGTCAAGTAGATTGGTAGTTGTGAACCACTCACGCTACACACAGAGATGCAGTTTGTCAGCAATTTTAAGGTGCTCAGGGCGCATCTTTTGATTTATTATATCGATGCCTAGAGGTGTATGGAATGCTATCAAATGTTTCGATTATGCTTCATACTACGAGATCAGGTGTGTTCGACGTATAGTTAATAAAAATAAATAATAAAATTAAAATGTGGAGTGAAGTTGGTAATTAGGTACCTAGAGGGGTATGGAATGCTATTAAATAATTCGATTAGGCTTCATGCTACGAGATCATGTGTTCGACGTATGTATGTGCGTAAGTATAGTTAACTAGCTGTACCCTGCCAGCCTGCCACGCTTCGCTGTAGCACATTGTGATGCAAAAATTAGATAAAAACAATCCTTGATGCGGATTAGATATCATTGTAAAATTTCTGGTCGATCGGTGCAGAACTTTTTGAGTTTTTGAAGCGTACTCAAACCAACATAACATTTTTATATATAGAGATAAAAATAAATAATAAAATTAAAATGAGGTTTTCTAAGTTTATGTAGTCAGGGTCTTGGTATCCCATCCCACAGGATAATCCTAGTTTGGGTGCCAAGTTGGTTCTACCACGTTTACAGATATAATTGAATGATTTAAATGTATTCTTTGATCGGCCAATGTTTGTTGATGAAATAAATCATGCTTATTCTTAATTAGTAAGATTATGTTAGCAGAGATCTGCGTTCTTTGCTAGCCTATAATAATAAAATTTTCAGTGTTTTCTGATTTCGACAAGTACCTACGAGCTTATCAATTCAATTGTTTTTTTTTTATGTATGTACACCGATTACGCCGAAATGTATGATCCGATTAACGTGATTCTTCTTTAGTTTTCACAAGTATGAAAAATAAACTTATTTGATTGAATTTTTCAGTAAAGCTACGTAACTCTCTATTCATCCATCCATCAAAATAAAACAGGTTACCTCCATCCCGAAGCCTCTTTTAGCACAATCACGATATAGCGGGTAAAATAACTAGAAGCGTCTAATTTACATAAATTTCTTAATACAAATAATATCACGGCTAACAACCTTAGTTCAGTCTGCATATATATAAGTCTGAGTCTGCATATTTGGTTCACCGCTAAATGCGCTTCTTCCATGATACTTAGCTAGTCAAAGCGACCCTTGTGTTTTCGCTTCCAACCACCAGATTGTGTATCTAAATAATTATTGTGTCTCTATCAAGTCTCTGTTCAGGCCACAACCACATAACTATGTTCGTTATCTATAGTATTAACCAGAGCCGTAAATAGGTTGGTACCTAGCCACAGGGGTGCAAACTCTCGAGAAACCTCAGCCCTTTTACCGCCTAACAAAATCTGTCTTTACTAATAGATGTTGTTCTCTCTATAATTTCAATATTAAAATAAAGAGAGATACATCAAGAGCAAGCTTATTTTAACTAGGCAGTAGACCTTGAGAACCACATTTTAGCTCATACAATAGGTGCAGTTGCAGAATCACGCGTTCCAAAGTGAGCTATCAAATTCTGGAGTTATAAGTTTTCACTTCTATCGGCAGTTCCTATGACAGGCAATTATTTTTACGTAGAGTGACGAGACGGGCAGGACTTGTGCGTGATGGTAAGCAACATGCCTGCCCGTAACAGCACAGTGTCATACAGCTATTGGAACATGAAGAGTCCATATCATTACCTAGAACTGCACTGCACACGTGTCCCAGAGATCTAAGATGATCTCTAAGGTCTGTAATTGCTCTGGGAACATTGCCCTTCAAACCGGAACGCAGTAAATTTTGCACATTGCTGCGGTAGAATAACTGGCAAAGTGTGGTGTGGTACTTCCCCAGGCAGACTGTCAAGAGTCCTAGTACCACTACTAAACTAAACTACAGACCAAACCTTAAAACAAAAACCAATATTTGCAGACCACAGTATACTCAGTATAAAAGCGGCCTGCTACAGGGATTCTCATTACCGTAATGGCGATACTTAGCCCTAAGTAAATTTAATCTTTTGAGCTTTTCAAAAATTTAATTTCCAAGGGTTTCCCCTAATGGAAATAGATTACTGAACCGGCCCTTGGGCGCACCTTCCCGATGAAACAAAGTCAAGGTGAACCACGATCGATATCGAATTAGTAGGTAAAATATGATACCTAAAGTTATTCCTACTTCTAGTACCTGCCATTCATGCTACGAGTTTACAATACCACCTGACCTGACTACCGTTGTTTTACCTTTTTTTTGTTGGTATAGACTAGTATAGAGTGACAAGACTAGCAGACCAACAGGACATGTGCCTGATGGTAAGCAACATGCCCGCCCAGAACAGCACAGTGATACGCAGCTATTGGAACATGAAGAATCATTACCTAGCACCGACCGTACTACGCTTGTGACCCGGAGATATAAGGTGTTTTATCTCCTAGCCTATCCTTTAAGGTGTTCTATCCCTATTTCTCTGGGAACGTTGCCCTTCCAACCGAAACATAGTAATGTTTGCACACCACTGCTTGGCGGTAGAATATTTGGCAAAGGCGTGGTACTCGCCAAGAGCAAAGAGCCCTACCACCACAAACCCCATATAAAGTACCACTCGGCGGTATTATTAGCGTTGTTTCGGTTATCGTTATTTTCCTGCTAAAAGTAGTCTACATATTATGTGCTATTCCAGAATAATAAAGATAATAATGTATTCCAAATTTTATCCCGATACGTTCAGGAGTTCTAACGTGATGGAGCAAGAAACATTCCAACTTTGATATTAAATTTTACACTAGTAACGTACCGTAATTTTTCCCGCAGTAAAAGTAGGCTTTCTACAAATTCGTTCAGCCTTTTCGACATTTGAACAAACATTAAAACGTTCACATGTAGCTATCTATACAATTAGCAGGGTTAGATAAAGAGATAACGGCGATTTTACACGTTCATATTGTAGGTTTTTTAGGTAATCATCGGAATCACTGCACCAATATCAATTATTTTTATAAATGCCCTAAATGATAATTTGCCGTTACTTTAGGAGTAAATCACGTCTAAGTAGGTCCAAATCGAAAATGGACCGTAGTAAAAGGGAAACAAGACGAAAACCTTATTTTTCAAACTGCCTCAAAAAGGAGGAGGTTCTCAATTCGTCTATTTTTTATATCTTTGTTAAGTACCTACTTTATTACTTTCGACTAAGTGAACCAATTTCGATAATTTTCTTTTTTTTTCGAAAGAGTAGCTTTCCCGAATGGTCTTATCTCAATTTCATTGAAATTGGTGGGCCGGTTTTTGTAAAAAAAAATACAGTTTTGTGTAATATAATAACATACACACTAGAATCTAATCTGTGAGAATAAAAAACAAAAATCTCTTGAAAGTATCCTTTGATGTCCCAGTAGCCAGTAGGTACCGTCAGTACTTTTGAAAATAGGTACGATTAAAGTAATTAGTGACGAGATGAGCAGGACATGTTCCTGATGGTAAGCATATAATGCCTGAACATAACAAATCATTGTTATGTTAAGATTTCTGTATAAGTAATGATGTATGTTGAACTTCGTCTTATGAGACGATCTTCTTAGCATTCCATGGATTCACCGTGCGGGTGCCGGGTCCATCGTGTGGCAGAGAGAGAAAAACTCGAGTAGTTCCCGAGACTTGTGACGTTAGTTAGAGACGTGTTAGTCTTCGAGTAATTACGTAAAATATATGCGACATATTTGAAAAGTTCTTCTGTTGCGTATAGTTAAATAAAAATACGATAGTTAGGTTAGGGAACTATGTAGGGTGTATGCTACATATACAACGTTACAAGAAAACGCAATATGATTTTATTAGTTTTTATTTTATAATTCGTATCCCACCAAAAGAACATTTTAACAGAATCTCACAAGAACAGTTAAAGCAGATAAATCTAAGCCCTAAAGAATTCTAAAAAAACATCCACTAACAATTTAGCAATTAATAATTAATTCAAATAAAGCTTAATTAGTGCCTTGATGTCTTAGGTACATTCTATATTGTTCATGTGACCTTGGTACGCTACTGATTGAAGCACCCGTACAAACAAATTCGCTTCTTTTAACTTATACGTGTCCATCTTTTCATCGATAACGACCCAAGACTTTAGTACCTTGATTTACAACGTAATCGGATTGATTGACACAGTATCAAACCTTCTATCAGTTCTTTGTTTTATCCGTTGAAAATGGCAGAGACTAGGATTGTTATTCCATGTCGATATTGTTCCGACTTTGTTGTGAATCAGCACCCTAGATCGGTTCTAGCATGTCCTAATTGAGCTGTTAGCTGACATGGCGATATTAATCGTAGTTAAAAGCAATTCTGGGCATATACCCTAACATGGAAATAATGGCACGTGGCCAAAATGGGAACTAACGCCGTCGTCAAGCCAACCAGGGTTTCCGATGTCCACGCCTTCATTTCGTGGTATGCCAATGTGTTAAATCAACTTCTGGAAATGACGGTGACATTGTAACGTGTGTAAATCAAAGGGTCTAAAAAGACCGCTTCAAGGAATCATTAAAATGGACTGAAGTGACGTCTGTGTTACATCAACTAGATTTGCTTAACTCAAGTTGATGTAAAAAGAGCGTAGTGATTGATTACCAGAATATAACCGAATTTGAATTATTATTGAACTGGGGAAATTATAATATGTATTTATTACCAAGGGCGCAGTCAGAGAATTTAGCTCTGGGCGCATGAGGCGTGACGGCGTATACATCTACATAATCAAATAATTTAATTTATAGTTAGCTCACATTTTTACAGATTTGTATGATTTTTTAGTGTATTGGATTTGTTATTTCAGATTTTAGCAATTGTACAGTCATTGTTTATATATAAAGGTTAATTGATGTGGTTGCTTCAAAAATGTAGTTGTTAAAAATGTAATACTTTGTTATACCTGCTGATTGGCTCAATGTTGCCAACTCAGTCACACGCAATATACAAGTATATCACATAAAAAGGACCAGCAATAACTATTACAATCATAATAGACATACACATACACACATTGCATAAGGTGGTCTGTACAAAATACATATATACTTAAATGTTGCAAACAACAAACAAATAAAAAATCTAATACAAAGCAATTTCTAATAGGTAGCGAAAAATATTGTCTCTTTGCCTCAGTACAATTTTAAAATAGGTTTAACAATTTACAACAAAATAATCTATACAATAATATGGAAAGCTTGTTAATTGTTCATTTATTTTAATCAATAAAATTACCTTTAGTTGTAAGACATTGTCTTTACACAATTTTATGAGATAAACTTTTCATTATAAACACTGGTTCACCCTCCTTTTTTATATCCTTTCCAATGTTATTATTAGAATTATTTTTTCTCGAGACAATCAATTTCATATTCTATAATACAAATAATTTTTTACATATTATTTTTCATAAATTTTTTATACTTATGAACATTTATAACGATTTAGAATATATATACTTCAGAATATTTTATTTTTACTGCTAAAACAGACCACAAGTACATGCTAGTGATGATGGAAGCAAAAATAATTGTGTTTAAATATATAACTCAATATATTGATGGAATGTGAGCTAAAAAGATTGATAGTATAGCCATAGAAATAGGACCAACATTAATATCTGTCAAAATTATCATGATCAAAACTATAGCCATAGTATTAAAAAATTCTAACCACATGGTCAAAAGACAATAAAAAAATATAACTTTTTAATCTTCCACAATTTGAACTTGAAAGTTACACAGGACTTAATAGAAATTTTTGAGGGCTGTTATTTTACAGTTATTTTAGTTAGTTTGGAAGGGGCTTTTCTGCACTAAGCCTCTTTATTGGGCCATTGTGGGCTGTAACAGAAATCTGACGTAAACCAGTTCTATTTGTCTACTTTTTATAGATCCTATTTGCCATAGTTATAAAACAATGAAGCACTAAAAAAATATTTAGATTGGGATTAAGTTCTGTAAACTTTTTATAGATAAAAAAAATAAGTTATCAAAATTATATTGACTATCGTGATATAGTGATTGGAGAGTAGAATTTCATTCGCAGATAACGTACATATTAGAAATGAGATTCACAGTACATTCCAGTTTGAAAAACAAACAATATTTTTTGTTTAGCATTATTATAACTTGACATATTAATTTATCGATGTAGAACTTTGGCTTTGAAGATGTCATTTTTTGATAAAATTTTGCCAATTTTTTGCTTACATGATGTATTTTTTTTTTTTTTAAGAATTTTTTAGTGTTATTGATTGTGACATGAGTACATACTGTTATTAGTTTTTATACTCAGAATGTGGTCAATGTTTCTACTCTCATGTTGTTAATTTTTTGGTTTCAATATTTTTAGTAGATCATAGAAAATTGTATATGACATCATGTGGTCCATTCTAATTAATATCTTACTTACTTAATGGGGGACTTGAGCCGTGCAGCTGTCTTACTGCAAAGTTTTCAAAGAAATAGTATTAACCAAGTGAGAATATTAAAATACCCTTTTAACACAGACTTACATACAACTGGACTGACCGAAAACAGTCTACATATTATTATAAACAAATTTTACTATTAGACTCTGAATTAATTAAAAATAAATGTTGGTAATGTTGAGTATTTTGGAATCTACAAAACATATAGTAAGTTAAGAAGGCAACTATCCAACATACTTTCTTCAATATCCTCACTTAATAGAAAATAGTTTTTACTGAAATGCAAAATAGACAGCCACTCCTCGTGCCCTAACACTGGTATTTATTTTAGTGCAAATAATGAAGTTCACATATCTAAAGTTAAGTACAAATTAATGGTACCACAGATTGAAATACACTATGGTATAGAAAAATAAAGATAATCTAATAGATAGCAGTTCTGAAATGTTATGTATCCCTGTGCTAAATGTGCGAAGATCTAATACAAAAAAATCACTACAGCTAATAACTATCAACTAACTACCATAGAAATAAATAAAAAAAAAACTATAATAATGAAAGACCATAGAATTTTTCTTCCCATTTTACATAGCACTGACTTACTGTTGCTTAATTTGATATTCTCACATATTGAAATGGAAAGAGACAGAAATCTATTTGAAAAATTGACAATTTACTGTAGAGAATGATGCAACAGAATCAATCCCATTTTACCCATTATGTTTACATAGCAACTGCCGTTAAAAACATACAAAACCTGATAATTTTACATATTACGGAGGCTATTGAATGTACCTACTTATTTTATTTATGGTCTATTATCACATTTCATATTCAGGGTCTAGAATGCAATCGTTGACGGTGGCATAGAGCACTCGCCAACCGTGACTCGGTATGACGCAAGCTCACTAATACCATGGTAGTGTACGAATGCAGCTACAATTACTAACACGTGGAATATTTGGTGTGACTGGAACCATATGTCACACTTTCCAGGGAACCAGCGTTCTGGCACACGCAAAGCATAAAACATAGCACCTAATATGTATAACAACCCCATTAGGACGAGCCAACCTAGTGATGCCTTACTCACTTGGCTGAACCAACCTTCGGTGATACCATAGTGTATAGCAGGCACTATGCCCGACAATCCGAAACCCATAAACACTCCCGCACGAAGAGGTCGCAAACGAGGTTCCGAAAACTTATCCCAGAGGGACACTATTATGGACAAAATTCCTAAAACAACCACTACAGATAAATATATTATTTTTGGTCTGTAATGGCAGTAGAAACTATAATAGAGCCACGGAACGAATGAACCCATGATAAGTAGGGCTATTCCGCAGTAGTCCAATTTAGAAAACAATTTCCCGACCATCTCCGAATGGCAGTAGAGGGTGTGATACGCAAATGAAAAGCCGAGGCAAACTATCGCTCCTACGAAAAAGACTCCAAAGATCATCTTCTCTTGCATTTGTATTTCTATTGATGGACGAGATAGGAAATAGATCGCGACGCCGATGAACGCAATGCAGCCCAGAAGATGAGTCCAAATGTTGCCAGTTTCAGTATGAATTCGGAATATGGAGGCGAAACAGGCGCTGAATGAGGGTAGGGGCGGCCTGTGGCCTTTGTGGAGGTAGTCGTTGTCTTGCAGCCAGCGCGGCAGGTGACGGAAGTGGCACACGTTCCACGAAGCTTCCCAGACCTTGCGAACGAACTCTTCTGCTTGCTCCGCTGCGTTATGAGCGAGGGCGCCCAAGTCGATCTCGTCGGACAGAACTCCCGCTTTCAGCACTTCAGCCATTTCTGCGTCTAGTAAATGCTGATCTTCCGGCGTTGACGGGAGCGGGCACCCTTCTTCTTCCTCTGCGAGTACCTCGTCCAACTCGTCCATCTGCGAGGCGAGGCTCTCCGCCTCGGGATCCCATCCTTGCCGTCTTCGCAATCCATCAGACGACACACTGTGGGACCCCGAGTCCGACTCCAATTCCCACATTTTGACGCCGTCAAAACTCACGCGACGTCACCAACGAGGCAACCATGAGCCGCCACGACCTTTGTTATCGCACTACAGTTATTTTACGGGTCTAGTTACGTCACGTCAATCAATGCTCGATGCACACTAATCGTTTGTGTGCAGTTTAAACTCTAGTAGGGAAATAATTATGCACATCCGAAAGTGCCACTTGAATTTAAGAATTAGATTTTCCGAATAGTTGCTGTCAAGACGGTCGACCTCAAACAGCTGCAAAAATGAACTGTCGAAAGTCGGCCATTCAGCATTCACCATTTTCTTTCATACGAAATATATTCTATCTCGCTCTTTTCATCGCTGCTGTTCACTAAAACACTAGTGATGCCGATTTTTTAAATTCCGTAATCGTCAAACTTTTATTAAACTCGATTTTTAATAATTTAAATCGAAATAAGCACCAACATTCGGTCAACAATGCGGCGTTTTCACATTATTTCTAAATATAGGTAGATAATTTACGTGATTTATTATTTACAATATGTACATAAGTATAAAAACAAAATAAAATTATTATACCATACAATAAAAATTAAAATAAACAAATTTACAAATTAAACATGCCGTCGAGATCACTACTGCGCGGCAGGGTACCCAGAATGCTGGCAGCGTTGCCTCTTTGAATAGCTAAACTCAGCTTTTGGGCAAAGTAGGCGCCAGCTCTGGGATCCCCTGAAGCGAGGACCAAACGTTTCGAAAGATCTTTTACAAAATTTTTAGTATCGGACGACCACGGGCCCATTGTCTCCACTGCCAGCGCAATTTACGTGAGATCGAAGATAGTTTTAAATTTCGCCAAAGGAGTTTTTAAGCTATTGCATAGCTTTTATCGCGGGCCTGGGGACCGAATATTAGTGATCGTGCATCTCTTTCTTATGTTCACAAGAAAGAGGGATGGAAGACCGTAACGCCGTCCTTCCCACTCGGTCATTCGACTTTGAATCTTATTTGAATTAACTTTACAGACTAAATGCTCATGCTCTTAGCTGTCGAAGACTGACTAGATTGTATACTTCTCTGGTGTGATCAATGCTTCTGCATTTTTTTATGGTAAACAAATGTCACTCTTCAAAATAAAAGCAATTCTGAATTTTTTTTAACATCGCTATTGCTTATGTTGATTAAAATGCATGCAACATGCAATAGCTTTACCGCGGCAGAACCCGAGTGCCACACTTCTTTTTTTTTAATTTGTTGATTTTGTTCGAGTTAATGAAACTTGGTCGCCATATTTGGCAAATTAGATAACTAGGTACCTTTTGCATATGTCGCAGCCGGATCGTATAATTCGCCGTATTACATTACGGCTAGCCATTTTGAAAAACAGGGCCGTTTTGTAAAGCGGCGGTTTGACGATTAGCCAGATTGAAAGCGGCTGATTAAAAAACAGCCGGATGTATTCGATGCCATACGTCCAAAACGGCTAGCCGTAATGTAATAAAGCTAAAGATTAGCCGCCACTTTGACAATTTTTAGTTCCGATTCTTAACACTCATGGCGCTGTCTGACATAACAACCATGGCGTTGAAAACAGTACGTGTGTTGCTAAATTGCTAAGCTGACTGTGGATTCTGGTGTTCGGCGGAATTCAACACAATATTATTGGGGTAGTTTATCACCGTCCACCTGTTAAGACTAAATCGAAGGTTAGGAAGGACCCAGAACCGACTCGGAGCACCTCGACTCCACCTAGTCTTGTCGCTACTACGAGTGTATATAAAAAATGCGGGAGCCAGAAGCTCAAGGGTGGTCCTGAGCGAGCCATGCGAGGCCGAGCGCAACGAAGGGGGAGGTGGCGAGCGAAGCGAGACGGCGACCTCCGTAGTGAAGCGTAGGCCGAATATGGAGAAGCGACACTCAGGGCTGACCGCAGAGCTTCTGGTGGGAGCCCACCCGGAGTCAAATCTCAATGATAGAGCCTTGTCTAAGAGCACGATATTTCTTAGGCGTACCCATTCGCGGTCCGAGGAGTCACAGGGGACATGACCTCCCCCAAAATCGTATTCGTTTAACTAAATTTGTACAAAAAATATATACTAATACTACATAAGACTATTTTTAACACGGGAAAATTAATGGAACGGGAACTACGTCGATAAAATCGTGGGGCGCTACTAGTCAAGTACTTTTTACTCAATTTATTGTATTCCTACTGGTGACCCCCCCTCCCAAATCTGAGGCTGCGTACTGGTGACCCCCTCCAAAATTCCATCACCAATATCAAGTTAGGGGCTTTCAAGTTTTATCAGAGAGGTAAGATGTTTAAAAAAAAAGTGTAAGAAATATGGCAATAGATAATCTGTCAGCTTTTTCTGATTAATACAATTAATTTTCATTGTTTATTTTGTAAGTATGGTCACCCTACAATTTAAGCAGTAGTACAATGCGGCTAAACGTTGGCTGCCGTATTGAAGAACGTATCTCAATGACAATGCGGCTAATCGTTGAACCGCCGCATTACAAAAGGGCCCTGTTTTTCAATGGCTAGCCGTAATGTAATACAGCGGATTATACGATCCGGCTGCGACACATACAACAAGAGGCAAGAGGCATATTTGCATTCTGTAACAACCCTAAGTTTTCAAAGTGTTTAATTTTACAAAAAAATCTTATTCAACGCAAACGATTTTTGGAAAAATCGAATGGAAATAGAATAAATCGGATCGGGTCGAATCAAACCACAGTACAATTAAGTACAACACTATATCAAACACTAAAAGACTGAAGTTATTTAGGATTGGTTAAAAGTTGGTTGTTTAGCAAGTTAGCAACCAATAGAACGTATGTACAGTAAAACAGTAATCAGCTAATCAGTAATGTCTAATGTATGAAATATAACCTTTAAATATACCAAATATACAGCAAGTTTAGTAATAAAAGAACATAATAGTACTCACTTTTTGAACATGACGCCGGTTTGTAGTCTCGTTGGTAAAGAGTCGTAAACTTGTAACAAATGTAAACTTCACTGAATAACAAGTATTACACGAATTAGCAACCTCAGTGTGAACCAGAATTACAGAATTCCCAATCACAATTCACCCAACTTACCAACACAAGAACTTCACGTAGGATGAGAAGTATGAAAACCAATCAACAGTGAGCTTTATTGCTGTGCTTACATTTGATTCGCTGAAATACTTCGCAATTTTTTTTATCCCCTCATCAAATGTCAATGTGTGTCAAAGTCAATTTAGTGTCACTGTCTCAAAATTAAATTGAAATGAAAATACGGAATGGGAATTCGAATAACCGCGTGGTACGAATACTAGAATAAAATACAATTTCATTACAATGATCTGTTAGAATACCACCCGTTCCCGTTATCATTTTAAGTATTGTTAAAATCGAGATACCATCAGTAAACAATGTCTTCATTATTAGAAGTTGTCGTAACTTGTGATTCGAACAACACATTGTGGACATCATGTGTGTGGGATCCTCATACCGGTACCAGTCTCATGACGTACAAAGGTGGTGGTACGGCTGAAGCGAGGACCCTCACCTTCATCGGCGCCGATTATCTAGCAGCTGTGGAAAGATCCAAGCCAGTGCTACACGTGTGGCCGTTAAATTCACAACAAACAGTGCAAGGAATGCGTTTCATACTGCCAGGGCGAGCAAGTGCTATAGCAATAACAAGAGACGGTGGTTACATCGTCGCAGGCATCGATGAGAAAGTGTATCTGTGGCAGACGGCTTCAGGCAATTTATTAACAATCATAAATCGGCATTATCAAAAAGTTGTTTTGGTAGAATTTACACCCGATGGACGTTACTTCGTTTCGGCAGCAGAAGACGGGATGGTCATGGTTTGGAGTTTAACAACTGTGTCAGCTCACCCGGAGGTAGATCTTGTGACTCAATCTTCAGCTGGTCACCATGATCCAGTCTACATTTTCTCAGATCATTCCTTACCTGTCACAGATCTGTGCATCAGTAAAACTGGAATGCACGGAAGATTGTGCACTGTTTCAAGTGATAGAACATGTAAAATTTATGATTTATCTACAGGAGAAATGCTGCTCAATCTTGTCTTTGATGTTCCATTGTCAGCGGTCACTTTCGATGTTTTAGAATTGAGCATATTTGTTGGATCAAATGAAGGAAAGATTTATCAGTATGGATTGACTAATCCACCTAGAAACAAGGACTTGCTAGTCAATACTGAAGCTAGCTGTCCTACGTTTTCATCGCATACAAAAGCAGTTACGTGCTTGTCTGTATCCCTAGATGGAGAAACATTACTATCTGGCTCTAATGATGAACAAGTCATTTTATGGCATATACCAAGTCAACAATCAGTGCGGACAATCAAACACAAAGGGCCGATAACAAATGCATTTTTCTCTGTGAACTATCCAGCCATATTTAGACAGGACTTTGCACCAAATGTTGTCCTTCACAGTCTGGAGAGAACTTTGGAGAAGGATGCTGATGATATAACAGAAATTGAAGTATTAGTTAATAAAAAAATTAAGTTTTGGCCTGTTTCACAGGTGGACTATGAAGTAGACAATGATACTAAAGAGATAGAGAATGAATTTAAAACTAAAGAGGCAGCTTTGAAAGACGAAATGGAAAGGTTAAAAGCAATAAATGCTAATTTATATACTTTTTCTATTCAAAAAGAATTAGAGTCAGTGCCAGCACTTAGTAATAAGTCTAAGAATAAGAAGCGAAAAAATAAATTGCAGTAAAAAAGTTAGTTTGAAGAATCCACTGGAGTTTTATTCTGTAAAGGAAAAAAAATATAAATATACCTGTTACTTTTACATAAACACTGACTTATTTGCCCAACAGTATACAAAACTTAATTGTACAAATTAATATATAAATCAACCTAAATTTTTTTCTAAAACAACCTACAATTTGTTGAAGTTGTATAGTATTTTATTTAGTTGTTTGTGTAGTATTCTCAAGTAAACTTTCTGTCTGCTTATTTTTTACCCGACTGCAAGAACGGCTATGTTATAATAATAGTGATGTGACGAGAAGGACATGGTAACTAACTAGGTACATAATGGATTTTCAATTTAAGGTACATTGCCACAGCATAGCTATACTTAAATCACTTTCCATGTGTTATTTTGATTTATATGAAATTGGTGTTGGGAAAACTGAAAGATTCAAAAATAATTGTTTTTATAGGTTTATATTAATTATAGACCTTTTTCTTAGATTTGCTAGTGAAAACGATATTTCGATTTTTTCGATATCATAAAGACAAGTTTTACTTGCAGGCGCCAAAGAACTCTCTTTAAACACCGCAAGTGATAGTGTCTCTCTACCTACGTACTTAGTCTGTGGGACCTATTTCATACCTATTTGATTTGTTTTTGCGGTTTTCGCCAAAGAAGTTGGAAAGTTACGTTTTTGCAAGTGGAACAAATAGGTATTTTTAAACGAAGCAGGGTTCAGGCTAGTGTTGTTTGATCTAAATGATAAAAATAAAAAATCGATACAAATCGTTTTCACTAGCAAACACCTCACTAAGAGTTGTAAATAGTTGCCAGCCTACAATTATAACAGACATCTGAGGGAAAATCTGTCAAGTAGAGTTGGCGGAACTCTTTGCGCATTTAACCATAGGAGGACGCAAGACATTTGGCTTATTACAAACTTTTTCACATTTTTTGCGGGACACAGGGTAACGTTTATTTCACACATTTGTAAACTTGAACTCACACAAGAGCAACAAATCTCTGTTTGTACAAACACACTAAGACAAATGCTTCACACCTAACCAAAACATGCACACATCTACAGAACGCGGTTGACCATTATTGACAATAAAGCTTATTTGAAATTCATATGGGAACGAGAGAGGTATGTTAGAAGTTACAACTAGGCTCGTCTCCCAAGAATAGTTGGTCTGAGGAGGAATTGTATTTATCAAAATTTATAATGAAACGTTTTTAACCCACGACCAAAAAAAGGGGGTGCTATAAGTTTGATGTCGATGTCTGCCTGTCTGTCTGTCTGACAGACAAACGGTGTCTGTCTGTGTGTGTGTCTGTATGTGGCACCGAAGAGCTCAAACGGATGAGCCGATTTCGATGCGGTTTTTTTTATTTGAAGGTTGATATCCGTGCAAATGTTCTTAGGTATGTTTTTTTTAATATCGATTCAAGATGGCCGCCTCCACAAAATGGCGGACAAAATATTTCTTCACAACCTACCTCAATATGTATTTTAAATGAAAGGGCTTGACTAGTAGAATACTATACACTATGACAAATTTCAAATCCAAGGTGGCCGCTACCACAAAATGGCGAAATACATTTTGTTTTTTTACACCTTCCTTAATATGGGTATCAAATGAAAGGGCTTGACTAGTAGATTGTTGTACAGATAACAAATCCGAGGTAGTCAGGGGTTAATCAAAATTTTTTTATTTTGTTCTTGTTCAGGATGCAAATATATCTATTATCTTTATAACACACGTAATTCTCCATATCACCAACAGGCAGCTCTAATGTTTCATATATGTACAATGTTAGATATATTTGTCAAAGCATTGGCACCACCTTTGACGAAGTTGAAAACTATCTCTGACAGGTATATTTCTATATTTATATCCTGAATACGCTTCGTTATAAAATGGGATGTTGTTTGAAAGCGACTCATTGAATTAAATTTATCGAGTCATTGACAGGGTTATAACTATTATGTCGTGATTTGATTCTCGACTTGGGTGCATAATATTCTTGACAGATTTTTAACCTTATAACGTGATGGTTAAAAGAAAAACAACAAAAAAATAAATAATTATTCGACGATAACGTGTCGTGCTGAGGTGCAAAAAAACACGCTAATCTGTAACCGCGCTTATTCTAAGTAAGCCCCCTGCCCCTTCCCCCTGTGTTTTACAATCTCTGTATCTCATTATTCTACCAAGTCCAACTATGAAATTTTAAAGCTTTTTTAATTCTGAGAATTTTAATGACTTATTCTCATTGTAGTTTCAACATTTATCAACATAATACCCATTTGGAAAATGGAGGTATCAAAGAGTTTAGACACATCTGAAATCATCTGAAACAGAGACATCTGAAAAAACACGCTAATCTGAAACCGCCCTTATTCTAAATAAGGACCCTGCCCCTTCCCCCTGTATTTTACAATCTCTGTATCTCATTATTCTACCAAGTACGACTTTGAAATAAACCTTTTTTAACATTTATCAACATAAATACTGCATTCAATAAATACCCATTTGGAAAATGGAGGTATCAAAGAGTTTACATCTCTATCTTAAGGCTTGTTCGCATTAGGCTAGTAAATTAGTCTAGTAGAGAGTAATTTAGTAGCTAAAATACTCGCTACTATTCAAAAATCGTTCGCACCGTGCTTTAGAACAGTTCACAAGTGAGTAGCGTTTTGCAACATGAAGATCCTACAACGCAATAAAATGAACGAATGAATAAGCTAATCTTATCGAATCGTAATGGCTATTTTAGAAGAGGTGATTGAGGAAATTTGTGTGATCAATAAAATAAGTTATTCCACAGACAATTTCGTATTTGGAAAATTGTTTGAAGTTATTTTTATCTCCAGACTAATTCGACAAGTTCGAACCTGTTTAATCGGCAAGCCAATGAGCGCACCGCTTCCAACGAACGCGTGGTGGGGGGTGCTACTCGCCCGTTGAAAATAGAACAAAATGGATTGACTCGACTAAATCACTTACTAAACTACTCGACTAAATTTTCACTGTTCATACACGTTTAGTTGCTAAATTACTCGCCACTAGGCTAAATTACTAGCCTAATGCGAACAAGCCTTTAGAAGGTATGTTTACAGTCATAGGTAATCGAAACGGAAGGACCGAAATGTGGGCTAATTTTTCCTACAACTTAGGGTATCCCCGAATGTCAATTTGTCAATACGTCATCCAACATCGTACGATCAACGCATTTTTCAAGTTTTCAATTTTCAGTTCAAATTAAAAAAGTTACGCCCGCATATTTGGTGCTAGAAAAACAATAAGAACTCATACTAATTTAAGAAGCAAATTTAGCTTTTTTTCTGACAAATATGTTATTATGACGAGTGAACAGCTAAAGGTACGAAGCGAATAAAAATAAACTTTTTGCTAGCTGGTCTGCGTCACAAACAAAACAGTTCGATTGTTTACCATTTTTAGGAGACGAAATGTCGAAGGCAGTGTTAATACCTGAATGTGGGCGAGATATAGGGCGTATGAAGGGAGAAATATCTATTTCGCCACCAGAAAAGAAGGATGGAGCAATGGGGCTATTCAGCAGGTTTTTGCGGTTCGATGGCCTTAGCAAGAAGACAAGCCCTGAGAGCCCTACGAATACGGAGCCCCCAACTACTTACTACGGAGTCTACATACCTTGTGAAATCAAAAAAGAACCTGATAAAGGTAAATTTGCCATGCAATGTTTACATGTTACAATCTTTTTTTTATCTCACTGATAACTAAAAGTGGGTCAACAAAACTTATTTCCTTATTGTTTTTCACATTTCTATTTGTAAAAAAGAAAATAGTAAAGTAAGATTATATGAGACATAGTAATAGGTACAGAAAAAGATGCAATGCTTATGAAATGTAGTTTACACTGTATTTGCATGCAAACTATAGTTTACTCTTTCAAGTGGTAGAATCTAGAATACATCAACATAATATACAAGGATTAACACTCAGTTTTTAATGTTTGATTTATCACAAATAGTATATGCGTACAATAAGTGGTTTGTAGAAAATTAGCTTGAATCCGGACTTTTGGTCTTGTGTAAAAACACTAAATTTGGGTTAAGATTCATATAATTAGTTTTAGTAGTAGGCTTCAGCTGGTTTGTCTTCTAGGTTGGCCTTAAAAGTTTACACAAACACTAGATGACCCGGTGTCCTTCATACTGCCATCCTTTTTTTTCATTAATATATGTGGACTTTCTTCCATACAAACTTTGTTCCGACAATTAAAAACACAAAAACCTAAGAATCATCCAATTTGGTGCAGTCATTCAAAAGTTATGAGCATACATACATTTGAATGATCCATTTTTATATTATAAGCAAAAGATCAGTGGGATAGGATTAGTAGAATTTTTTTTTTGTTTTATTTTCATTCAGAGATTTCCTAATTCTTGTGTAGAAATGTTAATTACTGTTATAGGGTAAATTACCTCTACAAAATATTAATTACATCTAATATCATAATTTTAAATATTACTACTCTAATTACAGAAGCACTACATGTCTACAAGAACAAGTCCGAAGCATTAGAGTTGGTGAAACGGTACAAGTTGGCTCGGTTCAAGGTCTTCCAGAACAGGCAGGATGCTTTGGCATTTGCTCTACGAGGCGCTGAGCCCACCGATACCACTGATGGGAATGATAATTGTAAGTTAGCCATTTTAATATCCAGTCCAAATACTAATTTATACTCAGCCCTTTTTTTAAGCATTTGTACTGATCCGGGTTATATTTTGTATTCTTTCCGAAGACTCAAAAGAGGTTTGATCCTACTTTTGTCATAAGAATGACATCAGGCAACCTGCCTTGGTTGCGTACCAAGCAGGTGTTGATGTGCAATATGTGTCTGTTATAACCAAATGTTAGTTGCATCGTAATTTTGTTTTGAGCAAAAATAGATAGTAGTCATAGTCATAGTCATAGTAGCGCTCCGCTCAGGCTTTGTGGGCGGGCTGTTTCCGCAACTCGACGTCTTGGTGCGCCTGTTTTGCGTGTGGGGAAGTGGGCTTCACTCCCGCCAACCCAACTCCAACAGAAAGCCCAGCAGCTTCTTAACGTTGCCGCATGCTTCACGGAGCGTCCCCGGTGTGCCCAGGAACTTCGCTCGATGCGCCGCCACTCCTGTGCACTCCATGAGCACATGAGCGGCCGTTTCTTCAGCCTCAAGGCAAGCTCTGCAAAGAGGACTGTCGGTAATACCTAGTCTGAATAGGTGTTTATTGTACAAACCGTGACCTGTCAGTGCGCCCGTGACCAGTCGCAACTGTTGACGATTCAGGCTTAGCAGCTGCCGGGTGTACCGTGGGTTACGGCCCCCCAGTGCCGCTCTGGACTGACTACAGTCCGACCTCTTGGTCCAGTTGTCGTTATGTTCTTTCAGTGACCTCTCTCGCAGCCATTTCCGTACCTGCGACAGTGGGAGCGGGACAATCGGTTCAGGGCCCTGAACCTGTTCCGCTGATGCCCTCCTCGCCAGTTCGTCCGCCGCGTCGTTACCTCTCGATCCGCTATGGCCTTTAATCCATTGGAGAACGATTTGATTGTGTTCACAAACCTCCGTCAGAGACTTGTGGCATTCAAGGACTAGTCCCGAAGCGATGGTGTTGCTCTTTAAGGCATGTAGGACCGCCGCGCTGTCAGAGAGTATGCGGATGTTATAACCCTGCACCCTCCTGTCGGTGATTATGGTAGCAGCCCTCGTGATGCCCACGCATTCTGCCTGAAAGACGGAGTTGTGGGCCCCGAGAGATGTGTGGTACCTGATATTCAAGTCTTCCGAGAAGGTGCCGGATCCAACGCCCTCGTTGGTTCTCGAACCATCGGTGAAGACCATCAACTCGGTGGAGCTATGATCCCGGAGGGAGGCTCCTCGAGTTGAATTTTGTATTTTTATCAAATACATACTGTTTGGGTATTCTATCACTTATCGCCAGCAGCATGGGTTGATGCTTCAGATTGTCTTGAAGGACCCGTGTGAGGAATACCTGTGTCATGCCAGAGACCGAGAGTCCGTAGTCTTATTGCAGACATCGCCGCCTCCTGCTGCACGTGTGAGTGGAGAGGAGGCAGATCCAGCATTATCTCCAGGGCTGCCGTTGGTGTAGTGCACATACCGCTGGTAGTCGCCAGACATGCCAACCTCTGAATTGTTGCAGCTTCGCGATGGTTGTAGCCAGTGTCGTCCTGGTCCACCAGACCAGAGCCCGTAGGTGATTATTGGCCTGATCACTGTGGTATAAAGCCATAGGGTGACCTTTGGGTTAAGTCCCCATGTCTTACCTATCATTCTACGACATTGATAGAAGGTGATACAGGCCTTGTTGATCTTGTTCTCTAAGTGCTTGTTCCAGTTCAGTTTGCTGTCGAGGATCATCCCTAGATACTTTACCTCGTCAGACAGCTGTAGCGTCACGCCATACAGACCTGGTAGTGTGTACAAGCCCAGAGAGCGTTTGAGTGTGAACATGACCAGTTCCGTCTTTGACGGGTTCACTGTTAAATCGTAGTCCGTACACCATCTCTCTACTAGTCTTAGAGCCGCGTGCATCAGGTCACAAGCGGTGCTGGCGTGGATACTAGTTATAAGTATTGCTATATCGTCGGCGTAGCCTATCGTGTAGAAGCGCTGCGCGTTCAATACCTCGATTAAACAGTTAACCACCATATTCCATAGCAAGGGCGAGAGGACTCCCCCTTGGGGGCATCCCTTCGCAACTAATGCTATTTTGGTTGCATTACCTGGTGGTCGTACGATGCGATGACTCAACATTTTTACTATCCAACCTGATAGTAAGGCGTCCACTCCATGTTTGTTCAGAGCTGATTTAATGCTGGAGAACTTTGTCTTGTCGAAGGCTCCTCAATGTCTATGAAGGCGCCCAGACATACAGATTTGGATTGGATGGCTGCCTCAATTTCACTTACGATAGCATGAAGTGCTGATTCAGTTGATTTACCCGCACTGTAGGCATGTTGATTCCTGTGCAGTGGAGTCAATAAGAGCGTTGTGTCTCTAATATGCCTATCACATAGCCTTTCCAGCGTCTTCAGCATGAAGGAGGTGAGGCTGATAGGCCTATAGGACCTAGCGTTTGTGTAGTCACTCTTACCTGGTTTGGGAATGAAGATGACATTAGCTTCCCGCCACTTAAGGGGGGATGTATTGGAAGGCCAGACACGCTCGTAGGATTGTTGTTACAGATTCCGCGAGCTCAGCACCCCCCCCCATTGCAGCATAGCGGGGAAAATGCCGTCCGGTCCGGCCGCCTTAAATGGTTGGAAGCTGTTGATGGCCCAGAGAGTTTTTTCATACGTTACTACTTTCTGGGCGGTCTGCCAGTCATTTTCTGAGGGCGAATAGCTGTCCGCCTCCCAGTTTATGCTCTGGGTGAGCTGACAACCTGGGAAGTGTGTTTGGAGTAGTACCTCATACGTCTCATCTAGAGAGACAGTATATGTGCCGTCGTTCCTGCATAGGGACCCAATGTTTTGTTGTGCCCCTGCGGATAGGATCCTCCTTACCCGTGCTGCCTCATTGCAGGATTTGATGTTGCTACAGAATCCGCGCCAGGATGACGAACTTCTGTAGCGTAGTCGTTTCTTGTATTGTGCTTTGGCCTCTTTGTAGTTGTCCCAGTCCTGGTCCTCACTGGTGTTCATGGCCCTGTTTAGGAGTCGCCTAACCTTTTTCCTGATTCTTTCGAGCTCGGGACCCCACCATGAACTGTCTCTGTTACTGTTCCTGGCGGTTGAGGTTAGAGGACACGATGTGTGGTAACTTCCTATAACTATGTCAGTGAATAGGTTTACCTGTGTTTCGATGTCTTGTTGGTTGCCTGGCCTAGTCTGGAGCCGAGCCGACAACTGGGTGCCACTTAGCTTACCTTGCACTGTTTTGGCAAAAGTGGCCCTGTTAGTCTTCCTCGGGTTCCTGGTTGGCTCAGGAATCATCGTACATGCCTGTAGGTCGAAGCGGATCCATCTGTGGTCGGAACAAGATGCCTCGTCCGACACGTGCCAGTCCTAGATAATGACTCATTTTATGTTGATGTCAGAGAAATATCTGAAATCTTTCCTCATTGTCTGGTTAAAGCGCATTAACCTGCAGTATCTTGATTCTTTGTTTAGTCTGTTTTATTATTATTATCTTATTTACTTCTGCACACAAAGAACAATAGTTACAATATTACTACAGACTGAGCTTATTTCTGGGGTTATACTTCGACTGGCCTGGCCTCGTAGCTTAGTGGGTAGTTACTCTGCCTGCGAAGCTGAGGGTTGTGGGTCCCACCCAATATTTGTACTGTGTCTGGGTGTTTCTATTTCTATGTATGAGTATATATTATGAGTATATACTATACAAGTATTATATCAGCTATCTGGCCGCCATAGTACAAGCTTTGCTTAGTGTGGGCTCAGATGGTAGCGTGTGAATTGTCCACCAATATTTAGGTACATTATAAAAATAAATAAAAAATAAATTAGAGAAAAATTATGAGTGATGGGTCACACTGTCACGAAAAGCCAAGACCCTGAAGCTAGCCAGTCAACATTTCATTAAAAGTAACTAACTTCAGGTTAATACTTCTTGCATTAAAGCACGAGGAATAAAGAGAGCCGAGACAATCTTCTTAGCATTCCATGGATTCACCGTGCGGGTGCCGGGTCCATCGTGTGGCAGAGAGAGAAAACTCGAGTAGATCCCGAGACTTGTGACTCGGGCGTAGGTTTAAGGGGCCTCTTTCTGACGTACATCAACTACTCGTTATTCTCTCCCAAGTATTAACTTAATGTGTGCATATAAAGAATATGCTCACATTAAGCATATTTTTTGTAGTAGGTATAGAGCAGGGATGGTGAAGCAAAAGACACATACAATTAATGGGCTGGGACAAAATATTTTAGGCATGTCAGTGATCACAAAATTGATTTGCACTATGAAAAAAGTTTAAAGTAGGTTTGACGAAAAGATGAGGGAGAATTATATGACGACTCATGAAGAATAATTGGGTGCTCCAAATAAAGATGTTTCGAGTTGGTAGTATTTATTATTATGATTTTTCCAAAAATCACCGACGTTTACGTCGCCGCGACCACCATAAGAAGGAGCATTATAGCGAGCATGAGTGCTCAAAGCATACACGCAAAAATGATTAAGGGTTAGTGGTTTTCAAAATCTACCCTTGGCGTTGAAGCAATGATGCAGTTTGTATAACTATCCAATTGCGCGGATATAGTGTGGGCAGGGTGATACTGTTATTCGTGACGGTTGGTTGTGATGGCATAAATCTGCATATTATAATACATACATACCACCGTGTCCTTTTTTTCTACTGGAATACAGTCAAAGTTTGAGTTTTTGTCAGAATGTCAACCATGAAACAACGTCACTTTTTCGGTACAAAACTCACTAAAGGTACAAGTTCGCGCGGAGACCGCGACAGGCACTTGACACTATAGAGTTGTATGAGCGCCAGTTCGCGCCGAGACCGCTACAGAAGACCGAAACACGTGTCGCGAGACATTTGTCGCGGTCTCGGCGCGAACTGCCGCCCATACAATTCTATAGAGTCAAGTGCCTGTTGCGGTCTTCGGTCTCGGTCTCGTGTCGCGGTTTCAGTGCGAACTTGTACCTTTAGAAATACAGTAAAAAAACAAGTTTCGAGTAAATCCAAAGAAGACGCAACCGCCAAAGTGTTTTTAAATGTATTATTGTAAATAGGGAATACTAGGTACCAAATCGGCGACCTATTTGCCTAATTAAGTAATTGATAAAAAATATTTTTTTAACTTGGCCAAATTTTGGAAATGTAAGTAATCAGGCGAGATGGCGGTCAAGCGCATTTCTAATATCGATTTTAAATAAAAAATTGGCAGTCGTAGGGGCTTGCCGATCGAATTGAAAACTAATAACTCCGAATTTGATAGCTCAGTTTGGGAACGCGATGGCCATCTAGACTATAAATATGGTCATGGTCTCGAGTTTACCTGAAAATATCTTTCATTTACGAACGTGACGCTTAAGTTCAATTCACAGCCCACGGAAAATCTGTATGTGGTAGCCGAAATAAGTTTTCACTTCAAAAAGAATTAAGTTAATATCACTAAGTCTCCATTGACCTTAGGAAATGTGACAGTGCCCTCATTAGCGACACGCGAACATTTAATTGGCCGCGTTAATTGCGATTGGCACGCCTATCGCCTGTTTATGTTATAAAACTAAGTCTGTACAGCTTTGATAGCTGTGTTTCCAGGGCTCTTTCTAAATGCCCAATATATTATACCTTTAAACGAACAATTCTTGTATAATTATACCTATACCCTATGCCTACCTACCTGGAAAGGAATCGGAAACGTTTCCAACGATTTTCATGAAATTATGTATGCAGCGGATTTCGGGGACGACAAATCGATCTAAGTTTCATTAAAAAAAAACGCATTTTATGCGCGCCGCGCTGTTTTAAACAATGAAAAACTGTTACATTAACAATAGAATGCGACGGTAATTTCGCAACGTTGCGCGACAGTAGTATATTACTGTCGCGCAACGTTGCGAAATTACCTCAGACGGGAAGTTGGAATAGTAGATACGGGTTCGAATACAGACGGCTCCTGTTTTTTGCCAAGTTCCTTCTTTTTTTTTTTTGAGAAAATCTATTATACTTTGATAACATACACGACATCTGCTTACGATTGGTACAAAGGAACCGTGCGGAAAAACTTGATCTAGTTACTTATCCTCTACCACCGATTATTATTCCTTTTTTTATTTTATGTACAAATTTTATATTTCAGCTCTCATGGGAGAGAAGCCTTATCCATTCAAAGCGCCATCGCCACAGGACATGGTGTCGTTGAGAAAGTCCATAGAAGCCGGCTTGGCGGCCAGCGTGCGCGACCGAGTATGGGACAACCCTCGCTACCTCGTCAGCAGTGGGAACACCCCAGCTATCATGCAGGTATACTCTAAAATATCATTGCTATTGAGCTGTCCATCTATCTGTCCACGCATGACCCGCAAATGTTCGAATGTCAACCATCTAGCCAGTCATCGAGTTAGCTCATCGCTTCTTCTACCCTTTATCGACCACCAATCTGTAACCGCTTGAGTCCCAGTCGTTCTGCCTGTCGCGGCTCATTTTTTTTGATAGTGCAGAGTGACAAGACGAGCAGTGGCTGATGGTAAGCAACATGCCTGCCCATAACAGCAGAATGACATGAAGCTATTGGAACAAAGTTTTTTTAAACACTAACTTTTGGAACAAATTAGTCCAAATTTTTACCTACCACCGCACTGCGCTCGTCATCCGGAGTTATAAGGTGTTTTTCTCTTAGACCAGCAATTTATCTGGAAACATTATCCTTCAAACCGGAACGTAGTAATATTTGTGCACTACTGCTTGGCAGTAGAATCATTGGCAAGGGTTTGGTAGTTCCCCAGCCGCACTCTGCAAAGAGACCATTTCAGAAACTAGCAAGTTTTTATCACTTTTATGATAAAAACGTTTAGACTGTGGAATGTGTTGCCTGAGTGGCTTTTTCCCGATAGTTACAATCTTGGTGTCGTCAAATCGAGAGTGAATCGGTTTCTTCTAGCTGAGCACGCTCCATCGTAGACCGCATCGTCGCTCATCATGCGAAATGGCGGCCTAGTATAAAATTGTAAATTTAAAAAAAAATGACACTGTAGAATTTTAAACTCTGATTTAAGTGATAGTGTCACTTCGACTGTTTGATAATAAATATCTTTATTTTCATTGCAGGAAGGTTCTAGATACAATGCACTGCATATAGCAACCAAGGCGCAGAATGCGGAGATGTGTAATCTCATCCTCACAACAGTTGGCAACCCAGCTTTCGTACAGAGGCTGTATGGGGTAGATGCTGATGCTGGCGCCTGTAAGGTATGTTAACACATTCAATGTATTTTATAGCATAGCATAATCCAATAGCATAGCATCCGGGAGTGAAGCCCACTTCCCCACACGCAAAACAGGCGCACCAAGACGTCGAGTTGCGGAAACAGCCCGCCCACAGAGCCTGAGCGGAGCGCTACTACTACTAGCATAGCATAAGCAGCCCACTAAATGTTCCCACTGCTGGGACTCGGGGCCTTCTCTCGCAAGGAGAGAGTGTAAAGTGTAAAGCCATAATTCACCACGCTGGCCAAGTGCGGGTTGGTGGATGACACATGACCTCGAAAGATTCTAGGTACATGTATGTAATGTATTTTATATCTGTCAGATATTATGTATCTTTCATGTAAACTAAAAAATTTGCTGCTTGTTAGTTATTAAAACATATTGCACACATATACATATTTTCTTTTGTTTCACAAACGAATATGACGAAGATACACTGCTGTTGTCTGTCAGCTGTCCATGTCGTGTTCCTGTGTTTAATATGATCAATTAATAACATGTAATCTTTTTCTTCTAATTATTAAAATTGTTCAATAGTTTTTAATTTTTTTTTATATGTAATTTAGAGTGACGACACAAGCTGGACTTGTGCCTTGTGGTAAGCAACATGCCAGCCACATAAAAAGACAGTGACACGTGGCTATTGAAACATGAAGAGTCCAAATCATTACCTAGCACTGCACTGCGCTCGTCACCCAGAGATCTAAGATATCGTATCTCTAAGCTCTGTAATTTCTCTGGTAACATTGCCCCTCAAACTGGAACACAGTAATGTTTGCACATTACTGATTGGTGGTAGAATAACTGGCAAAGGTGTGGTACTTACCCAGGCGGACTCTGCTGAGAGTCCTACCACTACTAATTGTTATTTCTTATCTTAGTTTTCACTTCTATCATGCGAGAGAGGTAAAAATGGTTGTCTGTAAAGTGTTTCGGAAAATTTCTGAGTGAAAAAACAAATGGTTGTCTGTAAATTCTTGTTAAGAAAAGAACACACGTTTTTTAATCTCTCAGGAATTTTCCGAAATACTAACAGACTACCATTTCTTTTATCTCCGATTTTTTCCAAAAGACTTTACAACAACCATTTTTTCTCTCTCACGAATTTTCCGAAAGAAATAACACACAACCATTTGTTGTTTCTCTCAGATTTTTTTCCGAACGGCTTTACAAACAACCATTCGCTTTTCTCACAGGAATTTTCGGAAATCCTCGTGGATCGTTACCTGAATACACCCGATAAGGCGATGAACGAGACTCCGCTGCATTTCGCGGCCAAGTTTGGCGCCGAGGAAGCGGTCGACGTTATCACCTCATTCCCGCAGTGCAACAAGAGCGCCGTCAACAAATACGGGGAACAACCCAAGGATGTAAGTCATTTGTAAAGTGATACCACAGTCTAACGGTCTTATTTATAATAAATGCTTATAGAAGACTTAAAACACTCATTAGTTAAAACGCTCGATAAGCTTATAAAACCTATAAAATTTCGTATTCATAAACGCTCTATAAGCCTTCTATAACTAAAGCATTACTAATATCAGTTTTAGGATCAAAATGTTGCCATTATAATGAAATCGTTGAGAAATCGATCAACTTTATAGAAAAACTGACAGAATCGTCCACAGATAAAACGAGTTTGATGGTGGAACCATAGACAATGTTACAGAATAAAAAAAAATGACATACGTGAAATTATGAAGCGGGGAAATTTAAAGTTATATTACTAATAAAACGTAGTGGTGTTTGTTCGTTCTCTCATGAATTGCTTGTATTTTATATAATATTAAACTGTAACAGTATTAATTCTCAGAAGCTATGAAGAAGATGGAAGACTGAGCACCTGAATTAAGAACATAATAGAACATAGATACTCCCAACGCTCAAACGCTGGACATTGGCGAAATTACGGTGATATTACCGAATGGAAACCAAAAAATAAGTTGAAGTTGAATATGTCACAACGCCATTTTGACACTATAGTCCGTTCCACGAAGAGGTGAAGAAAATGTAAACAAATCAATGTCACTCTCAATATGACAGACCAGCATTTCTCAACCTTTGTTTTATAAGATAGTTCGTTGTAAGGGTCTCTGTTTGCCCTTTTAGATTTTCGTCACATAACAAGGTTAAATATATTCCAATAAGTCCGTTTCCAACCTTTTGTCTTATTTCTAGTATTTTATAATTATACGTTTATTAAATATGTGGTGCGCATAAGTTTAAAACATTAATACAAAAATAACTTGGGTGGTTGGTTCATGGAACACAATAGTAACATATAAACAGTTTTTATTAATATTAATTATTAAGTACAGCTTTGTTTTGTTATGTAGCACTTAAATTCCTTTTTCATTATGTATGTGAAATGACTGACTTTTTAGTAAACTTAAATTTAATATATATTTACATAAGGGGTGGGATGTAAATATATAAGTATATATATCTTCTTAAATATATATATATATATATCTTCTTAAATATATATATATAGATCTTCTTAGCATTCCATGGATTCACCGTGCGGGTGCCGGGTCCATCGTGCGGCAGAGAGAGAGAGAAATCCCGAGTAGTTCCCGAGACTTGTGACTCGGGCGTAGGTTTAAGGGGCCCCTTTCTGACGTACATCAACACTCACCTTCACTACTCTGTTTTCTCTCCCTGCCCAGCCAAATATGATATGAACCTACTAGCGCAGCTTTAGATACTCGTATATATATCCACATTCAGATCCGTATCCGTGGATGTAATTTTTTTACAATACAGCACATCACTGTGTAGTTCTTACTACCTGTGTAGCTACCATTGCTATTATTTTGTCTTAATAAAAAGTAGTGTACCTATATAAGTGGTAACCAATATACTATTCCTTGCTATAATTATTAATCTACGTTTTATATTTGAACTAAAAAAGCAATCAAGTCTGAATATATAGCTAACGTGGCCCTTAAACTTGATTCTGTAACAAACAAATAAGGTAAGTAAAATGACAAAACAAATGATGGCATACAAAATATATTGGTGGCACTATTTCTACCCGTTCTGAGAAGATTCAAATAGTTTTAATATATAAGTGCCCCATTGGGTATTTTTTTAATAAGAGTGGTAGGTGTAATTCATTCAAAAATGCAATCAATTTCTACTGCGTTAGATGCTGTTGCAATTAATTTTAAAACGTATCGAATACTGAGTAGTGCTTTCATCTATCCTAATATAAGATTTTTACATCCAAACAAATTTGTTAATGAGCGTTCTGTTTTTACATTAAGTTTTTTTACATTTATTATTTTAACATTAAGTTATTGCTCGGCTTAGGTGGTTTTGTCACGCCAATACGCAGATGCAGTGCCTGGTTCTAATCTCACGCGCACCTCTGCTTTTTCGGATTCATGAGCGTAATGCTTTAGCAGCATTACGCTCATGAAAGAAAACACCTTAAGCAAACTGGAATGCTCCATCCTAAAAATTTTCGAGGTCAGAGAGGTTTGTCATCCACCACCAACACGGAAGAATTATAGCCCCAGCAAAGAACTTTTAGTGGGTCGCTTATGTGAGCAGCGTCCCGCAAATTTACCCGCTTAGATCCCTTTTCCGTAATTTTCCTCCATAAAAAATAAACTTATACCTATGCTTTCCAGATCATAATCTAACCGTGTTCCGCGTTTAAACCTGAGCCGTTCTTGTTCTGTTCCATCTTGATAGAGCAACGTACATCTAAACTTTTGCACTTATAATAAGGATTAGTAGATTTTCTTGCGAATAAATATACATTATTTAGTGGTTCATTAGGTAAACGTCTTATAATTTACGTGCAAAAGTAATGGTATGATATATCAGAAACATGCGTATACTTAAGTGAAGTGAGATCAAAGTTCAGTATTATGATATTATATGCCTTGTTTGTTGACTTCAACGACTAAAGAATAGAGATTTAAATAAATAAATAAAAAAAATATTGGTGGACAATTCACACACAACACCATCTGACCCCAAACTAAGCAAAGCTTGTGTGATGGCAGCCAGATAGCTGATATAATACTTATATAGTTTTAAATACATACTTATTATACATAGAAACACCCAGACACAGTGCAAACATTTGAATTCATCACACAAATATTTGCACTGGGTGGGGGATCGAACCCACGACCCTCGGCTTCGCAGGCAGAGCTACTACCAACTAAATGGTCTTAAATGGTCTTAAATGGTCAGTTCTAAAATCTATTTATAATAACATAGACTAGTTTTAAACACTTAAAATATGATTTGTTTTTATAATTAATGATGATTATTAAAAGCAGTCTAACTTGGCTGGTTTTAATATCATAATATTGAACTTGTCTTTCACTTCACATTTATGTTTTGATGGGAATCGCAGTTTGAGAAACATAGATCAAATTGCCACTGTTTAAAACAGTGTCTACCACATTCTACTATTACTATTTATAACTTTCAAGATAAGTTAATAAATCGTTATTTGATCAATACAAATCCAAGTATGTTGTATTTAAGATCACAGTAAAGTCGAATCATATTTGTGAAAAATATTTTAAGACAGTTTTAGAAAAATACTAAGGTTAAACGATTTTTATGTTATGGTAGCACTTTTGTTTACATTTTCTACACCTCTTCGTGGAACGGACTATAATCAGCTGTTAAGAGTCGGCCATATTTACCTTAAAACACCGCTAAAGTAGGGTTCTCGGCTCTATAACTTTATAGAAGGCTTATAGCACGTTTTAGCGCTAAAATGCCGTTATGAATACCATTTTTTTCCTAAGACGTACTATAGCAAGACTTTAGACATGCTATAACTTTTATGAATAAGACCGTCAGTCTGTAAAGTGATATCTCAGTACTATATAAACATTAAAAATAAATGTATTTATTTTAATTTTATAATTTATTCTCCAGTTGGTCTTTCGACATAGGCCTCCTCCAAGTTTTTCGATTCCTCTCTGTTACCCGCTTTCCTCTTCCATGTGGTTCCCGCTGTCCTTTTCAGATCATCCTCCCATCTGCGTATTTGTCTCCCTCTTTTTCTTTTTTCTCCTCAATGATACCAATGAGTCACCACTTTTGTTTGCCTCTTACAATATCCCGTGTCCATCTCCATTTTAATACCGGAGCTACCTTTGTTCTTTCTCTGATGACTTCTAATCTTACTTCTTCTGACTGTCTTTTACTTTAAATTCAATTATTTTTATTTATCATAGATTAAAAAAAACACTAATGTATAATTTGCGCTGTATTTCCAGATAATCTGTAAGCGCACTTCCACCGCGTCCGAGGAGTGCAAGAAGCGAATCTCACTGATGCTACAAGAGCGGTTCTACGTGCCCGTCCTCCACTCGGAAGATGAGAGCACGATGCCCACTATAGGCCGGCCCTTCACACCCGCGCTGCCGCCGGTAAGACTAATATACTAATAGCTAAACCGTGCACGCATTGCTACGCAGGCTATCGAAAATCGGTCGTACCAACTCACTTACTTACTGACTTAGAACAAATTTGGTTAGAACTTTTTTTTTTGTACTCCAGGATATAAATGGCGATCCTCTGAGTCCTCGCTACGAGATCAGAGCCTTCGCGGGCCCCATGGAGGTGCGCGAAGCGGAAGTGTTCCGACGGAAGTGGAAGACTCCTCCCCGCACCGCACGCCCCTCCGCCTTCCGACTCGCCGAGATGACAAAGGGACTCGAGGCCGTTGGCAGGTTTGTACGCAGACCACACTTAGGATAGATAGATACACTTTATTGTTCACATAAAAACTTTATCGCTAAGAGCGATCTCTTCCTGGTAAGCGGAGGATGGAAAGAAATAAAAAAAAACTATAACACTAAAAAAAACGAATTACTCCATTAGTTAAATTGCAAAAAAATTACGTACGTAAATATATTGTGTGTATACATATTTTTTCTTTTGTTTCACAAAAAAAAAACGAAGATTCAGTGTTTAGTAGTTTCGAGTCACTTGTTGGTACGGTTTTTACCGACACAGACGTCACGACCCCCACTCTAGAAATTTGATGAAATAGATCATCGAATCCATCTATCTCTGTCGATTTTTGATAATTTGATGAGACAAAAAAATGTGTTCCATATTTTTTTTCTGATGATGATTTTTTTATGATCTAGCTGACTAATTGGAATGGTGTATTTTTAACCCAGTCTATTCCCTATTTAGTTGGACGTAGTCATAGAGAATGGACTGACGTTTTGTGGTAAAGAGTGGCGAGACGAGCACCAGCATGTGCCTGATGGATAAACAACACGCTTGCTAGTGTCATGCAGCTATTGAAACATGAAGAGTCCCTAATCATTTCCTAGCACTACACTGCACACGTCACCAAGAAATATAATTAAGATGTTGTTTATCTCTATGCCCTGTAATTTCTATTCTAATTTCTATTTTTACGTACTAGTAGAGTCCCGCGGCTTACATGCACATTTCTCATACCCCGATATCTTTTTTATGGAGTTAAAAAAAAAACAAATTATAGACTAAATTTAAAATTTATCGGATACATTTCGGAGAGCGTGCAACTGATTTGCATGATCTAATACCACCTTGCCCATTTTTCTATTGGACTGATAGTTTGATACTGAACGCAGGTAAAATACACTGTTGTCCTACATGATATGTTTAATTATTTATTTAAAATATATGAGACGATCTTCTTAGCATTCCATGGATTCACCGTGCGGGTGCCGGGTCTATCGTGTGGAAGAGAGAGAGAGAAATCCCGAGTAGATCCCGAGACTTATGACACAGGTGTAAGCTTAAGGGGCCCCTTTCTGACGTACATCAACACTCGCCTTCACTACTCGTGTTTCTCTCCCTGCCCAGCCAAATCTGATATAGTAGGAGATCCTGCTATACACCGACCTTCACCGAGCTGTTTATTGGATGAAAAGTGTTTTATATGTAATTTAATATGTCAACAAATATATTGCAAATGGGTTGCCTAAAAAATTTCAGTCCAGAATATGAATAAATAACAATAAATTTTTTTTTTTAAATAATTCACTTAAATTGATTGAATTTTAGAAAACTGTATTACATAACTTATTATTTTGGCTTTACTCAATGCTTACGAAATCTCATACCGAAATTCAACCCCTAATGCATGAAATAGGTAATGGAAGTTTGCATGAAATATTTTATTTCTTAAACATATTCGCATGAAATTTCGCACGAATTGAGCATAATCAAAATAATGAATAATGTATTACAGTATTTTTCAAAACTCAACCTCCAAAGGGGTGAAATAAGGGATGAATTTTGTATGAAACTTTTTATTGTTTGAAAATATTTGCATGAGATTTCGTAAGCACCGAGTAAAGCCAAAATAATAAGTTATGTAATACAGTTTTTTTCTAAAATTCAATCAATTTAAGTGAAATATTTAAGAAAAAGGTTTTTTTTTTGTTATTTTTAATTAAATTCTGGACTGAATTTTTTTAGGCTACTTATTTGCAATATGTTTGTTGACATATTAAATTACATATAAATCACTTTTCATCCAATAAACAGCTATGAGCCTACTAGTGCAGTTTTAGTTTACTCGTTCTAGTAAAGAACTTACTGCGCTTCTGACATCATTCATTCATTGTTACAGAAACCTTGCTGAAGAAATGAAAGTGGGTTGGAAAGAATATTGGCCCTTCATAGACACATTCACGGATCTTCGGACATTAGAAGGGCTCACTTTATTAGAAAACTATCTGAAAGCGAAATACGAAAGCGCTTGCTCATTCGCGTACAGCGATAGTTGCGCGCAATCCCAACACATACCAGAGGATCTATCTATCTCAGGAATCAGTTTGAATTTGAGTCAACACAGTCCACCAAAAGACTCGACAATGAGTCCTATCTCAGAACTCTGTGTGGCTTTGAAAACCTGCAAAATATCAGATAGACCAGCGCACTGGAAGAAAACTGACCCCATACGACAAAGGCTATGTCGACAACCCACAGCGACAGCAAAAATAATGAATGGGGATGCTACACCAACAACGAATCACTCCGTCAGCCAACTATTATGCATAGAACGCACGTGTCAAGTCTTTGCCAAAAGAATAGCAGACGCTTTGAACTTTTCCTTAACAGCTGAACCAGAAGTGGCCGGAGACTCACTGAAATCTGAGGCAAAACATTTACAGCATACAATCTTCACGTATATGAATGATGAACGGTATCAAAAAATTGACTTTGCGTTGATACATTCTAGACTAGCTCAGCTTGTCGTTTCAAAGATCAAACAGCAGACGAGTGATTTGGATGATGTGAACAATTTAGCTGAGTTTTTAGTGAAATTGAGATGTCCAAACGATGATATCTTCAGTTCTGATGATGACAGGAAGTCTACTAGAGGTGTTTTGTCTAGTAGAGTTAAAGTTTCGCATGTCATAGACGCGCACGTTAGGTGTTTAGCTAGTTTTATATGTGAAGAGTTGACGGAGAGTGTAGAAGCGAAAGGACCGTCCGTTACTGAGACGGAGTGTACGGAGAAATGGCAGAAAGCGTCTAAATGTAGATGCGAGTGGAGGATTGAGGCGTTCGAACGGAATAGTAAGAAGAATGCGTCGTTCCGTAAGAATCGGTCGATCTTATCAACCAGTCCGAAGAGTGAGAGTTTTATAAGGAGACTGAAGTTCGATCACGAAATTGGTGAGTAACTTAAATCGCTTCTTTATAATTTTTTGATAATTAAAATGACAATTTTGAATTGTGAATTTGCAGTGCAGATGAAAACTAAAATAAGAAATAACTATAAAAAAATATGGAATAATTTAAAAATAAAAACGCAAACATAGAAATTCAATATATGTAGTAAACACAGGCGCACAAGAGTGACAGATGCGGCTCAAGGACAAGTATCCATGGTCAACAATAAATAAAAAAAAGTCAGAGAGAAACATGCTGACTATCTTTCTCGCTGGGCACACTCGGCGGTCCCGAGTTCACCCGAGCATATTTTCATTTCCGAGCGTGACGCTGAGCTTCATTCACAACCCACGAGACATTTTATAAGAATAAGAATAATTAAGAAGGATAATAATTTAATAGAGAATTGCGCTAAAGCAATACACACAGAATTTCAGAAGAAGTTTTCACTTCAAAAACACAGATAAATATAGTACACAAGTAACGGGTGATTGTTATAAAAATTTTGTGTTTTTGGCTCAGGTGATGGCAAGCAGCAGCACGATGACGACTTGAAGTCTGTGAACAACTCTCCGAGTGGAGACGGGGCTCCCACACTATTCACAGTCGACATGCACAAGTGCGAAGTCATCGAAGCTGAGGTATTATATGATTTTAGCTTGTCGCGCCGGTTCATATCTATATCCATATAGGTCTCTAAGATTCTGGAGCCTCTAGTCTAGTTGATAGAATAATGTAATTAAGGGAAGTCGCCAAATTGGATCCGTAGCTTTGGAGTAAGGATTGCCTTGGGCACCCTAGTCCTCAGGGGCGTGTCGGGTTTAGACGCTCACTCTCTCTTGTGTTCATAGTATTTATGCTACATGTCAGACTTCTAAAATATAATAGAAATAGCGAAATTTTTGTGTATTTTGCAGATGTGATGGTAGTATGTACAGTATTTATCAATCCTACCCCCATTCTTCATTTTTTAATTAATTGCATTGTAATTATTTTTGTTTGAATGATGTCTAATAACTTGACCGTAGTTCATTGAAGTGAAGTTGTTTCAATGTGCTGCTTCACTGTGTCATTTCATTTGGTTAGTCTTCCTAATATTAATAAATGTGAAAGAGTTTATTGCTCAGACTCGTTGTAAAAGCTGAACGGATCGAAGTGAAATTTAGAACTCAGATTAAAGTGTAGAATATAGCACAGGCTATTTCTTTTAGTAATTTATATATTAGAAAAAAGTTGAGGCTTACTATACCTACTTATCTTTGTAATTTGGTTTAAGTTTGGCGAGTAATAAAAAGTTTTTATATGTGTAGTGATTTCCTTTGTAGATATCCGATGACGATTCAGTCGCTTCGTGCCAGTCGACGGGTGAGGACGTGTTTGAGACGGCGTCCGAACATTCCGACTCTGAGGGGGAGAGGGACGACGAAATGGAGGAGGCCAGCGACAGGGCGCTTGCGGAGCCGTTCATATACGGGTGAATATAGCACGAATATTCTTTACTAGCGACCCGCCCCGGCTTCGCACGGGTGTAATGCTGATACTAAATGTACTAATAAAAATGGGTATTGTGGGTTGTCCCTAAGAGATAGACAAAGGTCTAAGTCGTGGACTTATTTCTAGATCATTTTAAGAGGTACCCACAATTTATACATATATTTTGATCATTTTATAGGGTTCAACCAGTGTTTACAATTTGGTCGTAAGCGCAAAATGTGTTTGTTTGTGACATCACATTAAAACCTTTTAAATTATTAATGTATCTCTAAGAGTACTATGGGGACTACGAGTATTTTATGCACGTACTATACATAGGTCTTCCTCTTGAATTACTCAATCTATTAAAAATCCGCATCAAAATCAGTTGAGTTTTCAAAGATCAAAGCAAACATAGGGACATAGACTACAGGCCCGTGAACAAAATTAATGGGTCAAATGAACCACCAGGAGACCTATACAGGATGATAGAAGGATATAAAATAATAATATTTAGCACTATGCCGTCACTTGAAAGCTATCCAACTGAGTGCAGGTGAAGATAGGGGGTTGCAATTCTCGATTTCTCCTTGTCACATGTTTTTTTAATTTTAAATATTAGATTTAAGTAACTTAACGCTGGCGCCGCCATATTGGCCTTGGCTGCTCTTCCTGTCACTTTACCCCTATTCCGCGACAGACCGTAACGCGACATGCAATAGATGTCCCTTCCCCTCCCCCAAAATGGGTTAGATTACACTTTAATTAATGTTTTTTCAAAATTAAAACTTAGGAAGTAAATGTTGAATATGTTGTTGCACAGAGAGGAGCCAACGAAGATGGACCGACTGGTATTCGAAGCGGTGTCCGCGTGCGACGTGTCTCTCTCCCAGTTCCCCAACGTGTACCGCTGGCGGCACACCGTGGCTCTCTACTCCCCTGCCGAGAGACTCAAGTGAGTACACCTTTTTGAAATGAACACTTCTTTTGCCGCACCTCAGGCAGATTTTTGTGGGCTGTGAATTGAATTCTAGCGTCACGCCCAGAAATTATAAGAAATCTTCGGGTAAACTCGGGGCCATGACCATTGGCTATCTAGAAATGGGTCAGCATTTCCCATCGGCCATCTAGAAATGCGTCATCAGTTCTCATTGCCATTGGTCATGCTCATGGCCATGCCTTCCGGTTTCACCCGCGTAGTTTCTAAAGTAAGTATCAAATTCTGAAATATAAGTTTTCAGTTCTATCTGCTGTTCCTATGACTGCAAATATTTCTTTGTTTTGTTTAAATAATGATATTTGTTGAAATTTCTCACACAATACCATCTAGCGCCAAGGTGAGCAAAACTGGTACTATGTAAGCCAGATAGCTGTTATAATGCTTATATTTATGTTTGTAAGTATCTATACTAATATTATAAAGCTGAAGAGTTTGTTTGTTTGTTTGTTTGAACGCTAGGATCTCGGGAAGTACTGGTCCGAATTGAAAGATACTTTTTCTATTAGATAGTCCATTTATCGAGGAAGGCTTTAGGCTATAGAACATAACGCTACTATCAATAGGATCGGAGCATGAATCAAGAATGTAACAAAAAAGGGGAAAAAATATTCCTTTTTGAGAGTTTTCGTAGCGTGCTTTGACCACAGACTAAGTATAGAGATACACTTGACATGACAGCATGACAGCGATTATGTCAACTTCAACTTCAAATTTTTATTTTTGCTTCCATTCGGTAATGTCACCGTAATTTCGCCAATGTCCAAGATTGCGTCATTGAATATAAACCTTTGCTAATAATTTTTTTTTATAAATCTGAGTTGGTACGACCAATATCTGACAGGTGGCGTAGCAGGTAGCTTTAGAGGTTTTTTGTTTGAAAGCGATATTATCAGGAATGGCTGAACCGATTTCCGATTCAGTCATAGTATTATACCGTTGGATATGTACGGGATCCCGATGAGCGCCCTATAATGTACCACGGGCGAAGCCGGGGCGGACATCTAGTATTATATATACTTATTAGACACAGAAACACCCAGACAAAGAACAAATAGCTGTATTCGTCGCACAAATATTTGAAAGGTGAATTGATCTGCAGTGTTTTAGTTATGTTTCACCCAAAACGTTTCAGACTTTTTAACTGTTTTTACATAATTTATGGTATTGAGGAACACTGTAATGTTTATGTTTCCACACAGAGGTGTGGTACTTCCCCCCAGAGGGACCCTGCAAGGCCCTACCACTACAGAAAGTTATCAGCTCATTTGTTATGTATTGGTGAAATTTATGTAGTGGTAGTACTCTTTGCAGAGTCCGCCTGGGGAAGTACCACGCCTTTGCCCGCTATTCTACCGCCAACCAGTAATGTGCGAACATTACTGTGTTCCGGTTTGAAGAGCAATGTTTCCAGAGAAATTACAGGGCTTGGAGATATAACATCTTAGATCTCTGGGTGACGAGCGCATTGCTACGCTAGCTAATGATTTGGACTCTTCATATTCCTATAGCTGCGCGTTATTGTGCTGCTATAATATAAATAAATATAAATATTTGTGGACAATTCACACACAACACCATCTAACCCCAAACTAAGCAATGCTTGTGTGATGGCAGCCAGATAGCTGATATAATACTTATATAGTTTTAAATACATACTTATTATACATAGAAACACCCAGACACAGTGCAAACATTTGAATTCATCATACAAATGTTTGCACTGGGGTGGGGATCGAACCCACTACCCTCGGCTTCGCAGGCAGAGCTACTACCAACTAAGCCACTAGGGCAGTCGAAATGTCTGCTATGTGGCAGCCTTGTTGCTTACCATCAGGCACATGACCAGCTAGTCTCATCAAATTAAAATTTTTTTTTTGAAAATTGAAAATTTTGTTGTTTTTTCAGATGGCAGCCGCCGCCGTCGCTCGAAGACTCGTACTCGGTGTCGCGGCTGGATTGCGGCACGCCGCGGCGCCGCGACCCGCGCCGCTCTGACCTGCGGAGCTCCACGCCCAACAAGGACGCTGCCGGGGAGAACAGAGCACCACCGTTACAGGTCACTCATTTTTACAAATACAAATATCTTTATTGCTGTTTGTAGGTAACATAAGATGATACAAAACATTTTAAAAGTTGACCCATAGAAACTGGCCTCTGCGAGAGGCATGCAATATGTCTGGCAAGACAATTTGTTCTAGTCTTAATTTATACAATGAAAAATTTTAATAATAGTCCGCTGATTAAAGTCTTCTTCTTCCTCATCTTCTTTTCATTTCTGGTTTTTATTTAGTTGTTTTTGAAGTGAGAACTTTTGTTGGTGCACCACACACAGATTTTTCGTAGACCGTGAAGGAAATCCATCGTCACGTTCGCATGTGAAAGATTCGTACTTGTAAACTAAGGACCGCCGTGTGTGCCTGAGAGAGAAAGATAGTCGGCTGCTCCTATTTTTGTTGTCACTGTCGTATCGCTGTGTTTATTATATTTATTCAATTTATATGTAATCATTTTTTTTATAATTATGAAAATTATTCAATAGTTTTTAATACATACGAGTAGTTTATTCTTATTTTAGATTTCAATTCTGCCGTGCAGTCTTAACACACAGTTTTTAATCTTTTATTAGCGTTCCGTCCCGGCTTTGCCCGTGGTACATAAAAAAAACATAAAAACTAGGGATGAGCCGAATGTGGTTAGAACCGAATACGAACTTCAGCCGAACATTCGGTAAAAATGATAAATTCGGCCGAACTTCGGTTTAATTTCGCCACGCTTTTTCGTGTTTGGACTTGTTCACGCACTTGCTGCAAATATTGCTAGATGTGCCCCGCCCGCACTCCGCCCGCCCGCCCGCGGGGCCGTTAGCCAGCTAGTCAATTGTAAAGACGTCACCAGCTTGTCACATACTATTGTTTATATTACGCAAATAAAATTAATTGTTTTAACGTGATTTTTGTTGGTTTTTAAAAAGTTAGTAGTTAAAAAGATCTATTTAAGTTTTTTGTTTATCACGTATGATTACTTTTTCTAATTCAAATAAATGACTATGATTATATCAGACTTATTTTATTTCACTGTTACTACAGATATGTTTTTTCATTGATATCTATTATGATAGTGCAAGTATTTATTGCAGAATGTTCGGCATTTTAACCGAAATTCGGCCGAATGACGAAGTTCGGTTCAAGCTGCCGAAGTTCGGTTAAACCGAATTTAAAACGAATTTCGGCCCATCCCTAATAAAAACATAATTTGTTTCGGTACCAAGTAAGCTGTTACAATAAGTTCCCTACCTTTTGCTTTAGTTCTAAAAGCTAGAAGCTTCTAGACTGTGTTGCAAAAGGCAGTGTCTTCCATTAGGTACTAGAATAATACAAATTTGATATTAACGTTATAAATATACAGTGAATAATATTCTCTATTGACATATACATATTTTTAAAGATAGTAAATATAGATATATGTATAAATAAATGATATAATGCGTTTGCGAGGGTGTGTACGTGTGTGTATGCATGTGTGTGCGTGTGAGGGAGAGGGTGTGTGAGTGTGTGGGTGAAAGAGAGAGGGTGTGTGTGTGTTTGTGCGTGTTCTCGTATGTTAATCATGGATGTAGTTATCCGTTATAAGTTATAAAAATGATCCAATCTGATTTTCGTAATACCCGCTTGCAATACGATTATTGAAATTTGTTCAGCACATTTTCTATATCATTGTAGTCTTGACCCAACAACCATTCTCTAATCCTTACTTTTAGTTTGAACTGCAGTAGGCGATTAATTTTTACTTTATCATTAGTAAGTTGTACCAAATCGGCGCCAAGTGATAAAAAATCCTCCAGCCAACTTGACTATTATATGGAGGAACAGGACACCTGTCTCTCCTTTTTATGTTTTTCGGAAGACTGGGAACAATATCTCTCTGATACCTGCGGATATAAATGTAGCATTCAGGGACCACGGTGAAATATTTTTTTAAATTGGTCCTAATAGTCAAATAGTGCCTGTTATTCATCATCATCATCTGCAGCCTACAGACGTCCACTGCTGGACATAGGCGTCCCCCAAAGAACTTCACAATAACCGGTCTTGTGCAGACCATCCACCAATTTCCCGCGACCGAGACAATATCATCGCGGCGATGTTCAAATCTTTGAAGCTTTTTTGCACAAGGGTGTCGTTGCCTATGAGCCTTTTGGCACGTTTCTCGATCAATTTCATATTTAGCAGATCCATCCCAAAGGCGCGAACAATGCTCATTACAAGAGCGAATCTGTGCTTGATATGTATATGAGCAATAAATAATATAAAAATAATGTTTTTAATTCTATTTTATTTTGCAATTTAATTTTGCAGGTATCGAATTGGCTACGCGTCACCGGTCCCAATTCGCCGCGCTCGTCGCTCGCCACCAAGAACGTCGACCATAACGTGAGCTTAGACTTCTCTTCGCTGACGATGCACTGACACGACCTACAATTAATTGTGATGTATTTTTTTAACCATTTTCTCGGACTAAATTATATTAACTAGTTGATATACACAGCAGTAATCTTAATACAGATATTGATAGTTTCGAAATTTAATATTAGTCATGGTGTGATATTTGGGTTCCCATTTGCGACTAACTAAAATGTTCCGTTACATCTAAAAATAGATGGGGATTTATTTCGCCTGTATCAGAGACTGCATTAAGTAAATTAAGCTAATTACCACTCTCCATAAGTTATAGAGATGTGATGTGTTGTTTTAACATCAGGCGCAAGTCTTACTCCTAATAAAATTATTAAACTTAAAAAAAAAATAAAAAAAACAGCTCTATCCAAATTTCATTTAAACCAATCAACCAAACGAATATTTTTAAACTATCAATCTGTGTAATAAAAGTACTGATAGCGTGTTTTAACTTGACTGGTTTGAAGTTAGTGCGGGTGGCGTGGCAATTATAGCATTTTTATTTTGTCTTAACCCATCCAATCATTCAGAAGCTAACTTCACTCCGGCAAAGTTAAAAAGCACACTATACTTGTTCACTTACATCACACTTCTTCACATAAAGCCATGTTGAACGACCAATCACAGTTCGTAAATTTGTTGTACTTATGTCTTAAATGTAGTTATGTTAACATGTCTCGTTTTTGGACACAAGTCATATTTTTGTATATGTTTTATCCCATGTGATGGTGAAATGATAGTCTCATAGTCTCTGCATTGGGCACAGTTTATTTAAAAAAAAAACATGAATTTTAAAGGTTGACAAATATTATCACAAGTATAGTTTTTTTCCCTTTTTATTTGCACATGTATTAATTTTGTTTCAAAGGGAAAAAAATCTATAATAATGAATTCAAGACTACCCTTTTCGAATGTATGTAGTAGATGATCCGAAATAACAACCTTCACACGTCAGTGTAATGGATGAAAATTATTTTAAAAGTAATTTAGTATGTTAGAATTATTTAAAAAATGGCGTGTCTGAAAAATATCTGGTTAGGTTTTTTCCCATGTCACTCTTAAAATTTACTAAAAAAATATGTTACTTATTAATAATTTTCATCCATGAAATAGATGGGTGTAAGTCGATGTTCCTTCAGATTTTAGACTAGTAAACCTGTGTATTGTAATACAGAATTTAATATAATTGGGATGATGACGAGTTTAAAACTATTCCCATTCTAATTATATTATTATTAGTCCGTCAGGTAGTTTATGGAAAATTATTGGATACATATTTTTTGTTTTATCAAATGATTAATAACCGACAAAGATACAGATCATCAAACATCCGGAGTGAGGGTTGTGACGTCACGTCTTCGTAAAAATCGTACTATGAAGTGACGTCACTAAACTTCTAAGCAATGTATCTTCGTCATCTTTTGTTTGTGAAACAAAAGAAAAAATATGTTACAATATTTTTTTATAATGTAAACTGACGTACTAATTATTTTATTTTAGTTTTCATGTCTATTCTGTCAAAAAATTCATAAATAAATAAATAAAGCCTAATGCAGAGCTTGTGTGACCGAGAATCCTTGAGCTTTGATTTTGTCCCTAATTTCATTCTGTTGTTTTATTCTGTTGGTCACAGTCGCTGCTAAATTCAAGTAGATTATAGTTGGTCTCTCCAAATTTATAATTCTAATATTACTTTATGCTATTATGAAACTGATAAAGCGTGACAAGGGTTGCAAAACAAAAAGTATATAACTATAATAAAAACAATTTTGTTAGTTGTGTTTATTTATATCTGCCAGGTAAACTTCAGAACCATTGCAACAATATCAATAACTCTTACACCATTCTTCAGATGGTTATAGCATGCGCTTTGCGAGAATAAATGGGTAGTTAAACTTCAAACAGACATTAAAAAAAACAATTAATATTTACTGTGTGTTAATTGAGCAGATGTTTATATCTTAACAATTTCTGACAAAAAAATCAAGTGTATTAATAAATACAGCCCCCAAAATGAACCTCTAAATATAGGTCCTTATTATATTATGTTTATTTATTATATATTTTGACATTGTGCTATAATAATAATAATTGATAGGGTAGAAGAGGTGCCTGTGTAACTTGTATTTCTGATGTGTGATTGCTTTGTTTAAATTGATAATTGTATTATGTGTTGACTTCGTGTATTTTAGTTATTTGATTTGATTATGAACATGGTATATTACCATTTGAAACGGTAGTATGAATTCATTAAGTATTACAAACCATACACCACATACCACACATTCTTCGATTTAACTGTATTTATTAAGCATTGAAAATGAGTAGTTTTCTACAGGATTATGTAAAACAGACACACAAACATGACGATAAATTTATGAATGACTATTACTATTGATTCAATTTTGAAATTACAAAAAAAATATAAATCAATAGTAAAAAGTTGTTGTTCATTGTAGTGAGTTTTGTTCAGCTTCGTCATAGCACCATGTTTTGTAGAACCTGTGTAACATTTCTTATAAAAATATGCAACTACTGCTTCAAACGGTAATGGTAAAAATCTGTATAACTGTTTAGTGGACTTTTGTATGTATAATTATGTATTTATGTTAATATGACCAGTATGGGTAGTCTGTTAGAACTCGTCAAGGCCAGTTACGCACTAAGCTCGGAAGTTCGTGATACAGTTTGATTGGCAATCAATATGAACAAATGAAGAATGAATGACAATTGTTACGACAATAACCTGTTTTAAAACTAATAAGACCGTTTTCTTGTAATTTGGACAATGACGGCAAGGTCATACATAAGTCCATCAGTATAACTAGCATCTGCCTTCGGTTTTATCCGATTCGTTCAGTTTTTACATCGTCATACAGCAACAAACATCTAAATATTCAGATTTGTAATATTAGTAGGATTATTAAAAAAACCCTATTTACCTTAGTAACGCCTTAATTTGAGAACGATATGACCGACTTAGTTTTTTTCTTACTTTCTACTTCTAGAATGTTCTTAAGAACATTTTACAATACTGAACATCTAGACAAGTTGTTAGCTACTCCAGTATAAAACGCCATTTAAACACTACAGGGATAAACTATTTCGGTTCGGAATAATTTCCGATATCGAATAAACATTCCATCTCTGACACATTGGTATTTTTCTAAGGAAAGTTCTCTATTATTATAGACATTGCATCGTTGCGAAATAGCGGTCAAGCGTAATCCTTTTTTAAAAAGACCACAGAATACACTTTCATATTATAACATCTCTCTTCTAGAACTGAAGTTTTAAATAATAGAACTACCGATCACTCCCGTATTCGTTCCGTAGGCTTCGTGCGTTTCTGGCCTTACTGTGTATTTGTCCAAACTATTGACTATATTCTGATGATAACATTATAAAATATTTGCGATGACGTCGATTTTAGCGCACAAATAAACTACATTTAGTGTCAAATATTCTAGGTCAGTGTGGATCACCTTGGACCACACCTTCGCTATCCAAAGACTATTGAGCGAGTATAGCTGATCAAAGGTGAGACATCGCGTAAGAGTTTGCCCGATCCATTCAAAAGAGACGTTTGGACTCATAACTAACGTCTTCTCGGTGAAATTGTTTTAAATAAAGAAAATCTTGTTTTGCCTTTTTTTGAACACTCCTTGAGGTAAAGTACTCTAAACGATAGTAATACAACTTTTCATCCAAAGGAAACATTTTTGAAAATACTTCTTTTACACCTGGGCTGAAATCCGAAAAAGATTGTGCTTTTATGACATAGTATAGCTTTGTCGTAACTCTTGTCTTTCTCTGATTATTATGGTTTGATGAATAAAGAATGAAAAAAATATTATAAATTTAAAATGTATCCTCAGAATAGAGCCTATTTTACCTAAAATAAACAATTTCCATTTATTATATTCATGGATATAAAATAACCATGCAGAAGGATAAGATCCAATTGAATATAGGAGAACATTGTATTCATAGATTATATTATGATAGCTCTCACGACTCCACACTTTAGGATAGAACATATTAAGGAGATACAGTGTCTGTAAATTCACAGTATGTTAAATCTCAGTTTTGTTAGTCATATTTGTTGTTTTGCTGGATTATTCGGAAATAATATAACAAGTAGAAAGAAACATTTTTATTTAAATATGTATTTCTTATTAGGTCATCCTAAAAGTATTGTAACAAGTTTATTTATAGAAAAATCGTAGACTAGTCCGTAGTATTAATTTCGGGATGTTTGCCGTGGTTGTGTGGAGGAACGAGTCTCCGATATTTCGATGCAGTTAAATGCATCATGTTCACGTCTTACCCGTGTAACCCATCATATATATAATCACGGTAAATATCCAGTAATTAATAATACTAGTGTAGTGAATAACCACAAAAGGTAAAAACAATGTTAAAAAATTTGCTCCAGTATTTGTATATTTTTCTCATAGAATCTTCACATTATCTGAAGAGCTCAGTATAAGGCGGTAATAAATATCTTTCCTTTTTGTAGATCCGTTCCGAATGACCCAGTATTAGACGCATTTGTTCCAGAATCCATAACTAATTTAGTATAACTTTTAAATGACAATAAAAAGTTGATTCTGCACTGCGTTCGGTAGCATTTATAGTTTATGTTTGTTTAGTCCTCGTGTGACGTCATTATGATGCCAAATGGTGATAGCGTTAACACTGAATATTTGTACTTTTATATTGAGAAAAATTGTAAAAATGATATGTTTTTTATATTAATACGTTTTAATTCACATAGACATAAAATAAATTATGAATGGTTCTGTATCACGTTGTTTCATTTTAATTTAGGAGTCCCAAAAGTTTTCGTCTTCAGAAGTCTTAGCTAGGGATATGGGAGAGTGTTCGGGGTCGGTTTCGTATTTCGGACTGATCACTTCAACGGAGAAATCTTCAGGATATTCTTCGTTGTCACTCAGAAAGTGTACTAATACGTCTTTAGAACCGTCCAATGGCATGTTAACACTAGATACAATTTCGTTCCCGTCAGCACGGTATAGAGCATTTAAGATATCATTCTCACTTAGTTTCACAGTCTTTCCTTTCGAGTCTTCGACTGGTGTTGTCTCCTCAGTGTTTCGCTTAGGACTGATTAGAATTGTCATCTGTGTGGACATGATTTCTTCCTGGAAGTTGATCTCGGAAGTCTCACCAGCATTCGACCTCTCGACGACCAATAACAGATCTTGGGCGTGTGTGTTTGTTAATTTCACGTCTTCCAATTGGCTAACGTTTTGCACCTCGATCCGAAGTAGGTTATTGTCGTCATTTGTTTTGCTTCCGTCATTACTGATCTCGTATTGAGAATCTTCTGCAATTGTTTCTATAGTCCCATTTCTTTCATTCTGGTCTTTTTTATCCCATGTACTGTAGCCAGCTTCGAAATTTTCATTGCTCTCTTCGTTCTCCGGAAGGTTATATATTTTATTTATGTTTTGTTTCAGTATTTTGAGTTCTCTCGTTTGATCTTGTTTCTTATGTTTGAAAACATCCGTGCGCACGCTTTTTGTGCCATTTTTCGTTTTAGGAGATTGGGGGTTTTCAGCATCATTTCCAATTCTATTATTGATAGAATTTGGTTCGCTTTTGTCTGATTCTCCTTTACTCCTAGAAGATTTGGGTGATTCATTGTTTTCTGATATTTTGCGAAGTCTGGGGATGGGTGGTGTGGTATGTTCGTTTGGTCTCTGATTGGATGTGTGTGGTGGTGCGGTATATTCGTTTGGTCTCTGACTTGATCTGTGTTCTGGTGTGGTATATTCGTTTGGTCTCTGATTGGATATGTGTGGTGGTGTGGTATATTCGTTTGGCCTCTGATTGGATGTGTGTGGACTTTCCAAATGTGCTATCTTCGGTGGATCTTCAAAGGCAGACAAGCTACGTTTCTCAGAGTGATAGAATTTTCTAAATTCTGCCAAGGAAGTGTCGAGATAATTTCGATTTTCCCTAATTTTAAGCTCAGTATCGCAGGAGGAGGATGGTATCGGCCGCACTTTCGAACTGGTAGCATTTTTGTTCTTGAAATGAGTTCGGCCGATGTCGTACCGGGCTTGGTACTCGTCAATATCTTCGTATATTTGCTCAGAGGGGTCGGTCTGTGAGGGAACGTAGCGGGAAGTAGATTCGACTCGACTTTGGTCCTTTTTGAACGGAGCTCTGTCGTGGTTCGTTTCTGAAATGCAAAATACGAAGTAATATTAGTGGAAATAGCAAATTAATCTTTTGACCGTCATAAAAAATATTGCCGTTTCATGCACTTACTTACGCCAAGGCAAACGTAAAAAATAAAAACAAGAAATTTCAGTTACGAGTACCTTAAAAGATCAAATATTTAAATGGATTTCACTTCTAGTATTAATTAATGTGACGATGCAGAGAATGAATGTAAAAAAATAAATAAACATTTCATGTCAGACTCGAATATCCCGCCTCAAATAAAAGGAATAAATTAAAAATGTCAGTTTTAGGTACTGCCGATAGAAGTGAAAACTTATAACTCAGAATTTGATAGCTTACTTTGGAAATTACGCGGGTGAAACTGGAGGGCGTGGCCATGAGCATGGCCATCTAAAAATGTTGACGCATTTATGGATGGCAGCTGGCCATGATTCCGAGTTTACCCGAAGATTTCTTGTCATTCCCGAGCGTGACACTAGAATTCAATTCACAGCCCACGAAAATCTGTCTGTGGCGCCCCAGTAGAAGTTGTCAATTCAATAAAACTTACCAGTATCATTCTCGTGTTGTTCAGAGTCGGTCGCCCGCCGCTCGCCCCTCATGGCGTTCTTCTTCCGCCGGAAGTCCAGGTACGATCGCTCCACGGCCTCAGCTTCGATCTCCAGCTTGCGCAGGCGCAGCTTCGCGTCTCGGATCACGGTGTTCGGGCTCTCGTCGCGTTCCCGACGATCGTCGATCCTGGATTTTTCAAGTGAAAACTTCTTTAGATGCGTTAAACACTTATTATAGGTTATAGGGTAGACAAAACATGGAACCCGTGGAACTCGCGTCATCGTCACCTAAACAAGACAAAAAAAGACCGCGACCGGAGACCGCGACAGGCACTTGACACTATAGAATTGTATGGGCTCCAGTTCGCGGCGAGACCGCGACACATGTCTCGCGACACGTGTCTCGTTCTCCTGTCGCGGTCTCGGCGCGAACTGGCGCCCATACAATTCCATAGTGTCAAGTGCCTGTCGCGGTCTCCGGGCGAACCGCTACCTTAACGCTTTCCGATTCTTGAAGTGAGAACTTCTTTTGGCACATCACACCAGAGATTTTCTGTGGGCTGTGAATTGAGCTCAAACGTCACGCTCGTAAATGAAAGAAACGTTCGGGTGAACTCGGGACCTAACGCATTTCTATATAGATGGCCATGTCTAATCTAGATGGCCATGCTTAGAAGACTTACATAATACAACGAAGCTTTGAGTATTTATTCCAGACTAAAAGCGCCCTCCATTTTAAGAAACTTCAGAATACCACCCAAACTAACTAAAATGATCGAGATAGCTACGCAAGAAAGCAAAATGGTTGTAAGAGTTGGTACAGGTGTCACTGAAGAGTTCGAAGTTGCTACCGGCCTAAAACAAGGAGACGCCTTGTCAACGATCTTGTTCAATTTAGTGCTAGAGTTTGTGCTAAGGAAAGTGCTTGAACTTGACGGTGGAGTGGACTTGAATGGCAAACATCAGGTTATAGGATACGCAGATGATTTGGCACTTTTAGGCGAAAGACAATCCCAGGTGGTGGAAGCAGCTAAGGTCCTAGAAATAGAAGCGGAAAAGGTTGGCCTTAGAATTAATCGAGATAAAACGGAATATCTGCATATGCGACGTTACAAGAACACGCGAATTCCCAGAGCAAACCTGAATGTGGGGGGTACTATCTACAGAGGCGTAGATAAGTTTCGGTATCTGGGCTGCACTATAACAGATACCAATGCCAGAGAAGAGGAAATCGAAATTCGAGTGCAAAATGCTCTTCGTTGTAGTGCGGCTCTACACAAGGTTTTGGTCTCCAAGCTTCTTAGTAAACGTACCAAAATCCGTATCTATAAAACGGTTATTAGGCCTATCCTAATGTACGGGTGTGAAGCTTGGACACTTACGCAAAAAGAGGAAAATAGACTTCTTATTACGGAGCGAAAAATATTCCGGAAAATTTTAGGGCCAGCAAGAAAAGAAGATGGTAGCTGGAGGATGAGGAAGAATGCTGAAATTGAAAACCTAGTGGCTGAACCTAACATCTTGGGTGAAACTAAATCTTATAGACTTCGCTGGCTCGGCCACGTAGAGAGAATGGGAGAGGATCAAGCTGCTAAGCGCGCCTATTTAGGTGTCGCAAATGGTCGACGACCGGTGGGACGTCCCAGATTCCGATGGAAAGACCAAGTGGAACGAGACATACGTGAGCTTCAAGCCTCTGTATCATGGCAGGAAAAGGCTCAAGACAGAGATGAGTGGCGTCTTTTGGTGTCAGCGGCCAGGACCCACTTTGGGTCGTTGAGCCAAGTTAGTTAGTTAGTTAGTTAAAAGCGCCCCTCCGGTTTCACCCGCGTAGTTTCCAAAGTGAGCTATCTTTTTTATTAGTATGCCATCTTTTTTATTACAGCGCCATCTGCGGTTTCAGCAACGAACTACGTTAAATTAACGATCAAATTCTAAGTTTTCACTTCTATCGGAAGTCCCTATTACTGGCGTTTTTTTAACATTTATAGGTTTTGACTTCACCGCCATCTCGACTGATGTTAAGCGACGATGCTGTATACCTACGATGGAGCGTGCTTACCTAAAGGCAATCTATTCTACTATTATTTATGTTCCAAATTTCAAACCGATCCGTTGCGACGATTGAGAAACAAACATTCGGACTTTCACATTTCTAATCTATACTAATATTATAAAGCTGAAGAGTTTGTTTCTTTGTTTGTTTGAACGCTAGGATCTCGGGAAGTGCTGGTTTGAATTGAAAGATTATTTTTCTATTGGATAGTCCATTTATCGAGGAAGGCTATAGGCAATAGAAAATAACGCTACTATTAACAGAAGCGGAGCATGAATCAAGAATGTAACAAAATCAGGAAAAATGTTCCTTTTAGAGACTTTTTGGACGTTTCGTGCTTTGACATGACACATGACAGCATGTGTCTAAGATTGCGTCATTGAATATCACAGATTACATACCTCTTGAATATAAAACCTTTTTGCTAATCTCTGAGTTGGTACGACCAATTTCCGACAGGTGGCGTAGCAGGTAGCTGAAAAGGTGTTTTGTTTGAAAGCGAAATTCTCAGGAATGACAGAACCGATTTCAAAATTTTTTTCACCGTTGGATATATGTGGGATCTCGATGAGTGCTATATATGTTCCACGGGCGAAGCCGGGGCGGACATCTAGTATTTTATAAGATTTTTGACTCACGGTTTAATTTTCTCTTTGATATCCTTTGGTGTAGATTTTGGGTTACTGTCTCGAATTTTCACGAATTTCTCTGAACATTTCGGCCTTTGGTCGCAGTCCTCCTCACTTAAAACGAACAATGTATGATTCTTTTTCTTTGGAACAAAAAACCAAAAAAACATCAGACTTCAGTTAAACAATTAAATTGACATTCAATAAATTAGCAATGGGCAAGATGACTAAAAAAAACTAAAAATGAATAAGTTCCGGGGCCTTGAAGTTTTGAGTGATGTCACTTCATCGTTCGATTTTTATAAATACGTGACGTCACAATACTCTATTCCGGAAGTTTGTTTTCTACTCTCAAGATATAGGTAAATCAGCTAATGTTGCTGACCTATACTCACTAAATCCTATTAATAGTATAAACGGCAACGTTTGGATGTTTGTTGCTCAATCACGTCCCAACGTATGAACGGGTCGGATTGAAATTTGGAATACAGTTAGATTATAGTCTGTCTAAAAATTTAACAAGACCGGTACGCAGCTGAAATCTCGGGGCGTTGCTAGTAAATAGATAAATTCAAGTATTCAATACCGTTTAATCGAATGTTTGCTAGGATACTCGATATTTTCCTGATTCTGCCTACTATTGATGTCTTCTTCAGAATGCAATCGAACACTTGGTCCTGCGCTACCTGAAAATAGACACGCTTTCTCATAATTGATATTTTAAAACTGAGTGTGTGTAATTACAGTGGCACCAACATTTCTGTAGAACTACCAAAATCGGAACTACTAACAGAACACAGACACGGAAGTTGCCTAATTTTGTAATAGGTGGCAGCACTTTGCGATCGTGGCGCCATCTCTACATTCTACAAAAATACTGGTCGTGTAGTAAAATGTATTCAATACATTATTAACATATTTTATTCTTTATTCCTGTAAAACACCGAGCATTATCAACGGCACAATAGACCTCAGCTACGGCACATCTTTCGTGACTTTGTATTATAGACTAAATTTGGCTTAGGATGAACCACCGCTTTCAGACATAAAGTTGAAAAGTTCAATTCAAAGAAAGTCAAATCCCGGGTTCAAATCCCACGCGCACCACTGTCACCGAAGTCACTGTTTCCGAAGTCATGTGCGTAACGCCACTAACTTAAAAACGGCGAAGGAAAGCATCGTGAGGAAACCGGCTAGTCAAAGTTCTTTATTGATAAATGTACAATTTACACGTCAATTAAAAAAAAACAAAATAAGAGCATACAAAGAGTACCTATACATTTTTAAAGTTTAAATTGAACATTCTACTGCACGATAATAAGTATCGTACAAATAAGTGTCAAACATTATAAATAAATAAACATTGGTGGACAATTCACACACAACACCATCTAACCCCAAAATAAGCAAAGCTTGTACTATGGAAGCCAGATAGCTGATATAATACTTATATAGTTTTAAATACATACTTATTACAGTAAAATATATGTATTTATTACATACAATCGTAATGAACAAAGTCATTTTTTTTATAATTTTATTGTGAGTTTGCCATCACTCTTTAATGTATCTAGTAATCATTCGATTCGATTGTGGTGGATAATGGCATTGACTCTCTCCTTGCGAGAGAAGGCCCCGAGTCCCAGCAGTGGGAACATTTAGTTTATTTTTACTTTTATAGGTTTACACTTGACCCTATCTCCATCATCTCGGCTGATGTTAAACGATGATGCGGTACGATGGAGCGTGTTTACCTAGAAGAAACCGATTCCCTCTCGATTTGAAGGCACAAAGATTGTAGCTATCGGGAAAACCCCTCTCGGCAACGTATTCCACATTTAGTGGGCCGCTTGTTATGCTACTCACTCGGGCGTTCTCTCCTGAAAGTCGTGGGCACGTGAGCGACGCGCGAGCGTCCCAGCGCGCCCACCGGGGACACGCGCCGGCGCAGCGACCGCCACTGGTTTATCAGATGTCTGACGAACGGACATAACACTTTATGCTACTTCAAAAAATGCAATATAAAATCTTATGTATAAAAATGCTATGTTGGTTTGTGTATGCTTCAAAAACTCAAAAAGTTCTGCACCGATAGAGCTGAAATTTTACAATGATATATAATCCGCATCAAGGATTGTTTTTATCTAATTTTTTACATCACAATGAGCCACAGCGAAGTTTGGCAGGGTACAGCTAGTTATATTATAAATAATCAATAACAATTAGACATAGGGCAATAACAATAGGGCGCCCAAAATACAGGCTGTGCCTAGTTTGGGGCCCGTTGTACTTCATATTTATTATCTGTTAACTTGTTATGCTATGCAATTTGTTAATACTACTGTACTAACAAATTGTACTATTGTACTCCGGTTCTACTTCATCCGTCGTTTCGTCCGTTAATATATTCTAAGCCTAAGTAGGCTCAGAACATTTCCGGGGAGATTCCTCAGTCTGCAGCCCTGACCACCGGTAGCTTGGTCCCTGGCCCGCTGCTGGCGGCACTTTAGTTTTTAACTTTTTTTTACAATGTTTATATTTTTATAGTTTTACTCCTCTGACCGTCCTCTCGCGCCTGATGTTATGCGACGATGCGGTCTACGATGGAGCGTGCTTACCTAGAAGAAACCGATCACTCTCGATTTGAAGACACCAAAATTGTAAGGGAATAACCCACTCAAGCAACGCATTCCACAGCCTAGACGTTCTTATTACAAAAGTAGAGCCAACACTTAAATTGAACCATGGGGACGTCAACCATGAAACGACGTCGCTTTTTTAAGCTACGTGCATTCCGTTAGAAAATAAGGTGGTATTAGATCATATGGATACACTTCAGAGTGGGCAACTGTGCTCACTCTCCGAATCCGATAAAAAACAATAATGCCCGAGCGACACGAGGCTAGTTGTTCAACCTCAATTCAATTCAATTCAATTCATTTATTCGAACCATTATTTCAAAAGAACACTTGGTAACGTCACTTACAATAAAATTATACATAAATAATCTGTGTATGTAATAAAATAATACTAAAGAATAATGTCAAATAAAAAATAATCAGCTGTAAAGGGGCCTTGTCATTTAGGTGCAGCTGTAAAAAGGCTTTGTCATGGGTGAAAAAACAAATTATCCAAACAATGAATACATACAGTAGGTACTTAAACAAATTTACATTAATGTTTAGCATTATTCCACTTTACTCGATAGTTCTGATTTTGACATATTCCTTTTCCAAATATTGCTGTCCTTTACAAAATCATCTACAGTGTAATATGATTTGCTCATTAGGTAGTTTTTTACTTCGGTTTTAAACCTAGTTTCATTGAGACCTTCCACTTGTGCAGGTATTAAATTATAGAAGCGAATACCATTACATTTGAAAGAGTTAATGGTTTTCTGTAGTCTGCATTTAGGAAATACAATTTATGTTTATGATGTGCTTTTGGAACCTAGGATAGCAAGCTAGAAAAATAGTGCTTCTAGCTTCGTGTAGACAACGCTACACAACGCTAATTTTGTCTACACGAAACTAGAAGTACCAGCTTGGTAGCTTTCTATCCTAGCTTGAAAAATTAGTCTCGTGTCGCTCGTGGATAAATGACACAAAACCGATAACCTAGTAATTATGCGGCGATGTTCAAGACTTTGAAATGTTTCTCAGAAAAGGGTGTCGTTGCCTACGACCTATGACCCTTTTGGCACATCTTTCGATCGACTCCAAAATTTTAAATATAATATTTCCAACCTGCGATGGTCGTTGTGGCGGTCTCGCAGGAGCCCTATAAAAGGCAGGTTGTCCCCCGGCACCAGTATCCTCGGCTGTGCGTTGCATAGGAACGAGATCTCCTCCCCGGCGCCGGCGCGCCACCCCTGACCTGACATCTGATCCGTCGCGCCAGCTGGCATTCTGAAATGTTTTTTTTTAAATGAAAACTCCTTTTGGCGTACCACAGACAGATTTTTTGTTGGCTGTGAATTGAATTCTAGCGTCACGCTCGGCGATGATAAGAGATCTTCGAGTGAACTCGGGACCATGGCCATGCTCATGGCCACACCCTCTGGTTTCACCCGCGTTCCAAAATTAGTCTAGTCTGAATTCTGAGTTATAAGTTTTCACTTCTATCGGCAGTTCCTATGACTGACAATTTTTTTAAGTCAAAGTTATTTTCATCATCGTCATCAGCCGCAAGACGTCCACTGTTGAACATAGGCCTCCCCCCTAGATTTCCACAACGAACGGTCCTGCGCAACCTGCAACCAGCGATTTCCAGCGATAAAGTTATTTTATAAATATGTTAACCTGTAATTTCTCTGGAAACACTGCCCTTCGAACCGGTACACAGTAATGTTTGTACTTTACTGCTTGGCGGTAGAATAACTGGCAAAGGTGTGGTACTTCCCAAGGGAGAGTCCTGCTAAGAGTCCTACCACAAATAAATATACCGGTTGAGTATCGTCTGTGGCGGTAGCACGGCGGGCGCGGTGCGGGGGCGGGGCGCGGTCGCGCCCGCCATCAGCTCGCTCCGGAGACGGGCCTGCGCGCTCGACAGCTCGGCTATATGCTCCCCTTGCTGTAACATACAGGTATATACATATATACATTTAATAAGCACGAAGACTAAAAAAAAAACTTAAGTTCGTCATGCGTACGTTACAGCATAAGAAAATATTGTACTCGTATTTTTTGAATTTGATTCAGAAACAAAAAATTACGAAGATATAGTGCTTAGAAGTTTTCGAGTGACGTCACGATTTTTATGCACACGTGACGTCACTCCCCCCCTACTCCAGAGGTTTGATGTTCCTATAATATAATCTAATTATTAATCCGTCAGGTAGATTATGGAAATGTATGAGACACGTGTTTTTTGTTTTATCATATTCTCAATAATCGAAAAAGATATAGATCCTCAAACTTTGTAACATATCTTCGTGAAAATTGTACAATGAAGTGACGTCACTAGAAATTATATATAGGGAGGTATAGGGATCAGGGTGAAGTAAAAAAGGTTAAGGAAACAAGTATATTTTAAAAAAATGAAATGGAATGAAAAGATGGGATAAAAAACAAATAGACGTAACTTAAAAATAAAAAATAAAACAGAAACTGAGAGGGTTTCTTGACTGGTAGGATTTAACGGCTCCTGGGCTCGAGAGGTCAGCGGCCCGCAGCAGGATCAGTAGCCCACAGCAGGATCAGTAGCCCACAGCAAGATCAGTAGTTGAACGGTTAGAGTTCAGTGGCTCGCAGCAGGGATCAGCAGCGCACAGCAGGATCAGTAGTTGAACGGTTAGAGTTTAGTGGCTCGCAGCAGGGATCAGCAGCGCACAGCAGGATCAGTAGTTGAACGGTTAGAGTTTAGTGGCTCGCAGCAGGGATCAGCAGCGCACAGCAGGATCAGTAGTTGAACGGTTAGAGTTTAGTGGCTCGCAGCAGGGATCAGCAGCGCACAGCAGGCCACAACATCAATCTGGCTGCAGCAGCTTATTAGTGGTACACAATGAGGGTTTAGTAGCCCTATTTTCACTTTGCACCTTTCAGGGTATCTTAGATGCTTCTCGTTTGGAATCCAAACGTTGTCTGCCCTTCTCAGTTCCTAGCTTTTACAAGAAAACTCTTAGGATTTCAAATCTAAAATGAGAGACAGTTTATTTTATAATTAGCGGCCAGAGAGAATTAGACCTAAAAACTATACAACCTTATGAAAATGGTAGAGGTTGCTTAGCAATGAATGCTGTTTGAAATGTGATGACATAAAGTAGAGACGATCTTCTTAGCATTCCATGGATTCACCGTGCGGGTGCCGGGTCCATCGTGTGGCAGAGAGAGAAAAAACTCGAGTAGTTCCCGAGACTTGTGACTCGGCCGTAGGTTTAAGGGGCCCCTTTCTGACGTACATCAACACTCACCTTCACTACTCGTTTTTCTCTCCCTGCCTAGCCAAATCTGATATGAGCCTACTAGTGCAGCTTTAGATACTCGTTCTAGTATAGAACTTACTGCACTTCTGGATAAGCCAAGGTCTTTCAGTAGGTTATAGAGAGATTTTGCTGGTATACTTCTCGCTCCCACTTCTACAGCGTATAAACTAACTACATAGCCGTTTTTTGTTAATTCGTTTAGGAGGTCGTAATACTTATTTTGTTTCATCGCGTGGTCTTTAGGTATATTAGTTTCCCACGGTACGGTAAGTTCTACAAGGACTATGCGTTTCGTAGCTGTAGAAAAAAGGAAAATGTCCGGTCTGTATGACGAAACACCCACATCCTCTGGGATTTTGTAGTGCTTTTCATACGTGTCCATTAAAATAGTCCAATCAGGTGCTGTACCCAGGATTGAGTAAGGCTTGTTCCTGGAGTTTGAAGTTGAGCCTTCTTTTACAAAGTTAATTTGTCTTTTGTTTGTCGTCAATCCCTTTTGGGCTCTAGCTACTGAAAGGCTCATGGCTTCACGTATGACTTCAAGTACTCTGTCATGACGCCGTGAGTAATGACCCCCATTAAAGAGCACCTTGCATCCCACCAATATGTATAACAAATAAAAATTTCAGAAAAACGTAAATTTTAACAGTTTAAAATAGAAATAACACATGAAGAATAGTGATATTATGACCAGAAAAATATGCTTTATCGTGAAGACACGATTGAACAGATATTAGTTGTATGAAAATTCAGTATGTAAGTACTTAGATATCCACATAGTCTCCAATGAATGGTGATTTTAGAATGAATAGGAAGGAAATGTACGCTTACATATATATTGTTTAAAGCCAATATGTAACGTTACACAATGTAAGTACGAATATGTTTGTATACCTGTCTAGCGAAAGCCCTGAGTTGTTCGTATTCGTCGATTAGTCGTCGCCACTTTAACTCGAGGTGGTCGAGAAACTCAGCGACGAGCGGCTGAGCTCTTCTCTCTAGATTGACTACATAGATGATAATACGTAATGTATACATGTCGGGTGAACGTCCTGAGTTGTTCATTCTCGTCAATGAGCAGTCGCCACCTTCACTCGACACCGTCGAGAAACTCCGTAACAAGCGGTTGTACTCCCATTACATCTCCGTTATTATGTTAGACAGTCCTCATAGACGACAACAGTTAATGTATACCGTATACCTGTCTTGCGAAGGTCCTGAGTTGTTCGTTCTCGTCGATGAGTCGTCGCGTCTCTTCGCTGGGTCGGCACGACTCGCATCGCGTCGCGTCGCGCGCGTCGCCGCCTTCACTCGACGCCGTCGAGAAACTCGGCGACGAGCGACTGCGTTCGCGGTAGATCTCCGCCAAGTTAGACTGAACACATATATAGTAATAGTAAGAAGTAAGATTTAGTTACATCGTTTATCGCCAATTTTATCCTAGGATATAGAATTAGCACTATCACTGACATGGTAATTTTTGGACACATCCATCATCCCAATTTTATACGAGGATATAGAATTGGGATGAGGTTCTTTATACTATCAAGTAGATTGTGGAAAAATATGTGACACGTATTTATTGTTTTATCAAATTATTGAAAATCGACTAAGATGTAGATAATCAAACATCCGGAGTGGGGGGTAAGTGACGTCATGACTACATAAAAATGGTATATATATGTGACGTCACTTCTAAGCACAGTATCGTCGTCAGTTTTTTGTTTGTGAAACAAAACAAATCAACATGTACAATATTTTTTAATAAGCTAACTAACCGATCAATTACATTTTCATCCCACCAGCTCGGAAAGAGTACTTTTGCTCCTCGATATCAGGGCGCAAAAGTCGTTTTTTTACCCTCTAGAGGTTAAAGTAAATTAGAATTTAGAACATCGTGTTACTGAGGTTTTGAATTCAAAACATAATTCAACCTATTTATTTCTACCTCCTTGGTGCCAAATGCATCATATATTTTTTTAATATGTTAAAAACTCAGACTCGGAACCTCCTTGATGTACTTACTTTTTTTAATTTGCTTAGCGCGAAAACATTAAAAAAAATGCATTTAGTCATTTCCTCGCTGAGGTGGAATGAAAAGTTACGTGTTGCACTCGAGTGCAAAGATTTTTCACCTTGTGCTCTTTTGATTCCCTTGCTACGCTCAGGATTCTAATTATTAGGATCCTTCGCTTGCTCGGTCATCAAAATTGAGCATGCGGTTAAAAATCAACTTTGCACTATAACAAATAACTATTTTTGTTTGTGAAATCAAATCAACATGTACAATATTTTTTTAATAAGCTAACTAACGGATCAATTACATTTTTTTAGACACTAATAAAGTTTTTGTTTATCTATATTTGATACAAGTAACCATGTATTTGCATCTTGAAAACGCCTCATTTATTTAGCAGAACAAGGTTTTAATTTTATATTTATTTACACAACATAATTTGTGATTGAATAACGTTTAATATTAAACTAGGATTAGATATTCTATTATTTAAAATACTAAAATATATCATAATAATTTATTGAAACTTAAATATTTTGGCAGTATGTTAGTTTATTTAGAGGAATCTTTTTATTAAGCTAGTAAATTATAGAATGTTCCAACATACCTGACTAAAGTTTACATTCTTCATTTTCTTCAAATCGTTGACCACCTGTTTAGCTTTGACTCTGTCATCGTGCCTTCTATCCAAGTCCTGTCCGTTGTTCAACACAGCATCGGTTTTGGTGCAGGCGTCGGTGATAGTGCTTTGGTCCACGAGCAACTTGGGCTGAGTTCTAGCAGTTTCTAGATACTTCTTGAGGGCGAGGAATTCGTTCTTGAGAAGATCGTAGTGCGATCGGAGATCTTCTTTGGTCGTTTCAATGTTGGTGGTTTTGGCGCTAGTGTCGCAAAGATGTTTCAAATGTTCTGTGAATAATATCTGTTTTTTTAAAAACTATTTTTTTTATAGTATACAAGACGAGCAGGACATGTGTCTGATGGTAAGGAACATGCCCATAACAGCACACTGAGAAGAGTCCAAATAATTACTTAAATATACACAGTATTTTCGCGCTCGTCCCACGGAGATAAATTATGCACTGACAGAGAAGTTCACTTAGCTTTTTTTTTTTAATAAAAGTTAAATCTATAATTTGTGTTTATGTCAAACATACACGTCCACAAACCCGTGAACTAGAGGTAGAATAATCCGCCCTGAACCGTTTTTGGTGCCAGAAGTTAATGTGTCCAGAACGCTGGTTTCGTTACCTCGCTGAATGGCGATGACTATCCTCTACCTCAGAAACGAGCCACAGCGGTTTACGTAACCAAAGTGGTTACTCTTTGATGACATAAACAACGCAAATTAAATTAACGTTATATTAATAACTTTATTTATTAAAAACTAGCAGCTTCCCGCAATTTTAGCCACGTTGTTTCCGTTTCCATTCCGTTATTTTCCCGTGATAAATGGTAGCCTATGTGTTATTCCAAACTATAATCTGATTGTGTTATACATTTCAACACGAAGCGTTCAGCCGTTCAGAAGTGATCGACCAACAAATATATGTACATCGAAACTTCGTCATGTTTAATGTTAGTTATTATCTATATCCCTCGCACTCACCAAGTTCCGAGCGCTCCTTGTTGATGTTGTCTCGCTCCCGCTTCAAGGACTCCAGTCGGCCGTCCAGAATGGTCAGTTCGTCGGAGATCTGACGCCGCATCTCTTCGCCGCGAGACCGGAGGACCGCCTCTGCTTCTGCTAGTTGCGACTTCAATTTTTCTTCCTAAAAATATACTGCTAATAAGAGAATCAGATTGAATGAAACAATGGACAATGGACTTGATCATCTTGTGTATCTCTAGACCTTTACTGGTCTATGGAAAAATCAGATGAGCAAACAATCCCAATCTCGTAATGGTAGGACTCTTGGCAGAGTCCGTCTGGGGTAGTACCACACCTTTGCCAGTAATTCTACCGCCAAGCATTAATGTGCAAACATTACTGTGTCCCCGTTTGAAGGGCAATGTTTCCAGTGAAATTACAGGGCATAGAGATAAAACATCTTATATATATGAGTGACGAGTGTAGTGCAGTTCTAGGTAATGATTTGGACTCAATATGTTCCAATATCTGCGTGTCATTGTGCTGTTATGGGCCGATGTTGTATGTTGCTTACCATCAGGCACATGTACTGCTCGTGTCGTCACTCTTTACTATATATATAAAAAAATATTGTGTTCCGGTTGGAAAGGCAATATTTACAAAAATATTATTGGGCATAGAGATAAAACATCTTATATCTCTGAGTGACGAGTGCAGTGCTAGGTAATGATTTGGACTCTTTACGTTCCAGTAGCTGCGTGTCACTGGGCATGGGCAGGGTTATGGGCAGATATGTTGCTTACCATCAGGCACGTGTCTTGCTCATCACTCTACATCCAAAAAAAATGAATCTTATTTATTTTTATTAATGGTCGAATGGACGGAAGTCGGTGGATGGAGGCGGCACAAGACCGGTCATTATGGAACTCATTGGGGGAGGCCTATGTCCAGCAGTGGACGTCTGCAGGCTGCAGATGATGACGTGCAATCGTTTCCCATGGCCGATTTACCAAAATATTGGTGGAATAAATAAATATTGGTGGACAATTCACACACAACACCATCTGAGCCCAAACTAAGCAAAGCTTGTAAGATGGCAGCCGGATACCTGATATAATACTTATATAGTTCTAAATACATACTTATTTTACATGGAAACAACCAGACACAGTACAAATGTTAGAATATACATATACGTGTACCTTGGCCGTGAGTCTGTCCGTCTCGGTCTGCACGTCGCTCATGGCTCGCGACATCTGCTGGTGTTGGTCGCGCAGCAACCTCGCCAGACCCCACAGGAACCGTTTCTTTTGTTGCACGTTCCGTGTCAATTCCAATTCGCGGGTGTGGAAGTTTTTTTCCATCTGTAGATGGGAAAATCATACTTTTATAAATAGGGATTCAAACCTACAATATCCATGATTGTGAATGGCATATCTAGTATAATATATTACTTAATCTGTGAGAAATAACAACGCATTAGACAGTTGGCGCCAAAACAACATGGCCACAAACTGTCAACATCAACCCGCCCTATTTGAAAGACCCTTTACAACTGACGTATAGCTGAGGATAGGGGTGAGTGGCGGGCCATGAGAGAGGCCTATGTTTAACAGTGGACTAAGATAGGCTGATGATGATGATGATTACAACTGATACAAAAGTACCTCGACTCGCATCTTCTTCAGGTGCACAGCGTGCGTGGCGAGCGATCGCTTCACTCGTTCCTCTTCGTCTGCTTTGGCCATCTGCATCTCAGTCTCGTACACGGATTTCAGCTGCTCAAACATCTGTCCAGCGAACGACATCCAATTAATCGACCCGAGATAGAACACCAATTGAATTGAAATAGAATTGTCAAAAATATCACCATGTCAGGAATCGATTGTCGCTTATCTATTGGTGATGTTTTTTTTTAAATATACAGGGTTATTGATTATCAGCCTGCATCCTTTTAAGGACATTTTAAGTGCACAAAATTTAACACTTTTGCTGTACAGTTTTTAACAATTCGTTTATTTTTTCCCATACAATACGAAAAAGTGTATGCGTCCGGTCTAAAAACATCGTATACATATACATAGTATCGTAACATTCGTAACGAGCGTGCCCGTTCTCTTTAACACTCGGTAAACATAAATATGAATGAAGTTCCCACGCGCATACAGTTTTAATCGTAAGAAAAAATCCTATATGGATGTTCGTTTCATTTTCAATCAATCTATATAGATTTTTGATGTATTTTCATTGATTCAAATTTTCACATTTTTTACTCACAAACGGAAATTATGAACTATTTTTTGTTCTTATTCTTATTTCTAGGTATAAAAGCAATAAAAAGAAATTATTTATAACCCGTGCGCAAAAATGCTGTAGACCGGTGTTATAGGTAGTCTGGAATAGGTGAGATGGCGGTCAAATGTAAACCTATAAAAGTTAAAAAAAAACATAGGCTACTTTTTATCACGGCAAAATAACGGCAACAGGAACTGCGCGAGTAAACCCATGGGGCGCTACTAGTCACACAACATACTATGTTTTCCAAGTCATAGTAACCTCATCTATCAGACCCCGTTCGACCACGTCAATGTTCTTCATCAGAGTATCCATATTCAGTGACTTCACACTTGACTCTTTTATGTTCTGAAACGGAAACATTTTTTAAATCTAATCTACTAAATAAATAAAAAATAATGGCAGTCTTCGCGACTGAAAACTATATATAAAATGAATATATATAATGATAGAAATGAAAACTTTTAGTCTTAGGCGACACTAATGTGATTTGTTATCGTATTTGGTCGTCATGGGAACTTTACTCCTCGCCTGTATTATAAAGTAGGTATAATAGTATATAAATTAGCCTGTATAATAAAAGGTGACGAACGCAGAGATTTGTTTTATTATTTTTGTTTTAAGATACAGTATTCGATGTCGAATGATAGTAACTTGATACTCTATTCTTGTTCCAATTCTACTCCTACTAATATTATAAGTGCAAAAGTTTAGATTTTTTGACGTGTGTAGCTCAATCACGTCGGAGCGTCTGGATAAAATTCGGAAGACAGTTAGATTTAAATCGTGAAAAGCACATAGGGTACTTTTTATCACCGTAAAATAAGGGAAACGGTAAACCCACAGGACACTGTGCAAGTCCTGTGTACAGTCAGTCTAGTCCGCATTGTCGCTTAACATCAGGCGAGATGGCGGTCAAGTATGAATCTATAAAAGTTAAATAAATCAATAAAAAAAGGCTTAAATTTCGGCCACGTCCGGCGGCCTTTTTCAAGGAGAGTGCACGCGCGCGACCGGTGCTCATTTGATACTGATTAGTACATCAGGTGAGTTAGCCGTATATTAATTTAAAGTTTGTAATAACCACGTTAGTTTTCATACTAAAAAAGTCCTGTGTTGTGCTTACAATGTGAGTTTAAAACTACATTCCCTGTTCTAGGTAAACACACTCCATTGAAGACCGCATCGTCGCTTACATCAGGCGAGATGCTGGTCAATTGAAAACTTATAAAAGTTTAAAAAATTGGCAGTCATAGGGACTGCCGACAGAAGTGAAAACTAATAACAGAATTCGATAGCTCACTTCGGAAACTACGCGGGTGACACCGAGGGTGCTGCTAGTCTGGAACAAATCTTCAAAGCGTTGTCGTCTAAATAAGTCTTCTAAGCATGGTCATCCAGATTAGATGGTCATAGTTAGATGTGTAATGGTAACCATGGTAACACGCCGTGGCCATGGTCCCGAGTTCATCCAAAGATTTGTTTCATCCACGAAAGTGACGCTTGAGTTCAATTCACAGTCCACGAAAAATCTGTATGTGCTGCGTCAGAAGAAGTTTACAAAAAATCCTACCTTAGATATCGTCTGCTTCTTCTTCTTATATCTCTCCTTACACCGCTGTAGTTTCTCGTGGCAGCTCTTGCAGAAGACGAAATGCTTGCAGTGCGAGGAGGCCCGATGGGAGGAGGCTCTCTGAGAGGGCGTCCGCTGGGACCGGGTGCAGGTCGTATCGGAGCTTATGGCGCTCGATAGCAGGCTCTCTTGGGATGAACCTGAGAAGAGCAGAGTACCTTCACATTTTTGGAATTTTATTTAAATGCAAGTTAATTATTATTGAAGTTACATTTCTTTGCGTTGTGGAAAATGATGAAAGTATTTTTTTTACCATCTACGCGTCACACCGTCACGAAAAACTGACTCCCTGAAATTAGTTAGTCAACATTTTAGTATTTTTAGTAAACATTGTAACTAACTTCAGGTTAATACTTATTGCGTTGAAGATATTATCTATTCAGGGCCGGATTTAGGGGAGTGCAAACCGGGGCACTTACCCCGGGGGCTGCAATATCCCTCCAAGAGTTTTGCCTGAGAAATCTTAACCTAAGGTGTATTTCATTGTACGGTGGTTATTAAAGTCAGATTATTATTAGCCCATGCCCTAGGGCCTCCACACCTCTAAATCCGATCCCGTATGTATTCTATGGTTGAAGTTACATGTCTTAGCACGAGGAATCAAAAGAAGTCTTAACTTCTTGTGCGCGTGCCTAAGTACACATTTTTTCACAACCAACCAGGTTTACTAAAATTATTTTCCCTTAAACTAGCACCCGTAAAACACTATGCGGTCTCCGACGACCGCATCAAGCTTCGCCCAGACGCTACGCTGTTCCGTTTGACTCATTGATTGACGAGTTGACGTCCATACTGAAATAGTTTGTAAAAATCTGAATATAAGGTCGAAAGTCAAACAAACAGCGAGGCAAATGAGCGCCGCTTGGTTTTCGGTGCGTTCCGTACACGCTTGATATTGAGTTTGCTGACAGATTGTATAAAGTTAGTTAAAGTGTTGTACTTTTTCCTATCACACTGCTCTTAGCTCGTTTCATGATTGATGTTCCAAAGAAACGAACGAAGAGATCTGACTCTATTTGTGTGATACAAAGTCTGGGATGTGGAATGCGATGCCTGAGTAGGTTATTCCCGTTGCGTTGGTTACAATCTTGGTGTCTTCAAATCGAGAGTGAATCGGTTTCTTCTAGGTGAACACGCTCCATCATAGACCGCATCGTCGCTTAGCATCGGGCGAGATAGCTGTCAAACCTATATAAAATTGAAGTAACGGTACCTTTATCTAGGCCGAGCGGAGTGTACAATGGCATGCACTTCAGCATACAGAACAACAGCGGAGTCTCCGCTTCTTCTCTGTACATCTCTACGATGTTCGCCGCGTGTTCCGAGTCGCACTTCACACCTGGGTCAAGATGAAGTCTAATCAAGAAGGTTCTACTAAGCAAAGGGGACTATCTTCCCGGGGACACGACAATGCCTCATAGAAATTGAGGTCGAGGCATAGACTAGTAGCGTGTAAACAAACATGCACAGCCCGAAAAAAAAACTGAAGGCTGAGGAGATAAGGGCTCCGGCTCTTCTAGCGCCTAACTAAAACGGCTATGGCGTTGCTATTGCTGTCTCTATCATATAAAGCTAAGACAGTGTTAGTAAGGCGGTAGACCCCCCGAACTACCAATAGAAGTAGTAACTTATAACTTGAGTATTAGACACTTTAAAACACAATACGTCACCTATATATACTACAGATATACTGCAACATATCCTACTATCCTATCCTATGCTACTAATATTATAAATCTCAATGTATGGATGTTTGATGCTCAATCACGTCAAAACGGCTAAACAGATCGAGCTGAAATTTAGGACTCAGATAGCTTATAGTTTGGAATAACACATAGGCTACATGTTATCCCGAAATCATGCACATCCTGCTAATATTATTAATTTCAATGTATGGATGTTTATTGCTCAATCACGTCAAAACAGCTAAACGGATCAAGCTGAAATTTAGGCCATAGACAGCTTATAGTCTGGGATATCACACAGACTACATTTTATCCCGAAATCATGCACAGCTCCTTAGGGATCAAGTATAAATATAACATTAGAACGCCTAAATAGATTTTGTTGCAATTTGGAATACAGATTATTTTTAGTCTGGAATCCTTTTATCCTACTAACATAACATAACATGACATCAACTCTACATTTTGACCACTTTTTAAAAGCAGTGAATTTATACACAAGCCATATCAAAATTTTAAGCGAACGAAGTTGCGGGTAACAGCTAATGTAATATAATACTTACAGCCCTCTGCAGTTTTACCCGAGTAGCTCTCGTCATTTTTCCGACATAAAAATTAGCCTCACATAAGCTAATTTATTTCTTCCAAGATATAATTTGTGTTCCAAATTTCAACCTGATCTATTCAGGCTTTATTGAGCAACACACATCTAAGCACCCGATATTGACATTTATAACATCAGTAGGATTACGCATGTTGGTGCCTTGAGCCCAATAACAATAACAATAGGCATGTCGACTCATTTTTTATTTAATGTGCCATCAAAAGGCTACTCGCGTGATATCACAATTTTGGGACTCTCCCAAAAACGCTTCATACAGAAACTGACGTCACACTGTCGTATTCCTATGCGTCGCGCGTAAAGTTTGTATGGTAGCTATATTAAATATTGCGTTTAGGAAACTGGTTTCACAACAAAAGTACCTTGAAATTCAATGGGTTATCCAATGGTAAATACATTTTCTAATAATTTCGTACTTTTAAAATGGACTTGCCCATCCACCTTTGAATGATCAATTTTTTAGTGATTGCAATTGTTACCCAAATAATTAAGTATGGACCACACATCTTCATCTTTAAACCTCAGGCCCGTGTCACACTGTGTGCCGCGCATCAGAGACTTTGCAAAGTCTAGTACCATGTTGGCGAGTGGGATTTCAGAAATGAACACAGATAGCGTATAGTTGAATTCCTGAAAAAGAAAATCATAATTTTATTATCTTTCTTTGAAGAACCAGACAACAGACAAATATTGTAGTATGTCATTTATAACTAACTAACTTCTGTGTGTATGTTGCAGCTCTACCAATTAACGTGAAACAATATTGATGATTCTTTTTTTGTTTGACAGGTTATATTTATGGTTTGTGGTCCATAATTTTTTTTGATCAACATTACTTAGTACCTAGAGTTTTTGAAATTGGTTTTTGTAAAATCAATAAAAAAATTAAAATCTACAATACATTTATGTCAATGATTTATTTGTTTATTACAAATTTCATTGCAAACAGTGGACTGTGTGAGTTTAATTTTTAAATTAAAATAATTTTTTAAAAATATTTCTTAATTATACTAAAATTAATTTTTTTAAATATTTCTTAATTAAAATAACTTAGAATTTTACTGTTACATGAATGCACTAATTTTGCACAAAATCTGTACAGCTACAGGTATACTGCTATGAGCATGTCAGTGATGCGAATTCACTACATTTGATCCATCCAACAAAAACGACAAACGCGCCCATTCCGCTGCTCTGACGCTTCATCGCTACACTGCCACAATAGCATGTAGTTGACGCGAACCCGTACAATTTTACTCTACTAAAGTGTTAAATGCTGCTGAAGAGTTTACACTCCAAAAAAAATTAAGTATGCTAATTTGAATATGGGCTAGCTCTCTTAACCGCACCGGCCCACCGGTGGAAATGCCGCGTCCTGTTAATTTAAATCTTAATTCCTGTTGATTGGGTTTAAATTTGGTCAACTGGGCCTTCTTCCCGATCCTTAAACGGGGTAGTTAGACTGAAACAACTCTCACCAATCTTAGTAGATATTCGGCTAGTAGCATGTTCAATGCTTGGTACGGCAATTCTAGGCGTTGCGTGAAATGTTTCTGGCACGCTGGAGGGTCACCTAGAAAAATCATCTTTTTTAACCTTTCCAGTGAAGAGTGATGAGACAAGCTGGACATGTACCTAATAAATAAATAAATAAATGAATATTGGTGGACAATTCACACACAACACCATCCGACCCCAAACTAAGCAAAGCTTGTGCTATGGTGGCCAGATAGCTGGTATAATACTTTAATAGTTTTAAATACATGCTTATTATACATAGAAACACCCAGACACAGTACAAACATTTGAATTCAGCACACACATATTTGCACTGGGTGGGCATCAAACCCACGACTCTCGGCTTTGCTGGCAGAGCTACTACCCACTAACCCATGAGGCCAGTAATAGTAAGCACATCTGCCCAAATCAGCAGTGCTACACAGCTATTGGAACATTGAGTACTGCATTGAGCTTGTACGCAGAGATATAAGATGCTTTATCTCTCTATGCCATTTTAGGTGATAAGTAGAGTCTTCGTAGAGTTTGCCTGGAGAAGTAAGGACTCCTTTGTCAGTTATTCTACTGCCAACTATGAATATTGTGTTCCTTGTCGAATGACGATGTTTTCGTTCAAATAAATTTCTAGATTCTAATACCAGAGAATAAAGGAAAAAAGATAATTCATCTTATATCTCCGAGTGACATAATATGTCACTTCTAGCAGAGTGACATAATATATCACAACCAGGCCGTGATTTGAACTTTTTATGGTCAAATAGCTGTAGCACTGCACTTTTACAAGCAAATGTAATACTTACCATCTCTATTTTATCAAAAAATAATTATTCTAAAGAACTTAAAAAACCATTCTATAGGTCTACAATGTCAGTGTCTAACATGGCTACAGCAATAAATATAAATAAATATTGGTAGACAGTTCACACACAACACCATCTGACCCCAAACTAAGCAAAGCTTGTAATATGGCGGCCAGATAGCTGATATAATACTTATTTAGTTCTAATTACATACTTATTATAAATATAAACACCCAGCAGCAATTGATCAAGAGTTCCTGTCACCTTATCCTTGTGCCCTAGGCTGCAGCGCTGCAGCCTAATTAGCCTGTGTTAATCGGCCCAGCATGGCATTATTTTACAAACAGTGTGAAGATTAGGTGTGCACTACAAAGACATCACACTAACAAGGAAGTCGGTTAAAATATATTAAATAAAAAGGAGAAAGATCGTGCGTTTGTGTATTTGATTGTTTCCACATATCTCTGTAATGGGGAAGTACCACACTTTTGCCAGCTATTCTACCGTCAAACAGTAATGTGCAAACATGACTGTGTTCGGGTTTGAAAGGCAATGTTTCCAGTGGGATTACAGGACTTAGAGATGTAAGATCTTAGATCTCTGGATGACGAGCAGTGCAGTGCTAAGTAATGATTTGGACTCTTCTTGTTCCAATAGCTGCGCGTCACTGTGCTGTTATGTGGCAGGCATGTTGTTTACCAACAGGCACATGTCCTGATTGTCTCGTCACTCTTCATTTAAAAAAATGCCATAAGGAATTTGAATGAACTTAAATAAATAGATAGTATGTACATTACCTGCGCTAACACAGACTACTTATTATCCCTTTAGTTAAGTTGCAGGCCACAGATAGTCTTTTATAAAATTGAGACAAGTATGTAGATGAAGAGAGAGAACTATTCTCAGCAATGGAAAACAATGGGTTGAAAATAGAGTTGATGACAAATTGACTTAGTTGGGCTGATGGTATTGCTGCTTCCAATAATAAGTATTACAGCACAACATAGTACTTTCAACTTTCAACATCAAAAGCATTGAGTATTGCGCTACTCAGTTATAGATTTATGGTCTATATCTTTGTTTTACTATAAGTTTTAAGTCAATGTCATGTACATGTTGCAATTGAATAAATTATATGAATAAATGATATGATATAATCAGTCTTGAAACATTAGCCTTGGTATAGGAGCAAAGTATTATTAGCGAATTTCTGCGTTGATAAAATAACTAGCAGATGTGAGATACTTTTCGGGTTTCGGGATACTATTATTAAAACATCTTACTGATAAAAAGTAAAAACATATGCCACAGGTGTTGCTCAAGGTTGTTTATTTACAAAAAGCAATTAATACGCACCTGTTCGTGCACTTCTCAATATTCCTACGATATGGCCACGTAAATTGGCTCTCAAATCATTAATAACTCCATTCTTTTCAAACAATTCATACATAAACTTTTGAAAGTTTTCAGCAGATTCTGTGGTATCGGCATCATTAGTTTCGTGGGTTTCTGAGACATGCGGGGGCGTCGAGTACACATTTTCTGTGACTACATCTTCCATATTTCCATTTAATTTTGATTACATGTTTCAGAAGCATGCAGAATATATTGCTTTCTAAGTTAATCGCAAAACAAATTTTACGGTGCACTAGAATTTCAAAGTTCCCAAACAGAAAAATGACGTTTGTTGACATTCTGGTTGCTATTGACTACAAATAACTGAGCATTTATCTTTTTTATCTAATTTCCCAATAAAATACTTCTTTTCACGATTAATCAAAATTAATAATATTAGATTAGTTTTTATCTCCTTAAAAATATATAGGTAGTACTTGAATTTTGGAAATCAAATTATTAGTTATTAAACGACATTTCTTTATATACTTTAGTATACAATATATAATTTCGACATCCGATTATCAGTCCCTGTGGCGCAGAGGATAGCGCGTTGGACTTCTAATCCAAAGGTCGTGGGTTCGATCCCCACCAGGGATGACAATTATACTTTTTTTTTGCGAGTTACAAAATTATATCAGGTACAATAATTTACAATTCTAGCATAGTATAAAGAAATGCTTATATTGTGGTTATAGTCTCAATCATAACTAATAGACAAGTTAAATAATCTTGGTTTCTCAAGTTTTACGCAAACCAAGCTATTTTAGGAGTTATTCATTTTTAACCGACTTCCAAAAAAGGAGGAGGCTATCAATTCGACCCCCATGTTTTTTATTTATGTTACCTGATTTCTCGAGAACCTCTGCATCGATTTTAAAATTTATTTTTGTGTTCGGATGGGTATGCTTTCCGAATGGTCCCATATGAACCTTACCGAAATCGGTCGGGTGGTTTTTGAAATATGAACCATAAACTGGTTGATGTACATAGTTGTAGATTTCACTGAATTTATGAAACTCGATCCTCGCAGGCGAAAATTGAGGATTTAATCTTTTTGTTGTTGGATATCGATTTATAATTTAAAAAGATTAATGCACAATCAAGGTATGCTTTCTTGGATTAGACTATCTCAAATAATTATAATTGATGTGCCTCAGGAAAACATACAGCATTATATGAAGAAGCAGTATGTATACTTATCTTATTAATCTGTGGTCGACGTCTATACCATAGACAATTAGCTTCATCTTGACGCCACCAGAGGGCGCCGCAAGCGCGCCACCAGCAAGGGCACCCGGCGCGGTGCGATCTTTGGGATTCATAGCGTTGTATACTTTCGCCACGAGTGGTCGAAATTATAGAAAAAAATATTCAATTATCACTAATTAACAATTAATAACTATCGAAAAATATTTTAAATGTGTTTATATATTACACGAAATTTTATTGAAATCTCAACGGATTGAGATTTTCGAAGTAGCCGTGAGTGAAGCGGATAATTCATCCATCGAAGAAAAATGGTAAATCCTCTGCGTGGTAAAAGGTGAGATCGACCGATTCCAGAATCAAGGTCTTATACATGCAGGTCAGTCTTCATTCATTTATATGCATTTTATGAAAAGTGAGCAGCTGGCTCACTAGTGCGAGTTTTGTCTAATCTCAAATGTATGGTTTTGACCAATATATCGAAAACATTTCGATCATTTACGCCTGGTCGCGGAGACCTTGCGTTCGAAGGGTCGTGTCAGTCTTTACTGAACGACTTCCTTCTGGTGCAGTTCCAAATTACGTTTCTAGGTTGCGGAAACCGTGTGATAGCTGGAACACACTTGTACCAACATAGTATGTGACCGATACTCTTTGGACATGCGGGTAGACACACGTAAAAAGGTTTTGAAGGCTATTATGTAAATTATTAGACCAGCTAACGTTAAATTGCTAAGTAAATCTACAGCATGTACCTACCCGCTTGGCAGCGTGTCCGCTAAAAGAAAAACTAAGGGTTTCAGGTGCATCTCCCAGTTTTTAACTGGCTTGTTTAAATTATTTATTGTTTGAACCTTGTCTCAACTACCTACTAATACTAATACACTTTGATAAGGTGTGTAACCAATAAGTTACTGCTTAGTAACATCTGGGAAGCTAAACTTATTAAGAGTATCTCAATATTACATATAATTATGGCAACATCTAATCCCACTTTTCAAAAAAAGGGAAAAATGGCTGTTCAGAATCGGAATCAACATTGAATAATATTCTATGAAATTAATTAAAACATCAAAAACAGGTATAAACGAAATTAATTTTTATACCCTTCGGTGTCCACCGAACTAGTTCAGACGTATACAAATACATAGACGTGCCGATGGGGGTTGAAATGAATATATCATAATTATACGCATTATTAACTAAGATTTGACGAAACTTAGTTCAGTTGCACTATTGTAATTACACCATCACTTAATTTAGTTGCACTATCGAATAAAGTAAGCCGCTACAACGTGGACAAATTTGCAAACATACATGCATAACCATTTATTTATGTAAGGATATTCTAAGTTTGGATCTTTTATACAATACGATCGTGAATGTATTGCATTTTAAAATTCTTACATACCTACAAAAAAAATATAAAAAAAAAATAAGTATTTCATATGCAATGGCGAGCTCTGGGTGCCAATATAACTATTTGGGAGAATAAAATTTCACATAAACCCATATCAATAGATTTAAAATTCACAGCTACATCCAACTCATCACATCGATAACTATCGATTCAGGGAAGGAGTCCCTGTTATAAAACAAACCTTCTCTGCGGAAGAGAAGCAAGTCGCCAATTTCAGAGATATTTATAAAAATACATCATTCAAGTAGATGTTCTATTGTATTATCAAATGTTTTATGGCATGTTTTATTTTAATACGTATACATATTTAAATTTTGATCTCTCCTTAGCACCACATTTTTCATAACATGCTTGGTCGCGGAAACCTTGCGTACGAAGAGTCGCACTTCGCACTAATCTTACAAGACGACCTCCTTCTGGTGCAATAAAAATTTAAATAAGCCTCTAGATTTCGGAAACCGCGAGACATCATTTGGAACAATTGATACCTCACATTTGACCAGGTCCCAGCACCATATCTTACCACTAACACACACGCTTGGTCGCGGAGACCTTGCGTTCGAAGGGTCGTGTCAGTCTTTACTGAACGACTTCCTTCTGGTGCAGTACCAAGTTAAGTTTCTTGGCTGCGGAAGCCATGAGACACTTGGAACATACTCATGTCCAATATATTTGACCAATACTTGTTTTGGACCTGGTCCCCGCACCATATCTTACTACTAACACACGTTTGGTCGCGGAGACCTTGCGTTCGAAGGGTCGTGTCAGTCTTTACTGAACGACTTCCTTCTGGTGCAGTGTTCCAAGTTACGTCTCTAGGTTGCGGAAGCCGCGAGACACTGGAAATGCCTATGATCGAGAAAGCAGGTATCTATGTATATTCACATTATGTATCTGGAAGGTTATTGACAGAAAATAGGAGCAGGTCAACTATGGCGCACATATATCTACACATAACAGCGTTTATAGAAAAGTACATGAATCTACCTACATCTGACGCAAAAGTTAGATTTGATTTGCTTAAATTGGAATTGAAGGGTGGCCTAAATTTTACTGTTTCTGGTACCATACGGCAGACTTTAATATCCGCCATCTCAGATTTAACCAGTAACAGCTTCGTCAAGTATGACTTGTACTTACATGATTTAACAAAAAGGATGTAGTACCTACTGCGATGGTGTGGTGGCGCGGAGCCACTTCTTATTATGTTTCAATACACAAAGCACCATGAGCAATACTAACTACGAATAATTACTTAACGACTAATACTCTATCACAACAACGAAGGAATCTATGACCACGAATCGTTTGCATTCTTCTGACATTCCCTGATGATGTTTATACTCCTAAAACACATGATAATTTAAAAACACGCGTCTTACGCAGTTGTGTTTTCAATTCCAATGAGCGATAATGTTGATTAATATTTAGTTTGTGAAAGAGTGCCCAGCTTGCCGTATAGTCTCTATTCTGAAGAGAGAAACCGTATGCTCTTCGATTTTATAAAATCTGATAAGTAATAACAAGGTTAAATATGAATGGAAAAAGATTTAAGATTTTTATCATTTCGAGATAACACCAAAACCAAATTGAAAGTAGATACGGTGAACAGTAACATTAAATAATTGTAGCAGAACCGTTATGTAAACGGTATCTTAAGTTTAAGCTTGAGGATGAGATTTAAAACAGCGACTAAGAACCACCATATTTTATAAATAAACGGATTCAAAAGATCCATTTGCAACAAATAATTGCAAAATGTCGTCAACAAAGCCTATAAATGCTTTCGACAAGCTCTGATGAACCCAAATTCCAGTATTATTTCCTGGTTATTATTAGCACATTCGAACTGTACAACAAGGACGTACAAGGTAGTGGCTCTCGACTAGCCAACAAACAAATTATATTTATACGAAACCAGCCCAGCCTTCTGACTCGTTCCCATCACTGGGAGTCGGCAAAAGCCATGGTCCACCGGGCTGGTGCGGCCTGGTGGATAACGCGTGACCTAGAAAGATTCTAGGTAAATGTCGCTGTAGAGTGTATCATTACATTGAAATCTTCATGAGTATTGATAAAACCCTAGATTTTTGGGAAAATGAGGGTAGATCTGAGTGAGAAACTCACAGAAAAAATAGTTTATAAAATAACGCTAGGTCAGTGTGAATCATTGCCAACCCTTACTGTCACTCGGCACCGGACGAAACGATGGTCGAGCGAGGACTTATATGCGTTAAATATGTTATAATATATCTTAAGTCTGATCAAAATAATTATAATTTGATATTAAAATTCAAGAACTGCTGACAGCTAAAACACGGATAAGTCTAGTTTCAAATAACAGCTTATCACTTAAAACAGAATTAGTACACATAGTATGTACTTATATTATGTCGCCTATTTGCAGACAACACACTAAAATGGAACTTCATAATTATGTACATTTTAAAATTTTGCGAAAGCGATAATCGTCTGAATTCTACAGCTACCTGAAGTCTTAGAGAGTTACTTTATGTAGATTGGTTGTTTTCCAAGTCCTCCAAAACAGTATGTAAAACATATATGTTTGGAACGGTTCTTTAAACAATAACCCCTTTTAAATATTATAGACCGAAATATACATAGGTATTATTGCTATATAGCAGTATGAACATGGAAAATGAGAATAATTTGTGTCTTATCACATATTTCTAGTTCCTATCTGAGAAAAACAGAATAGCTTTCGAGTCAAATCAAATAAATTTTATCTATAGCAGTTGCTTAACATCTTGTTACTAAAAATTGGATATGTCCAGTCCAGTGAGACAGTGCCATGAACGTACAACTAGGAGATGTGGACCAGATATAGCAGTAGCCTTTGGATGATCAAATACCCAATCGATTGATGACATTATTAAGCAAAATATGGAAATATCTTAACACATTAAGCATGTTAGGTTAATTTACTGCGAAATTAACATAAATGGTTAATCATGTTCTTCAAAGTTTACATCACACACAAATTAGCTTTGTTAATTTAGCTAATTACAAAATGTTATTGAACACTTTATTTTAATAAGTATTCAAATGTTTCAGTCATCATAGCGTTGTTAATTTTGGACATACACCAGCAGATAACAAACACGTCTTCATATAATGCTGTATGTTTTCCTGAGGCACATCAATATAACGGTTTTACATAAAAATAAAACCGATATTATGTGCCGAGAACGGAAAACATACAGCATTCTAGAAAGGGCTTTCTGGTGAAGACTATGAATCCCAAAGATCGCACCGCGCCGGGTGCCCTTGCTGGTGGCGCGCTTGCGGCGCCCTCTGGTGGCGTCAAGATGAAGCTAATTGTCTATGGTATAGACGTCGACCACAGATTAATAAGATAAGTATACATACTGCTTCTTCATATAATGCTGTATGTTTTCCGTTCTCGGCACATAATATCGGTTTTATTTTTATGTAAAACCGTTATATTAAAGGTCCTTGGAGTGACGAGTGACGAAACGTACCTACCTACATTATTGTTTATAGAATTATTTTAGGCTCTCCAGTAAACAAGGAGGCCACGATGATAGGGACCGAGGATTCACACAGTTCGGACTTCGGACGCTTCTGTAAATAATAAGTAGGTACAAGTCCGGTCAATGAAGCGTTTTCAGACGTGATAAAATAATATTCTAATACATAATTTTAGAGCAAATAATTTGTCTGAATAGATGATGCCTGTGCTGATATTCGAATAACGTCAATAAGCCGTTTTCAAATGAGAAAAAACATACAACCGAATTGAGAACACCATCCTTTTTTTGAAGTCGGTTAAAAAATAATCAGATAAGTACTACTCAAAGGGGGTAAAAGGAAAGGGGAAATTTAATATTGTAAGTTTTCTGATATTCAAAGTTATTTTAATAAACTGCCAACAAAATAATTTGTATCTCTTTTGTTGAGGTAATTTATTGTGTTATTTAACATCGGCGTTTGAGCACAAAATCGGCTGATGGTTAGTGACGCTGAGGTTTATGGATAGATATGCTGACCAAGAAGATAGGTACCTCTTCACTCTGAATTTGGATTTAGGATATCTTAAAGTTTGGATGTTTGTTGCTCAATCACGTGAGAACATCTGAACGGATGGGATCGGGTTGAAATTTGGAACACACATTATAATCTGAAGTAACACATAGGATATCTACTTTTTATCCCAGGAAAATACGCGGGGCACTGCTATACGGTGTATTATCAAATTTTGTTAAAGTTTGCAAATGTAGAACTGTATGGAGTTATGGAGTGTAAAGAAAAAAGATAATGATATTTAAACAGTCAATGTCAATGTCAATCAGTGGTCTGCCTGCGATCCAGTGCTTCCACAATGAGGGGCAATTTCAATTTTGAGGGGAAATTAGGGTCCAGAGGTGAATAAAATGGGGAAACAGATGTACAGTGTACAGGGGAAATCCTAAATGGGTAAAACCTAATCAAACAAATACAAAAACTTCATCATATTGAGGAAAATTTTCCTATAATTAGTCCATACAGATATCAGTTCCAATTTTTTTCAATATGTTTCTTATTCTTTTGTACGGTAACACAGAAATTATCGAATAAAAGATACAATGGCGCACCATTGCATGTTGAACAGAGGTTATTCCCGTTCTTTTCAAGCACGATTTGAAGCACAGGATTGATCCAACAGTTTCATTTTTGAGCCTGTTGCATTTAAAAGAAATTGACAACAAACACAAACCGTTTATTAATGTGTTTGAATCAGCGAGCAACACGGTAGGGAGTAGGCATACACAGCGTTTCCCCTCTGTCAAAGTACAAGTCCACGTGGACCATGAAGTCCAGTACTATAACTATAGTCCAAAACTATAGCAGAATAATTTTTGAGGGGGAAAAAGTGAAAATCTTAATTGAGGCGTGGGGAAAGGAAATTATTAAAGGGGAAACACTGCTGCGATCTGTTGTTCATGTTCTGTGTCTGTGATCACAGACTAAGTACCTAAGTAGAGAGTAGAGAGTTACACCATATTTACATTCTCTTTGAGTTACACTCTTCCACTCTGTGAGTCTGTGATCCTCGACAATACAAACAAACAAGGAATTATATTTTCTAAATTCACCCAATTTTATCCAATCAAAATGAGACGTCGAGCGGGAGTTGGTGCCATCCAGAAACAAAAGCTAGAGCAGGAGAAATACAGAGAGAAAGGCTCAGAGATCCAAGAGAACCAGTTTCAGCAAATGTCGAGACAGTTGGAGGTGTTCAGGGAAAACTTGGAGGAATTCGCAACCAAACACAAGACTGAGATCAAGAAAAATGCACAGTTTAGAAGACAGTTTCAAGAAATGTGTGCAGCAATTGGCGTAGATCCTTTGGCTTCGGGGAAGGGATTTTGGTCAGTACTTGGTATGTATTTCTTTAACAAATTTTTTTACTACTAAAACGAAGCGAAAGCGAAACGATGTCATTGTTACGTTTGTTTTCGTTCACCACAAAGCTTATGGCTATTACGAGGTTGCATAGGAACACTTGTAAACATAAAAGGCTGGACTCAAACCTAAAACCTCATAGTAGGTATGGTGACTAAACAAACTAATTAAGTAGTCTGTAAGTAAAAAATAAGTATCACATTTATTTTCTATGTATTTAAGTAAATATATAAAATTTACAAAATCTACCTGAACAACTAATGGGCATGATGACTGATCCTGGTATTATATTTATTTGATACAATGACATTATTTAATTTGAATAAAATTTGTACCATCTTGAATTTAGATATTTTTTTGTTTAACTTACTTTATAATCATTCAAAGCTGGATGAGCAAGACCATTTTATTCTATGATTAATAACTTATTAGAAAATGTATTTACCATTGGATAACCCATTCAATTTCAAGTGACTTTGTTATGAAACCAGTTTGCTAAACCCTATATTTAGTATAGCTAACATACAAACTTTACGCGCGCCGCATCGAAAATACGACACAGTGACGTCATGCTTCAGTAGGGTTTTTGAATGAAGTGTCCAAAATTGTGATTTTGAAATCGTGATATCAAGGGAAGTTTTTAAGATAACAAAGTATTTCTTTCACCTATGTTTCAGTTATTGAGAAGCCTATTGATGACTCATTAATACTCAAAAACTAAAATCATGTAAATTAGGAAGATACTATAAACCTCGACAATTTAGAAAGAATAAAATAATCTGTTATCTTTTTTCAGGTATTGGAGACTTTTACTATGAGCTAGGAGTACAGATAGTAGAAGTCTGTCTAGCAACAAACTACAAGAATGGAGGTCTCATCACATTAGACGAGCTGCGGTCACGACTCATAGCCGCCCGGGGGAAGGCAAAGAAACATCAGGAGATCACTAATGAGGACCTGTTGGCTGCTGTTAAGAAGCTGAGAATATTTGGGAACGGGTAAGATAAATAGATAAACTCTTTTTTTATTTTTTATTTAAGCCTTAAACCTATACCTATACATTTTATTTCATATCTAATAAACTTATTTGGTAGTTTTATTAGTACTTATCCTTATTAATAAGTTAGTTGCATTAGTTTCTTCTTTTTTGTATAGTCGGGTGAAGGCCTCCTCCAACTCTTTCCACCTTTTCTTCTCTTTTGCAATTTCAATCCACTTTTTCCCCTCAATTTCTTTGATATCATCTTCCCATCTCATTTTTGGTCTTCCAACTTTTCTCTTTCCTATGGGGCCTTTCCATTTTGTAGTTTCAATTATCCATCTTCTGTCTGTATATCGGGCTAGGTGCCCTGCCCATCTCCATTTCTTCTGGAGTGTGTGCTCGAGAACGTCCGTCACCTTCGTTCTTTCTCTTATTTCTACATTTTTAACCTGTTGGATCTTTCTTAGTTACATTATATTATTCTATATTATTTCTTAGATAATTTAAAATGAACTGTTAGTATTTTTTAACAATAGTCAAATAATAGTCTTAGATAATTAAACTTATTAATTTATCATTTGGTTACAGTTTTTCAGTTGTCCCCATTGGCAAGGGCAAATGGCTTGTGCAATCTATACCCGGAGAGTTGAACCTGGACCAAACCTTGGTGCTTCAGAAGGCTAGTAGCTTGGGCACAGCTTGGGTTTCTGCTAGCTTGCTAATTAGTGACCTTGGGTGAGTGGATATAAATAATAACTAGACAATAATTTATTTTTATTTTAAATAAAGAGCGAAGACACGAGCAGGACATGTGCCTGATGGTAAGCATCAAGCCTGCCACATAGCAGCACAGTGACATGCAGCTATTGGAACATGAGAGTCCAAATCATTACCTAGCACTGCACTGCGCTCATCACTGAGATATCTAAGATGTTATATCTCTAAACCTTGTAATTTCTCTGGAAACATTGCCCTTCAAATGGGAACACAGTAATGTTTGCACATGATAATGTTTGCTTGGCGGTAGAATAACTGGCAAAGGTGTGGTACTTTCCCAAGCGGACTCTGCCAAGAGTCCTACCACTACAAACGGATATCTAGTAACTATCCGGTATCTGACCTATCGGGTGTTGTTTTCACTATATTATACGGATATTCGGCGCTCCGGCGTCGTAGCTTGCCGATTATCCGGTATCCGGCCAATTCACTATCCGTTTCATCTCTAATAATAATAACAACCCTACTAATATTATAAATGAGAAAGTTTTTAAGAATCTACGCAATATGACATGTATGTTTGTTGCTCTCACGCAAATACTACTGAAGGGATGTAGATAAGATTCAGTACACAGATAGATATGTGTATGAAATAATACATAGGCTATTTTATACCACCGGAAAATAACGGGATTGGCAACTACGCGGATCGCTGGACGTTGCTAGTATTAATTAAACACGAGTGAGCCTTCTAGTACATAATTGCATATGATGTGTAATAACTGACATCTTATCGAACTGAAAAGTTCTTTTGCTAGGTTGAACACTTTTTGGTAGGGCTTTTTTGTATTTTTTTTAAAATAAATAGTGACGAGACGAGCCGGACATGTGCCTGATGGTATGCAACATGCCTGCCACATAACAGCACAGTGACGCGCAGCAGCGTGGAAAATGAAAATGTCACACTTTATTTAAAAAAAATATGGGATTGCGTCACCGACATGTCAGGTCACGGCACCGGTGTGTGCTTTAAAGGAAATTAAGTATCTATTACGTAATATGTAACGCAATTTTTTGAAGTAAAACTACTTATGCTAGTTTCTTCTTATGCATGGTAGCGTTAAACGTTTAACGCTACCATGAAGGGTGTATGAAAGCAGTGTTGTGGGAGAGGGTTTTTAATGAATGAAAAAAACGAGAGGGAACGAGAGCGAAAAGTTTCATTTCTTCTGCGCAGAGGGCCTCCACGCACTATTTTTTTAAATAAATTGCAACTTGTAAAGCGTAGTGAGACTTTTTGCAACCTCTTCCTAAGCGTTACGTATCATGCAAGTAACCATTTTGACCAAAAAGTCATTACGCAACTTGCCAAGGGAGATTATAATTTTCTAGTGAAGATTAGCTTGTGAATGGAACGTAACCACAGTGTGGAAGAGAAGCATAAAGGCCAGATAATAGTACCTAAGCTGTCTTAAATAATGCATGAAAGGGTTAGCATAAGAAATTGTAATAGGTGTGAGAGAATAAATTCAAAATGGAACGTTTTAAATTGAATAGGGGTATACCAATTAAACACAGCGACACAGCAGTAAAGAACACCTGATTATGTCTTACTTGCTCTGGTATCTGGTAGGTGCACTGGGCGGTCCCGAGTTTACCCGATGAGTGTGAAGACGAGCATTGAGCATCATACTAAGCCGACGAAAAAAAAATAGCAGTCATAGGAACTGCCGATAGAAGTAAAAACTTAGTAAATCAGAATTTGATAGCTTCCTACTTTGGAAACTACGCGGGTGAAATCAGAGGGTGTGGCCATGAGCATGGTCATCCAGAAATGCTGACGCATTTCTAAATGACCAATGGGAAATACTGACGCATTTCTAGATGACCAATGGTCATGGTCTCGAGTTTACCCGAAGATTTCTTATCACCAAAAGAAGTTCCTATTCATTTCAAAAAACTACCTCCATGACGCTCCTTAAGGTTTTATAAAACACCCCAAATTGCATTACGTCACACTTGAAGGCCCCCCCCTTTCAAACATTTTGAAACATATAAAGAAATATTATTATATCTTTCAGATGGACTGACACGAGAGCTCAGAGTTCTTTGAATCACATGGTAAAAAGAAGGCCTGGCATGGATCGACACGCAAGACACCAAAGAGACACTATATTGGTTCCCAAGCATGTTCTCAGAATGTGTATTAGAAAACTTGTGATCGTAATCTTTACATTATATATAATTTAAAAGTTCATAACTATAATTATGTTGTATTTATACTAAAATACTGTTAATTAATTTAAATGATTTATCGTAAATAAAAATAACATTGCTACCAGCTAGTTTTAATTAATATTGCACTGTGACTTAACTTATAACTATTAGTGCACTGTAATGTGTATTATTAAAATTATAAACACTCAGTAATCAATTCCAATTGGTAACTTGTATTATAAAACCTGACTAGTACAAGAGTTAACATCCCAAATTTATTTGGCTACAAGTTACTGATTACAAAACATTTTATCCTAATAAGTAATCTAATATATAAAATTCTCGTGTCACAGTTTTCGTTGCCATACTCCTCCAAAACGGCTTGACCGATTTTGATGAAATTTTTTTGTGCTTATCCGGTATCTATGAGAATCGGCCAACATCTATTTTTCATCCCCCTAAATGTTAGGGGTAGTCCACCCCTAAATTATTTTTTTAATTTTTTAGAGAAAATTTTTAATATCTATTTTTTTATGATACAACATACAAAAATACATACAATCCTTAATTTTCACCTTTCTACGATCAACCCTTATTTTTTAATAGCCATTTTAGTAATTTAATAATTTATCCTCTCCAGTCGAAAACTGATCAATCGTCATTTAAATAGTTATCTCCGCCAGTTGTCTAAAGGTGTCACTTCTGACCCAGTAAACAGCACGATAATATGGGGATCAAAAAGAGCCTATAGCATATATATATAGTTTGAACACGCTAATCTCGGGAACTACTGGACCGATTTAAAAAAAAATCGTTCACCGTTCTTTTATATGTATGTACGTAATCCTTGAATGCTGTAGGTTACCATACCATAGGCGAAGCCGGGGCGGGCCGCTAGTATAAATATGTAATAACAATATGCACATTAGAAAGGGAGTTGGAAGCTTGCATTTGCAATCAAGAAATTATAAATGTGCCGATCTTACATAAGATAAAATATAGATCAATAGCACAGGCTATTAAATCATACAGTCGTTCGACGAAGCCGTCTAGACGGGGCGTGCGGGGTGAGACGCGGGAAGCGCGCTCCTGCATTACCTACATTACAATGTTAGTAATGCAGGAGCGCGGCTCAGGGCTTAACGTGTTCCGTATATTTAATAATTTTGTTTTGGTGGTACGTTTTTAAAATTTCGATAACCCTACTCGTGTTCATTATCGCTATTTCTCCCTAAGGAGATGGACCACTGGTAGTTTTTCTTTATACTGTGTCAATAGAGCCTAATAGAAGGATGAAAACGAGACGCAGGCGTGATGTAAGTGGGAATTTATTTGGCAGTATCGCAATACTAGACATAAACCAGTGACAAGTCATTAAGATAATAATAATATATATGGAATTGTCTTTGAAAACTAGTCTCAAAATGTACACTACCTAGAATCTTATTACTGAGCGTTTAAAAAAATACGAAAATATATATATAATATTTCAGAGGTTTCCTCTGTGTGACACGTATAAGCTCTATGCGATGTGTATTTCAAACTCTGCTGCAATCTTACATTTCTTTGGACACATATTTAAACATTCCGTCTTTCTTCAATAACTACATCTATCATATTGTCGATGTATTACGTGTATTTCTAAGTGTGTCATCTTATCCAGTTCTACTGAATACCGGTCGTAAGTACTAATTGTAGCCCAAGATCGACTTTTTTAATAGAGGGCATAAACATAATAGGGCAGTTGGCCTCATGTCTACTCTACCGAACTCTGGGCAAGCTCAGAAGGCGTAGGGCCCTAGTAATTTAATCTTACAACTATGCTTACACACATACGTGGATCTTGTCTGAAAGCATTCTTATGCAGGGTTATTGGTTAACTATACAGTAGTTAGTAGTTATCACATTCACCAACCGTACTCAACGTGAACTACAAGTCGTACGACGATTAGCGCCTGGGCACCTCAGGAGGTACTTTTAAGCTAGGGCTACCACCCGTAGGCAAAACCAAGGAGCTAATCCCGGTAGGTCATACGGTCTTAGCGGGTTCAAGTGCGACCGATATCCTTTAATTTATTTCAAGGTAGTATGTTCTACCTACGTATGGGCGTATTTAGGTACCTATACTTCGTAAGATTCGTTTAGTGCTAGTAGGGCCCTGCGCCTTCTGAGCTTGTCCATAGTCCGCTAGATAGTAGAAGCAACTGGAATCCAATTACCGTAGGTTCTTTTAAATAAATCATTTAATTCATTTTTCCTTTTCTTTAACTATTGGTACTCTCGTCATTGCTACACGAATTTGAGTGAGGTAATTTCAATCTTGCTCTTAACTCGTTGTTTTCTTTATTCAAACTCTGCAACTTCGCTTTTAGTTTCTCTGTCATATCTATGTATGACTCTTTCCATCTGGAAATACATAAAAGAACAGTGTGAAGTTGGCAAACTTTTCGATGGGCAATAAACTTAGGAAAATAGCCTATTGGTATACTTTTTGTTGAGTTCCATTTGATTTTCTAAATGCTTGTTCAATTCTGTCAGTTCTTCTTCCTTTGTCGTTACCATCCTGAAAAGTAAAAATAAAATTAACGTATTCTTTTTCCTATTAAACGGATTAATTTGTGTTTGATACATTATCATGATTGTGACTAACTTTTGATTCAACTCAGTTCTCGAAGTCAGCATATCTTGTAGTTTGCCCACCATTCCATGTGTCTCATCTAACGACTTCTGTAGATGTTCCACTTGTAGTCTGAAAATCATTTTTAATATTTATATACCCATCTAAGAATCTCTGCCTATTTAAAAATGAAATTTATTTGGAACTTGAGGATGGTTTATTTGAAACAGAAAATCGAAGTCCCATACTTCAATTCTTCGCATTGATTCTTCAAAAGCGTCTCTTCCCAGTCTCTTCTTTTTATCTCTCTTGCATGTATGTCCTGGATTCTCTGATTATCTATTGCAAGGCATTGTTTTTCGCATTCCATTTGAATGTTACGGCGTTGTGATGCCACCTGTAAAAATATCATCCAAATATTAGACATGAAAAATTTTAGTTTTTCATATATTACTCAGTAGGTAGCTATGGCAAAAATTGTGTTATTCCTAGTTGTTACGTCTAACCTAAGAATTGTGCTCTGCACAATATTTTTTAATCATTGTTAGCATTATGCTTTACTGCCAATATCGCGTATTGCGCGGTCTAAGTTGGAGTAAGATTTTGATTCAGTCTCAACTTTTGAATATACCTACCAAGATTGTATCCAATCAAGAAACACCCAATCACCCAACATACCTACTCCACAATTCCACTGTCTAGCTTCTAGCTGTCCGTAAAACGAAAGTACCAATAAACTTCTTCATGCGGGTTTTAGAAACACCATAAGGTACATAACTGCAAGGTAATATTAGAACTAATTAATAAAATCTAGCTGCGAGTAACGTACCAATTCTTGGAACATGGCTTCCATTCTTTGTTCGGCGAGTTTCAGTTTTGGATCCACTGTCGTCAAACATTCTTTATGTTGCTGAAGATAATTTTCATTAGCGGCTTGTAATATTTTGTTTTCCCTGTTAAAATGTAAATGTTAGGACTTTCAGAAATTAGTTGTTTGCTATGTCAGTATTCTTTGTGCGCTTCGTAAATTACCTTATTGTATTATTTAGCTGTAGACCTTTTTCTACTAACTCGGCGTCTAGATTTCTTATATGCATAAGCATGTCTGTTAGTTTTTCATTATATTTTTCTTTTAGTTCGTCTACTTCTTTTTTACAAACTGTTTCAACGTCTTCTCTGACGTTGGATAATGTTTGTTTTAGTTTTATCATTTCACCTTAAATCAAAATTAATATTTTTTGTATTAGTAGCTCGTAACAACATTTCTAAACGATTACTTGGATGCAACGTAACAAATTAAGTATGTTATTATTAGTGATCCTTTAAATCCATCTTGTAACTAAAATTATCATGTTTTGTAGACTTGGTTGCGAGCCGCATCAGCCGCAGCCGATACACTAATGACTTGTTTGAAGCTCACCTCTCATTTCTTGGATGGTTTTAACACATTGATTCTTTTGTGAAGAAACCATATCATAAAGCTGTAATGCTTCAGCCACCTGGAATAAATCACAATTATTTCCAGCAACATTAATTTACGTACATCAAATTTTTGATTTTCTTGGAAGGCTGTATCGGTACCTTTGCTTTGGCTTCCGTTTCTTTTTTATTCATCTCCATTAGTTCCTTTTGACTAGTCGTTAAATAGTTCTTTAAATCTTCATTGTTTCTCTTATATACTTCTAAATTAATTCTGTTCTCTTCCAGCGATTTCGATAGTTCATCAATTTTATCTTCTAACTCTTTGCCTCGTTCTTTGTAAGTTACGATTTCTTTTTGTTTTGTTTTCACATCATTTTCTAAATTAGCGTATTTATCTTTAAGCTCTTTATGTTTCTTTTCTAATTCAATATAATCCGTTAAAGAAGTTTCTAATTTTATGTCTAGATCTCTTTTTTCTTCTTGCACATTCTGAAACTATAATAAATTAAATATTTATTTATATATTTGCTGTGTAGGTACCTGCTTTATAACTTTTTACTTTTATAATTACGAGCAATGATAGCTTACTTGATTAGTCCTATTGTCATAACTTTGATAAGTTTTGAGTTCAGTTTCTAAAGCATCGATGGTTTTCTGTGATGTCTGCCAAAGGACATGCAACGAATCTCTTTCCTGTTGAAGTAAAAATGTGTAAAGCTAAACAAGGACAAAACGAAAAGAGGGTGAAATAAATGACAATGCCATCATCGTCTGCGCCTTTCCATTTTTAAGTAACCCAAGAACTATCATCCAATAAACACTCGAATCCAATTTGCGAGAAGCGTATACACTAAATCTGCCGCCTTCAATTTTGTCGACTTCATGTTTGATATCGACGATCCGGCTAAGCATTTTACTATGAAAATGAACGTCGCTGTTATTCATATCGAATTAAGTCAGCGGGTAACTTACGTGTTATATGATCGGTTCAATCCGACTCAAGTTTTGGCCGCGTCCGGCCTTTTTTAAGGAAAGTGCGCGCGCGTGATAGCTTCCCGTTAAACGCGGCCGAAACTTGAGTCGGATTGGACATCATATCACACGTGAGTTATCCGTTAAATATTGGTGGACAAATCAGACACAACACCTTCTGACCCCAGACCACGAAGTAATAATTACGAAGCAAGTATTTTCTGATCTGTGCCCAAACTAAGCAAAGCTTGTAAGATGGTGGCCAGATAGCTGATATAATACTTATATAGTTGTAAATACATAGGAACACCCAGACACAGTACAAATATTTGAATTCATCACACGAATATTTGCAGTGGGTGTGAATCGAACCCACGACCCTCGGCTTCGCAGGCAGAGTTACCCACTAAGCCACAAGGCCAGTCGAACTTAATACAGGCGTTTTACCTTTGCAAGTAAAGCTACTTGTCTCTTCAGTTCCTCATTATCTTTTCCCTGTTCATCCTGATGATTGCTCGTTTGCTTTGCGTTATCTAGTTTCTCTTTGAGCAGAACACCAACTTGATGCGACAGTTTTTGATTGTCTGTGATGAGTGTTCTGATTTCTTCTTCTACAACTGTTTGATTTTGCTGCAATTGTTTTGGATTAAAAAATACATTTAACTTAAAAATTACTAGGTAGGTACAATTTACTTTGAAAAGGTGCAACCCATTCGCAGCATCACCACTTGTTTTTTCATGTTCATTGTTTATTTCAACCCGCTCCCAGTACCTACCTACCTATTCTGTTGTCTTCAACTACATCTTTGTAATGGATTCTAATCTTTTGTGAACGTAAGTTAACAAAGTACAAGTTCCTCGAGTTGAACCGATAACAATTATCAAAATAAAATTAATAAATAAGTAGAACTAAATGCTCCATCTGAAAATAGCATTTGGGGGTTCGACTACGTAAGATATGAGTAGCTCATTTTATGTTTTTATGTTCCCTCTTCTGGAAATAGGGGGTGTACTCTTTCAAGGAAAGTGTCCAGATCTTAATCCATCACGTTTACTAAGCGTTGTTAGCTCCTGTCCTTGTGATATAATTTTCTTGGAACATGCTCGGTTTCCCCACGATGTTTTCCTTCACCGTTAGAGCCATAATATAAAAGGCGATGACAAAATTTGTACATCTGCCCTTGGAAATATATAGCCAGTAGTGCACGTTGGATTTGAATTAGCGACCTCAGGTAAAAATTGGATATTATCGCCATGAAGCTAACGTAAACAATTCCTACTGTAAATTGATGGCCAAATAATGGCCACCAGTTAATCGGGTTTAACGAAATTCTATACCAGTACAGTAAGTACTAAGTACCTATAATAATCGTTAGTATCATGCTTAACCAGATGGGAAATTTCTTCACTGAGTAATATCACAGAAAAAACTCTAGTAGGATCTAGGTCAGCGGTCAGCAACAGGCGGACCGCGGCGCGTCCCTTTGCGGGCCTTGAGAGGTCGAACCTCGGACCGAAAAAGATTTTATTTGAAACCAAAATAATAAAATGGCAGCACTTCATTATTATGATTAGTTGTTAGTTTCTGGACCTCGTTAAAAAAACCCGTAGTATCCGGACCCCGAGCTAAACTACTTGCCGACCCTCGATCTGGGTACATACTTGTGGTGGAAAACATTATCAGTTATTTTACGCGGTAGAACACTTCGAAAGTAAATACTTTACCCTATAAAATTCCAATTCAGTTTGTAGAGCATCTACCGGTGAACTTTCCATAACTGGTAAATTCGCCTAAATCATTTCTTTCAAATAACAAAACTGAAAACGATTCTAAGAAATACATCGATATTTTTGTTTACATTTCGCGCCGTGATACGTCACAGCTTGTTGCTTAGCAACGAACAAGCCAAGTTCGTTTAAAAATTCACGATAGATTTATTCCGTATCATATTATAGCTATATTTTGACTTTTCTGTTTATTGTTGTGAAGACTCACAATAGTACGTGCATTTCTATTAAATATTGATAATCTCGTATAAGCGGCTTTATCTTTTAATTTTTCTGAGCCCGATAATATCCGTAATTCATTCGAAACGTTGAACAGAGTATGTTTAAACTTTTGAAAATAGTAATACGGACCGATTACTATTGTTGGCTTCTAAGCTTGACATATGACAAGAAAATTGATACTTTCGCAATTTCCACATTCTGACAATCTGACATCTGTGATGAGTGTGCCGATTTTTCCATTTTCCGGTCAATCAAATGTTTTTCGTCTTTTAGAAGATTATTTCGTTGTTGTTTTTATTGAAACAAGATGCTATTTCACTGATTATATAACCAAAATGACCAGGTTACCTACGTGTTCATTCTTTCATACATTTTTAATACAAATTAGTTTAAATTTAGATAAATTAATTTATATAGTGTGATAGTGGATTAAAGTTAAAGAATTTTATTAGTCCGTCTGATTTTAGCTTGTATTTCAATATCACGGATGATCAGTGGCCTCTAATATACGATGAAAAATACAATGTATCAGTTATGGGCCTGGAAAAGTTTCATGTATTTGATGCCAAGAAATGGCGCAACATTATTCAGGTACTGTTTTGTAGCTTAATTAGGCATCGTTAATTTCACTCTGAACTTGTATAGGCATCCTTATCCATAGCATACTTTGTCCCACTGATGCATTTGGCTTTCTTTTATCAAACTATGTTTTGTTTAATGTGTGTCCTTACAGTACTTAAAAGAGGCAGAATTCATATCAGATGACTGTTTGGTGAAACCACTTGAAGCCCAGAAAGAAGACTTGCTTATTGTTCACACTAAGAAATATCTTAAATCATTAAAAGTGAGTATATAACAATGGTAAACATAGTTCTTAATTTCTATAAGTAACATGAACTGAATATTGTAAGACTTTTTTTTACAATAATTTTTACAACTTGCTGCATATTGTATAATATTCTATCTTTTAAGTAAGTACTTATAGTATTTTCATTTTCAGTGGAGCCACAAGGTAGCGATGATAGCAGAAGTACCAATCATAGCATGCTTACCAAATGCGTGTGTGCAATATGCTTACTTGAAGCCTATGAGGTATGTGTATGAGGGCTACCATCTATTCAGATTTCACTTTGTTTTCCCTATTTTTTAATTATCTTATTTTTTTTTTCAATAATAACGAAGTGCATCTTTCTTTTAATAATAAGTTATTGTAAAACATTAAATTATTTAGGTGATCAGTCAATATTAATAAAGATTTATCATCATAGTTATATTTCATATTCTGAATAAATATTTCATAAATTATTTTCCAGACTACAGACTGGAGGCTCAGTACTAGCTGGGAAGCTGGCTCTAGAGCGAGGTTGGGCCATCAATGTCGGTGGTGGCTTCCACCACTGCAGCGGAGACAAAGGAGGAGGGTTCTGTCCCTATGCTGACATCACACTGTTGATACGATGTCTTGTCAGGGAAGAATTGATCCAGAATGCTATGATTGTAGACTTGGATGCTCATCAGGTTAAAAATAAATCCCTTTTTTTATGACAATAGCTCCGGCAGTATGAATTAGCAAATAGCTAAACCCTAATTTTTGTCATATTTTATTTTTAGTGTGAAATGACAGAAATGACAAAGTAGAACATGTGTCTGATGGTAAGCAATACATTACAGCACCGTGTCATGCATTGCTGTTTGAACATGAAGAGTCCAAATCATTAACTAACACTGCACTGTGTTTGTCACCTAGAGATTTAAGATTATTTGTCTCTACTCTACAGCCTGTAACACCCTGTAACTTCTAACGAAACGAAACATTGCCCAACTGGAACACAGTGATGTTTGCATAGTGCTTTGCTTACCATCCGACACAAAGTCCTGCAGGTCCCATAACTCTATACACAAAAAACACTATTTAGACACAAGAAATCAGACTTTTGTCATTGGCAGGTTAATGGTGATTTTTAATTGTAGAGGTTATTTTCAGGGCAATGGCTACCAACGTGACTTCCTCGGGGTCCCGGAAGTATACATAATGGATATGTACAACCGGAATATCTACCCCAACGACAAGGAAGCCAAAAGAGCTATACGAAGGAAGATAGAACTCGGCAACAGAGTAGAGGATTTGGAGTATATGATCAAATTGAGACAGTAAGTTGATACTGCTGATACAATATTGTATCCTTTTTACTGACTTAAGAATAAGGCGAAGTTCTAAATTCATCTGTAATTTTTTTTTCTAATCTAAAAACTTTTTGCTTTCTGGCTTGACTGGGTGAACTGATTTTGATATTTTTATTTGTTCTAAAGATTAGACTTCTAGAATGGTCCCATATACATTTTATCAAAAACAGTTGGATTATAGTATAAAAAAATTGTTGAAAATAATAAATTGAATATTCATATCAGTAAAAAAATATTACCACATTCAAGACGAATAGCTTAGGTAAAAGTAGAGGTCCCTAAGGGACTCCAGTTATTTTTTCATCATCACTGGAGTCCCTCAGGGGCCTCTACTATTCATCTTGCATTTTTGGTTTTGCATTACCTATGATGGGATTAAGCCCAGAATCATCCACCAAAACTATACTCAAGTGTTAGAAAAATTGATGATTTTAAAATCGGAAATTCTAGACAGGCCACCATGGCTTTTGTTTTTATACCCTCGCAGTCCATTGATGTGTTGGGATTTCTAAGCTTTTATATTTTCTAAATGATTTTCAGAAACTTGAGAGCAGCCTTGAACGAGTTTAAACCTGACATATTAGTTTATAATGCTGGCACAGATATACTGGATTCAGATCCTTTAGGGCATTTGAGAATCAGTGAAATGGTATGATTTTTTCCTGCTCTTGTATTAATCTATTAACTCATATCTGTCTGTGTATTCTATCATAGTAAAGGAGGTGATGTAACAACACTCACGTCTCTTTTGCCTTAACGCTATATTATAAGATGTTTGCAGATGCGCCAAAAACATATTAATAATTAAAATTTAAAATAAAATTGATAAAAGTTGATTTTCTCACGTTTAGTATTAATTTAACATCAATTCAGTATTGATAGAAAGCCTAGAAGCGCTCGATTTTTAAACTGTGATGAAACGCAGAGCCGCCAAAACGAGAGGTAGTTTCAAAGAGTTTGCATATACTACGTATAGAGTTAGATTTTCCGCACGGTTCCTTTGTGTCAATCGTAAGCAAATGACGTGTATTCTTTCTATGGCAACAGAGTGATGTGCCGCGACAAAAGTATGACACTTCCACAAGAATGACAAGCCAAGAAAGATGCTACCCGTGCTTTCGGTGTAAAGCGTTTCTGCCAACTCTATTACTTAGTAAATGTAGTTTACAAAATCGCCGATTGTCGAGGCTAAGATTGTTTTGCAGTGACTTAAAAAAGCGCCATCTATTATAATTCTGTTGATCATCGTTGACAATTTAATGTTTCGTCACAAAATGTTATTAAAATGGTCGTTTCCAGGGTATTATAAAACGCGACGAGTTTGTGTTCGAGATGTGTAAAGAGTATGGCGTGCCTATAGTCATGTTAACTAGCGGTGGCTATCTGCGGCGAACGGCCAAGATCATAGCGGATTCCATTCTCAACCTGCACAGTAAAGGACTCATCACTAACAAGAAAACTAAGTAACCATTGATATATTAGCATAAGTAGCTTTATATTTCCCACTGGGTCTTAAGGAAGGACAGAGTCAGTTTTCTTCATGATAAGGCGCCGTTCAAGTATTACGTAACGCAACTTTAAAGATTGTTTGCCACCGTAACGATTATTTCATTCCTCTCCTCACTCTACCTACATGTTACGTAACTTCCAAGCACAGATTAGATACCCAGTTGATCGTCGATGATACGAATTTCGCCTACTAACACAACTCGCCAGCGGGGGCGCAGGACGAGGTACAATACCGCGCCTGTGATTAGTGAACATCCGTGTCACGTGCACTACCACGAATCTTACTTTCTACGAATGATCGGGCAAAACGAGAAAGATTTATGCAAACTTCAAAGGACAGAGCAGAATGCAAAGAAAGACAGCATAGGGATGCCCGTTACGATACGATATATCGGAATATCGATACAGCACTATACGATATATCGATATTTGATGCGATATTTTGATCATACGATACGCTTCGATATATCGCATTCTTATAAAAATATCGCATTACCATATCGTATCAAACTATGTCGGTGATTAATTTGTAAAATTTTAAAGTACCTATTACATCATCACTAAACGATAATAGACAGTGCCATTGAATATATTGTTATTAGTAACTAGCTTTTACCCGCGACTTCGTCCGCGCCACATATTTATTAAAGTAATTGAGGCAGCACCTACTCGTATGTCTACTACCATACAAATTCACGTTTCCTAATCAAAATCGGTCTAAGTTAAAGTTTTATATTTATTAATAAATGTACAATTTACACGACAAATTACAAAAAAACTATGTTCTCAAAAAATTAATCAAAAACCACAGATTTCTAATCAAAAACAGACTTTAATTTAAAATCATATTGGGACGGTCCACCAAATTTTATTAGAGTCTATTAGTAGATATTAGTAGATATGTCGTCTGATTACATGAACGCAAATTTTAGTTTGTTGTTCATATTTCAAAAACCGCCGCACTGATTTCGATAAAATTTATATGACCACCTCTGAACTATAATCTACCAACCAAAAAATAACCATCTAAATTGATTCACAATTGAAATACAACTGGATTGATAACCTCCTCCTTTTTGAAGTCGGTTAAAATAGCATACAAAGAGTGCAAAGATCCTTCCATGCACACTTTTACTCCTCATTTCCACTCTTTTCAACTCTTTTTTGTGATAAAAAGCCGCCGTTGTCCTTTCCTAAGTCTAGTCTATCTGTGCACCAAATTGTAACAAACTCTTTAAGTGGCTTAGGCGTTAGACGGTAACGGACAGAGAGAGTTACTTTCATATATATAATTTCATATTAGAATTGAAAACAGGTGTTCCTGATCATTTTATAGGAGGCAGTTGTAGAAGGTTACCGAAAAGTAATACGTTTACTCCTCCAAAAAACTCATTTTTACAGTTCTTAATTTGCCTTAATCGAGCGTCCATCATGCATAACATTTGATAAGACACCATGGAAATCTCGTCGACTATCAAAAATTCTGTCTGATAGTCTGATACGCCATTTAGTGGCTGCGCCCAACTTAAGTATTGAGGTTGTATAGTGCACTGTATTCTTCTTGTCAAGCCCTTTTATTTGATACCCATGTTGATGGGGTTCATAAAACCTAAGTTATCCGCCATTGTGTAGAGGCCGCCATCTTGGATTATAATTTTATATAATACATTGCATTCTACTGGTTGAGTACTTTCATTTGATACCCATATTGATGGGATTGATAAAACCTACGTTATCCGCCATTGTGTAGCGGCCGCCATCTTGGATTTCAATGTTTTATAGTACATTGTATTCTGCTTGTTGAGCCCTTTCATTTGATACCCATGTTGATGGGATTGATAAAACCTACGTTATCCGCCATTTTGTAGCGGCCGCCATCTTGGATTTCAATTTTTTATAGTATATTGTATTCTGCTTGTTGAGCCCTTTCATTTGATACCCATATTGATGGGATTAATAAAACATAAATTATCCGCCATTTTGTAGCGGCGACCATCTTGAATTTATTTAAGTCATTAATTATAAATAAATGATACCGCTAGAAGCGTCTTGAAACGCTCTTGAGAGTAAATGGCTCAAACGGGTAAAATTAAGGCGGCACTTCATATGCCGAAACATAAACACCGCACTTATGTAACCTGACACCCGTTTTCCCGCCAAATTTGTAAAACGCGAAAAGCGGCCAGTGTATCAAGCGGTTATATAAGTATCCCCGTATAGTTAGAAATTATAAAATTGCTGGAACAAACGTTTATCGACTCCATTTCAAGTGTTTAGATACAAAGTTTCATGGTTTTATCTTCAATAATATTGAACTTCCAGACTTTCACCCCCAATTCCACCCCCGTAGGTACAGTTCGAAACTACAAAACTGCTAAAACATACATTTTATGGTGTCGTGTTAAATATCTAGACGTAAAGTTTCATAGTTCTTCAACAATGACGAAGTTTTCCATATAAACTTTCATCCCTTATTTTAACCCTTTCAACCCTTTTTTCGGAACAAAAAGTAGCCTATGTCCTTTCTCGGGATCTATTTTATCTATGTATCAAATTTCATCAAAATCTGTTGGTTGGTTTAGGCGGTAAAGACGGACAGACAGACAGACAGAGTTACTTTCGCATTTATAATATTAGTATGGATAAGAGAATGATAACGTCGACAAAATTGTTTACGGAACAAGAACAGCCGGCTTGTATTCAGACTTGGAGGTAGATTTAAATAATCTTTGAACTTTGTAGTACCGTCAAATATGATTAATAAATGTTTAGTTTATGTTCTCCTTTGTCATTCCGTTCGTAGCTGGGCACACACTTTCCGAAAGCCGTAATAGGTTAAAATCCACAGCGCTTATCCAAATTATTATTTTTGCGTTGTTTAAGTGCTGATCAATGGCAATTGTGATTTTTTTGTTGAATAAAACTATTCTAAATCCATATAATTATTTGTTTCTTTAAAAAAAAAAAAAATATAGTAAAACTACTAAAAAGATAACCCTTTGCACGATATATACTTATTATATCGCATATTAAATTAAAGGCATGCGATACGGTTACGATACGATATATCGATACAAAGGAAATCGATAATATCGCGTATCGATACAACCAAGTTCGATACAGTTACGATGCGATAAATCGATACAATACCCTTTTTTTGGGCATCCCTAAGACAGCAACGGGTTCCCATTGTGATGAACTGAGCAATCGTGCTACTAAACGGCGAATAAAAAAAAAAACTAAATGCGGTGAAATTTTGGTCTATTCCGAACCTGACCCGCAAAACTCGAACCCAAAAACTGAGTTAGGTTAGGAACAGCAAAAAAGGATTAATTTTTTCATTACGAACGTAACCCGTAAATACTCGTAGATACCTCTAATGTACAAATTATTGTAACATTTTTGAATAGTACGTACAGTACTCTTGAGTACAGTTTCGGGAGTTTTTTTTAATGTAAGTCCTTTTCTTTTTGAATCTTTTTTTTTTCAATTTGACCTAAGAAGCACTTGTTGACTAGACTGAGATGACTAATAGGTACGTACAAAGATTTTTAATTTGAACAAAATGATATATTTTTTTCCTTGAATGAAAGTTTTAATCTTTTAAGATTACAGATACTCGTAGGTAGAATTTTTAGATTCGAGATTAACTTAGGAATATTATTTCCGACTCAGGTTAAGAAGAGGGTTACGCTCGTAATGAAAAAAAATCCCCTTTTTGCTGTTCCTAACCTAACCCGGAAGCGGGTCAGGTTAGGAAGAGGGTTAGGTTGGTAATGAAAATTAATATTATTTTGATATTCCTTACCTAACCCAGGAGCGGGTCAGGTTCGGAATGAACCTAAATTTTTACCACCGTGACACACACTGTAACGTTTTACAAGACCCCATCCCCAAATTGTGTTAGGTACCTACGCAATGTTTGAACGCCATAAGTAGAAAACAACCATTTCGGCTTAGTGGTATTTATTTTTTACAGAACGTTTGACCTTGCTTTACCGAATAATACAGGGCTTAAACAAGGTCGAAGGTGTAATACGTTTGAAGAGAAGATACATAGTCACTCTTCGTTTAAAGATTCCCAGAAATACTGGTGTTGGTGGCAGAGTGTTTCTCAACTTCGCTGTTTCAAACGTGCTTTCGAAACCCTTTATGCGAATACGCGGAACATCTATCGGGAAAGAAAGGAACGTCCTGTCTATTTTAGAAGTTCGAAAACGAAAAGTCGAGGGTGGTGTCCTGTGCACACTTAACGAAGTGTATCATCGACAACTAAGCGCGCCCGGGCGTGGCAACCCGTGATATAAAGGGAAACCGCATATATTATTTATTTATTTGTAGGGAAATAAAAACAGAGAGACATGAAATTCTTCGCCTATGTTTCAGGCTTTCCAGCCTCCTGCCTATGAGGTGTTTTCAGAATGACATAAATGCTAAAACCTGTCAAAATAGTTCTGAATTTCGTCGCAGATGGCGTTAATGTTACATTTTGTTAAATTTGTTTTTGTTAACATATATTTTCACTAACCTGTCACTCTGAAAACGCTTTATTGGCGCTTTGTCGTTTGTTCAGAGTGAATTTGTGTAATGAAATATGACTGCTGATTGTGATTAGAAATAGAAATCCTATTAAATTTTCTAGACGTACTTAGTACTTACGTATGTTCCTACATAGTGGGAATAAAAATAGTTATATTGAAATTATTGGAAACAAAGACTCCTTATTTTGATCTCAATGTGCCAAATAATATATTTCTACATGTAAGTAAGTATTATAATTTGTGCTTTAATTATAAATTTGTTGTGATCTTATTTTTGAAAAGTACCTGAATAAAAATATTTTTCATTCCATTTCCATTGTTTTTTTAAGGCACTATATTTTATCATGACTTTGGTGCCTCTATGCCACTGGTGTCTGACCTATTTTATCGTCCAAACTATCCACACAACCACAAGTAGGCCGTTGACATTTTTACTAAATATCAATAATTACGGTGGATAAACAAAAAAATAATAGTGAGTATAATAGAAAGTACCTTGACTTGGGTAAATAAACTGCCCCCACAAAAAAGGGATTGTCCACCACTATTTGTTTTTACTATTTTTTTCAAATTTATTTAATGCTTACTGCCTACCAAATTTTCCGTGAGAGAAAGTTTCTTTACTGAAAATAAACTACAATGAAATGTATGTAAAACAGTTTTTTTATTATTTGCTAGTCATACAGAATATCTCAGTGTAAAAAACACACGTGTAAATTTATAAATAGTTTCTAGATTTTTTTGTAAATTGAATACCAACCGTATAACTACGAAAACAAAAAAATAACACAGCTAATTGTTAGCTAGCATTCTATGTTCTAACTACGTAAACAATCTCATTATAATCCGGTCAGCCGATACAGATACCTATAGTATCAAGAGATGGTAACAGACACAGACACTTTTGCTACACATACACACTATATTCGTATGATATAACTGATGTTTGATTTGAATCCACAGACTAAGTAGAGAGATAGGTAGGTACACTCCGCGAGGCATAAGCTGAGCTTTGCATTTGTGTGAGTGTACATGGATAGTGTAGGTGTGACAACCGGCCTTAGGCGCGGCGCCATTCTGTCTCGCCGCGCTCCTGCCTGATTGGTGATCACTCACACTAATGCAAAGCTCAGCCTATACCTCGCGGACAAAATTTCAAGCTCCTGCCTGATTGGTGATCACTCACACTAATGCAAAGCTCAGCTTATACCTCGCGGAGTGTTTGAATCATTCAAATATCGTTTATAATCTTACACAATTTGAACTCATCGAAATCATAACACAGGGTATAATCGCAATTTAAGCGATTACTTAATTATACTTTACTTAAAATTTGCAATATCAATGTTTTTAATTTGACCGTAAAGAATTAGCTATGTTCCTAATTGATGAATACATGATTGACTTGACTCACCGTAAGCCCTTATTACATAGGTACGTACCTACACTACGCTAAAATTAGTGACTAAATTTAGAAGCAAGGTTAGTCGATTGAATTTAGAAGGAAGCTATCCGCGCTTCCTTGACACCTTGGAGATGTGGTTTTGGAGGCGCCGTCTTCCGATCCCATGGAGTGCTTACTGAACTAATATACTTATCTATTTTGAAAAGGCTTTAGGTTAGGGAGCGACTTTCGTCGATTGTGCAAGCACGAATAGTTTATATTTCACGAGTTTCTTTGGACATGTCACCAGAAATGAAGACTCAATGGAAATACTGGTGATCCAGAGCCAGGTGGCAGGGAGAAGGGGTCAGGGCAGATCACCCACACGATGGCTCATAACAGCCATATATTTATAGTCAGAATGTTCTCGTAATGCGAGGAAGCGATCAACGTGGAGAAGCATTGTTAGATCGGTACCTAATTGGCTGCCGAGAAGACTGAGGACGGACAACACCCTCCGTGTACCGCCATCTTATGAACCAAGACCACTCTGTCTAGAGTTGCCGACTAAGAAGAATCGTCACTTCTGAATTTAGTATGTACTTTACTGTATAGTGTAATAAGGGCTACAATCGAGACGCTAATCGTCCTACCTTCAACTGTAACAACCACAACTCCGAGATCGACAGTTTACTCGTATATATTTATCTGGTTGTAGTATTAAACTGCGCATAGTATTCGTCAGTTGGCGTGTTGTTGTTCACAACTTCCTTGTAGTATTTCTCCTTCTCTTTCTGCTGAAGGGCTATCAGTTGGTTCTCCTCCATCAACTGGCGGGCGATCTCCCTGTAAACATTAATTTACTCGTTTAGCTGTTTCTTATCTAGCTTTTTGGTTTTTGAATTGAAAATACTCCACACTTTCCAATCTATTTTCGCCATCCTATTAATGCCTACGAAAGACGAATGCGTGAAGACGAACCAAAGTCTTCAATCAGTGCGTATTGCCAGTGATGGTTTATGGAACTGAGAAGTTGTCCTCAACTGTGGGCCTCAACAAAGCATAAAGTTGGACAGCGGGCTATGGAGAGAGATACTTATGCTCAGAGTCTCTTTACGCGATAGAATCCGAAATGAGTATATTCGCAAAAGAACGAAAGTAGCCGACATAGCTCAAAAAGCAAGCTGAAGTGGCAAAGGCAAATAAATAAGACTTAATATTTTTTTAACATCTATTAATTTTATTAAGTAGCATTGAAATCGACTTTAATATTTAAAATAAACAATTTCTTAGCTACATAAATATTTCCTTCACATAAAAGTCCTTATTTTAACTAAAATTTTAATCATCAAAATAAAATATTTTTAAGTAAATCATTAATTATGTACTGTTTGGCTATGAAATAACTATAAGTATGTAATTTCAATAATACGAGTATTGTAATAATATATAATTCTAATAATTGTACCAACATGCTATGAAATTGACCAATGGAACATCTAAGGCGCTCCCTCTTAACTTGGACCATACAAAAAGATCATTAACATGAAACAAAAATACCCACAATTAAAAAAAATATAACTACGTTTCTATCAACTTGAACCAAAAATACCCACAGTAAAATGAAAATTAATAACTACTTCTCAATAAGCTACATTCTGCACAAAAAAAGGTTTGCGTGACTGAGTGAGCGCCGGAGGTGGGAATCTTAGCAGTCGTAACACAGGTCTCCAGCTTAGCACGGCTGCTAATGAACTATTAACTTAGATTTAAGTATTTGTTCCAAGTGTAATTAAGAATTTTGATGTTTTTTAAGCCAAAATAATGATTGAATCAATAAATTTAATTTAATTTAATTTAAAAAAGGGCAGGCCACATCACTCGCAGAATTAACAACAGATGGGGAAGAAAGATTCTCGAGTGGTGACCACGAACCGGAAGACGCAATATTGGACGGCCTCCCACTAGAAGGACAGATGACCTCACAAAGGTCGCTGACCGCTGGTTGCAGGTTGCGTAGGACCCTTTGTTGTGGAAATCTAGAGGGGAGGCCTATGTGCAGCAGTAGACGTCTTGCAGCTGATGATGATGATTATGATTAATGGCTACAAGACATCACAATAAGCGATAAGGTCGTCAATACATAAAGACAGATACAAGGGGGTAGTGGTGCTGCCCCTTAAATAGGTAAACTGCCAGCCAAAACTCCAGTAGACAGTAGGTACCTACTGCCATCTGAGACTGTCATAGGTTACAAATTAAAAAAGGGGAATACCGTCTCTTCCTCTGATCAGCGATGTCCTGGCGGGCCACTTCTCTTTGTATGGACTTGGAAAGCGCCTGCCATTCAGCATCCATCTTCTCCAGAGCTTCACGTTTTGCCTGTCGAGAGTAACGTACGCCGATTATATTTTAATTAAAATATCTTTGCATTTTATAGAGAAGTTTAGCCAGTGAAGTAATTGATTTTCTATATCTAGGTATAGAATGATGGTATTTTACATATTATAAATATTGAGATAAATACTATCTAATGATCGCTGACTGGTTTAATTTGGCCTAGACTTGAAAGTTTGAGAACTGCTTGCCATTGTTATATTTCATATTCATAGTGAAGTTTATTCATAACTACCCACATATTATGTTACTTATATTGAAATGATTTTGTGATGCATTAGGTTGGTGGTGGGTATTGTTGTTTTGTATTTTTTGTTTCTTTTGAGTTTTTGTTTGTGTAGATTCCAACTCTGGCTTGACCATTTCAGTTCTGACAATAGCTTATATGAGTACCTTTGAAGCAATCATTTGTTCCTTCTGGGCGACATAGAATTTCTTCAGCTCTTCTTGATTCATTCCCTTGTACATGAAACCGATGGCTCTGCAACAAATTTAATGTATAATTCTTACTGGCATAATACAGCATTTTTATGATATAGTGACGGTACGAGCAAGACACGTGTCTGATGGTAAGCAACACGAGCAGCATAGTGTCACGCAGCAATTGAAACATTGCGTCTGTTGTTATTTAATAAAAATAAAAATTTAATACTATCGACTGCCACCCTAGGTTTATCTAGAATATGAGGGTTAATTAAAAAATAAATAGAAATGCATGCCTTCTATAATGTTCAACGAGGCTAGTAGGTACCCTCTTTTGTTATAAGTTTGTTCTTGTAAAAGGGTATCTGTAAACACCTCTCCAGGTTGGCGAAACGTAGCGTCGTCAGAAGTCGGCGGATCTCTACCATCAGGCGGACCCTATGCGTTTTATCCGTCATCTTACATAAAAAAACAGTCATAGGGACAGTAATAAAAGTGAAAATTTGTAATTTAGAATTTTTAGTAATTAACAGCTCTATACGTCACTTGTACTTATAGCTACAGACATATTGCTATAAGCATGTCGGTGATGCCAACACACAATAATTCACCTATTCAAAAAGCGTCTAATGAGCTCGTCCCTGCGTCCGCTGCTCTGCCGTAGCTTCGATGCTACGTCGCTATTTTTTTATTTTTCTATACATAATGACATTCTTTGACATTGCTCACACGGCTGAACTGCAAGAGCTACTACTGCAAGACCTTGGATTCTACATGAAACCACACACTTGTCAAAGTCCATGACAGCATCCTGCTGAAGCACAAGACGTTGGCGTAATTGTGCTCACCAAACATATCACACTAACATAACACAACGGGATAGAAGCCAGCAATTAATGGACGATGAATCAGATGACAAATATGGCACAACCGATTAAAAGTTAAAAATGAAAAAAGAAGAAGAAGACTTTATCAGCTGACTATTATTATCATTGTATAAATTCAGACCAATGGAAACTGCGTTGCCAGACATATTGCATGCCTCTAGAAGAATAGGCCAGTTTGTATGGGTCAATTATTTAAATGTTTTGTATCATCTTATCTTACCTGCAAACAGCAATAAAGATTTTTGTATTTGTATTTGTCGCCGCCATACACATACATACACCGCCGACCGATATTAGCAGGTCGATCGGTCGGTGATGCGAACCGATAAGATTTTTCCTCACCAAAAATGCTCAACGCGGCAAATTCATTTTTCAAAAAAACTTTAAATGTATTTTACCTGCCGAGAGTCATTCCGGATTCTCAGTGAGCATGTCACAAATGAGGTTGTTGTACATCTTTGTCGTGTTGTTAGCTTCCTCCTGTTCCTTCATGATCAGCCTACTGATTCTAAACGCAATTCAAACAAGTCAAATTCGGAATGAGAAGACAATCCTTGTCTCTGTCATTCTAAACGATAAAGATCGAGAGGTTTGATTCCGTATCGAGATCAATCCGATTGGGTTCAGAATCACTACGCAGTTCTTCCTCTAATAATTACCTACTTGCCGGGAGTCAAAGCACTCTTAGCAACGTCAGGATTCTCAGCGAATGTGTTAAAAGTGAGGTTGCCATACATCTCCGCCGCGTTGACAGCTTCTTCCTGCTCTTTCATCACTTGTTCTTCTACCGCCTAACTAAATCGACTTTGACTTAGAAAAAGCTTTGGAAAAGCAAAGAAAGAGAGAGCAATATCAAAACTAAAACCGTTTTCTTTAAGGGGTAGGCCCTGTTCTTCCTCAAGCAAGTACCTACCTGCCGGGAGCAAGAGCACTCTTGGCAACGTCCGGGTTTTCAGTGAGCATATCAGAAGTGAGGTTGTTGTACATCTCTGCCGTGTTATCAGCTTCCTCCTGCTCTTTCATGACTTGGTCCATCTGCTTTTTCTCAGCTGCCTGAAATAGGGAAGTAAGGTTTGAAACAAACAATTTAAAAGACAATGTGACAAATACTAAAGTATTTGAAGATTGGCGATCGAGAAAAGTGGCGTGAACGCCACGTACACGCGCGAAAGAAGAAATGCCTATGCTTAACACTGGGCGACAACGGGCTGAAAATGTTAATAATGAAGAATATAAATTGCTGCGCTCGTTACCACGATATGTAAGACATATCGCCCTGTAAGTTCACTGAAAACATTTCCCTTTAAACTGGAGTAGGTACGGTAATACTTGCGCTCTACTTTTTTGGAGGTAAAATGGCTTTGCAAAAGTATTCTGCCGCTACAAAATGACGGCCCAACTTATTCGCGTTAAAATGGAAGTAGTCAAGTTTACGCTACCAGAGCCTCATTGTATCGCAGGTTGGCCTGTCCTAATCTGTACCGACACTCTCTTTCCATCTTGTCCAGCTCACTGGCACGGGCGTCTCTCGCTTTGATCGCCATCTGAAAATGAAGCGGTAAATATTTCATTTACCCAAGTCCAATGTTCGAATTTGAATTTAGGTACCAATCTTATTCTGGTTGAACTAATTTTGTTGAGGAAAACAGCACAGAAAACGTTTATTTATAGTATAGTGCTGCATTAAGATAAATCTATAGGTTTGAAAATGGGTAGTATAACATTTACAAGTAGGTACGTACCTAATAGTTATTTTTTCAAAAAATCAAGCAACCAACTCAAACAACCGATTTCAATGTAATAATTTAAGTCACACACTCTACTTATTTTTTAACAAGTTCAATAATTGGGTTTGTGAGACCAAATTATATGCGGAGGTCAACTATACACATTGCTCCAATAAGCCAGCGAGGTTCCCTGGTAAAAAATATCGATGTTCATGAACCCTGCGCGCTCTTCAACATTCTAATCTTTAAATGTATATTTCTTTTGTGCGTGTGTTTGTCACTGAACTCCGCTTAAACGGCTGAACCGATATGAATATTTTTTTTTTGTATGCATTTGGGTGACGCCCTGGCCTGGGTGGTTTAGATCCACAAACCAGCCCGTCAGATGGCGCTGCAGTCGGTATCTAGGTTATTATCCGAGCGAAGTCGGGACGGGCAGCGAGCATTAGTATAGATTTCTGATTTTACGTAATTTTTCAAACGTAAATTAGCCCAATTACATTTGTGTTGCAACCCTCGATCATTTCTCCTCGTCGCATGATTTTCGTACGGCGTAGCCGAATAATGGATTAAAAGAGATATTGAAACTATAAAAATTATAATTATTAATTTTTTAATTATTAGTTTGTCGGAAAAAATCATGATTTTCCGATGATTTACAGACTAAATTAGGTCATTTTATAATGTACCTACGGCATTGGTTCCATACAGTTTCAATACCTCTTTTAATCCATTATTTCGCAATGCTGTACAAAAATCATGCGACAAGAAGGAAAGAGCGAGGGTTGCAACGCCCCCCTCTTCAACTTGTACTCAGTTGGACAACTTACAAGTGACGGCATAGTGCTTTAACTGTAACTTTATACCCTTCTATCATCAATACAATAAATAAGCTTAACAAAATTCTAAATTTTTATCCGTTGACTCGACATTATTGCAAAATTACTTTGGAGAATTGGTTGCTCAAACAAACCTACGAGTCCACAGAAATGGTGCTTATCATTATGTCCTGACAAACTAGTATCCTTTTTTTGTTTCTATTTTTGGTTTTTATTTTTAAATTAAATTGTTTGTTGTAATTGTCATCCAGAATCAAAATTTTGGTTTTTTCTTATTTTATTCTTGTAATTAATAAAATTGAGTTCGATATGTTATTATTCTACAGTTCATAATATTTTCTGGTTATTTAGTATCATATCATAAGTTGAAAATTATTGTAAACAATCCATTCTGTTTTCGGCGGAGGGTATTGGTACGCCATCTCACAGGTTTTCCTAGTTTGGGTACCAATGCACTTCTACATGGACCAACACAAAATTACAATTACATATGTATGAAATGTTTTTGTGATGTTCTCAGCAAATATATTTCATTTCATTTCATTTCAAATCCTAGATAGGTCTCCTGGTGGTTAATTTGACCCATAAATTTTGTTCACGGGCCTGTGGTCTATAATGTACTCATTCATCCACTACACTAACCATGTAAGCAGCCTCAGCTTTCTTCCGATCCTCCTCAAATGATTTCCTCTCCTGCACTTGTTGTTCCAGCCATGCGTTCTTTTGCGCAGCCATCATTTTCTTACGCTCTTCGTACTCCAAGTCCTCACCTTCGAACCTGTTAAACGTAAGTAACCGTAGTTTTACACCACCACCTAAGTTTTCTGGCGAAAATTTTCAGCGCACGCAATAAACAAAAGCTGTCTAATATTAGGCAACATTACGATAGTAGGTAATCAAACAAAGAAACTGACTTAATTAGTGGGGAAGGGAGAAGGGATCTAGTTGTTGTCTTCTTTCTTGAAAGTGTATTTCAGGTATTTTGCCAACTAGTTGTATTCCGCATTTTGTTTGGATTCCTTAAGGACTACAATGCCAAAATATATTTTAATTTCTTTGGAAACAAGTCTGTTTATAAGGAAGCTGTTTCGTATACCATGATCGTGTAGATCGTGTTTTTGTAGTCGTCAGGGCGTTAGCATCTTTTAAGAAATATCGGGGAAGTAGAAACTATGACTTAACTAACGTACAAATTAACCTAACTGGACATAAATTAAAATACGTTTCGTCTTACTTTTGAGCACTTGACAGACCCACTGGTTCTCCGTCGGAGGCTCTCGGTGGAAGTTGCTTCTTCAGTACCTCAGGGTCATTGAGGTCGTATTCTCTGCGGTCTTCTGGGCGTTGGTATTTTTGGCGGAACTCATCTATTTCGGCGTTGATGCGCCGACGTTCCTGTTAATAAAACGATGTTCATAAATTTGTCTGTGTTTAAATCTATCTGTGCTATCGTCTTGTTCGATGAATTGTCAACAGCGAACTTCAAAATGAATGTGAACGCTTATAGTGATATTACGAGTACCTGATACCTGAGAGGCCAAGTCAAATTTCGAGAGATTTAATTTCTTGAAACATTTGGTTTTATCTCAAAATTCCAAGTGAAGTGGGAGGAATACGTAGCTATGTTCCTGTAAATATTTCCGGACAATGCGGTTTTTATTAAGATTCAACGCTTTCTCTACGGTCATTATGAACGTATTTTATATTTCATATTTTGAGGGGATTGCAGCAGTTGTTTGTACACTGTAAACTTTACCTGTTCATTCGAAATAATCTTTTTATTTCTTTGATTTTTAAAGTGAAACTTTTATTATATCGCCTCAGGCCTCATCGTCCATCTATTGCATGTCTCGTGACGGTCGGCCACGGAGTAGGGGTAAAGTGAAAGGCGCTCGACAGAGCAGCCAAGGCCAATGCGGCGGCGTTACTTGTTAAGTTACTTAAATTACTTAAATCAAATATTTAAAAAAAAAAAATTTACAATACGTAACTAGTTTCACTTTTTTACCGTGGTTTCATAAAGCCTCACAATCATTTTTTTTTAAAGTTCCGTTTACTTATTAACTTGTTCTGTTTCAGTTTAATGTTAAGATTATATTCATTGTACAATGCTGCTTAAGTGGGTTTAGGTAGTACCTCCATCTCCCTCGCCTCGAGCGCGACAGCCAGGTTGCTGTCCTTGATCATCTGCTTGGCGAAGGCGAGGTCCCGGCGAGCCTGCTCATCACGTTCCGCCCGCTTTTCAGCCCGCTGCCGCTCCAAGAACGGAACATCCACCTGAGGAATGGACAATACTAGTTAAACTAGAAGATTTTTAGCTAATTCTTATTATTTTTTATAGCGTAAGAGTGACGAATAGGACATGTGCCTGATGGTAGGAAACATACCTGCCACATAACAACATAGTAAAGCAGCTATTGGACCATGAAAAGTTCAAATCATTACCTAGCACTGCACTGCGCTCGCCACCCACAGATCTAAGATTTTATATATCTAAGCGTTGTCATTGCTCTGGAAACATAGCCCTTAAAAACTGGAAAACAGTAGTAATGTTTGCACATTACTGCATGGCGGTAGAATAACTGGCAAAGATGTGGTACTTCCCCAGGGGGCTCTGCTAAGAGTCCTACCACTACAAAACTTACCACTTATCAGTATTTAGTAGGTACGAGGATATTCATATACAGTCACTATAAGCGCAGTCGCAGACTTTTAAGTTACGGCTGGTCTAGTCGGGAGAACGGCTCCTGCCGATCCGAATAACCCGGGTTCAAACCCCACATTCACCACTGTCTTTTCGAAGTCGTGTGCGTAATGCCGCTAACTTAAAACGGTGAAGGAAAACATCGTGAGGAAAGCGACATGTACTTAGAACCTTTCGAAGTCATGTGTCATCCACCAACCCGCACTGGGTCAGCATGGTGCACCTTACCTTGACTCTCTCCTTGCGAGAGAAGACTTGAGTCCCAGCAGTGGGAACATTTAGTGGGCTGTTGATGATGATGAGTAGCGCCCCACTAGTTGCCGTTCCAGTTGTTTTCTTGTGGTATAGGAATACATCCACTATCGCGATTCCCAAAACAACTCAATTATGTACTTGCACTGTGTCATTAACTTATCCATCCATCTTAAACATCGTCGATTTACATCAGTTGAGACGGCTGCCAAGCACAACCATATTTTCGCAATATCAACGCGACGTGTTAAATGTCCTGCGCGTGTTTAGACCTTTTTGGATGGGTAACATTTTGTGTCCACGCGTCACTGACATGGGAAATAGCAGTATATCCGTGGCTATACAGTTGACGTACAGTGCAAAATTAACGCTGTCTATTACTAAATTATAAGCTATAAGTTTTCATTTCTATCGACAGTTTCTATTAATATACAAAGCTACAGAAAAAATCCTGTCTTGTCCCATTGTTGGGCCAAGGCCTCCCTTCCCTACCCTTCTTCCACTTTTCCCTATCTACGGTCGTCTTGCCATCGTTTTTTTGGTCTGCCGCGTCGTCTTTTGCGATCTGGCTTCCACTGCTTTGGAATTTTGGTTCAATGATCCATCTGACATGCGGCAAACATGTCCAGCCCAATCCTATTTCGAATTAGCTGCTGTTGTGTGTGAAATTGTGTTTCGGCAGTTCCTATGGTTGTTTTTTTAAAGTTATTTAGTACATGGTACTTACACCGATCTTCCTGTTCCGTGCATTGAAGATTCTGCTTCTCCTTTCGAGCTCACATTGTCTCCTCCGCTCTCTATTCTGGGCCTCCTTCCGGTCCTGTTCGTTTGTTATCTGCAATTTCATCATTTTCAACACGAAAATGGGAGTTTTAAAATAAATACAAAAATCTGTTTAAAAAAGACGTTGTCTTCGCCGGCCGTCAAATTATCGAATGTCAGCGAAATCTAGAAAATTGTCGGATTGATTAAATAATGACGTCGTCATGGTAACTAAACTTTTATGCAAAGATAGTTTCTTTTAAAGTAAAGTTTGCAACATTATTAAAGAATATTGGCGAAAAACTTTTAACTATATAATGTACAAGTGTTATCGTTATCCAGGAGTACTGCAATAGTAGCGCCTCATGGAAATGACTACTCTATCTTAGAAGTCTCTATCATAGCGAGAGCATCGAAGCGAGAACACTCAATTTTACTATCGTGAGGGTTCAAATCCAACCTCCACCTTTGAGTATTTTTACAAGTTTGTCATTACCTCTCGGCCTCATTTACCGTTGAGATGAAGGAAAACATCGTGGGGAAACTGGTTTATTCTAAAAAAAGGCAACATTCAAATACAGCGTGGAAAGCTGTGGCCTAGACTTGGGTTGCCCAAGGCTCTGAATCCCAGCATTGGGAACCTAAAGGGTCTGCTTATAATCCTTATTTGCAAATTGTTAATATGGTGGGAAATTCTTATTTACATGAAATAATTTTGGGCACAATTATTTTTTTTTACTACCTATTCGTGTCGATACCACGTAGGTAACTCGCTTTAAATTTAAGTGCCTATTTCCGTATTAACAATAATTTCAAAAAAGAAAACTTTCTTACAGTTTCTAAGACGTGTGGTTATTGCAATATATGTACATAATCATAACATAACCAGCCTACTAAATGTTCCCACCGCTGGGACTCGGAGTCTTCTCTCGCTAGGAGAGAGTCAAGTTAAGGTCATAATCCACCATGCTGGCCCAGTGCGGGTTGATGACGCATGAACTCGAAAGATTCTTGAAAAAAAAAACTGGTTTCTTCACTATGTTCTCCTTCACCGTTTTTAAATTACTTAGCGGCATTACGCATATGACGTCGAAAAGACATTGGAGCGCGTGGGATTCGATGGATCGCCGGTCGCCGTTCTCCCGACTAGACCAGCCGTGACTTATAATACGGTGCATGTACAAATTCAGATAATATTTGCAAAACATAACCAATTTACAGTCTATAACTATAATCTTTAGCCTATCAGTTCGTCGACCCGTTACGTGGGTAGGTAGTGACATTTATGCTACATTACACAAATATATTGATGATAAAGAAAACAATGTCTAAAACGCAACAAATTTAAAGTACATATTCAAAGAATTCACACTCGCTCTCTACAAAAGGCTTACTGATGTTCGTAGTAGTGTCAGCACTTTTTTGCTCAATAAATAAGACCAAAGCTCATGACGCTGAAAGAAACGATTTCCCGGCTGGCAACCCAGAAAATGCGAATACTGTGATCACTGCTTTTTTGATACAAACATGAGCAAAACTACGCCCGTAGTAGCACAGCTTGAATAACAGTTATTATAGTAGTACAGTGAATATTCGAACCACGCGCAAACCGACACAAGGTTACCGGTTACCCGACTTTGTGAAGCAAATTCGTCATTCGCTCGCTCTACGTCGTAGCGAACGGACGCTTCGCGCGCGTTAGTCTAAAACGCTCTTATCGAAATACGGAGTGTTTCGCAACGCACTAAGTAAACAGTGTTCAGTGACATTGTGATTGAAAAAAACTATTTTATTTGTGTTAATGTGACGGCATGACTAGTGTACTGAAAAAGTCAAAGGGCAGTAAGGGTAAATCGGAATCCATGCAAGAGGACTTGCCGGCGAGATGGGGTGCCTCAAGGAAGTGTGAGGATGTGGGGCACCTGATCAAGTATATAGATGACAACATTATCGGCAAGGGAAATGCGTTTTGCGGTCCATTTGGAAGGAGAAAAGGTACGAAATGCACTTTCATGACTGAAAAAAAAAAGATTGCATTTATGATTTTTGCTTATTTGCGCACCTACCTATATAGCCTTTTGAATAATCTGGCTGAAACGCATGTTTTTCTTTCATGAGTTTCATATTTTGTAGTCATATATAGTTGAGTAAAAGCCAACTATTATAGTATTTAAGCAAGTGCTACACAACTGAATTACATCATTTTTATCGCATACCTTTTATAAAACTTCACAGTAGTCGGTTTTGGTAGGTACGTTGGACAGAGATTTTGAAGCGAAGAAAATTGATAATTTAAGGAGTTTCTATATTACTCTACTTTTACGTTATTTTAATAATATATAGAGTTGTATAGTCGGAATGGTAGTCCCACAGACATAGTAGAGCAGTAGTTTAGACAAAATCTAATCTCTAATTATCATCAAACTATAAAATCTAATCTGTGGGCCTAATTATTCTTAGCTAATTGGTGTGCTCACACAGCTTACCTTCTCGCCGGCTTTTGCTCAAGCTATCGCGTAGATAACTTATCTGTTTTTAAACATAAGAACTCTCCCACGTAATGTATTTCTGTTGCTGAAAAATATCAGCTGTTTTATAAATATAACGGAGGCAACTTGAGTTTTTATTCTAAATTTAGTGTCCATAGCATCTTGTCTTATTCATAAGTCTAAAAGTAGTTATTTATAATAGTGTTTTTTTATCCGTCATTCGTCGAGACTGCCCGACATTTATCTTATACCTTTTTTTTTTACTATAATAGGTTCGCACTTGACCACCATCTCGCCTGATGTTAAGCGATGATGAGATCTACGATGGAGCGTGCTTACCTAGAAAAAAACCGATTCACTCTCGATTTGAAGACACCAAGATTGTAACCATCAGGGAAAACCCACTCAGGCAACGCATTCCACAACCTAGACGTTCTTATCACAAACGTGGAGTCAAATCTCTTCGTTCGCGTTTTTGGAACATCAACCATGAAACGATGCCGCCCTTTTGTGGAACGAGAAGTCTGATAGAAGAAAGGACAAGGTGGTATTAGATCATGCAGATCAGTTGCACACTCTCCGAAGTGTATCCGATAAAAAACCGATAAGCTAGCGATTTTGCGGCGATGATCAAGACTTTGAAGTCTTTTACGCACAAGAGCGTCATTGCCTATGAGTCTTATACCTACCTACTTATAAACAGTATTTTGAACTGTACAGCTTCTCTTCTTCCGGGATTGATTTGATTAGTTGCTATAGAGGGAAGGATTTTCAATATGATAGACACTATTAAGTGAAATATTCGTAGCGATTATGTACTCTAACAGGTAAATAAGTTTGTGAATAAGATTCCTCGCAGAACTGATAACCGCTGGCATACACATGGGGGCTTGGGGTGAAGACAATTAGTCAGTAAAAGGGGTGTAACGTTCTAAGATACTACTAGGTACCTATAATAGGTAGAGGCTAAAAGACTTGGGAGACATCCACAAATTCCGTGAGGTTATTTTGACGACTTTCTGATTTCCCCTCTTGGTGCGATTTCGTGACATTTTTTTCGACCCCGAATAAAAACATTTTTGAAACACATCTTTTACTCAATTTTCTCAAAGAATAACAATTTTTCTTGCGAATAAATTGGTTGCCTGTAAAGTCGGTATACGGGCGAAAGTTTTACGTGACAACGACTTTGAGTGGTAAAATAATTTTACGGAAGGGACGCGTGCCTTTCACTTTTTATGTCTGTCTTTCTCGCTCTTAGGCGGGCTAACCATGCCCGAGTGGAAGCGACGCGTGCCTCTCACTCGCTCTCGTTGTGAGCGCATAACGTGAGCGGAGCGTAACGCAGTTTCTTGAAGTGTCACCCGGCAAACCAATTTATAAGACGTTGTCACGTCAAAAAATGAGATATGTTAGTTTTGTAGAGACCGCATGTGAGATTTGACTCGACTCCATAGAATCGATCCTCTCTATGCTTGACCCTCTACCCCCTTTGAACATCTCACGTAATTAATGGACGCCCCAAAAGCGAAAGGTTGCGATTAGTACGAGTAGAATGTAATCTGAAACTAACTATTAGATATAACATAAATATAATACAGAAAATCCCATATCATCTGGCAAAAATAAATGGCAAACTATTCGGCTTTAGCCACCTCAAACCCCTACGCAGTTAGATATTTTCAACCAAAGTGGAACCTAAATGAAAGTAAAATCAATGTCTTTAAAGTTGTTGTATATTTTTGAGTAGAGGTAGAGTATGACTAACACATATGTTGTATTATTTAACAGGCGCGCGTTAATATATCAGCTCGTAAAGCTGTTGTTGCACGATCAAGGTCAAATGATTATAAAATATTCATAGGTTTACTACTATGCGCTTGTATCTTGGATTTATTTTATTTTTCTACGCGATTTAGCGTATTATTGTACTAGAACGTTATATTATCGATATATTAGTCATTAAAATATCGAATTTTGGGACAGCTTTAAAACAAATCTAAATATGAAGAGCACATAATTCAACTTTATATTATAGATGCGAAAGTTTGGATGCTTGTTGCTCAATCGCTTCTGAACGTTTCAGCGGATCGGCTTGTATTTTGGAATACAGTTAAAACATAGCCTGGAATGTCACATAGGCTATTTTTTTATTCCGGCAAAATAACGGGAATAGCAAATATGCGGGTGAAACCGTAGGGCGCTGCTAGTGTTTAATAAAGATCGTTGCAAGCCCAGGAACGAAAGACGTAGAGAACTCAAGTATGCTATTTGTCCTGCAGTGAATCGATTATAAAAGAATGCATAAAGAAACGGAGCTAATCAATAATTAATTATAAATTAGTGATACCATTACATCTACTTTTTTTATATTTGAAACACCTTTCAAACGCAATATTGATCAATGATCATTTTGGGCAATTCATCCGTAGAATAACCAAAACATCCTCTTCAATCGAAGGAGTTGAAAACGAAAATGCTGCAAGTAAAAATATATATAATTTCAAGACAATCACCGAATAAATTAACTTGCTTGATGACCACAGCTTAGGTATACATGTTAATCGAAATATTATTACCAAAGTGATTATCACATCAAATTTTTAACTATGAAAAACTTTGAAAAGTGAAAACTGAATTTTAACACATCGTAAAAATTAAAAAATCATTATCTTAGATCTCAACATCCGTTGGGAAATTCCAACATCCTGTTCTACTGAATATATTTTAGCAATCTAAATTGGTTGTTACACTCCTGCCTTTGAACTTGCTATATGAGATTGCGTCGTTACAAATGACTGTCTTCTCGTGTCCTATATTTCTGGCCCATTTAAATTGAAGTACCTATTTGCTGACCGGGATGACGCACATTGATAACAAACACCCAGTTTATCATATCAGTATTCTTGAATTCTTTTGCACAAAAAATACAATACTGAAAGATTGGCTCGCACTCCATTTAAAAAGTTCAAAAATTAGGTTAAAGTTTGACATAGTTTACAATTTTTTTTTCAGAAAATGTAACCTGTGGGATGCAGGGTGTTTTACAAAAAAAAAACTGATAAACGGCACTTCATATTTCATTCGATTCGTTTTTTTTTAAACAGAACCTCTCAATTGGTCTCAGATGGACTTTGCTGTCTACCAATTGTATTCTAATATTTTGCTCGGTTTATGTAAGTCTGTTATGGTTTAGTATGTTTAGTATGGTGTTATATATAAGTATTATTATGGTTTTATATTTTAATCGTTTTTGGCGAACGTTCTGTTCCTGTAATTAACCCGCTATAAAAAAAACCTAGTTTTTTTCCAGACTACAATCTAACTGCGTATTTAACTGTCAATCCAAATTTCACACCGATTGAGCAACAAGTACCCAACTTTACCATTTATAATATTAGCATTATTAAGATCTACACACGAAAAAAATCCTGTGTGAGTATAATTGTTTTTTTAAATCTATTAAAACAACCGAAACCTGTGTATGCTCCGATCGTGTTCTAATCCTAGTCATACCTATGAGTATTGTACAACATAATTCAAATGCTAATACAATATTTCAAATGTTCCATTTTGTATTTTCAACACTTTTCCTCAAACAAATACGAGACAAAGATGTCGTAACATAATTCTGCCCCATATTCAGTGGCCCACATAAGCGCTATTCGCACAGCCACGGGCGCCAAAGTGCTACTGGCACTCTGAGACTGTATATTTGGCACGGCCAATTGATTGTTTCTAATCAATACTTGTCATCTCTGCTATGGACAATAACATCGTAAACATTACGCTTTATGATTATTTTCCATGATGCGGGCGATGATAAAGCGATAGAGAAATTCCTTGTTTCATAGGGAATGATCGGATGTTAGACATTGATACACTATTGTTGATAAGAATTATAATGTATTTATTGTATAAACTATTTACCTACAGATGGTAGGTGAATACATAAAAGTTTCAACAGTCACTAATGGTGTTACGTAATGAAATGCGACACCTTTTTTTTGATACTCTATATTTTATAATTATATGTCATTTAGTTAGATTTAAGTAGATTTAATCAATGTTGTGTATCATTGATAAAGTTTTAAGATTCGAGGTTAAGTTCCATTATATTTATTCATTTTTATACTTACATTTATTAGTTTTCATATTTTTTATTCATTTTTATTACCTATTACACGTAGATGTCCAAATAGCAAAAGTCATCTATAGGTATTTTTTTCATTAAGCTAATGAATCCTAGATTCGCGTTCAAAGTGCTGTTTAGATAGCTAATAAAAGAACTTGAAAAATAAAATAAAGGTACAGAAAATAACCCGTAAATAATCTCTGTAATCTGGAATATCGTTTCAAAACCACCATGACTTTTGACATCTTTTATAAGCAGTAATATGCTTTGATGTGCTCATGTAACTAGAATCACGGTGATCGATTGATTTACTACACAACTTAAAAATAAAATAAAAATACCTAATGTCCATTGTTGTTCCGTCAAAAACCTTTAAGTACTCTGTAATAATATAATTTCCAACTGAATATACGTAAAGTTGGTCACAATGAGGCTCTGATTTTTTTGACTAAAATAACAATTGTATAAAACCCTATAAAACACAAATTTTACATTGTGTCTAGCTATCACGTTTCTTCACTAAACTAGTAAAAATGCCTCTCTACTTATCGAAGTAACTTTTAGACCCGTCGAAGTGTCAATTCAGACGTTAAAAGCTCAATATTTGCTAACAACATTTTCCTTAAGTTTTGATAAAAACCGAAGAGAAAGGTTGTTACCCGCAAGTTACCGCGACCGGTTTTGGAGGCCGGGAGACGGGAGCAAAAACCGGGACGTTTGAGTTAGGCCCTTTTGATTGACGGATGGCGATATTGCTGTGGCGCGAGTTGAAAACTCTATAAAGAATGACTTAATCTTTAGACTAAAACCACAACTATAGTCCAAATACTTCCATACTTAAACATGGACTCCCAAATAATAGAGTTTTAAAACGTCTGTTAAGCAAAACGGCAGACGGAAAGTGTCTGGGAGTATAGGAGCCTTATTTTTAAAGATGTTGCCTATAACATACTTGAAAATCAGTTATCAGAAAATACGTGAAGTAAGTATTGTACTTTCTGGACTCCATATCTCAAAATTGGTCGTCTAAGCAAGTTAGCGGGTAAGCATGTGTTCATAGTATGTACTAACTCTACTCAATCGTCCACATTTTAATTCATCCATCAGAAAATACGTGACGTCTGGCGACTCTGGGATCTTACTCTACTAGTATATTCCTCTGAGTATGTATTTTGGCTTCGTCAGGGTAAAAAAACATTGTATTAAAAAATGACGAAGATACAGATTTTACCCACAAGTGACGTCACGACCCCCTCACTATGAATGCTTGATGATCTATTTATAGATTTTTAATAATTAAAAAAAAAAAACGTGTCCCGTATTTTTCCATGATCTAACTGAGGGACTAATTAGAATTGTTTATTTCTGACCCAGTCCGATACCCTATTAGCTGGACTGTTAAGTACATTGAGAAGTAGGTACTTGTCTATCGGATGTCAGTGTCGGGTGACCGGCGATGGAAGTGCACTTTGCATTTAACTACAACGCATTGCTCAGGGACTCACGTGTTACCTCGCGTGGTGGTGGTTATGGGCTGATTCATAATACAGTGAATATGTGCCTATTATGTACAATTTATTTATATGTTGTAATTAATTAATCGTATAAGGTTCCGCAGAACATATGTGTTCCGTTTTCAAGGGCATTGTTTTCAGAGAGATTACAGGGCATAGAGATTTATATCATAATTGGTTTCTTGGTATCAAGCGATGTGCAGTGTTATGTAATAGTTTGGAGTCTTCATATTACAATAATATAAACCAATATTAGTATTAAAATTAACGTGGTTGTTACACATATTTAATTGGATAACTCGAGTCGGATTGACCGACCGTATATACGTGAGTGTCCCGTTATCCAATTAAATAAACCAATATGTTGCTTTAATTCATTTTTTGTTTTGAAACAGACCTCATGAATGTTTCCATATAACAACTTTGCGATACAACTAGCAAAAGGGTGGTAAATCGCCAGGACGACTCTGCAAAGAGTGTTATTTCTAAAAAAAAAATAAGATTTTAACCAGAAAAAAACCTGTTTGTTCATACCCACTCTAAATCAACCATTATTATTAACTACATTTATATTGTCTTAGTCCATGTGCCATACCATAAACTAGATTGATGACCATTTGAAAGGAAGCTTCATAAATCCTAGGCAATAAACTATTTATAGATATGTCGGAAACGTGATTTGATGACTAGGTAATATACCTAGTTTAACTACAGTGCTAACTGTTTATATTTCTGGGGTACAAGAACAGTCACTGTTTGAGTTTCTAGGTCTAGGAAATAATGTATTAGAAGAGGTATTGAAACTGCATGAAACCAAAGCCGAACATAATCAAATAACCAAATTTGCTCTGTGACTCGTTGGAAAATCATGATTTTTTTTCACAAACTAATAATTAAAATTTCTAATTTTTTATAGTTTCAACACCTCATCTAATATGTTATTCCGCAACGCCGTACAAAAATCATGCGACAAGGAGAATTGATCGAGGTTTAGAACACCCCCCTCTTCAACTGCACTCAGTTGGACAGCTTACAAGTGACGGCATAGTGCTCAATCTTATTACTTTATACCCTTCTATCATCCTACATAGGTCTCCTGGTGTATCATATGACCCATAAATTTTGTTCATGGGCCTGCAGTTTATTAGTGTGGGGCTAGATGGTGTTGTGTGTAAATTTTCCACCAATTGTTTTTTGTAATACATATGTATAAAGTGACGGGACAAGCGAGATACGTGGCTGATGGTAAACAACATGCCTGCAACACAATAGCACAGTGTCTTGTACCTATTTATACATCAAGACTCCAAACCACTGCACAGCACTCAATTCACAGAGTTATACGATTAATTTTATCTCATAACCCTATGATTTCACTGGAAACATTTGTCAGTTATTCTATTATCAATCAGCAATGTGCAAACATTATTTGTTCCGTTTTAAAGGCAATCTGGCAAAGTTTTAAAGGGCAAACTGATAGATCATATAATAGATACGGTCCGTAGTGCAGTGCTAGCTAGTGACTGAAATTATTCGTTTTCAAATAACTGCTTGCGGCTGTATTGTTATCCACAATCCACCTACCCGCACTGGGCCAGCGTGGCGGATTATTGCCTGGACTGTCCTCTTGAGTCCCTGCGGTGGGAACATTTAGTTAGTGTTGTCAGAAGTCCATCTCAATTTCCCCCCAAAATGTTCTCGAAATCCCCCCAAATAGCGGATTTTCTTGAAAAAAAACCCCAATGTAAATTATACATTCGTTTACCTCTAAAACATAATTTTACGCTGACGACCACTTTAATTTCTCCCCAAAATGTTCCAGAAATCCCCCCAAAACACCGGTTTTCAAGAAAAAAACCCCCATAATTGATAAACTTTTCCTAACTCTTAAAACACAATATAACGCTATATCAGAAATAGCTTCTATTGCTCCATAAAGTGTTTCGACATGTTCCCATAATAAGAAAAGCAGATTCAATTTTTGTACTAAGTTCACTTGGATAAGTGCCATATTCGCTAAAAAACTGCAAAACTCGGCAATGAAAATCCCCAATTTCCCCCCACAAGCAATTTTTTCCCCCGTAAATCCCCCTAAATATTTTGTCCCCCCAAATTTCCCTCCATGGCTATTAAAACCCCCCAAATTTGGGGGGAATCCCCCCAATCTGGCAACAGTGCATTTAGTGGGCTGTTTATGTTGGATCTACTGCTATGGATAGCCGTGTGGCTTCCCATCTAGCGTATGTATTGTTGGTATCGTGCTTGTTTATAAAAAAAACAATGAAGTAGGTACAAATATTTTATGTAAGTCTGGCAGAGAGATTATGGTTTACGATTCCAACAGTTCTCTCACCCTCGGCTACGCCCGGCGAAAGCCACCCCAAAGCTTGATTGTTTCGGACTTGTTGCTTCGTAGGCAGACATGACTATACAAAATGTACGGTGATTTAATAAAATATTGTATACGAAAAGATTTTTCTTGAATTCTTACGTTGATTTCAAAGCTATTATTTTATAACTAAACGTTGTATTATTCCCGTCTACTATTTAATTTGTAATTGTTATTTAAGGACATACTTAATCGTGTAATAGAAGAGGTTCGTTGAATAACAAAGATATCAATAGAAACAAAGGCATTTATTTCAATACATTTATTATCTGATGGTGCAGCTCACGTTGTGCAATACCTAGTCGATACATTAGTGTAAAATTGTCAAAAAAAAATCTTTTTAACGGACTTCCAAAAGGAAAAAGGGGTTATCAATTAGATAACCATATTGTTTATTACCCGCTTGCTTGCTTGCTTGAGAACGACCGTACTGATGTTGATACACATTTTTTTCTCCGCATGAGTAGGTATTACCTACCCATATAGGATATATATAGTAGGTAGGTAGGTATAAGTATATTGTACTCCCCGAATGGTCCCCGGCATTGACATTTATCATAATAGTTATTAATACCATGCGAAAGATTGGATATTCAGATTTTTATTGTTTAATCACGTAATGCCGGAACGGTTGAACGAATCGGTTAAAAATTTGGAACGCGGTTAGATTATAATCTGGATTACAAATATAGGCTACTTCCAACACAGGAACATAACGAGAATAAGAAATGCGGGATTAAAACCGCGAAGCGCTGCGCTGGTAATCACAATCCAATTTCACCTTTATAGACAGTGAGATTTTGGCAGCGCTTTTCTCTCTGCTGATGGAGCGAGTAGACATCTATAATGTATGACAATGGCTGAGATGCATCACATGAATACTGAGCATGCGCGCCAGAACCGTCAGCCTTGTCAAACAATCAACAGACACCTGACTGAATGCATTTAACCGATACATGATCCTGAAACGTGATGTCGGTGCTCACACTCTATCTAGCCGTTATGATAATATTAATTTTATAGAACAAAGAGCTTGACACTCGATGAAATGAAATGTTAATCCTTTTGGAGGAAAAATATACTTGAAATGACCGGAAACTGAATAAATAAGCCCAGATGGTATAAGCTGCGGTTATCATTTACCATCAGATAGCCTGTTTTCTTGTTCTGTAAAGTAAAATATCCATCTGACAGCATGTTGATCCTATGTTCTATTAGTAAAAGCAGTCAGGTGGGAACCTTCTCTCACAAAGAAATAGTCAAGGCCACAATCCACCACGCTAGATAAGTGTGGGTTGGCGGTTGCTATATCTTGGAACTTTCTTGAAACATGCTGGTTTCCTCACGATATTTTATTTAATATTAAAGTCAGTGATTATGATAGACTTGTACATTGGACATTTAGAAAATTTATCAGAAGTGTAGGAGAAGTTCAAACTTGATATATGTTCTGTGAGTTCAAACCTACGACAACATACTAATTCGTGCTTTTCTAATCTTAGCTCGGCTACAAGCAATATTCTTTCATCATTTCCTTTTGTCCTCCACATCAAAACAAAGAAAATATTTATTAGAATAGTCTTCTAAAATGAAAACATAATAAGTATTATGACAAATAGGTAAGTATGTGTCTTCCGGGAGAATTATAAAGACAATAACAATGAGTCAAGTGTTTAGCCAGCGGCAGCGCCAAGACTAAAAGAAAGACAAGACCTAGAACATTAGAAGAATGGTTAGTTATATACCTATATTCTATCTACATTGACTAGTAATGTGAATACCTATTCCCCACAGCGCCGTGCACAACACGTGATCTCGCTAAGTGCTTCGATATACCTTCTGATTGTACTATTGAATCAAGCATCTGTTTAATAAAGATTAGATGCTGTACAGATATGGCCGATCGACAGTAAATGCCCAGATTTTATAGGTATAGGAAGGAATATGATTAGGTTAAATCTTCCATAACGTTTGTATAGGTAGATATTATGGAGTAAACATTTGTACCTCTTTTTACGACAAGAACAAAATTAAAAATTTTGATTAACCCCCCGACTACCTTAGATTTGTTATCTGTACAACATTCTACTAGTCAAGCCCTTTCATTTGATACCCATATTAAGGGAATTGTGAAAAAGGAAATGTAATTCGCCATTTTGTGGTAGCGGCCATCTTGGATTTGAAATTTGTCATAGTGCAAAGTATTCTACTAATCAAGCCCTTTCATTTGATACCCATATTGAGGTAGAAGTGAAAAATATTATATAATTCGCCATTTTGTGGTGGCGGCCATCTTGAATTTGAAATTTGTTATAGCGTTTAGTACTCTGCTAGTCAAGCCCTTTCATTTGATACCCATATTGAGGTAGGTTGTGAAGAAATATTTTGTCCGCCATTTTGTGGAGGCGGCCATTTTGAATCGATATTAACCAAACATAGCTAAGAACACCCGCACGGATATTAACTTTCAAATAAAAAAAAACCGCATCGAAATCGGCCCATCCGTTTGAGCTCTACGGTGCCACAGACAGACACACACACAGACAGACAGACAGACAGACAGACAGACCGACAGACAGACAGACAGACAGATATCGACGTCAAACTTATAACACCCCTTTTTTTTGTCGGGGGTTAAAAACTGCGACAACGTGACGGAAGAGTATAAAATTTCGCTCACTAGTAGTTTAGTTTATGTAGAGAAGGAGAATAATACTGGCTACATATTGCTAATACTGGCCTCGTGGCTTAGTGGGTAGTAACTCTGCCTGCGACGCCGAGGGTCGTGGGTTCGATTCCCACCCAGTGCAAATATTTGTGTGATGAATTCAAATGTTTGCACTGTGTCTGGGTGTTTCTATGTATAATAAGTATGTATTTAGAACTATAAAAGTATTCTATCAGCTATCTGGCCGCCATATTACAAGCTTTGCTTAGTTTGGGGTCAGATGGTGTTGTGTGTGAATTGTCCACCAATTGTCCACCAATATGCTTTTAAAATTATACATAAAATACATTAAATCCAAAGAGATGTGTCGCATAGGACACCGTCGGTTCTACCGCAAAACTTAAATCTGCTTTGGATTTGCTATTGGTGTCTCTTTCATTTTAAAAGAAAAAAGAGAGATAACAATATCAAAACTAAGACAGTTTTAGCCCGTAAACTCTCCAACTAAGGTTCCTTCGGATAATAATTACAGAAGCGACACAATTTGCAAAAAAAAAATGCTTGGTTTTACAAAGTACGATATATTTTTTTAGGATCATCTAAAAAAATAAAGTTGGTAACACTGATTCCGGGCAGTTTTTTCGCATCAATTCCGTTACGCATATATTTTTCTTACGATTTTTGTATCACTATTTTTCAGTTCGATCGCGCACCAAAATCCCATCCTAACTCTTCCAAGCTTGGCATAAAGAACTTCTGTCCAATTAGTTGGCGGCTATGTCGCTGAAACCGATCTGTCCAGGGGATCTATCGCCTAACCAAAAGTGTCTTAGCTTTGATAAGGCTGTCTGTCTCTTTTCTTTTGAAATGATAGAGACAGCAATAGCAAAGTAGGCGATTTAGTTGGGCGGTAGAAGGGCAGGCATACTTAGGATGACAATGTGGACAAATTATAATACAACAATAGAGATTTACTACGATAACATGACCCGCCCCCTCCAGAATTCAAAACGTTTGAGAGTACCTATTTGTGAAGGTATATACAACGCACCACCACGCATATGTGCGTACTGCTACTGCAGACGAATAATTGCAAATACATAACAAATGAACTAAAATCATTATTATAAGCGCTACTCACTCATCTATTTGAAGTCGGTGCCAGTCAGGTCAAAAAGTTAGTAGATTGATGCTATGTAGGCACAGGTAAGTAATAGGTACGTATATCCAATACCTGTTAGATTTGGCTGGCACCGACTTCAAATAGATGAGTGAGTAGCGCTTATAATAATGATTTTAGTTCATTTTTCGCTTTTGAGTGCCTATTTGTGGTTTTGAAGTCGGTTTAATTTTTTGTACGAAAATAGTTTATTTTACTCTTTTTAGTGTACAAGAACAAAATTAAAAATTTTGATTAACCCCCGACTACCTTGGATTTGTTACCTGTACAACATTCTACTAGTCAATCCCTTTCATTTGATACCCATATAAAGGGAGTTGTGAAAAAAGAAATGTATTTCGGCATTTTGTGGAAGCGGCCATCTTGGATTTTTAATTTTTTTCATAGTGCAAAGTATTCTACTAGTCAAGCTCTTACGTTTGATACCCAAATCGAAGTAGTAATGAAAAATATAATATAATTCGCCATTTTGTCGTGGCGGCCAATTTGGATTTGAAATTTGTTATAGCACATAGTATTCTACTAGTCAAGCCCTTTCATTTGATACCCAAATTGAGGTAGGTTGTGAAGAAATATTTTGTCCGCCATTTTGTGGAGGCGACCACCTTGAATCGACATTAACCAGACATAGCTAAGAACATTTGCTATGGTATTAACCTTGAAATAAAAGAAATCGGCCCATCTGTTTGAGTTCTACTACGGTGCCACAACAGACAGACAGACACACAGACAGACATCGACGTCACTTATAACACCCCTTTTTTTGGTCGGGGGTTAAAAACAAGTTTTTATTAAAGCATTTACACAATTTTGTATTGACAGGGTCGAGATTCATAACTTTTGTGAAATCTACAACTACGTCATCCAGATAATTGTTCGCAAATTTTCAGTTTTTGGTTCATATTTCAAAAACTACTTGACCGATTTCGAAAAGATTTATATGGGACCATTCGGGAAGCATACCCATCCGAACACAAAAAGAAATTTTAAAATCGTGTAGAGGTTCTTGAGAAATCAGGTAACATACATAAAAAAAAAAAAAAACATAGGGGTCGAATTGATAACCTCCTCCTTTTTTTGGAAGTCGGTTAACAAACTCTTTCGTAAGGATGTGACTACACACATTAAAACAGTAATTTGGAGGGGCGGGCCATGTTATCGTAGTAAATCTCTACATTACTCACTAATCAAAGACTCTTTAGTTGCTAATTCTACTGAACAGAATTGGATGATCGATGTAAACAGCTACATCCAGTGAACTCCGATACAAACCTGACCTTTACGAAGTGGATTCGCGTGGGTGATAAACACGGATTAGATAAACATATTTTGCAGTAACAGTGACATTGGGATCGATTTCCATTGAGACAGTGACCTTGTGGAATCCAAATCGCCGCCGCAGCGATAAATTATTATCGACGAAGACACTGATACCAAAATTTGTAATCATAAGTCCTCCCGCAAATTGAAAGTTTGGAATTTACGCTATGAAACGTTTTTAGACACGACAAAAAATAGAAGATGGCCGCCTATCTGACTATGTTATCAATATATGTATATTGTATCAAGTTATGAAGATAGTTTGGGTAAAAGTTTTTTTCAATGTTGGTTTGATTAAAGTATATTTTGACTAATTACAATCATGAAGCTGATATTTTACTAAGCATTAGGTACTTAGTTTGGGGTTAGTTAGGGATGCGTGGGGAATATCTGACAATTATTATTTTTGTTTTGGTGTGGCTAGCTATGCTTTTGATTCCCCCTTTACTTAAATGGATCACCACACTTAAAGACGGCTAAGTCATGGAACAATTAGTTGTTCGTATGAAATTTATGTAAATTAAAATTAAAAAATTAGAGAAAATAATGTAAGTAGATAGTGGTTTTGGATATATATAGTACCTACTAAATATAGGCACTACCACAATCTAATACGTAGCTCACTTTGAATTTTGTTTAAAGGATGATTTTGTTTTTGACCAGTGAAAAACTGTGTGTCCTCATAGAATATGTAGATTGTAGATTCAAAATTTAAAATATCTATAACGCCCCATTTATGAAAAAAAGCTTTCTGTTTTCGTTCTCTCAGTAGATATTATCTACTCTATGGTCTGTGTTCGTTTTTTGTATCCAAAAGTTTTTGCTAGTTTTACCGTTACGGAATCAAATTTAAATTTAACCATTGTAATGTAAATATTTCTTTAGAGAGGCTGTTTAAAAACATGCATTTGTAACTTAGCAACAAAATCGTGCTTAGCAATTCAAGTTTCGACTGTGCCATTGAATTGCTCAACAGTAGATTAGGCAATAGTGTCTATGAACTCTGTGCTATTTTTATTCGCACACGTAATTCGGCGAAGTTGGTAGCACCTAATCTATGGTCTCGGCATTCAAGATCGACCATGTGTCCGTAATTAATATAAGAAACGCGTTCGATGTTTGTTGTTGTATTGTTTTCGAGCGAGCTCTAAGTAAATTCATTTATTCGGCTTGTCAAGATTATATTACTCACTGACTTACTATTGTTTAAATGTTTTGAGCTATTGGCAACGACTTATACGTCTGTATAGTGCTCCGTGTCATTTAATTCCATTGTAATGGTCGAAGTTTAGTTTTTCACACAACATCTAGCTTCAAAATAAGTAAAGCTTGTACCTAGCCAGATATCTGGTATTCAGAATATTATAAATACATACGTAGTAGTAAATACATACTTATGAAACGTAGAGACATTCGACAAACGTAGAGAATTAGACTTTTTTTTTGTCCTGGGTGGGTATCAAACCCATGCCTCAGGGAGCAGATTCACAAGCGACGAAGCCACGATGAAGTCAAATTTAGTAACGATTCTAATTTACATAGATATGTATATATGTACTCTTTATTGTACACACTAAAACAAAACAATACAGTAAAAGAAAAAACATTACAACTAGTGTTATATTCGGCGGCCTTATCGCTAAAGCGATTTCTTCCAGGTAACCTTATAATGGAAATATTTTTAGAAGTAATACAATGCGGGGTTTGCTAAATAGAATAACAAGACGGTCAAATGTGTTTACATACAATAAAAAAAAAAAACATACATACTAATTATTATTCTAGATTATATACTATCTCTATATTTAAAAATGTTATGTTGGTTTGTGTACGCTTCAAAAACTCAAAAAGTTCTGCACCGATCGAGCTGAAATTTTACAATGATACATAATCCGCATCAAGGATTGTTTTTATCTAATTTATGCATTACAATCTGCCACAGCGAAGCGTGGCAGGGTACAGCTAGTTAAGCTAGCTAGGGTAAGCATAGCTTTTATCGCAGGCCTGGGGACCGAATTTTAGTGATCGTGCATCTCTTTCCTATGTTCACGAGAAAGAGGGATGGAAGACCGTAACGCCGTCCTCCCCACTCGGTCATTCGACTTTGAATCTTATTTGTATTAGCTTTACAGACTAAATGCTCTTAGCAGTGTTGCCAACTTAACGGATTTCCCGTGATATTTTTTATGGTAAACAAATGTCACTCTTCAAAATAAAAGCAATTCCGAAAAATTGTTAACATCCCTATTGATTATGTTGATAAAAATGCATGCAACATGCAATAGCTTTACCGCGGCAGTCTCCGAGTGCCATACTTCTTTTTTAAAATAGTATGTATAGTGACGACACGAGCACGAAATATGGCTGATGGTAAGCAAAATACCTGCCTATAACACAGTGCACTGCACACACACACAACAACACTGCAGTGACACGCAGCTATTGGAATATGAAGAGACCAAATCATTACCGAGAACTGCACTGCGCTCGTCATCGAGTTCAAAACGGATCGAATATAAATTTGAAACATAGATAAATTGTTGTCTGGAACAACACTGGCTACTTTTTATCATGGTGAAAGAACGGAAACAACGCGGGCAAAACCGAATGAAAACAGACGGGCCAACGGCTTGCTCGTCCCCCTTATTATATTATACAAATAAATTTAAAATAAGTGAAGTCATCTTTAGCACAATGTGCCACATACGGTGTTCCAAGTTTTCAAGGTCTTCGGTCACGGGAATGAAATCACGGCTATTAGCCAGTTTTATTTATATTTACACTAGTTGTGCCTTGCAGTGTCACCTGTTGCCAACAGTATTCACGATAATTTATTTTCGCCTGATACGTTTCATGCGAACGATTAATTTTGTTAGGGTTCGACTAACTTAAACGGGATACACGATACACAGGTGTTTCATCATCAACAGCCCACTAAATGTTCCCACTGCTGGGACTCAGGCCTTCTCTCGCAAGGAGAGAGTTAAGGCCATAATCCACCACGCTGGGCCAGTACAGGTTGGTGGATGGATGACACATGACTTCGAAAGGTTCTAGGTCCATGTCGGTTTCTTCACGAAGTTTTCCTTCACCATTTTAAGTTAGCGGCATTACGCACATGACTTCGAAAAGACAGTGGTGCGTGTGGGGTTGGAGCCCGGGGTCTCCGGATCGGCAGGCGCCGTTATCCCGACTAGACCAGCCGTAACTTAAAAAATAAAACAGGTTTTTAATTTCATTGAAATCCGTGTAGACGATACGTTGGGGTAAACATACACTTCCAAAAACCCCAAACTTATGCCTTTTTAATCTTACAATATGCTGAGTGCGAGTTTTGTGGGTAATAATACGCGTTCTACTGTGACCAAGTCAACTTGATATTTGTGTGAAGAAATTTACATCGTCTCGAGCGTCGCGGTCGCTAAAGTCTGTGCTAGAGTTCATACGTAACAACATTTTTTTTGCAAATCGTGTTGCTGTACAGAAGCAACACGATTCCTTGGTCAACTTGGTTCCTATCTGATGTCCCATGACACCATTTTATTTTTGACGTGACAACGTCTTATAAATTGGTTTGCCGGGTGACACTTCAAGAAACTGCGTTACGCTCCGCTCACGTTATGCGCTCACAACGAGAGCGAGTGAGAGGCACGCGTCCCTTCCACTCGGGCATGGTTAGCCCGCCTAAGAGCGAGAGAGACAGACATAAAAAGTGAAAGGCACGCGTCCCTTCCGTAAAATTATTTTACCACTCAAAGTCGTCACGTAAAACTTTCGCCCGTATACCGACTTTACAGACAACCAATTTTTCTCTATTTTCAAGTTAATGAATACACATTAATTTGTAACACAAGTGTGATTTAATTATATGCTAAATTTAGGAATGTACCCAACAAATTTCGTAATTATCAGCCAGTGGAACAGTATATGCGACATCTGGCACACGTGACATAATAAACTCTAATCGATACGTGCATCTGCTAACGTATTTACTAATTAAATAATTTGCAAGTTTAATTTACGAGCCCACGCGCTTCCGCCAATATTATGTCATTTGGCAGGGATTTCTTTGAGTGGCAACACAGTGTAATAAATGTCATTTCTTGGTTGTGTATCAGGAAGATATAGGCGTGCCACGAAATAATGGCACCTGGATGATATTGTCAGGAGGACTTGAGGCATCGGGCATGGGCAACTGGTGGCTTGACGACGGCGTTAGTTCCCATTTTGGCCACGTGCCTATATTTCCATGTAGGAAGGCCCATTAGTAGGTCGTGGGTCGAGTCCACCCAAAACAATTATAATTGTTTAAGGAATACAAGTGTTTGTTTTGTATCTGTTCTGTTTCTACAAAAATCAAAAGTCGTATCATAGCATCAAAAATTTCACGAGGTTTTTTAGAATGTCCTGTACCTCTGGTAACTAGCTGTGGCTCTATGAGACTGAGACTACCGGCATTTTCTTCAGTTTTCTCGTGACCAAGGCTGTTGTTACGGCTAAGTTAAGGCTGGTCTAGTCGCGACAACGTCGACTACTGATCCAGAACCCCGGCTTCAAATCTAGAATTCTAAAACAATTTAGATCTGTGCCTAAAACCAGTTCAAATTTAGAATCTTTCGAGCTCATGTGTCGTCCACCAACCAGCACTGGCTCAGCGTGGTGGATTATGGCCTTGACTTTCTCCTTGCGAGAGAAAGTCCCGAGTCCCAGCAGTGGGCTGCTTATACTTATGCCACGGTCGTTGTAATGCAGCCGAAACGCCACGAGGTAATTAAAATAATTTAAATCTAGATTACACAGTAGGTATCTACTGTGTAATACTTATTTTCTTGAATTGTTTCGTTAATTAATTACTTCTGATTCGACTGTTATTTTAGTTCAACGTTCACAACTTGAAGTATCTAGTTGTAAAAGTAGGTTTTGCGTGATTTCTCAACATTTTTCAATTTGACTATCCGGTATAATTAGCACGAGCATGCCATGGTTTTCTGTGGTATTTTTGTTGTATAACTTTTGTTTTGACGAATTCCGTAAATGATTTCGTAAAAACTTGGGTATAAACATCGATGTAATAACAAATTATGTAATAAATAATTGGCCATCGTTCGTCTGTTTCACACGTTAGGCGTAACGAAGTATAATGGTAAATAATTTAATTTTTATGAGTTTGTAAATATGAGTGAAAATACTTAACAAAACTAAGAGAACTGATATGAACACTTACACTACACACAAAGCAGGCGTTTGCACTTGACCGCCACCTGGTAGTCTCTCACTTCAGTAGTGGTAGGACACTTTGCAGAGTCCGCCTGCCAGAGTACCACATTTTGCCAGTTATTGGAATAAGTATAATAATATATATAGGAATAATAATAATTATTCTATAACTGGCAAAATGTGGTAAAGCCGTAATGTGCAAACATCACTGTGATCCAGGTTGAAAGGCAACGTTTCTAGATAATATTGTTATTTCATTTTGACGTTGCCATTGCAGATTCCATCACAGACTAAGCACGGAGATAAGATTTTATGCTAGAAATGATTCATTATATGTATATATGTAATTGTAAAATGTCATTTACAAAGTGTAATAGATGTTAACATAAATCTTAAGCACTCCACGGCGTTCGTCAGAGATATTAGGTATATATGTATACCCTGTAATTTATCTGTAAGCATTGCCCTTTATACGAGAACACAGTAGTGTTTTCACATTCCTGCTTAGCGGTAGAATAACTATCAAATGTGTGGTATTTCCGTAAGTGGACCTTGCAAAGAATGCTACCACTACAAAAATCAGAACAGAAATATGATAGGACAGAATAGGACAGGAGGGGTCTACGCCTTCTATTTTTTGTTTTGACTCGGGTGACGCTTAATTCGTGTAAAATAATATGCCGTATTCATTCATTCATAATTTAAGAGCGACGCTCTTGTCGGTGGAGTTCCTTCCATGTACTTCTACACTCCGCCTTCTCCTTGACTTCCTGATACGACACTACATTTATCTGCTTCTTCACTTGGTTCATGTAACTTCTCCTAGGTCTACCTCTTTTCCTCCTCCCTTCTAATTTACCTTCCATTATTGCGGTATTACTATATAAAAAAAAAAACATTGGTGGACAATTCAAACACAACACCATCTGACCCCAAACTAAGCAAAGCTTGTGTGATGGCAGCCAGATAGCTGATATAATACTTATATAGTTTTAAATACATACTTATTATACATAGAAACACCCAGACACAGTGCAAACATTTGAATTCATCACACAAATATTTGCACTGGGTGGGGATCGAACCCACGACCCTCGGCTTCGCAGGCAGAGCTACTACCAACTAAGCCACTAGGTCAGTCATTGTAAAATACAAACATGAAAGGCTAGCAGCAAACTCTATTAACATAGTTACAATTACCAAGGCTGCAGCGATAGCGTCGACGGTACACAGCTCACACACGCCGGCCGCAAGGTGCACAGCTAATAACTTAAATTGGTTCTTTATGGGCCTTTATACATATTTCAAATGCCAAGCATTTAAATACGAGAGCTAGTTTAACGTTCCTTTGATAGACAATTTATCTAAATCAAACTAAAATTATTTTATTCAGTTAACATGTTACACACACTTTGAAATGTCAAACAGATTACTGTTCTATTTGTTGATATGAACATCTTTTGGAGGAACTTGAACTTGATAATTTAGGGGGAAGTCTTAAATTTTGATTTCTATTAAGAGTATGTGATACGAGGTGCCACGAACAGTCCTAGTTCCGCAAGCAGTACTAGTCCACGAGTATGACAAACAGCTTTTCTCCATCGTATGTGTGGACAAGAGAGAGTCAAAATGCCCAGTGCTGAGAAAATTACCCCTGCTCATAATTTGTACTGAAATAATAATAATGACACGCTTTTCACTGTTGAATTAAATCCCTGTCAAGTCCCTGAGTCATATGTTTTGTACGCAGCTAATTACACATGGAATAATTACCTACTGTACTAATCGAAAACAATTTGAATTTCAATGGACGGAAAGTTCCTTTAATTTCAATGAAAATACATATCTATATCAGTTTATGCGTACTTAATGAAAAGATTAATTATGGCAATATAGTACTTATTGATAAGAACGGTAGACAATTCGACGACGCCGACGCGGCTAGTATTGCCAGGTGTCAGGATAAATTCGGATGTAGTTGGGCTTTTTGAATGCGTGTCCGGTTTTTGGTAGGCTAATGAGGCGTTTTCCAGATGCAAATTGTCTTGAGAAAAATAGTTCAAAATTTTGCCAAGTGTGGGACTACTGTTTATTTTTGTGAAATTTCTCTAACAAAATAAAACAATGGCGCCACCTTTGGTGAAATTGAGAACTGACTTTGACATGTCCTATTGCATCTTGAAAACACCCCATTAAGCGAACGCAGGCGACTCTTCTGCCGCTGTCTGCTCAGTCAGTAGTGTTCATTCCTTTCTTTGTCGTATCTGTACTCTTTATAAAGCTTTTTTTAACTAATATAAGTTTAAACTTGACCGCCATCTCGCCTGACGTTAAACGTCGATGCGGTCTAGGATGGAGCGTGCCTAGAAAATACCGATTCACTCTCGATATGAAGACTCCACGATTGCAACCATCGGGAAAACCCCACTCGGGCAACGCATTACACGACGTTCCAGACGTTCTCTATCGTGAGCGTGTTAAAGTGAAATTTCTGTTGGCGCTAAAGTCGCCGTAAATTTCTACTTATAAATGTCATGTTTATCCGCTCACTTTCGAACGCGCATAGTTTTCGACAAAATCTGCACTTAGCATAGTCACCATACCTAATAGCCGGACAGAACAGCTAGTTAGCCTGGATATTCGGGTATAAAGATACAAAGGCATTCTACATTATTGATGATTTTGTGTTCCACATGAGAACAAACTTTCGACAAAACTCGCACTAAGCGTACTCGCAACCCTAGGCGCGACGGACTTGGATGTCTGCAAAAAACTACTTACCAAAGAAGTTGGAAAATTAAGATGTCTGCTAGTGAAATTAAAGATCTTATCCTCTGCGAATATTCAATATGTCCAACGAATTGATAAATTGACCACACGGGGTCAACCAAGATCAGGGTGTTCTGATAAACTTATCTGTTTGTCAATAAACGTGAGATACGTTAATACTATCTCTTGTTATGAAAATATGACAGTGAACTACTGAATTTACGACGTGCTTAATTAACGTTATTTAGTCGATTTATCCGTTTTTTTCTGTTTTAACTTTTCTTATTCTCAAATATGATGTGTAAGTATGCGAGTTTTTTTACAAGTTTTTTTACTGTAAAAGCTGGCAATGAAATTAATTAGGTACTATTGGAGGTGTCCTTCTGCTAGTCGACCTGTGGTTAAGGATGTATTATGCTGCACCTATGTATAATCTTACGTTATTTTATTCTTAGGAAATTAAATACGGCTTTTAATCTTTGTCTCTTTTAATTGACGGACAGCCGTAAACAGCACAACAACCCACCATGATGATATTTCGTTAGGAATTTGATGTTCGAATCCAGCCCTTCGTAGAGTCCTCTTAGCGTACCTACTCGAAACGGCCTGAGGGATGAGGAAGCTTGAAATTGGCGGGGGGTTCTATCTATATTATCTATTCTATGGCTGCACCTTCTACGCTTGTTAGGATTGCATACTTTTTTCTTGCAAATAAAGTCCATTCCTTATAAGAAAATAAGTAAACACGTGATATCAAAATAAAGTACAATACATTTTTCTTTATTATTATACCTATATAAACTCATATTTCTATTGCTTTTTGCAGGTCGCATTCGATTAATGTCTGTACTAAACAATTATGCAGCATTTTTACAATGTCAATGACGCATTTTTTAGAAAGACATTTATAATTTTTTGTATTACAAAACGTGTGATTTGTAATATCTAATAGCAAGGAGATTTTCTAGAAAATATTCTTAGGGATATTACATATCAGAATTGAACTCAGCATTTCGTACTCAACTTACTACACACTTATAATTTAGAAATCGATTCTAATTAATTACAATTCGATTAAATAATCCGTTTAGATGGAGGAAACGAATAACAGGAAAATGGCACATACCGACGGTTAGCAGCATGCAACTGAGAGAATAACCGAGAAATATTTACAAGGCCCTGTACCAACAAACAATTGATGCTCGGTACTGCGACCGCAAATCTTATGGTCAAGGCATAAGGTTTAAAGTCGTTGTGCACGAAATACTGTTACATAAATTAAATCGAACAGTCATCGTAATTTGAACTCATGGTAGGACCACTGGCTTACAATGCCAACCGTCGTTTAAGTAATGATTAAGAGTTATATTTGCAAGTGGGATTCAAGTGAGGTCGCGTTGAGTCAACTTATGATATTGATATTAAATTATATAGGCTTTAAAACCCTAATTAGGTTCTGTTTACATGTCCATGTTTTATGTTTCTGTTGCAATCTTGCCGCTGCACTGGAATCACTACCTTTACCGTTTTATTGTTACTTTTAACAGCCCACTTTATGTTCCCATTCCCACTGCTGGGGTTCTAGACCTTTTCTCATAAGGTCAAATTAAAGCTTATCCCACTAAAAATCAAAGCTCATTACCCACCACGCCTACCAGTGTTGGTGGATGTCGGATGTCGCACGTTGGCGAAAGACGTCTGTTTCTTGGTGCATCTGGGTTTACTGACGCTATCCTTCACCATATATCTTGAGAGTGTTGTCCATATCCATGTCCATGTCCTGGCCTGGCCTATTTAGAAGTTAGAGGGGGGGGGGGGGCACACTTTTTACCACTTTGGAAGAGTCCCTCGCGCAAACTATTCAGGTTAGAAAAAAAAATATGTTTGGAATCTCAATATCATTTTTGATGACCTATCCAATAGATACACGTATAGTTTTGATCAAAAAAAAAAAAATTTTTGAGTTTCAGTTCTAAGTACACCCCTAAAATTTTTTTTTTTTTTCTATTTTTTGTATTAACTCTTAATGCGGTTTACAGATTACATCTATTTTCCAAGTTTCAATAGTATAGCTTTTATAGTTTCGGAGAAAAGTGGCTGTGACATACGGACGGACAGACACACAGACAGACATGACGAAACGATAAAAAAACACATTATAAATCGCGGAAATACTCAGACATAAAATAAACATCAGTATTTATCACACAGAGCTTTATCCTGGGTGGCATTTGAATCCATACTTACAGCATGGTAGATTTCTTTATACTGTGATGGTAGGTAGACTCACTACCGAGGCGCAATTTATGAAGAAGTTTTGCTTTCATACTGATTTTTTTAACAACACTAACTAAAATTTTTATAGGCAATTTAATATTTCCATGTCGTAAGGTTGATTCTGGAGTTCTCAATGTAAACATTTAAGACCTTATTGTACCTATCCATTTTCGCAAATAAATTGATTATGAAACCTTAACTAGAATTTTTGAAACAAATCAAACTTGATTTCAATAAGTATTTTCGTTCTATGTATAGGTGCGTCTTATATGATTTGTAGTTTGTCTTATCTTTGTCTATGATGTAATACAATAACTCGAATCTCTAAAAATAATCGGTCTGTCAATATTAGCAACACGCTATTTTTAAATGTTTCGAATGTTTTAAAGCGACTATTTAATTTGTTTACAAAGTACACATTTTCTAATTTTTGCGTTTTTTATTTACAGGTAATGTTGCAGATTTTAAATCAATAGAGAAGGTACATTGGTGATTACGATGTTTTGCGAATCATCACGTAATCACATCTTTTTAACCGACTTCCAAAAAAAGGAGGAGGTTATCAATTCGACCCCTATGTTTTTTTTTTTTTTTTTTTTTTTGTATATGTTACCTGATATCTCGAGAACCTCTGAACCGATTTTAAAATTTCTTTTTGTGTTCGGATGGGTATGCTTCCCGAATGGTCCCATATAAATCTTTTTGAAATCGGTCAAGTAGTTTTTGAAATATGAACCAAAAACTGAAAAATTGCGTATCTGGATGACGTTGTAGATTTCACAAAAGTTATGAATCTCGACCCTGTCAATACAAAATTGTGTAAATGCTTTAATAAAACTTGTTTTAACCCCGACCAAAAAAGGGTGTTATAAGTGACGTCGATGTCTGTCTGTGTGTCTGTCTATCTGCTGTGGCACCGTAGTAGAACTCAAACAGATGGGCCGATTTCGATGCGGTTTCTTTTATTTCAAGGTTAATACCATAGCAGATGTTCTTAGCTATATCTGGTTAATGTCGATTCAAGATGGCCGCCTCCACAAAATGGCGGACAAAATATTTTCACAACCTACCTCAATTTGGGTATCAAATGAAAGGGCTTGACTAGTAGAGTACTATGAACTATAACAAATTTCAAATCCAAAATGGCCACCACGACAAAATGGCGAATTATATTATATTTTTCATTACTACCTCAATTTGGGTATCAAACGTAAGAGCTTGACTAGTAGAATACTTTTCACTATGAAAAAATTCAAATCCAAGATGGCCGCTTCCACAAAATGCCGAAATACATTTCTTTTTTCACAACTCCCTTTATATGGGTATCAAATGAAAGGGCTTGACTAGTAGAATGTTGTACAGATAACAAATCCAAGGTAGTCGGGGTTTAATCAAAATTTTTAATTTTGTTCTTGTACACTAAAAAAAGTAAAATAAACAATTTTCGTACAAAAAATTTAACCGACTTCAAAACCACAAATAGGCACTCAAAAGCGAAAAATAAACTAAAATCATTATTATAAGCGCTACTCACTCATCTATTTGAAGTCTGTGCCAGCTAAATCTAACAGGTATAGGATAGATACTACTTACCTGTGCCTACATAGCATCAATCTACTAACTTTTTGACCTGAGTACTAGTACACGCACACATTTTTATGGTATGGTCGGTGGAACCCGACAAAACTGGTAAATTAGAAACTAGTAGTGGTGGACTCTTTTTCATGATTGCTGTGAGATAATAAGATGCTTGCAGCCTTCAACAAATATTGAAAATCACAACATTTTATTTACCTACTCAGTATTTTATTCTTGATTAAATAAATGTCATTTAAATTAATTGGCTGCCACAGTCCGATTGAAATGATAAATATCACAGGTATGATATAAATGATAGACATAATAAAACGATCAGTTAACGTCCTAGCAAGTTGACAGTTGCATAATAATCTCGCGGAAGTGAACTTGAGCGGAGTCGCCTTTGCAGGGCAATAGAAAAGTTGTTGGTAATGACAATGAGTGACTGGCTTTATTTAGCACACGATGCACTGCCTAAAGGCGTGTGCATGTTTGAATTTGCAAATCATATTACTATCACTCTGGTATACCAAAGATATTGGATATAAAACTACCAATATAAAAGTACCCCATGGTTTTTTGCCAAGCGCACTTCCCTATTCCATAATTTTCCTGAGATAAAATGCAGCATTTTCAGACTGCATTGTGATTGTTTCCCAAATTTTATTCGAGCCGTTCCACCGTGATTGATCTAACAGAGATACAAACTTTCAAACGATTGCATTGATAATACCTATTAGTAGGATTCAACGTTATTAGATTTTACTCTGTCTGGGTGTTTCTATGTATAATAAGTATGTATTTACAATTATATAAGTATTATATCAGCTATCTGACCGCCATATTACAAGAGTTGCTTAGTTTGGGGTCAGATGGTGATGTGTGTGAATTGTCCACAAATATTTTTTTTTATTTGTTTACTGATTAAGTAGAATATTTTGTCGTGTCTTACTTGGGCATTTTTTTTTGGATAAGCATTGGTACTTTTGAACGCATTCACTTACTAGGACTAGGATGAAACTAAAGAGTAGGGTTCAATATAGTTGCACTTTTAGTTGTAGAAAAATGATTAGGTCTAACCAGGCGCGGTCCCAACCTGTAATTTTGGAGGGGGTCACCAGTGGAGATACAATAAATCGAGTAAAAAAGACTTTACTAGTAGCACCCCACGATGTTGCCCGCGTAGTTGTCGTTCCGTTTTTCCACGTAAAAAATAGTCTAAGTACATTTAGATACATTGATTTTTATTTTGTTTTTATACGGTTTTGGGGTGGTCGGTATGTCCCCTGCGACCGCTCTTTGGGCCGCACCTGTACCTAACATAATAACATAATTATGTTTATGGCCAAAAATTATAATGTTACACGTCGTTTTATACATCGATATGTTTTACAAGCAAAAAGTCTCTTATTCAGTAATTACGTAATACATTCAAAAGATATAATAAATTATTCTCTCGCCCACTTTATGTCTCGAGTGTGCAGTGAGCTTTTTGCTTGCCCAAATGGCACATTTATCAAGATCATATTTCGTTTGTCTGCGGATGGCATTACTGGAGCCATATATGGCAAACGCTTCCGTTGTGTCGAGGTTTAGGGAAAACAAGACTAAAATGTTAAAAGCTTCAACTATATGTTTTTTAGGTGTGTTATTATAGTTTGGTCGAACGATTGAAATGAAAATGAGACATGTATTTACGCTAATCAAATTAAACTTCTCCGTATTTAGCATAGATTAAGTTTTGTCACATCACAGACAGATTTGTCATTACTTTATTTTTACTTTTAAAGGTTTTATTGACCGCCATCTCGCCTAATGTTAAGCGACGATGCGGTCTACAATGGAGCGTGTTAACCTAGAAGAAACCGATTCACTCTCGATTTGGATACACCAAGATTATAACTATCGGGAAAAACTCACTCAGGCAACTCAGTCCACAGCCTAGAAGTTCTTATCACAAAAGTAGAGTCAAACCTCTTCGTCCGTGTCTTTGGAACATCAACCATGAAACAATGGCTTTAACTGACAAAAAAGGAAAACATTAAATAGGAAAGCCGGCGTATTCCAAGAAAGAGACATTTCTCAAGGATATGTGTCATCCACTAACTCGCATTTGGCTATCGTGATGGATAATGACCTTGACTCTCTTTTTTTCTCCCTGAGGCCCTGACTCCCAGCAGTGGGGTCACAGAGTTACTTATGCTTTGCCGATGTCGTTAGTAGCTTACATTTACTAATTTGAACAACCAGATCAAATCTAGACCTTCATTACACTGTGTTTACCAATACAGTTATTTTTTGTTCCTAAGCAATTATATTAGCTACTTTACATATCTGTAGTTATGCAATTTTAATTGGACTAGATTCAGGACGAGGGCAACATACTATTACAACCTCAATGCCTTTTATTTACTGTACTATCTATATATACTTCTATATTAATGAGTGAAGCAAAACTTATCTACAGCTTTATAAGTTCCATCGTAGACCGCATCGCTTAACATCAGGCGAGATGGCGGTTAAGTGTAAACCTATAAAAGTAAAAAAAAGTACGAAAATTCCGCGAGTGTGTCAATGAAATTTTGCACACTTCATATTGTAGAGTTTATCTAGAAAAGTCGTGCAGAAGGTTATTTTTTTAAAGCGAACGTCTCTTGAGATGTTGGTCGAGACTTTTATTATTATTGATAAAGTCTATGATAAAATCTACAATGGATTGATTGCTTTATGTTCGAATTTCGATCACTGGGCGACCACTAACTAGTGCACATTAAAAACAGATATTTCCTTCGTGTGGCAACAGGAAAGTGAATGAAATATTACCGAAAAGAAGTATCATAAATTCTAGGAAGTAGACCATTCGCCGGCCAATTAGTTAAACGAAAATCAAGGAAAACTGTTTCAGAAAGATTAAATCTTTTTGTCGCTAATTATGCGTTGACGGTCCGAAAGTGGATCACGAGGTGGATGCCCTGAAGAAAATGACACCTGGTGTCTTTTTAAATAGGTAAAGAATTGAAACGTGAGGTCTTGGCGCGAGATCTTGACTGATACGATATGTCTACCGGACGTAAATGTCAGGAAATGTAAGAGTAAGAATGCATTTGAACAATATAACTCTACTAATATTATAAACGGTAGCGATTGAGAGTAGGTATGTAATGCAGGCGCGGTTCCAGCTTCGAATTTCGGAGAGTCACCAGTACGCAGCCTCAGATTTGGGGGGTCACCAGTAGAAATACAATAAATCAAGTAAAAATACTTTACTACTAGCGCCTCACGACTTTACCCGCGTAGTAGCCGTTCCAGTTGTTTTCCTGAGTTTGAAAATAGTCTATGTACTACTAGATATTTGGATATTTTTCAGATTTTTTATTTAACGTATACGATTTGGGGGTGAGGGGTCATGTCTCCTGTGACCCCCCTTCAGACCGCGCATGATGTAATGTTTGTTGCTATAAATCCTATAAACGTTATAAACATAAAACAATGGTATTTCGGTGTTTGTTTGGTACGGCCAAATGGATCGGGTTGACATTTTATACAATCATAATATAGGCTGAAACAGTCCATAGGAAGGCTCTTTTTATGGCAGGCACATAATCACTTGAGACTTAAGAGAATACAGGAACGACGCGGCTAAAACCACAAGGGCTACTAGTAGAATAATCTAGAATGACACGTGGCCAATCCCGGGATAAAAAGTATCCCGGGAAATTAACAGGATCGGTAATTACGCGGATGGTAGCTCGGCGCGCTTCTTGTGCTAAAATAACAATATATCGAATGCCCGTGCGACACGACCCTAGTTTTTCAAGGTAGGAAGCTAGTGTTAGCAAGCTAGTATTTCTAGTATAGTACAAAAAAAAAAATACAATTATCTTTATTGCTGTTTGTAGGTAAGATAAGATAATACAAAACATTTTAAAAGTTGCCCCATACAAACTGGCCTCTGCGAGAGGCATGCAATATATCTGGCAAGACAATTTGTTAGTAATTTATAAATATAAAAAAATTAAATAATAGTCAGCTGATTAAAGTCTTCTTCTTCCTCATCTTCTATTAATTTCTGGTTTTTATTTATGTCATCTGATTCTTCATCTTAGATTAATTTCTGGCTTCTATTTGGTTGTGATATATATTTGTGTGAGATAAATGTTTGGTGAGCACAATTTCGCCAACGTCTTGTGTTTCATCAGGATATTGTCTTGTGTTTTTGAGTTTGATCAATATGTCCATCCAAGGTCTAAGGTCTTGCATTAGTAGCATAATAACACTAGCTTGCTATGCTAGCTTGAAAAACTAGCCTCGTGTCGCTCGGGCGTAAAACTCTTTTATTTATTTGAGAGGGAAACATAACATGAATAGCATGAATAAGAAACAAAACCGACTGATTCGAAGGACAAGAATAAAGATAACCTAATGGAATTTACACAGTGCTTAGGAAAAATTAGCTCTATAATTGAAGAAAGTAGTGTGGATGACATATATATATTAGGTGATTTTAACGCACACCCAGGAGCTAGATTTGGTGTAAAACTTTTGGAATTTTGTAAGGATGAAAGATGGATCTGGGCGGATTTGAAAAAAACTGGGCCTAGAGTCGGACACTTTCACTTTTATAAGTGATGTACATGGAAGTGTGAGATGGTTGGACCACTGTTTAGTTACAGAAGGTACAATGGCATCTATTAAGAGAATTTGGGTAAAGCGTGACGCGGTGTGGTCCGATCACCTCCCACTTTTTATTGAATGTGATGTGGAAAAAAATACCAGTGGTCGGAGTTTGACAAATCGTTCAGACTTACTTCCTGGTGTCAATAAAGTAACTTGGGGAGAGCGCACTTTGGATCAAGTTGACCAATATCATCAGCTCTGTCATAATAAATTAAGGCTTGTTGATTTTCCTAATGAGCTCTCTCAGTGTTGTGATGGAATATGTTCAAATATCAGTCATAGGGGTATTTTAGATGAAATGTACTCGAAGATAGTCACAATTCTGTCAGAGGCTGCATCTGAATCTTGTAAACGTGCTGCGGTACGTAGGAGAGGAGGTTACGTCGCCGGGTGGAACAAGCATGTAGCTCCATTTCACGGGGGAGGCCAGACGAAAGTTTTTGGCGTGGGTTGCAGCTGGTAAACCAAATACTGGCCAAATTTATATTGACATGTGTGAGAGTAGGAAATTGTTCAAAAATAAGCTGAAGTGGTGTAAAGATAGCCAGCAACAAATCAGGATGGACATTCTTGCCTCACAACACACAGCCAAAGACTTTAAAAGCTTTTGGAAAAGTACCAACAAAATAAATGTAACGCCTGGCCTTCCTGTGAGTATAGGTGAGGTAAGTGACCATAAGCAGATCGCAGACCTTTTTAAAGATCACTTTCAGGTTGTGTCAAGCTCTGGTTCGGATACCTGTGAGATGTTGGATGCTGAGACTGTTGAGACACTGAGAACTGTAACATTTAGCGCGAAACGGGTAGAGAGAGTTGTTAGGATGATGCAGAGGGGAAAATCACCTGGACATGACGGTCTCAGCATCGAGCACCTCAAACATGCTGGAGTACACCTGCCGCGCGTGCTCTCCATGTTTTATAATTTGTGTCTGTGTCATGGGTACCTACCTGGGGACTTGACCAGGACGGTTGTGGTGCCCATTATAAAGTGTAAAACTGGAGACACATCTGATAAAAATAATTATCGGCCTATATCTCTGGCAACTATTCTGGCAAAGGTTCTTGATGGCTTGCTAAATGACACGATGCTGCAGTACGTTCAGTTGCATGATGCACAGTTTGGTTTTCGAGCAGGACTATCGACGGAAAGTGCCATACTGAGTCTGAAGCAAGCTGTCAGGTACTACACGGACAGAGGGACGCCGGTGTACGCCTGTTTTCTCGATATATCCAAGGCGTTCGATACCGTGCTGTATCGGAGGCTTTGGACCAAGTTGCATATTGCGGGCGTGCCATCGGAGGTTGTCTCTTTACTGAAATGGTGGTATGGTTGTCAGCAGAATAGAGTAAGGTGGGCTGGGACGTTATCAGATGCCTATGGCATGGAGTGCGGCGTCCGGCAGGGCGGAATAACCTCTCCTCTGCTGTTCAACATTTATGTCAATGACCTCATCGGTGAACTCAGCGGCACCCATACGGGATGCGTCATAGATGGAGTGTGCGTCAATAATATCAGTTATGCCGATGACATGGTGCTGCTGGGTCCATCGGTGGGCTCGATTCGACAATTAATTGATATTTGTGAGGCATACGTGGCGGAACATGGACTGAAATATAACACTAAAAAAAAAGTGAAGTAGTTGTATTTAAAAGTGGAAACATTAAACCCGCTCATGTTCCGCCAATTATGCTCAGCGGTGTGGCCCTGCGGTGGTAAATAGTTTTAAATACTTAGGACACTTAGTTACTGAAGACCTTACTGATGATGATGATATAGAGAGGGAGCGCAGGGCGCTGGCGGTCCGCGGGAACATGATTGCTCGGAGGTTTGCTCGCTGCTCGAGAGAAGTTAAAATTACTCTTTTCAAGGCTTATTGCCAGTCCTTCTACTCGAGCAGCTTGTGGGTGAGTCATACTCGCCGGGCTGCCAGCGTTCTGCGCGTCCAATACAATGACATTTTCAGGATGCTGATGCGGCTGCCTCGCTGGTGCAGCGCATCTTTGATGTTCGCTGAGGCGCGCACAGACGATTTTCACGCGGTTATCCGCAAGAAAGTCGCCTCTCTACGACAGCGTGTGCGAGTCAGTAGCAACAGTATCCTGAAAGTGATATACAATAGACTGGATTGCCCCATTCAAAACAAATGGATGAATGTTGTTTTAGGACATAAGTTGTGATGTTAATATGTGTTTTTGTTGTCCGGAATGTTTTTAATAATGAATTTAAATGAAGTAATTAATTTGTGTGACATTTAATGCCATTGTAATTTTATTGTATATGGTGTTTACTGAAATAAATGATTTAATAAAAAAACCGTGACTATGATACAGAACAAGGAAAACTTAAACAAAGGAAACTGTCGACAATCTATACTAATATGACACATGAATAGGAATCGCCGTTTTTGTGGAATGTAATCTTCGGAACTGCTGCGTTAATATCAATAAATTTTACAATATTGAAAAGCATGGACGTATAAAAACAGTCGGACGCTGTCTCTCTAAAACAACAACTGTGTCCATCGAGCCGGCCACATGCCGACAACGTGACAACGCACATGTGCAAATGTGGCCGACTCTAGTGACACAGTTTTTGTTTTAGCGAGATTTTCCGACTTTTTTTATACGTCCACGATTGAAAAGATACAGTTCTCCAGATAGATAACTATTTAATGATATAAAAGTACCCTATGTCATCTTCCAGAATACTACAAGTATTCCAAATCTCAACCTGATTCGTTCAGACATTCCAATGTGATCGACCAACAAAGATTGAAATTATTACGAAGATATTGATTTGTCGACGTATTAGTATAAGCAGTCGAGTTCGCACAGTCCCAACAGTGCGAACTAGCTTAGAAGTTTTCTTTTTGTGAAAGAAATACGTCGACAAATCAACATCTTCCTAATAATTTCATTAAATTAATTTATTATTAATAATAAATTATTAATTAATTTCAATAAATTCAATCTTTTTTTCAATTTTGTCTTTGTAAAATGTAGGCTATAACGTGAGCCAAGTGCAGGTTGGAGGATAACGCATGTTCTCGAAATTGGTCTTTGTTGAAACATACAGTTTTCCTCACGATGTTTTCGTTCACCATGAAACCCATTGGTGAAGACAAACTACTACATCTGCCTTTTTTTTTTAATAAGAAGTGACGAGACGAGCGGGATATGTACCTGATGGTAAGCAACATGCCTGCCACATAACAGCACAGTGACACGCAGCTATTGGAACATCATTACCAAGCACTGCACTGCGCTCATCACCCAGAGATCTAAGATGTTATATCTCTAAGCCCTGTAATTTCTCTGGAAATATTGCCCTTCAAACCGGAACACAGTAATGTTTGCACATTACTGTTTGGCGGTAGAATAACTGGCAAAGGTGTGGTGCTTCCCCAGGCGGACTCTACCAAGAGTCCTACCACTACAAAAATCGTATCTTTATACACAGGTGTAGGTGGGATTCGAATACACTACCTCACGATTGTGAGAAACGTTCTCGGCACTTCCACAGCTTCGTCAAAGTTGTCCTCTGGTCTAAAATCTATGTAAATATATCTGGTATATCGAAGTGTTGAAGTGTATCTACAGTAAAGCCACAATGTATGTCCTATTACAGGACCAGTGCACAAAACATATCCAGCTACAGAAAGGCGTGAGACAGGGAGATGTTATATCTCCGAAACTGTTCACTGCCGCGCTGGAAGATGTTTTTTTAAGCTACTGGACTGGAACGGATATGGCATCAATATCAACGGCGAATACATCACTCACCTTCGGTTTGCCGACGACATAGTCATTGTGGCGGAGTCGCTGGAGGACCTCGGTGCTATGCTCAAGGACCTCAGTAGAGTATCCCAACAGGTAGGTTTGAGGATGAATATGGACAAGACGAAAGTCATGTCAAATGTTCATGTCTCACCTGTACCGGTTATTGTTGGGAATACCACACTCGAAGTTGTTGACGAATACGTCTACCTGGGTCAAAAGATCCAATTAGGTAGATCCAACTTCGACAAAGAGGTCCAGCGAAGGATCCAACTCGGATGGGCAGCGTTCGGGAAACTTCGGCACATCTTTGAGTCCAGAATACCCCAATGCCTAAAGACGAAAGTCTTTAACCAGTGCGTGTTGCCAGTGATGGCTTATGGAACTGAGACGTGGTCCTTAACTGTGGGCCTCATAACGAAGCTCAAAGTCACACAGCGAGCTATGGAGAGAGCTATGCTCGGAGTCTCTTTGCGCGACAGAATCCGTAATGAGGATATTCGCAAAAGAACGAAAGTGGCCGACATAGCTCAAAGAGTAAGCAAGCTGAAGTGGCAATGGGCAGGCCACATCGCTCGCAGAACTGACAACCGATGGGGAAGAAAGGTTCTCGAGTGGCGACCACGAACCGGAAGACGCCGTGTTGGACGGCCTCCCACTAGATGGACAGATGACCTCACAAAGGTCGCTGGAAACCGCTGGTTGCAGGTTGCGCAGGACCGATCGTTGTGGAAATCTAGGGGGGAGGCCTATGTTCAGCAGTGGACGTCTTGCGGCTGATGATGATGATGATGATGATAAAATCTATGCTGAACCCTAAATAATCATCACTCTTTTAAATCACCTAGTTTTGTTTCTTTCCCCTTTCTTCTCAATAGTAGCGATGAGGAAATTTTTTATTCTTTCGTTCAATAGGTTAATGATAACGCACAATGTAGGGCAATTGCCACGTGGGCGATCCATTCAATAATGTAGTATAATGTATGAAACAAAATCAATTTCTACACCCACATCTCTGGCCACTATCTTTGTAACTGGCAATGCTTCGGCATTACCAACATGTGGTTATCTCATTATATTAAAGTAACGGAATAGTTTTTGCTCTTGGATTAAATCCGCTGTAATAGATTAAAAATAACATTAGATCATTGCAGACGTCAGTTGATGTAAAAACCTGGCAATACCGGTGTGCCTACTTATAAAAAGACGCGTTCGAATCTTGGAACTCAAGAGTACTTAGTGGATAGAAGTTTTAGATTTATGTGCAAACTATTTAGGTTTTTGTTACACATTTGCAGGGAATAAACTAAATATCAGTGTATAAACGAAAGCCCGGGAAAAGTATTCCGCGATTTTTTCGACTTTAAAAAACATTTGATATTATCATATTATTAATATAATAAATGCTGGCCAGAAGAATGTATAATTTTTAAAGCTTGGTATTTTTATAGCTCTATTGGTTTGTATCTAATTATTAAGTATCAATGATACAATTCTTTATTGGCCTGTGAAGACTAGGTTAGGTACGAGTACAGATATTTGGTTTTGGACGCAGTAAGGATCTCTAGCTTCTGCCTTACTTGGCATACAGACAGAGTTGTACAGACAGATTTGTATCAGCACCGTTTATTAGCCAAACTCGCCGAACACATGAGTTTACTTGATACTGGCAACAGCACAATATATACCTACTAGACACAAAAAAAGTTAATTCAAAATTAAGAAATAAAAGAAAATTGTTAGTATGGTCAAAAATCCTAAAGATATGTTTGATATTAGTGGCATTTTCAGGACATAGATAATTTTAAGTAAAAGATGCAATTTATTTACGTATATTGCAGTAATAAAACTATCATATCTAATATGGCTATATTTATTTCGTAATAAAACTGTTCATGTGTTTTCTGTATAGTTAGACTGTAACATTTGGATTAATTCTTGTCACGAAATTGGAGTCAAACTTTTTGTTTTATTATGTGTTTGCATTTGCACATATAGCATGTTTCTTTTTACTTCTAACTGCTAAACAAAGGCAGTCATTACAACTTTGAAGTTTAGGTATATTTAGATACACCATTATCTCTTTCGTCATGTTTTTTGATACGGTAATCCATGATAGTTTATCTATGTTAGATTGGTACTTCTATAGCTTCGATAAAGTATCTGAGTAACTTAAGTCAACCTGGAACGGCAAAACCACGTAACTGTAATTTGGTAAAAAAAGTGGTAAGAATCATCTTGGAAGGATCTTCCTTCCTGATTGTTGGTGTGTATTCCTGTTTTTTTACCTTTTGAATAAAAGGTTTGAAGTATGTTTTCTATTTTGTTATTTCTTGATTTCGACCTTGACCTCGACCTTTCTTGACCTAAGAAAAAATTTCGTTATAGAGCGAGTCCGCATTACTTCGATGCTGTTTCATATGTACACCGGTAAAGTAACCAACGGAGTATAGATAATTCGTTTATAGGACAATGTACGCAATTTTAATAGTACCAATGCATATAAACAAGAAAAAAAATCCGTGCGTACACATGACTTTGAGCTGAATGATGACAAATCTTCTGACTTGGCAAAAAATTTAACACATGTTGATGCTGTCAAAATCAACAGAATTAATTCAAGTAGATAGTTCTAAAAAAACATCGGCCCACTCGTCCGTATCTCAACACATGTTTTCCTGTCTCACAGGCAAATTGCAAAAACATTCATCATTGGTGGTCAAAAAACATCATCAATCTAACTTCGAAGTTCACCGACCCTAGGCGTCAGTCTGTCTGCTCTTCCAAAACGTCACGACTAATAATACATGCGTTTTTTTGCCAACGAAATATGCTGTAATTAAAACTGACAAGTCCATGGGAGGTATAGAATGTTGGGGCGGCTTCATCAGAAGGTTGACGACATCTGACAATAGTGTCCAATTGGTAGGTTAGTGCCCTGTTCCCATATCCTGTTAAGGGCATGGGAGAGTAGCATAGTTCATCCAGCTGTGATGGATAACCGCCGAGTAAGACAGCGTGAAAACTAAATTCAGCGACATCAAATAAGTAGAACTGCAAGTACGGCATAGGTGTTCTTCTCTGACCCAATTACGGGTTATAAATTTATAAAAATACTAGTTCCACCCTGTGTACATAATCTATTTAATCCCATATCTATTGATTTATTTTGTTTAACGGGAAATTCTATTTTTTTTAAACAAACGTAGTCTACGTTACTTCCTATGACATTGACTATTAAAATAAGTTTAGTCGTTTTAGACATAAGGCCAAACAATTTGACAAAAATTAAAAAAAAAGTTTTTACTTTTTTTTTATTTGCATGTGTAAGTACTCGTATTAATATGATAAACGTTTCACGTGTAATTACTAAATAGGTAGGTACACTCCGCGAGGCATAAGCTGAGCTTTGCATTTGTGTGAGTGTACATGGATAGTGTAGGTGTGACAACCGGCCTTAGGCGCGGCGCCATTCTGTCTCGCCGCGCTCCTGCCTGATTGGTGATCACTCACACTAATGCAAAGCTCAGCCTATACCTCGCGGACAAAATTTCAAGCTCCTGCCTGATTGGTGATCACTCACACTAATGCAAAGCTCAGCTTATACCTCGCGGAGTGTACTACTTGTAAAGTATTTACAATTCTCTAATTCTAGTCTAAATATAACATTTAATTTGATATTAATTTTCTATTACAGTAATAAACACCCAGACGAATAATAGGTAGTAAAAATACCTAGTCGTAGACTAGATAGTTCTCTTCTAGCAGACTGCCTGTCGCCCCAAGGTCGATGACCCAAATATTACAGTTACACATACACTATACTTATAATGTAATGTTAAACACGTAGTAAATGAGATATCTGAAGTAGATAAGCTCCTATGTATGGTAATGTATGTGCCGGTGCCATTTTAAGTCAATCAATCGTAAGTAATGCTAAATAACCTGAAGGTTCCTCGATAGGAATTGCGATAAGGAATAGTACGAAGAATTCCAAGTAAACTGTCGCGACATCGATAATTTTAGCCGGAGTTGTGCGATCAAATCACATGTTAAAAACTTTTCGAGAATTCGTACAAGTATTTTGGCAGAATTATTTATGTTGAAACTTTTGTTATCTTTAACGATACTTTTGATTCTTGCGTTATGAGTAAGAAAACAATTTGAATACTCGTGTTGCATTCAAATTCTTTCCTCAAAATTTTCTTTGAAACGATATTGTTTGTTAATTTCTGTGAAAGAAGCGTTGTCTAATTTTATTTTGGTATTTTTGTGACAATAATAAATACTGACCTGGACCAATATACATTTTCTTATAAGAAAAAAGGTATACTGTAAACAATGGCGGCCTAGATGTGTGAGGAAAGTTGCAAGCATTTCCAGGAACGCCATATCTAGGTTGCTGTTCTCGTTATAATGGAGCAATTTGTTATTGTAACTACGCTTGCGGCTAGTTGGGTTACTTATATTGTATTGTTATACAATCTATTTGGTCCGATAAAGCATTTACTTTAATTGGATGTTTAATTATTTAACAAGATAATAATGGTTTGTATTCAAATGTTTGTATCGGTCGATTCTTCAATGCCTTTTTCCGTTTTACATTTTCCTCGTATACAGATAACTTTTAGTGCCTCTATTATGCACCGCAACCTTTGATGGACTTGTGCATGGTCCATTCGCTTATAGTGTTTTTTAATTTTTATCACCAGATTTACAAGCTTTATTTGATGGGTAAGTTTAACGTCAATGGTCGTTTGAATGCATTATATTGCTATCACGAAGTTTTCAAACGGGGCTAGAAGCCCCTAGGTTTAGGTCCCTATTGTATACAATATATAGTTTTAGAAACTATATATTGTATATTGAGCTGAGATGATCATTACAATATAAAAGGTTAGTGAACTTGTTTCAGTTAACTTGCGTTATATTGTTATGATCATAATTATTTTGCATTTTGTGTAGTCACCTTGAACGTATAAAAAAAGTCGGACGTAGTCTCGCTAAAACAAAAACTGTGTCACTAGAGTCGGCCACATTTGCACGTGTGCGTTGTCAGGTTGTCACTGATAGGCTGACACGCACACATATGCACAAGTAGCGCGTGATGAACCCACTGATGTGTGCGTGTCAGCGTGAGAGCGCACACGACGTGCATATTATGTGGCCGACTCGATGGACACAGTTTTTGTTTTAGCGAGACTACGTCCGACTTTTTTATACGTCCATGGTAGTCACATTCGGTACTCTTAAACGATGATATTGTTTTATTTCTAGTTTTCTCTAGTTTACAATTACGGAAGGTTTTTTTTGTAACCCACTGCGTTATTATTAATAAGTACTCGATGTATCCGGTATTTGTTTCAACACTCATTATCTGTAGCAGTAGTACTAGTTTTTTCTACTCTATCTGGTGCAAAAACAGTATCTCTATACAGTGATTACAGTGCAATTGTATGGAAGCAAAAAACCTGTACTTACAAAATGTCGAACTCGACAAACATGTTGTCTATATGTTATCAAGTCTCATTAACTAGAATTCGGTGCACAGGCAGACACTTTGGCAGCATTTGTATGATTCCAATTCCGGCTATCCATATTAATAGCCAGTGGTTCCATTCTCCTTCGTCAGGTGCCAAAACGTACAGGGTGCTATAATTATAATGGAATGCGTTGTCGTTTGTTATTATAAATTTATGGGTCATAAAGATGTTAGACTCGATGGTCTGACTTTGGTGGCGTAGTCAAATTTCTACTCTTCTTATATCATATCCGTATGTTCTTATATGTATACTATTTAATAAATATAAAATAAATATTGGTGGACAATTCACACACAACACTATCTCACCCCAAACTAATCAAAGCTATGGCGGCCAGATAGCTGATATAATACATCTGTAGTTTTAAATGAATATAGAACATACATAGAACCACCCAGACACAGTACAAATATTTGAATTCATCACACAAACATTAGCACTGGGTGGAAATCGAACCCACGACGTGCATAGTGTTAGCGTATTTGTCTACGTAATTTGTATTTAAACCTGATAAAGTCTAAAATGGTACACTCCGCTATTAAAAATATCAAAAATCATTTCCATCCAAAGCTTGCTTGGAATAAATCGCTTTCAGCGATAAGTTTGCTTGCACCGCCTGCTTCAGCACTAGTTATTATCTTCTGTATATCTGTTTTTCTTTTGTTGTGAACAATACACAGTATCTATCTATCTACTCGTATATCCTTCCGCGTAAAACAAATATCACACTCACATATATTTGTACCACTTGGAAAGATAGAGTACAAAAAGAGTCGGGATGTGACTGCGTGTGATTACTGTTATCAAAGTCACTTTATTCAGCTGTGCAAATAATTTTAATGTATTTACCAAGTTATTTTGAGCATATTTCGATTAAATTATCAAGAAATAACGTATGATTTTCACTTAATTACCTATACCTTTCTGAATTCGTAACAGAATACTACTATACTAGTATAATACTAGTTATAAATGCGAAACTTTTGATGTTTGTTGCTCAATGCCTTCAGAACGCCTGGACGTATCGTTTTAATATTTAGAACACAGAGCATATAGTCTGTAATAGCTCATAAGCTATTGTTCATTGTGGTAAAATTACGGGGAATATAATATCACACGTAAGTTGTCCATAACAATTTTTTTTTTAATAAAGAGTGACGAGACGATCAGGACATGTGCCTGATGGTAAGCAACATGCCTGACACATAACACCACAGTGACACGCAGCTATTGGAACATGAAGAGTCCAAATCATTACCTAGCACTGCACTGCGCTCGTCACCCAGAGATCTAAGATCTTATATCTCTAAGCCCTGTAATTTCTCTGGAAACATTGCCCTTCAAACCGGAACACAGTAATGTTTGCACATTACTGCTTGGCGGTAGAATAACTGGCAAAGGTGTGGTACTTCCCCAGGCGGACTCTGCCAAATGTAAATTAAATATGTGTAACGACCACGTTGGTTTTCATGCTAAAAAAGTCTAGATTCTTTTGATTTTTTTGGTACCTAGATGTGACAATGGTTGTTCAAGCATATAAGTTAAATACATAAGTAGTAAGTTTTTTTTACATTAGCAGTCCCGCGTACCTAGATATTTGCAGCGCTACCGACTGTATAAAGTCCACAGTATAAACGTAGACAATACGCAGGAGTCGCCTTTCATGTTTAGCCTTCTAAACAGTTGGTACATGTGTTGTTTGACGCACCTTCGTCATTACAGCTGGTGTTTTTGTGATGATTTCTGCAACTGTTGTTTTTTATTTGATTCTGTAAATCTCCGTTTTAATTTTATAAAAAGAAAAATAGTTGTTATTTGCCACTAGCCTACGACTTTTTATGCGTAAAAGTATCTTTCTTCAAAATTAGTTCCACCGCAGGACAGGGACCGTGACAGGGGATGTCACGACTCCAAAATAGGAGGAGGTTTTCAATTCGGCTGTATGATTTTTTTTTAATGTACAATTGTATATTTATGCTATGTGATATAGCTCCGCCAGTTGTGAATAGATGGCGATTTTTTTTTCGTTAAGTACGTTATACATACCTAATTACTTCAAACGTGGGGCCATTTAAAAAATCGAATTCAGTGGAATGGTTTTTGTAATATCGACATAGACATATATATACGTATATCGATGATATATCTATTTATTAATCATTTTATTAAAATAAGTGGACTGTGTGTGTTTAAATTTTAAAGTGATTACTTCACTTTCACTTTTCACGTTGTTTTGTTTTTCGCCAAAAATCTTTATTATTAATAATCGTTTATTATAATAATAATGATTTTTCAGCGTAAAAAAAAAAAAAAAAAAAAAATTATACGTATGTTTTGTAACATACACATATGTATTTTTTTTTGACAAATTAAGTTTCTGATTTTCTGAATTTAATTACACATTAATTTGTTATTTGTTTCACCCCGTGGTTTCACCTAACGACAGGTGCTAAACACATTAAAATAGGTACATGGAGCAGGAAAACACTAATTACTGCAATATAATTGTCCTTGCTAATAGTTCCTTCTAACTGTAGTTATTGAGATTCCTCGGAAAGAGACATTCATATTTTTTTTATACGTTTATAAATAATTCAAGTGCGGTAGCTCGCAAAGAGGAAATGCTAGGAACATTCTTGTAGTCCATTTTCTATACATTTGTTGGCTTTGTTATGAATTCATCGATTATACAGTTTTTTATATAATATAAGACGAATATAATAATCTAAGTAGTAAGAGAGTTACAGAACAAGCAAGACATGAGCTTAACCATAAGCGACACGTATGATCATAACAGTACTGTGCCACGCAGCTATTTGGACTTGAAGAGTCCAAATTCTAATAATAATATTGTTTATTTCATAATTAAATCTTAATATATATCTTAATGTATATTCTTGTTTGTAGCATTCATATCTGAGTGTAGATATTACATAATAATTGTAATTTTTATTGTTTAAGTTGAAGTGTAAAATTATATTTTATCAATAAATAATATGAATATGAATATACTCAGTGATATTTTTACCAAGACAACCGATATTCACGAAATTTTGTACGTATGTGTTATGTGGCCCAACTTGAGAGATAGATACTCTTTATTGTATACACCAAAAACAAAAAAAAACACTCATACAGGAGAGAAGAACAATAAATAGATAGAATAGTTTTTATTTCGATTCCAAGTGAAGCCAGAGCGAGCAGCAAGTAAAGTTTTATTAAACAATTTAGTTCTAACGTGATAGAGCAACAAATATTTTATTTCCGCATTTGTAAGATTAGTGGACATCGAAAGAACGGAAAATATTGCACATAAATTGTAGTCTATCTGAGTAGGCAATAGTGTAATAGCCTAGAACTCCACAATGCCAGGTTCCGTGAGATACAATCAGTTCTTCCTAGAACTATACCGTAACTAGATTTTAGAGCCGGCCAGCTTTGTGCCTCCATTGAGACGCGTTGCTCTACTATTGTGTATATGGGGTAACACAGAACGTGATGCTATGGCGAAAGCTATGTTTTGTAGAAATAAATGTGATCAGTATTTTTATTGGGAAGAGCTCAATGTCTTTAGAAACATTTGTTGAGAAAAATACCGTATCGTAAACAAAATTTTATTACTTCGACATAAAATAATAAAAATTAAGTTTTTAGACAGAGTCAAGCGTCCTTGAAAAAGGCCATGGGATGCGACTGAAACTTAAGTGGAACTGGATCAACCATATCACACGAGACTTTCTCGTCAAACCATTAAAAATGGGTTAACATGGATACTATAAAAGTATTTTTTTTCAGGTGACACATCTCATTTTCCATTATAGCAATAAGTTATATTGTTGTTCCTATAAACACTGTAGACCAAATGGGGAAGTAGAATCAAAAGCAATTTAAAAGCAAGCACTTATTTGTAGATATAAAAATTACACCTTGCGTTTAACAAATCAAGAATTGCAAAAAACCTTTAAATAATTTACACATTACAAAAGATGTATAAAAACAATTGTTTTTATGACTTCCGGTTTGGTATCATTGTAGCTCACAGCACAGTACAATAGAAAAACACTTTAAACACCATACAAACCGCAAACGTAATAAAACCACTCATAACACATACAAAAAGTGAAGGCACAAGGTGATACTATAATGAAAGCTACACTACACACCTAACCACTACTTTAAGCGCAGAATTATTCGTAGTCTGATAAAGATTTAGGGATAAGCAAGCTCAATACCACTCAAAAGCATGCCCAACATACTGGCACGACACAAGCATGACACAATTTTGAACCAAATAAACGGCAGCATTATGGTCAAGCGGCGCATCGAACGCTCAGAATAGGGGTCTATGTATATTACATGAGCTCCTTGCCCCCACGGGCCCATTGTCTCAAAACCAAACAGTTAAAAAAATAATGAATTCTCGCCCTTTCAAATCAAGTGTGGTCAATCTGTGCAGTCTTATATCTAGAAGGTCTGCGTAGAGGTCCGCACGTTTGCTCATGCGTCATGAAATCTAGACGAGGCGAGGTTGAAAGATATATGCATCTCGTGCAAGGTTTATCTGGACGACTTAATCCTCTGGCTTATCCTCATTCTTTGGTTATCTTTTCTTTTGTTTGGTGTAGGTAAATTAGTCATACGTATTCTAGTTTTTATTTGAGCTGTCAAAGAGAGAAAAATAACGTTATCAATACTATTCAAAAGTATTTGTTATTTGGGTTGAATTCTTTCAGTGTTTTTCGTTTTCTCGACTTATTTTTATACTTTTTTTCTTCTTGTTGACCATTTTTCAGTATGGATTTAATGGTATTAAGAGAAAATATGTAAAATAATTATGTAAATAGAAAATATACCAAATGATTTTACATCCATAATTTTAAAAGAACTTTCGTTGGATTGTTTGATTTCAGTTATACCTCTATTCATAAAAGTTATAAACTATCTCGAGAAGTTTCACTTACTAACACAAAACACTGCATAAAACCTGTAGATTGGACATGATGCACAGAGACAAACAGATGCAATTTATAAAAGCCCCTCTTTAACAATTATGAAATATGTGGCTTGATTTAGTTACCATTATGTTTTACCACATCTCGATTTTATTATTTTAGTATGAACAACATCCGAATAATCTGATCGTCACGTCGGCGTCGTTCATTGACGTGAAGTTATTGACATGAAGTGTCACTTTGATATTTTATTCCGTAAATAATTAAATTTATAAAGCAGAAGTGCGTTTATCGGGTTTCGCTAGTTATTCATCAAGTCCTTGACCCTTGACTCTAGTGTTCTTCACACGTCAAACTATCGCAATACATAAACCATCTACATAATAACCTATACTAATATTATTAAGTTTGTTGTTTGTTTGATTGAACGCGATGGTTCTGTTGCTGTAACTGCTGGTTCAAATTGAAATATTTTTTTTTGTTGGATAGTCCATTTATCGAAGAAGGTCATATGACATAACGCTACTATTGATAGGAGCGGAGGATAATGAAGAAATTAACCAAATTTTGAAAAAATGTTTCATTTTGAGAACTTTCGTTGCGTAGCTGACGTGCGCTGAAGTCCGTGATAGCATGTATCTATGCTTTAAGGTTGCGTCATTATAACCATCTGTATGCTATTAAAATGGCGGACAAACAACGTGTAGCGTAATTTAGGTATTTTAAGATATCCGAGCGAAGCCACAGCGGCCGCTAGTGTTTCTATATATTTTAACTAAAAGTTTAGCCACATTCGTGAGTTCGCTTAGTGGAAAACAATGACGAAACAATTAGCAGTTTCCGTTGACGCATTCAATTTGCACTATTTGTTAAAAATGTCCTTTTCGGGTGTGCGAATACAATTTGGATCAGTTTGATTAGTTTCAATGACATCGGTACTATATATATCCGTTTAAAATAAATCGGTTGTATACCTATTTTCTATTTTAGTAGCTCTGCAGTCTATTATTACTTGTATAAAATCAGGAGAAGCATGGATTCCACAACACAGGTTACCCTAGTGTGGGTCCAGTGCATACTAACACAAAATGTACTCCTTCGCTGTATCTCTTATCACTTTCTTGTGTTTTTGTTAATGTCTTTCGTTTTTGCCACAAGAAACGTTTTTTCGTTAAATTTTTAAAAGATTTTCTCATCAATTTCTTCCTAGATAGATAGGATGAAATTCAAGTTATTAGTACTTAAGTGTATTTTGGGAACGAGACAGCTGATTCATAACTAACTAGCTACTGCTAGTTATGAATCAGTCTGCGGTTTCACCTGCGTAGTACCTGATAATTTTATTTTTGGGGTAATAATTATCCTGTAATATGTTATTCTCGATTATTAACTCGATATACTCGGTAGTACAGAATTTCATACAGATCCTTCCAGTAGTTTTTTGCGAGAACAATTAACTAATATTTGTACATGTTCACAAACTCTCACGATTAAAGTATTGTTGACAGTGTTTCCACTTTTATAATTTCCTTTCCCCTCGTCTCAATTAAGATTTCCCCTATTTCCCCTCAAAAATTATTCTGGTATAGTTTTGGCACCCCCCACTTTTTTTTTGTTGATGAATTTCGTGTGTATATTGTGGTTCCCTAGTTTGAAAATCTACGAATAGAAAAAGTTTTAGCTTTTTGCGCGCGTAAAATTACGAAAACGCGACCTTCAGGTATGCTAAACCGTGAATAGAAGCTGATATGTAAATAGTTCTTTCATCAAACCAAAGTTTATATAATCTTTTTTTATTTATAACTCAGGACATTTCTTACGTATTATTAATTTGTATTGCTACATGCTAGATATATTGATTTAGCAACTTTATTATTGCCAGCTAGTTTTGATTCAATTGCAAAGCAGCACTCAAGTTTATTTCCATAAATCTATGGTTTACGCAACTGCTTCTTTGAGTTGCTTTACCGGTTATCGAGAAGCCAGTTGACTTATAATTCTGATGTGAGGCTGGAGGTCATGAAATACTTAGTCTGGGATAGAAGAAACCTAGAGTTACTGAAATAGTACTTTCATCTGGAACGATCCAGGCAAAGAGTTTTATAACTAAATATATGCTTCCAGGAATATATATATTATACATATAAGTTTTATAAACTGGCCTCGTGGCTTAGTTGGTAGTAAGTTTACTCGCGAAGCCGGAGGTTGTAGATCAATAAAATGCACCACAATAAAATATATACGTAGTAGTATAGTTGGACCCTTAAGTAGATAATTCAATTTTTAATTTAAATATTGTAAATAGGTATAATTTGTAAAGTTTTCGAGTAATGATTTTGGTGTAAATAATGTGATTAGAATACAAACTTAACGTTCTTTAAGCGAGAAATTGTAAAAGGAAAATAAGTATGAAGACTTTCATAAAAAATCACAGATCAAACAGATTATCTACAAAGAAATGTGGTACTTCAGATAAATTGAATGAAAATAGAAGATTCAGTAGCTTATCAGATAATGTTGAAGAGTAGAAATTGTAAGCATTGACAAGTTGATGTTGAGTTTCGATAATTTTTGATAACGCGATTTGTTAGTGCACCGGAAATGCATGTCTAGTCTTTGTTACAAGTTTTTACATGAATTTAAGAAATTTCACTTTGTTTAATTAAATCAAATTACTTTTTTACACACAATATTCATTAGCGTATTGATAGACATTCCTCACATAATACTACTACTAGTCATGAAGCCAGATAGCTAATTTAATACTTATATTGTAAAATTCTTTTGATCATATAAATGTTTAAACCTTTAGCTTATATTTTTTTTTATTAAAATGTAGGTAACCGCTTTGGTCTTACAGACTTCAGCTCACAACACAATTGACCTTTATTCTATTATTTTCTCTTTTCAATATCGTAATTTGTGTAGGTATATTAACAAACTAACATACATATTATATATATTTGGGTTGGTTTTTGAACTCTTGATTTTGTAAGATTAGATCATAAAAAGTGATTCAATTATAGCTCTTGATCATATCCTAATTCGGTCTTATCTCTATTACGCACATGCCATCAATTAACGTCGAGCATGCAACTTAAGTGTAATATTTGAAAATCTGTAACGTTCTTTCACAGAGGCTGTGATGTTAATATAGGACGTTATTTTATCATCATGTCATGTCTTTGTTACTCGACATTTTTTAAGCTAAATTGATGTCAAAATAGTATTACTTCACATCAAAGAAGTTGGAGCTTCACATTGTTTAAGCTATCACGATTATAACCCTGATTAATCTTTGCCTTAGACTAGATTTATATCAAAATATTTCGGTTTAAAATGTGTAGTTATTTCCTTAAGGCGTTTGACATGTAGGTACGTCGGGCGATTAGAATTTAAAACGCATATCGAAATCGGAAAATGCTAGCGAACAAATGGTAGACGAATAAAATATGTCACACACACAGTAGCGGAAAATATTCCTCTAATAAACATAAGTTGGAACATTTGCGTGTGTAGGTACTATCCACAGATTTACGGTTTTGTTTACAAAGTACTCGCTCGGTTCTATGGGAGTGTTTACTACGGAACAAGGGGGTCATTCAAGTGTCGGCTTACATGAGACCGGGGACACAACACACAGCTCCCAACACGTGGACACGTTCTACGAGTACTTTATGTAAACAACAATTTCTGGGAATTAATTGTAAAACTGATAAATATGGTTGTTTTTCTGTGTGTCACATAGTTAACAAGGAACACCTTGTTTAAACTAAGGTTTACAGAAGTTGTTTTATAGGATCACTCCATGTTTGTTGCTCTTATGGACCTCGATTTTAACAGGAATTCGTTTGTACAAGACCATGCCAACTAATGTCATTAAACTATGTAGTAATTTATTTACAGTGGTACATGGAATCCTCAGGTGGTCTTCTTGCAGAGTCTGCCTGAGGAAGTATTCGGTTATGCCAATTATTTTACATCTAAGCGGTAATGTGCAAGCATTATTGTGTGCCGGTACACGAAGAGTAGTGTGTGCAGAGAAACTGTAGAACAAAGAGATAAATAATTTTGATGAAAGCAGTGCAATGCGGGGCTGTGATTTGGACTCTTCAGATATACCTATTTCAAAAAAATATAAAACTGATAACTGCGGCTGTTTTTCTACACATTCCTTCGGTAACAAGGAACATCTTATTAGAATTATAAGTAAATACGCTAAGTTCTTTTATGAGATAATTCAAAGTTTATTGCTCTTGTGATGTTCGATTCAAAAATTAATTTGTTTTTACAAGACAATATGTCGTTGAGATACAATGATCAGAAATTTTGAAAATTGGTTCATTAATTGAGAGAAATTTGGAATAATTTCCCAAATACTCATATACACGGTTTGAAATAAACCCTAAAAAAAACAGAAACTAGGAAATAATAATTATACAAGAATTAAGAAAATTATCTCTCTTTACAATAAAATGCATGTGCATTTTATTATCGCATAGCTTATATGTGCTGATGCTATTTTCATATGAGCTCCATGCTCAAACTACACAAACTCTTTTTCATTCAAGAGTAGTAAGCACAAACTAAGTAAAGTAGTAAAGTACTAAGTAAAGTAAAGTAATAAGTAATTGTAAAAGGAAATTATTTTCGTAGCTTTTTTGCTTCGTTATCTATGACGTTGTTAAACGTACTCGTATAGCTGGTTTTAAATCCTTGTTTTGCAAAAAAATGTCTATTGTTGCCAAGAACTGGTCGATAAAAAGAATATAATAATAATTTATTATGATAACATCTTTAACGTGAAAAACGTGATTGAAAAAAATCAGGCTATAATAAAAGTGTTTGAAAAGAACTTCGATAACATCGTCTCGATGTGCTTAGACTTTGTCAACAACGTTTAGCACCCATTTATATGTAAATCGTCCTCACGTTTATAATGCTTATTGTTGTAAGACATCTGACCTATATTTAGTTTTCCACTGTGTTTTGTCATTATTCATGATTCACTTTTTAATAATGCTATTAATGCAGACAAAGATAATATGAGTTTAAACAGTCCACTTTATGTCCCAAATGCAAGCACTTGCCCTTTCTCACAAGGAGAGAGTCAAGGCTATATAAAAAAAAAAAGAGTGACGAGGCCTGTAGCTGGACACATTCCTGATGGTAAGCATCATGCCTGCCACATAACAGCACAGTGACATGCAGCTATCGGAACATGAAGAGTCCAAATAATTTCCTAGTACTGCACTGCGCTCGTCACCCAGAGATCTAAGATGTTATATCTCTAAGACCTGTAATTTCTCTGGAAACATTGCCCTTCAAACCGGAACACAGTAATGGTTGCACATTACGAATTCGAATTATCCAGAAATGTTTAAACGAATCTAAAGTACTTAGACAAGAAGAGCTGTTTATAACAACTTTATATAATTATCTAATCATATTAGTCATGGTGAAAGCAACATAATAATGCTGTAAAGTTCCCCGAAGGCTAGCAATAACTCAATCAACGCATCGCAAGTAACGGTGGAGCATAGGAGTACCGCAAGGAATCCCACTGGGACCCTTTTTGTTTATTTATTCTCTGCGTCATCAGATATGTTGCCTAGATTGGTGTTCTCGGAATGCTGCTTGGTATTGCGTAAATCTGATTCATAGTACCTTATAGTAATAAATGCAACTGAAAAAATGTGAGTTCCTATTTCAATAGATACATTTTTGTGGTGGAATATAAATTAATAGACGATTAATCAGATGACATATATTATGATACAACCGATTAAAAGCTAAAAATGAAAAAAGAAGAAGAAGACTCTATCAGCTGACTATTTTAATAAATTCCAATTTCTAAAATTACCATTGTATAAATTCAGACCAATGAAAACTGTGTTTCCCAGACATATTGCATGCCTCTAGAAGAAGAGGCCAGTTTGTATGGGTCAACTTTTGAAATGTTTTGTATCACCTTATCTAACCTACAAACAGCAACAAAGATTGTTGTATTTGTATTTGTATACCGGCACTGCTAGTCTCATGTTTATAATCCTCGAAATAAGGTATAAACCACTAGATGTGCCCTGAGCACCTTGAAATTGGTAATAAACTGCGTAATGTAAGTGGTTTACACACCACTAATCTAATCCCTAGAAGGCATGCGAGGTATGCTGTGGTTCTACTTATTTTGGTTGTTGACAACAAGTGAATAAGTGAAAACGTCCGGTGTTCACCGTTTCCTACAACCAGCTAGAACGGAAAGAGTGAGCTCACTCTTCTCAACGATAACAAGATTCTGTGCGTCCTGAAGTTTGGGAGTTTGAAATTTGGATTGAGACCGTTGCATATAATGGCGTATGGCCATTGGCCATGTATGTCGCATATCAAAGATAAGATTGGTTAAGGTATAACTCCAGGCAATTTCTAACACGTGGTTGAATCGCTTGTTTAGTACAGAAAATGCGCTAGTTGCATAGTATCTCACAGATTACGACAGAGGTAGTGAGGGTGCGAGAAATGCTGAGCCGAAACACGTGTTTCGCGAACGTGAACGACGGCGACGATCGCTTGTTATGCGCGGGAGTCGAATGACTGCGTTGTTTACCAAACTGTTGATTATTCACGAATTCGGTTAGAACCGATAGACGTAGAACTTTTTGAATGATACACAATATATTAGATAGTAGATAGATACTCTTTATTGTACACACCAAAACAAAAACAATACAGTTGAAGAAAAACAATGAAAACTAGTGTTACTACCGGTGGCTTTAAAATAGATCTCTTCCAAACAGCTATTGGAACATGAGAACATGCTAGTACAAACATTCTAAAATAATTAAAAATTTCAAACTACAACTTTGATTTTTAGAAAACTTTCTTCGTAGTTTTCGGGGATTCAGGTATTAAGGTAGGATTTAGATCTTGTCCTAAAGTTGCTAACCTCTTGTCTTTTTTCAGGTAATATAAAGCGATGTAACAAGCAAAACAAGGACCTGAGGGTAAGCAATACAGCACAGTGCCACTCGGCTATTTGGACGTGTTATTATATGCATGGTAGTGTGCAATGTTTTTTATTGATTTGTAAATTAATATTGGAAAAATTGCACTCTTTCTCTATGTTACACTATTTTTTTTATGAAGACTGACGAGACGTAGGTACAGTACATGTGCCTGATGGTAAGCAACATGCCTGCCACATAACAGCACAGTGACACGCAGCTATGGGAACATGAAGACTCCAAATCATTAGCTAGTATTAGCTAGCACTGCACTGCGCTCGTCACCCAGAGATCTAAGATGTTATCTCTAAGCTCTGTAATATCTCTGGAAACATTGCCTTTCAAACTAGAACACAGTAATGTTTGCACATTACTGCTTGGCGCTAGAATAACTGGCAAAGGTGTGGTACTTCCCCAGGTGGACTCTGCCAAGAGTCCTATTTACTACATTTGTAAGAAATTTTAAACGAGTACTTCTCCTTACGCGTATTAATTTTCGTAAAAAAGGGTACTTATGTACAACGTTTTTGCTTGACGTATGAATTCTTACATAAATTATGCCGATTTCATCTAACAGCTATGGCCTCTAAATATGTCATATGTTTTCTTTACCTTGGTCTGTACTGAGTAGTTCACTACTCCATCCGTTATTCAAGTGCTATCTAGTAGCAAATTTTGGGTAGGTATTTTGGTGATACTTTCTACCTGCCAGGTGATGTAAATTGAGGGTAGATAGATAGATAAACACTTTATTGACACACCAAAAGAATGCGATACACAATTTACAATAAACCTTAAAAACTAGTGCGACAAGTTGGCGGCCTTATCGCTAAAAGCGATCTCTTCCAGGCAACTCATTTTCATGGGGTTCATTTTGCCCCACTACTCATCAGCCAGATCTGCACCTTCGTGTTGATATTAAGAGAGTCGTGACAAGTTTTCAGCGTGCCTCATAAACTTACCAAAAATTTGCTACCATCTCTCGGAATTAGTACTTTCCTCGTTATATCGGCTGTTATATGAAATTACCATGACTTTGTTAAGTACGCATTTCTGTTATTTCGGTTTCACGACCTGCATCAATTAATTCCCATATCAATCCCGAATCGTTGTGCGTTTTGTTATTCGCTTGGCGCTCGTTGGTATTTTTAATTAGGCTACAGATGTTATGGGCAGTTAAAATGATGGAGCAAGGTCAACATCATTCGCGAAACGTTGGCATGGTGGTGTTGTGCTGTTAAATTCTTTCAGATCCGTTGTTTTATGTTTAAACTAGCGGCGGTCAACGGTTTCATCTACGTTGTTCCCGCTCACGTTATTGTACCAGGATAAAAAATAGCTTATTTGTTATTCCGGACCATTATCTATCTATTTACTAAATTTCATCCAAATACCTTCCCTCATTTTTGCGTGAAAGAGTGTAGGAACACGTATGTGCGTGTCAGATGTAGTATTTAAGCGGATGGCAGCGGAGAGCGAGCAGTCTCTCGCCCCGCGTCACTTGTACAGTTAAAATCAATATAATCAGCAGTTTATACAGTGACGTGGTTTCATTCCATCTCCAGTTCTCCAGTACCAGTAGCACCTACAGTGGTGACCCCGACGTGATCTGAACACGCACCTTCTGATACAATACAGTGCAGTACAGATCTAGTAACACCTACAAGAGTAACAAACATACATCCACACATTCAAAGATTCTTACAAACTTTCTCGTTTATAATATAAGTAATAACGTAGTTGCCATTCCTGCATATCATTGCGATGCGCTCATCACCCGGAGATCAAATATGAATCTGTTATGGTCGGGGGTGTTGGTTTTTTTTTAATAAAAAGTGACGAGACGAGCATGACATGTGCCTGATGGTAAGCAACATGCCTGCCACATTGACAACATTGCAACAGCACAGTGACACGCAGCTATTGGAACATTAAGAGTCCATATTATTACCTAGCACTGCACTGCGCTCGTCACCCAGAGATCTAAGATGTTATATCTCTAAGCCCTGTAATTTCTCTGGAAACATTGCCCTTCAAACCGGAACACAGTAATGTTTGACTATTACTGCTTGGCGGTAGGATAACTGGCAAAGGTGTGGTACGTCCCCAGGCGGACTCTGCCAAGAGTCCTACCACTACTACACTGCTTACCATCAGACACATGTACTGCTCGTCCCTTTACAGTTTACCATAAAAACAAATGATGGATACATTTTTACTTTTAATCAATCAGAGCAGACATAGGGAAATAAATGTTTATATTTCACACTATTATTTACAATACTAAATAATCTGTAGAAAATAATGCGACATTTCTTCGGAAGCATTGGCTTATTCCAAAGACTAAATTTAAATCATCTAAAACGAGGTGTAAACATCTACCTTTCCAATAATTAAATCTATTTTTGACAGTTTGCCAACGTATCAATTGTTTGGTTTGTCTGTAAACTAATCGTTAAGGCGGAAAATTACCCACACCACGTCTCTGTGGCGCCAGATGGAAATGTGCCAGGCTTTCACTGCCATTCTGCTGTGCGTAAGGAGTCAATCGTCATTAGGGTCTAGTATAAGTTGACCTTTTTCTATTTAACGCGTGTAGTAGACAATTTACGACGCTCAACGCTCAATTTACACTGGTTCTTAAGGTTAACTGTTTATTGTTAGATTTCGAAGGGAAATATTACATCAGTATTGAATAATGTTAGTTGTTTCATAGTAAAGAAATTTTAGGGCAGTAGGTAGGTAAAATTTATATTTCACACTTATACAAAAACCTATCGGATATGGATCGAGTTCACTACAGTTTCAATACCTCTTCTAAGCCATTGATCCGCAACGCACCGCCGCGCCGCGCCGTTCAAAACTTATGCGACAATGAGGAATGGTTGAGTGTTGCAAACCCTTATCTTCACCTGCACTCAGTGACACAGTGACGGCATAGTGCTGAATCGTATTATTTTATACCCTTCTATCATCCTACATAGGTCTCCTGGTAGTTCATATGACCCATACATTTTGTTCACGGGCCGCTATTCTCATAAACGACTACATACTTGTAAATCAAAAACTGAAATCGTCTTACCAAGCCGCTTTTGTTGCATCTGCCAAATATAAATTTCTTTTATGTCTTGTGTTTCAGTCCGTTCCAAATATTTTATAGGACAATGCAAGTCAACCACGAAATGAGCTTGCTGTTCTATTGGATGATCTTGATGTGGTTCCACTATTTGGATACTGTCCAAAGTTGACATAATACGGAATTGTTAAAAGAAAACCTAATGATTAAATTATACGTTTAATTTGTAAAATATCTTAACTTTAAATAGAAAATTTATTTTATGGGAATGAATACCTATATTAAAGTTAATCTTTGCCTATCCTAGCCTAATTGAGTTCTCGGTAAGTAAAGGTTTTCATTCAGTAAAGGTTGTTTTATTTATTTATTGATTAATAGGCGAGCAGCTTTAGCTGATGTGCCTATATCTCAGTGTTGAAATAACAAATTATAGGTAATTGTCTGTTAAAATGATTTTGTCTTTTACTATCTATTTGTCAAGTTTGTTCTTAAAAGAGTTTAACGACATTGCCGAAATAACATCCTCAGGCAACCTGTTCCAGTTGGAAACCACTCTGTTGCTGAGGATGTGATGTGCAGTGTTCGTCAGTGATGGCGCGTGGGACAACTTGTTGTTTATTTGTTTAAAAATGTTATGGTCAAGTAGTAAGCTTTTCACAATGTAAATAAAACCCAACGAGAGGCAACAATATTTATCTTTGTGATCACTTTTGATAATTGTCAAATACAAGACATTTTTTTTTATTAACGTCTAATTCCTTTATTAGTTTTTTATAGCTAACACTCAATAAATTAATAGACTTCACTTGACGTGAAAATTCGGTTCATGATAGAACACGTTAAGGCCAGGTAATTCTGTCAAAGTAGGCATTTCACGCTGTCTTGTTCTCGCGACCGTCACCGACCGCGGCATCGGTGCCACAGTGCAGAAATAACATTAAAATATTGGACTATGTAATTTAAACTCATTTTTTGTTCAAGATTTGTTTATGTTTGTTTGTTTATGATTAGAGTTTTGTTGCTATATAAACGAAGAAATATTAAATTTATCTATACTATTACTATACGGTAGGTATACAAAACTCAACCTTTTCTTTTTTGGTCACACTATAAGTTGAGAACGGCTTTTCCAATTTCATGCATCTTTTTAAAATGTTTCCTAATAATTCACAAGTTCCTAACAATTTTTTTCTATGAGGTAAAGATCACTTACTGAGCATAAAATTACAAAATGCTCACAGATCTAGAGCTTCAAACGCTAATTGAAAAAAAACTGTTTTAGCCGATATTTTGGAAACTACCTATTTTGACAATAATTGTAGAAAATAAAATTTTGCATCTTTTGTTGCTAGTAAACTTTTTTTGTAAAACTTACCGTTTACGATTTATAACCCATTTAATGATACGGTTGCGATGATGCCGATAATAGTGGATGAAAATGATGTGGTCTACGATGGAACTTGCTTCTCTAATAGAAACAAACACAGTGTACCTCGTAACCCCAAGGTTCGAACCTTCGACAAAAACCCACTCTGGCAATGCGTTTCACAGCTTAGTTGTTCTTATTACAAAAGTGGAGACCAAACTCTTCGTTCAACTCTTCAATCATGATGATGAACGGTGCTGTTCATTCGAGCAATGAGCAATATGATAGAATAACTTTAATTTAAAAACCCCGACTACAAAAAAAACTACACGTAAAAAAATATTACCTACTATCTAAGGACACTTTGGCGAATGAGACTAGTCTTAGAATATCTTAGTTACCAAAATCCATCCAGCCGTTTGGAAGATATGTGGAAATAAAAGTTTAACAAACATAAAGATACGCGCGAAACGCGAAACGCGAAACTCTTCTTCCATTCCGCTAAAAAGAGACATGTTTATGCTACTGGGAACAGAATTCACATTATCATTAAATTGGACATAACAAATCGTAATCGGTAAGTTCGAAAAAAAAGTTTACTGGCAACAAAAGCTGGGAAATTTTATTTTCTACAATAATAATAGGCTTTATTACTTTTTCGGAATATCGGCCAAAAACGTTTTTTCGAGCTGGCGCTTGAAGCTCCACCTGGATTTGTTATTATTTTGTAATTTTATGCTCAGGAAATGATTCTAAACCTTATATAAAAATACGAATCGGAAATTTAGTACAGAGTTCAATTCTACGAGTAATTTTACTGCCTAAAAGGCTTCTTATCAAATTTGGTCGAGTGTCTAAATTTCCATTTAAATGAGTTTTAAATGAACGAAGTTAGGTTTTTAGGGATTCGTAGACGAATTTTAAAATATACGTTATGTCTGTCCATCCGTATGTGACAGCCATTTTCTCGAAACTATAAGAAAGTATACTATTAAAACTTGTTAAGTACATGTATTCTATGAACAATATTAACATTTTCATACAAAAAAAGAAAAAAACAATAAATTTTGGTGGTGTCACAAACTTGGAAAAGAAATAAAAATCATACGTGTATCTATGGATAGATGTTCAAAAATTGTATTGAAGTTCCTAACATTTTTTTTATAACTGAATAGTTTGCGCAAGAGTCTCTTTTAAAGTGGTAAAATCTGTATACGAGGACTTTTCTTCCAAGTACTAAGTACCTTACTACCAAAGAATTTACCTAAATGGCATATAAATGCAAGTTAGGTATCATTTATGATACCTAACATAGGATTTATATTGGGGGATTTACGCAGGGGATTTCTCCCCTCTCATTATTTCCTTATCTCTGATTTGCCGCACGAATATTTTACCGATACTTATCTATTTTCCATTGCATCTGCATTGAATTTTTTACTGATGTGTTATTGACGTCAGTTTTTTGAGACTCCCCTATTGGTCTACAACATAAAGTAAACAGCGTACTAATTAGTATCAGCGTCTATTTGCAATTCAATGAAAACGGTATCAAAAATCAAGATCATAGCGTGCTTCACTAGTAATACCTACTGATATTGTTATACTGTGGCACTATGATCGTAATATTTAAAATTTATTGGTTGTCAAAATTGCAAAATCAAGCACAGGCCCGTCGTCCGTGAGCGCCGAAACGCGACTGATCAGGCCTGCCGAACGGCGCGCTATATATATGGTAGATATTAAAACATAGTGAATAACTGATACTTTTATCAAGTCAAACTCTGCGAATGCATCTATAACTTTTTAGTGGCTTTCGTTGAGTACAAAAATTTAGTAAAAAAATTCATTAGTTTAGTCATAAACTTGAAATAACTTTTGAAAAGGGGTAACTTTGGGATTTTTTTCTATCTAGTAAAATTTATTAAATCGTGTTATTGACTGCAATTGCACTGCACTAGAAAAGATCCTTAACTAATACATTTTTTTTTTCAGAGTTTAATACACTATTTTAAAGGTCTTAAAGTTGTTTTAAAAATTCAAAATTACGGCCCACACGCCCTTAATCAAGAACAAGTGGTTACATATTTGAGCCCTTTGGGGTTGAGACATTGGGCCCGTAGGGGCCGGGAGCTCACCTCATCTTCAAAAGCCTATCCGATCGCTTGGTCGACGCGACGCGTGACCAAAATGCTGGCGTTTATTTGGCCCAACGCATAAGCATTGCCATTCAGCGTGGTAATGCCGTCAGCATGCTGGGTACGCTTCCGATTGGTAGTGGGCTTGAACATCTTGATTATCTATAGACCTACAATGGTCTATAATAGATAATTCAGGTGTGCTTAGTGTAAGTAGTTAGTTAGGTTTGTAGTGTAGTGTATGTAGTTCTCATTGTATTTTAGTTTTGTTAATAAAGGCTCTGCCCAGATAAAAAAAAAGAACAAACTGATTTAGTGTAGACGTGAAGACATTTAAATTATATCCATCAGGAACCACCCACTCAGACAATACATCCCTAAGTTTAGATGTTCATATTATGTAAGCGGAGTCAAATCGAGTAGTCCGATAGACAAAAGGGCAAGGTAAAATTACACAGATCAACCGCACATTCTCCGAAATGTATCTGATAAGAAAAATGTTAAACTTGCAACTTTGGAGTGATGTTCAAGACTTTGAAATCTTTTACGAACAAGGGATTATATAATCAAAAAACTTGCGCTTGTTAAAGTAGGTAGGTACTTCCAATATTATATTATTACTTGTCATATGTATTTCTCTCGTGAACTCCAGGTCAATGCACTGTTCGTCCCGTATAATACTCGTAGAATAACAAAATCGCAATCTGTTTATCCTTATGGTATGGTATCAAATAACAACAATGATTGCATTTGAACTTGCCTGTTGTACCTATGTTACCTACACATTGATATAAGGATACGCTGAAACTTATTACTCATATTTCCACCAGCAAAAAACTCATTATTGATATCGCAAAAGCGAATTTGTTGGTTTCTGAGCATCGTTATAATTAAAAAAACGAAGATGAGGTATGCCATAATCTAAAGACAACATAACGAGGCGAAAATTTGTTTGAAAAATTTGAAAATTGAATTGTCAGCGAACGTACACAATTGTCAGCGAACGTACACAACTCCTTATTGCGACTGAGACTAAATCAGGAGACGTCACCTGATTTTGCATCGCCATAGTAGAAGCGCGTTTGCCGCTTCTGCGTTTTTAAGAGTTGAGTTAATGTTTCTGAGTATACCACTTGTTTCTTTAAATAGTTTTTATATGAATTGTTGTTTAAATCAAATTAGATACTTAGTAATATCGATATAAACCAATGGATGTACCCTGAGTAACTTGAAATTGGTAATAAACTGCGTCTTTATGTGCGTCGTAAGTAGTTTACACATAACCAATCTACTTGACCCCTAGAATCGCTAGCGGCGCGATATGCTGTGGTTCTACTTATTTTGGTTGTTGACAACGAATAGTGATAAGTAAAAACGTCTGGCGTTCACCGCTTCTGCAACCGATTGGAACGGAATGAGTGAGCTCACTATTCCCAACAATGACATGGTTCCGTGTGCCCTGAAGGTTGGGAGGGCACATCTAAGTATTGAGATCTTTGCTTAGTAAGTATGAAGTACCTGAAATGATACCTGAACTTATTTGTTTTATTTTATTTTTTATTATGTTAAAGTTAGTGAGTCGGTACTTACCTAATACAATGATTTATTTGCATGAAACGTTTTATTTAAAGAAAATAAATCATCACGAAAAATGTTACGTGGGTTACACCCTAAACTAAACATAGTTTGTATTATAGGAGCCAGATAACTGACATAATTATAGATTCCGGTTTGAAGGACAATGTTTTCAGTGAAATTACAGGGCATAGAGAAACATCTTATATCTATGGGTGATGAGTGGAGTGGTGGATCTAGTCATTTGGGCTCTTCATGTTCCAATAGCTGCGTGACACTGTGCTGTTTTGAGCAGGCTTGCTGCTTACCATTAAGCACACGTCCTGCTCGCCTTGTCACTCTATACTATAAATAATCTTATCTTATAAGTACATAAATTAGGCGACATGTTAGGTACTAGCCCGCGATGAACTCCTAAACTACTTTAACCGATTTTAATCAAATTTGCACACCGTAAGCTTACAATTCAACATTTCCATTAATTTTCTTTATATGACAATATCCGAGCGAAGCCGGAACGGGCCGTTAATATAATATACCTAAATAAAATAGGTATATGTATATTATAAAGCTAAACACATACTAACTTATTAGACACGGAAACACACTACTCACCCGAAAAAATAAGAAAAACAATACTGGACATTTGGGTATAATATCAAGTTTCGCAAAAACATAACATTTTTCCTCTAATCCTGGTAACTTGAACGTAAACAAACCGTAAAATAATCAAAATATTAGGTATGAGATAAGCCAAACCGAGAAGCGTAATACCAATTCCCTTCAAATACGTATTTGAGCGCATAGCAACTGCGTAGAACCGTCCCTCAGGGCTCAGGGGTTCCAAATATCCGGGTTCGTTGCCAAGGACGGCATGAAAAGGGACGAAAATATACAAACGTTTAAGGTTAGACAGAGATGGGTAGTAAACAAACGTGACCCTGAAAGTAACGGTGACCTAGTGCCAGGGATCAATACAGGAGAGGAAGGACAAAGGAAATATTCCGAGTGAGTTACATTCAGTAGTCACGTAGTGGAAAATGATTTTTGGATAGTATTAGCGACCCGTCTCAACTTTGTTGTGGGTTGAACAACTAATCTATAACCTATTGAGGGGCTATGTTTGAGACTTATGTACGTACGTACACTTACCTACCATAAACAACAACAATAATTTGTAGTTAGGTAAGTAGTAGGTAGGTAGTAATTAAGTAACTATCAACATTAGTCATTATTGTTAAATAAGGATTGTTAAAGTTCAGGACGTCAGAAATGCAGCGACAAAGTTTAAATGGAGTTGGGTAGGACATATTGTTAGACGGTGTGACGACAGGTGGACCAAAATTGTAACAGAATGGTAGCCGAGGCAGGGAATGCGGAGCGTTGGACGTCCACCTGCAAGATGGGTCGACGATATTAAAAATATAGCGGGTTGAACCTGGAGTCGATCGGCACAGGACCGAGGCAGATGGCAAAGTAAGAGAGAGGCCTATACCCAGCAGAGGGCTAGAGAAGGCTGATAATGATGATGATGAAGAATTGTTGAGATGTTGAGTTTAAATTGTCAAAATAAAAACTATCCTCCATATCTATACTATTATTATAAAGCTGAAAAGTTTGTTCGTTTGTTTGTTTGAACGCTAGGATCTCGGGAACCAAAAGATTCTCTTATTGTTGAAAGCCCCACATAAATGATAGTTTTGATCGTAATTATGTATGTATGCTCTGTAAAATGATCACATTATGTGTCCAAATAGCGAAAGTTTATAAACAATAATAATAAATACTGGTGGACAATTCACACACACATCTGACCCCAAACTAAGCAACGCTTGTACTATGTACTTCAAATACTATATGTAATAAATTGAAAACATTTTTGCAATGCCAATTTTGGTCTGAAACACGTATTTATTTTTAGCCTTGTTATTTGTATTCGTTCAGACTCGTAACTCTAAATCAAATACCGCAAAGGTAAATACGAATGAAGCAAGAACCGGTATTTCAATTTTAGTGGATCCTACGCTTACACCCACGTCATCGTTCTTCATCCAAAATGGAAACGTCTGGAATAGTTATTGATTATAAATATGGAGAATCAAATTTGTCGTTTATAAATACGAATTGATTACGTATGCTTACATAATGGGAATTGTAGAATTATGTTAATCAGTTGTACCTAACTGACGCGGTTCTTGCAGTCTTTGAGAAACATTGTCACAGAATGATTCGATATTATTAGAATCTGTCAGCGATTTCCATGTAGAATTTAGAAAATACTTATTCCGTAAAGATCTTAGTATTTTTCAGGATAAATAGGAGTATGTGTTCTTTCAGTAAAAGATCTATATGAGTTCCAAATTTCAGGCAGAGTAATCAAAACTTTCAAATTTGTAAGATTAGTAGAACTAGCGCGCTATCTATCTAATTAGAGTGAAACAATAATTTAGATATATTTAGTTAAAAAAAAACACACGATATTTCAGTCCGCATCCACTTTATACGACTTACGACATATTCAAGCATTTGTTTAACTCCCTGGGTATTGAAGGTTTAAAAGGGATCCCTATTGTTTTCTAGAAATAAATATAAATAACAAATGTTGTTCTTAATTAGTAGTAGAAGAATGTAGCATTTCAGTGGTAAAAAAATATTTGAAATCGTTCCCGTAGGTGTAGATAAACTCTAACTTCGCTACGTATATGTTGTAAATATATGCTGGTTGCCTGGAAGATATTGCTCTCAGCAATTCACAAATTTTCGCCACTTGTGTCTCTAGTGCATAGCCATAATTTTTTCTCTGTAATATATCAATTTGTTTGTCACAATAAAGAATTTTCTATCTCCATATATTAATAAAAATCTTTTTCTATGTAAATTTGAATAAAGACGTGTACGAAAATGAAAATAGGAAGTATTGCAGTGATTTAAACCAGTTCGATATATTGAAGTACTGAAACATACCAGATTTCGATCGTTCATTGATCATCGCTGAGTCGAGTGCGAACGTAGCATCAATCGTTAAGAACGTTAGCATTGAAAACCGATTTCAATTGACTGAGTTGGATTAAGATCATGAGTTCCGTAATTTGAATATAATAATACAACATTGTATTACATATTTACATTACTAGCGACCCGTCTCGGCTTCGCACGGGTGCAATACTGATACTAAATATAAGTACCTATTAATAAAATTCCGGTCCGGCGGCAAGACGTTTCGTTTTACGTAGTCACATAAGTCATAATTTTTGTGATGGATACTTTTTTGGCGCGACGTACGCACGCAATGTGTTGATTGATGGAACTAACCGTGCTTCACGTCAAAGATGGCAACAGCGGTTTGTTTGTTAGTGCCATCAGAATTTAACGAAATTCTCCATAATCCGAATTTTGTGGACATATGTTGTCGACTCAAAATCAATATTTTTTTTATGTTTTGTTATTCATATATGGTTTCGATCAAGTCTACCGTACCCCTTGACGAAATTATTAATATAGATGTGCAAAATAGATGCTATGAAATCGCCATTGCAATATTTGAAGCTGGTTGGCGTCTAATAGCCTCTACTGCCTATCGAATTTTGGACTACCGCAGAAGCCATAGTACCCTCTTCAAGATCCCAGGATCCTATAGTATTTACTCTGTAATCCTGCCAGGATCTTACTAACTATAGGTACGTAGTGGTAGGCCACTTTGTAGAATCCGCTTGAGGAAGTACCACAGTTTTGCCAGTTATTGTACCGCCAAGCAGTAATGTACAAACAATATTATGTTTGAAAGGAAATATTTCCAATGAAATTACAAGGCATAGGGATAAAACATTTTATATCTCTGTGCGACGAGCGCATTAGCATCGTGTTAGCATCGAACTCTTAAAAACGGCAGAAGCAGCAAACGCACTTCTACTATGGCGATGCAAAACCAGGTGACGTCTCCTGATTTAGTCTCAGTCGCAACAAGGAGTTGTGTACGTTCGCTGACAATTGTGTACGTTCGCTGACAATTCAATTTTCAAATTTTTCAAACAAATTTTCGCCACGTTATGTTGTCTTTAGATTATAGCATACCTCATCTTCGTTTCTTTAATTATATCGATGGGTGTTAGGTAATGATTTGGACTCTTCATGTTACAATAGTTATGTGTCGTTGCTTACCATCAGCCACATGTCCAGCTCGTCTCGTCACTCTATACAAACCTACTTACCTACAAACAGACGTAAAGCGAACGCGGAATTTTCCATTCATTTACCATACTCACTCGCTACTGGTTCAGTACGCAACGAGTATGTTATGACCATGTGTTATATTCTGTTTCATAGTTTATAAGTACTAATAAATAACGATAAAAAAATATTACTACGTGAGTTGCATCTGATTCAGATAAGTGGGTGATCTATATGCGGTTAGTGTTTCACCTTTTCAATAACATCGAGACATTGAAAACCTTGAATAATTCCTTTAAATAACATTCGGAATTTCATTTACCACGGGTTTTTATCACTACTTCTATAGTCCTTATTACGTATTTATTTCATTCAAATCCGTTCAACCGGTGCAGAGATGTACGGAAACAAACCTACTTATAAACACACCAAATTTCGCCTTATAATATTATAGTCTCATAAATAAACGTTTTTTTACGCCTACACTGCAAACGCTGGCTGAACACTATGAGCTAGAACAAAATAATGTACAGCAATATTTTATTAGTTCAGCATTGCATTCGATGACATTCGAACAGTCGCGGGTCATGCATGGATGAGACTAGCAAAGGATCAAAACAAGTGAAGTACACGAAGAGAGGCCTATGCTCAGCAGTGGGCGATAACGGGCTGAAGAAGAAGAAGAAGAAGCCGGGGCGGGTAGCTAGTTAAAAATATAAGAAACATCCTCAAAGGAATCATTCATGCATCGAATCTTGTTACGACTCTATCTCATTCACTACGTTTCCACTCTCTGGTTCGCTGACTCTGAATTGGCTTAATTGATAAAAATGTGTTGTTTTCGTGTTCATTCATAGAATTAATTCGGATAATGCTATTGTTTGTGGGTCTAGGACAATAATTTCCATTGCGTCATGATTGTGATATCATTATATCTTTATTTAACAGATAAAGTATTATAGTTTAAAAGGTTTATAACATTTGGCTAAATTTATTTGACTGAATTTAAGTCCCTACTGAATTTAGTGTAGTGTAATAGCATTCAGTAAGATAGGATACTAAATTCAGAACCTTCTGAATTTAGAAGACTAAATTTAGCCAATTGTAATTCAAAGCCGTGGTAGCTTAGTGGCTAAAACGTGCGATTCACAATCGTAAGGTTGGTTCTCTGAATCTGGTTGTTGAATCTCGCCTGCACGTCATATTTTTCCAATCGCAGATATAAGAGTTTGTTATCACCACTGGTGTTACCGGTGAAGAAATACATCGTGAGGAAACCGGCATCAATTCGCACCGGGCCAGCACTAGCGGTATAAGGCCTTGACTTGTCCTCTCGTGAAAAAATAGTCCAACCAAAACATTTAGTGGGCTGTTTATGATATTAAATAATTAAGATCAGATACACACTATACAATTATTATATTAATACCCGGTTTTTCCAGTTTACTTTCACAGTACCTGGGTGACCGAGCATTGCTCGGTTACTTAGATACATACTGAATTTCTAAAAAAAAATGAACTTGAAAAAAGAACGCGGCCGGTTGGATTCGAACCCGGACCTACCATATTTCAACCACCCATCTTCCCGACTGAGCTAATATGCTGTCGCGCGCCGTCGCGAGATTTACCATCGCATTCTAATCTTTATATAACAGTTTTTCGTTGTCTAAGAACGCGCATAAAACGACGTTTTTTTTTAAATAAAACCTGGCTAGATCGATTTATCGTCCCCGCAACCCCCTGTATACATAATTTCATGAAAATCGTTCGAGGCGTTTCCGAGATTCAGATTCTATATATATACCTACAAGAATTGCTCGTTTATAGGTATAAGATTATTGATATTTTCGGTATTTTCAGTTCAAAAATCTTATAAAACTGTCTTCAAGTATGCAATAAACGTTAATTTGTTTGACAGTTTTATCGCGAGATGGCGTTCTCACAGCTAAAGCTTAGGTGTTAATATCTAAAGATCTTTAATACTTCCACAGTGTGGCTTGGAATGCTCATTTTAATTATTTAAATGGGTTGACTAGACTTCCATACAGGAGGCGCTGGTGTCAGTTACAATGAACTGCGTAGTATATTTATTCCTTTTAAGTGCTTGAGCTATATCGTTTATTTATTCATAGTTTTCCACCTTCAATCGGGCATCAGATTTGGAGGATAAAAGCGTTAATTTCCTATGATCTGAAATCTAAGATTTTAGTACCCAAACATAATATGATTTTTGGGCATAAAAGGAAGCAGCTCAATTTATTTAGGGCAGAGTCAAAGTCATAATCCGCTGAACCAGGCTGACCAAGTATTGGCGGGCGACACAAATATCCTCGAAAAAGGTCTAACGCAGGTTTACTTTCGATGTTTTTCTTCATTGTTAAAGTTAGTGATGAAATTCGTATATCTGCATTGCTTATTATTGCTTGAATACTCAGAGGTTCAGGTTGAATTCGAACTTATGAACTCAAAATCGATAAAGTGGACGTTTTAACCACAAGTTTTAATCTAGTGGCCTCCAGTTTTTTATTTACGAGTTTATTACAGAAACTAACGGCATAGGTCAGAAATCAGTTAAAACTAAGGACTGCTTAGCTTTTCTTCTCCACAAAAAGGTATCTGTACGTATTTATTATTATTCGTTGTATGTTCTGGTGTACCTACATGATAAAATGTTTATGTTTATGTGTCGAATCGCACAATTTGTATTTTTTTATAAAGTCAGTGTATTAGGGCCCAACAGTACGAAATTAATTAACTAAATTAGATTCAAGTAAAGCCTACAATTGAGTAGAATCAACATAGCAATAACAGAGCACGTGTTTGGCATAAATTCCACGCTTCAAGGTCGGAACCGGGCTGACTTGTTTTCCGTTTTAACGCTGTCGCTTTGCCTATTGCTCTTTTCTTCTATTTTTATTTATTTCAAAGTTACCTGTAGTAGTAGTGTAATGATAGTATAAGGTAGCTTTAAGAGGAATTACATAGGAAATAACGTAAATCACATTTGATCTCTGAGTGATGAGCGCAGAGCAGTGCTATGCAAAGAGTTGCAATCTTCATTTTATGTTTAATATTTTTAGGCTGCAGCCCGTGAACAAAATTTATGGGTCATCTGATACAGCAGGAGACCTATGTAGGATAATAGAAGGGTATAAAGTAATAAGATTGAGCACTATGCCGTCACTTGTAAGCTGTCCAACTGAGTGCTGTTGAAGAGGGGGGGTTCTAAACCTCGATCATTTCTCCTTGCCGCATGATTTTTGTACGGCATTGCGAAATAATGTTTTAGAAGAGGTATTGAAACTGTATGGAACCAATGCCGTACATAATCAAATGACCAAACTTACTCTGTAAATCGTCGGAAAATCATGATTTTTTTTCACAAACTATCAATTAGAATTTTAAAATTTATAATTTTTATTGTTTCAATACCTCTTCTAATCTATTATTCCGCAACGCCGTACAAAAAACATGCGACAAGGAGAAATGATCGAGGTTTAGAACCCCCCCTCTTCAAGTGCACTCAGTTGGACAGCTTACAAGTGACGGCATAGTGCTCAATCTTATTACTTTATACCCTTCTATCATCCTACATAGGTCTCCTGCTGTATCAGATGACCCATAAATTTTGTTCACGGGCCTGCAGTCTATTGTTTATTACCATTGCGGCATCGAATTTAGCCAAGCGTAGTAGCGTGGATTTTCTTGAGTTTTGATTTTAATGTCGTTTCTAGATTTTGTTCAGTTTGATTAAACTATAATATTAATCTTTCCTATTTCAAATAAGTAGTTTGTGTATGTGAAACAAACAATATTCACGAAAGAAATGATTGTCTTCCGAAATACTGAAGATGACTGGCCTGCGAGCTTGTAGATATCAATTTTACCTTTACTGTTTCAAATATTTTTGTTATTGGATCGAATGATCTCCTCTTGGTCTGATGGTCTTCTGAGTCTGATGGTCGAGAGTGAAGTTTACATATCGGTTTGTTGGTAATATTTTTAATATTATGTCCTGATCCAAGAGATAATACTTCCAATAGTTCCCTTTCTTAAATTTCTACAAGAATAGATAACTCGAGTTTAATGCGTTTTTTTAACTGTTAACAACAACGGTTGATTCAAACAACAACAATTCTCCGCTTTCATAATCTCAACTCTGAACATCTGAACTCTAGAATGCGTTGCCTGAGTGCATATTATATTATGTGTGAATTGCCCACCAATATTCTGGTGTTTTGGCGTATTCGGAGAGTGAATTCGTTTCTTCTAAGTAAGTACGCTTTATCGTACACCGCATCGTTGCTTCAATCAGCCGAGATGATGGTCAAAAGCAAACCTATCATATTACTATGTATTAGAAAATTTAAGTAAGAAGTGAAGTAATTATGTAAAGAAAATTGAAGTTACGGCTGGTCTAGTAGGGAGAACGGCGCCTGCCGATCCGGAGACCCCGGGTTCAAACCCCACACGCACAACTGTCTTTTCGAAGTCATATGCGTAATGCCGCTAACTTAAAACGGTGAAGGAAAACATCGTGAGGAAACCGACATACACATAGAATCTTTCGAAGTCATGTGTCATTCGCCAACCCACATAGGGCCAGCGTGGTTGATTATGGCCTTAACTGTCTTCTTGCGAGAGAAAGCCCCGAGTCCAAGCAGTGGTAACATTTAGTGGGTTGTTGATGATGATGATGATTAGAAAATGAAAATAAAATTTGTGTACAAATATTGACAATAACTTTTACCTACGCATCATTAAGAAGACCAGTTAATTCCACTGATGTCTTAATCCTTATAAAACTGGCCGCTAGTATTTTTGTCGAACGTATTTAACATACTAATTTATCACAAGCATAAATCATTCCATTTGAACAATTACAATAGTCTCTGTTCTTGACTTGTATTGGTGCGTGTGGTGACTCAATTTACACACTACACACTACGAAGAGAATACATACAAATAAAACAGTAATATTAATCGACCACATGGCGTATTGTGTAATTTAACCTCCGATAGAAACAATAGGTTTGTTTTTGCGTCGCGAATATTTGGCACGGATTCCATTGAATGTTAAACACTTGAGTTTGAGGTAAACAGTGGAGATTGTTGAAACAATGACATAGTTTGAAACATGTGGTTACTGTATTACTAACGAGTGTTTGTAATGTGAAGATCAAAGAGCAAGAAAATGATGTTTTGTTCGATAGTAACGGAACCGTTTTGGCACGGAGTTCCTTATCTTCTCACTCTCTGATCTAGAGTGAAAAAAGTGTGAAGGCTATTTTCCGACACTTTTTGCTGTAGCCTTTACAGCCGAGGATGAACCTAGGTGCAAGCTATAGACCCCTCGGGTCTTTTTGTGTATTAAACATACATGGTATTTGAATACGAACAGTTCCAATCACTGCCTAGGACTGGATGTCACCTAGAGACAGGAGATGATTTATCTATGCTCTGTAATTTCTCTGGAAACATTAGCCTTCAAAACAATATACAGTAATGTATAACATAATAACATAATACGTACATGGCTGCTTGGCGGTAGAATAACATATGTCTCATACTTCACCATGCAGAATCTGTAAATAATTCTATCACTACAAAAAGAAGTAACAAAGGTATAGAAAATTGACGTCAATAGATTTTAAATTTGGGATGTGAATCTATAAAATTAACCAATGTTCGTTCAGTGTTTTATTCCGCAAACATTTTTGCGCTAGCCCAAGGTCCCGGCGGGTAGTGTGCGGATGCGATAAAATAGATTTATACCAGGTTTATATTTATTGTGGCAAGCTGAAAATGTTCTCTACCGGGCGCTTTCAGACCAGCGTTTTATAAGCGCGTATAAGCTCGGTTTTGAAGAGCTTGTAGGCGCGTATAGGCGCTTGTGTCAAAGCCGTGCAGTATGCTAAGTGCGAGTTTTGTTGACAACAACAAGAGTTCTACCGTGAGCGCGTAATGATCAAATTTGGATGAAGAACTTCAACTAACTTCATTTCATTTCGTTCATCGTAGAACGCGTTTTATTATAGACAAAACTCGCGATCTGCATGCTGCACATACGAGTGTTGACACGCTTCTATGTTTTTACGAGTATAAGCGCGAGCCGCGATAGACAGCTCCCCGCGTGCAGAAATCCATGTCGATTCTGTCACAACACCGCTACCGGTTCGAGCGCACACGCTGAAATATGCAGCTCCAATCAAAGAGGTTCACCTTGACACCAGTACCCTACATCCCCAAATTTGAGGAAGAAAGAATCTATGAAGACAATCCGAAATATGCTCGTTTTCCACGAGTCCGGTTTTTTGAAGCGCGTAATATAGCCAAATATCGAAACGACCGTATACGCGCAGAAAATACGCTGGTCTGAAACCGCGCTACGGGCCGATAGTTACGGATGCGGCTTTTGAACGATAACACGCGGTGTTGACTTATCAAGTGTTTTGTTATTGTTGATATGATGAAAAACATTCGGTGACTTGTTTCATATCATTACATGGAGACGATGTAATGGTCGCTTAATGAGTCTTATTTCATGTTGATTCACTATCATCATCATCTTTTATATCATATACTTAAATAGTTTTTTAGAGTAAGACCACATTTACAATTTCTTCAGAACGTAGAAAATATACAAACAATTGTAACAGAATAGTAGGTACTAGTAGTAGTTTAGATGTACCCTAAATGCTGCCCTGTTACGAACTGTAGTACTCCTGGCAATGAAATATCAACAATACTCAAAGACAATGTAATAACTGTCGTTATTTAAATTGCTTTGGTAACAAACTGAGGCGTTTTTTGAATGACAGATATGAGTAACAGATGCATGTAAATATTTATTCAATCATTAACATTGATATGTGTTAATGAAATTTATCTAAAGCTAAAGTTAACTGAGAGGTATACCCTCAAGGTGGTTATGGCGTACGCACCCTGGGAGGCATACCCAGATTCAGAAGTTGAGGCTTTGTATGAGGATATATCAAAGGCATTACATCATACCTCCAAAGCCCACTTCAACGTTGTTATGGGGGATTTTAACGCCAAAGTGGGAGTACAGACCTGCAGCGAATCGGTAGTAGGACCATATGGTTTAGGGCGAAGGAATGACAGGGGACAAATGCTGGTCGACTTCCTTGAAAAGGAAAGGCTGTTTCTGATGAATTCGTTCTACAAGAAACAGCCGCAGAGGAGGTGGACTTGGCGAAGCCCCGATGGACGGACGAAAAATGAGATTGATTTCATCATTGCGGACAAAAGCGTATGTTCAGGGATGTCTCAGTCGTTTCTCGGTTTGCTACCGGGAGTGACCACAGGCTTGTCCGAGGCACCCTGAATATTGATTACAAGCTTGAACGCGTCCGCTTGATGAAGTCAACACTCCGTCCGAACCTTCTCCAAACCGTAGTTGGGTCTGAAACTTTCCAGTTAAAACTGAAGAACCGATTTGCTGCCTTGGAAACCACAGAAAGCGTTGACCAAAAACTCGACAGAGTGGTAGGCGTCTTGCGAGATGAGGGCACAAAATTTTGTGAAATGCGACACAAAGGCAGAAAGTCGAAGCTTTCGAGGAAACTCTGCAACTCATGGAGGAACGACGAAATCCCATGTTAACTTTGTTAGAACTAGGGGCTCTAAATAAAAAATCTCTAAACTTGTACGACGTGACCTCCGATCAGCAAACACGCTCTTGATTGAAAAATCAATCGAGCAAAATCGGGGTCAAAAGTATTCGTCAAGCCATTGGGTGAAGCCACCTAACAAAGTTAACCTCTTCTACGGGGAGAGTTGTTGTATCCAAAGCAGACATTCTTTCGGAAGTGGAAAACTTTTATGGCCAGCTGTACGCTTCACATGCTCCTCATCTCCCGCAGGATGAAGACAGAAGAGCCACTTTGGCTCGCCACTACACAGAAGACCTGCCTGAGATAAGTCTCGACGAAATCGTGATGGCTCTTGGGCAACTTAAAATGGAAAAGCCGCGGGCGAGGACGGAATTACAACAGAGCTCTTAAAGACTGGTGGAGCCCCACTTATAAAAGAGCTCCAAGCACTGTTTGATGACGTCCTCTTCACCGGGAGAACTCAGAGGCATGGCACAGAAGCTTGGTCGTCCTCTTCTTCAAAAGGGTGACAAAACCCTTTTGAAGAATTATCGCCCCATATCGCTTCTGAGCCATGTCTATAAGTTGTTTTCAAGAGTTATCACGAACCGTCTCGCCCGAAGACTCGACGAGTTTCAGCCCCCGGAACAGGCTGGGTTTCGAAGTGGTTATAGCACCATAGACCACATCCATACGGTGCGGCAGATTGTACAGAAGACAAAGGAGTACAATCGCCCCCTTTGTTTAGCGTTTGTGGACTATGAAAAGGCGTTTGACTCCGTCGAAACCTGGGCTGTTTTGGAGTCTTTGCAGCGATGCCAAGTTGACTGGCGATACATCGAGGTGATGAGGTGTATATATGAAGCCGCCACGATGACGGTCCAAGTTCAAAACCAGCAGACGAAACATATCCCTCCATCGAGGCGTGAGACAAGGGGATGTAATCTCCCGAAATTGTTCTCCAATGCACTAGAGGATATGTTTAAGACGCTGGATTGGGCTGGACGTGGTATCAACATCAATGGCGAGTGCATCACTCACCTAAGATTTGCAGACGATATCGTCATGATGGCTGAATCGCTGGAAGACTTGCAATGGATGCTGGACAGCTTGGCCAACTCTTCTCAACGCATCGGTCTTCGGATGAACTTGGACAAAACCAAAGTCATGTGCAACGAGTTCGTTGCTCCGGGACCGATTGCCGTAAATGGAATCACTCTTGAGGTTGTTCGAAAATATGTTTACCTAGGGCAGACGCTCGAATTGGGTAAAAATAGCTTTGAGAGTGAGGCCATGAGGAGAGTTCAGCTGGGTTGGGCAGCATTCGGAAAACTTCGCCGAGTCTTCTCGTCACCCATCCCACAATGTCTGAAGACAAAAGTGTATAATCAGTGCGTCCTACCAGTCATGACCTACGGTGCTGAAACGTGGACACTAACAGTAAAAGCAGTCCGAAAATTCAAAGTCACTCAGCGAGCTATGGAAAGAGCTATGCTTGGTGTTTCTCTGAGAGATTGTATTCGTAATGAAGTCATCCGTCAGAGAACCAAAGTCACCGACATAGCTCAGCGCATCAGCAAGCTGAAGTGGCAGTGGGCTGGTCATATATGTCGCAGAACCGATAACCGTTGGGGTAGACGAGTTCTGGAGTGGAGACCACGAATCGGCAAACGTAGTGTAGGACGCCCTGAGACTAGGTGGAGTGACGATATACGTAAGGTAGCTGGTAGCGGTTGGAAACGTAAAGCCGAGGATCGGGCTGAGTGGCGTATTATTGGAGAGGCCTATGTCCAGCAGTGGACGAATGTGGGCTGATTATGAATGAAATTTATCTAACAAAATTGTGATTTTATTAGATAAATTGCATCAATCAAACAGGAGTCAATATGTGTAAAAGCCACCACTGTAAAGCCACAACCGTTTTAGTTAGTTTTCGATCGAACTGTAGACTGGCCCAGAAAGAGGTGAATAAACAACCATAACGCCCTGAATAAGGATGGGCTCTCTATAGCTCATAGAAATCATTAACCATCTATGCATAGTATTTATTTTATCGACGATAGGTTTGTAGTTGGCCGTCATTTCGCCCGATTTAAAGTGATGATGTGACGTCATTAAACCTAGATCCTACCAATATAATAAATATGAAACTTTAGTTGTTTGTTTGTTTCTCGATCACGATAAACGAAGCACGTTTGAAATTTGGAACATATTATATTCTGGTTTAGCAATGGACTATTTATCGCAAGAATAATTGAACGAGAACAACGTGGGCCAAGCCACAGGATGCTTCTAGTATACTAATATATGTAATAACTAACCACGCCCTGCGGTTTCACACGCTTAGTTCTTGCTCCCGTTATTTTCCCGCGATGTAAAGGAGTTTTTTAGTATGAGTAGATGAGTACACGCTAGTTGGGTACACATACGTAACTCCGTCTTGTAAACTGTACAAGTTGTAAATTCTGCACTGTTATATTCCCATTCCACAGTATCAAGGTCCCTCTATTTCTAGCTATATCGACTGTCGTCACGACATTATTCTCCAACGCGGCGCGAGAAAAAAATATTTACACGTTGAAGCCACGTGGGCAAACCGGTTCAGCTGATATGATAATCGTAGTCTCGTTTTATTTCTTTATCTACCACCGTTGTTATCTTTTTAATTGTCCTGTTTTCTAGTATCGCTGCTTAATTGGAAACGCGATTTGTTTGAAGATGTCTAGAGCGTCTAATTGTTGTCTTGACATTTAAACGTTTTAAGAATGACAGGAATTAATGACAGATGGGTGAAAATATATGTCAAATGAGTAACGTTGACATATAGTTGTCACATTTCTGTATCAAAATTATTTCTGTAATAATAATAATGGCAGTTGTGTCATACATTATTTTACATAGGCTTTTGTTATCATTTCCAAGCGAGGCAAGTCCTACTCGTATGCTCCAGGGACATGGACAAATGGACTGTTTAGAAGTGACTTTCTGATTAGTATGTAAGTCAGATTTCAATTACGTTGTTCTCACCCCATCGACTAGCAAGGATCTAACTTTGGATCATTGCATCTATCGTATTAATCTTAGGGAATATTTGCTACTGTCGCTTTCATTTATTTATTTATTATTTCTATTACAAATTAAAAGAAAACTTTGACACAGCCCTTTTACAGCTGAATTTATTAATTATGTTATTGTTGTTATTTTAAATTATTACTAACTATCAATGTAATTACCTACCTACAAATTTGTACCTACTTGACGAGTCTGCTGAGAAATACTCAGGATGTTTAGTTATAAATATTTTGTGAGTGTAACTAGCATTGATAATAAATTTATTCTATTCTATTCTATTCTATTCTATTCTTTGAATTTTGTAGAAACGCATTATTGATAAAACTGCAAAATTTTTAATTTGATGGTAAATTTAAAATTTTGCAGTTTTAACAACAGTTGTAATAAAATGTACATTTAATTAAATCAATAAATTCGAAGAAATTAATATTTACTATATCGACAGCTCATGGAATCATTTACAATTACGTACTCTAACTTATTTTTAGGTAGTATGTAATGAAAGCTGAGAATCAGTAGTATATTATGGTAAAGTCCTATTTGAAGCAGTAGATACGTATTACAACGAACTTTAGGTACTTAGATAATAAATGGCGATCTATTTGCTATAAAGGCGAAACTTTGGGGTTTTGCATTTGCGTATGTTTCTTCCCACGTATGTGTGCGACAGATGAATGTATTTAATGAAAATTAATACGTAGTAGGTACATTACCTGCCATTTAACACTGTCTTTTTTATATTACCTCAGTTGTTCTGTTGCTTGTCAAAGGTCTCCCCTCTTTCCTCCACTCATCTTTTTTAAACGCTCTAAGCTATCTTTCCATCGAAAATGATTCGGTTGACCGGTGACATTTACTCGTACTTTGTAGAAACCGCGACCCACCGATCGGAGTGCAAAGCTGAGTAGCCCTGAATCCTATATAGAGATTTACTACGATAACATGACCCGCCCCTCCAGAATTCAAAACGTTTGAAAGTATTTGTGAAAGTAAATACAACCACCACGAATGTGTGCGTTCTGCTACTGCAGACGAATAATTACAACTACATCCAAACTCTTTCGTAAGGATGTGACTACACACATTAAAACAGTAATTTGGAGAGGCGGGCCATGTTATCGTAGTAAATCTCTACCTAATACTAACATATAGGCAACTTTTAGCCCGTCAAATTTACGGGTTGTTAAGCCGCAGCGCAGGTTAAACTGCGGGGCATAGCTAGTTATTACTATTATAAACATGCGTAGTTTTACTTCGCTCTCTCGTTAATTACATACACACATATGTTTAATTCAATTAGCCTAATGGCCAACGTTTCCGTTTAAAATTAACTTGACAATAAACATCACGATTGTATTAAACACACCTAAATCCGAGTATCTCACTATTTATTTAAGAATTTGTAATATTATTTTGCACAGGATTTTACTTTGCACATATAGTTATCGTCTTCTGTAAATATTGACTCGACTCGAACGTGTTGGTTCTCGCAATTATATAACATATATTTAAGGTTACACAGAAACTATATTTAGCCGATAGGATTAAGTTTTATCAATACAAGTGGCGTATCAGTACCATATCATGCCCGTAGCAAATTCATTAGATGGAACCCTCTTAGTATTAATCTTTACTTTTTAATTGGATTTATTTGACTTGGTGTATAATCTTTCAGCAGCATCAGAGCCCAATCTGTTTCCACTGCTGAAACTCGAGGCCTTTTCTCACAAGGCTAGAGTTAAAGTCATTATCCACCACGCTTGTAAAGTGTGGGTTGGTGGAAAACACATATTATCCAAACATATCTTTCTTAGAATTTCTAGGGGTTTTTTAATACTAAAGAGTGACGAGGTGAGCAGATCAAGTGCCTGATGGTAAGCAACACACCTGCCCATAATACCACAGTGTGGTGCAGCTATTCGAACATGAAGAGTCCAAATCATTACCTAGCGCTCTGCGCTCGTTACCCAGAAAATAAGATGCTTTATTTCTATTGTCATTTCTCTGGAGACATTGCCATTCAAACGGGAATACAATGATGTTTGCACATTACTGCTTGGCGGTAGAATAATTGGGAAAAATGTAGTGCTTTACAATGGACTCTGCAAAGGTCCTATCACTTACAAATCTCTGGGTCTCATAGTAATAGTAGTTTTTTTAATAATGTAGAAAACACGATCCTTTCGTCTTATTGCAGATAATCTGTGTAATCCTGTACATTCGCAGTGTACTGTGTCCTTGAACAAATCTGAAGTTTATGCGAGAATTATATTATTTTCAGTTATATTCGTACATTATGAATGATTTATCATTTTCATTTCTATTATTATCGATACCGTTAAAGCCATAACTATTATATGTAATTCTGTAAGTCTGTAAAATTAGATACTTGTGTATCATCATCATTGTTTGTTGAATTTGGGAAAAGGAATTTTTTTTTTTCGGTTTAAAAATAACCTATGATAAGTCAAAGTCCTTTATTTTATACTAGATGCCCGCCCCGGCTTCGCACGTGGTATATTATATAGCACTCATCGGGATCCCGTACATATCCAACGGTGAAAGAATGACTGAAATCAGTTCACTCATTCCTGAGAATATCGATTTCAAACAAAAAACCTCTTCAGCAACCTGCTACGCCACCTGTCGGAAATTGGTCGTGCCAACTCAGATTTAGAAAAAAAAATTAGCAAAGGTTTACATTCAAGGCACAGATTACTGAAATTCAATGACGCAATCTTTGACACATGCTGTCATGTATCATGTCAAAGCACGAAACGTACGAAAACTCTCAAAAGGGGAATATTTTTTCCCGATTTTGTTACATTCTTGTTTCATGTTCCGCTTCAATTAATAGTAGAGTTATTTTCTATAGCCTAAAGCCTTCCTCGATAAATGGACTATCCAATAGAAAAATAATCTTTCAATTCGGACCAGTACTTCCCGAGATCCTAGCGTTCAAGCAAACAAACAAACAAACAAACAAACTCTTCAGCTTTATAATATTAGTATAGAAATGTTACAATTTACACGTCAATTATTAAAATATCAAAAACAAAACAAAGAGCATACAAATTGTATACATTTTCAAAGTTTAAAATGGCTACTTTATAGTATTATACTTTATAGTAATTATTACATATATGTAACCTCTTTGTATACAAAGTTATTTTAGACCAAAATTTTCATACAAAATTTCAGTGTGAATGTGAATTTTTGAATGATCCGTTCTGTTCTTACAACGTGACTTAACCACACAATGACAACTCATACATCCAAGCTTTAGTATTTTTAATGTTAGTAGCTAAACATATATCTCAACTATCACAGTAAAATCAACTAATAGACTAAACAATAATTTTCTTATCACGAAATCGAGTAAATTTTCAATAGTTCCAGTAGTAAATATTGCATAGATCACTCAAGATGCGTGCAGTATAGTGCTAATGTTACAGTATTTATCACACGAATAGTTGTCCAGAGTATTAACCGAATCCACAATCTACGGTTCTCTGTGTGACTTCACTAATAATAAACAGTCTTTTTTTGTGTAGTATATTTTTTTGTGCGAATGCCCTAACTTCTACCTTGTTTTTCGAGCACTTTATATAAGCATAAGTAAGTAATAAATAAATAAATAAATATATTGGTGGACAATTCACACACAACACCATCTGACCCCAAACTAAGCAAAGCTTGTGTGATGGCAGCCAGATAGCTGATATAATACTTATATAGTTTTAAATACATACTTATTATACATAGAAACACCCAGACACAGTGCAAACAATATTTACTATGTTTCTCACTTACCTAAACTTGACAACAGTTTTCGCGCAGAGCGCCAAATCCAGATCGCCACGCCTAGAAACGTCACTCGATCACGTGACCACAATAAAGTGGTCTATTGCTGTCGGTTTAGAGTCCATTTCGGTGAATAGTATAATTATGACCTTAATCCTAGTTACCTACTTGGTTTTGGCACAAGCAATCCACTTTTTGTTCCCATAGCTGGGGCTCTCTTCTTTTCAGAAGGAGAGAGTCGAGTTCGGTTTGGCAAATGACACATGTCCACGAAAGATGTCCTTTTTTGGACCATGATGTATTCCTTCATCGTCAGAGCTATCGGTAATTAATAAAAATAAAATGAATGAAAACAAATTCGTATATCTGCACTTGGAAAGAAACTCAGCGGAAACGGGGTTTGTATCTACGACTTCATGATCGTGAAACTGGACATTCTAGCCTCTAGGTCACCACGGTTTTATTTAGTTTATGATATTTAACGAATGACAGAGATGAATGGAGGAAACGTACATGTTATACCGACCCCACCTACAGTGGGATAAGGGTAGGCGAATGATGATATTTAAAATTTTGCAAACGTTTTTTTTACTAAAGACAAATATATGAATCAGCTGTTTTTTAAACACGGCTTAAAATACACCCAAAACCAGTTACATAGCAACGCTAATATGTAGATAAATATTACAAGCAAGTCGAGGATTTTTTCAAACTTAGCTGTTTTAAATATTGACATAATATTCGCAAAGGCTCGGCGTGATATATTCTTTATGCTAATCTTTTCAAAGATAATACATTTCCTGTTTACGCGCTAAACGTAAGTACAATATACATACATTGTTTTGCCTGTGTTCAAAGAGCTTCCTTGTGTGTACAGTTAGATTAATTGATTTTAAACAAAAATGCTAAAGAAATATTGCGAAATAATTGCAAAAGTATTATTAGCATGCAATTTTATCTTCCTTTTGCCGAAAGTCGAGGGCTTCTCTCATTGGGGCCATTATTTGTATGCAGCTGCTTTTTCTTAGATTATTTTTAGTATAATATAAGTTTAATATATGTGTTGTGCGATAATATACACATTTTAATTGTTTATACAAAATATTTAACATACAAAGTAATGAAACAATGCAATGTCAACAAAATAAGTACAATTTTAAAAGACACCTAAGTTAAAGATTGCTTAACTATTTTAATTATTTTTCATGAAAAAACCAAACAGATGGTCGTTTCTCGGATCTTCCTTTTTCGGATGTCTGAGAGAAAACATCAATTGTTTGCTTACAAAAAAATATTTTGAATATCATTCCAGTCATTTCACCGACTATATGTAATATTATGCGACTACTGTAAAGCACGCTAATTTCTTTTTCGTCTTTAATCACTTCAGGCACCTGTTGTAATTTTACCTGTTAGTGTTAAATATATTTTACTAACAAGTTTGTTGAATAATGGCCCATAAAGCTATCAAGCATTAACTTTACAACATCGCCATTATATTTTATGGGTCGTATTACAAACCACAATGGAGTCACGTTTCATCTCACACCTTGTCCATAAATAAATGATTTATTAATGAAATCTGCACCTACTATATCATTTGCAGTTTCATTACTACAAATTTTTGCATTTTATTAAAAGGTACATGACCGCCTTAACCGCCTTGAAGGAAATTCCAAGTTGAGTCAATTAAAAAAGAAGAGATGGTCTCCGGTGTATACTTGTCGTTAGTTAAATGTGATTTTACAATCAGTGCTTTTCTGATAACACTCATTTTTTTTTTTTTTTAAATCAGATAGAGCTATTCATTACAAATTTTTGGGAGCTACATACGTATTCCTGTAGGATATGTTCTCGAATTTAAATCGGCTGTTAAGTGTCTCAAAAAATTGTTATTATAAATTGATTTGTAAAAGCGTAATAAAATTTATGATCTAGGTATTTTTCCTTGAGCGTCAATGCGTTATCTGTTCGTAATTGAATACTTGTTGAGCAGTGAACCGCGGATATAGGTCACGTTTGTTTTATCGCTTCTCCCGACATTATTCGTACTTGTTATTTAATTTAAAGCTGGACAGTATTTTAAAGTCAGTCAAAACTATATCTTTATGCAAAGCTGAATAGTACGCTACCCTAACTAATAAGTCAAGTAAAATGGTATGATTAGCTGAATAGTATTATGCTAGACTGAATAGTATGTAAACCTGAATAGTGTTCTAAGATGAATATAAGTATTACAAATGTCAATTATTTAGATTTCTGTGTATGTTGTCCTAACTTGTATGCTAAGTGAAATAGTATGATTAATTAAATATGTGATGTGCGTAGGATATGAATGAATTAATGTATGAATATGTCCCGTTTATGACAGCTCGCTCTATATGGTAGTTAGTAGTCGCGGAGTCAGTGGTGAATTAAAACACAATTAATTTTCAGACACGTTCGTTAATTGCTCTTAAAAATTAATACTCACTTAATACAGTAGTCACAGTAGCCCCCTTTATTTTAATTTCCAAAAAAAAACATAAAGTGAAATATTGGTATTCAGAATTACATATCGCTAGAAATAGATTTATTTCACAGTTAAGTATGTATATGCGTATGCAGTAGTACGAGTATGTTAAACTCAACAAGTAGCATACGCTAGACAGAATAGTATGCTAGCCTGAATAGCGTCCAAAGCTGAATAGTATGCTTAGCTGAATAGTACCCAAAGTTGAATAGTATGAATGGATATAGGTAAATCTAGTGAACATATTTTTTCCTTTTTCGGAGCTGTTTATTATTTCAATGTCGGTATTGACGCGAAGAAATCACTTGAGATATTAAATATCCATGACCTTGGTTTACCGATAAATCGTTACGCATTGTGTAACCGTCCTACTCGGTATTGGCAATAATTCGATATTTGAATATCAAAGTATCAGTAAATATCGATAAAGAATAGCAAATATTGATAATCAGTTTAGATGTGGTCCAACGTTAGCTTGAAATAGATTAGAGTAATAAAACCATCATAATGAATTATTGCGATAATGCATGTGATCGCGAATGATTAGAATTTATCATGTGATTAATAATTATAGGCCTGGAATTGGGTGCAATCATTATAATTCTAATACACGTGATACTTTCGTTGTTAAGGGAAAGGATATTGATACGTATATAAGGTTTAAAATATCGCTATGTAAATATCGCCATTTGTGGCGCTACTTCATAAGTGTTTCTCTGTAATACTTTAATATGTTTGTGTCACAATAAAGAGTTTCTATCTATCTATCTATCTATCTATATATTAGTCCTAGATATTTACATTAGATTGAGATTCCGATATTTCAGTGATTGATCTCTTCAATCGCAGCGTGTTATAGTGCTGTTATGGGCAATGTTGCTATCCATAAACCACATGTCTTGTTCGTGCTGTAACTAACTTACTAATCCAGCTAAAACTATAAATGTCAAAGTGTAGATGTTAGGATATTTGTTGCTCAATCACGTCGTAACGTATAAGCTCAGTTGGGACTCAGATTATAATCTGAAAAAAACACAGGCTACTTTTTACCCCGAGAAATTACGGGAATAGGAACTACCTGGCTAAACCAGCAGGGCTCTGCTAGTACTATTATAAATGTCAAATATTTGTTGCTCAGTCACATCGTAACGGCTTAACGGATCGTACAGGTAAATTGTAGCTTGGAATAACACATAAGCTACTTTTATCAAGGCTAAATACGCGAGTAAAGTGTCAAAGTGCTGTTAGTATTTAATAAAAAATTGCTAGTATATTATAAACATTATTACACGCAAATTTCGCAATAAAGATATTAGTAGGAATATTCCAATTTCTATTTAATTAAAAACACTCAAGTTCATTATAACCCGACTCTCCGTTGTCCTTTGAATTCGAAGCTTATGATAACTTCGCCCTTCATAGCGAACAATGTCCCTCCTGTATATTGGCAATAATTATTATTCTCGCTAACTTGCGATAACATCTTATTAGATGTCTTTGTTATAGCACAATAGAGTTGCTGACATTTTGACTCGGGCCGATGAACTTTTGTGTTGCCAGAAGCATCCTGTTAATACCGGCGAAAGATAAAATACTACTAGAACGAAATAGCATAATAAACTATTACTCCGTTTATGTACATGCGTATACAGGTTTTTTTATAATATAGACTAACGAGTCGAGCAAGACGTGTGCCTTGTAAGCAACATGCCTGTCACATAAAACCACAATGACACGCAGCTGTTGGAACATGAAGAGTCCGAATCATTACCTAGCACTGCACTGCGCTCTTCACCCAGAGACATGACATATTTTATGCCTACACATGTCCTGTAATTTATTTTTAAGTTTATTATACAGTGACGGTCCATAGCAATACAGTGACACGTAGTGACAAGAAGTGTCTGAAATGAATGAAATAAGCCTCAGTGACTTATTAGTCAGAACATGCAATTTACCGTATCGTAAGTTGGTAGGTTCGAATATCGTCTACACCTATAAATGCTTTCCAATTACAGACGTACAAATTTATTATCATCACTGGGTTTTAGAAAGAAAGGCTTGGTTGAAGAAAAATATCGAGAGGAAACTGGAGTTTTCCAACAATCTTTTCGAACTGGTCTACCGAGGTGTAGCATTGACTCTCTCCTTAAGAGAGAAGGTCCCGAATCCCAGCAGTGAGAAAGCTTCTCGCGCTTATGCAGTTACATGATGAGTTCAAACCTTTGCCTAGTACTTCACTGCCGTCGATATCCGAAGATATAAGATCCTCTTCCTCTATAATTTACTTGGTGACATTGCTTTTTTAACTGGAACACTATAAAAAATAATAAATATTGGTGGGCAATTCACACACAACACCATATGACTACAAACGGCAAAGCTTGTACTAAGGAAGCCAGATAGCTGATACAATACTTGTATAGTTTTAAGTACATACTTATTATTCATAGAACACGCCCAGACACAGAACTAACACCACTAAGCAGATAATGTTTGCACATATCTGCTTAGTGGTAGAACAACCGCCATAAGTACTTCCCCATTTACAGTAGAGATTTTTTCGCCATTTCAGTATTTGCTTTACTAACTTTGACAATGAACTTAATAAAAATGGCCAGAACTGCGCGTCATCCCTTCGCTTTCAGCTGAATTTCAGCATAGACTTGTTATGACGAAGACTGTATTAAATTCGATTCGAACAACTGGGGCACAGATATGTAAATACACTAGTTTTTGTAGACAAAAGCAAAAACTTATAAAACACGTATTCTCCATCGAAACTAAAAACAAATAATAACTATATACGACAAATGTGTCGACAAATAAAAGATTATAATATGTGTTGGAAACACGGAGTTCTCTTGATAACAATAAAAAATATATATATATATATATAACATAACCACAGATCATCATATTGCAAACTAGAAGCACCCTGCAGTTTTAGCCGCGTTGTGTTCGTTTTCGTATTACTGTCGTGCTAAAAAGTAGCCGTTGTGATATTTCAGACAATAAACTATCTTAGTTCTTATATGTAAACATAATCCGGTCAACTTTTGCGCTGATTGCGTAACAATAACAAACATTCAATCTTTCTCATTTATAATTAGTGGAATATACCTACTACATAAGTATGACAAAACTAAAGTTTCGTAATGACGAGACCAAAACATGCTCCTCATAGTAATCAACACGCCCATAATAGTACCCCTGTCACTACTTACATACATATAACCTTATACTTTATTTAAGCCTATAATTTACTAGCGGCGTTTCGCGGTGATACCCGCATAGTTCCCGTTTCCGTTATTTTACCGGGATAAAGAATATGTGTTCTTCCAGACTATATGTACTTGCATTCCAAATTTCAGCCCAATCCGTTACGACGTGATTGAGCAACAAATATCCAAACATTCAAACATTGGCATTTACAATATTAATACAAATAAAGAAAAAAAACCTTTATTACCCATCTGGGGCGGTGGGGCACATTTTGATGCGAAAACTGGCAACATTGTTCCCAATGTTTAATTAAATGAAAGGGTCATACTCGTAGTTCGGAGTTCAGTTCGAGTTTTTGCTACAATAACGGAGTAACAACAATAGCCATTTAATTTCGAAATTGTCCGTACAACGTACATGTTACAATTATGAGTGACACGGAGGTATTTTAACACGCACTTTTTTGGTTCGTTGATCTACGCATTTAATGTCAGTGTCTCCTATTAAATATAGAGTTCAATGTCCATAGAGTATATGACTGAAATAAAGAACCTCCCACCTAAATTTAATAAGTTTATTTGTAGACGTTACATAGTTTCATTGTTTAAATTTTTAATGAAAATTACTTAAAGTTAGCATCTATGGGGAAAAATCCACTCCGGCTTTGCACAACATACGTCTTCTTGTTGTGAAATTGGGATCATTTCATTAATGTTTCTAAATTTTTCATCCTCAAAGAATCACTAATGATCTTATCAAATCAATGCCTTATTATTAAAATATACAGTACTATTTCCACTTCCATCAGATGCTTCTTTTACTTTGTGTCTCTCTATGCTATAAAAAATTGGCTGACCTTTTTAAGATGAGTTAAATCTCCTGAGTACGCATCTCCGACACGCATAACAGCAAAATATATTGTCGCACTAGTTTTTAAGGTTTATTGTTACGTGTAATTGTATATCCTATCCTATTCTATTTTAAAGTGTATATCACACTTTATTGACACACCTAATCTCTATCTAGCTGTAGTTATATAGGTGACGAATAGTGCTGTGTAATTGCTATTGCTATTATAAGTTTACTCTTCTATCGGCAGTTCCTATGACTGCCAAATTTTATTTTCAAAACTAATGTGTACTATTTTTGTCAACAGTGGTGTACTGCGACTACAATGGTTCTGGGCGCGCGCTCCACTGGGTCGAGGAGTACGTAGCTAGAGATGTGCTCCCCATACACGCCACCCGATGTACCGCGCTCAGCTACATTTCGGGGCAAAGCGAGTACTACAGGTTAGTTCCACTCATTTAGTCCTACCATAGAAAATATAGAGATATAGGATTTTAGTTTCGCGGATAGCTTTCTGTACGGAGCTAAGCTAATGAATATCAACAATCCTTAATGCCTGAGCGACACGAGGCTAGTTTTTCAAGCTAGGATAGCAAGCTAGTGCTAGTAATCTAGCAAGCTAATACGTTTAGCTTCGTGTAGACAAACCTAGCGTTGCGTAGCGTAGTCTACACGAAGAAGTAATAGCTTTTATAGATTTACACTTGACCGCCATCTCGCCTGATGTTAAACGACAATGCGGTCTACGATGGAGCGTGTTTACCTAGAAATAACCGATTCACTCTCGATTTGAAGACACAAAGATTGTAATCATCGGGGAAAACCCACTCAGGCAACGTATTCCACAGCCTAGACGTTCTTATCACAAAATTAGAGTCAATTAAAATAAAAAGTGTCGAGACGAGCAGGACATGTGCCTGCCACATAACAGCACAGCGACACGCAGCTATTGGAACATCAAAAGTCCATATTATTACCTAGCACTGCCCTGCGCTCGTCACCCAGAGATCTAAGATGTTATATTATATCTCTAAGCCCTGTAATTTCTCTAGAAACAGTGCCCTTCAAACCAGAACACAGTAATGTTTGCCCATTACTGCTTGGCGGTAGAATAACTGGCAAAGGCGTGGTAGTCCCCAGGCGGACTCTGCCAAGAGTCCGACCACTACCCATTATTTCGGGATACATTTTTAATGGAACTAATGTTGTAAATTATTATCATTAGTTCCATCATGGAACTGTGTATGGAACTAGTGGCAACGAACCTACAAAACCATTTGACCGCCACTCGCCTGATGATACACAAAATTTAAACGGTTGGAGTAGACGAGTAGGGCTGATTATGTGATCATGATGGCCTAAAACAAACAGATAGTTGAATCCGAGTCTTTTTGACAAAAGCGTCTTTTATAGTTATCATTATTTTTTTCATTTGATTGTGTAAAGCGTGGTTTCTTTCTTTTCAACTAGTTTAAATAAGTATTGTTTCCCCCAGGTCGGAGGCTGCGGCCATAATCCGCAGCACGGTGGGTGCTTTGCCCGAAGATGCAGTTGTCTTCGGCGCCTCGTTGCCGAGGTTCCTCCGGGCACTGCGACCCAACAAAGCAATACTGTTTGTGTCTTCGCGAGAGACGGAGCGCCAGATTGCGCCGTGGAGGGAGTACGGCGCTGAGGTAAGAATTATCTTTATCGCGAGGTTTACCATCAGACGCAGAATTTGCTCGTCCCAAAAATCTATACCGTAAAAAAGAACGTATACTTTTGATCACTGTTTACGGGAGATGTTATTTATGGCATTTGGTGAATCTGATGTAGACGATTTGTGTAACGTGGATACATTGATAGATGAATGACTGATATACCTACTATCTTTCGGCATGCAAAACACAACAAACAATAAATAAAAAGCTATCTAGAGGTAGTTAAGTCGTGGCCAAACACGTTTTACAATATCTAGGATGGAGTTGACTTAAGCAGTCGGATAGAAAAAGGCACGGTGGTATTAGATCATCATGCAGATTAGCTGAACACTTTTTGAAATGTATCCGATAAAGAACCGATATACTAACCGCAACTGCCGCGATTTTCAAGACTTTCAAGTCTCTTACGAACAAGGGAACTTAGTCTCTCGAACTCTATTCAAATCTACAGGAAATATCCCACATAAATGAATGAAATGTCCCACAAAAAGTTACAAGAACAGATCAGCGATAGCTCTACCAAGGCCACAAGTGTTTGAGTTCTGCGTAGTACCTTTGTATCTAACAACCTACATATTATGTATATGTACTTGTGGGGGCCGAGGCCGGGCCCTTCGATAAGGACGGCCGTGAAACATTATGTAAGTTCAACAAGCACGTAACATTATAAGCTCGCTAAGAGTAAATTGCAGAATATTATGTAGCTTCATATGTCGTCAGGGTATCTGACTCGTACAGATCAGTCGTTTGAGACTGTGTAAATATGAATATAAACATCACTCTCACGTCATCGTTCTGGTTTGAAGGGCATTGTTTCCAGTGAAATCACAGGGCATAGAAAACATGTTATATCTCTGGGTGACTAGCGAAGTACAGTGCTAGATAATGATTTTGCCTTTTTGTGTTCTAATGGGCATTTTCACACGCAAATGCTAGTAGCGTCCCGTAGTTCCAATGGTGTAGTGCCTAATCCCGTTATTTTTCCGTGATAAAAAGTAGCATATATGTCTTTAGCGTTCGATAAATTTTACTCAGATCCTGTCTGTAGTTTTGGCTTCAAAGAGTAACACACCTAAATACAAACAAATGCATTTATAGTATTAGCCAGATTAGAAACATGAGTAGCTCTATGTTCCCACTTCTGGGATTCGTGGTTTTCTCCGACAAGATAGTCAAGGCCATAATCCACCGCTGGTCAAGTGCGCGTTGGCAGACGACGAATGCCCCTGAAAATGTTGATCACTTGTGATGACAAATTCGTGGAATACGTGGAAAACCTCTGCTATATTTAACAGGACTAATTTGTTTAAGCATATTCCTTATACGTGCAGGCGAGTGTAATAAGTTGCTGGCTCCCTTGTTCTCTGAGGAATTTCATCTAGAACTTTCTTGAAACGGGCATAACTTTATTAACGAGACTAAATTACAAAGAAAACTACACTACGCTACATACCTAACCATTTACGCTAAGGACATCTGAATTATCCATAGACCAATTAACATATAAAGATGATCAAGCACACTACCTGTTGGAAACATGCTCAGCCTGCTGGTGGAGTTACCACGCTGAGTGGCTAAACAAACAAAAATAACTTTTGAAAGTCGGAGTGAACAGATAACTTCTACTTCAGCGTTCGTTACTTTCGACTGTCGCTTACCATCAAGGAAGTGATAAAAAAAATTGCAAATGGTAATAAATAATGTATTAAATAGGCGAGTGATTTCAGTAATAAGGTCTCTGGGCAGTTTCCTCTGTTTCGTTATCAGAGGTCGCGTGTTGCGGCCACGCTTGCCAACACGTGATGCTGACTAGTACATACCACATTCTGTTTACCTTACACTGCGTTTTATTATGAGTAGGTATTACGTATAAATTGATTGTGTTGCAACGCGGAATTTCTAGAATCGTATTGAATTAGTTCCAATTTTTCTGCACTTCAGCTTTAACTCAGGACTCTAGGACATCTCCATCTACCATATAGTTTTTATTGTCTCTTACTGAGTGGTTTTTTGTTTTGATGTGTACAATAAAGAGTATATTCTATCTATCTTCATCAAATGTGTACTAGGAACGTTACAAAACCACTACACAGCCCTTTTTCAATAGACTTGACAATAGCCCTAGTGGCTTAGTTGGTAGTAGCTCTGCCTGCGAAGCCGAGGGTCGTGGGTTCGATCCCCACCCAGTGCAAATATTTGTGTGATGAATTCAAATGTTTGCACTGTGTCTGGGTGTCTATGTATGTATTTAAAACTATGTAAGTATTATATCAGCTATCTGGCTGCCATCACACAAGCTTTGCTTAGTTTGGGGTCAGATGGTGTTGTGTGTGAATTGTACACCAATATTTATTTATTATTTATTTATTTAAAAGACTTACCGGCTGCTGAAGGTGATCTGACGAAGGATTCACTATCCTATACACTAGCCGTATTCCATTTAGTAATCCAACAAAGCCGTGTTGGTTTGGCGGTGATGTCGTCCGATCCATAACCACGAGGTCGTAGGTTCGAAAGGTATAGATAGACCTTTTGAGTATTATAAAATAGCAGATGGCGAGAAAATAGGAGTTTTCCAAGAAAGACAACTTTCGAGGACGTGTCTCTCCACCAACCCGAACTTGACCAGCGTGAAGGGTTATGGGTTTGGCTCTGTATTTGTGAGAGAAGGCTTCGAGACCCAGCAGTGGGAACTTAAGCTGGACTGCATATATGTTGTATTCCAACTACTGCAACTCAAGGCTCAAAAAAATGCAATGGTGGACATACATTTTTTTTTTAATAATTAATTTCACACACAACATCATCTAACCCCAAACTAAGCAAAGCTTGTAGGTACTACGGGAGCCAGATAGCTAATGAAATCCTTTTGTAGTTGGAAATACATACATAGTTGTTATACGAGTACATAGAAACATTCAGACACAGAAAGGAAGCCAAAAAGATTAAATCGTGCTTTATATTTGTAATACGAAGGTTGGTAGTTGGTATCTCTAATCTCTGTCATCCCTTCAGTCCCAAATCGCCGTTTCGTCTAAAAATACACACAAGCCAAGCCGTGTCTTGAATGGTTGTAATGAAACGCCTAGAATCCCCACAAATAGTGACGTCAGTGAGGGGCAACGAGGCCCTTGAGCACGCTGTAAAAACGAGGACAAAAGGTTAAGGGCCGGCAGGCACGACATATAGTGCGAATTGCGATGTAAGCTCTGGTTACACCATATAACTATATGGTAAATGAATATACGTATGTCACATTTTTAACAGACTATAAAAAGTCGTTCTAAATTCAGTTGTATTATGTGTGTCACGTAATAACTGCGCCAATTGTGAATCGATTTTAATGTTTTTTTAATGGTTAACTTTTGGTTGGTAGATTGTATTTCAGAAGTGACCTCATATAAATTTTATTGAACTGGGTGTGGTGGATTTTGAAATATGAACAAAAAGATAAAAAATTACTTTTATGTATTTAGACAATGTTAAATTCTTAAATTCTTATGATATTTGGTCGAGTGACTGAATTTAATTTTTAATTTAATTCGGTATTTGTTTTATTTTTCCAACAACTTGCGACCTATTTTGCATTAAAAAGATTTCGCCATTCTCAGATTTTATACTATATCTGCACCAAGTTTGGTTTATCTAAGTTTCGTGGTTTACGGAGATATAGACAGAGATACAGAATTACTTTCGCATTTCCAATATTAGTAGAGATCACGGATCCAAATATCCGTCGTAGAGATAATATAAATTAATGAATTTATGTATAGATATTAAACAATTACATATAATCGCTACACATGAGTTCAGGTGATTCGATTTAAAAATAAATCCGCTGGAGGGATAAATATAAAATAAATTAAATAAACAGGACGCCTTAATGCACGGACAGTGCTAAAACCGTCGCCATTTTTCATCGTGTATTATGTTTGTGTGTAAAATATTGACTCAGCGTTTCTGAACGTCACATGTGTAAACAACCGGATATGCTTGAATATTTTAAAATGACGACGGTCTGGACGGATGATTGTTCGTTAATAAATTCCACTTGGATTTCATTAAGTTACGATAAATTCGGAGAACGAACGCGTATACGGTCAAACAGCTGTGTTTTGTTTATTGGGAAACCGCCGTCTGTTGTTATTTTGGAAGTTATGAGTACTTGTTTGAGGAAAAATGAGAATCGATTCGAGAATCGAATTATGATGCGCGCGCGCACACCGTTATGAAAAACCGTCACCCGCCTGAAGTTAGCTAGTACCTAGATAATAGCAACACAACCATTTTTCGAAAAAGATTTCATTGTATCGAACATTGTTGCTGGTTTATCGGATACATTTCGGAAAGTATGTGACTGATTTGCATGTCTTAACACCACCTTACATTTTTTTCTATCAGATTGTTCGTAACTGGAAAAAGTTACATTGTTTGACGTTCCAAAAAAATTAAGAACTCTTTCGTAATAAGAACGTTTTGGTTAAAGAACACCTTGCCTCAATGACTTTTCCCATTTGAAATAATAAATAAATAAATAAGTATAAATATTGGTGGACAATTCACACACAACACCATCTGACCCCAAACTAAGCAAAGCTTGTACTATGCCGGCCAGATAGCTGATATAATACTTACATTGTTTTAAATACATAGGTACCTACTTATTATAAATAGAAACACCCAGACTCAGTGCAAACATTTGAATTCATCACACAAATATTTGTACTGTGTGGGAATCGAACCCACGACCCTCGGCTTCGCAGGCAGAGTTTACTACCTACAAAGCCACGAGGCCAATAATCGTTGTGTTTTCAAGCCGTGAGTCTTCAAGTTTATTCTAGGTAAGCTCGGTCTATCGTGGACTGCATCGTCGCTTGACATCAGGCGAGTGGGCGGTCAATAGCAAAACTGTTAAAAAAAATTGATTGCATAAATACATTTTCTCTAATTCAGCGACTGAAATCGCGGGACTGAGGAAATATTTTTATAAAAGGTATAAAATCTACATCAAAGTTGTCTCAGAAAATAAATACGCCTTGTATCATACATTTTTTATTATAGAAGGTTTAAATGAGTAAGTAATAAAAATATGCAAAAACAACAATTTGTGACAACGCGGTGAAATAAAATTTGTGTTGTTTCATAAAATGCACAAAAAACATTGACTTATTTTGCACCTGTCCAATATTTTATCATTAATAAAAGCGTTAAATGTCTCAAAAATTATCAAAATAAATAAAAAACGAGTGACCTTTACATCAGCCGCATTAGATCTGTAGCGTCTGAAATGTTATTTTTTTACAAATGCATTTTCCGTCGTTTTTTTACGAAGTCACTCCCATAAAAATATCAAGGTAAATGAGAGAAAAACGTCACATAACATTAAGAGCACCTAGACTGTGGAATGAGTTGACTGAGTGGAGTTTTATTCAAATCGAGAGCGAATCGGTTTCTTCCAGGAAACCGCGCTCCATCATAGAGCGCATCGTCGTTTAACATCAGGCGAGATGGCGTTCAAGTGCAAAACCAATAAAACTTAAAAAAAAACTTTTTCGTCAAAATATGTAGTTTATCTTTTAAACTACCATATTAAATTATTACCATTCGCACTGCTATCTCTTTGTTTACATAATATCTCTGAGATGGTGGAACGAATAAGCGTAACATATTAATCGCCAATACATTTTGTTATTGTAACTTTCCTTAATTAAATATAAATCACGGTTCGCGGAAAAAGTCGCCAGACTATACTAGTTACGTAGTAGCAAATTTGATTAAAATTTATTTTATTAAAAGTATAGTAAGCACGAACGATAGGCCATTATGTGCTGATTTGAAACTATTATGCGAGCTCTATTTAAATGGCCGAGTCATGCAATATGGCTGCGGTTGTCGACCTTATTGATTTAACTACTATTCTCACTCGCTGGCCACAAATATTTAATGGAAATAGTTTCTGTACTGTCTTTTTCTTTAGGCAGCGATATAATGATTGTGTTAAACGGTTAAAGTTGAAATGTGCCGGTTTTCTCATGATGTCTTGTTTCCTTTCATTATTCATTGTATATTAGCAGCCTACTTTATGTTCCATATCATCCTTATTCTTCCTGTTTGTTCATTTCTAGGGAGATATAAGGGTGCCGATTTGGAGGTGATCCTCACTACCAGGCCGAGTTCCTAAAACCTAGGTATATTTACAGGTGTTCGGCCTCCTACAGCCTTTTAACATTGGCTGCGTCAGGGCTTTGTGGACTTTATGCTCCCATTCCTGGAACTCGGGGCCTTCTCTCACAGCTAGAGAATCAAGGTCATAATCCACCACGCTGGCTAAATGCGCGTTCGCGAATTCCGTAAGTCCTTGAAAGATGTATCTTTCTCAGAACACACTGGTTTCTTCAACGTTAAACCCAGTTGTGATCACAAAGTAGGTGGCAGGATTCGAACCTAGTTTATGATTACAAAATCGGACGTTCTCGTTCCTATGCTAATACGGTTTTAGTGCCTTCGGTAGTTAGTTCTTGTCTTTATTTTAATGTTTGCAGCACCAGCGCCCGAGGTTTACCCGTGTGGTTCACATCCCGTAATTTTCCCTGATAAAACATAACCTATATGCTATTCCGATAACACGACTCGTTCAGTAGTTGATTCGACGTGATTGAGCAACAAACAGTCAACCACGCAAACTTTCCCATTCATATATTAAATAGAATATGATATTTTTGTTCACAGGTCATAAAAATATCCGAATCCAAGGAAGGGTTCATCGACTTGAACACCCTGGAGCTCAGGTTGCAGCAGAATTCTGGAACGGGCAAGAAGATGATCGGCTTCTTCCCAGCCGCCTCCAAGCTGACGGGGGTGCTGGCTGATGATGTGGCCACTACACTTCTTCTGCATCAGTACGGAGCTTGGGCTTTCTGGGACTATACGTGAGTAAAGATCCTTTCCAGCATAGCAAAAACCACCTATAGCTAAGTAGTGTCTCTGGGCTTATTCCACACTTTTTCCTTTTCATTGGGCCATTGTGCGATTCATAAACAATTCATTTTACTTTTTATTCGTGTGTGCTTCGAGTAGTTATGTTGCAATGCAGCATAAACATTCCACTTTATGTACCCACTGGTGGTGATGTGGTAGACAGTTCGGCAAAGACGAGTTGGCAAATGACCTGATGGTGATGGATGGTGGTGATGATCATTAAAAATATGTCGGTTCTTCAAGATGTTTTCTTTCACTTTGAAACCAGTCGTAATGAAGAACTTGTGGAATTGCAATTCAACAATAGCGTAATTTTTTGTAGTGTGAAAGAATGTGAAGCGCACATCTCAAAATGTCTGGTCTTTACAGGCTCGTAGCACCGTCATCAGCAGTGGACATGAATCCTACCTTTCCTGGACTAGAAGAGGAAATGGTGAAGAAAGATGCGGTCTTCTTCAACTGCGAGAAGTTCGTCGGGGGAGTTCAGGGACCTTACGTGGCTGTGGTCAAGAAAGAAGTGTTCAAAAATACGCCAATCTACTCCGAAGATGTTGAGGTAAATTAATTAAGTTAATTCTTTGTCTTGAAAATGTATCTTCTTCTAAATAGGTTGTTTTGTAATTTGCTGCACAAGAGCAAAAAAGTCCAATACGTTACATAATGGAGATAAACACACTGAGTATTAATTTAAACACATTTTAGGAATACAATAATTAAAAAAAATGTCTTTATTTATTTAATAACATCAATGTAATATTAAAGCAATAAAATAACAGCTTTAAGCAGTTTTAGTGTCTAGTTAGCGATTGATTCTGTGTTTTTTGTCTTTTGTAATTTACCTAGTTCTAGAGTCAAATAAAAGTGTATTTAAAGGTTATTTATTTATGGATTGACGACAGGAATAGAGATATGGTATGCTAGAGACCTATATTCAGCATTGGGATCAGGTAAGCTATAAATGATGATGATAATGAAGTTTCAAGATAATATTGTTGTCATCAGGTAAACTAGAGCGCACTTGTTCAAATCAAAATTACAAATAAGACGAATTCGGAAGTTCGAATCAGTCGAAAACGTAAAACAATCAATGTATAGTCTTTAGACTGCTTTTCAGTAACGAACCTAGCAAACTTTACTAAAGTGAAAGTTAATATTTCGTACTAATTATAAGAATGTACAATGTACATAATATGTGCGAAACGTAAAGAGGTCGCGACCGCTATCCACTTGAAAAATGCTGCTGGATACGATTGAAACTTAAACGTGTATCAACCATATAACACGCAGTTAATCCGTAAATTTATTAAAAATATAATATATAAATTATGTAGTAATTTCAATAATATTTTTTACTTAATTATTATAGCCATACAGCTACAAACAAACGACTTAGCGGCCTGGATGAGTAGGTATTAGGTATAAGCGATTTAATGGGATGCAAACAAAGGATCTAGGTTAAACGGTTTTATGATACCTACTTATTATCGATACTTAGGTACGAAAATTTGCCACAAAACAGGAAAACACGAACAAAAATCACATCTCATAATAAGTCATATTTACCTAGGTCTTCTCGTGACCACGGCGGTTGTAACGCTGCCGAAACGTCGAGGTATTTAAACAATGAATTAAATCGTGGTTAAGTCCTGTACATTATAAACATTATGTGTTGAAATCGCGAAAGCTCAAAAACAATATAGGTATTTATTATTTATACATCTTCTCTGTGTGTGGTTGTAATCTGCTCCTAAACGGCTGAATCGATTTAGATTTTTTATTGTGTCTTCAAATGGACTCGAGAATAGCTTAAACGCTCCACACACCAGTCCTAAAATCAGAGGAAATGACGTAAAAGTAGTAGGGAGGAGCCTACATGGCACCATACGATTGGTGATTTACTGGTGGTCCGCTCCACTAGTTTTACGTAATTTCCTCTGAAATTAGGGCTCGTGTGTAGAGGGTTTTAGACTAAAAAAATATATTTAACTCAATTTCTGATATTGTCAGATAGTTTTTGAGTATGCTCTTATGAACGTTCAAAAACAGAAGTCCACTGAATGTTCCCACTTCTGGGACTTGTGGCCATCTCTCACAAGGAGAGAGTCAAAGCCAAAATCGACCACACTGGCTATAAAAATCCATGGCGGTTTAGCAGTTAGAACTTCCGATTTCACAGTCGTGGGGTTGTGGGTTCGACTCCAGATTGCACTTCTGATTATTTTTCCAAGTGCAGATGTACGAGTTTGTTACTACTCGCTTTAATGGTGACAGAAAATATAGTGAGGAACTGGCGTTTCCAAGGAAATGTGTCATCGGTCAATTCTCACTTAGCCAACGTGATGAAGAACCCAGTGGATACTGGCTAGGCCGGTGGGAAAGTGGGTTCCTTATGCTAATCGCTCCTATTGGTAAATACACTCTGGAAGTGTGTCTTCTTTAATAGTATGAGATCCGTCTGCAGAATCGGTGCACATCGCGTATTTGCTTAAAACCATTATTATTGTAGGTTATCCGTAAGACATAGACACAATACTATTGCAGAGTCTTTTGTAGACCTTTTTATGGGGTATTAACTGCTGTACATTGTTTTGATCGAACTCGTAGGGGACAGCCAGCGTTTGCAATGTAAGCGCAAAAAATAATTAAGAAGACTAGCGGCCAAATTTTGATAAACAACCTTGTAGATGTATGTACAGTACATTTATTGTCCTAATCGTAAATTTGCATAAAAATTAGATTTTCGGCAAACACGCGATGAGTGCATCTATTCTGCAGCCGGAACTTAGACTACGTTTGTCACCAGGTGTTAAGTGAGAGAATAGAGGAGATGAAGACTGTGAAGGTGGTGCGGGCAGCCATTGCCATGCAGCTGAGGGACGCCGTCGGTCTGCAGAACATCGCTGACAAACAGGACAGTATCACCAGGTAAGAGTCTATTTCAAAATCATTCAACCAATCAGCATATATATTTAACTAACCTAGAGTTTCGGCTTCAGCGTCGTGTGAACGTTCTCTCCCTTTAAATATTATCGATGGGTAACATAAGCGTCATAGTCTTGAATGGGTACTGCTTGCGAGAATTGCATTACTCATGGCACATATACTACACAAAAATGTATGTTTAAAGTGCCATAAAAATGTCTAAAATGTCACTCACATAAAAAAATATGTTACAAACAGCAATCAGCGCTCGAACAAGAGTTTGAATTGGAAGAAACTGGATTGCACGCAATTCATTGTTGAATTTATGAATTTACGTATGCAGATATTGATATTAAGATACATATATATCAGTGTTAGTGTACTTATTAAATGAGCATTTGCTTAAATGCGTTATAATTATTATTAATTACGAGTAACTAGTGCGCAACTTTCCCCTCCCGCAAGAAATGACAGAAAGATTTGAACAATACTTTTTAGTTAAGGCTACTCTCCCTTCCGTGCTTGCGCGGAGGATCGAGTTGCTCGATGGTGCTAGTTTATTTCAGTTTATGTTTAAAACAAACGTTTTTTTATGAATTGAAAAAAACTGGGTAACTGAATACAACATTTTTTTACACATTTTTTCGTCAAAATATAAATCCGTATATTGTAAATTTGCGCAGAAATTTACAATTGCTTACCGACAACTATCAACCGTGCTTTAAATCTCATTTTATAACCTTATCGCAAAAAATGCAAATGTTTTCTGAAATTCAAATTGAACGCAAAAACTCAGCAAAGTGGGCGAACGTGACGATTTGACGGATGATAGGAACGACTTCTGCCGTCCTTTCGTTTACATTACCTCACTGGAGTAGGAAATGCTGTCATCGCTAAAACGTCCCAAGCCGAATGCCGGAATAAAACATTAAAAACTAGTGAAATTTTAAGACACCTGTAAAACGCAATACGCGACAAAATAGAAAAATAAACTGTTGACTTTATTGCTGTTTTAATTGACGCAGAATAAGATTTATTTTACCTATTTGTCACAAGATACTGCGACATTGCGTCGCGATGTAAAAATAGAATGTCACGATAAAGTCGAAAGAACATTTCTTGAAATTTTATCATAATTTAGACAAAATATTGTAGAAATATTCATCGTTAATAACTTCATATCGTTAAATGCGAAATCTACTAATTTTCTAAATTTGAAAGTTTCTGAGGATGATTACTAAAGAAACGTTACCAAAGAGATTTGAATGAAATTTGATAAATATAAAGATAACTAGCAGCACCCCGCGGTGCTACCCGCGTAGTTTCCGTTACTGTAATTTCCGTTCCGGGATAAAAAGTATATCATTTTTTATCCCGGGAAAATAACGGTGTCGGTTGAAACCGCGGGGGGTCGCTAGTCTTCAATATTTTTGATTTCGGTTTCAGGATTTTTACCAAAATATCACGCTTTGTGTTTCAAACGGTACCTTGAATTTTGCCCCCGCTTTCGACTTGATCCGACCCTGGCGAGCTTTAAATATTCTTGTTTAAATATTTGCGTATCGGAAGCGAGGCAAAGGAAAATCACTGACTCGGATGACTCTGAATGAGCTATAGGTATGTTTGTGAATCGTGAACAGGGTCTATATTCTCTAGTTGCAAAACTCTAAACAATAACTAGACCCTTTAAATGGACTACCAAAAGTCTGGAAATCAAAGGTGTTCTAGAGAAACCTTGTGAGGTTTACATGACAATTGTCTTGTGATTATTATTGTGTGCAGAAATAAATTGGATAAAGTCTACAACGTACTAGATGTAACTATTTGAACTCTCACAATTTTAATGACCCACAGAGTAGTTTATACACATTCAATGTTATTTATTTATTGTCAGTACGTGCGTGCTGTCCTCTTATAAAATTCCCGCGGGTTTTGTAATTAATATCTGAGTAGTACTGTGAGTACATTAGATAGATTAATCATATTAATTATAATCAATTTTATGATAGTCATGAATGAGGCCCACACTAAAGTATTTTTGAAGTACAACCTATTTTAGGCACGATATAGTTTTAGTAGGTACATACTGTTCCCATTAAGTTACCGACACTTCTATTTAACATCATTTATTGTGTTTTCACTACTGTCGGCACTCTTAAGCTTAACTTCCGTCTTACCTGATGTTCAACAACGACGTGGTCTACGTTGGTTTACGCTTCCCAAAAAGAAACCGCAGTACTTTTCCATAAGACGTGCATAAGCTAAAAGTCGCTTCATAAGTAATGAGTACGGAAAAGTAGTGAAACCGCTTCATTTGACTTATAACTAAGCGTGTTTTACGTTTTACATTTGCTGTAAGAGAATACAGCTCTATCTACTTCTGACATGAATGCCTCATTGAACATACAAATTAATTCATATTGCTATCCGAAGCGCCTCCGTGAAGATTTACTTTATTGTAGAGACAAAAATAGATTAAAAATAACTTCTTAAGTAGGTTTTGTTACGTGACGACATAACTATTTACACAATTTTGTCACACAAGTAGCCAATTTAGTATGTACTTGTACTTACTAACTCTGTTTGTTTCTTCGAACGCAGATATACGTTGCTTGGAACGTATTATATTATTATTTCACTCATAAACATATTACTTATACTTAGGTATGATTTTTTATTGCATTAATTGTAGTAATATCATAGAATAGATAAGTAATAGGACCGCTTGCAGATTCAGCTTGGTGATGTACCACGTCTTTGTCTGTTATTATACCGAAAAGCAGTAATTTACAAATATTAATGTGTTCCGGTTTCAAGGCAATTAGCTTTGTCATCTTATAACTCGCAGTGCAGTGCTAGACAGTAATGGAAATTCGATACGGCTCTGTGCTGTTATGGGCACACGTATTGCTTACTATCAGGCACACGCATAGCAAGTCTCAGTCCTTATTAAAAAATAGTGAACGCTTATTACGACACTGTTTATCTTACTGATGTATAAAGCAGTTAATATTTTGTGTCAATGCGTTTAACCCTGGAACCACCAGTCGGATTAAAACACGATGCATCCAACAACCCTTTATACCCAATATAGTGAAATCATAGGCTGCAATCCCGCCAGTACCCCAGCGTATTTTCATAGAGCAGATGTATCCAATAGTTTAACACGGCTGGCTTTAATCGTGAAAAAATCGTGAGGAAACCGGCGCATTCATAGAAATACAACAAAACAGGTCTTTAGTGAACTAAACAGGCTGAAGTGAGCCAAAAACCTGTAACATTTTCGAATGCAGTCTAATTAGTAGACAGTTTTCGACATGAGTCAAACAACTTTGAAGAGAAGTGGGTTTAAGCTAATGTTGTATTAAGTATGGCAGAAGTTTCGGGTCACATGAAGAAAAACGAGAGTTTCGGCTGGGCTGGTTATGCTACTAAACAATCGGCAATTTCTTTAAAAATATAAACAAAGTTCATTCCTCTCGCACATCGCAAAGCCAATGCTATAAAAACACCCAGATCATGCAAGCATTACATAAACAGTTAAATTACAGCGCGATATAAATAGGTAGGAAAAACACGAACAAAACTGAAAAATAACAATCTTACAGGCAATGTTATGTAACATTCTTTGTTATACCTTTGTTGCTACCTATGTTATAGCTTTTTTGATAATTATTGAGTGACAGAATTATCAAAACATGTGCCTGGTGGTATGCAACGCGCTTGTCTATATCACCATAGTGCCACCATGCTGTTTGAACATGAAGAGTCCAAATTACTGCCTAGTATCATACAACGCGCTTGTCAACAAGATATGTATGATTATTTCTCTCTATGCCCTGTAATTTATCTGGGAACATTTCACTTCAAACTGGAACACAGAGACTATGAGCAGTAACTGGCATAGATGTGAAACTTCCCCAAGCGAAATATGTGAAAGGTCCTGCCATTACTAAAATAGTTTACTGTAGTTTTCTAATTATTTGTCGAGAGGAGGAGGATATTTGAAAACTTTTCTGTGGAGAAGCTAGTTTGGGTATTTCTTTTGTTGTTTTTTTTGCTATATTTATTTTGAAACATAATACCTAAGTGAGACATTTAATTAATGGAAATTATTATTACGTATTAAAAAATGTAGAAGCTCAAATTTGTCTCACTGATCTGTCTTTATTTGTTTGATGTTTTTGACGTCGCAAACGTCGATTTCGGCTTGACTCAAATCAAACATTTTGCAGGTTTGCTTTGTTTTTTGATTCGCCTAATTTTTGATTAACAACGTTAAAACGTCAATAGAAATTTTATTTTTTGTTTACAACGATTTGAACGCAATGCGAGTGGCGAAACTCTATTCATACGGCATTTGTGTCCGCGGAAAATTCTGCGAAATACGTAGAATATTGGCAGAGCCCCGAGTAGGTGATTTGTTCTGTTAAAAGCTTTGCGTACTTCGCTGAAATGGCGTTATTACCTGTAAGTGCCTGAAATGGATACATTTTATGAGATCTTGAGTATTCCTGTAGAGTTAGCTGCTGAATGTTACGCTACATATGTAAAACTTGAGCCTTATACATTTCTTCCATAAAACCGGCGTGGCTGCTTATAATCAGTTCTTGTAGATTTGTTAGGGGCTTGGGAGATCTGCCTATTGTAGTCTGTTAGAGTTTTAAACTAACGACGCTAAGAACTATTCAGAAAAAAAGACTTAGTATTCGACAGTGGAATAAAACTTTCAGTTCTATGATTATTGTTAGATTGCAAAGTCCTAGCGTCCCTTGTGTTGCGACTGATCTTTGTATCACTGATCGTTTCTGTCTGTATCATATATCAATAAATAATTGACTATTGAGTTCTGAACATTATGCTGGGCTGGCTGTACTGCTAGCACTGTGCAGGTCTATTGCTTACCATCAGACGTATGACTTGTTCGCCCCGTCACTCTAGAAAAAAAAATATTTTAAAATTACATTTAGTTTCCAAACGTCATGTAGTTTTTCTGAGACAATAACATAATACTAGAAAAAAATGGCACTTTTAATGGCGTCCGTTTTTTCTTAAAAAAATTAGATTACATATTATATTTATACTTGACATTGGCGAAATTGTGAGGCTAAACCACAAGAAAAGCCATAAACCAAGAGTTGAAGTTGAACATAATACTAACAGAGAGAAACCAGACGATATAATTACAGTCAAGTTATAAAAACATGACCAACATTATTATTTGCCAAATACAACTTAGCTTTGTCAACATTTGCCATTTGCAGTTGGTTCACAAAATCGCGGACTTGGCGCCATACCGTTGCCGTTGGCGAGTGTATCACGCGCTAACAATATGGTTAGGTTTGTATGCGACTTTGCTCAGTCTACGGGGCCGTAGACAGGGTAGGACGCAGATGGATTTGTGCCAGGGGGCAATACATAATAGTAAATATTACTGGGCATTTCTCAAATAACACCATCTAGCCCCATACTAAGCAAAGCTTGTACTATGGGAGTCAGATAGCTGATATAGTAAGTGTGAAAGCCAGATAACAGATATAATAATTGATATAAAATTATAATTGCGTAATACCTAACGTAATACTTTATACCTAATATGTGAGTACTTATTGAAAAAATCCTGTATAATAAAATTTGTACGCAGAAATAGGCAAGAACATGTGATATAAAACTCGAATTACATCTGTACACGGCAGTAAATGTATGTGCTACGAACATGTTACTAACAAATAAACAATTCGATTTGAAAGTTACTTGTATCGAACCGTTATTTGTTACTCTTACATGCTGAAACTAAAATAAATGTAATATATGACGGGATAATTAGAGGAACGTTAACTGCGCGGGTAAAACGGTAGGATGCTAATTGTACACTATTTAGATTTCATGGAATTTATTTTACAAGATATGTGACATTGACATTGGTCCCCATATTACCGCCTTAGTACGCTCCTGGACAGCTGTAGGTCGTTGTATGTCTATAATAATGATAATACAGACTAGCTGGACAAACTTTACTTGACCTTCCTCTATATCGTTAGACCTTCAACGTATAGGTATCAAAATCAGAACGAATATTTAACCAGGTACCACTACCATACCTCCTTGTTAACAGCACAGGAACAAAAAATAGATTTAAATTTAGTTAAAGAAGACTCCAAACTCTTCCAACAATCGTTTAAATTATGTCCGAAAAATGAATCTGTTTTGAGCTCACTCAAGTTAACGAAGATATTAATTAAAATGTTACCATATAAAATGGCAATAAAAACTTGATTTATAAATTCATTAATTGTTATGTAAGTCCTTGGCCTAAAATTGGTTCGTCCTTGTTAAAACTCCTCCATTTAACCCTTTCCTAATCACCGCAGTCACGTATAGAAGACAAGACAAGCGCTTGCAGGCCCTGTGTATTAACAAAGCCTATAAAAGACGCGCAGAAAATAGGGGTGCCAAACAAAATGCTTAATTATGAATAAATGCAAATTATTACTAACTATTGATGCAATATTTCGCAAAATCGAATATTCTAACGTAATTTGTCTATATCAAACATTAGTTTTTATTGAAATTTGTCAAAATGATTCAAACATGTATTTACGATTTTAATTTTACCCATTGGAGTAAGGGGCGCGGCAGTGTTTATAACGTGGCGGTCAAAAGGTTAATAGGCCAACGTTGCCAATATAATAAACACTTTGGCATTGAAGAATTGGCTTCGCATTGTGAAAATACTCGTATTTAAAGTGAATAATATATTTTTAATGATGAAAACAATAATAATTAATTAAGACGTGTTATTGACTAGGTCAACTGAAATGACACACCCGAAACACAATGTCAATAATATAATTATCATCATCCTTCTATATGGTACTATTGTATATACAATGCGCTATCTATTATTATAGATAGATAACTCTTTATTGTAATTTAAAAAAAGAAGTATTATTATAATTTTGTAATCTATATATTTTATGCCTTTCTCTTAATTTATACTGTGTCTCGATATTGCGACAATTGAGTCCAGTGGTTATCAGTCAGTATCTAGAGTTCGATTTAAAAGAAATAGTGTTTTAGTATACGCCTTTTTCTCTTAATTTGTCATCTACCGCGGTTCTATACAAACCTGTAGTTAATGGTGAGATTGTCTGAATAATAATATCCAAGTATCAGCTTTTTACAAAGTTCAAATGAAAGTATACACGGTGGTTTCTAAAACACTATTTCACAATATAACACACTATTTCTAAAACACTATTTATATTTTTTTTGTCTGTCTGTCTGTTTGTTACGGCTTATCTACGCAACGACTGGACCGATTTTGACGGGACTTTCATTACCAGAGAGCTGATCTTCTAAAGCATAACATAGGCTACTCCTACAAAATATTTAAGGCTCCGTGAAAAAAAAACAACTCTTAAAACGCGGATGAAACCGCGAGCACAGCTGGTTAATGGATAAATAGGAAAAATGAAAAAGAAAAGATACAACACAATGTCCAAATTTCAACTATTAACACCCAGCGCTGCTATTTTACAAGCTGGGTGCTGTATGTTTGTTAGTCAATCACTCAGCATACTATAGACAAAAATACCTCGGTTGTTTTTAAATTAATCTTCCCGCCTCATTTCCAAACATCTCCTCAAGGCTTCCACGAGCCAAAAACTTGTCAAATAACGTATCGGTATAGAAATGTTCTATTTTGTAAAGTTAAATATACTGAAATAGATAAAGTTGATCCTAAGTCAAGCTTAGCTTTCTAGAGGTATAATCGGTGATATTCGTATAGAATTTGGAGATTCAAAAGAACTTTATTTTTCCTATAAGAAGAAAATTGTAATAGGTACAACCCGTGCAAACACTTTATATTTCTCCTTGAAAAAACAAAATGGTTTTAAACATAACTGGCGGAATCCCTAATAAGTATTCCGCGCCAAATAAATAGTTATAAATGGGTTCTGCAAAACACTGCGATTATAAAAAAAAAAAACATATATACGGTCGAATTGAGAAATCTTCTTTTTTGAAATCGGTTAAAAAGCTGACTGTTTTAACAACGAGTAAACTATCTCTGCAAGCTCTCAAAGCTTTAACACAGCAATATTTTATTGGTGTATCACATTGAATGCATTGTGCATTCAAGGTTATAAAAGCTTGGTAACCAAGATACTCAGACTTCCTAGGAAGTCTACATCTATGATTGAAGTTCAACAATTACCTCTATATTAGTGTTGTCTATTCGCAAGCGTAGGTATATCAAAAGCAAATATTGTTTGCGTCATAGATTGTAGCACGGTGCTTGTGGTTTTTTTGCCGACACTTCCTGGTTATACGCCAGGATGATAAATGCCCAAGTGATGTTGCGAATATCAAATGAATTGCTCGCCAGATGATTTAGATTAATTTTATTGAGTCTGAAATAGTTGCGCAGCGAGCTGGCAGTGTACGGACGGTTCGATCAATTTAGCTTTGAATTGAATCACAAATACATTAATTTAGTAGTGGTGGGACTATTTTTACCATTTCCAGTTATTGTACCGGTAAGCAAACAGTCCGGGGTGAAACGCAATTTTTCCTGAGAAAGTACAGGGCATGGAGATAATTCATCATATCTCTGGGGGATAAGCGTAGAGCCGTGCTAGGTAATGATTTGGATTCTGATGCACCAATGGCTGCGTGACACTATGCTGTTATGGACGGTTGTGTTTCTTATCATTAGGCACATGCTCTGCTCGTCTCGTCACAGTTATGTCAAACAATAGGTTCAGACATGAGTGTTTTAGATTGTCTAGCAGCGCAAATTTTTAAGAAAGAATTTTACCTCAAAAATGATTTCAAAAGTTCACAATTTCGTTATAAACTAGTTTTAATGCCGAAGAAAACATGGAGACGAAATTGACGTGTACCTTCACTGTACTACATTAGGTACTACATTACATTAGATACTACATTAATAAAAACTTTTAAAGTCACTGGAATCCATATAGGAGAAATATCAAATAGGTCAGCTTTCTCGTTTTTAACTCTTTGATCCGTAAACACAATAAATATCTCGATAGTTAGGGCAACGCTTCTTTTATAATAGTATCACCAATGTATTTCCGGAGTTCTCGCTGAAATACAGTTTATAAACAATCTGAAATCTAGATTATACCAACTATCATTAATCTTTCGTCGTCTCTACTCGAGAGACGCAATTTCTAAAATCTCAAAATAAATATATACAGAATACCCCAGTGCAGATACGTTTGCTAATAAAATTACTCAGAGTCTATTTTGGCTTACGTAATATCTTTCCAGACAGTTTGCTTGCTTGTTTTCACATTTATTTACATCGTTTACAAGATAATTTACAAGGTGATACGAGTCTAAACAAATTGATCGTTAAAAGAATTTTGGCGCCGCTTTCGTCTTTTGACCATCTTGTCCTCTGCTGTGCTCCAGCAAGACTGTGTTTTGAGATTTGACCTGAATGTATAATGTTATGGGTGTTTCTGAGTACATATTTATAGTTTTATTTCAGTTCCTAATAAAATTGTGTGTCCTGTATTTCATTCAAGGGCTTAAGCCCTTAGGCTTAAGTGCTTAAGTAAGATATAGGGTTAGCATAAAAAAAATTAAGATTTATAGCGACATAATAGTCCAAGATCCCAGAACCGCCAGACGTCACGTATTTTCTTTTGAACGAAATGTGGACGATTGAGTAGTTAGTAGGTACTAAGAACACATGCTTACTCGCTATTTGCTTAGACGGCTAATTTTGAGATATGGGGGCCAGAAGATACATTACTTCCTTCACGTATTTTGTAATAACTGATTTTCACGTATGTTGTAGGCAATATCTTTGAAAATAAGGCCTCAATACTCCCAGACACTTTCCGTTGGCCGTTTTGCTTAACAGATGCTTTAAAACTCCTAAAATAATGACTTAACTTCACTTAAATTCTCATACTCCATTTGTATATATATTATGTTTATCAGACAACTATTTTAAAGCCTTTTTTGAGAAGACAGACCGATCTAAGGGGCCAGTCATCCCCTAAACTCATAATCTCGTACATAAATGTTTTATGTACCTTCTGGACCCCATATCTCTCAAAATTGTCCGTCTAAGCAAGTTAGCGGGTAAGCATGTGTTCTTAGTACGTACTAACTCTACTCAATGGTACGCATTTCGTTCATCAGAAAATACGTGACGTCTGGCGGCCCTGGGATCTTATTCTATAACTCTTTGTAGTGTTCATTGAGTAGTTTTATTTTTGAAAGAAACCTATGACAGTTTTTCAAGTGGCCTATAGACTAGTGCAGAAAGCGCAAGGACTATGCTAATATAATCTTGCCGTACTCAACGATTATTACACTGTAAATCTGTTTGTACCTACATTTAAGCAACCTTAAGATCTTAGTAAACACAGTATGGCAATAAATAAATTCTTATTCTTATAATCTCTCACGACCACTAGCACTAAGACACCTCAGACAGTATGACCTCAGCTTAGGCTGTCATATGGGTAAGTAGGGTAAGTCAAGGAACGACCTACTCTACGACCAGATAACTAATCGGCGTTGGCTTTAATATTTCTGTCTTTATTATTTCAAGTGCAAAAAAGAGAGAGAGAGAGAGAGAGAGAGAGAGAGAGAGAGTAATATCTAAGCTAAGACAGTTTTAGTTAGGCGGCAGACTCTCTGGTATCCCAGAAGAGAGTGCCCTACGGTCCTAGTGGGGATTAGGGATTGCAATCCGGTGTCATTTTCAGTCCGGGCGGATCCGATACGATGCCCGTCGATCCGGCGGGATTGATCAAATCTGAATGATTTTTACTTTTCGGTTCAAAATGAATAATAGTTTGTAAGTTAATCATTGTCATTGTACATATCGGCAGATGTGGTTGTCAAGGTCAGGATGGATAGTGTTAGCCCTTTTGAGCAAACATGATTATCATCCATCATCATTATTTTACATCCAAACATACATACAATTATTATTTTACATCCATACAAACATCCATTATTTTACCAAAAAATGCTAGCACCGAATTCGGTAAAAGGTTAATGATGCCGCCGGATTACCGGATCTGTTTTTCCGGATTGCAATCCCTAGTGGGGAGGATCTAGCTTCGTAAAGTAGCACGTCAATTGTAGGATACCTGCTACCAGGGTTGGAATTAATCTATTTCAATTCTGAAATTCTCGCTCTTTTACTTTACGGAGACTTTTCATTATCTTTATAAATAATTAGCGGTCCGCCACGGCTTCGCCCGTGGTACATTCTACTAATCCTATTTCCTACTAGGACTTACTTCCTACTCCTACTATGCAATTATATAATTATATAAATCAATGTTTGGATGTTTGTTGCTCAATCCCATCATAAATAAGGGACGGATGGGGCTGATGTTTGGAACACAGTTAGATTATAGTCTGAAAGAGCTCGTAGGCTGCTTTTTATTCCGGAAAAATACCAGGAACTTGAACTGCTCCAGTAAAACCGCGGGGCGCCGCTAGTACTTTGAAATAGCGTATAGCGTTCAGCAAACACGTACATATCCAACGGAGAAAGATTTTTTTAAATCGGTCTTGTAGTTCTTGAGATTAGTGCGTTCAAACAAACTCTTCAACTTTAAAATGTTAGTATAAATCAGAACGGCTCACTATTTTCCCTCAAAGTAGAATCTCTTTATTTTACAATATTACTTAGTATTATTGTTGTCAATTCGTGACTCACTATAGTAACACAAAGAAATGCCTTTGTCTTCAGTAAATAGTGATACAAGTAACATTATAACAATACTAACTAAAATAAGGGGTGTAAGGGGGACCTCAACATCTAAGTGTCCCCAAAACTGTCAACCTCACCTGCCCGTGGTGCACCCTGCCGACCAACAAACGAGGCTCTGACGACCGACCGATGGCGGGATAACCATCCAAATAGCCGTGCTGTAAATATAGCTGTGACGGGCAGCAGCGTCACATGCATAAGATGGCACGGCACTGCGGTCGCCAACCCGCATGCCCAGCGTGGCGACTATGGGCAATACCCCCTTTATGATAGGTCCCAAAAAGAAAAGGCCCCTAGTTCCCGGCCGCCCTGCTATTCCTGGCCAAGGCGGCGGTCATGGTAACGGCAGGGCAGGGGTGCGAAGAATCCCCCGGGCTACGGTAGGCCGCCAAACCCAATTGACCCTGGCTGTGCATAACGGACGGACGATTCGAGATGACGATAGGCTCGCTCAGCTGGAAGAAGAACTGACCCACATAAGGTGGCACATTCTCGGGTTATGCGAAGTCCGAAGACAGGAGAGGACACCGTAACCTTGGAATCGGGCCATCTAATGTATTACCGTGAAGGTCACCAGCTGTCGCAAGGTGGTATCGGGTTTCTGGTCCACAAAACTCTCCATAACAACGTTTTAGAAATCGCAAGTGTGTCTCCGAGGGTCGCATACCTGGTGCTGAAGTTGACCGAGAGGTATACCCTCAAAGTGGTCATGACGTACGCACCCTGGGAGGCATACCCTGATTCAGGGTGGAAGCTTTGTATGAGGATATAGCGAAGGCTTTACATAACACCTCAAAGCCCACTTCAACGTTGTTATGGGGATTTTAACGCCAAAGTGGGAGTACGGACTTGCAGTGAATCGGTAGTAGGACCATATGGTTTGGGAAGACGAAATGACAGGGCCAAATGCTGATCGACTTCCTCGAAAAGAAAGGCTGTTTCTGATGAATTCGTTCTACCAGAAACAGCCTCAGAGGAGGTGGACATGGCGAAGCCCCGACGGACGGACGAAAATGAGATTGACTTCATTATTGCGGATAAACGGCGTATATTCAGGGATGTCTCAGTGATCTCTAGGTTTGCTACCGGAAGTGATCACAGGCTTGTTAGAGGCACCCTGAATATTGATTACAAGCTTGAACGCGCCCGTTTGATGAAGTCAACACTCCGTCCGAACCTTCTCCAAACCATAGTAGGGTCTGAAACATTTCAGCTAGAACTGAATAACCGGTTTGCTGCCTTGAAACCACAGACAGCGTTGACCAGAAGCTCAACAGAGTGGTGGATGTCCTACGAGATGAGGGCACAAAATTCTGCAAAATGCGCCGCAAAGGCAGAAAATCAAAGCTTTCGACGGAAACTCTGCAACTCATGGAGGAACGACGAAATCCCACGTTAACTTCGTCAGAACAAGGGGCTCTAAATAAGAAAATTACCAAACTTGTACGACGTGACCTCCGATTAGCTAACACGCTCTTGATTGAAAAATCAATTGAGCAAAATCGGGGGTCAAAAGTGTTCGTCAAGACACTAGGTAGAAGCCACCTAACGAAGTTAACCACCTCGGCGGGGACAGTCGTTACATCCAAAGCGGGTATTCTTTCGGAAGTGGAAGACTTTTACGGCCAGCTGTACGCATCACATGCTCCTCATCTCCCACAAAACGAGGACAAAGAGCCACTCTGACACGCCACTACACAGAAGACCTGCCTGAGATAAGTCAAGACGAAATTGTGATGGCTCTTGGGCAACTTAAAATGGAAAAGCCGCGGGTGAGGACGGGATTACAACAGAGCTCTTAAAGGCTGGTGGAGCCCCACTTCTTAAAGAGCTCCAAGAACTGTTTAATGCCGTCCTCTTCACCGGGAGGACTCCACAGGCGTGGCACAGAAGTGTAGTCATCCTTTTCTTTAAAAAGGGAGATAAGACCCTTTTAAAGAACTATAGGCCAATATCGCTTCTGAGCCACGTCTATAAGTTGTTCTCAAGAGTTATCACAAATCGTCTCGCCCGAAGACTCGACGAGTTCCAACCTCCTGAACAGGCCGGGTTTCGAAGTGGGTACAGCACCATAGACCACATTCACACGGTACGGCAGATTGTACAGAAGACAAAAGAGTACAATCGGCCTCTTTGCTTAGCGTTTGTGGACTATGAAAAGGCGTTTGACTCGGTCGAAACCTGGGCTGTTCTGGAGTCCTTACAGCGATGCCAAGTCGATTGGCGATACATCGAGGTGATGAGATGTTTGTACGACGCCGCTACGATGACGGTCCAAATTCAAGACCAGCAGTCGAAGCATATTCCTCTGCAGCGAGGCGTGAGACAAGGGGACGTAATTTCCCCGAAATTGTTCTCAAACGCACTAGAGGATATGTTTAAGACTCTGGATTGGGTTGGACATGGCCTAAACATCAATGGCGAGTACATCTCTCACCTACGATTTGCGGACGACATCGTCATAATGGCAGAGTCGCTGGAGGACTTGCAGTGTATGCTGGACAGCCTGGCTGACGCTTCTCAACGCATCGGCCTCCGGATGAATTTGGATAAAACCAAAGTCATGTGCAACGAGTTCGTTGCTCCGGGACCGATTGCCGTTAGTGGAACCACTCTTGAAATTGTACAGAAATACGTTTACCTAGGGCTGACGCTCGAACTAGGTAGAGGTAATTTTGAGAGTGAGGCTATGAGAAGAATACAGTTGGGCTGGGCAGCATTTGGAAAACTTCGTCGGGTCTTCTCGTCACCCATCCCACAAAGTCTCAAGACAAAAATGTATAACCAGTGCGTCTTACCCGTTATGACCTACGGTGCTGAAACGTGGACACTGACAGTGAAAATGGTTCGTAAGCTCAAAGTCGCTCAGCGAGCTATGGAAAGAGCTATGCTTGGGGTTTCTCTGAGGGATTGCATCCGGAACGAAGTAATTCGTCAGAGAACTAGAGTCACCGACATAGCTCAGCGTATTAGCAAACTGAAGTGGCAGTGGGCCGGTCACATCTGTCGCAGACCCGATAGCCGCTGGGGCAGACGGGTTCTGGAGTGGAGACCGCGAATCGGCAAACGTAGTGTAGGACGTCCTGAGACTAGATGGAGTGACGATATTCGAAAGGCAGCTGGTAGCGGTTGGAGAAGTAAGACCGAGGACCGGGCTGAGTGGCGTATCATAGGGGAGGCCTATGTCCAGTAGTGGACGAATACAGGCTGATGATGATGATGAACTAAAATAAGGTTTAAAATAATTACAAACTTGTTTATTTTTCGTTCCGCGTTGATAAAATCGATTATAAATGGGACTTTCATAAATATTGTTTTTAAACCATGGACGTATAAAAAAAGTCGGACGTGGTCTCGCTAAAACAAAAACTGTGTCACTAGAGTCGGCCAGATTTTTACGTGTGCGTTGTCAGGTTGTCACTGATAGGCGCACACATATACACAAGTAGCGCGTGTAAGGACCCACTGATGTGTGCGTGTCAGCCTGTATGTGACAGCGCACACGTGCATATTATGTGGCCGACTCGATGGACACAGTTGTTGTTTTATGTAGCGAAACTACGTCCGACTTTTTTATGCGTCCATGTTTTAAACTTTCGCGATTTGAACATATCATGTTTGTATTGTACGTATACAATATTGTTTAAATCGTACGTATATTATGTTATACCATCGAGGTAATTAAAAAATAAATTATGTCGTGTTTAAGCCCTGTACAATATAAACATTATGAGTTCATAAATATGTTCCACAGAATAAGTAAGGTGATATGTTCATAAACTATGTACTTTTAATCGTTTACTTTCGTTGAGATATTTAAGGCAACAAAAAATGACGTAGATCTGTGTAATTACTAATTAGTGCCCGGAAGAATACTTACTACTGATCTCCATTCCTTCCTAATCGAACGTTTTCTTCGAAGACCGGTAGAAGGTGCTTATTACCCAATCAAGCCAACTTCTGTACTTTGTTTCCTGAAAACCTTAGTGGCCGCTTCTCAGAATCAGTTTGCGAAATTTTGTGTTGGGGTACCTAATAAAGAAGTTTAAATCTGACTTTTGTTTACTTACCTTTGTGTTTCCTTTTTTTTGGCATTCTTACGATAATACATAATTAAATTGTATACTTTTAATGCAATGATTTATTGGTGAATCATATTTCAAATTTGAAATGAAATCGCATAAGATATTGCGATAAAACGAATTTATTTTCTAGAGACAAAAGTAACGTTAGTGTTTATTCTAGACTGTTATCAATCTATGAACAAAATTTCATACGGAGTATTTTTAAAAGAGTGACAAAAATCCTTACATACTCGTACATCTCGTAAATTAAAACTTTCTCATTTATAATATTAAACCTAATACAATACAATAAATTTACGAACAATTTTTTTGATTCAATTGTTCAAAACAAACAACAAATTTGAAAACAATTAAATTACAATTTAGGGCTCAGCACAATTATAGTTTCTCGGTGTGGGTCCATTGTGTAATAGGAAATCTATTTGTGCACCATAAACAAAGTGCGGGCGTAATGTCACAGTACATCAGAGAGTTCCGCAGAGGAATCGAATCCGGGTCATTGCAGCTGCGTGCGCCCTCCAAACACGATAAATAGGTCACGCGCTACTCGGAAACCAGCGGATTGAGAACCTTGCATACTGGAGACGTTACTGAACAAAGAAAAGAAAGAACCTAATAATAAATCCAAGAAATCCAGAGGATTCGCACTACCAAGGAACCACTGTACCGTATCGAAATTATCGAAATTTGTTCAGCAATTTTAATATACTAGAGGTCCACCCCGAATTTGCCCGTGGTACATATGTATGTATGTATATAGCCTATAGCACTCGGGAATTACGTACATAACCAATGGTGAAATAATTTTTTGAAAACAATTTTTTTATCGGTCCAGTTGATTCTGGAATTTACGTAGGTACATACATATCCAATGGTGAAATAATTTTTGAAAATATTTTTTTAAATCGGTCTGGTAGTTCCTTAGATTAGCGTGTTCAAACAAAAAACCTCTTCAGCTTTATAATATAAGAATAGTTTTTTTATAGCGTTTTTTATATGACCACACACTTTAATAATATATATTATTATTGTATAAATATATAAAAATAATAAAAGAGTATTTACGCGTGTGTCAAATACATGACAGTGTGTAATGTTTATTTTTTTCATGCATAATTTTCAAAAATAGTAGCGTTCTGAATCATAAGTGCGGTCTCCTATTATACAAAACTCCATGACTCCCGGTATATTTCTTCCTGTAATTTATTTAAATTTGTTAAGTAAAATATTGCGCATTTAGTTAAAACTGCATTTACGGAAATTTAAATTGAGTCATACCGAAGAGCGTCTATAAAAGAGCTTTTGTGAAACAGAGGATTAATGAGTGTAGTTACTATTATTTTATGACTCGTTTACGACCGCGCTTAAAGTGAAGGACGTATGGCCGTATACCCGGACTGTTCAATGCGCCACTCTAAGGTACTGCTGATTACGCAATAGTTGGAACTAACTTTTTTTTTTTGGTAACCACGGCCTTTGTGACTCCCCTGAAACAATTTATTAACTACTAGCGGTCTGCCCCGGCTTTGCCCATCGTACATTTGTACTAATATATCCTATAACATTCGGATCATGTACCTACATATAATCGTAATTGAAATCGGTCCAGTTGTTGCTGAGATCAGCGTGCTCAAACAAAAACCTATTTGGCTTTATAGTTTAGATAAAATTCTGAATTTACCTAGCTCTGCGAGTCTTAAAGATATAAGTAATTATGTTTTTAAGACTAGAATACGAGACATTAAACAAAACTAAACTAAAATAATGTGTTGGCTGAAGACCGCACGGCAGAAGTGAAATCTTATTTATCTCAATTTTGTATTATGTAGTATTAATATTGATCGTATTAGTAGGATAAATTATAAGCAAGGCAGAAATTAAATTTATTATTTTTGTAATTCCATCCAAATACAAATTAATAAATACAGCGGTCCCGAGTTCACCCGAGCGAGCCTTTTATCTGATAGTGTAACAGATCAGCCTCATTTACAGCGAACGGAAAAATTAATAGGTATGCGTTGCTCCTAAAGAAGGTTTCCCTTAAAATAATGTGTGCTTAGTACACACGGCAGAAGTGAAAACTAAATCTGCAATCGTAATTTATATGGCAACAATCAATAATGTCAATTAAAATTATTATGAATCATATTTATTAATAGGATAAAAGAGAAACAAATCAGATATTAAAGTTATAATGACTGTATCTTACGCGCTCGGGTACATTCGGCGGTCCCGAGTTCACCCCATCGAGCCTTTCACCTGACAGCATGACATCAGCTTTATTCACAGCCTACGAAAAATCTATGTGGGGTGGACCAAAAGAAGTTTAACATTTTAAATAATAACTATTTAACTATTTTGTATGCCCAGTAGTTTATTGTACTGATACCTTTACCCGGCGCCGCAAATAGATCATGTTGCCACGCTGCGAATCGACATGGTATTTGCCGCTCCAACGCGCCCGGACTCAGCCCGCCAATTATGATTTATCAACCTAGACTGGTTTATTTTTGCGAACAGTTCATATTATAGGAAAATGGAGAGAAAACCCGCAATAATTTTAAAAAGTTACTAAAGTCGAAAGGTTGAACCACGTTCTAATAAGCATTACATGACGAATTATCCGTCAGTTACATACAGTAGCGGAGCGCTATGATGTTATTGCAACGTATTGTTTTTGACCACACTATTGTTTCGATCGTCACTCCATAATATTATGTAATAATTACCTAAGAAACCTATTAAAATGAAAACTACGCTACACTCTACATATCTAACTACGCACCCTAAGCGTATCTGAAATATCCGAAGACAGTTTCGAATAGTTTGAAGACAATGCAGTGGGTGAAGATATCGCTAAAAGCTTAAGTAGGTAATAGCTGTTAGTAGTACAGTATAATATTTATTATAATTTAGTACTGATAACAAAGGTTCTGTAGTTTGGTTGATAAACCAAACTGTAAGCTACTTTAAATTAGTGATGTATTCACGTATGTTTCAGAAATATGATACAATATTCATTAACTTTACTTTTTAAGAATGTCTTAGAAGAGCTGATACATCACCTTAAAAGATGTTTTTCTTCGATCCTCACAACTTTGACGACAAACTTGTGCATCTGCTTTTGAAAAATACGCAGATGCAAACAGGATTCGAACTCACGACTCCACGGTTTCACAATAGAAAGTTCTCAATATTGGCCCACCACGTGGTCCGCGGTCGCTGCTATACCATAATTAAAATGTCGCTATAATAGAATCTAGTACTAAAGAATTAAGATGTTATCCAAAAAAATAATTATGTTTACGTCACAAAAAACATAATTTCCTCGATATATTTTGTTCAAGTAAATAATTGTGTCGTTTCGAAATTAATGAGTCGGCTGGGAATGAACTGGGACAGGGTTAACTGGCTGGGAGGAATCACACTGACAGATACCAGCTGTATAAATAGACGAGATCGATTTACTCGCGACAAACGGATGCTTACGTTTATTATGATCGAGAACATCTTTACATAGTATAATACAAAATCGCTTTTGCTGTCTGTACGCTTAGGTTTAAATTACTCAACGGATTTTAACGCAGTTTTCAACAATAGATAGAGGAATTTAAGGCTTATACGTCGAGACAATAAATGCCTATCGTTGTACGTAAAAAGAGAAATACAATCGCGCAACAGACATATCAAATTTCAAATTTATAAAATTCTGATAACTGCCCTGGAATTCGTGACCTATAAAATTGTGATGACGACCATTACTCTGCATTTTAAAGGGGATAAATAGTAACCTGTGCCACCCATGTGAAATTCCAGACTTTTATAGGTGTTCAGTCAGTCAGACTCGTTCAACTTCTACGACTGAGCATCAAGCATCCAAACATTTTAACAGTAATATTAGTAGTATCCAAAGTAGTATCACGTATATATGCAAACTCTTTAGATCTCTATTCTTATATTATGTACCAATAGATAACCTACTAATATAAACCCCTTAATTAATTGTATTACTTACTTTGTTTAATAAAATCAGCTTTAATGTCGGCATATTTTCGGCAGCTTGTGTAGAGTTCTTGAGTTTATTTTACATTGAAAATAGTACATTATTATGTAATTAGAGGTGTTTCAACATATTTGTAAATTAATAAACTAGATTTCCTAGAAAACCTTTGCATGTTTATGTAAATAAATGTTTTTTTTTCATTTTCATTTTATAATTAATTATACTAACGTGACAATCACATCATAGATTCGTTTTTTCATGTGTTTTTAAATTAAGCGAAGTGTGAGCGGATGTGTCCACGACTAAACACTGAAATAGAAAAACATCCATATTTTCCTCGTCGTATCATAAATGTCAACGTTACACGTTTTCTAATTGCGTTCTGTGTATTTAGATTTACGCGAAACAAGATCACAGATTTAATGCACTAAATGGGTTTATTGGCCTGCCCGGGTGACATCGAATGGTAAATAAAACTTTTAGGGCGCGATTCCACGCAAGATTTCAAATCATCATCATCTAAAAAATACTGTAAATGTTTTGTATATGACACCGTCGAATTGTACTCACCGTCAGTTCACAATATAACGCGTAAGATTACAATCCAACAGTGTCTTAGGTTAGCTTATTATCTAATATCGTTAGGTTTTAATGTAACGGTTGTTAAAACTTTTCGGTGATAAATTTACTACGAAATTTCTTATATCTATTCCTATTCCTATATCTATATATTTAATATAATCTGATGTGAACCTTATCTTTTATTACGATGACAAAAAAAAGTGCGTGTACTTTTTTAGGCACGCTAGAAACCAGTACATCTTCTCTTTAATCCGTGTGATAAGAAGTAACACTTCAGCCATAGAACGGACAATATCTTCAAAGCTAGAAGTTAGTTACAAAGTTTGCTATAAGTTGACTAGATGATTTCAGGGTGTCAGTTTTCCGTGACGGTGCCGCTCATCGTACTCTCATAATTTTTCCCTAACACGCTAACATCAGTGCCTACCTACTAATACTTAACTTGATTCTATAATTTAATCCTAGTACAAGTGGAAGGTCTCAATGAAACTAGGCTTAAAACTGAAAAAAAAATTGGTTGCCTGTAAAGTCGGTATACGGGCGAAAGTGTCTGTCTCTCTCGCTCTTAGGCGGGCTAACCATGCCCGAGTGGAAGGGACGCGTGCCTCTCACTCGCTCTCGTTGTGAGCGCATAACGTGAGCGGAGCGTAACGCAGTTTCTTGAAGTGTCACCCGGCAAACCAATTTATAAGACGTTGTCACGTCAATAAAGAGCTACCTAATGGGCAAAGCATATTACACTGTAGATGATTTTATAAAGGACAGTAATGTTTGGAAAAGGAATAAGTGAAAAAATGTAATTTTTTATAAGTACTGTATGTTTTAATTTTTTGGATATGGATTTGTATTTTGTCATAACTAAGCATTTTCACAGCTGCGTCTGATTGACAAGGCCCCTTTACAGCCGATTAGTTTTTATTTGACATTATTTTTTGGTATTATTTTATTATAAAGATGTTTTATTATGAACACAGAATAATTATCTATAATTTATTGTAAGTACGTTACCAAGTGTTCTTTTGAAATAATGGTTCGAATAAATAAATTGAATTGAATTGAATTTCAAAAATCGTCCAACTTAAATCTCGCCTTGCATCGACGGTCGTCAAACGTCGTTCAGTTATCTCACATAGGTACGACCAGTGGATATGCACCCTTAGCATTAAACCAGTTCAGTAATAGATAATATTTCCTTTCCGATTTGTGTTACCCTGTTTTCTTATTTATCGCCTTTTTAAACGTTTTCGCCGTATATTAAAAACGACATGACTTTAATTGCTTTGTATGTTTCTTGTCACGTAATATCTTGTCCTGATTCTAGATTAATCTAGGTCGCAAATATAACGTTCACAGAAAAAACAAATAAAGACTGTTCTCAGGAACACTTTGTGTCTGTTTTCGTCGGATCAGTAAACATTTCTTTCTCTTATCAGTTTAACTTACAACTATCAGCTATCTGCGACAAATGTACATTGTACAAGCGTTTCTTACATTAGTATTACTACCATAAGCAAAAGCCCACTAAATGTTCCCACTGTGGGGCTCGGGGCCTTCTCTCGCAAGGCCATACTCCACCACGCTGGTACCTACAGTGCAGATTGCTGGATAAGACATGACCACGAAAGATTCTACGAACATGTCGGTTTCCTCACGATGTTTCCTCTTCGCCGTTATTAAATTAGCAGCGTTATGCACAGGATTTCGAAAAGACAGTGGTACGTGTGGGATACGAACCAGGGGATCGGCAGTACGGCGGCGCCGTTCTACCGACTAGACCACCTGTAATTCATTATTAGTATAATCATCTCTATTAGCGAGAACGTTGCCTTTTGTGATCAAGGTATTTTAATTTTAAGTTTAATTACTGTTTTCATCTATTTCTTTTAGTATATATGAAAAATTGTGATGTCTTAAAACAAAGCTCTCTTTAGTTTGGGGTTGGATGGTGTTGTATAAAAAAGTGTTAAAGTAAAAACGCAAAAATGGGGGGCAGGGTAGTAAAGCCTTGAATAAGAGATTCTATTTGTATCTCTCCTCGTTGTTACGATTCATATATAATATACCTCTAGATAGACGATAAATATTCTATTTCCGCTTCTGGGCGTAGTACTGGACGGATGGTCCTGGTCAAGACCTTTTGCTAAGCTGTAAACTTTGAGTGAGTGTAAGCTTTGAGTAAATTATTAAGATTTCTGGAAAAATGGTTGTAGGGTATAACAACGAGACAAAAACATTTTTAGAACTTGTTGATGAGTATTGAAACAGCTAAATTGTTTTAGTGGTTAGAATGTACCGAGGCAAGGAGAGTCCCAACAGTGGGAATATTAAGTGGGCTGCATATAAATAATTATGAAATTGTGAGTCTGTAACGTGTGCTTATGCTTTGTACATAATTATGAAATTGTGGGTCGAGAATGTATTTTTTTACACAATACAATAATTATTTATTTACGTTCCAAATAGGAACATAACATCAATGCTTGTAAATTATCGCCCAAGAGAGTATTACAAATATTATTGGTTCGCTTCTCCTCTATTATGGTAAACAATAGTAATTGTTAGGTGTTATTTCTGTAACAAGAGCAGTACGACGTAGGCGCCTGCATGTATACGATTATATATCTACAGCAATGACGTACAAAGACATGGTGTAGGAAGGCGATAAATGCGCTACACTCATCTGCGTAAAATACTAGTAGTTGTAACTTACCCATCAATATTATACGACCAATAATCATGTTATTATTATAAACCCGAAAGTTCCCATGTTTTTTGTTTCAATGTTTATGTCTTAAAAGTCTCAATCACGATGAAACGGGGTTAAAATATAGAACACAGATTATAGTTTTATAGCCTTTTTGATACGGGAATACCATTAGGCATAACGGGATACTTATGGGAAAGGAAACTATGGGAGTAAAACCTCGGGGCTTTACTAGTTATATTATATACCAACATTTGCATTGACTTCGTCTACGTAGAGTACAAAAAGCCTCTACCTTAAAGAACTCCATTATTTTCGGGATTAATTTATATGTGTCAATCCACACTGTTATCTATTGTAGTTCCAAATTTCAATCTGGGTAGTGATTCTAAATGGAATCCGAACGCCTCAAATGGGAATGATGTTTCAGTCATTCTATACAGATAAGACAAAGGCCGAAAGATGAGACTCGGTGTCGGAACAATCCAACTGGGCTCAGAATCACAAAGCAAATCGGCCCTTCTACCACGTAACTAAATCTGCTATCACTTTGCTATTGCTGTCTCTATCATTTCAAACGGAAAGAAAAGAGAGAGCAGCTTTAAAGGTAAGACAGTCTTAGTTAGGCGGTAGACCCTCCGTTCTGTTGCTAGGACGTTATTGAGCAAAATATATCAAAACATTTGAACATCTAAACGTCGTCCAAACATCCAAGTATTCGCATTTCTAATATAAAACCCTCTACACACGAACCCTAAAATCAGAGGAAATTACGTAAAAGTAGTGGGGAGGACCCTACATCGCACCATAAATCACCAATCATATGGTGCGATGTAGGGCCCTCCCCACTACTTTTACGTAATTTCCTCGTTCTAATTAAGGTAGCAAGCTTAAATAGCTCCCCTGAATTTTGATCTAACCCTAAATATATATGTTTCGTGCACAGTTTGGCCAAAGGTGTCCACAATCTTAGTTCGCAGTCAATTTCATCTAACCCAACCTACACGTAGGACCCGTCTTAAGCTAGCAAAATTCTCTGAAGGCCAAGACGTACCTGAAAAGGTCTGTTTGGTAACATATTTCTGCGAAAATGCCTACCTTGTTACTAACCTTTACAAGCAAAATATAGACATTTGAAGATGTTACGTGAATTCAAATTGGTTTCCCAAAATTTCTTCGGGTAAATTGTTTTGGAATAACGGTAGCTCTAGTAATCTTTTGATTTAGATGGAAATGTATCTAAAGAAAAAGAATTTAAGTACTGAAGCTTGTAGACGATTAGGTGCTTATATTAATGTGTTCTTTGCCAAGCAAATCACTGTTTATCGTAAGATCGGGTCAGTCGATTAAGTTGATGAGTTGGTCTATGTCTGGGGCACTTTTTGATAGAAATAATATTTGTTTCAAGGTTGTGATGCTTGGTATAAGCTTATTAGAGGACATGACTGTAACATCCACCAACGCACATTTTGCCTGTGTGGTGGATTATGAAGGGGAAAAAGGATATAATGGTTTGTAGTTTTGTCCTTTTAGTAACTGAGCTTGAATACTTATTCTTTGGACTTTTGATTACATATAAATTAATACGACATTCAAATTTTGCATATAACTTTTACCCTTAAGGGGTTAAACCCAGACTAATAGTTTAGCTTACCTAAACCTAAACTTTACCCGCGAGTAACACCGCTAGGTGCAGCTAGTACCGTAATAAAACCATCTCGTCCTGAAGTTGGACAGCGGAAATAACAGTAATTATAATTTAACTCTCCATCAAATTACGTACTTCACCGCGTGTCCTTGGGGGGAAATATCAGATGATGTCAAAAATGAATGTGGTGACGTCACAGCGCTTACCCTTGTCTACTTATCTATACTTATTATGACGAATTATGATGAGATGAATTTTCTGAGGTTGTGGGAAATCTCTGCATCTACTGAATCGATGTAAAATCATCTTTTACCGATAGAAAGCTACTAACAGGTCATCCTACTAACTATCCTACTTTTACCTCTATCTATACTAATATTATAAAGCTGAAGAGTTTGTTTGTTTGAACGCTAGGATCGCGGGAAGTACTGGTCCGAATTGAAAGATTATTTTTTTGTTGGAAAGTCCATTTATCGAGGAAGGCTTTAGGCTATAGAAAATAACTCTACTATTAATTGAAGCGGAGCATGAAACAAGAATGTAACAAAATCGGGAAAAAATATTCCCCTTTTGAGAGTTTTCGTACGTTTCGTGCTTTGACATGACACATGACAGCATGTGTCAAAGATTGCATCATTGAATTTCAGTAATCTGTGCATTGAATATAAACCTTTGCTAAACATTTTTTTCTAAATCTGAGTTGGTACGACCAATTTCCGACAGGTGGCGTAGCAGGTAGCTGAAGAGGTTTTTTTGTTTGAAATCGATATTCTCAGGAACGAGTGAACCGATTTCAGTCATTCTTTCACCGTTGGATACGTACGGGATCCCGATGAGTGCTATATAATATACCACGGGCGAAGCCGGGGCGGGCATCTAGTACTCTATATAAATGCAAAAGTATGTGAATATTTTTGAATATATAAATAAATAAATATTTGTGGACAATTCACACACAACACTATCTGACCCCAAACTAAGCAAAGCTTGTGTGATGGCAGCCAGATAGCTGATATAATACTTATATAGTTTTAAATACATACTTATTATACATAGAAACACCCAGACACAGTGCAAACATTTGAATTCATCACACAAATATTTGCACTGGGTGGGGATCGAACCCACGACCCTCGGCTTCGCAGGCAGAGTTACTACCAACTAAGCCACTAGGGCAGTCATGTTACTATGTTACTAATTCACGAAAAAACTACTGAAAGGAACTGTATGAAATATGGTGCATATGGTACAAAAGCAGATCATCATCTGGATTAACACATAAGCGTAGCTTTTAGTTTCCTTATCTCTACAATATATTTACAGTAAGTACAGTTCTATTTGCCAAAAATGTAACCTGGTTTTTTTTTAAGGGACAAAGCCTTTATTACCAAAACTAAAATACAATGATAATCAAGATGTTCAAGCCCACTACCAATCGGAAGCGTACCCAGCATGCGGGCGGCATTACCACGCTGAAAGGCAATGCTTATACGTTTGGCCAAATAAACGCCAGCATTTTGATCACGCGTCGGTTCGACGAAGCGCTCGGATAGGCTTTTGAAAATGATTGAAATTTATATTGTAGTAAATATTACATATCGATATCCTATATATTACATATCGATATCCTCTTTTTGATATACACAATTTTTACATTTACTTGACTGCCATCTCGTCTGATGTTATGCGAAGATACAGTCTACGATGAAGCGTGCTTACCTAAAAGAAACCGTACATATTGACAAGTTTTATCGTTCGAAAACGGATCGTTTTAAAAAAATAATTTTACTCTCATTCATACTTTCATCTCTAATCTCTTAAAACCCCTAAAACATTTATCAAGTATCCAACATTTGTTGTTCAATTATTTGAGTCTAGTGTCCCAACATAGCCAGTAATATGTAGTTGTATCACATTTGAACGATACTAACAGCTGGCGAGAAGCCAGCCGCAGTAGTTATGTACCGACGGCGATCCAATGGGTGGAGTTTAGAACTTTACAACCTAGTTACTGCTATTTAATCTGTGCTACGTCTACCTTAGACTAGAACTATATAAGAACCAGTCAGTTATACAAAATGGCTTTTTTACAGCCCGATTCTAATTGGAATAAAATTCCTTACGGCTTAGAGGAGATAACGATTTTGCTATGCGACCGAACTGAAAAAAATGTGGGACTAAAACCGTAAGAAAAATACATAACGGAAGTGAAGCGTAGAAACTACTCGTGACCAGTATTGCCAAATTTATTTTTCAGAAAAAAAAAGTATTTATGGTGATAAATAATAAAATTAAGATTTTTTTGAAAATAGTTTTGCTGCTATCATTTGATCGGAAGGAACTTAATTTCTACCTGATATTCCATGACAACACATCTTTTATTATTTGAGTAAAAAATAGGAGTAGGAATTGAAAATAAAAAAAGTTACGGTTGCAAGTCGGTTGCTGGCTTAGTCGGAAGAATGGCAACTTTCGATCTGGAGACCCTGGTTCGAATCCCACGCGCTCGAAACAGAAAAAAATGTTTATGAACTCTTAATATGGAAGTATGATATTTAAGTTACAATAAAAAGTATACATAATGTACATGTACATACATTGCTTGGTTAAGGAAAACTCAATAAATTCCAATATATTATTTGTAATTGTAATTAACTATTACGAGTATTTGTTTCATGTTTCAAATGTTATCTAATATATAAAATTCTCGTGTCACAGTTTTCGTTGCCATACTCCTCCGAAACGGCTTGACCGATTTTGATGAAGTTTTTTGTGCTTATCCGGTATCTATGAGAATCGGTCAACATCTATTTTTCATCCCCCTAAATGTTAGGGGTGGTCCACCCCAAAATTATTATTTTATTTATTTTGACGGACAAAATTTTTAATTTCTATTTTTTTTATGATACAACATACAAAATACATACAATCCTTAATTTTCACCCTTCTACGATCACCCCTTATTTTTTAATAGCCATTTTAGTAATTTAATCATTTTTCATCCCCGGTCGTTAACTGACCAATCGTCATTTAATTAGTTATCCCCGCCAGTTGTCTACAGGTGTCACTTCTGACCCAGTAAACAGCACGATAATTTGGGGATCAAAAGTAGCCTATAGCATATTTATAGTTTGAACACGCTAATCTCGGGAACTGCTGGACCGATTTAAAAAATCATTCACCGTTCTTTCGTAATCCTTAAATGCTATAGGTTATATATATGTACCACGGGCGAAGCCGGGGCGGCCGCTAGTCTAATATATAAAATTCTCGTGTCACAGTTTTCGTTGCCATACTCCTCCGAAACGGCTTGACCGATTTTGATGAATTTTTTTGTGCTTATCCGGTATCTATGAGAATCGGCCAACATCTATTTTTCATCTCCCAAAATGTTAGGAGTAGTCCACCCCTAAATTTATTTTTTATTTTTAGACAAAATTTTAATTTCTATTTTTTATGATACAACATACAAAAATACATACAATCCTCAATTTTCACCCTTCTACGATCAACCCTTATTTTTAATAGCCGTTTTAGTAATTTAATCATTTTTCCTCTCCGGTCGAAAACTGATCAATCGTCATTGTGACAGGTGTCACTTCTGACCCAGTAAACAGCACGATAATTTGGGGATCAAAGGTAGCCTATAGCATATATATAGTTTGAACACGCTAATCTCGGGAACTACTGGACCGATTTAAAAAAATCGTTTACCGTTATTTCATATGTTCGTAATCCTTGACCGCTGTAGGTTATATACATGTACCACGGGCGAAGCCGGGGCGGGCCGCTAGTTCTATATAATTGTTATATACCGCAATAATTTCTAAAAAGGATTTAAATACAATTCCCTTCGTACCTTTTTAAATGTCAGTTGCCGTATTTTGTTTTAGAGCGGCCGCGTAACTCGCTTATTGACATGGGTTGTGTGGTGACCTCATTCAGGGGCTATATTCCTGTCGACACAGAGGATTTGTTTCGTAAACTTTGGGCCTTTGGTTGTGATTGCTTTGACGCCAAATTGCGAATAGATTTGTTTAGCTTCGCCTTCCGGGTACATACTGCTCTATGAATGTATCAAGAAGCGGTTACGGGATCACTTACGTCATCTTTGTTGATGACATGAAACGTTTTTAGAATAACAACTATCAGTGATAGATGGGTCAACATATTTGTCAAATTATTGATATTGATATACCTCCAGGTATGCTTATCAAATTTCTCGTCAATTACTCCAAGAAAATTAAATATTAGCGTCACCTTTGGCGAACTATATTTGAAATGGGGAACTATATTTGACACCTTATGCAGTACTTATACTTAGAATGATTTGCCATTGTAATGAGATTTCTTCTTCTCTTGTTTCTCGTTTGAAAATGTTTAGTTTATTCAAAACAGTTTTTTAATAAAAGCGTATTAATTTTAATTTCTATAGTTAAACGTGATTTTTTACATAAAACTATATTGTTTTTCGTTTTTTTTCATCTCAGGGGTTTTCTAACAAGGGGTTAACCAACTTTTAAACTATAACGGTGACTCACTTCACCAATATTAGTTCAGCCATTCCCACGTGGATTAGCTACAAACACCCAAACTCTCGCATTTATAATCATTAGGAAGTTGAATTAGGATATTTAAATTTGATATTTGTTGGTAGAACCTTCTGAAACTACACCTCGTTTGAAGTATATTTCTATAGTTAAGCACATAAGCACATATACTATACCACAGATCAGAAAATAGTTACTTCGTAACAGATGCATCACTGCCATACAAAAGCGCAAATACCTACACGATAATAACCTAAACTTTCGTAAACTACTTACCTACTGTTACTTGCAAGCAAAAATACAACTTTGCACAAACACGCAAAGTTGAGAATACCGTGCGCCCCGTGTGGCTTGTCGTCTGCTTACGTCACTGACCAAACGTGCTAGGGTTGTACAAAATATGATAAGATAGATAGATAGATAACTCTTTATTGTGACACAAGAACAGAAATATTACAGTAGAACACTTATGAACTAGCACCACAAATGGCGGCCTTATTACTTAGAGCAATCTCTTCCAGGCAACCAGATAAGATGATAAAAAACTAAACTGCAAATTGTAATTTTCTTTATTGTTTATTTAAATGGAATAAAAATTGAAAAAAAAAGTTTATTATCTCAATAACGAAAACCAAATCACAAGAAAAGCTACAAAACCTAGCGTTTACCGCCTTAAAGTTATTAAAAACAGTTTCACGCGCTCCCGGATGTTAAATAATACAAAGCGACAATATATACAAAGAATACATATATGTGACAATAAACAGGTGCAAAGAATGAATACTTAACATGTTTTGCTAGTGTGAACTAGATCCCACACTATGGTGACCTGTTTTGTGGGGTCCAGGCTAATTTTATGCAAGTAAAAAAAAGACTGAAACAACTAAAAAAATAGATATTTTTATTTTATTTTCAAACAATTAAATTTTCTCCGAAAAAACAAACTTTCAGATACTTACTCGAATTCTAGAATTTTATAATTTTGGCTAAGTTTATCATCACGTCATACAGATATAATAGATTTATTAAATGTATATATATACTTATGCTTTACATACCATTGCAATTTTCCAACATACTGTATTGCTATTGCAGCCATCCACAATACAATAACGCCGCGACATTATTTATGCGCGCACTCGGCGTTCGTACTCACGTCAGCTCGGGCAAGCGGCCGGCGCCCCTGTGATTTTAGTACACCCGGGTGGACCCGAACGAGTAGGTTAATATCGCGCGCCGTATAGCGAGTGGTGAGGGTGTGACTATACTACTATATTTTTTAACAGATAAAACCTTAACATAAATCCTATTAACACTAGGTACATACTTTACTACTTGTACTTTGTACTTTTAAATACAGTAGAATTATTCATTTACCGATGAATGTCTAGAACAAAATTAAGATGTTCAAGCTCACTACCAGTCGGAAGCGTGTCTCACTTACGGTGCAATTACCATCACCCTAAATATATTAGTAGATGTTAACAGAGATAAAGAAGTTTTGAACTTTTAGTTCAAACTTTATTAATTCTAGTTTACCTAACATTCGTAATAAGAACATGTCTCCAAGCGGGGCGAGCAGTCGTATCGATTGAGAGTTACTGGCGCCATTGAATGTCCCCAGGGTGAATTCAATAGGTATTCAAAGCTAAAGACGCTGTCATCTTCTCAATGGCATTGTCGTGCTATCTCGCGATTCAATTTCGAGTAAAATACTTATGATTTATTTTACTTGTCTGCGAAGTTAATGTCGAAAATATAACTGGATTGAATCTCAAATTTTTGTAGGTAGGTACGGTAGGTACTTAGATAGATAGGTCTGGAATATTATAGATAGGTGCTTTTCGCGGGAGTTGTACCTACTACACGCGGTGTATAAGCAAAAAACATAAATTTAGGTGGAATAAATTAGAAATATGAATATCTTTCGTATGTAAAGGTTAAATATATTTTAGTTTCTTATAGTAATAAGAAGCTGTCTTATAAAAGTAAAGACTGCCAATATAAGTGAAAACTTATAACGTAGAATTTTGGTATCAAATATAGCTAATGTTGCAACAATGCGTCGCCTGTAGTAATAGATATAGATATACTGAGATTATATACATATACGGCATGTCAGTGACTCGAACTCACGAGATTAGAGGAAAGTAACCAAATATGGAATACCATTTTGTTTTTTGAGTTATTATAGAAAAAAACAAGAAATTGTAAATATTTATTTTTATTATCAGTCGTACAGTTGCACTTCAATTATTGACAGTCTTATTTTACATGTGTTGAATTAAATCATACAATTTTCCAAAAAACGAAATCAACGTGAAGGTGCCCAATTATGGAATAAGTACCCAAATATGGACTACTATAAAACTATAAATAATAAACCTTTACTTTTATGAGATACTAACAATAAATTTGGACAATTTAAAAAAGTGACTTATGTTACTAATAAAATTGTAAACAATGCATAATCATAAACGTACATTATTTTTTCTAACTACTTATTGAGAAATACCGATATTTTTTACGTTCATTAAAAACCTTCCTCACAATGCCAAAACAAAAATCTCTCACCGCAGCTACAAGCGTCGCCCGACTGACAAGTCGAGAATTGTATGCGAGTATAATGATAGGAAGAAATAGAAGAACACTGGTTTTTGAACCTAGGAGTATTTATTTACGAGAAATGGAGAATTTATTCCATTTTAGGATACTATTCCATATTTGGTTTCTTTCCTCTACACCCATCTAAAAAGTGTATTGCTCAAAGCGTAAGCAAGCTGAAGTGGCAATGGGCAGGCCACATCGCTCGCAGAACTGACAACTGATGGGGAAGAAAGCTTCTCGAGTGGCGACCACGAACCGGAAAACGCAGTATTGGACGGCCTCCCACTAGATGGGCAGATGACGTCACAAAGGTCGCCCGAAACCGCTGGTTGCAGGTTGCGCGGGACCATTCGTTGTGGAAATCAAGGGGGGGGAGGCATATGATCAGCAGTGTATGATGATAATGATGAGAAAGTGTCTAACGCATGCGCACGTCCTACTCCGCTGTTCCTTCGCCCCTCCGACGCTTCGTCGCTACATTAGCATGTTGGTGACTCGAGTCCATAAGATTTTCACCTACTAATAAGTACACAATGCCCCTAAATCAGTTTTCAGTACAAAAATGCACTTAAACGGATTCCCTTTTAAAATTAAGTGTACGTAGTTTATTTAGGTTTTTAAAATGCATTTAATAAAAATGTATCCTTTGGTTTACAATTTATAGTGTCTTGACTATAATAATATTTCAGCGCGCAATATATTCTTGAAATATTAATTTATTTATAATGTAACCTTCTAATTACTATTTCCTTTATTTTCTTTGTTCTTTTCTAGTATTTGTTATTTCTAAAATATCATATGTTTTCCAAACTTTTCGCTTATTCATTAGCCAAAAATTATCCACATTGACACTCCCAAATAAGTCAACTGAAGCCTGACAAACACCAATCAATTGAGTTACCGAAGCCCAAAACAATCAAATCAACGTCCCGCAAGCTGCCAAGTTCAAGGCGCTAAATACAGAACTACAAACTTATATGGCTTCATGGCCAAAAGTAGGAACTAACAATGATACTATGGAATATCCACGGAATAATGCGACACTAGCGATACCTTTAAGCGCTACGAATAAGTTTGTGCTGGAAACTGACGCATTCAGTACACGTCTAACTTGTGTGACATTACCGGAAACTGTTGGTTGCTGCTGATGTGTATAACGACAGCAGCTATGGACCTGGATATGACGCGTGTGACGTTATTTGTTCGTGATTCTTGTGTTGCTGGACATTGTAGCTTAGTCGCAAGCTGCAGTACACAGGACTAGCAGAGCCCTGGGGTTTCACTTGCACAATTCCCGTACACGTTATTTAAAAAAAATCCTGTGTTACTTCTAATACCTCCAAGAATAGAATGTGCAATATTTCCTGATGATCGGTTAAGTAATTATCATGTTTTTTAGACAATTCTCCAGGCGTACAGAAAATAATATATGTATAGAAATACCAAGACGGCAACACGTAAAACAAATTTGATATCCAAGCGCAAACGTTTGTCCTTTGTGGGATCCGAGTATTTTTGGGGACCTAAAATATGAAAATAATAGGAAATAAGAAAGGTACTTGTAGGAAAATTCTTAGACTGTATTAATGAATTGTATAGTAAAATAAGTATAGCACATACCATAATTTTTGTAGGTATAATTGAAATATATATTAGTTACAATAATATAAAGCATTTTAAACACATAAAAACTTCTGGTAATTCCAATCCGTCACTTTCTACATATTAGGTATGTAGAAAATCTTTTGAATAAAACTGTACAACTACAGTCAATAGATTGACCCTGATTAAACTGATCTGAAAATAGCATTTGTATTTAAAAAATCTGCTTTTTTTAAAGATTGTTTCTAATTATCATCCAATAAAGGCACATTTATGTTGTTTCAGACAAGTCCTATCGCATATCAAGAACATCCCCGAGCTGATCCTATTGGGAAACGTGTCTCCGACGGTCCGTCGTCTTCCCATCTTCTCGCTAATGGTGAAGCACCCCCGAGGGACCTTCCTACACCACAATTTCGTCTGCGCCGTCTTGAACGATGTCTTCGGCATCCAGGCTCGAGGCGGGCTGAATAGCAACCTCAACTACGGATCTGATGTCCTCGGTATTGACAGCCAGCTCCTCAAGGAGTATGAAAAACTGTTAGATGTTGAAGTGTAAGTAAATTTAGTTTCATAATAATAACGTCTAGTAGTTGAAATATAGGGTAAACTAAAACCTAACAATCGTAGAAAAATGTTTCCAGTAAAGTTAATAGAAACATTACTAAGCTAAATAGGTCATTTTCTACTCATCATTATATCAATTGACATATTATTTAACTCCAGGGTCATTTTGACATTTGATTAGCTATTTTAAAGTTCTTGTAGTACAAGTAATGCATAACAAACATGAATATTTCGGTTAGGGATAGCCGTTCTACGAACTCTTTATAAGAATGAAATAAAGTTTTTTTTTAGTATTAAAATCAATTATATCTATCAAATAATTAGAATGATAAAATATTGACAAAACATGAACAGATTTTTCACTGGAGAATTGGAGGCGTGCCAGTTGAGTCCAGACTAGTTACACGAAACGACAGATAATTCACAAAATATTTACATTTCTATGTCTTTACTAATATTGATAAATGCTTATCTATTACACATAGGAGTGTACTAGACGCTCCTTAAGGGTAAACAAATGAACTCAATTATTCATCGCTGTCTGGCGATAAATATGTTGGTTTATCCTACAATCAGAGCACGTGGAACACTTGTGAATGCTAACATTTTCAAACAGACGCTAATTGTATCTGAAGGCCAAGTAGCTCGAGTGGTTAGCAGCTAACATGCTAATGTAATCGTTTGTTGCAGGCAAAAAGAGATTGCGCGGGTTCGCAAAATAAGCGATGCTAAAGCACCAGAAGTTCCATTACACAATGAACATCTCAGGCCAGGATTTTGTAGAGTTTCCCTACCGTTCTTTATGTCTGACGCTGAATTGGCTTTTGTTCTTGAAGCACTGAAGATGGTTGCTACAGAAGGATGGAAGATCCTCCCGCAATATATTGTGAATCCTGAGACAGGACAGTGGAGGCACCATTCATGCTCTGTAATGAGAGACTCAAAGTCTTTGCACTCACTAAGGTTTCACAATGGAAAAATGACGTCCCATGAAAGAAAAGTATCTGGTAAATATCTTTTAGAAGGAACTGCCTGAAACTAAGTTTTGTTGAATTGAAAATGTTCTTTCTCCTAATGTGTTTTTTTTATTATGTTTTAGGGCCAGGAATATTCCCACAGACGTACACAGAATGTTTGCAGACAGCAAGAAATTTATTTAACAGGGCAAGAAAGCTAGCCATGAAATGTTCGACTGCCGAACCAGAAGTCACGTTTAACCCGCGCATAGACTATCTGAGATGGTTCATGCTGCCTAAAGAAGCACATGATCTTCTACTCGGACGGTCAGGAAACGTGAAACATATAGTGCCATTTGACCCGTCAGGGTACACAGGAGCGAGAAAAAGCCTCCACTTCTCAAGGTCTTCCAATACCTCTTCGCCAATTCTTGGATCGTCACCGAGACACTTCAGTCTGTCAGCTATAGACGATTGCCAAATATTTAGACTGAAACAAAAGCAGAAATTGTTTTACTCGAGGGAATCTAGCCTAAGAGAGACGCACAAAGAAGATATTGTGACTCCTCATCCAGTTCAGTTTGCAGTTGGAGAATCAGTATCACCATTGAGATTGGCTCCGCAGGGTTCAAAACCCCTGCTAGTCAGATCAAGATGTTATAGCTTAGGATCTGATAATCCTGTTGTACAACTAAGCGCACAAACAAAGATGGACTTAGGCTTGAAAGAAGCTAGCCCCAATAACATTGTGGATAAAACGATGACCTTCTGTAACTGTGGAAGTCAAACGGATTTGCTTTCGTTAGACGACCCAATGATCTCACCCGGAAGGGCATTCCCATACAGCACACAAAGCAGTACATCAGTATCTGACTGCAGTCAAGTTGGACGATCATCCCCTACGACATCTGTCACATCCCACACATCAGAAGACTTGCAAGCATATGTCAAAGAGATGACAAGAGAACTAGCGACAGAAATTAAATCGGAAATACGAGAAGTGATATCCAAAGTGGACGATATACTTGAGAATTCAGATGCTGTCGAGCAGTCAAATATGAGTATGAATTCAATATCTAGTCAGAACAGCGAAAGGAATTCAGTTTCAGTCATAGATGTCGCTGAATATTTAATGGGTATGTCGAAAGCAATGGCTTCGGAAGTGAAAGATGAGATACGTGAAATGGTCAGTCAAGTAGACGAGATGATTTCTCCAGATTTTAACTCATGTTCAAGAAAAAGTTCACCTCCACAAAATGGCAGACGGAGACTTGGCTCAGGGCCGGAATTAGGCTTGGACTTGAAACCGACACAGTTTTTGAAAAAATGTCCGACAAGTCCGGTGCTTCCAAACTACGGAGTTGAAGATGACAGATTTTGTAAAAGATCTCCGCAGTCCCCTTTGAAATCTGCTCAATGCACGCCTTCCCACGAAGCTTCAGGACCGAACAGCGTCTCATTTAACTCCAGTGAGACCTCCACTCCAGACACAATCATCCAAGTGGTGACTTCGAACAACTCTCCAAATCTACCAAAATCTCTGAGCTCAAACAAGTTATCAGACGATGAGATAAGTTGTACCGATGTTTCATGTCGGCACTGTGGGATCAAGAAGGCATGGTGTCAAAATCCATCAGTTAGCTCTCAAGATAGCGGCATCAACATGACTTTTACCGATACTGATTCCTACGCAGACTTGGGTAAGCATTATATATAATTATAAAACACACAGCTCCAAACGAAACGCATCAATTCTCAATTGGTTATCAAATGATTTCTTAAGAAATCTAGTAACGCCTACCTGAGACTAGTTTTAATAAAACTACTAATATACTCATGCATAGTCTTATGACACGTACATCTTCATCTACAGAAACTATTAAACCAATATACTTAACTGCCATTGTTATTGTGGCGCCGTATTTATTTATGGAACACAGAGTTCCACTCCAATAACTGGCCGTCTAGAATTTTTTTTTCTTTTAAATTAAAATTGAACTTTCATTCATGTCGTTTTGTTTCAATGACTTTTCTGTATTCGAGAGAAATTACCGGGCTTAGAGATATAATATCTTAGATCTCTGGGTGATGAGCGCAGTGCAGTGCTAGGTAATTATTTGGGCTCTTCATGTTCCAATAGCTGCGTGTTACTGTGCTGTTATGTGGCTGGCGTTTTGCTTACCATCGGGCACATGTCCAGCTCGTCTCGTCACTCTAAATAATATTAAAAAAAATATAATAAATAATGTAGATGTATTAAATCAATGTTTCAGATCACACTAAAGGACGCAAGCTACAAGGCAGACTACGTATGTGTGCGAAGTACGAAAAAAGTGAAGTCCCAGATATCATAGAAGGAGTCCCTGTCTGTTCTGAAGATCTGGTGCGGCAGACCAAGAGATACAGTGGGAAGATCGATGAAGGAAGAGTGGTCTTCCAGATCCCTGGCGAAATCGATCATCAGAACAGGTAAGAGAAACCTACAAGAATTTTATTTTCGGAAACTTTGTGAAAAGCTGCATGTAACCTGATAGATTGGTACAAGTTTTTTTTTTTTTTTTTTTTTTTTTTAAATAAAGAGTGACGATAGATAATTACGGTTTACGGTTTCACTATTGGTGTGAATCTTTCCATGCATGGTGAAGGCCATTATAGTTTGTCATTCTATCCAAATGCGGGTTGAGGAAGAACGGTTCTCAAATAGTTTTTTCTTGAAGTTTTTTTGTAAATGTGTAATGATGTTGCATCTGTTTTAAGCAATAGGCTTGAAAATCATGGACATATTAGATTAACGTATCAACACTACTCAGTTACAAACAGTTTATATACAGATAAAACAGTTTCCAATCATTTTGATTTTTTTCTTAAAAAATAAGATCAGGATTCAGGATCCAAGGACAAGCTAATCCTATTATTATTTCGAGATTTTTTTATTTTTCACGTTCACGATATCACGTTCTGATAAAGTTGTGAGTTTAATACTTAGAGATACTGAAACGATTTAATTCTTGTTAACAAATGAAAGGAGAATTTTTCATAAACTGTAAGTTCTAGATGCACAAAAACTTCCTTTAAATTATGTTGGATGACGCATTGGAAACCAAATGTTATTAAAATAGTATCGTGGCAGTTACCGGAGTGACTTGAACCTTAAATTTAGGTATTACATCATGCGCTGGAATAGATGAGTAATAATGACGTGCACCCTGTCATAACACATAACTTTGTGTGAACGTCTGACATGGTTTTTGCTAATAATTTTGTAAACTAAAATTTATTCGTATGAAAAGTGTATAAAACTGGTCAATCTCTATATCTAAAAATGTTATGTTGATTTGTGTACGCTTCAAAAACTCAAAGAGTTCTGCACCGATCGAGCTGAAATTTTACAATGATATATAATCCGCATCAAGGATTGTTTTTATTTAATTTTTGCATCACAATGTGCTACAGCGAAGCGTGGCAGCGTACAGCTAGTACATTAATAAAATGCATTTGTATTAAGTGTTTGTAAAAGTGGGAAGGCCACCCTCACTACCATAAGGAATATCTAGCTGAGAAAAGAGAAAAAGTATTGAAGCGACAAAGATTATTATTTATGATAAACTAGCGCCAAAGTAAGCAATGTTTGTGTTTTGGGAACCCGATAGCTGATATAATACATAATATTGTAGTAAAAGCATACTCACATATTATGATAGGTATTATAGGTACATATAAACACCCTCACTCGCCAATAGCTCTACTGTCTAACTAAGCAATTAATTACCTAAGTCTTTGCTTAACACCTCTTTAATGTGGACTCAAAAACAGAAGTAAATAGCAAAAACATTAATAAATGAATCGCCTTCTATACGTTTTTGAATATTTTTGTATGGTACTTGACCTATAATAATAATATCATCTTTCGTGTCATGTGTAGTCCGACAAACATGTACCTTCCAGCATGGTGGATCATATCCTATTCTTGAGAGAAAAAGTTGTGATTCCAAGCTCTGGGATCACAAAATGAAGTGCTTATATCTAACTTATTCACATGCGGTCGTGGTGGAGGATCTGCAGGTCTACTACGAAGTCCGATAAACGATATTTCGACCGAAGTTATGGACGTTTTATACCACGAAACACAATCGGTCGGTTGATGACACAAAAACTGTCAGCGTCGGTCGGTATGAACGAAACGCCCGATCAGATCAACCAACCGATTGTGTTTCGTGGTATAAAACGTCCAAAACTTCGGCCGATATCCGATATATCGTTTATGGGACTTCGTAGTAGACCTGCTGAGCCGGGAGGAGACGACTTTCGACTAGAATTTGCGTAGATGGAAAATGTTTCGTACTCATCAAATAAACTCATTCACATTCAGCTAGTTAGAATTAAACTGACCCTGATTCAAAGGTGAAGAAACTTTCCCCAGTTCCATTTAGTTTTGGCAAAACTTCGCAAAGTTTTAATTGCTGTTAACGCACATGGGTAATAATGCTTTTGGCAATAACTCAAAACTTCTGTACTCTCATATTTCGTGAAAAGCGATCTTTCATTTTGACAGCGAGTCGAGAAGTTTTACAGCTATTGTGAAAATTTTCAGTCAGAAACTGGAACGACGGATGTTCGGTCCAAATGCTTTGTTTAATTTGTTTATGTCTTTAGCAATTAGTTTGGTGGACAATTTAAACGAGTATTTAATATCTACGTATGATTAATCAATTTCTTTGACTGATTGCTGCCTGTGATTTTGTCGGTGTATAATTAAGTTAAACAAGTCGATAATTATTCCTTAAGGAATTTCGTAATTATTGGGAACGCAAAGCACAATCACGTTGCCATATCTATTTAATTTCTTGAATTTAAAATTTAACCCTACGCAAATAAATAAGATCCTAACCATGTTCCTCAACATGCTTCGTGAATCATTATTCCGTGTAACTCCAACTAGTTTCCCTGGTTGCAAATTTTTCGTTCCAATCATGCTAAGTTTATTAAATTTGTAAAAACTCGAGGGTCAAGAATGCCATTCGCGCTTATTTGGTTTTCCACAAAAGTAGTTCTGGAATTAACATTGAAAGTGCGGGTTTTGTCACAAAAAGGAAAGGTCACAGAAAGGTAATATTAAAAAGTCCGCTACACATAGATTTCGTTCCCTAGCCATCACATAGATTTGCTTGATCAAATAGTTATTAAACGTTTCCGCGAGCTAAACTAAAATAATTTGATGGTTGTTGTTCCAAAGACACGACCGAATAGGTTTGACTCCACTTTCATAATAAGGACATCTAAACATGGAACGCGTTGTATGAGTGGGTATTTCCTAATTTCTAAGTGTCTTCAAAACTAGAGTTAATCGGTATCTTCTAGGTTAGCGCGCTCCAATCATATACCGTATCGTCGTTTAACATCAGTCAGATAGTGATTGTTCTGGAAGTTTATTTCGAAAACAAGGAACTATCAATAAAATCAGTAAATACAAGAGGAACAATCTTCCAGAGCGTCATCGACAGCAGTCGATTCGAAGCGCTCGAGCCGTTCTTCCAACGCGTCATCAAGCAGCTCCGACCGGAGTTCCCGGTCGAGTGGCTACGGCACCGACCAGCGTTCCCCGCACGACGACCGCTGTTATTATGATAGGAGGTACGTCTCTAAAGCATGCCTCTACGGGAAACACGAACATGGGCAAATATTAATTAACCAAATTATTAGAATAAAATTCAACATAACCAGTCAAAAGTTCCCTTTTCCCTTTAAAACTATTCCCCGAATAACCCACCTCGAACGTTAATTGGCAATGACTTTCCTTTTGCTCCAAGAACGAGCCAAGCTGTTAGTAAAATTAAAAAAAAAAGACTCGAACCCTGTTTAGAGTAGATTTCGTAAAATGCTATAATTATAGCAAGAAACATCGAATAAAGCACCTTTTTTCTTCTAGTTCCCATTCGCAGGGACAGAATCACAGACATGGTGGAGGCTCTGAGCCAGGATCAGTCGATCATTAGATTATTATTAGCGAAGTTATGGGCTACTAACGAAAAAAAAGGGTAGTGATCGGTTCAACAGACGCAGTCGCACAAGCACTAGATTTATGTCAAAATGTTTCCTACTCCTCCTTATGTTTCTTTAACTGCTCTAATTCAAAAATGCTAAAAATAACTCAAACGACAAAGGCCACGGATTCCGGAGTCTGGAGTGGCTAATTTTGAATAAAAACTCTCTTCTGATCAGAGCAATAACATTATAACATACAAAAACACTACTAAAGCGTGACGTTACTGTCGGGGTTTTCAATACGTCGCGCGTACAGTTTGTACATATGTTAGCTATATTAAATTCGTTTAAGAAACTGGTTTCATAACAAAAGTCACTTTAAATTGAATGGGTTATCCAATAGTAAATACATTTTCTAATAACTTCGTACTTTTAAAATGGACTTGCCCATCCAACTTTGAATAATCGTAAAGTAAGTAAGTAAAAAGATATGAAAATTAAAGACGGTACAGATTTTATTCTAAATAAATACTGTCATTACATCAACTAATTTAATATAATTGCAGGATCAGTGATATTGCCTATTAGATTAGGTTATAAAGAAATTATCTTTAAGAGCTTGCCACTTCATCACATTTTTAAGACCCTTAGATAAGTAGGCGAGGAAACAAAGTACCTACCTACCTTTTATATTACAAGTATAAGTATATTTTTTGAAATAACTCTAACCAAATGTAAGGATTCTAATATTATTATAATTAATATTACCATACTTATCTATTTTTATTCAATTTAACCTGTCGAAGTCTTGGAAATTTCGAAAGTGTGTGAACACTTCGAAATTTCCAAGTCACACGGACTCATAGAGATTAACTCTCTTCATTACTCACCTTTATCATCCACATAAAAACATACCTGCTACTTCATTCTAACAAATAAAATAGGTTCTGGCCTAAATTGTAACTCCATTATGATAAAATTGTGGTTTTGACCACTGTTTGTCGCATTTCGCTTTACGTCTTCTGCTTTCTGTTGACCAAATTAATAAATAATGATAAGTTTCTTATTAATTTCTTCATTTATATATCTACTACGAATTTGCCACCTGTCATTATATCTCAGTTTGAAGTAACAAAATTTATTTGCTTCTTTCTAGTGAGTCCGAATGTCGGCTGTTCAAGTGCTGGGAAGAGCAGGACGACAGTAGCGCATGCAGTGATACCTCTCTCACGGACTTCACCTGCGATGACGAAGGCAACTGGCACTGTCCACCCAAACCGATCTGGAAGGCCACTGTTGAGGTGAGTGAGGTTCATAGTGATCCAGCTCCGCATAATATAGTTAGGGTTTGTCGACAAGTCTGACGTCTACGTTCAACCTTGCCCGTTTACATTGTGCAATTAGAATTAGTTCAAATGGCGATAACAGTGCTTTTGAATTCAGCTCAAAATTCTTTCACTTTTACGAGTATACTCGAGTCGTTATAACGATTAAACTTTATGTTTGACTTTACGTTATGAAGGAGTAATAAAGATATACTTATAAAGATAGATATTATAGGAGAAACAAATATCTAAATATTTTTAATAAGATTCCAACATTTCGACAGTCCGTCTAACAGCCGCGGTTACCAAAAGAATAGTCGCAACGCACCCGAAATGATGCGATGGAAGATAATTTAAATTTTAAATACATTAAAATCGCGATAAAATATATAGTGTTCAATCTACCTTTTGTATTTCAGAGCTACTTAATTAATGAAATAAAATTTTCCAAAATTCCAATTTCAGGCTATTCACGAGTTCAACATGATCCGTCCCGGAGACAAGGTCCTAGTGTGCCTGTCTGGCGGACAAGAGTCCATCGCGCTTCTCCACACCATGCATCAGTACCAGTTCTATGCGAGATCGAAAGGAATGCATTTCAGTATCGGTAAGTGTCTACTTTAATATGGAATGTATATTCTTTCACTTCTTATGTGCTTTAGGTATTCTCTACGTAAGTGGCTAAGCATAAGTCTTCAAATCGAGAGTGAATCAGTTTTTCTGGGTAAGCACGCTCCATGCTTCATCGTAGACCGTCGCTAGACAACGGCCTTTAACATCAGGCGAATACGTTATAGTTAAAAATTAAAACAAATATGGTACAATACATTTTTAAACAGACGGTACTCCTTAGTGCCTAGCATACTCATGTCGTGGTGATAGTTTAAAAATATATGTTTTTATCTTCCAGGGGCTCTCTACGTTCACGAACCAAAGTCTCGAGTGGATCCTCTGCACTTGATGGCGTATTGCAGAACACTCGGCGTCAAGTTCATTTACCAGGACAAATTGGAGAACGACGAATCTAATAGTAAGTGTCTACCGGTGCAGTCTAAATATGTGCAAGTGTGTAGTAGTCAGTGAGTGAGTGAGTGATGATATGGATAATATTAATTTATGAAATACTTTTAATATTAGTAGGATTATTTTAGGGTCTGCAGGTCCTCTTAGGGAAGTACACACCGCATGGGAAAGAAAAGAATTCGTAAAAGTTTAGCACCACAGTTTTACTAAACGTTTACAAATAATGTTATGTAGGACAATTCGTTATGTCGTTTCTTGTTGCATGCGTCGGCTGCGCCGCCAAGTGCCATCAAGGAATATCGCTTTCAAATGGCAATAAAAGATCTTCCCAGTGTAATAGAGAATTAGAAACAAGATTTGTGTATAGCAAATATTTTAGTTAATGACGATTCCTGCCTGCCAAATGCAACCACCTATTATTTGCGGAAAATATTCCATGAAAGAGGATGGAACACGGTGAAGTCCGTGGAGCTGATATATTGTTGTTTGGATGCTGCGCATAGGCTTTCTGACCTTCCCTCTATTTGCTTCTATTTTGCAATATTGTTGCCGTTTTTGAAATAGCTGTCAAGGTCATCCCGCCAGCGCTTCTTTCTTTGCTATCGGATTTCCACTGAGTGTTGATTTTGAACCAATGATCATCCAACATGTAGCAGACATACCCAACCCAGATTTTCATGACAGATTAGTAGTTTAAAAGCGTAAAATCATATTATGTAATAAGTATCTTTAATTATTCCAGGACGGAGCAGTGTCTCCAAATTTTCTTCGCTCCACCGATGGGCATGCCACGGGATCAGACGCGTCACATATAACGCCATGCGGGCTAACGGCTACGGGGTGGCAGCTATAGGCCAGAACTTGGACGACGCCGCAAGGGCGTTCGTCGCTACCGCCTTCCACGCGGCAGCTATGGCCAGCTTGAAGGCGCATTACAGAGTCAGGTAATATAATAGTAATCTTTATGTATCATACAAATAAGACTTCTGAAATAAAAGTGTCGTAATTTACTATGCTGTCCAAGTGCCTCGGCAAACTGTGTCTTTCTCGATAGATGCCTTTGTATGAAGTGGGATTCTAAATAATAACCCAATAATAGTAATCGTACGTTGTCGCTATTAGGCTGCCACGGCTCCAATAGGTATGGTCTAGTGGCCAGGTTAGGTTACCTGAGGATTTGCCGTCTAACTAAAACTGTGTTATCTTTAGATTTAACACTCTTTTTGCGCTAGAAATTATAGAGACAGCAATAACAAAGCCAAAACCGATTTAGTTTGGCAGCAGAAGGGCCGATTTTCTTACAGTTAAAATATACCTACCTATTCTAAAATTATGTAGAGAAATCACTTATTTTATAGGGTTTTTGATGTTATTCCTCTTTTAGTGCATTAGGGAAAAATGTTGAGAGGAACTTTTTTACGATGCGTCGGCACACAGTCAATCCGACCGACGCCCTGGCGTTAGCTAGACAACATTTTATTAAATATTGTGACTAACTTCAGGTTAATACTTCTTGCGTTGAAGATATTATCTATTCTACGGTTAGATTTAGACCTGTTAGCACGAGGAATAAAGACATTAGTGCCTAACTATTAGCTACTTGCGTAGGTATCGTAGGTACTTAATTACACACACACTATTTTATATTTTGAGACTTATTGGTATTTACTGGAACTACTTGCACTGTGACGCCTTTCATAATTTGAAAAGTACACTATTCTAAATATAGATTTAGTGACCGATTGATTTCCATTCCAGGGAACACGACGTCCGCATCATCCGTCCGTTCATATACGTGCGCGAGCGCGCAGTGCAAGCATTCGCGTGCGCGCGTATTCTGCCTGACTTCCGCGCGCCGAGACCCTCTGCCTCGCCGCCTGGTAGTGACGACCATAGCGACGACAGCGAAGATAACAGGTAAGGCCTATTCAGATCTCGGCAGTAGGATCCATTTGTGGCTTACAAAACATGTATACAATAATATGTCCGATATACTGGTCTATAACAGTATAGTACTACGCAGTTATTTGAACAGGAAGAGTTAAAAATCTATAGCTAGCACTACCGGTTACCATCTAACGCCATCTAAAACGATTACATTTCATTCTAATATATATAATATGTTTAAGTAATATTTTTAGTTTATATTTGAACGTCCCAGTGTCCAGCTTACTATAAATAGTGGTGCCCATATGAAATAGAATACTTTACAAACAAGAATGGTTTTCTCTGCAGGCTGGCAAAATTTCATTTGTTCAATTCCTGACGTCCAGCTTGAATACCTACAGTATCTAAAAATATAGTAATTCCTGACTTCAGCAAATACTTTCATAAGTCTGTCTTGGGCACTACTTGTTTCATTTACTATAGAGGTACGGATACGGAGATACGGGCGAAGCCGGGGTGGACCGCTAGTCAGATATAAGGCAATTTGCGAATTGGTAAAAAATAAAATCCTTATTCTTCGATGGATGTGTAGGAAAGCCATTAATAAATTCCTAATGTGGTATTATTTATTAACAATTTAATTTTTTTCTCATTGCAGCAAAGACATTTCTCATCTAGACCGATCTGTATCGGAACCATGTGGTCCTACTGAAAAACCTATTCATCCGCCACGCTTATCACTGGACGAGTCTCACGAGCCATCTGAATCAAGATCGTCCACTCTGGAGCCAATCGAGTCTTCTCAGGAGCGACATGGTTCTTCTCAGGAGCGACATGGTTCTTCTCAGGAGCGACATGGTTCTTCTCAAGAGCGACATGGGTCTGGTCAAGAGCGACTCGGGTCTGTTGCTGAGAGTGAAGGAACTGCGGATCCAGTAGATGCTGCAAGAGACATGCTAGCAAGCCAGGAACAAATGTACCCTTACCTGTTTGCAAGCCTGAAGAACGCATTGCATCCGCTTTTCACTGCGAGGTAAAGGATTCATTGAATTAATTGTCTCTAAACTTTTAGTTCGCTAGAATATGTTGGAAGGGTATTTGTTGCCATCATTCAGTAAAGCTTTTTCGATTGAAAACTTCGTTTAACGCACCACAGACAACGCAATCATGTCTTTTGTTTATTTTTTAAATAAATTTTTGGTCAAGTACCTAAACTCCTTCAGCCGCAACTGCGACTGTTGTGTAGCGGTGTTAACTATTTTTAATTTATAATGCGATGTTTTAATTTTTTTAATTATTTAATGGTTTTCGATATGTAGTAATTTCTTATTTTAGTTTTCACTCCTGTGTGTCTTTTGCATGTTTCATCTAATTTTTCATAGTATTGTATTGTCTCAAGCGTAACGTAGGATGTTCGGATACTAATGGATTAGGGATATAAGTACGTGAGGCAGTCGAGAAATTTCGAGTATAGGGGGGATGTATTACACGTCATATGAGAGGACTAAATGCGGCAGTAGCGTCAATGGCATATCATGTATGACGCTCTTCCTGAGGCTATACATATGTTTTATGTTGTCTTCTATTATCTCTCCGGTAAAGGCGCCATCTTACATTTTTTATTTATTTGTTACCGTTTACGTGACGGTAAGAGGAGAAACTATTAGGAGAAAAATACACGATCTCCATAGAGGAGAGCAACTAGTTATAAATTAGTTATAAAGTATAAGTTGTGTTATTTTCCAGGATCATCGAAAAAGAATTAAAAGAACAGAGACACCGCAAGAAGTCCGTGATTCAAATGAAGAATGGCGCTCCAGTTTATGACTCCGAGGAGGGAACCGACGAGGAACCAGTGCCATAGACAACTGGCGATGGTGCCAGTGTCGATTTCCCGCGTCTTGGCGCATTTACAATGCATGTTTGTACTTTATTGTACTGGGTGTGTTCATATTGGTTACTTTCAATGAAAATTTTTCGATATGAATAGTGTGAACTTACTACAAAGTACGAGCGTAATACTACAAATGTGGATAATATGGGGTCGATACTACTGTACCACCCTCAAAACTGTAAAAATAGTACCATTTTTACAAAAACAGTTATTTCTGATCGTTTTGATCGTGTGTGTTGAGGAATTTATGCAACACATATGACAAACAGTAAATTTAAATGAGATATTTCGATACGTAACAACTATCAGACTTGGTATGATTAGTACAGCAGTATTATTTTACTATCTCAACGTTGTAATATAAAACCAGAGATTTAAACAAAATTGTATCTCATTTAATTTTTGACGTGAAAACGTAAAAAATGCCTATTTGCAATTGTCAAAAGTTTGACAGCTATTTTGGTTCGCCTAAGTTTGAATTAGGTACTTGGCGGTTGGAATGCTTGCTGTACCTACCTACATGTGATGGTAAAACAGTTTGTAATCGTGTTCACATATACATAAATAGTCCATGTGACAATATCGTTGAAAGTAACTGATGTGTGATCACCAATAAAGACCAATGTGATGTTATCCAGTGATCATTCTCGTGATCTAAATGTTTTAGCATGTTAAACATTTATAGTCTAGTTCTAAGATCAATATCGTGTCGTAGACGATTTATTTTTTGATGTTAGATTCAGGGTTGCCATGTCATTAATTTCTACTAAAATGGTAGGATTGTTGTATCTAATGTTACGATTTCATTACGTGAAACTGTGGAATTGAAAACAATGTGCATTTGTTATAGTCTGCTATTGGATAGTTGATTGGATATATTTTTAAATGTTGTACGTGTTCTGAAAAATGAGAGTTGAAATAAAATGAGGCCTATTTATTGTGTAATGTTCAAATCAAATTATCTATATTATTGTAAGAAATATATGGAAGTGTTGCTATTAAGGTACTACAAGATTACCTAGTGTGGTAGTAGTACCTACCTATCATTTATTTTGAGATATATTAACTCATTGAGGAATACAATGTATTTATAGTACTTCGATATACATGTTTACAATTTAAACGTATTTTAAATGTTCATGTTGTATTAAGTGCTTTTTATACGATTTTTATTTTGTTGTTTTCTGCTCTTTCTAATATTTTACAACGAACGTTATGGCAACATCCACATTCAAGTTCCGTTTTTGTTTTTTTAAATTAGAGGAAAACGGAAGATGAATGTTGATGTTAGACTGATATTTTTTATAGAAATGTATCTTAGTTTTTTGAACTCATTGGTGTTAATTTTAATTTCTAAGTACTACTTAGTTAAGTGTTCTACGGACCTTGTTCTTGAAATACTTTGCTGTTAATTTTTTGTATTGCTAGTAAGTAAGTAAATGTACCTAGTTAAGTGTTAAATAAGAGAATATCCTAATCTACTTAAGAGTGGGTCTAAGTTCGTTGAAAATATAATGTGAAACAAGTCCCATGCGTTACTTCCATGATTGAATAATTGTATTCATATACATTTTGTCGTATATTAAAATAATTATGTTTTAATTATGTGTTTTATTTAACAACATCTTGTTATCTCTTGTAATCCTATTTGTTCTGAAAAAGCTTTTGTACTTATGGAGTTCTGTTCACACCTTTGGGGTGGGCCGGCTATGCACCAGCTGGAGGCTTCGGAATGCATTTAGAGACGTTCCAAAAGGCTCATAGGTAACGACACCTGAGACTATATATATGTTTTATGTTGTCTTCTATTATCTCTCCGGTAAAGGCGCCATCTTACATTTTTAATTTATTTGTTATCGTTTACGTGACGGTAAGAGGAGAAACTATTAGGAGAAAAAATACACGATCTCCATAGAGGAGAGCAACTAGTTATAAATTAGTTATAAAGTATAAGTTGTGTTATTTTCCAGGATCATCGAAAAAGAATTAAAAGAACAGAGACACCGCAAGAAGTCCGTGATTCAAATGAAGAATGGCGCTCCAGTTTATGTTTAATTATGTGTTTTATTTAACAATATCTTTTGTAATCCTATTTGTTCTGAAAAAGCTTTTGTACTTATAGAGTTCTGTTCACACCTTTTGGGTGGGCCGGCTATGCACCAGCTGGAGGCTTCGAAATGCATTGAGAGACGTTCCAAAAGGCTCATAGGTAACGACACCCTTGTCCATGGTTATCTTGTCCTAAAAATTCTTCAGTCTTGAACATCGCCACAAAATTGCTAACTCATCAGTTTTTTATCGGATACATTTCGGAGAGTGTACCACTGTATCTATACACATATCTTATCAGGTCTTACCAATTCTTACCACCTTGCCCATTTGTGGCTCGAATAAAGCGACATCGTTTTGAAGAGCTTAGATTCTGCTTTTTTTGAAAATAATGTACTCGTATATGTAGTGAATACGTTGCCTGAGTGGGGTGTATCAATCTTGGTATCTTCAAATTGAGAGTAAATCGTTTTTTTTATAGGTAAGTACACCCCATCGTAGGCCGTGTCATCGCTTAACATCAGGCGAGATGGTGGTCAAGTGTAGACCTAAGTAATAATAGTTTTAAAAAAGTTTACTAGAAAGGCCTCTTGTTGCCGTATTCCAAACATTTATTCACTACCTTCACGAGCCAAAAACCTATAGAAATTTTGAGTTATGTCAAATTAGTATATGATTTTTCACGTTAGTAATGTCAAACTCAAAATAATGTTAATAATTAAACATAGAACATTTTGCTGCACATAAGTGATATGGAATAAATTTAAACCCATAATAATTTAGTAAAAATATAATTAAAAAACTCAAAAAAAACCTGACTGTACAAAAAGTGAACCAACCTACGTACTTACACAATAAAAAACATAGAAAGTAAAATAAAACAAGCACTTTCTGGTGGTCCGGAATTCTATACTGTAATATATGTTAATGATTTAATACTATTGCAGAAAATAAAGTATATTCTAATAAAACATAGTCGGGATTCATTGAACAATTAGATTGGCTGTCGAATAATAATGAATAAAAAAATGCCTCATTGAGCAGGTGTGAAATGTCCAGGGGTATTAAACATTTTAAATAAAACGACCGATAGAAGTTGCTTACATTTACTAATAAACACATTACCACTCCTTTAAATCGCGCAGTCGGGTAAATACACTACATACAGATACTCGTAATATTATGCATGTGTGCGTGCCCACACTTCAGAAACTTACACTAATGAGTATTATAAGTACTATAGGGATTCATTTCATTTAAACACGACAAAAGCTTAAATTGCAAACATTGAATGTGATAAATTACTACTAATCATTACTTATATTAGATAATATAGACATTTTAAGCAGAAATTAACTATCCTATAGAAATAAGCTAAAAATTACATTATAGATGCTAAACACTTATTTAAATTTCATTTCATGACGACACAATATTACGTTATTAGATAAAATATTCGAATAAAAGCCTACATTATGTACGTATTACGATAACTATAACTACGAGATTATATAATATATTAGATGTAGATCCATGATGGGGAAAGGAAATTAATTTTGGGGGGTACTTCCGGTTTTCTTAGCTCCCCCGGTACAGCACCCGCTTCCGCCTGTGGAAAATAAACATAATTAAATATGACTACTTACAAGCAGTAATGTGAAAACATCGTTCCGGTTTGAAGGGCAATGTTTCCAGTGGAATAACAGAGCATAGAGGTAAAACATTTTCTATCTCTGGCTGATAAACGAAGTGCAGTGCTCTAGGTAATGATTTGGACTCATCATGTTCCTATGGCTGTATGTTACTGTGCTGTAAGGGCAAGCATATTGCTTACCATTAGGCCCATGACACGCTCGTCTCGTCACTTTATACTATAAAAAAATCTTATAAATAACAGTAACTTACATACTTATTCATTATTCATGCTTATGCTACGTATGATACGAGTATAATAAATAGATAAATACCTATTATGCATCAGAAAACGTAAACGTCACCATGCGTCCAAAAATAAAAACACTAACTACTAAAATATGGGTGTTTAACTTAGTTCGAAAAGGTTAACGAATAAAAATATAATCATTACATTGTTTCCAAATAAATTATTTATAGGGCATAGAGAAAAACCTTTATTGTTTTTAAACTTTCGGGATTTGAACACATAATGTTTATAATGTACAGGACTTAATCACGATTTCATTCATTGTTTAAATACCTCGACGTTTCGGCAGCGTTACAACCGCCGTGGTCACGAGAAGACTGAATGAATGAATGAAAACAATGAATTAAATCGTGATTAAGTCCTGTACATTATAAACATTATATAGAGATAAAACCATCTTGTATATCTGTGGGTGATGAGCGCAGTGCAGTACTAGGTAATTATTTGTCTGAAATTTCATAGAAAGAAAAGAAGTAGACATCCTGAAAAGTTACTCATGTCATACCAAGCACATAATAATATTCCCTTTTGTGTGGAATGGGTTAGCTAAGTGGCAGCTGAAGGCTCTGGATTCATTCGAGACGTGTCAAAAATTCCTAGTCAACGTCAGCCTTGTTGAAAAATACTCCAAAGTGTTGAACATCGCTACAACGTTGCAAACTTATCGTTTTTAGGGTTCCGTGTAGCCAAATGGCAAAACACGGGACCTTTATAGATTCGTCATGTCTGTCTATCTGTCTGTCCGTCCGTATGTCACATCCATTTTTCTCCGAAACTATAAGAACTATACTATCGAAACTTGGTAAGTAGATGTATTCTGTGAACCACATTAAGATATTCATCCAAAACAACAAATTGTGGGAGGAAAAAATAAATAAATAATACTTAGAACTGAAATTCATTTTTTCTCCATAAAAACCATACGTGTGGTTTATTTATCTCTACGGATAGGTCTTCAAAAATGATATTTTTGAAAAAAACTTTTTTTATTTCTAAACTGAATAGTTTGCGCGAGAGACTCTTCCAAAGTGGTAAAATGTGCGCCTGTAACTTGTAAAATAAGGGAATTAATTAACTAAAACAAATGTATGATGTTTCAGGTTCAGGAACTTCGTTCCAAAACTAGGAGAAGGAAAATAATAAAAAGAAGCTGGGTACGTACTAGGCGCGACTAACCGGATGTCGGGGGGCTCTTGGCCGGCCCGCAGGCGCAGTCGGGGCCGCAGTTGCATTTCTCGCCGCAACCGGACACGCCCCCACCACATGTTTCTGCAAAAAACAAGCAAAATTACAAAATAAGTTATGAAACCTCTATAATAAACGCCACAACAAAAAAGAAAAATTACAAAAACGTAATAGTCCAAGATTCCAGAGCCGCCAGACGTCACGTATTTTCTGACGAAAGCAATGTGGTCGATTGAGTAGCTTATGTACTAAGAACACATGCATACCCGCTACCTTGCTTAGACGGAATTACCAAAGAGAGATAATATATTATTTGAAGGACAATTATTATTGCCTTACCTGTACCAAACATTTATGCACGGGATCGAACAAGAGGAATTTTCATTGTTAATCGATATTAGCGTATATTAGCAATTTATGAATTGAAAAATACTTAAAAGATATCATTTTGCTAATAAAAGTATACGGAATGCGGAGATAAATGTCATGTATGGTGTGTTAGTAAGGCTTTAGTCTCATTTTCCGAGTTTATTCTTTCAAATCGCAGTTAACGCCAGTACATAGTCTTTATTGCTATCATAAAACATATTATACCTAAGTAAAACGTTACGACATTTCCTCAATAATGGCGCTGGCTTTCTCCATGCCCTTGACATTTGTTCGTTCTACGCAATAAAACCCATACTGTATAATACTACCTTATACAGTATGGGTTGCTGAAGATCACGCGACGAACTTTCGTCTTCAGACGAACGACGACAGACTTTATGAGCGACCGTAATTTTAGTACGGCCATGCCATGAATGTAAATTGCGGATGTTCGTTCGTCTGACCTTACCCTTGTCCCGAACCATTTTGCAATATGGGGGAACGGAGAGTGATATACAGTAAATATGTATGTATGATAGTCCGAAAGATCAAAATCGTTCAGCAAGCTATGGAAAGAGCTATGTTAGGGGGATTACATTCGTAACGAGATAATTCATCAGAGAACTAAGGTCACTGACATAGCTTAACCTACAAACATGCTTAATTTAGTCTGATCACATCTGTTGCAGAACTAATAAACGTTAGGGTCGAGGTGTTCTGGAGTGGAGACACCGAATCGATAAACGTAGTCTAAGCGCCCTTAGACTAGATGAAGTGACAATTTACTAAAGACTTATTAGAAACATAAAACCAGGGATAGTGATTAGTGACCATATCAAACTGAACTAGTACGGGCTGATTATGATGATGATGACAAAGAACAGCTGTAGAAAGCCGGTAGAGTTTAGGGACCTGCTCCACTTTATTACCACAGTAATTGTTACATAATTAATTATGCTCAGGTTGACAACAACCGTGGTACTTTATATTAGAACAATATACATCATTTTCTCAACTCTACTGCAAACCAAGTATCTATGGAGTGATCCAAATAAATATTTGCCTGCTTTACTGTTTCTTTTGAGATGTTTCAAATCCAGAGTGTGTTATGTATTTTCGATCACACCATCTCTTATCATCAGACGAGAAGATGTTCAAACGCGAATCAATCTGTCTTAATTCTTTTCGCACAGTAGAGAAAAATACTGAGAGTATGTATCAACATTTATACGAAGCGCGTACACCGTCACGAAAAGCTGACTCCCTGAAGTTGAATAATCAACATTTTAGTAAAAATTATAACTACCTTCTGGTTAATACTTCTTGCGTTAAAGACATTCACTATTCTATTGTTTAACTTAGACTTCTTAGCATGAGGCATGACGAGAAGAAGTATTGACTTCTCGCATACATACTTAGGTACACACAAACACATACAAATACACCCTATTTGTTTAAAGTTTAAATAACGCCCCCTATTTTAATTATTACAGATTCCATACCGTAATTTCTATGAAAAAATACCCAAATTTACTTATACAAATATTTACAACTCAAGACGGCTGTCTGTCAAGAAGTCTGAAGACGAGATGAGACAGTAGAATTAAATCACGTCTTAATATCAAACTAAAATAATCGTACAGCAAAGACCATTATGATTCATAGTTTTTTTTTAAATCAGTTCTGCTAATCATACCGACTAACCAAGTAAAAGTAAAGAATTAATGAAGAATATTGCAAGGAACTGAAAAGGACCTTTTTTTTTACAGCCGGTTAAAAGTTGGCGTGTATAATTCATGAATCATTATGTACTTATTTATGTTACTCTATTTAATTAAGAGTACCTCGTCATGAAATTCATTTTTCTCTGTTTTATTTGTTTGTGATAAAAATCGAATTAAAAACATTCACTTTCAAAGCGAGAATATTACGCAATGTGTTAATTTTTTTAAAATTATTGTTGTTTACGTCACCAAGAAAGAATTGACGTTTTGAAGTCAGTTAACCAGGTGAAATTAACAATTAAATTTATCAACATTCATAATTTACATTAAAAAACTTATACCTCACTTAATTTCTTTCTTTTCTAACTTTATCATGAAATTCATTATATCCGTTTTTTGTTACGTTTTTTAATAAAAATGTACATAATTCAAAGCAGTCACTATCGTAAAATACCCCATAAAATGTCTCAGGACAAAGCTTATATTAGACTATCTACGTCACCAAGAAATAACATTAAAACACCGGTACCAAAACAACAACAGCACAAAAAAGTTACACAATGACGCAGTATTTCAAGAAATTTTAAAAGGCTTATCCGTAATTTTCCAAAAACAATCTAAATGAAGTAAAAAATGTTCTCACCCTTGCAAGCTTCGCAGGGAGCAGGCATTCTGCAATGCCTGGTCTAGGCTAGGAGACGGCGGTCGATAAGAGAGGCGTGGGAAGTGCGCAGAGACGTGCGCGTTAGTCTGCGCCGAGCGACTGTATCGGGTCAATAACTGAGGTAACGTAGGATCGAGACAGTCTAGTGCAGGAGACGGCTTTCCACTGATTTGGGGGGGATATGCGCAGGTTGGGGAGGGATGGTATGATTTATGACGTAGTTAGATTGTAACTAATTCTTAAAATGTTGAATTCAAAATGTCTTTTAAACTCTGGGGCCCTCAACTGGATTGGATGTTTCTTGTTAAACTATTTTCGTCGATACTTAATTTGCTGAGTAAAATTTAATTGATTTTTTGAGTAGATTTGTATAAAGTTATATGTTTGCCTTATTTTAACCGCGTTGAGACTCTTTTGATATGAGAATATCTTATGGGTTTGGGTCATGCTAATGTTGGGTGGATTTGTGGTGTAGCGGCGTAGCGTCGGAGCGGCGGCAGAGAAGTAGATCGGGACGTATGCGTAAGACGTCTTTTGGATGGATGACATTTTGTGAATGCTAACATGCGTAGCAATATTTCAGTAGCTATATAGGGTTTCAGTATTGCGAACCATTAGTGTTGTTTAATACTACAATTCTAAGTTAGAAGTTTTCACTTTTATCGCGTGTCCCTATAAATGTTTTTTAATCACTTCATAGCTGAGCAGTTATTTTGAAATATACAACATTTGTGTAAAAAGTTAGTCGTTTACTTTATGTAAAAATAAAAAGTACTAAGAATATAATCGAGATATAATAAGAATATTTCTACTACTGTTTTTATTGTTAGAAACAGCTTAAAGTATTGTCTTAATTACTGAGCTACACAAAAAGTGTATTTATGTGCACTATACTATATATACCTAGACTAAATGCGTTATGGTTATTCGAAACTATGACTCTATGACTCTAATCAAAATGAAGAATTCTATGAATCGATATGTCGCATTGATATGATAATGTAAGGAATTTTAAAAAGGTCAAGTCCCTGATAGTATCAATCAAATACCAGTACGCTAAAACAGGTAAAAGTTTTAAAATTATAAAAATAAAAGAGACATTATCAAAAGGATAACCACTTTCATCACTTTTCTAAAAGAAATCAGATATATATTACAATCTCTGACATTGTTGTATTTCTGCATTTTATCAAATCTCTGATAATCTCCCTACAACAGATATAACGAAACAATACGTTATTATTTAGCCTGCAATACTATTGTAGAAACCGACCTAGTTATTTATTTGGTGAAATTTTGAGATTATTTATAATAATTTCGCCTTAGTTTTTTTTTAAAATGTTACCCTATTGAAGCTGTACATATAATGGAATAATACTTTGGTTACAGATTAAGCAGTTTTTCAAACATTAAATAGGAAATTGATTTCATCGTTATCTAAAATAACTGTTTCTATTTATTCATTTAGTAAAGCTTCAGTCTTTCTATTCCACAATTAAAATTGTAGGACTAATCAATAATGTGACCTCACAACTTTCACCAGTCACCTCTCTGCCTAAAATGGGATAGTTGAGCAATTTATAGCCTCGCCACCAGGTACTTACAATAAAATGATCGGAGGGCCGTAAACAAAAACAAGCGGGCCTTAACGGGAACCGGTTCCGCAGCGTTGACCGGCGACCGAGAGGGCTATCGCCTTATAAAATTGCTTATAAATCTGGTAATTCAGAGCAAGTAAATGTAAAAAAGAGCAAAAAAAATTTTTGGCGGTTGAGGTTTGGCTGGGTGGATACAAAATTATACATACCTACCGTAGAGAAATTACCTATCTACGGAGAAAACAAAATGGTATTACTGTTCAATACTGTGCAATATGTTGTTAGGTAGCTGTAGCTTTTAGGATTAGTAGTAGGGACCATGGACATATAAAAAAAGTCGGACGTAGTCTCGCCAAAACCAAAGCTATGTCCATCGAGTCGGCTACATAATATGCACGTGTGCGCTATCACATACAGGCTGACACGCACACATCAGTGGGTCATTACACGCGCTACTTGTGTATATGTGTGCGTGTCAGCCTATCAGTGACAACATGACAACGTACACCTGTAAATATGGCCGACTATAGTGACACAGTTTGTGTTTTACCGAGACTACGTCCAACTTTTTTATAGATCCTTGGTAGCGACAAATGCGTAGTAAATAGTAAAAAAACATAATAACTAAGAAGAAATCAACAAGGAATGTAAAACACATACAAATGTTACTGTGGTTTTTATTCCTTATATCTGTTGTTTTATCTTTACCAACGACGGACAGAAGAAAGAATCGTATTAACATTTTTCTAAAAGAACTCCAAGCATTGAAGCTTTAAACTGAAGCTGAACTTAAATATTAAAATAGGTATATAAATATGTTTTTCTGTAAATATTTTTACTCGACAAAAATAACAGCATAAACACAGACAATTCGCAAGTCGCCTTAAGACGTTAATTTGTACCGTTTACATTTCCACTACGGGATTTAGAAATTATTCTCATTTTCTCATAGGCATGGACGTATAAAAAAGATATTTTTCTGTCAGTTACGTACATTAGCTTAACCGTTTATTTATTCTTTTATCAGATACCTAACACAGAAACTGACAGATGCGCACAGCGTTAAACTTTGTAATTAAACAAAAATATATATATATATATATATATATGTATAAAAATTAAATACTTAGTTAGTTTAAACAATTCAGAGAAACAATGAACAACTATCAATATTTCTTGATCTGGATCTATTTCTGAAATAAGACACGTATATTACGGTAATCCACTTGAGTGAAGTCGAAGTGAAAATAAATTTCATAGTGTAAAACAAAGGAATGATGTTAAAAAATGTATAATAAGCTCATTTGTGTTAAACTATTCTAAATCAATCTTTGTTTCAAAACAATTAGATCTCGCCTGAAAACGGAAAAAAATATTAACACAGTACCTCCTAGAATAATTACTACTAAAATACTAGATTAATAAATGAAGTTAAAATGAAGAAAATAGGAACAAAATTTTAAAATGTTGGATACTCACATTAAGTAGATCTTTTTCTGGAGAGGAAGTACTGGCAGCTTGTTTCAAAACCAGACCCTAAATGTAGGCTGTGATCCAGCCTACAAATGGGGTCCAGATTTCGCGCATGTGCAAGATGCAACATGCAGTATCGATTATTACTTCTCGACTTTCAATGATTATATACCATTTTGTCGTTTTGTGACGACCTCTCTAAAATGGATTCTACATAATGCGCCTTATCTGTATTTGTAAATTGAGCAAGTTTTGTCTTCGTCACAGGTCACAGTGGACCAGTGGTTTATACAAAAACGACTATACTGTAGCCTCTTTTATATGGCTACTTACTTAGAAGTAGGAGTTGGAATGCTGTCTTCTTCTTTTATTCCAAAGATTTTGTTATGCTTTCAAACTTTGAATCTAAGAAGCATGTACCACACGTACCACCCCAAATACGATTTTTTATCGGGTCTCAACGTAGGTACCTACATTTCGGGACTTACGTCCTTTTAATCTACCATGTTGGCTGTTGCGGGTGGAGGTTCACCTTCAACTTGATCATTTTCACAATATTTTCCCTCATACTCGTAATATAACATGACTCAGTAGTACTAATTTTGTATTTTTTATTGTTTGGCTCAGTACTCGTATCTACTACCAATCACGCCTTGTCTGTCGACATTATTTAATTACATATTCCTTACTGCTTTGTTATTATACACAAGTATAACTTTAGTATCTATCTTTGTAGTCCTAACTGTACCCTCGTCTTCCTATATTCATATCTATCCTTTCCATCTACAGTTGCCTGGAAGAAATAGCTCTTAGCAATTGCTACGTGAAAGATTTTTCTAAATTTCTTTTTTAGAAACTCAAGTAAACTCAAATTTATTTATGATTATTAGGGTTTATCTGTCTATCACTAATATCACCGCGGAATTTCTACACAGACTTAAACACTTTTAGAAATAGATTGTCATCTACTTACTATGCATAATTTGAAGCAAAAAGCAATATTGCATCTAATCTTCACCAAGCACTTACGTATTTCGCTAAAATTACGTGCTTACACAAATTATACAGAGATAACTACTGAAACTACTCTTAACACAATTTAATTCAACTCTGCTGTAATGTAAATAAAGTTCAAATCACATTAATTGTTAGTGTTAGCGGGTGATATAGAGATAACTCCTGCAACTACTTCTAACTACATAACACTTATTATTTAAACTCTAATACAATAGAAATAAAGTTTAAGTTACATTGTTTGTTAGCGTTAGCGGTTTAGTTATTTCCTCACGAAGTCGACGACCTGACACTGCAGACCGCTTAGTTTCTTATTTATGAAAACAGTTTTAAACTAGTCTTATACCGCGGTTTTTAATCGCTTTCCCACAGGGTTAAACCATAAAAAAGATGCATAAAAATATATACCTAGGTACGTTTCCCACACATAAAACTTTTTTTTTTTAATTAAAGAGGGACGAGACGAGCAGGACATGTGCCTGATGGTAAGCTACATGCCAGCCATATAACAGCACAGTGACAAATCCAAATCATTACCTAGCACTGCTCTGCGCTCATCATCTAGAGATCTAAGGTATTATATGTCTAAGCCCTGTAATTTCTCAGGAAACATTGCCCTTCAAACCGGAACACAGTAAGTAATGTTTGCACAATACTGCTTGGCGGTAGAATAACTAGCAAAAGTGTGGTACAAGTACTACTACTTTTTAGTCTCAAACGTAAAAACAACAGGTTGTTATAAGTTTGACGTGCCCTGTATGTGAGTATCATAGCTCCAGAACACCAGAATGGATGTACTGAATTTGATTTTTCAAATCCAAGATGGCCACTACCACAAAATGGCGAAATACATTTCTATTTTCACAACTCCCTCAATATGGGTATCTTTTTGTTACTATTGTACAGATAACAAATCTGAGGTAGTCGGGGGTTAATAAAATATTTTTGTTCTTGTATACCCTTCTATCATCCTCCGATCCTGGGGTGTAGCGGGGAGTTTGTCTTTTTTTGGATCACCTATAAAGGACATAATACTTTGATCGACCGTAACCTAATACGGTAAGTATTTGTTTTTGTAGAAATCTACATTAGACTCCCTGCAAGCTCTTCACTGGTAGCTCCAAGTAGCTGTCGTGTGCGCAGCGGCCACAGCGAAGGGGGCTGTGAATAATAACAATTATCGGGTGATCCTCCGTACAGTACACAGAGTCTGTTTTGGCAAGGTGGGCGAGCCCTGTCGATAGGCAACTGACTTTGGTCACCTTGGCGATACAGCAAGGCTACGTGGCAAGCCTTGAAAAGAGCGTTCTGTCAGGATCTTTTAATGACAAACGGTCATTCACTGCATCTCACTCTTTGCCAGTCGTGTCAGTTTTACTGTTCCATTGGACAACATGGAGGTGAGAAGAGGGAGTGGGTGTGTACCAGCGCAACCGCACTATAAATATTTTTGACGCGCAGATGACCCTTGCTATTCTTTCCGGATTTAGTTTTTCAAAAGTCTTGTGGCGATGGGTTGGTAGCGGGGTTTAGTTAGTTTAGTTTAGGTATTGGTGTATCGAGGTTCTAGCTAATGCCTTGCACACAGGCGACCTGTGGAGAGAGGTCGCTCGCGGAATCGGCAGAGATGAGATTCTGAGTTCGGCAGCACTACCGGTGACAAAGCAGCCCTATTAAGGAGTGCTCTGCTTTCCTCTGCATAGAGGAGAGGCCTAGAAAAGGTGGCCCAAAAATAGTTAATCTCACCATTTATCTGGGTGCCAAACCGCGGGCGCTTGGACATGCGGTCGAAATAAAAAGAAAATATGGTGCAGTTTTTAAGCTTGGTGTGGAAAACTCGATCAAGTGGACCAATTTAAATATAAAATTTGGGGAGCATCATTAGATCCGACAACACCTTGGCATCTGAGATTCCATCACCAGGGCTGCCGCTGCATTTGGGCGTCTAAGTGACCGTGTGTGGAGATCCCACGACCTTAAACTGAAAACCAAAATGGATGTTTACAAAGCGCTTTTGTACGCTTCAGAGACATGGTGCCTTTATCGTGGAGACATCAAAAAGTTTTTGAGGTCCATTTTGAAAGTTAAATGGGAAGACAAAGTATCTAATTCCGAAGTTCTACGACGCGCTGAAATGCACGGCATTGAGGCTGTCTTGATGAAACGTCGGCTCAGATGGTGGGGGCATGTGCTGAGAATGGAGGACACTCGATTGCCTAAAGCCGTTTTCTATTCTGAGATGGCTGAGGGTAAGCGCAGGCATGGAGGCCAACGCCTTCGCTATAAGGACGTCTTTAAGAGGCATCTTGGCGCCTGTGGAATAAAATCAACATCGTGGGAGGGGCTTGCACCAGAGAGGTCATCGTGGCGAACTACAGTCTACAAAAATGTGAATGAGTTTGAGGATAATCGTCTCACTGATTTGAACCGAAAGCGCCAAATCCGCAAAGATAGACCCAAACCCACCTATAATTACACATACAATTCAGACGGCCAACTCTTGTTGTAATATTTGCAGCAGAATATTAAGAAATAACTAGATTTTGCGAGCCACATTAGGGCACACGCTCGGAAACAGTAGGGGTCGCCGTCATCGAAAACGATTTGGAGGACCACATCATCCTGCATAGGTCTCCTGGTGGTTCATTTGACCCATACATTTTGTTCATGGGCCTGTAGTCTATTAGATGCATGATGAGTATTTTTTACTTTACTTGCAAACATACATGCGTCCTAAAAATTTAAATAATTACGTTGGGGTTTTTTTTTTAAATAAGTTAATATTGGTGGACAATTCACACACAACAGCATCTGGCCCAAACTAAGCAAAGCTTGTACTATGGCGGTACTACTACGGCGGCCAGATAGCTGATATAATACATATTTTGATTTAAATACATACTTATTATAAATAGAAACACCCAGACACAGTGCAAACATTTGAATTCATCACACAAATGTTTGCACTGGGTAGGAATCGAACCCACGATCCTCGGCTTCGCAGGCAGAGTTACTACCCACTAAGCCACGAGGCCAGTCAATTATTAGTTAGTTTCCTTATCTGTACTTTAAACAAAATAATTATAATTTAGGAATCTTTACCGTGGGTATGAACGACTTTCCCGAAATTTCGATGCAATTTCACAATCACGTTCACCATAATTAATAAACCAGTGTGGCGAAGAAGAGGTTTCTCTGACATCCGTCCGTTTAGGAAACAAATTCATCCATCAGAGGACAAATTTTATCAAAATCAAATCAAAATTATTTATTTCAAGTAACATGACTCATAGAAGTGTGAAGTGCAGTGGCAGTGGACTGGTTAAATCTGTCATAGGATCAACAACAACTGTTGGGGTAGACGTGTTCTAAAGTGGTGACCACAAATAAGCAAACGTAGCTTAGGACGCCCTCAAACTCGGTGGAGTGACGATATACGGCGGAAGATAGTGGCTCGTGAAGAAAAGCCGAAAGGTTACTCGGTAATCGTGCCCATATCTATGAAAGAACATATGCTTCATCTATGTCTTCATTGCAAGAGTACGTAATTATTTGGAGCACCTATAAAAAGCTTATAGTATCATGGATCGTTGTTGCTAGAAAATATCAAATATTATCTGAGAAACCAACTTTTTTGTAACAATTAGTCTCGCCTGCACAGGTCACTGATCTGATGCAAACGTCTATCAGGGAATTTCAGGGACTCAATGAGGAGGGGGCATTTTAATAAGGAGTAATTCGATTGCATATAATTTGCTGGTAGGCTTTTGCCAGTTATTTTACCGTCAAGCAGCAACGTGAAACCATCACTGTGATCTGGTTTGAAGGGCAATGTTTGCAGTGATTTTACAGGTCATAGAGATAAAACATCTTATATCTCTGGGTAACGAGCGCAGTGCAGTGCTACGTAATGATTTGGACTCTCCATGTTCCAATAGCTGTGTGTTACTGTGTTATTAAGGGCCGGCTTGTTCCTTACCAATAGGTACATGTCATGCTCATCTCGTCACTATACTATAAAAAATGTTAAATACGTGCGAAAGTATCCTACTCGATGTTCCCACAGTTGTGACTCGAAGCCTTCCCTCACAAGGAGAGAGTCAAGGTCATAATCCACCTCACTGGCTAAGTTCGGATTGGTGGATAACAGATGTCTTCAAGATTGGTATTTCTCGAAACATGATAGTTTCTTCACGTTGTTTTCCTTCACAGTAAATGTCGGTACTTACGACAAATTTGTACATCTCCACTTGGATCTCCACTGTATCACAGCCTGAAAAAATACACAAAGCCATGATGGCTTGTTTCTATGAAAATACCTGATTATTTTTAAATTTCACCTAAATTCGACCTGAATTAGACCTGAATCCGCACCTGAACGATTATGTAGTCTTTCGACCCGTGAATAAGGTTTTGGTTCGTTTTTGATTAAAGATTACGAACCACGGTTTTTGCAGTTATTATCTGATCTTTTTATAAATAATCATCTTTCGTGAGTCATTGATAGCGAGTCAAGTTTCTTTGTTAGATTTGGACCGTGGAGATACTCACCTACTTGAAACAGAGCGGCAATACACATTTCTAAATTTAAATGTTTTTATTTTAATTTAACATATTTTTGTATTTATTTGAATTTAAATATATTCTAGGCATATATGGTTTTGGAATGTAATAGAATTCTTACAGTACCTATACTCTAAGTTATATTATTTGGTTACTCTACATTCTGTTTTTTTGTGTGCTCATTGAATCATACTAATCCTGCTAATATTATACGAGTAAACGTCAATCTTTGAATTATTAGGTGTACATGTGTATGAAATTTGGAAAACATTTAGATTATATTATGGAAGAACACAAACTCTACTTTTTATTCGGATATATAGAAACAGGAGCAACGCGAGTGAAATCGTGGGGCGCTGCTAATGTTGAAAATGCGAATTTTTTGATGTTTGTTGCTCGATCCCAAATTTGCAGGGTAAAGAGACAAAACATCTTGCTTATAACATGAGTAGTGAGCACAGTGCATTGCTAGGCAGATATAAACTCTTCATGATAGGATAGTAGCACTGTTATTTTGTGGGCAGATGTATTTTGGGAGTCCGTGTCTACACAGTGAGAAGGTCATTAGGAGTCAGTGCCTTTTTAATACTACTCCTGTCGTTGAAGCGATACGCTGTTTGAGGAATTGTTCATTATCATTAGTCTTGATCTTCCATTTACTTTATAATATGAAAAAGTGAAAAATACAGGTAACAGACATCAGACGACACAGAGGTCAAGACTGGATGAGTCTGGCACAAGACCGCCAGAAGTGGAGAAAAGGAGAAGGGGCCTACGTTCAAAACTGGACTACCATGAGGCCATAATGATGATGATGACAGGTAACAGAAAATAGGAAAATTGTAAGAACAACATAACTTCACGTGATTTATTCATCAACCACGCAATAAATTACTTAAACTAAACTTAAACTAGAAATAAATAATTTAGAGCAGCAGTATGTTTACGTGTGTCAACAATTAAGGAACTTAACGTGCTCAGTATAACCCTAATATTTAAACATATCTTAAACCTAAATGGAGAGAAACGACTTCCGAAATATCTCTTTTATAACCGCTTTTAATTGCCTGACTTTAATTGTTCATTTATATTACGAGGCAATGACACGCAACACGATTCGAAGTCGTATCTCAAATAAAATAACGGTGAAATCTTACAATTGGTAGGTACATTTTGCGCGTCTTTCATTCGGTTTTCACACGAGGCTTGGATTTCGTCATCATTCTTCTAAGGACGGAGTAAACTATCCAAAACACTAAGTATAGATTAGAATCTGTGCTGATAATCATGTAAGTAGCAAGAATAGCTATCAGGATACCAATAGCGTTAAAGATGAATGGTATTGTTTTAGAGTTTTTGGGTGGACAGGTTTTTAATTTTTCGCATTCCTTGCACTCTGGTGGGCAAAGTTGTGATATCATTCTCTTGCAGTCTTCGCAGTCTGGTGGGCATTGTTGCAGGCCGACTTTCTGTTCTGTTTGTGTTTGTTTCTGTTCAGGTGCTATTGCTGGTGGTTGCAGCATGAGTTTCATCTGTTTCTGTGGCGGCTTTGCCGTGAATGTGAGGGTTTCTGAAAATAGAAATAATAATGAGATTTTTACCAATAAAAGTCCATTTACTATTATAACTCTCCACAGAAAAAATGAATAGTAAATATATAAATCAAATAAGGTCAAAGGACCACCACGCACTGACCCGAACGTGCCCAGAACACTCGCTGCGTTTCCCCTCTGTATGGCCAGGTAGATCGGCTGAGTCAAGAAAGAAGTTAAATTAATTTGTAAAAAAAAAGTCCTGTTTTTGTTTTAGTTTCTGGCGTAGTCAAAGTTTCTGGAGCTTCCTGTTGTAACGTGCAGTAAATTGCTTTTTTAACAAGATTCTTGGAAATGACAGATTTCAGTGATAAATTGGCGAAAGCATAAGACGCATAAGCAACCCACTAAAAATTTATCCACCGGCACTCAAGTAATCACAGCGCAGACCTAGAATAATTCTTGAAAACTGTTGATTTCATCCCAACGTTTTTATTCGCCGTTATATTCGACACCACCACAATTCACATATTTGAATAATATCTGTCTGGACAATATCTAAAGATACATTTTACTTCTACTAATAATTGTAATACAATGCATTATTTAATTGGAAAAAAGGAATCTGCCTGTTTTGAAACCGCCTGTCTCTTTAACCTCTGAAAACTGTTTTGACAACCTCTAGCAATTATAAAAATAATAAATCTATACCTTCAACGGTTTGCGTAATGGTAGCCATAGTTGCTATTGCAGCTGTTTTACGGGTGCGACTGATATCAATAATATTAATGTTAATCTCTTAAATATCGGTCCTAAGAGAGCACCCAAGGTTACCCGACAAAAAGGTAGGAAGTCAACTGCGGTCTTCCGCGAAAATGGAGACAGATCGTGCGGAACGGTAGCGGGTACCTACGCAATCATCTGCGAACGAATCTTCCGGAATTACGAAAATTACAGCTTTTTGCTTAAATATTCCTGATTTGAATCTGTTTTTTGCTGAAACAGATATAGAATATTTCAAAAACTTCTTTTTAATTAGATTTATCTATGCTTTGTCAAATGTAAAGATAAATAATATATTTTGATTAACACTATGTTTCCATTGCAATTAATTCTTGTTTTGTATTATGTGTACAGTAAAGATAACGCACTTTTCAGCATAAATGATATGTTTGTTATCTCTGGATAGTGAGTGTGACTACACAGTGATTTGGACTTTTCATTTTATTTTTAAATATCTGCAAGACAGTGTTATTATGAGCAGGCAGGCATGTTGCTTACCATAAGGCGTATGAATTGCTCGTCCCATTATTCTATGTTATAAAAAGCGCAGTTTTTGGATAGTGCGCCATAAGTCATTCGTTGCATAGACTGACAACTTATGACTTATGACACTAATGACAAACTAAGTTTTTTTTTATAATTTAGAGTGACGCGACGAGCTGGACATGTGCCTGATGGTAAGCAAAATGCCAGCCACATAACAGCACAGTGACACGCAGCTATTGGAACATGAAGAGTCTAAATAATTACTTAGCACTGCACTGCGCTCGTCACCCAGAGATCTAAGATATTATATATCAAAGCCCTGTAATTTCTCTGGTAACATTGCCTTTCAAACCGGAAAGTATTTTACGAGTACGTTCTGTAAAATTACTTTAACGGTGGTCAACTCTAATTTGACAGGTCATGTTTTTACTAAAGCACGAAAAACAAAAAACTATGGTGTACAGAATAAATTGTATTTGGGGTCAGACACTTGTATGTTCGGGTACGTGCCTGTCTTTAACTGATCATCGCGTATGGTGTCTGTGGAGTATAGTTGATTTAACCGTATCCTAATAATTTGAACTAAATCACTATGAGACTGGCAAATTTACGAAACTTCAATAAATATACGATTTCTGAGTTGATCACTTTTTTTTTTTGTAATATCAAGCATCTCCGAGCGTCCTCCTTATTCCTTGCATTCAATGTCTACAAACAATACAGAATTAATTATTTTTCCGCAGCACCCACTACGCCAAATGGTTTCATTGTAATAGATTTGAGTTTTTCAACAGCCTTGCTCTAGTTATCGGAGGTTTTTACGCCTGGTTAGTAGTATAAAGCCTCATTGCTTGAGGGTAGTGACACAGTTTAAGCAGCATCCTCCGCAGTCAACATGCCTTCTCCTTGTGAACCCTGCAAAGGTAAAATTCTAGAAAATCATCAAACGTCTCTCAATGTTCGTGTTACGTTGTGTATTAAAATGAAATTGACGTTAAAAGTGCTTACCAATTATTATTGGTCTTTTAGAAACATTTTATTGCTTTAAAACAATTATTATTACTGTCCTATACCTTTTTATTATCGAACGTCCAGACAGGGTAGACTCAAGCGTCCTCGGTACATACCAAGCGCTTTGAATCCACGTTTATCATAAACATTGAATAACTGGAACTTGTCCCAATTTTTTGGGACAACATGAATGTGCCTTTGTGCTATCCCAGATGGTAGGAGTTTTGTGGTGAAAGATGCAATGTTAGATGTTACCCAGAAAACCCCAGTGTTATGTTGATCTGTAGCAAAATATAAATTGTAGTAAATAATTATGGGCATTCCTCACACAAAACCACTAATACGAATTAATAGACGAATGAACCTATGTTCATTTCTCAAAAGCTATTAAAAAAATACTTATATCCTGCTATTTTATTGGCGCAATAATGGTTGTGACACTTTTTATCGGACTTTCAGAGATAGGATCAAATGATTTGAATCCTTTGTCAGTAATCTATTTATATTACAATTCTTGGTGAATGACATTATATTTTCTCTTTAGAATCTTGCCAAGACGCAGCTTGTGCGGACGACTGTGAGTGCAAAGATAAAGGTTGTGACGACTGCAGTTCTACAGGTAAAAACGTTTATCTATTTAATTAATTCATATTTTCAACATAGTTCACAAGAGACAGTTCGAAATACTCGTATTTTATAAAAAGTGGTATTTAACTTGTGCATCAATTCCGTGGTCACAGCAGTGGATAACTAGTAAATTACTTTGATTTGGGGTCCATAATGGGGTCCGATCTCGGTGCGTTTTACACTTTTAAAGCAATGATGTAAAGCCCCAGGGGTATTTACTATAATTGATATTCTCAAAGTTGTACAATATGGGGTCCGCGTAAAACAGATTGAAATGATGCTCCGGATCCGAAATGTAGACTGAAATTTGACTACCCCTGTTCTATACTATAATACCAGTTTGAGATGATCCAGTCTACTAAACTTTTGTATCATATTATAGAACATATAAAAGCCAACTAATTTAGCATGTCCAACTTTTTATAACGTGGACAGTCCATATTTAAGCATTTCTATAAAGTGCCAAAGTTTTAAGACTGCATAAAGACCTTCATCATTCCCGAATGACTTTCATATTTCTAAGTAAAATATGTGATATGGGCGGGGTCTGTTTTGTTTGTAAGCGACTTAGATATGGTGAAAGCCGTGTCAAAAAGTTTTCATTTTTAAATTTTTTACTCATAAATCCTTCTCTTAAAAATTTTAGAATGTACTTTATTCTTCCTTATTCCAGATTCTTTAAAAAGTTATTTTGATAGTGGTTTTTATATAATTTTCTTTATTGTAGGTGGTTGCTGCTGACTGAATCCGCCATGGACCGAGAGCGCACGAGCCTCCGCGACCGCCCTCGGCCTAACTGGAGATGCTCCGTCTCCGGCTTTCTCGAGGTCTGCTTCCCGGTGGCTTTCAGCCTTACCTTCGTCATCACCGTCTTCTTAGTCTACTGCCTCATTCTATGAATATAAATACTGTTGAAATTTAACTCTATTTTTGTTTCATTTACTTTTCTGCCGACGTCAAATAATGCTTGTCTTACGTTGTACATATATATAGTGTACCATTGGCGAATTTTTATCTTCTACAAATAACTGCATTACCAAATAAACGTATATGACTTCTTTCTGATTTTATTAATTTAATATGTATTCGTAACGTAGGAGAGGAAAGGGTATGTTTTAGCAGCAGTGTAAAGATCAACGTACCTAAAAATATTGCCTGCGCTGACAGTTTCGTCACCAAAATAAAATGTTTTGACTATGGCTGCTACTGCATCTTTTTGAGTTTGGTTTTCAAACTGCAACTCAGCTGGCAAGAAGTTTGGGATTTCTTAATCGATTTTAGTTTTGTTACTTTCCAAAGCATACAATGCATATCCGATTGATTGTACCATTTCTGCAAACCCAGTTAAAAATGGTATTTTTTTATAAAAAAAGTTCAACAATATACTCATCGCCACATAAAGACACATTTTTACATATCGTAAAATGTATTAACTTAAAGATTAATATGCTAAGGATTATTAGTGTACGAAGATCACACTATACGTTTTGCGTAACTTAAAAAAACAACATGTTATAACCAATATCTTACAAACAGTATATAACCAATGTTTATTGCTTTTCAAAATATTCTCCTTTTCATTTTAAACATTTTTCATGCGATCGAATCATTTTTTTAAACAGGTGGACCACAGATATAACACACTGTAGGCATGTTTTTGATTGAAGAACGCTATCACTGCCTCTTCAGAGTTGGTAAAAGTGAAACCTCTCATTAAATCTTTGATTTTGGAGAAAATACAAAAATCACAGGGTGCTAGGTCAGGGCTATGCGCAGGATGGGTAACGAATTGGGTAGGATGGGTACTTTTCGGAAGCTAAAAATGAATTTGTTCTGTTGGCCGTGTGTGAAGAAGCATTGTCATGATGTAAGAGAACGCGGCTTCCTGATCGTCTTTCGCGATCTTTATCTAACACTGTGGGTAAACAAATGGTAGAATACCACTCGGCATTAACATTATTTTGATCTTCGCGTGGAGCTGTACAGATGGGCCCCGCAGCTGAGAAAAAACGCGATCATTATTTTACCAACGCCTGCCTCAACTTTGTTGGCATGTTCTCATTTTCATACGCCTATTCACAAGATTGCTAGTTTTTTCGCGTTGAAAACAATAAATCCACGTTTAATCTTCTGTGACAATGTCATAAAAAGCATTCAAATGTTCGTGGTCGTACTTCATTAGAATTTGTAGGTACTATTCTACTCGAGCCCGCTTCTGCGCATGAGGGATCCAACGATAACAAAGTTTCCGAAGTTTCGATTGTTTGTGTAAAAAAAATTTAATTTGACTCATACCCATCCCCATTATTTCTTGAGTTGTCTCATAGATAATCCACGGTTTTTTTTCAATGAACCACTTAACAGGAACCACATTATTTTCGTCTACGGCAGTTGACAGCCGCCTTTCACGAAATTTGTCATGTAAAGAAACTCGACCTCTCTCAAATTCAGAAAACCATCGCCTCACGGTACTCAAAAAAGAAAAGTGCTTCACTCCCAAAAGGGTTTTGAAGGCGAGCGGCACAGTCTTGCGAAGAGAGAGAACTTTGAAAATCATAAAAAATCAAAGACAAATGTACAAGACACACCTAGGCAGCTCGGAGATCTGAGAAAAAAAACATAAAGACATATATACACTTTTCTCCGAAACTATAAAAACTATACTAAATTTTATTACAATTACCATACTTAGAAACGAAACTCAAAAAAAAGTTTCAAACATTTTTTTTTTAAACTGAATAGTTTGCGCGAGAGACTCTTCCAAAGTGGTAAAATGTGCCCCCCCTGTAACTTCTAAAATAAGTTAATGGCAAAAGTAAAAAAAAGTGTATGATGTATATTACCATGTAAACTATCAACGAAAATTGGTTTGAATGAGATCTAGTAAGTAGATTTATTTTAATACGTCATAAATTCACTATTGTTAAAACGCTAATTAAAGTAAGAACGAACTACAAGAACTTTTATATTATGTTACTCGTGCTTGCTGATACGGAAGCCTTCATGAGCGAGTCGACTCCCACTTGACCACTTTTATTATATAGGGAGCAATCACATCTTGTAAGCAAACGGTGGTAGGTACGTCACATGCACTAGTGCCGTCAACAGAAATAAATTCATCCACATAAATGGATATATGTATATGTAGAGGATTTATTCCTGTTTTTTGTCAAGAGTTCATATTATCAATTCAATCTGATCTATTTATAGTCCGCATCCATATTTAATACAATGCTGCATTAGTTGGAAACCTAAAAATAAATCTGTTTCTTCATTTCCAATTTCTGAATTAAAAGTAAATAATTTATTACTGATGTAAATGGCAATTCGATTTTAACTTAACTTCGCTAAATAAGTACCTACGTTTTATTCATGTCATGATGTCACTATAAACGATTGTTTTGTCGATACTTGTGACGTCACCGCTTTATCAAGCACTAGCGTAAACAAAGAATTTACTATTATCAAACAATTAATTTTTACTATTTTTCACATTTTTATCATAAATTCTGTGTTTAATCAAGAATTTTACATTAAATTAACAATAGAAATCAATATACAATTGTAAAACATGTTTTCTGAGTCGACATCTAGCAGAAATTTGACAAAATTTGGTTCGATAATTTGCAATAAAAAAAATCTTGTTTTTTTTTTTTATTATTTCGTCTTGTAACATTACATTAACGCACAAAACATGCTATCATAATATAATAGTTTAATGGAATCAGCTGCAATCGAAAGATTAATATAAAATACACAATTTTCCCCGCGACGGAAAACAAGCTGGGACGTTAGAAGCTCTTACTCAATTCACTCTCTCTTTTTCTCTCGGGCAATTTCAACATGATTGATGATTTCTCGCTCACTCGCTTTGTTGATCTTTTTGCGTAGCAAAAAAAATCGAAATCTATTAAAAAAATCATTGCTTTAAAATCTTTTCGACTTAATTCTATTGTCGTTGCGGACTTTGATGTGTGATAAAAACAATTGACAAATGACTTCCCACCACATTCCCAAAATCGTTTTTTTTATTACTAAGAAGGTTGCAACGTTTCGCATTAAAAATAAAAGATTATTCATAAGAAAATCATCTCTCATCTAACTTATTTATTGAAACTTTTACAAAAATAAGTATGCAGTTTGAGTTTATCATTAGATTTCTAGTAATAATTTGGATTACTTATTTGGAATAACTATATTTCAATTAATTATGTTACAGCGCAGAGAGTGAGAGTGGCGCACTCTGAAGAACTTGAGAGGTTCGGGCAACATCGTGTGCGTAGATTAAGCGTTTAGAGTTGGGGGGGTTGGGCTGGTCGTTGGTAAAGATGTTGAATAAAATAGGTGCTAAGACGCTACCTTGTGCTAGACCACTCTTTTGTTGTCGCCACTTCCTAGTCCGGTTGTCCAGGTGAACTTGAAATCATCTATTGGCATCTCTCTCAGTAATTTAATGCAAGTCTGGTCATTAATAATTGTTGATGCTTTTGATAAGAGTTTCCTGAGGTTGATGGTATCATATGCCGCAGATAGATCTATAAAACGGCACCTGTGACTTTTAAGCTTCAAATCCATTTTTTAAACGTTGTTATAGTTTAGGAATTCGCCTTGTGCATGACTCGCCAGGGCGAAGGCTGGCTTGTTCTGGAATTAGTTTGGGGTCAACTATGGGTGTTAGTCGGTTGAGAAGAAGCCGTTCAAATAGCTTGAAAGGTGTGAAACAAACAGACAAAAGAAGTAAATAGGTCGGTAAGTTTTTTGGGTCAGTTGGTAGTTTACCCGGTGTGAACAGTGCAGGAAATCAAAGGCCATCCTTTGATTTTCTACATAGCCTAAGTATTTTGGATTTTACTAAACAAGCATTAAAGACTGCAAGGAGCCAAGATAATGGGGCTAAGGTGACTTATTTGCTCGACCATTATATCTTCTTTACCTGCAGCCTTTCCATTTTTAAGTCCTTCGATAGCACATATCATCTCAGTTAAACTTATAGGTTGGCTTATTTCCATTTCCGTTGAAGAGGTTTCTTTTGAGCTTAGTTTAGGTGTTTTAGCTAGTCGTTGACGAAGCTTCCCATTGAGCAGCAATTGATGAGCTCTTTGGTTGCCTGTGACCGTGCCAGGATTTTTTGGTAAGGGTGGGTTATCTGTTAGTTTACGTAAAGTGGACCATGCTTTTTTGCTGCTGTGTGTCATGTCTATGCCAGTCACCGCGAAACCCACTTCTGCTTTCAAACTTCTCGAAGTTTTAGCATATTATCTATTTCTTATGTATGTATCTATATTTATTACTAGCGTGTACTTCGCCCGTGGTACATATATATAACTTATGGCATATGATTACGTACGTATGAAAGAACGGTGAAAGGTTTTTTAAATCGGTCCAGTAGTTCCCAAGATTAGCCTGTTCAAACAAATTACTTCTTTAGCCTTGTAATATTAGTATAGATGCACATCAAACATAAGTTCATATTTCAAGTGACATTTTACCATCATATAAATATCAACATCAATATAGGTACGATGCTTACGTCAGAGCGTCACTCAATTGTTTTGTCTTCCTGGAACATCTCCACTAACAAAACTGACACTTGAACATTATGGTAACTAATAAAGTTCAAATTGACTTATTATTACGAATCGTTTGTATGGGAAAAGGAGAAGGGCTGTTTTAAGGTTTATCTATAAATATAAATGAATTGCTGAGCGTGGGGCTCGCTAAAACTCGACAACGACTGGGCCGATTTGGCTCATTTTGGTTTTGAAATATTTGTCGTAGCTCTAGGAAGGTTTAAACACTGAGAAAATTTGGAAAAGTTGCGAAGAAGATAGTAAAAACAACAATTTTATTTTCTCAAATATAAACACAGATTTCTAAAATATAAATTACTGTTCTACATAATTTTCAGTCAAACATTTGACGTTACCGATCAAAATATTCAACTAATTTAGCGAAACGAGAGATTTAATTGAAGATAATAATATATAGTTTTAATCAAAGAGTAACAATATATAGTTTTAATCAAAGTTAAATCTAATTTGCTGTTTCACCGTCGGCGTCGTTTAGAAATCAAATTGAAAGAATAGTTTAAAATGAATACGTAATCTATCCTCTTTTTAACCCCCGACAAAAAAAGGGGTGTTATAAGTTTGACGTCGATGTCTGTCTGTCTGTCTGTCTGTCGGTCTGTCTGTCTGTCTGTCTGTCTGTCTGTCTGTCTGTGTGTGTGTCTGTCTGTGGCACCGTAGAGCTCAAACGGATGGGCCGATTTCGATGCGGTTTTTTTTATTTGAAAGTTAATATCCGTGCGGATGTTCTTAGCTATGTTTGGTTAATATCGATTCAAAATGGCCGCCTCCACAAAATGGCGGACAAAATATTTCTTCACAACCTACCTCAATATGGGTATCAAATGAAAGGGCTGGACTAGTAGAGTACCAAACGCTATAACAAATTTCAAATCCAAGATGGCCGCCACCACAAAATGGCGAATTATACAATATTTTTCACTACTACCTCAATATGGGTATCAAATGAAAGGGCTTGATTAGTAGAATACTTTGCACTATGACAAATTTCAAATCCAAGATGGCCGCTACCACAAAATGGCGAATTACATTTCCTTTTTCACAATTCCCTTAATATGGGTATCAAATGAAAGGGCTTGACTAGCAGAATGTTGTACAGATTACAAATCCGATATCCGAGGTAGTCGGGGGTTAATCAAAATTTTTAATTTTGTTCTTGTTATAATGTTTGACATTTTCCTGACTGACGTTTTTATTACATTCTTCATTCATACTCCGCTCCTATTGATAGTAGCGTAATGTTATATAGCCTATTTTTAACCCCCGACCAAAAAAAGGGGTGTTATAAGTTTGACGTCGATGTCTGTCTGTCTGTCTGTCTGTCTGTGTGTGTGTGTGTGTGTGTCTGTCTGTGGCACCGTAGAGCTCAAACGGATGGGCCGATTTCGATGCGGTTTTTTTATTTGAAGGTTAATATCCGAGCGGGTGTTCTTAGCTATGTTTGGTTAATATCGATTCAAAATGGCCGCCTCCACAAAATGGCGGACAAAATATTTCTTCACAACCTACCTCAATATGGGTATCAAACAAAAGGGCTTGACTAGTAGAATACTATACATTATAAAAAAAATCAAATTCAAGATGGCCGCCACCACAAAATGGCTGATTATATTATATTTTTCACTACTACCTCAATATGGGTATCAAACGAAAGGGCTTGACTAGTAGAATACTTTGCACAATGACAAATTTCAAATCCAAGATGGCCGCTACCACAAAATGGCAACATGAAATACATTTTTTTTTCACAACTCCCTTAATATGGGTATCAAATGAAAGGGCTTGACTAGTAGAATATTGTACACATAACAAATTCCAGGAAGTCGGGGGTTAATCAAAATTTTTAATTTTGTTCTTGTTATTAGTACTTATATTTAGTATCAGCATTGCACCCGTGCGAAGCCGGGGCGGGTCGCTAGTTTGTAATAAATATTTTATTGCCCTGTTTTTGAGTATTGTCTGTTAGATTAAATTTCTACTATTTAACTATACTACATAAACCTCCCTTTAAAATGGTATTTAGAATATGATGTAAGTAAATGGTAATAAATAATAATAATGTTATACATTTTGGGAGTACTCATAAGGGGCATGTGTCTGATTTTATGTTACCTTTTGGCAGATTAAATAGCGTGCAAGAACTCTTTTCCTACCGTCTGTTTTAATTCTTTGGGTTACGAATGACAGAGTTCTTTGAATGTCTTTCGTTGCTGAAGTAATCCGTTCAAAACAGCCCCTAATGTGCGGTGACACACCAGACAGTATTTTTTATCGTGGGTAGGTAAAAATGGAGTTGCGCTAGAGATGGATAAGACTGTTCCAAAAACTATCGACATCTCGATATTTTCATCGCGTCATCATCATCATATTGTCATTTAACCATAATTTAGCTAATTATTTCCGATATATTATGTCGTTACGGAACTGATATTGAATAGTGGAAATCATTAAAAAAAATCATAACTCTTATGATTTATACATACCACTTTTTGAAGTGATAACATCTTTTGATGTACCACACACAGATTTTTCGTGAGCTATGAACGAAGCTCATCGTCAGACTCGTAAATGCAAGAAAACTTTGGATGTACGTGGAACTATTAAATAAGTGATTTATCGTAAACGGTAAGTTTTGGTAGATATCTCGGAAACTATGCCTTTTAAGGCGAAAGTCATTGAGAGCATTATTGTAGAAACTAACATTTTGCATCTTTGTTTTCTAACTAACGAACCAATTAACTGATATTTTAAGAGTTATCGGCCGCAATAGAAAAACTGGTTCAGGAAATAAGCAATAAATCGTAAACGGTAAATTCTACAAAAAAAATTTAAAATTACATTTTCTACAATAATGATATCAATATTTTTTACCCTAAAGTGTAAGTTTTCGAGATATCAGCCAAAACGTTATTTCATGATGGCGCCTGAGGCGAATTCTTGATCACGGAACATTGAACACGGACCTTTGCAGGCGAAAGTCATAGAGGTCATTATTGTAGAACATATAATATTGCATCTTTCGTTTCCCGTAAACTCGTTTGTCAAACTTACCGTTTATGATATGTGAGTTATTTAATAGTTCCGAGTTCACCCGAGGATTTCTTTCATTTACGAGCGTGACGATGAGCTACATTCACAGCTCATGAAACATATGTATGTTGTGCGTCAAAAAAAGTTATCAATTCAAAACGTAGTATTTGTTATGATTTCCACTATTCAATATCAGTTCTGTAACGACATATCGTATATACTTAAATATCAGTTGAAAATATAGTCAAAATCACAATATGATGATGATGTCGACTGGAAAATATTGTGATGTCGATACTTTTGCAACAGTCTTATCCATCTCTAGCGCAACTCCATTTTTACCTACCCACGACATAAAATACTGTCAGGTGTGAACCCGCCCAATGTCAGGTTAGTTCGATCCAATACTTTAACTGACGATCATGCGGGATGATTCCCGCCTGTTGGTTGCTAACCTTTAAGGCTGAGAAGACAGAAAATGCTTGAAACTGTTTTTGCGCTTCGTTGTATTTAATATTTTTCCAGCCATTAGTACCAAGTCTTTGGAATTCTATTGCTTGATCGACCAAAGTAGAGTACTTTACTTTGTAAAAGGTACAAGGTACTTTGATTTGAGATTTTTGTTTCCACTTATACTGTACCTAAAAATAGTGAAGGCTACCATAGATTATTCACTGCAATCCATGGCCTATTGCGAATTGATACCGTCAGATTCTCGGGGCCTCAGATTCTTCATAACGCCCATGGGCTCTGTCACTGACAAAGGAGGTATGCCGAGTTGTTTTCTCATTCCGTTCTTCTTTCTCATTGGTACTGTCAGGAACTCACTCATGAATAATTTAGATTGCAGGCCATAGTCACTGATACTTGTTCCAGATATTATTATTTTATTGTTTTGTTCGGCCTGCATCTCCATCAATTTATTGATAAGTGCCATTTGTTGTTGTAGCTTTTTGTTGTCCTCACGCTCTTGCTTTAGTGCGTGAGTTCGCTTGAGAGGAGATGAATCCTCTCTGTTTTCCTGAAAACGCTTGAGATTTGCGGTTTTCTCGGATTGAGAACTATTAGAAATACTGGGAGGCGTCCCTGCTCATCCAACAATTTCGAGATTCTTTCTCTATTTGCAAATTTTCCTTGAGTTTTAAGTTCTCTGATTGTGCCCATAAACCTTCTGTATAAAGACCTATGAACTTTCTCAGCAACACTGTGTGGTGTAAAGTTAACGCACGCTCTAAGGGCCACGTGAGAATAGTCTTTCAGATATTATGGTAAAAAGGGCTCTTACAGCTCTTTGGCGTTTGGGAAAATGCTAGAATCAAACCTTTTTTGGGTATTATGAATCTTAGCTTCGCATCTAATGTGGGGGTGATACCCCCGAACAAATCCTCAAACGAAGTAGTCAATGACTTTCCAGCTTTCCCAGCCTCCAGGGTATTTATTGATGATTTTTTACCACTGCAGCGAAACATGTATTGTGTTTTCGTATTCACCTTCAGGGATGAGCTGTGTCAAATCGCCCACTATTTGCTGTCATATTTGCCCTTGTCGGTAATTACGAATAAAATTATTTACTGCTTTGAGGATAATTGGTCTGAGGGTTTACTGTTATGAGATAACAGTGAAATTGTAGGTAGTTTGATGTTTCTTTACGACGTGACGTCGTCTTACGACACGACGGCGTCTTGTCACACGACGTATCGTTTTACTAGGCGACTGTCAGCTTACGATACATTGGGAAACAACACGTTGTAGGACGTCGTTCGTGTATATTAGGACGGTGCCTAAAGAAGCAATCTACGTCTCGTCGCTGGGCCTGGGGCGCCGAGCCAAATCGTATCGTAGTCTCAGATGATAAAATTGCAAGCGCTAACCATGATGGAATTATTCTTGCGTGAATTATTAAGAATGTTTACACCGAGTTACAAAAGCATAGGTACTGGGAAATAAAACTAGTCAAGCGCGACATCTAACATGGTGTAGATGGCGCTACGTAATGTAGTGATGCTACTGCACACGAGATGTAAGTCACGACAAAACACCATGATGGACTGAGTTATGAAAGACGTAATCACATTGTGGCTAAACGAAGGCACAAACTCCTAAATTTACCTGTTTTCTGAGAACGGGGTCTATTAATTATTGTCAAAGTTTTAGTCTTTAAGCAAACTTTGGTCACGGTGTAGTGCAGGCTTAAACATACCGGGAACGCAATTTTTTTTGTTGATGTCTAATTGTACGTTAATAATTATAATCTACAACGAATCTGTTTTCAAATATAATTGATGCAAGTTCTATATTCAATATCTGGAACTTGCCTCCGTCCTTTAGCAAGTGTTAGCAGTGGTCAATAACAAAAATTGATATGTAAACACCCTTTTTAACGTTGCAAAATTATCTTTAATAGTTGTTGGATTGTATTTGGTACGTTTGTACTACAAGCCACAACCACATTCGTCTTTGTATTTATACAATAATAGGCAACAATTCTACTATGAGTTTATTAATTTGTTTTTAAATAAAGTTCACAATAACTTTGGAAACAGCTAATATTTTAGATCTTACTTTTCTCATGAACTGTGTGCATTTGAGATTTTTGTCCATGAAGAGTTAATGTTTTGAGTTGTTCATAATATTTTTCAACTAGTGCATTACTTGTTCTATTTCTTCAATAAATTTGCTACTATCCATTTATTTCAAAGTTTGTGGGTTCTCGCAACACAGTACAATCAATGTGAAAATCTTTATCAGATGCCTTAAATTTCCTGGAGCATTATAAGTTTCGTCAGACATTATATGAAAATTAGTGAATAAACAAATTTTTACAAGATTGTCAAACTCATGAGTTTGACTTTTTTTTAAATTTTTCCTGGGCTAAATATTTTTTTGTTAAGTTTTATTTGAAAACAGATTTTATTTATTTATATCATTGGCCATCATTTTGTTGAAATGCGCACAACGAAAAAAATAGGCGTCATCGTTATTGACTTCTCATAAATCTTATTGGTAGTCACTGCGTGGCACCAATTTGAATATTCAACTAAATCACATCTATTGAATAACTTACAAATAGCGTGTATTTATGTCGTGTCTGTAACCTGTAACAACACTGCTAAATGCGGTCCAGTGTCTATTAAGTTCAGAATAATGTCTGAAGTCGTTAAACAGTTTGCCAAAACTATTACTTTCATGTTTTTCGGATAACTTGGCTAATACAGGGACACACCGACTTTATGGTAACGCTACTCCTGCGTAATATAAAATCGTTTTACTTAGTAATTTAAGACGTCTTACAATACTGCCCGTAGCGTCAAAATAAAGTAAAACGGGACCGATTTGTTCCAAAATATTTAATTGGTCCAACCTTAACACTTTAACGCAAAGTGGAAAACTTGTTTCATATTCTTCATGGTCCTCGTAATACAGTAACAAATCTAAAACATCATTATTAGACCTATTGTTTTTTTTTTCAGACCCTCGGATCCTTTTTTTCTGAATGTGGAATCTCATTTAATGTTTGTTTTGTTTGTGGCAAATTTAATTGATTAATTTTCAATATCTAATATTTTCATGTTGTTTTGGTTTCCGTGTTTCTGAATCCTCAAATTTTGCTTTAAAAATAATATCTTTCTCTACTTCCATAGTAGAGAGAGATGTTTTAAAATAGACTAAATAGACTGGCAATGTAAGATATTCTTTCTAGTAATAGTTTTCACTTATATTGTAAACAGATATGGTGTTGTCTTTGAAAACACTTTTAATATTTTATTGGACATTTGTGTGTTTGCATAGAGCAACGGTTGTTATATTGGAATGATCAAATTTAAATATATATTATAAACTAAAGGCCCGTAAACAATATTTATGCCATATGATACACCAGAAGACCGGTAGATATGTAGTTGATAGAAGAGTATAAAATAATAAGATTCAGCACTATGCCGCCATTTGTAAGCTATGGGGGTTGCAACCGTCGATCATTTCTACTTGACATATGATTTTTGTACGGAGTTGCGGAATAATGGATTAGAGGAGGTACTGCATTATGTATATTTTTGTTATTTCCACTGTGTAGTGATAAAGTAGGTATCTACAATAGGTACAAAAACCTTATTTACTTTATCAATCCGTATAAATGAGTCTGATATGGGCATTTTGCCTTCTTCGTCGTTAAAGTTATAACCAACATGATGATCTTTTAAAATTATAATTCTGTCTTATTCAAAATTTTTAATCTTCAGTTTATCATTAGGTGAGTTCCAGTTTTAGTTTTTGAATCATAAAAACTAACATAGCTAAGAAAACGAGGGTTGAAGAGATCGATAAATATTTATTTTCTGATTGTAGTTAGATTGTAGTTCATTTAAATGTCCAAATCGACTTGATGTTGGAAATAACGGCATTATACGTAGCTTGTGGACAGCAGACAAGATAATAATATGTCTTCTTCTTTATCGCAATTGGTGGCATCAACACAGTGTTTTACTATTTTACATATTTTTACACTTGAATTTTGACTCAAATTACACTTTGGTATTTATTAATTTCAAATACCCAATCATCATCTGCGTCCGAGTTTAATGTCTTTTCTGCTATAACTTTTTGTAGATTTGTTGTCTATTTTTTTTACACATTTTTTTTTGTTTCTATATTGAGGCTAACAAATTTTTAGTAATTACAATTTTTTTAGTCTGCTTTTAATTTTTTAGTTATCATCTAAGTTTCTGCAACTTGAAGAATTTAACGGAATTTATTTTCTCTCTATTAATTCTTGGACAGTTTTTTTATTCTGCAGCAAAAGTTTCAAATGATTTTTAATCAATCACAGGAATATTTTACATTTAAATTCTAATATGTGAATTCATCATTGACACGGATCATGAGTCTGTATGAATAAAAATTGGTTTCAACGCCGGCAATCACAATCAAGGTACTATTAGCATTAAAAATCAATGAATAAAATATTAATTCAATGTCAATTGTTATATTCTTACGGGCATAACACAATTACCTGTTTCATGATTAACCATTTTAATGTTAAAGTGGTATCAGTACCATTTTCACCCTGATAGAAAATTATTGGGTATTGTAGCGCTTCGTAAGTCTTGTGTGTTTTGGATACACGTTTTAATTTATTATCTCGACGGTGAAGCACAATATCTCTAGATTGTAAATTTTCTCCTATATGCTAATTACAACAGCCACTTCATCAGCTGTAGGTGAATTAAGTCTCCTTGCGTGTTCACCCTCAGGCATTTCATCAGCCCTTTTGACAATATTATGGCTGTCAGATGGGATTCGACCTAACGCAATTTTGAAAATTTTAATTAATTCATTGTTCTGATGAAGAAACGTTTGCAATTCTTTGACAATAGCTCGCTTCACTGTAGAATTTTGAGTGCAACTCTGATTAACTTCTGCATTGGAATTGCCTAAAAATCAATTTGTAAACATTGGTAGTCCGCACCTGGTAGTGGCAACAGCGCTCCAAGTAAGTGATATATTTGTGCTTGGATTCATGATCATGATCATTTAATACAAAAGGAAATACAAAAGGATACTTAAAACTTGTATTTAACTTAATTCACTAATTAATTCAAAAACAATATTTTTATTTTATTTACAAAAACAAATATTTTTACTTAGTTCATTCAATAATGTCACTAAAACTAATGATTTCACTAAAACGAACACAAATACCAAGAAACTATTTTTTACGGTCAACTCATTTCGGCTACTATGCCGACGCCCGCTGGGTTGAGCAAAATATTGCGTTTCAGTGTTATCTCGAGATTATTTTAAATCACTCAGTACATGAAATTTATGTACAGCAGCTATTCCGATGTTGCTTTCCACCACCTTAAGCCAACATCAGTTAGAAACTAAAAATCAGTCAGCCGACAGTTCACACAATCAATCGAAAGTTAGTGTGATGGTTGGTCGAAAATGATCCAACATTTGACGACTACGGGAAAAATAGTCTCAAAATACGTCACTTTTTAATTTTTAATTCATATTTGCCGTTGTCAGTAATTACGAATAAAATTATATACTAATTATTTTGGTCACGGTGTAGTGCAGGCTTAAACATACCGGGAATGCAATTTTTTTGTTGATGTCTAATTGTACGTTAACATAATCTACAACGAATCTATTTTTAAATATAATTAATGCAAGTTCTACGAGTACGTTCAATATCTGGAACTTGCCTACGTCATTTAGCAAGTGTTAGCAGTGGTCAATAAAGAAAATTGATCTGTAAAAGCCTTATTTAAAGTTGCAAAATTATCTTTAATGTTGGATTGTATGTGGTACGTTTGTAATACATTTCACAACCGCATTCATCTTTGTATTTTTATAATAATAAGCAACAATTCTACTATGTTTTTATTAATTAGTTTTTGAATAAAGATCACAATAACTTTGGAAACAGCTAGTATTTTAGATCTTACTTTTCTCATGAACTGTGTGCATTGGAGATTTTTGTTCATGAAGAGTTAATGTTTTAAGTTGTCCAAAATATTTTTATACCAGAGCATTACTTGTTCTTTTTTCTTCATTAAATTTGCCACTATCCATTTATTTCAAAATTTGTGGGTTCTAGCAACACAGTACAATCAATGTGAAAATCTTTATCAGATGCCTTAAATTTCCTGGAGCATTATAAGTTTCGTCAGACATTATATGAAAATTTGTGAAAATAAACAAATTTTTAGCAAAAAATTTTTAAATTTTTTCTGGGCTTTTAAAATAAATTTTTGTTAAGTTTTATTTGAAAACAGATTTTATTTATATCATTGGCCATCATTTTGATGAAATGCGCACAACGAAAAAAATAGGCGTCATCGTTATTGACTTCTCATAAATCTTATTGGTAGTCACTGCGTGGCACCAATTTGAATATTCAACTAAATCACATCTATTGAATAACTTACAAATAGCGTGTATTTATGCCAACGCCGTGTCTGTAACCTGTAACAACACTGCTAAATGCGGTCCAGTGTCTATTAAGTTCAGAATAATGTCTGAAGTCGTTACGACAGTTTGCCAAAACTATTACTATCATGTTTTTCGGATAACTTGGCTAATACAGGGACACATCGATTTTATGGTAACGCTACTCCTGCGTAATATAAAATCCGTTTATTTGGTAATTGAAGACGTCTTACAATATTGCCCGTAGCGTCAAAATAAAGTAAAACGGGACCGATTTGTTTCAAAATATTTAATTGATCCAACCTTAACATTTTAACGCAAAGTGGAAAACTCGTTTCATATTCTTCATGGTCCTCGTAATACAGTAACAAATCTAAAACATCATTATTAGACCTATTGTTTTTTTTTTAGAGCCTCGGATCCTTTTTTTGACGTGACAACGTCTTATAAATTGGTTTGCCGGGTGACACTTCAAGAAACTGCGTTACGCTCCGCTCACGTTATGCGCTCATAACGAGAGCGAGTGAGAGGCACGCGTCCCTTCCACTCGGGCATGGTTAGCCCGCCTAAGAGCGAGAGAGACAGACATAAAAAGTGAAAGGCACGCGTCCCTTCCGTAAAATTATTTTACCACTCAAAGTCGTTGTCACGTAAAACTTTCGCCCGTATACCGACTTTACAGGCAACCAATTTTTTTTCTGAATATGGAATCTGATTTAATGTTTATTTTGTTTGTGGCAAATTTGATTGACTAATTTTCAATATCTATTCTTTTTTATATTGTTTTGGTTTTTGTGTTTCTGAATCCTTAAATTTTGCTTGAAAAAATATCTTTCTCTACTTCCAAAGTAGAGAGAGATAGTTTAAAATAGACTAAATAGGCAACGTAAGATATTCTTTCTGGTAATAGTTTTCACTTATATTGTAAACAGATACGGTATTGTCTTTGAAAACACTTTTAATATTATATTGGACATTTGTGTGTTTGCATAGAGCAACGGTTATATTGGAATTATCAAATTTAAATATATATTATAAACTAAAGGCCCGTGAACAATATTTATGTCATACGATACACCAGAAGATCTATGTAGATGATAGCAGAGTATAAAATAATAAGATTCAGCACTATGCCGTCATTTGTAAGCTGTGGAGGTTACAACCCTCGATCATTTCTACTTGGCATATGATTTTTGTACGGAGTTGAGGAATAATGGATTAGAAGAGGTACTTGGCAATATGTGTATATTTTTTTTTATTTTCACTGTGTAGTGATAAAGTATCTACAATAGGTACAAGAACCTTATTTACTTTATCAATCCGTATAAATGAGTCTGATATGGGCATTTTGCCTTCTTCGTCGTTAAAGTTATAACCAACATGATGATCTTTTAAAATTATAATTCTGTCTTATTCAAAATCTTTATTGTTCAGTTTATCATTAGGTGAGTTACAGTTTTAGTTTTTGAATCATAAAAACTAACATAGCTAAGAAAACGAGGGTTAAAGAGATCGATAAATATTTATTTTCTGATTGTAGTGTCATTTAAATGTCCAAATCGACTTGATATTGGAAATAACGGCATTATAGCTTGTGGACAGGAGACAAAATATATGTCTTCTTCTTTATCGCACTTGGTGGCATCAAAACAGTGTTTTACTATTTTACATATTTTGACACTTGAATTTTCACTCAATTTACACTTTGGTATTTATTCATTTCAAATACCCAATCATCATCTGCGTCCGAGTTTAATGTCTTTTCTGCTATGACTTTTTGTAGATTTATTGTCTATATTTATTTTACACATTTTTTTTAGTTTCTATTTTGAGGCCAACAAATTTTCAGTAATTGTAATTTTTTTTAGTCTGTTATTAATTATTTAGTTATCATCTAAGTTTCTGCAACTTGAAGAATTTAACAGAATTTATTTTCTCTCTATTAATTCTTGGATAGTTTTTTTTTATTCTGCAGCAAAAGTTTTAAATGCTTTTTAGTCAATCACATGAATATTGTACATCCGTGAATTCATCATTGACACGGATCATGAGTCTGTATGAATAAAAATTGGTTTCAACGCCTGCAATCACAATCAAGGTACGATTAGAAGTATTAAAATCAATGAATAAAATATTAATTCAATGTCAATTGTTATATTCTTACGGGCATAACACAATTACCTGTTTCATGATTAACCATTTTAATGTTAAAGTGGTATCAGTACCATCTTCACCCTGATAGACAATTAATGGGCATTGTATAGTAAGTCTTGTGTGTTTTGGATACACGTTTTAATTTATTGTCTCGACGGTGAAGCACAATATCTCTAGATTGTACATTTTCTCCTACATGCTAATTACAACAGCCACTTCATCAGTTGTAGGTGAATTAAATCTCCTTGCGTGTTCACCCTCAGGCGTTTTATCAGCCCTTATGACAATATTATGGCTGTCAGATGGCATTCAATCTAATGGGAATTTTGGAAATTTTAATTAATTAATTGTTCTGATGAAGAATCGTTTGCAATTGTTTGACAATAGCTCGCTTCACTGTGGAATTTTGAGCACAACTCTGATTAAATTTTGCATTGGAATTGTCTAAAACTCAATTTGTAAAAATTGGTAGTCCGTAGTGTCACCTGGTAGTGGCAACAGCGCTCCAAGTAAGTGATATATTTGTCCTTGGATTCATGATCATGATCATTTAATACAAAAGGAAATAAAAATATACTTAAAACTTGTATTTAACTTAATTCACTAACTAATTCAAAAACAATATTTTTTTTATTTACTAAAACTAAAACAAATATTTTTACTTAGTCCATTCAATAACGTCACTAAAACTAATGATTTCACTAAAACGAACATAAATACCAAAAAAAAATTTTTTTACGGTCAACTCATTTCGGCTACTATGCCGACGCCCGCTGGGTTGAGCAGAATATTGCGTTTCAGTGTTATCTCGAGATTATTTTAAATCAGTCAGTACATGAAATTTATGTACAGCAGCTATTCCGTTGTAACTTTCCACCACCTTAAGCCAACATCAGTTAGAAACTAAAAATCAGCCAGCCGACACTTTTATGGCAAAACAGAAATCAGTCAGTCGACAGTTCACACAATCAATCGAAAGTTAGTGTGATGGTTGGTCGAAAATGATCCAACATTTGACGACTACGGGAAAAATAGTCTCAAAATACGTCACTTTGAATATCGCTCTACGAGAGTCCTTATTTATGTACTAAGTTTGTGTCAAAAATCTAACGAAATGAAAAAGCATACATGTGAAATACAACCTGCTAGCCGGGCGGGTTCTTTTCCAATAAAGGTGCTTTACACATTGTGTTGCCGATACATCACACCGTCACAGGGGTCTGTAGCGGGCATCGGACATACTCGCCCGTTGCTACTACACTGGCCACTGATGTAACCATTCGTTATTTGTTTTCTGTTAGTTTCACAATGGATTTATGAACAAACATTATACATCCCGTTTGTCTTGATTCTACGTCGATGTATTTACAGACAAATTAACCGCGGCTACTACTCGGTGGCGACAACTGCCAAAATGATCGAATTGCTATTTTCCTCTTTTCGCTTCGTAGTAAAGATAAAAATATGAAACTGCCAAAAATAAATTTGTTTGCCAGTTCAGACGTCAAGGGTCTCAGAGAAGAAGAAACGGCGCGGCGATAGAAAAAAAACAAAATATTTTTTAAATCAAATACATTTTATTTAGATAATACATATTATGTTCTCACTGAAAGCTCTGTTTTTTTGCCAAAAATGTATGAAGTAGGGAACGTTAAAATTACGCTTGTGCTACCGCAGTTATAGAGCCCCTGCTGGAGACGTCGGTAGTCTGTAGTACTGGTCATAGATAGTATCCCAGAACCGAGCCCTAGCTTCAAGTAGAGGTGACTGTTCTAGCCATATGGTTTCATTTAGGGACAAGTACGGCGACACGTATCTGCTCACCGCAGCCCAAGACGGCGTTGGAGTACCTTCGGGTGTTGGATTTCTGTAAATAAACATTATACATGATCAAAAGAACGTTTAAGGGAAGTTTGATTATAATTTATAAGTAACAAAAGTTATTGTTTTCCAAAATGTTACTACTATTCTTCAAAATCGAATGAGACGTTTCCAGAACGCAAAATGTATCTCTGTCAAAATTGTTATTAGCAAAACTATTTAACAAAATTAAGCTTTGGCTCACCACTGGGCTAATTGAAACCTATCATTAACAAATTATTTTGCGAAAATAGGTACATAATGTACACAGATTTTACATTTTACTTCCAAGAAATTATTGTCATAGATTAAATAGTGTTCGGCCTTCACATATCACATAGAGATCAATAATGTTTGTGAGATGAGACAAAAATACTACAATGAATTATCTACTACTCCAATTATGTTTCAAGGGGCTGATTAGAGTAATATATTTACTGGCAAGGAAAGACCTCAATTTTGTTGGATTTTCATGTTTCTTATCTCATCAAGCTTTCATTTGTAAGCCGACTTAGAAAAACAATATCAATCAATTTATTTATTCAATTTTCCAAAATATTAAATGTAAAACAACCGCCTAATCAAATAAACAAACGCTTAACTTACCCAGTTGTTATAAAATTAAGCCACATATTCCTTAAGCTTTCACTAATTTCCTTAAAAGCGTCCGTTTGATATCCAGATGAGTCTTCGTCATCTACAACAGCAAGTAGCTGTGCACAATGATCAGCTCCATTGACGTTTGTATACGGTACAGTTGGCGAATTTACGTCGGCAAATGAAAACATTTGTAAATAAATAGTATCACCACTAGATGCTTTCATGTTAATTACTCGCAACATAGGATATGCAAACATTATATCAGTGTAATAATCAACGAAACTAAGAATATTTTCTTCGCTGACAGGCTCATCCCCAAAATAAAACTGTTTGACTGTCGCAGCTACTGCATCTTTTTCAGCTTCATTATCAAATTGCAATTCTGCTGGCAAAAAGTCTGCAAATTTCTCATTCATTCCGTTCTTATTACTTTCAAAAGAGTAAAATGAAAATCTGATTATTCCTTCCATTTCTGCTAAGCCAGTTAACAACGGCACTTTATGATAAGAACCATTTTTTAAATAGTTCCATGGAGCATCATCTATAAATCTCTCTTCGCCAGTCCCCGTGTCACGTTCTACACATGGTGTGAATAAAACTGAAGTGTCATCTCTATTTGTAATGAATTCAATATTAGATAATAATACTTCATACGACGCACTCTTGTAAAATTCGTCCAAAGCCGTTATATCATCAAAATTCGTAAAATTTAATTGTTTTGCAAAGAGTTTTGCATTTTTCACAGGATCAATTTGGGTTCCAGCGGTTCCTAATACTGCACCGCTATCCGTTATGGCTTTGTTGAATAAACCAGACGTCATGGGCGAGATGGTGAGAAAATCTGTGGAGCCACCGCCAGCGCTGCAACCCGCTATCGTAACATCATCAGGATTTCCTCCGAAATTAACAATATTTCTATTCACCCAGCGCAAAAGGGCAACTTGGTCTTTCATTCCAGCGTTGCCAGGAATATCTTCAGTTCCCAGACAAAGGAAACCAGGTACTCCTAGACGGTAGTTGAATGTTACGGCAATCATTTTCTTTGTTTTAACTAAATTGCCGAATCTAAGAGCTTCACCGTACATGGACTGGTATGCACCACCATGGACCATAACCATTACAGGCAGATTTGTTTCAGCCGTGTCTGGTATACGAATATTGGCTACGAGACAATCCTCTTCTAATGAAACACCCTCTGGTATATTACCATCTGGAGTGAATAGCACTGGAATTGCTTGCATGCATGCAATGAATTTGTCAGTAACATCGTATGGTTTTGTCCGATTAAGTGGTGGAAGTGGGGCCTGTAAAAATAATAAGCAAAATAAAATTATGTATTGATGGTAAATGATATTGATGTCATTGATATTTCGTTTAACCCAACGTGAACGATGTGAGAAGGAGTAAAAATTGTTAGAACAGGTACGAGCTCCGTGTAAGACACCCAAATATAGATTTGCGGATTTGGGAGCTGAAATTACTTGGCAATACTACTTATTTCTATGATATCTATGCTAATATTATAAAGCTGAAGAGTTTGTTTCTTTGAACGCTAGGATCTTGGGAAGTACTGGTCCGAATTAAAAGATTCATTTTCTATTGGATAATCCATTTATCGACGAAGGCTATAGACTATAGAACATAACGCTGCTATCAATAGAAGCGGAGCATGAATCAAGAATGTAACAAAAACGGGGAAAAATATTCCTTTTTGAGAGTTTTCGTAGCGTGCTTTGACATGACAGCATGTGTAAAGATTGCGTCATTGAATATAAACCTGTGCTAATCAAATTTGTTTCTAAATCTAAATTGGTACGACCAATTTCCGACAGGTGGCGTAGCTGGTAGCTGAAGGGGATTTTTGTTTGAAAGCGATACTACCCGGAATTACTGAACCGATTTCAGTCATTCTTTCGCCGTTGAATATGTACGGGATCCCAATGGGGTGGACATCTAGTATTATTGTATTTATAGCAATAGGGAAATTATGCACTTAATATGCTAAAATATCCTAGCTCTATTTTTACGTTTTCATAAACATCACCGTCACTGGCATAACTCTAGGTGAGCACGTTCCATCGTAGACCGCATCAGCGCTTAGCATCGGGTTAGATGGCGGTCAATTATAACCCTATAAGAGTTAAAAAAACTGTCTTACTGCCGTTTAAAATCACTTCCTGCAAAATCCCCTCCATCTAGCGAGCCAGACAAGTCCCAGAAATTGCTCAGTTAAGAAATATTTTAAAAAATCAACCCACCACCTTGGAAAGAGTATTTTTGCACAGCGATATCTGAGAGGGGCAGAGCCTTTATTAATAAAACTAAAATACAATGAGAACTACACAACGGTACATACCTAACTGACTACTTACACTAAGCTCACCTGAATTATCCATAGACCAATGGAGGTCTACAGATAATCAAGATGTTCAAGCCAACTACCAATCGGAAGCATACCCAGTATGCTGGCGGTATTACCACGCTGAATGGCAATGCTTATCTATATATATCTGAGCGTAAAAGTCGTGTTTACCCTCTAGAGGACAAATTAAATTCGAATTGAGAACATTGTGTGTACTAAGTTTGTGAATTCAAAACATCATTAAACATATTTACTTTAACCTCCTCGGTGCCAAATTTGTCATAGAACTTTTTTTCATTTGTCAAAAACTCAGACTCGGAACTTCCTTGAATTACTTTTATTCAAATGCGCAAAGCATTTAGTCATTTCCTCGCTAAGGTGGGATGAAAAGTTACGTATGGCACTCGAGTGGAAAGATTTTTCACCTTGTGCTCTATTAATTCTTTCGCTAACGGAAACGAATTTTAGACTCCTTCGCTTGCTCGGTTATCAAACTTCACAACGCGGTTAAAAATCATCTTTGCACAGAGTATTTTTTCTCTTCGATATCTGATTGCAAAAGTTGTTTTTACGCTCTATAGCAGGTGTTGGCAACGCCGTGCCCGCGAAGATTTTAAATTATTTATTCCCGGCACTTTTGCGGAATAGAATTACCTCAACCCTCCATATTTTCACGTCATATTGTTATTATTAAAAACAGGAAAGAATAGAATAGAATAGAATTATTTATTGATATGTCAAATACAACAACTTATTATGTTTACATAGTAAGGGCGCCTTTGTCATATCTCGTCAATGTCCGAAAATAACACACATTTTGTAAAAACACATGAAACCATAACTTATTACTACATTTTAAATAGTATAACTTAAAGAATAAATGCTGTAAAGGGGCAAATATCAATTATTTTACAATTTATGGTCAATTTTTAAAATTTATCCAAATTTCATATGGCTATAGTCATTCTCAATATATTCCTTTATTGTATAAATGGATTTGTCCAACAGAAGCATCCTGACGCTGTAGATAAACTTTTCGTTGCTAGGAATAGGAATGCTTTTAATAACCTCAGGGAGTTTATTGAACAATGTTTTTCCCATGATAAAAGGTAAGACTCTATCCGTCATTTTTAATCTTGTTTTATCAGTCTCTAAAATTAATCCCATAGTTCTAATCGTTCTTTTGCTTTTTACAGTTTTAATTTGGTATTTGTGAAAATTATTTCTTACATATTTTAGTGTTTCTAGAATATAAACAGAGACTGATGTTAAGATTCCTAAATTTTAAAATGTTCTCTGCATGTTTCATCAAATTTACCCCAACAAGTACTCTAATAGCACGTTTTTGCATTTTAGCACCTTTTCATAGTCAGTTGAATTTCCCACAAAATTATTCCATAAGACAAAACAGAATGAATGTATGCATAATATGTTTCCTTCAAATTTTCTTGAGTAGTGAGTGCTTTTAGTTGCTTTAATGCATAGACCCCTTTGCCATTTTTTTTGGCAGGTTACATCTATATGATGTTTCCACTTCAAAGCTGGGTCAATATCGAAACCTAGAAGTCGCACAATATTTGACGACATACATGTTGTGTTATCATGTAACACCACTGGAATTGGAGTATGGTTCAAAGATTGTGGATTGTAAAACATTATTTTAGTTTTTTGCATGTTGAGTTTGAGTCCATTGTTTTGGAACCATAGACCAAATCTGCACATAGTATCCTTGACCTTAATTTGGAGATCATCAAATGTCTCTTCTGTGAGAATAATTGTGGTGTCATCAGCATATTGCACAATTTTCCCTTCAATATCTACATTAGCTAAATCATTCATAAAAATTAAAAACAGTACATTTCCCAATGAGGATCCTTGAGGAATTCCTATATTGGATGCCTTTACACCTGATTTAATATTTTTATTATTAATGTTGATTCCTACTATTTGTTCTCTGTCTTTTAGGAAAGATTTCATAAGCTGCAACTGGTTACCTCTGACTCCGTACATCTCCAGCTTTCCAAGTAGAAGCTCGTGATTAACGAGTCAAATGCCTAGAGAGATCAATAAAGATAGCAGCCACTTTTTTCTTCTTCTCAAGACCATCCATAATTGCTTCTATGACTTGAAGAGTAGCAGATGTCGTAGATCTGCCCTTCCTATACGCATGTTGGCATTGTGACAGAGCACCATTTTTGTTCAAGTGGTTCATTATGTTATTAGAAATAATCGATTCCAGAATTTTGATATGGTTGGCACTATCGTTATTGGGCGATAGTTATTTACTGATGTAGTTTCACCCGTACCCTTGTATAATGGTATTAATCTAGACTTCTTTAGTGACTTTGGATAAACATCTGATTCTAATACATTATTTATTAAAAATGTTAAATGTTCCGCCAGAAAACGTAATATCTGAAACATAAAACTACCTGATATGTCATATACATCCTTGGTATCCGATTTTTTTATTTTTTGCTGTGTTAGTTTAAGTAGGTCAGTAAGTAATATTTTAGTAAACGTAAGTTCAGGTTGGTCACGGATATTCAATCTCAATGAAAACAATGCCTTCTGGATATCAGGAGCATTACTCATGCAGAGGTCTTTTCCTACCGAGATAAAAAACTTGTTAAAGTGGTCTGGAATTACTTCATAATCTAGCTTTTTTTGTGTTCTATCGTCTATAATATCCCATTCCAATTCCTTGCGGTTTTTGTTTGTTTCCTCCTTAATGACATTCCATATTTCTTTCTTGGTATTGTTTGCGTTATTTATCCTATTTTCTATATATTCTCTTTTCTTTTTGTTAAATATAATATATCTTTGAGCAGTTTTCTTTTTTATAATATCTAAGCCCAATTGCGGATATTGCCTTTGTACTTGATAAAGATCGTGTATATCATTTTGTAATTTTATTAGATCATCATTTATCCATGGGGCTCGCTTTACATGTTTCATACGTTGCAACTGGAGTGGAAAAATATCTTCAAATTCCAAACCAGTACACTCATAAATTTATCAAATGTATCCGCGTTGAATTCACTAAAGGTAGTATCCCAATCGTAAGAAAGCATTGCTCCTCCAAACTCCACAATTTTACTCTGACTAAATATACGTCTTTCAACTGTAATACTCTTAACAGACCTAGTGTTATCGATTTTTATTTTTGCTAATTGTGCATCGTGATCAGCAATTCCAGCCAAAATGGGCTCTACGCTGATTTCATCATGAGGAACGTTCGTGACAATAAAATCTATTGATGTTTTTGAAGTTTTGTCTATACGCGTGGCAAAATTGACAACATTTCTAAAACCTGCTGGTCTAATAATTTGATTTATAGCAGCTTTTTTTGAGGAGTCCACTAAAAAATCAACATTCCAATCCCCAGCGACAATGACTCTTGTGCTTGACAAATCCGAGAGCAAGTAAAATAACTTATCTAGTACATTCAATAAAATGTTAAAATCACCATAACCAGTTCTATACAACCCAATGATTATGACCTTGTTTGAACCCATACTAATTTGAATAGCTGATATTTCGCAGTGGTATTCGGTCGATAAGGAATCTATATTTTACATTGTTTTGTTTTATACACATCGTTAACAAAAACCGAAACTCCACCATGGACATGATTTAGTCTTACAAAATGGTTTGCATGAATATAACCGGTAATTGATACATTAGTCACATTACTACAATTAAGCCAAGTCTCACTTAAAATAAGCACATCCGGTTTCAAAGTTTGCGTTACCACCTGTAAAGGCAGTATTTTATTGCTTAAACTCCTACAGTTCTGGCAAAAATTGTTAGTCCTGATTTGTTTAAGTTATTGTGCTTTCGATTATTTGCTGAAATAAAAAATTCGACGCTTGTACATTGTCATTATTAGAAATATAAGTATTCTGGTTTTCAGACGATTCTCCTGTCAAATGAATTAAGTTTTTGGATGGGCGATAAAGAGGGCTTTGTAAATTCCCCAATATTACACTGAATAAAAACTTTTATGGTATAATAGTGATTTGCGATATTGTTTGAACAGTCTATTGCCATACGCATTGACATCAATTACTCTCGTCTCTGTTTTTAGTGCAATTTTATAAATATTGTTATTTATTCTGTATTTCACATTGTTATACTTATCTGATAGATCTGAGGAAGTGTCATACAAATAAGGCAAGGTAGTTATTTGTAGTTTCAAATGAGCTTTCCTACACCATTCTATTACATATTTGATGTCTGCCATTTTTAAATTGCGCTCATTGGAGTGGATAACTATAACTTCGTCTCCTTCTTCATAGTCTTGATCAAAGTACCAATATTCTTGACGATTTCGTAGAATGGTGCTTCAGGTTTGCAAATTGACGTAACTGATATATGGGCAGCACTGTTGTTTTTTATATACTCTGCTAAAGTCTTTCCATAATGATCACATAATATCAATATTTGACGACTTTGTACTTGTGTGGTGGGTGTCTGGACGTTCTCTTGCCTTGATATTGATACATCTTCTTCGTCAACGGCATTTGTAGTTCGTGTTGTGTTATGTTCTGGACTATTTATTATATTCAATTGTTGCTCACAAAGTGTAGATTTATTATTATCAGCTATGCTAATCTCTTGTTTATTATTGTCTTTATTTTGAACGATATTTACACCTTTATTCACATCTATGCTAAGAGGGCATATGCTGTGTGTTATTCCCGTAGGTACTAATTTTTTAAATCTATAATTTCGCTCTGAAGGAAATAATATGTGCCCTGAGCTTATCGTTGTCATGATTTAATAATGCTATAGCTTGTTCATGTTCGATCTGCGAGGTTTTTTGTAACTGTTCGAACAATATGGCGTTGTTTTCATGCATAGAAATTATTTTCAGAGTGTTTTCGTACTGGAGAAAATCTTCAGACATCTTCGTAGTGGCGTTCATAACGGTGTCTCTTTCGTACAGTACTTCTTGTATTTCGGTTTCTTGTTCCAATATTTTGGCCTTCAATTGTGCGACCTCACTAACATGTCGTTTGAAATCTTCAGCGCATTCGTCTTGTTCAGTGGTCAATTTTAAATTCAGGTTTTGCATTTTTTTCTAGTTCCATTGTCAAAAAGCGAATTTTAATTTCCGCTTCTTTTATCGACTGACTTCTAGTTTGTGGCATTTTAATTAATTAATTATGCACAATATCAATTATTAATATTTATTGTTACTATATTATTGATATTATTTTAATTCAACAATGATACAAAAATAATTTTCTGACTGATTGGCACCAACAACCCAACTCCTGAATTATCAGTAAATTTTCTGAGATATGGCAACACTACATATCTAAGTACTATGTTGTCAAAATCAAATCTGGGCTGTCACTTGAAAATGACGCTGTCATGTGTCTTTATTATTTTGATTTGAGGGTATTTATGGCCAAATAATAACAGAGCTGTGATTTTATTTGATATGCAGGTAGAAAGGTGTTTGTATTTACCTCTGAATAACTTCTGTATTTCACAAAATCAACTTCAAATTCACATCCGTTTTAGTTTCACTAGTAATTATGGTGTCAAACTTCAATATAAAGATATTTTCAATCCATATAATTATAAAATTACTTTAAAAACAAAATATTATGTTTGGACGTACTTCTTGTTGGCTTTAGGGTTGCCAGCTTTTTTTTGAAACTTGAAAAAAGGCGAAAATCCTAAAATGAGCGAATACAGCGACAATTTTTTTTATTTGACGCCATAATAATTGACTGAAATGCGCATAGCATTTAGTCATTTTCTCCTTGGGGTGGGATGAAAAGTTACGAGTTGCACTCGAGTGCAAAGACTTTTCATCTTGTGCTCTATTAATTCCTTCGCGAACGCTCAGGATTCTATTTTTTTAATTTTAGAATCCTTCGCTGCTCGGTCATCAAAATTGAGCACGCGGTTAAAAAGCAACATTGCTCTTGCGCTGATTAAGCCAGTTGACTGCGACATTAACAGCACAAACTTAATGTAGTCTTGGTAATTAAAACTAAACGTTCTGCATTTTGTGCTACATATTGTAGCGCTTTGTACCACAAACTAAATAAGCTACGTACCTTAAATTTATTTCTTCCGGTAGGTGCAGTAGCGTAAGGAATGTTTAAAAAAGTGTAAATGCCAAACTCTGGATCTCTCCGTCCCACCACTGGGCCTTGCTCTGTCTGCACCAGGAGGGTGTCTGACTGCGCCCACACTACCCCTACCCCTCCAAGTAAAACTAAGAATGACCACGCTGACAGCATCGCTCCTTTGATGATTATTTGATCAGAAATAACATGCGTTACCCTTAAATACTTAAATCAAAGATCAATAGCAGTAGATAGAGAGGTATAATGGGCGTCAGATAAGGAAGTATCTACTCAATTATCTACGAACGGCAAAATATATGATACAGTTTTTAGCAAAGGAATTATGAGATTAAAACAGTATACGATTGTTGAAACTGTTTGATTATAGATTAGATTTATGTGATAGTAATTAATATTTTTGTTTGACAAGCACGAACCAACTTGCTACTGCATTTACAGAGTCGAAACTAGGGATGTGCCATTTGTACCACGGCGCAAATAGACTTCGAAAAATCTAAAATCACCAAGACCGCACCACACCTGCCGTCTTAAAATTGGATGAAAACATGTTCCCTTATTAAAAAACTTGCACAATCGTAAGTTACAATACTGGTCGACGGATGACAAATTTAATGTCCTCAAAAGACCTTAGAACATGCCAGTTTCGTCACTATGTTATTCATCATCGTTAAAGTCAGTGATGTTTTCTCATACATTTGCATCTGGCAAAATACTCGGAGTTGGGGTTCGAATCTAGACACTCGTGATCATGAAATCGGATGCTAGCCAACCAGTCCACCATGGGTTTTACAAAACTTGACTTTTTTAGTTCATTTGACGTCACAAAAGTCGAAAGTAAGGACCAGGACCGATTTGATTTATCTCCTAAGTTTGACAGCCTTTTTGATCTAGCTGCTAGCGTTCAAACCTGAACTCGACCAACACAGGACGAAGGTAGATGGTAAAATATATGAGAGGTTTACATCCAGAATTGAGTCTCAATTGAGATTTTTAAGACTGCGCAATTTGGATGCGCCGGCTATTTCGCAGAGAACGCTTCAGAAAAATGTCTATAAAAAATTTCTAGGCCACCTACCAACATTTTGTAAACGACATTGACTTTATAAATAAAGAAGAAAGCTTATATCTACGAGTACAATTTATCCCATAAAAGCGAAAATAATATGCCAAATATAAGAGAGACGAGACGATCTGCTTAGCATTCCATCATGGATTCACCGTGCGGGTGCCGGGTCCATCGTGTGGCAGAGAGAGAAAACTCGAGTAGATCCCGATACTTGTGACTCGGGCGTAGGTTTAAGGAGCCCGCCCCTTTGTGACGTACATCAACACTCACCTTCACTACTCGTTTTCTCTCCCTGCCCAACCAAATCTGATATGAGCCTACTAGTGCAGCTTACTGCACTTCTGGATAAGCCAAGGTCTTTCAGCAGGTTATAGAGCAATTTTGTTGGTACAACTCTCGCTCCCACTTCTACAGCGTATAAACTACATAGCCGTTTTTTGTTAATTCGTTTAGGAGGTCGTAATACTTATTTTGTTTCATCGCGTGGTCTTTAGGTAAGTATTATTAGTTTCCCACGGCACGGTAAGTTCCACAAGGACTATGCGTTTCGTAGCTCTAGAAAAAAGGAAAATGTCCGGTCTGGATGACGAAACATCCACATCCTCTGGGATTTTGTAGTACTTTTAATACGTGTCCATTAGAATAGTCCAATCAGGTGCTGTACCCAGGATTGAGTAAGGCTTGTTCCTGGAGTTTGAAGTTGAGCCTTCTTTTACAAAGTTAATTTGTCTTTTGTTTGCCGTCAATCCTTTTTGGGCTCTAGCTACTGAAAGGCTCATCATGGCTTCACGTATGATTTCAAGTACTCTGTCATGGCGCCGTGAGTAATGACCCCTATTAGTGCCTTGCTGTACATATCGCCTCGCCACAAGTATAGCAACATTTTTCAGAGGCTTTTCCCCCACCTTACCAAGTTACTAATATAGTTTTAATATGTTCGTAATACTCATATAATATCGTAACGAAATTCTTAGAGACGTGTTTTAGGACAGGTTGTAAATTTTTGAGAATGTTGTTCGAGTTTGGATTTTTTTTATTCACAAAAATACAACGTTCATTTACTATTATGACTCTCCACAGAAAAAATGAATAAAACAAACACAAATCAAATAAAGTCAAAGAGACCACCGAGCACTGACCCCTGGCCGAACGTGCCCAGAACACTTGCTGCGTTCTCCCCTCTGTATGGCCAGGGAGATCTGCTGAGTCAAGAAACAACCTACTTTATGGTCACTGGTCTTCTCCCTCAAACGGTGTCCCGAATTTGCCACAAACTTCTTTGCTTCCAGGGCCCTGCAGTTTCCACGGCAAGCGAAATGAAATCATACGCAGCACCTAAGAATGCGTATTTGAGATGTTTGCTTTCGGCGGCCATCTCCGCACCGGCGCCCGCGCTCTTCTACGTGCCCGGGAGGTGGCAAGAGGCGAAAGTGCTCACGCACGTTGCATTTCACACCAAACAGCGACCTCTTCGCCATGAAACCAGCGTAAGACCGTCCGGCCGTTTCCCGTCTGACCGGGAAAGACCCGGCGGCTCTAGCACACTTGGCATGTCAGCAACAACGAGAGTACGTCTCGAAATCTTGTTTATAGCGTGATGACGAGCTTTACGGCCTACACACCATGTGCATCTCAAACCACGATGGCCATTAGCCTCTACGCCTACCCCACAGATGCACGTTAACAGGCTAATTAATATGAAAATGGGCATTGACGGCATGATTAAAAATGCATAATTTTAATACGAAAATGTGGTTTTTTAATTGAAATTTAACAGACCCCTATTTATTCCATTTCCGTAAGAAACAACAAACACAACGTTTTGAACACTGATTCGACACAATTTTGTAAAAAATCGGTCGTCCTTTTGCTTTAATTTTTGGTGTTGCAACTTGCAACCAATAAACTGTTTCTTTAGCTTGTCGATAGTTAAATTAGTTCAAGCAAATATAGACCAAATCCTATTAGAAATTCGATTCGATTCGTCTAAATTGGATGATGACATATCGCCTTCAGTTTGTAGCTCATTGAGAGAAATAATAAATAGCTAGTCATAAATTTTTAAATAGTTCATAACTAAATTGTAGCATCGAAGTAAATTCAAATCTCTATATAAAAATGTTATGTTGGGTTGTGTACGCTTCAAAAACTCAAAAAGTTCTGTACCGATCGAGCTGAAATTTTTTAATGATATATAATCCGCATCAAGGATTGTTTTTATCCAATTTTTGCATCACAATGTGCCACAGAGAAGCGTGGCAGGGTACAGTTTGAAAATAAAAATCATACCAAGTAAAACTTTAGTACGGCACTGTATAAGGACACAATGACTCAAGCTAAATGAATATGAAATCACAAATAACGTAAAAAATAATTTTGGATGTGAAATGATGACTTTCTTGACAATTACATAATGTATTTTTTTGTTATGCAAATTCGCATTAACAATCTGTGATGACACGTGTCAGCGGTCCGATTCGCGGTGACTAATTACCTTATCAATACTAGCATAAGGCGATCCATAAATTGAATGTGTTTCTGTGCACTCCTAATTCAAGCTATTTTGGACGTTTCTCTCTCTTTATTGGCTATCGTAAGTACGGGTACAGTAACTTGTAGTGGTAAGACTCTGTGCAGAGTCCCCCTGAGCGTCTGAGGAAGCTATACACCTTAGCCAGTTGTTTTACCACCAAGCAACAATTTGCAAAGATCACTGTGTTATCAAACGATTTTAATTGGGTTGATCGAGGAGTCCAGTGGGCTCAAGTAAAGGATAAAATTCCTGATATGTACGATTTTATTTGGAAATATTATGGTGAACCCACAAAATTGAGTTACCAATACAACCATTTATTCTATCCTCCGTTGGCTGTCAACAGGGTGATCCTTTTGGCCCTGCGAACTTCGCCCTGGCCATTCACCCTATCATTCAACGTCTCCAGTACAAACTAAACGTTTGAAACACGGACAACGGAATTTTGTGTGACGATGTAAATACTGTTCTAATTGATTTACAAACACTCATAGATGGTTTTCGTCTCATTGGTTTGGAACAAAATTATTCAAAATGCGAAGTTTTCGTTTGCGACACATGTCCAGATAATGACCTCAAATCAGTTGTGAAAATTTCTTTGCGTTTCTTGGGTTCACCGATATTAGATGAGTCGTTATCACTTTTTATTAAAGAAAAAAAAACACGAGAGCCTCCGATAGGTTATTCAAAGTAAACGGCCTCATGGCGTTTACAATTATTCGTCATTGTCTCTTTGTTCCGAAATATATGCACGTTTTGCAATGTGGCCCACTGTGAAATTGTAGTAAGCTCCTTTAGAGCTTAAACAATGTGGTAAAGGAATTTGTTGAATCGGTGTTTGGACATGAGTGGGAAGGCGTGGTCACAAGTTTCACTACCCATAAGGTTGGGAGGCCTAGGGGTTCGCAAAATTTCAAGTGTAGCTTTACCGGCATTCTTGTCCTCAGTCCATAGTACTGAAAATCTAGTAGAAAAAAATCTCGCACCAACATTAGGCCAGGATGTAGTAGTATTAGCTTATTTGTGCGAGGCTAAAAATGCTTAGAAACTGGCTCTCAAACTGGCTTCCAAACAACGATCTAGCACGGAACTGTCTTCTCGATACGTGTCCTAGTATCGCCGATCGTGCTCGTATCTTTGTTGTATCTGTGTGGGAATTGTGCCTTTGGTTACAGGTTTTGCTATCTGTCAATACCGGTAGCTTAATTAGATCCAACTGCATTTTGTCTAGCTTTTAGCTTGCACTTGGGTTCGAGGTGCTATGAAGCCCATCGCTGCTATTGTAGTACTGCTATCCACCAATACATACCATACACCGTAGTACCATAGTTAGGCTTTTTCTCGAACCAAATGGTCTTGCGCGTAACGATGGCAAAGGACCTGACGGCATGCCTGTTGTGCCTTGGAAGTTGGGTCGGCTCCTAGTGTGGGACGCAACTTGCGTCGATACTCTGGCACTATCACATTTTCCTGAGACAATTATCAGAGCCCATGCAACGGCTAATTTAGCTGAGCATCTTAAATGGTGGAAATATGCAACCCAAGGAAGTGGTAATATATTTGGGCCCTTTGGAGTTGATTCATAGGACTCGTAGGGACCGGGAGCTCATCTCATATTTAAAAGCATTTCCGAGAGATTGGTCAATGCGACGCCTGACTAAAATGCTGGCGCTTACATGGCCCAACGCATAAGCATTGCCTTTCAGCGTGGCAATGCCGCCAGCATGCTAGGCACGCTTCCGACTGATAGTGGGCTTAAACATGTTGTTTATCTGTGGATCCTCATTGGTCTATGTATAATTCAGATGTGCTTTGTGTGAGTAGTTAGGCATGTAGCGTAGTGAAGTTCTCATTGTATTTTAGTTTTGTTAATAAAGCCTTTGCCTGATAAAAAATATACATAGTATAGGTACCACTACTTATTAAATTATCTATGTTAATTTAATTTTTCGAAACAGACAATGCGTTGTAACTATCTGACAATTTAACTGAAGAATTTCATTGTATTCTGTTTTGCTAAGATATAACTATGACGATGCTGAATATTAGACATACATATGTATATTATTTACTGTATTTATTTATTTATCATCAATTACCTGTCGCATTTACAGACACATACTCGTTACATACTATATATACTCGTATTATTATGTCAACGATTGATGACGATGCTGTTGTTGACAAAATAATAATTGCAGGTATGGTTACGTGGCTCTCAACTCTCAACACTACTGTCCTTGGAAAAATAAAATAGTTGCGTTGGTGATAATACCACTTTGCTATTGTTTTAATTTGCAAAATAATTTCGATTAGCACCAGCTCAGAGTAAAATAAACTGAAGGTAAAATAACCTACTATGATAGTATTGTAAATGACGTTTCTATGTGAACTGTATGTGTCGACAGAATAAATGAAATTTGATTTGATCTTTTTGTCGAAAACTTTTATTTTAATATATAATAGAGCGAAAAGACGAGCATGCCATGTGCCTGATGGTAAGCAATATGCCTGCCACATAACAATACAATGAGACGCATCTATATTTTTGAACATGAAGAGTCCAAATCATTACCTAGCACTGCTCGTCGAGAGATATAAGATGTTTTATCTCTATGCTCTGTAATTTCACTGGGAAAATTACCCTTCATACGGAGTTCTTAAGGAGTAACTTCAAGGAGAGTTGTAACGGAGACCTTCTTAGCGGAGGCGGAGGCGGATGCGGAGGCGACGAGTTTCACCTCCGCGGATGCGGAGGCGGAAGTGAAAGTGGATGTAGAAATAAATAGTAGTTTATGGTTTATTAAAATTATCAATGGTCCAAAATATTTATTTTAAATCAAATACGTAATGAAAGACTCCTTGAAGTTAACATATATATAAACATTTCCTTCTAATAATTAAAATTCCTTAATTTTAATTTATACTTGACGAATAGTTTTGCCGCTTTGTCACCGTCTAAGCTATTTCGAAGAGGTTCGTAAATTAATTCAGTCGTACTAAATAATTGTTCACTTGGCACTGAACTTGGCGGCGCCGATAAGTACGTACGAACGATGGGAGAAAAAGCTTTAAATTTAATTTTCATTTTATTATTATTATTTCTCTACCACAACAAAGGGCCATCGTCTAATTTAAGCCGGTTTTCTTTATTATATTCACTATTTAACATTTTCCATATCATGAAGTTACTATTGCTGCTGTCATTTTCAGTTTCTTCTTCACTATCACTGCGATTTGGCAACATGTTAGTCAGATTGGAATGCACACTTTGTGTTGGTGGAGAAATCTGGTAACTTGTGCTTGGTTCAACACGCCTTAGGATTGATTCAACTTTAGCTTTTTTGGCAGCAGAAGCACCAGATGCTTCGTCATCACCAACTCCACTTGCCACATTTGAGTCATGTATAGTAATCAAGAATGTTTTTTCGGACTGAACTCGTTCCTTATTTATTTCATCAAAAAACTTTAATTTGTACCTCGGATCCAAATATGTAGCAAGCGAAAACAGTGTCTTGCTTGGAAGTATTCATTTGATAAATTACTTTTGCACGGTCGGGGTGGGGCGGGGCACCCCGACCACGTTCCCGCCGCGCACGCGTTGATTCTTGTGCATTTGCCGGGCGCAGCCGGGTGGTTGAGTCGTGGCGAGCGTCGCTGCTTGCGTATGATCAGTAAATAAACCTCCGTTGTGACTTAGAAAATTCGGTTCTGTTTCAAAGATTTGGGGGAAAAAGTGGTCCCGTTGAAATTTAACATTTTTTGTGTTGGGAAAATGCCTTTAAGCACCGTCTACCGTGAGGCACACGGCAGTCAGGGCTTGAAACCATGACAACGACAGACTTGGTACCCCAACTGACTAAAACCCCCACAGATTTCTCCAAGGGTTAGGGTCACTTTTCGCACCCCCGTCAACGACTTTGACCCACTTGCAACCGCCCTTGGGGACCTCGCGGGGGGCGTTAGTATCCCCGCATTTACCACGCCGGAAACCAACGGCGCATCACCTCTTCGAAGGCCTATCCCTAGGTGGGTTGCCGGATGCTCCTAACCTCCGACACCCTAGGGCCCTAGGGTCTCCTGTTAAGACGGGATGCGAGTCCAGAGTCAAGACTCTCCAGGCTCGCCCCCTTGTCCGCTTCCGCCTTAGTGAAGGAGCGAGAGATTCTCAACTCTCGCAGTCGCATCACGCAGCATCACAGCGAAGATTTTCGATAAATTCCGCAGAACTGTTTAACATTTGGGTTATTATTGTATCCACCCTGTCGCCGAATGACATCAAAAAATAACTCTATATATGGTCCTGGGATAGCCTATAAGTAGCTATGTACTTCAGGATATCTTTTTCGACGAGAGTATCATAATTATAAATGTTTCAAGCTTTCTATGCAATTATCAAACCCAACGAAGCCTGTCCTGCAAATGTTCTCGGTAATCCGTTTTTTTGATATTTTTATGATTACTGTTTTCTTTCCAATGCGGCGTGAATTAAGTAAGTATTTTAATGACAAAATATATGCTTTCGTTTCATTAAGGAAACCGAAAATCTCATTTTTATTGTCTGAATAAGTCGTTCACACGTTCGTTCGTTCGTTATAGAAATTAAAAATATTTTTGAAATTTTTAATGAATTTAACGGTCGCTCCTGTGTTTTTAAATCGACATGAGTCTAAAAGTTCTTCGCAAAGCTGTAACGACTTTGCAACACTCACGCTTAAAAGCTGGATTGTCGCAATCCAATTATTCTTCATAATTTGATTTCGAAATGTGTCTGGTTGATAATTTATTTGCAAATGTCAACGTTTCGCTCTTTTGTAATTCTAATAAAAAATCAACTAATAATTGCCATTTTACTTCTTAGTTATTCGTATAAAAAAAATCTTTTTTGACTCCAAAGTGTTCCTTATCAACTTTATCATATAACAAGGATCAGGCAATACTGCAATATCGATCACACGATGGATGTTTAATAGTTGTTTTCAATTTTTTTTAAGTCCTGAAGCTCGCAGCCCAGTTATTTGGCAGCTAAAATTTGACCGGCATCCGTCAAATGTTAAAGCTACCGTAAGGTGCAAAACGGGCTAGCTTCCTTACTTCTTCTATATCTATCTTCGATAGCAGGATAAAAATAACAATACACTTCAACAAATTCACACGTTCGGAACTACACATTTATTACACGGAAATTAGAGAGGTGTAACTTACAGCAACAGTAGGTTAAAACCTAGCTTAAATTATGTTAGCATATGAATTTATTTTATATAAAAGGTAACGTTTGAATATAAGAATTCTAATATGAAAGCAAACAATAACTGATAACACTGCTAATGCATTCCTCGAAATGCCAATTAGTAATACACAAACACAGATGCTTATTTTCTGAATCTATTTATAGAACAAATTTACACTTGCATTTAAAATCATCGATATAAATAAATGGATGTGCCCTCCCAAACTTCAAGCGCACAGAATTATGGTATCGTTGGAAAGAGTGAGCTCAGTCTTTCCATTTTAGTCGACTGTAGGAAACGGCGAACGCCGGCTGTTAATACCTACCTATCGTTATTCGTTGTCAACAACCAACATAAGTAGAACCGCAACAATCGCAACAGACCTCGCCGATAGCGATTCTAGGGGTCAAGTAGATTGGTAGTTTTAAACCATTCACGCTACACAGAGGCTCAGTTTCAGTTTGTTAACAATTTCAAGGTGTCCAGGGCACATCTTTGGATTTATATCGACGTTTAAAATGCTAATATGAAAGAAATTGACAACCGATCACTACAATAAACATTAAGTTTCCTTGCATTTACACATCATTAAAAGATTCCTACGGGCTCAATCAATTAAGTACTGCAAGTGTTTACGTTACATCTACAGCCCGCTTGTCGCGAATAACATTTGACAGAAATATCAGTGCTTCGTCTTTAGGGAAAATACAATGTCCCTTTCTTTTCACAATTAAAATAAGGTACGTTCACGCAGCAGGACGTCAACAGGGTTTAACAAATCTAAATTAATGAAAGAAACCGTGACGTCACGAGCGGCATGCCACAGTCCACGTTCCGTCCTTCGTTGGCTTCGTGATGCCGGGAGCGCGGGGAAGTGCCCTCGCAGATATATTAAATGGTTTGAAACCATCCAGCTGAGGTCTTGACCAATTTACAAGAAAAGCGATGATCAATGGTGATGAAAAATGACGACGGCGGTGCCATGGTGCAGAGCTGATCTCCGCAAGATGCAGAGCTGATCTCCGCAAGGTGCAGAGAAGTGGCCGCCCTTGTTTTGGCCTTCTGGTACACTCCGCTTGATATGCACAGCTGCTGACCTCTTTTCCTTTAGATCACACGCATTCAAGTCGCCTTCTGCCGGACACTTTTCTGAAATCGAAATACCGAATTAAGCACTGCCCCTTCAGGATTATCCACTATTTATTTAATAAGCGACTTGCAGCTAAGACTTCAGGAAATCGAATCCTTACCTGCACCTTCACGATTATTCACGATTTATATTATTTAAGCGACTTGCAGCTAAGACTTCAGGAAATCGAATTACAACCTTCACCTTTCTCGTTAAAAGGTGGACAATATATGCTACGAACTTTGGACTCTTATAGGTACTCATGATTTCGACCTTGAGTGACGTTGGCAGAGGACCTCTCACCATTTCCGGGTTTATTCTCAATGCCTTAAGGTCGATAGTCGCGGAGCGTCGAGGAAGATTCTAGAAATTACCAGAACAAGACGGGGTTTTAGAAAGCACGAATCCATGTAACGTCGATCAACGAAGCCTGTCCCGCTCCCTTTCGTTGCTTGGCTTGCGTACTTGACATATGATTTTTGTACGGAATTGCGGAATAATGGATTAGAAGAGGTACTGGCATTATGTATATTTTATTTTCACTGTGTAGTGATAAAGTATCTACAATAGGTACAATAAACTTATTTACTTTATCAATCCGTATAAATGAGTATGATATGGGCATTTTGCCTTCTTCGTCGTTAAAGTTATAACAAACATGATGATCTTTTAAAATTATAATTCTGTCTTATTCAAAATCTTTATTCTTCAGTTTATCATTAGGTGAGTTCCAGTTTTAGTTTTTGAATCATAAAAACTAACATAGCTAAGAAAACGAGGGTTAAAGAGATCGATAAATATTTATTTTCTGATTGTAGTTAGATTGTAGTTCATTTAAATGTCCAAATCGACTTGATGTTGGAAATAACGGCATTATAGCTTGTGGACAGCAGACAAGATAATAATATGTCTTCTTCTTTATCGCACTTGGTGGCATCAAAACAGTGTTTTACTATTTTACATATTTTTACACTTGAATTTTCACTCAAATTACACTTTGGTATTTATTAATTTCAAATACCCAATCATCATCTGCGTCCATGATGCAATTATGTTGTATAAACTCATTCATTTAGGACTAAGAAATAATTGTTAATTATTTAAGTTTAATTTTATGTTGTCTTACAGGGCGATATGGTCGCTCAACGGCAAAGCCCTTTAAATAAATTAAAAAAAGAAAAAAAAATCATCTGCGTCCGAGTTTAATGTCTTTTCTGCTATAACTTTTTGTAGATTTGTTGTCTATTTCTTTTACACATTTTTTTTCTATATTTAGGCTAACAAATTTTTTGTAATTACAATTTTTTTTAGTCTGCTTTTAATTTTTTAGTTTTCATCTAAGGTTTCTGCAACTTGAAGAATTTAACGGAATTTATTTTCTCTCTATTAATTCTTGGACAGTTTTTTTATTCTGCAGCAAAAGTTTTAAATGTTTTTTAATCAATCACAGGAATATTTTACATTTAAATTCTTATCTGTGAATTCATCATCGACACGGATCATGAATCTGTATGAATAAAAATTGGTTTCAACGCCTGCAATCACAATCAAGGTACGATTAGATGTATTAAAATCAATGAATAAAATATTAATTCAATGTCAATTGTTATATTCTTACGGGCATAACACAATTACCTGTTTCATGATTAATTAATATGTTAATCATTTTAATGTTAAAGTGGTATCAGTACCATCTTCACCCTGATAGACAATTAATGGGTATTGTAGAGCTTCGTAAGTCTTGTGTGTTTTGCATACACGTTTTAATTTATTATCTCGACGGTGAAGCACATTATCTCTAGATTGTAAATTTTCTCCTATATGCTAATTAAAACAGCCACTTCATCAGCTGTAGGTGAATTAAGTCTCCTTGCGTGTTCACCCGCAGGCATTTTATCAGCCCTTTTGACAATATTATGGTTGTCAGATGGCATTCGACCTAACGCAATTTTGAAAATAAATTTTAATTAATTCATTGTTCTGATGAAGAAACGTTTACAATTCTTTGACAATAGCTCGCTTCACTGTGGAATTTTGAGCACAACTCTGATTAAATTTTGCATTGGAATTGTCTAAAACTCAATTTGTAAAAATTGGTAGTCCGTAGTGTCACCTGGTAGTGGCAACAGCGCTCCAAGTAAGTGATATATTTGTCCTTGGATTCATGATCATGATCATTTGATACAAAAGGAAATAAAAATATACTTAAAACTTGTATTTAACTTAATTCACTAATTAATTCAAAAACAATATTTTTTTTATTTACAAAAACTAAAACAAATAAGTATTTTTACTTAGTTCATTCAATAACGTCACTAAAACTAATGATTTCACTAAAACGAACACAAATACCAAACAAATATTTTTTTACGGTCAACTCATTTCGGCTACTACGCCGACGCCCGCTGGGTTGAGCAGAATATTGCGTTTCAGTGTTATCTCGAGATTATTTTAAATCACTCAGTACATGAAATTTATGTACAGCAGCTATTCCGATGTAGCTTTCCACCAACTTAAGCCAACATCAGTTAGAAACTAAAAATCAGTCAGCCGACACTTGTATGGCAAAACAGAAATCAGTCAGTCGACAGTTCACACAATCAATCAAAAGTTAGTGTGATGGTAGGTCGAAAATGATCCAACATTTGACGACTACGGGAAAAATAGTCTCAAAATACGTCACTTTTTAATTTTTAATTCATATTTGCCGTTGTCAGTAATTACGAATAAAATTATTTACTAATTGTTTTGGTCACGGTGTAGTGCAGGCTTAAACATACCGGGAATGCAATTTTTTTTGTTGATGTCTAATTGTACGTTAACATAATCTACAACGAATCTATTTTCAAATACGAGTAGGTATATTGATGCAAGTTTTACGTTCAATATCTGGAACTTGCCTCCGTCATTTAGCAAGTGTTAGCAGTGGTCAATAACAAAAATTGATCTGTAAAAGCCCTTTTTAAGGTTGCAAAATTATCTTTAATAGTTGTTGGATTGTATGTGGTACGTTTGTAATACATTTCAAAACCGCATTCATTTTTGTATTTTATAATAATATGCAACAATTCTACTATGTTGTTATTAATTTGTTTTTGAATAAAGATCACAATAACTTTGGAAACAGCTAATATTTTAGATCTTACTCTTCTCATGAACTGTGTGCATTTGAGATTTTTGTTCATGAAGAGTTAATGTTTTGAGTTGTCCAAAATATTTTTATACCAGTGCATTACTTGTTCTTTTTTTCTTTATTAAATTTGCTACTATCCATTTATTTCAAAATTTGTGGGTTCTAGCAACACAGTACAATCAATGTGAAAATCTTTATCAGATGCCTTAAATTTCCTAGAGCATTATAAGTTTCGTCAGACATTATATGAAAATTTGTGAAAATAAACAAATTTTTAGCAAAAAATTTTTAATTTTTTTCTGGGCTAAAATAAATTTTTTGTTAAGTTTTATTTGAAAACAGATTTTATTTATATCATTGGCCATAATTTTGATGAAACGCGCACAACAACAAAAAATAGGCGTCATCGTTATTGACTTCTCATAAATCTTATTGGTAGTCACTGCGTGGCACCAATTTGAATATTCAACTAAATCACATCTGTACCATTGCACCAGTAGGTGGCTGTCTGTACATAGTTGGGGTAAAGACGTTATATTAAAGTTACGATGTCCATGAACAAGAGAGAGCGAATATCAAGCACCACGTACCTGGGACTGCCCGTCTCTTCGATGATGTTTCCTCGAATCGTTATGCTGCGCTCACTCCTGGATCGTATATTCCATATATATACGAGTTCGGTCCTGTTGTTGGTTCTCTTGATGTAGCTGACACAAATTATATCACGGATGACAAGGCGTTGAGCACTTTATGAGGATAGATTATGAGTACTTCCACCGAATTGAACTCCCAAAAGACGAGTGCGCGATGCTTGACAGCTGTTTAGAGCTGTTTCTTAGAACTACCCTCATGTTCGGCCATCGCAAAATCAATACAACGCCAGTGAGAACGATACATACCGCCCACCAAAATGCCTATGGTATTTTCCGATCAATATAGATAAATTAGGGACAGTATTAATGAATTCGGTAATAGAGTAAAGTTGAATTCGATTTGATTTATTCACAAAAAAAAGAAAAGATAAATATTGATAAATGATAACGATAACAAAATAGTAACATTAAAATTGCGACTAAATAATATTAACTAATTTAACAATCTAGCGATACAATAGTTTACGATAATTGAGATACGATTTAAATTAGTCCTCTATTGGCAGAGGACACAACTTAACCAACGGTCGCTTGATTGTTTGACGGTTAGCGAGTTTAACTACTGCGCTTTGAGCGATCCCATCACCGCCATATGACAGTTCCACCACTCTGGCAAGATTCCAGTATAAAAGAGCACGGTTATCATCCTTAATTATCACCATCGAACCGATTTGTAAAGGTTTAGAATTGTTGGTCCATTTGGCGCGTTGCGTTAAAGAATTTAGGTATTTATGTTTCCATCTGGACCAGAAATTCTTTTGCAATGATTGAATCAGCTGCCACCGATTAAGACGTTGCAGATTTACGTTAGATAAGTCGGCATCGGGAACAGCTATCAGAGGTTCTAAAATGAGGAAGTGACTAGGTGTTAGAACGGACAGATCGTTAGGTTTGGAACTAATCGAGGACAGAGGTGTTGAGTTTAAGATGGCTACGGTTTGAGTGAATGTAGTCAATTCTTGAAAAGTGAATACTTGGTCTTCAATGACGCGTAAATCACTCATAAACGACTGTAATGGTTGAGGATTTGTTCGAAAACATTTGATGTGTTTGGAGAATTGACGATGGATTGTACGTTTTGCTCAATTATCCAACATTGTTGGAAGAGTAAAATTGTGTTGTGTTGATGTCAGGATGTAGATAATGTTGATGAATGAATCTGATTACTGTACATATAAGTCGGTGATCTGACGGTAAAAGGGAGAATGGTTTTGTTCATATCCTAGACCCGATCGAGAGATCCTGCCGCCCACCCTGACGATTCTCTGACTGTCGGGGAATGGATTGAGTTTCAAAATGGCTTAGATGACGGTTTGTGAGCTTTTAAGTTGTTAATTTCCGCTGAGAAGGTAGTAGTTAGCACGTGTTTGACGATTCGTATCAAGACTTGATGACACTCAACGTTAGTTAAAAACTTGGTATGATTAGTTTGCGGTGTGTTACGGATGCTAGTGACCAACTTTACAAGATCTGAACTATAAGAAGAACGGTTTATCGAGGAATCAAAAGGAGTGACTTCGGATGGTTCAGCATTTGCCACTAGGTCTGGTTTACGGTTTTCACCTTTTACGAGCAATTTGGTTTCGTGTGATTTTATAGCACGTGAATCGGATGGCGAGAAAGCATGCTCTTTTGATAGCCATTGTGGCCCACCATGGTGAGTTGTTGACAAGTGTAATGGGCGTTTGACCACGAGAACATACGTCAGCAGTATTGTTAGTAGAAACGCAGTAGGGCCACCGTTCGATGGGGGTAATATTTTCTGGTAAAGTGTGCAAAAGACTACTTGTAGACAAGCTAGTTTTGCCTAGTAGAAGCCAGCCGAAAAGTGAGTTAAACGCGGTAGGTTGATTGATACCTCCTTTAACATGTTCGCCCAACACGGAATCTGCAAAACATCAGCGGCTAACAATAAATGAATCGGACCAGGAATGTCGAATCCTGGATCGCCCAATGGTAACGAAGTTATGTGTGACCAATCCGTGGTATTTAATCGAGAGATAGGTTGATCACCACATATCCTCGAGATGACATGCATATCAAGGGTGAACAAGATTTGATTATTAGCTCCAATGCCACAAGTGACGTCACCAATAATTGGAGTCACTGCTTCGCCCAATCCGCTAACATTAGTGTTCGCATTTTAACGTTTAAGTTTAGTTTTTAGCAGCATATTCAGTTATAAAATTGCCTTGACTTCCGGTGTCGAATAATGCGCGAAACGATTGCATATTACCTGAAGCATCCTTAATCTGCACGATAGCGGTAGCCAGTAACACACCTACATCAGCTTGAGATTTCGAGAGTAAAGCCGACTCTGTGCGATTTGCGTGGTTTGGAGGCTTACAGAGTAACGTGTGATGCCTTCGTTTACAAGTTCGGCACGAAAATATTGATTTGCAGTCCCTTAATTGGTGAGATGATTTTAAACAATTAAAGCACCAGTTACGTTCAATTGCAACAGCCATGCGTTCGTCGACTGATTTGGCAAGAAATTCTTGACACGATACCAATGAATGGGGTTCGTCACAAAATGAGCAATTATTTGTTGGTGGCGTTTTATCAGTTATGTTTTGCTGTGGATTGGCCGCTAAGAGTGAATGTGACCAGGTACCACGTTGGTGTTTCTGGAGCGCGACGGCGGGCTTGTATGCGGCGGCGGCCAGAGGGCAGGCTTGCTCATCGTGGCTGCCTCGGAAAAATGAGTGTCACGCAACCCAGCCTTGCATTTGCTCCGAAGAAAACATTTTAATTGTTCATATGAGGGAAGTTCGGTACCTGCATGTTTTTCCTCAAAATCGCAACGTAGTTCCTTGTCTAGTTTCGATAGAATATGATAAACTAAAACGAAATCCCATTTCGAAGTCGGTAAGTTTAAAGTTTTCAGAATGCTTAGGTTTTCTTCGAAAAGGTCCAATGATTTTTGAAACTCTCGCGGATTATTGATTTTGAAGTCAATGCTCAGTATGTCTCGCCAACACGTGAAAGCTAATGATCGCGTACTTTGATAACGCGCGACAAGGGAATCGTACGCATCTCGATAATGTTCGTGTGTCATAGGATACGCCTTTACAACTAACAATGGCTCGTCACTAAGCGAGGAGATCAGGTAATGAAATTTCTCAGTGTCCGTAAGCATTTCTGAATTGTGAATTAAAGCGTTAAAAAAGATCGAAGTATTTAGGCCATTCCTTGACGTTACCCGAAAACTTGGGTAAATTAATTTTAGGTAGCTTTATATTCGATGCCGACGATGAGAGTCGTTCGTTTCCAGATTGATGTGAATCTGACACAAAAAATCTGCGATGAATTGATAATACGCGGTAATAATTATCATCAAACTGTTGCTGAAGTTTATCATCTTCGTTATCTTCTGTTTCAGACGAGTCCGTTTCGTTACATACAAGCTGAAGAATTGCAAAGTGCGCGCTTTCAAAGTTTGACACTATTTGATTTAGTTCCTGATGATAAGATAAAAACAAATCCCGTTGCAGAGGCTCATTCACGTATAAGTTACCTATTTCTAAAGCCTTGGACATTCGCTTAAAAGCGATAGTTCGCTTCCGACGCAAAACTGGCAAATCCTTAACGGTATACATTCCATCCTTAGATTTAGATTTCGTCAGTGTACCTCGTCGGGGGCACGAACCCTTAGCTAAGAGTGACATGATTTGATATTTCTCAAACAACTTGTTAAATTCAATAAAATGAGAATATAAATAGAATTAATCAAACTCAACTTTGCAAAGAACTGATAACGATGCGTGAATTCCGAGAACCTAGAATAAGCTCGTAATTTATTTCAACCGTATACCCTTATGAATACGACTTATAATGCCAACACGTGGCTTGGTGCTTACGGCCTTTGGTTACAGAAAAATGGTCTATTGTAAAGCTGCTCGTCCGCACACGAAACAGGTACAAAATACGAATGGACGCAGAAATTATTTTATTTTATTGAATAGTTGCTGAATACAATTGAAATAGGTAAATAATATTTTTAGAGTAGTCAATTTGACAAGAAAAGGTTATTTGTTGTTAAAATACCTTCAACAAAAAGTTATGCTGACAAATTTGATTATATGACGAAGTTTAATGTAGGTATGGTTATAATGTTAAAATGTACAGCTAGAGAACATGTACTACAATTCTAATATTTGAAAGTTGGTGAATACGAGAATAACAAAAAAATAGGTGGAATAATGAATAATAATTGTAAATCGATACCTAATTTTATGATGTGTGCATCGATTTAGTTAGTGATTGCACGATAATAACCAGGAGGTTTTGTTAGGTACCTTCAGGTTCGTTAGTCTAATGTATTACGTTAATTTTTGTTGTTTAGATTTTAGTTTAAAAGATATAAATATAATATATATTTTAGAGTGACAAAACGAGTAGGATATGTGTTTGATGATAAGCAATATAATACCTTCCTATAACAGCACAGTGACACGCAGCTATAGGAACATGAAGAGTCCAAATCACTACCAAGTACTGCACTGCGCTCGTCACTCGGAGATATAAGGTGTTGTATCTCTTAGCCCAGTAATGTATCTGGAAACTTTGCCCTTCAAACCGGAACACAGTAATGTTTGCACACTACTGCTTGGCGGCTGAATAACTGGCAAAGGTGTGGTACTTCCCCAGGCGGACTCTGCAAAGAGCCCTACCACTACAAGATAGTCAATGTAATCAATTAACCGATAGAAGACCGATATGAATTATTGTAAGGCAATAAGTTCGCTTTAGGTATTTTATGCACCGATTGTGAATAGTGTTTGCACAAAACAGATTAAACTGATTTAAATCTTACAACAATTAGAAGAGGTAGGTAGGTATATACGTTAACGGTTTAACGTAGTGACGGTGGCGTATTTAAACAGATTCGATAAAATACCTACCTGGATTTTATTGTGAGCCGATACGATTTTACTTTATGCACCGATATTAGATATTGTTTGCACAAAATAAAGTTGGATTAAATTGATCTCACAATAATTTACGAATGTTGGTAGGTAATTACGGGTCATAAAAAAAGGAATTTGAATTATAACAAGGCGATATAATTAGGCACCGATAGGTTTAATGTTTGCCCAATTAGATCTTATAATAATTCCGGGTAGGGTAATGAGATGATGGGAACAGTTCGGTGGTGATTACGAAGAAATTTGTTTGAATACGAAGGAAACGTAGGTAGATACGATAGATTGCCAAAAGTGGTGAAGCAATTACTCCAAACGCAGTATAATAAAATTGTGTCAATTTACTATGTAAAGTACGGTCTAAAATTTAAGTTATTTCAATATACTATGATCAGAAATACCAAGCGCACGATAATTTGGGTGATTTTAGGTGGAAACATCCCGGGTTTCGGCACCATTTAACTATGTACCATTGCACCAGTAGGTGGCTGTCTGTACATAGTTGGGGTAAAGACGTTATATTAAAGTTACGATGTCCATGAACAAGAGAGAGCGAATATCAAGCACCACGTACCTGGGACTGCCCGTCTCTTCGATGATGTTTCCTCGAATCGTTATGCTGCGCTCACTCCTGGATCGTATATTCCATATACAAATACGAGTACGGTCCTGTTGTTGGTTCTCTTGATGTAGCTGACACAAATTATATCACGGATGACAAGGCGTTGAGCACTTTATGAGGATAGATTATGAGTACTTCCACCGAATTGAACTCCCAAAAGACGAGTGCGCGATGCTTGACAGCTGTTTAGAGCTGTTTCTTAGAACTACCCTCATGTTCGGCCATCGCAAAATCAATACAACGACAGTGAGAACGATACAACATCTATTGAATAACTTACAAATAGCGTGTATTTATGCCAACGCCGTGTCTGTAACCTGTAACAACACTGCTAAATGCGGTCCTGTGTCTATTAAGTTCAGAATAATGTCTGAAGTCGTTAAACAGTTTGCCAAAACTATTACTATCATGTTTTTCGGATAACGTGGCTAATACAGGGACACACCGACTTTATGGTAACGTAATATAAAATCCGTTTATTTGGTAATTTAAGACGTCTTACCATATTGCCCGTAGCGTCAAAATAAAGTAAAACGGGACCGATTTGTTCCAAAATATTTAATTGGTCCAACCTTAACATTTTATCGCAAAGTGGAAAACTCGTTTCATATTCTTCATGGTCCTCGTAATACAGTAACAAATTTAAAACATCATTATTAGACCTATTGTTTTTTTTCAGAGCCTCGGATCCTTTTTTTCTGAATATGGAATCTGATTTAATATTTGTTTTGTTTGTGGCAAATTTGATTGACTAATTTTCAATATCTATTCTTTTTTATATTGTTTTGGTTTTTGTGTTTCTGAATCCTTAATTTTTGTTTTAAAAATATCTTTCTCTACTTCCAAAGTAGAGAGAGATAGTTTAAAATGGACTAAATAGGTAACGTAAGATATTCTTTCTGGTAATAGTTTTCACTTATATTGTAAACAGATATGGTGTTGTCTTTGAAAACACTTTTAATATTTTATTGGACATTTGTGTGTTTGCATAGAGCAACGGTTGTTATATTGGAATGATCAAATTTAAATATATATTATAAACTAAAGGCCCGTGAACAATATTTATGTCATACGATACACCAGAAGACCTATGTAGGTGATAGCAGAGTATAAAATAATAAGATTCAGCACTATGCCGCCATTTGTAAGCTGTGGGGGTTACAACCCTCGATCATTTCTACTTGTTCACACAATCAATCGAAAGTTAGTGTGATGGTTGGTCGAAAATGATCCAACATTTGACGACTACGGGAAAAGTAGTCTCAAAATACGTCACCTTGAATATCGCTCTACGAGAGTCCTTATTTATGTACTAAGAGAAGAGTACTACCCAGAGAAATTACAGGGCTTAGAGATATAAGATCTTAGATCTCTGGGTGACGAGCGCAGTGCAGTGCTAGGTAATGATTTGGACTCTTCATGTTCCAATAGCTGCGTGTCACTGTGCTGTTATGTGTCAGGCATGTTGCTTACCATCAGGCACATGTCCTGATCGTCTCGTCACTCTTTATTAAAAAAAAAAAGTTTGTGTCAAAAATCTAACGAAATGAAAAAGCATACATGTGAAATACAACCTGCTAGCCGGGCGGGTTCTTTTCCAATAAAGGTGCTTTACACATTGTGTTGCCGATACATCACACCGTCACAGGGGTCTGTAGCGGGCATCGGACATACTCGCCCGTTGCTACTACACTGGCCACTGATGTAACTATTCGTTATTTGTTTTCTGTTAGTTTCACAATGGATTTATGAGCAAACATTATACATCCCGACTGTCTTGATTCTACGTCGATGTATTTACAGACAAATTAACAACGTCCATACTAACCGCGGCTACTACTCGGCGGCGACAACACGCTCTATGTGAGTGGTTTGTACCACCCGCAGAAGGCGGATATCGGTGGATGCTACTTGTCCATTTATCGAACGTGTTTTTTGTCGGCGTTTGTTCCCTGCCAGAATGATCAAATTGCAAAACGGCGATAGAAAAAAAACAAAATATTTTTTAAATCAAATACATTTTATTTCGATAATACATATTATGTTCTCACTGAAATCTCTGTTTTTTTTTTGCCAAAAATGTATGAAGTAGGGAACGTTAAAATTACGCTTGTGCTAACGCAGTTATAGAGCCCCTGCTGGAGACGTCGGTAGTCTGTAGTATTGGTCATAGATAGTATCCCAGAACCGAGCCCTAGCTTCAAGTAGAGGTGACTGTTCTAGCCATATAGTTTCATTTAGGGACAAGTACGGCGACACGTATCTGCTCACCGCAGCCCAAGACGGCGTTGGAGTACCTTCGGGTGTTGGATTTCTGTAAATAAACATTACATATACATGATCAAAAAAGAACGTTTAAGGGAAGTTTGATTATAATTTATAAGTAACAAAAGTTATTGTTTTCCAAAATGTTACTACTATTCTTCAAAACAGAATGAGACGTTTCCAGAATGCAAAATGTATCTCTGTCAAAGTTGTTATTAGCAAAACTATTTAACAAAATTAAGCTTTGGCTCACCACTGGGCTAATTGAAACCTATCATTAACAAATTATTTTGCGAAAATAGGTACATAATGTACACAGATTCTACATTTTACTTCCAAGAAATTATTGTCATAGATTAAATAGTGTTCAGCCTTCACATATCACATAGAGATCAATAATGTTTGTGAGATGAGACAAATATACTACAATGAATTATCTACTACTCCAATTATGTTTCAAGGGGCTGATTAGAGTAATATATTTACTGGCAAGGAAAGACTTAAATTTTGTTGGATTTTCATGTTTCTTATCTCATCAAGCTTTCATTTGTAAGCCGACTTAGAAAAATAATATCAATCAATTTATTTATTCAATTTTCCAAAATAATAAATGTAAAACAACCGCCTAATCAAATAAACAAACGCTTGACTTACCCAGTTGTTATAAAATTAAGCCACATATTCCTTAAGCTTTCACTAATTTCCTTGAAAGCGTCCGTTTGATATCCAGATGAGTCTTCGTCATCTACAACAGCAAGTAGCTGTGCACAATGATCAGCTCCATTGACGTTTGTATACGGTACAGTTGGCGAATTTACGTCGGCAAATGAAAACATTTGTAAATAAATAGTATCACCACTAGATGCTTTCATGTTAATTACTCGCAACATAGGATATGCAAACATTATATCAGTGTAATAATCAACGAAACTAAGAATATTTTCTTCGCTGACAGGCTCATCCCCAAAATAAAACTGTTTGACTGTCGCAGCTACTGCATCTTTTTCAGCTTCATTATCAAATTGCAATTCTGCTGGCAAAAAGTCTGCAAATTTCTCATTCATTCCGTTCTTATTACTTTCAAAAGAGTAAAATGAAAATCTGATTATTCCTTCCATTTCTGCTAAGCCAGTTAACAACGGCACTTTATGATAAGAACCATTTTTTAAATAGTTCCATGGAGCATCATCTATAAATCTCTCTTCACCAGTCCCCGTGTCACGTTCTACACATGGTGTGAATAAAACTGAAGTGTCATCTCTATTTGTAATGAATTCAATATTAGATAATAATACTTCATACGACGCACTCTTGTAAAATTCGTCCAAAGCCGTTATATCATCAAAATTCGTAAAATTTAATTGTTTTGCAAAGAGTTTTGCATTTTTCACAGGATCAATTTGGGTTCCAGCGGTTCCTAATACTGCACCGCTATCCGGTATGGCTTTGTTGAATAAACCAGACGCCATGGGCGAGATGGTGAGAAAATCTGTGGAGCCACCGCCAGCGCTGCAACCTGCTATCGTAACATCATCAGGATTTCCTCCGAAATTAACAATATTTTTATTCACCCAGCGCAAAAGGGCAACTTGGTCTTTCATTCCAGCGTTGCCAGGAATATCTTCAGTTCCCAGACAAAGGAAACCAGGTACTCCTAGGCGGTAGTTGAATGTTACGGCAATCATTTTCTTTGTTTTAACTAAATTGCCGAATCTAAGAGCTTCACCGTACATGGACTGGTATGCACCACCATGGACCATAACCATTACAGGCAGATTTGGTTCAGCCGTGTCTGGTATACGAATATTGGCTACGAGACAATCCTCTTCTAATGATACACCCTCTGGTATATTACCATCTGGAGTGAATAGCACTGGAATTGCTTGCATGCATGCAATGATTTTGTCAGTAACATCGTATGGTTTTGTCCGATTAAGTGGTGGAAGTGGGGCCTGTAAAAATAATAAGCAAAATAAAATTATGTATTGATGGTAAATGATATTGATGTCATTGATATTTCGTTTAACCCGACGTGAACGATGTGAGAAGGAGTAAAAATTGTTAGAACAGGTACGAGCTCCGTGTAAGACACCCAAATATAGATTTGCGGATTTGGGAGCTGAAATTACTTGGCAATACTACTTATTTCTATGATATCTATGCTAATATTATAAAGCCGAAGAGTTTGTTTCTTTGAACGCTAGGATCTTGGGAAGTACTGGTCCGAATTGAAAGATTCATTTTCTATTGGATAGTCCATTTATCGACAAAGGCTATAGACTATAGAACATAACGCTGCTATCAATAGAAGCGGAGCTTGAATCAAGAATGTAACAAAAACGGGGAAAAATATTCCTTTTTGAGAGTTTTCGTAGCGTGCTTTGACATGACAGCATGTGTAAAGATTGCGTCATTGAATATAAACCTGTGCTAATCAAATTTGTTTCTAAATCTAAATTGGTACGACCAATTTCCGACAGGTGGCGTAGCTGGTAGCTGAAGGGGATTTTTGTTTGAAAGCGATACTACCCGGAATTACTGAACCGATTTCAGTCATTCTTTCGCCGTTGAATATGTACGGGATCCCAATGGGGGCGGACATCTAGTATTATTGTATTTATAGCAATAGGGAAATTATGCACTTAATATGCTAAAATATCCTAGCTTTATTTTTTACGTTTTCATAAACATCACCGTCACTGGCATAACTCTAGGTGAGCACGTTCCATCGTAGACCGCATCAGCGCTTAGCATCGGGTAAGATGGCGGTCAATTGTAACCCTATAAGAGTTTAAAAAAACTGTCTTACTGCCGTTTAAAATCACTTCCTGCAACATCCCCTCCATCTACCGAGCCAGACAAGTCCCAGAAATTGCTCAGTTAAGAAATATTTTAAAAAATCAACCCACCACCTTGGAAAGAGTATTTTTGCACAGCGATATCTGAGAAGGGCAGAGCCTTTATTAATAAAACTAAAATACAATGAGAACTACACAACGGTACATACCTAACTAACTACTTACACTAAGCTCACCTGAATTATCCATAGACCAATGAAGGTCTACAGATAATCAAGATGTTCAAGCCAACTACCAATCGGAAGCATACCCAGTATGCTGGCGGTTTTACCACGCTGAATGGAAATGCTTATCTATATATATCTGAGCGTCAAAGTCGTGTTTACCCTCTAGAGGACAAATTAAATTCGAATTGAGAACATCGTGTGTACTAAGTTTGTGAATTCAAAACATCATTAAACATATTTACTTTAACCTCCTCGGTGCCAAATTTGTCATAGAACTTTTTTTCATTTGTCAAAAACTCAGACTCGGATCTTCCTTGAATTACTTTTATTCAATTTACTTAGTGTGTAATTTTCTTTTAACGATAATTTTACGTCATGCCGTTATTGTTAAAAACCTTAGGTTAAAACAAGAAACTTGAAAGCTTGTGAAAAACCTAAAATTAGTGCTGCTGACAAAAAAGTTTATTTGGTGCTAATAATTGACTAAAACTGTTGACAATGCGCAAAGCATTTAGTCATTTCCTCGCTAAGGTGGGATGAAAAGTTACGTATGGCACTCGAGTGGAAAGATTTTTCACCTTGTGCTCTATTAATTCTCTCGCTAACGGAAACGAATTTTAGACTCCTTCGCTTGCTCGGTTATCAAATTTCACCACGCGGTTAAAAATCATCTTTGCACAGAGTATTTTTTCTCTTCGATATCTGATTGCAAAAGTTGTTTTTACGCTCTATAGCAGGTGTTGGCAACGCCGTGCCCGCGAAGATCTTAAATAATTTATTCCCGGCACTTTTGCGGAATAGAATTACCTCAACCCTCCATATTTTCACGTCATATTGTTATTATTAAAAACAGGAAACTTGAAAAAAGGCGAAAATCCTAAAATGAGCGAATACAGCGACGAAACATTTTATTTGACGCCATAATAATTGACTGAAATGCGCATAGCATTTAGTCATTTTCTCCTTGGGGTGGGATGAAAAGTTACGAGTTGCACTCGAGTGCAAAGACTTTTCACCTTGTGCTCTATTAATTCCTTCGCGAACGCTCAGGATTCTATTTTTTTAATTTTAGAATCCTTCGCTGCTCGGTCATCAAAATTGAGCACGCGGTTAAAAAGCAACATTGCTCTTGCGCTGATTAAGCCAGTTGACTGCGACGTTAACAGGACAAACTTAATGTAGTCTTGGTAATTAAAACTAAACGTTCTGCATTTTGTGCTACATATTGTAGCGCTTTGTACCACAAACTAAATAAGCTACGTACCTTAAATTTATTTCTTCCGGTAGGTGCAGTAGCGTAAGGAATGTTTAAAAAAGTGTAAATGCCAAACTCTGGATCTCTCCGTCCCACCACTGGGCCTTGCTCTGTCTGCACCAGGAGGGTGTCTGACTGCGCCCACACTACCCCTACCCCTCCAAGTAAAACTAAGAATGACCACGCTGACAGCATCGCTCCTTTGATGATTATTTGATCAGAAATAACATGCGTTACCCTTAAATACTTAAATCAAAGATCAATAAAAGTAGATAGAGAGGTATAATGGGCGTCAGATAAGGAAATATCTACTCAATCATCTACTAACGGCAAAAAATATAATACAGTTTAGAAAAGGAATTATGAGATTAAAACAGTATACGATTGTTGAAACTGTTTGATTATAGATTAGATTTATGTGATAGTAATTAATATTTTTGTTTGACAAGCACGAACCAACTTGCTACTGCATTTACAGAGTCGAAACTAGGGATGTGCCATTTGTACCACGTCGCAAATAGACTTCGAAAAATCTAAAATCACCAAGACTACACCACACCTGCCGTCCTAAAATTGGATGAAAACATGTTCTCTTATTAAAAAACTTGCACAATCGTAAGTTACAATACTGGTTGACGAATGACAAATTTAATGTCCTCAAAAGGCCTTAGAACATGGCAGTTTCGTCACTATGTTATCCATCATCGTTAAAGTCAGTGATGTCTTCTCATACATTTGCATCTGGCAAAATACTCGTAGTTGGGGTTCGAATCTAGACCCTCGTGATCATGAAATCGGATGCTAGCCAACCAGTCCACCATGGGTTTTACAAAACTTGACTTTTTTAGTTCATTTGACGTCACAAAAGTCGAAAGTAAGGACCAGGACCGATTTGATTTATCTCCTAAGTTTGACAGCCTTTTTGATCTAGCTGCTAGCGTTCAAACCTGAACTCGACCAACACAGGACGGAGGTAGATGGTAAAATATATGAGAGGTTTACATCCAGAATTGAGTCTCAATTGAGATTTTTAAGACTGCGCAATTTGGATGCGCCGGCTATTTCGCATCATGGATTCACCGTGCGGGTGCCGGGTCCATCATGTGGAAGAGAGAGAAAAACTCGAGTAGATCCCGATACGTGTGACTCGGGGGTAGGTTTAAGGGGCCCCTTTGTGACGTACATCAACACTCACCTTCACTACTCGTTTTCTCTCCCTGCCCAACCAAATCTGATATGAGCCTACTAGTGCAGCTTACTGCACTTCTGGATAAGCCAAGGTCTTTCAGCAGGTTATAGAGAAATTTTGCTGGTATAACTCTCGCTCCCACTTCTACAGCGTATAAACTAACTACATAGCCGTTTTTTGTTAATTCGTTTAGGAGGTCGTAATACTTATTTTGTTTTATCGCGTGGTCTTTAGGTAAGTATATTAGTTTCCCACGGCACGGTAAGTTCCACAAGGACTATGCGTTTCGTAGCTCTAGAAAAAAGGAAAATGTCCGGTCTGGATGACGAAACATCCACATCCTCTGAGATTTTGTAGTGCTTTTCATACGTGTCCATTAGAATAGTCAAATCAGGTGCTGTACCCAGGATTAAGTAAGGCTTGTTCCTGGAGTTTGAAGTTGAGCCTTCTTTTACAAAGTTAATTTGTCTTTTGTTTGCCGTCAATCCTTTTTGGGCTCTAGCTACTGAAAGGCTCATCATGGCTTCACGTATGATTTCAAGTACTCTGTCATGGCGCCGTGAGTAATTACCCTATTAGTGCCTTGCTGTACATATCGCCTCGCCACAAGTATAGCAACATTTTTCAGAGGCTTTTCCCCACCTTACCAAGTTACTAATATAGTTTTAATATGTTCGTAATACTCATATAATATCGTAACGAAATTCTTAGAGACGTGTTTTAGGACAGGTTGTAAATTTTTGAGAATGTTGTTCGAGTTTGGATTTTTTTTATTAACAAAAATACAACGTTCATTTACTATTATGACTCTCCACAGAAAAAATGAATAAAACAAACACAAATCAAATAAAGTCAAAGAGACCACCGAGCACTGACCCCTGGCCGAACGTGCCCAGAACACTTGCTGCGTTCTCCCTCTGTATGGCCAGGGAGATCTGCTGAGTCAAGAAACAACCTACTTCATGGTCACTGGTCTTCTCCCTCAAACGGTGTCCCGAATTTGCCACAAACTTCTTTACTTCCAGGGCCCTGCAGTTTCCACGGCAAGCGAAACGAAATCATACGCAGCACCTAAGAATGCGTATTTGAGATGTTTGCTTTCGGCGGCCATCTCCGCACCGGCGCCCGCGCTCTTCTACGTGCCCGGGAGGTGGCAAGAGGCGAAAGTGCTCACGCACATTGCATTTCACACCAAACAGCGACCTCTTCGCCATGAAACCAGCGTAAGACCGTCCGGCCGTTTCCCGTCTGACCGGGAAAGGCCCGGCGGCTCTAGCACACTTGGCATGTCAGCAACAACGAGAGTACGTCTCGAAATATTGTTTATAGCGTGATGACGAGCTTTACGGCCTACACACCGTGTGCATCTCAAACCACGATGGCCATTAGCCTCTACGCCTACCCCACAGATGCACGTCTGGGGCTAATTAATATGACAATGGGCATTGACGGCATTAAAAATGCATGATTTTAATACGAAAATAATGGGGGTTTTTAATTGAAATTTAACAAAAATGCATAAGACCCCTATTTATTCCATTTCCGTAGTAATTAACAACAAACACAACGTTTTGGACACTGATTCGACACAATTTTGCAAAAAATCGGTCGTCCTTTTACTTTAATTTTTGGTGTTGCAACTTGCAACCAATAAACTGTTTCTTTAGCTTGTCGATGGTTAAATTAGTTCAAGCAAATATAGACCAAATCCAATTAGAAATTCGATTTAAAATCGTCTAAATTGGATGATGACATATCGCCTTCAGTTTGTAGCTCATTAAGAGAAATAATAAACAGCTAGTCAAAATTATAGCATCGAAGTAAATTCAAATCTCTATATAAAAATGTTATGTTGGGTTATGTACGCTTCAAAAACTCAAAAAGTTCTGTACCGATCGAGCTGAAATTTTTTAATGATATATAATCCGCATCAAGAATTGTTTTTATCTAATTTTTGCATCACAATGTGCCACAGAGAAGCGTGGCAGGGTACAGCTAGTTTGAAAATAAAAATCATACCCAGTAAAACTTTAGTACGGCACTGTATAAGGACACAATGACTCAAGCTAAATGAATATGAAATCACAAATAACGTAAAAAATCATTTTGTATGTGAAATGATGACTTTCTTGACAATTACACAATGTTTTTTTTTGTTATGCAAATTCGCATAAACAATCTGTGATGACACGTGTCAGCGGTCCGATTCGCGGTGACTAATTACCTTATCAATACTAGCATAAGGCGATCCATAAATTGAATGTGTTTCTGTGCACTCCTAATTCAAGCTATTTTGGACGTTTCTCTCTCTTTATTGGATATCGTAAGTAAGGGTACAGTAACTTGTAGTGGTCAGACTCTGTGCAGAGTCCCCCTGAGCGTCTGAGGAAGCTATACACCTTAGCCAGTTGTTTTACCACCAAGCAACATGCAAAGATCACTGTGTTTTCAAACGATTTTAATTGGGTTGATCGAGGAGTCCAGTTGGCTCAAGTAAAGGATACAATTCCTGATCTGTACGATTTTATTTGGAAATATTATGGTGAGCCCACAAAATTGAGTTACCAATACAACCATTTATTCTATCCTCCGTTGGCTGTCAACAGGGTGATCCTTTTGGCCCTGCGAACTTCGCCCTGGCCATTCACCCTATCATTCAACGTCTCCAGTACAAACTAAACGTTTGAAACACGGACAACGGAATTTTGTATGACGATGTAAATACTGTTCTAATTGATTTACAAACACTCATAGATGGTTTTCGTCTCATTGGTTTGGAACAAAATTATTCAAAATGCAAAGTTTTCGTTTGCGACACATGTCCAGATAATGACCTGATCCCCGACATCAAATCAGTTGTGAAAAGTTCTTTGCGTTTCTTGGGTTCACCGATATTAGATGAGTCGTTATCACTTTGAGACGATCTTCTTAGCATTCCATGGATTCACCGTGCGGGTGCCGGGTCCATCGTGTGGCAGAGAGAGAAAAACTCGAGTAGTTCCTGAGACTTGTGACTCAGGCGTAGGTTTAAGGGGCCCCTTTCTGACGTACATCAACACTCACCTTCACCACTCGTTTTTCTCTCCCTGCCCATCCAAATATTATAATAATTAAAGAAAAAAAAAAAACACGAGAGCCTCCGATAGGTAAACGGCCTCAAGGGGTTTACAATTATTCGTCATTGTCTCTTTGTTCCGAAATATATGCACGTTTTGCAATGTGGCCCACTGTGGAATTGTAGTAAGCTCCTTTAGAGCTTAAACAATATCGTAAAGGAATTTCTTGAATCGGTGTTTGGACATGAGTGGGAACGTGGTCACAAGTTTCACTACCCATAAGGTTGGGAGGCCTAGGGGTTCGCAAAATTTCAAGTGTAGCTTTACCGGCATTCTTGTCCTCAGTCCATAGTACTGAAAATCTAGTAGAAAAAAATCTCGCACCATCATTAGGCCATTCGGATGTAGTAGTAATAGCTTATTTGTGCGAGGCTAAGAATGCTTAGAAACTGGCTCTCAAACTGGCTTCCAAACAACGATCTAGCACGGAACTGTCTTCTCGATACGTGTCCTAGTATCGCGGATCGTGCTCGTATCTTTGTTGTATCTGTGTGGGAATTGTGCCTTTGGTTACAGGTTTTGCTATCTGTCAATACCGGTAGCTTAATTAGATCCAACTGCATTTTGTCTAGCTTTTAGCTTGCACTTGGGTTCGAGGTGCTATGAAGCCCATCGCTGCTATTGTAGTACTGCTATCCACCAATACATACCATACACAGTAGTACCATAGTTAGGCTTTTTCTCGAACCAAATGGCTTTGCGCGTAACGATGGCAAAGGACCTGACGGCATGCCTGTTGTGCCTTGGAAGTTGGGTCGACTCCTAATGTGGGACGCAACTTGCTTCGATACTCTGGCACTATCACATTTTCCTGAGACAAATATCAGAGCCCATGCAACGGCTAATTTAGCTGAGCATCTTAAATGGTGGAAATATGCAACCCAAGGAAGTGGTAATATATTTGGGCCCTTTGGAGTTGATTCATAGGACTCGTAGGGACCGGGAGCTCATCTCATCTTCAAAAGCATTTCCGAGCGATTGGTCAACGCGACGCCTGACTAAAATGCTGGCTGAAAAAAAAGGCACGCTTCCGACTGATAGTGGGCTTAAACATGTTGTTTATTTGTGGATCCTCATTGGTCTATGAATAATTCAGATGTGCTTTGTGTGAGTAGTTAGGCATGTAGCGTAGTGAAGTTCTCATTGTATTTTAGTTTTGTTAATAAAGCCTTTGCCTGATAAAAAATATACATAGTATAGGTACCACTACTTATTAAATTTTCTATGTTAATTTAATTTTTCGAAACAGACAATGTGTTATAACTATCTGACAATTTAACTGAAGAATTTCATTGTATTCTGTTTTGCTAAGATATAACTATGACGATGCTGACTATTAGATAGACATATGTATATTATTTACTGTATTTATTTATTTATCATCAATTACCTGTCGCACTTACAGACACATACTCGTTACATACTCGTATTATTATGTCAACGATTGATGACGCTTTATCTATGACGATGCTGTTGTTGACAAAATAATAGTTGTATGGTTACGTGGCTCTCAACTCTCAACACTACTGTCCTTGGAAAAATAAAATAGTTGCGTTGGTGATAATATCACTTTGCTATTGTTTTAATTTGCAAAATAATTTCGATTAGCACCAGCTCAGAGTAAAATAAACTAAAAGTGAAATAACTTACTATGATAGTATATAAATCACGTTTCTATGTGTCGACAGAATAAATGAAGTTTGATTTGATCTTTTTGTCGAAAACTTTTATTTTAATATATAATAGAGTGAAAAGACGAGCATGCCATGTGCCTGATGGTAAGCAATATGCCTGCCACATAACAGCATAATGACACGCATCTATATATTTTTTTTTACTGGGAAAATGACCCTTCAAACGGAGGTTTTAAGGAGTAACTTCAAGGAGAGTTGAAACGGAGGCCTTCTTAGAAGTGGGGGCGGAAGTGAAAGTATCCACTTTCACTAGAAATAAATAGTGGTTTATCGTTTATTAAAATTATCAATAGTCCAAAATATTTATTTTAAATCAAATAGGTAATGAAAGACTCTCTGAAAGTTAACATATACATAATCATTTCCTTCTAATAATTAAAATTCATTAATTTTAATTTATACTTGACGAATAGTTTTGCCGCTTTGTCACCGCCTAAGCGATTTCGAAGAGATTCGTAAATTAATCCAGTCGTACTAAATAATTGTTCACTTGGCACTGAACTTGGCGGCGCCGATAAGTACGTACGAACGTTGGGAGAAAAAGCTTTAAATTTAATTTTCATTTCATTATTATTTCTCCACCACAACAAAGGGTCATCGTCTAATTTAAGACGGTTTTCATTATTATGTTCACTATTTAACATTTTCCATATCATGAAGTTACTATTGCTGCTGTCATTTTCAGTTTCTTCTTCACTGTCACTACGATTTGGCAACATGTTAGTCAGATTGGAATGCACACTTTATGTTGGTTGAGAAATCTGGTAACTTGTGCTTGGTTCATCATGCCTTAGGATTGCTTTGGGATGGATCGGCTAAGTATCAGCTGGAGGCTCTGGAATCGATCGAGAGACGTGCCAAAAGGCTCATAGGCAATGACATTATCGTGCGAAAAAGACTGCAAAGTCTCGAACATCGCCGGAAAATTGCTAGCTTATCGGTTTTTTATCGGATACACTTCGGAGAGTGTGCGACTGATTTGTATGATCTAATACTACCTTGCCCTTTTTTCTATCGGAATGCTCGTAGCTCGAAAAAGCGACATCATTTCATGGTTGACTTTCCAAAGACACGAACGAAGAGATTTGACTCTACTTTCGTGATAAGAACGTCTAGGCTGTGGAATACGTTGCCTGAGAGGGTTTTTCCCGATAGTTACAATCTTTGTGTCTTCAAATCGAGAGTGAATCGGTTTCTTCTAGGTAAACACTCTCCATCGTAGACTGCATCATCGTTTAACATCAGGCGAGAAGGCGGTCAAGTGTAAACCTATAAAAGTTAAAAAAAAAATTACTTTAGCTTTCTTGGCAGCAGAAGCACCAGATGCTTCATCATCACCAACTCCACTTGCCACATTTGAGTCATGTATAGTAATCAAGCATGTTTTTTCGGACTGAACTCGTTCCTTATTTATTTCATCAAACAACTTTAATTTGTACCTCGGATCCAAATACGTAGCAAGCGAAAACAGTGCCTTGCTTGGAAGCATTCATTTGATAAATTACTTTTGCACGCCCCCGCCCCACCCCGACCGCGTTCCCGCCGTGCACGCGTTGATTCTTGTGCATTTGCCGGGCGCAGCCGGGTGGTTGAGTCGTGGCGAGCGTCGCTGCTTACGTATGATCAGTAAATAAACCTCCGTTATGATTCCGCAAAAATTACACGGATGCGGAGGCAGAGGCGGAGGTACGATTCCTTGCGGAACTTCGCAGTAACAGAGGCGGAAGTTCCGTTACAACCCTACTTCAAACCTATTTAATAATATCGTAATGTTTAAACTGACTTAGAAAATTTGGTTCTGTTTCAAAGATTTGGGGAAAAAAGTGGTCCCGTTGAAATTTTACATTTTTTGTGTGGGGAAAATGCCTTTAAGCACCGTCTACCGTGAGGCACACGGCAGGCAGGGCTCGAAACCATGACAACGACAGACTTGGTACCCCAACTGACTAAAACCTCCACAGATTTCTCCAAGGATTAGGGTCGCAGGGTCACTTTTCGCACCCCCGTCAACGACTTTGATCCACTTGCAACCGCCCTTGGGGACCTCGCGGGGGGCGTTAGTATCCCCGCATTTACCACGCCGGAAACCAACGGCGCATCACCTCCTCGAAGGCCTATCCCTAGGTGGGTTGCCGGATGCTCCTAACGTCCGACACCCTAGGGCCCTAGGGTCTCCTGTTGAGACGGGATGCGAGTCCAGAGTCAAGACTCTCCAAGCTCGCCCCCTTGTCCGCTTCCGCCTTAGTGAAGGAGCGAGAGATTCTCAACTCTCGCTCTTCTAACTCACATGACCACTAACAGTCGCATCACGCAGCATCACGGCGAAGATTTTCGATAAATTCCGCGGAACTGTTTAACATTTGGGTTATTATTGTTTCCACCCTGTCGCCGAATGACATCAAAAAATAACTCTATATATGGTCCTGGGAAAGCCTATAAGTAGCTATGTACTTCAGGATATCTTTTTCGACGAGAGTATCATATAAATGTTTCAAGCTTTCTATGCCATTATCTAACCCAACGAAGCCTGTCCTGCAAATGTTCTCGGTAATCCGTTATTTTTTTTATATTTTCATGATTACTGTTTTCTTTCCAATGCGGCGTGATTTAAGTAAGTATTTTAATGACAAAATATATACTTTCATGTCATTAAGGAAACCGAAAATCTCATTTTTATTGTCTGAATAAATCGTTCACATGTTCGTTCGTTCGTTATAGAAATTAAAAATATTGTTGAAATTTTTAATGAATTTAATGGTCGCTCCTGTGTTTTTAAATCGACTTGAGTCTAAAAGTTCTTTGCAAAGCTGTAACGACTTTGCAACACTCACGCTTAAAAGCTGAATTGCGAGCTTGACCTTCATAATTTGATTTCGAAATTCTATGTGTCTGGTTGATAATTTATTTGCAAATGTCAACGTTTCGCTCTTTTGTAATTCTAATAAAATCAACTAATAATTGCCATTTGACTTCTTGGTTATTCATATTAAAAAATAACTTTTTTGACTCCAAAGTGTTCCTTATCTACTTTATCATATGACAAGGATCAGGCAATACTGCAATATCGATCACACGATGGATGTTTAATAGTTGTTTTCAATTTTTTTAAGTCCTGAAGCTCGCAGCCCAGCAGTTTGGCCGCACTAAAATTTGACCGGCATCCGTCAAATGTTAAAGCGCATTAACGCCTATATCATAACACTTTTCTATGCAAGTCTTTATTAAGTTTGCTTTAATTTCAGCTTGAAGTCCTTTACCAAAAAAATATCTTACTGGTAATTTCCAGTTTCATATTTCATTCAGTATTCATACTCACGAAGAGCATAACAAATGCTTGAGAAGCGACACTTGCATCTTCAGATGCTCCAGTGCCATAGTTAACCAGGCCTTCTGTGTTTTTGCCATTTCACATAACTTGCTGTCGTATTGCCATTTCGTCGACAATAAGAGTGTATACGATTTTTTTGTTTGTTGTTTCGCTTTTTTTTTAAACGACGAATGCTTCAGCAGTTAAACCAGTTGCAGCATCTGCCTTCTCGTGCCATTTGCTTAACGTCCTTGGATGAGAAAGCCTATTACAAAAACCTCTCGCACATATTTGTACTCAGTCGGTGAATAAAAATTCAATGTGAGGGCAAATTTTCTTATACTAGGCGGAAATTTAATTGTCCAGTTCTTGTTTCGTTTTTTTTTTTTTTGTTTTTTTTATCCTTCCGAATAAATCTACTACTTTTGCGTTGAAAGAGAGGTCCGAAAATTGTTCTTCAGTCACATTTATCTTCTTTTTCAATTGTATAATGATCTCTTTTAGGTTTTTGCAAGCATAGTCCAATCTCTTACATCTTTTCTTTAAGTTATTGTGATCTTTTTTAAGATTTTGTCTTTTAATAGATTAGCTACTCAGTTTTCTTTATAGAAATGACTTTCTGGGTGTTTCAAATACTGACTCCAAGTCAGATATGTTAACATTATTTAAAAAAACCCGGTTGAAGGGGAATAGCGATCTATGGCAACCTGATAAAATAAATAACTAGTTAATATAATTCAATGCATGATATAATTTTGTATGCTGACAACAGCATTTAAAATAATATATTTTGAAAAGTTGACACGTTTGACTTAAGCAAATGCAAAATACGTAAAACCCCACAACCCTCACAATAAGAAAAATGAAACTAGCGGGCATTTAAGAAATGACAATGGCTATTTAATTAAATTTTTTATTCGCATGGCACAAGGCACAGCCGCACAGCCATTTACCCTAGGTGGTGGCATTATCAAAATTTTTAGAAAATGGTAAGATTATAACAACGATTAAATATTTAAATAAAGTTTCAACATCTAAACATACCGTATTCTGTTCTAGTTCTAGTAGTATACGCGTAGTATCTAATATATTTTTATTTTATAATAAATAAAAATATTCCATTATTTCCTTATTGCTAACCCGATAACATGGCATAAAGCTCTTTAAATTTTTCCGGTATCCTTTGGTGGTTGTATACATGTCATCAGTCTTTAAATTAATAGAACATATTCGGCTGTGAATAGAAGGAACCCAATCAATTCTTCTCTCTGTCTTCTGGCAACTTGAAGCCATTTAAGCTTCCATAATTCATCTTCAAGGAATCTACAAGAAAAATTACAAACAAAGTTTTCAAAAACGACCTTTTTTCTTCTAGTAGTAAAATCTCTACAATACCAAAAATCATACCTTCCAAAAATGAAAAATTCTTGTTATCGGTAGTCGTCAAAAGTCTCAATTGAATTTAAATTAATTTTGTACGGAGAAGTAAATAAACACAATGTTGATAAAAATATTTTCGTAAAAAGCATCGAACTCTTAAAAACGACAGAAGCGGCAAAAGCGCTTCTACTCGTACTATGGCGATGCAAAATCAGGTGACGTCTCCTGATTTAGTCTCAGTCGCAACAAGGAGTTGTGTACGTTCGCTGACAATTTAATTTTCGAATTTTTCAAACAAATTTTCGCCACGTTATATTGTCTTTAGATTATAGCATACCTCATCATCGTTTCTTTAATTATATCGATGGTAAAAAACGAACATTTTAGTTACGTTACTTTACCCGTAATAGTTGGAACTAAGATATCGCCTGTCGTGTTGCACTGGTACACGGTATGTATATACGTCCCTTTTTACAAATGGCAGATTATTTACAACAGAAAAATAATTTTAGGTAACTTAATCATTGAACTCTGATGGAAATAATTAAAGATTTTGTGTACTTACGCATGAAAAGTGATCCCATGTAACTTGTGTTTGGTCTTTGAACTATTCGTGCACTTTGTAAAAGCACAATAAGGTATTGTTACGGATTATTTAGGATATTTTTGAATTGTTAGCGAACGTACAAACTTTGTGGCTCCTGTTACGACTGAGACTAAATCAGGAGACGTCACCTGATTTGGGATCGCCGTCGTAGAAGCGCGCTTGCCGCTTCTTCCGTTTTTAAAAGTTCGATAGAAATTGTCACATTATTTCTTGCAATTTTCCTACAACATCAGGTAATCTCATTAGATATTCAAAGTCATTTATTAGGAGTCCACAGTAAGTCGGTGTAATAGTTTTAGGTATTTTCTGCGTATGTGTGTAGTTGAAAGCTAGCCTAGTAGAATGTTGTAGCTTCTGCGGTAGCACAATGTGGGATGGTACAGGCTAGTGTCCATCTGCTATATAAAGGTGTCTTTATAAAATAGTAGCAGTTTTTGAAAAGTGATAATGATACCAGTAAGATTTATTAAGCAAATATAAAAGTATCAATGGAGAATCATATATTCCGCCTTTTTTCTGAGCAATAGTCATAGCTGCTGCATCTATCTGACTTTGAGAAACAATATCGGTTAGCAAGATTAATGTAAAATTGTTAAATTCATTATTTTTGTGGTGTATGTACTCTTTGAAAATCATATACTGAGCAACGCCTTTTGTTTGAAAAGCTAAGAAAGTTTTTATAAGCTCTTCCGTAAGTAGCCATACCTTAGCAAGTGCCAAAACGATCACTCTAAAATGTCCTGCCGCTTTCCCCTGCGCAATGATTATTTATAGCATTTTTTTTCATGCAAAAATTTGGATTTGGACATTTTCTTCCCAAAATAAGTAATAAAGCTTAAGGGAATAAATACGTGAATAAATTAATGAACCCCTTTGAGTAGGTCCACAAATAAGTATCAGCACGTTAGCAGTATATGACAATATCTACTATGCAAGACTAACCTAAGCGTTTAGCGGATGCTTGGTTGGGAAGTTCCCCGTGATGCCTCATGGAGACCATTTAGCAACTTATCTTGGTGGGTTCTTGCTGATCACCAATCTCGGCCCTTATGCGCACTCCTCACTGTTAGAGCAGTGCGTGTAAAAGTTCTAGAATAGTGTGGATCTGGAATGATTTGACTAGGGCGCCAACCAAGAGTGTTGCGAGACATTGCAGTGTACTGAAGCGAGGGTATCTGGCATCCACTTTGTTGTTTATCCTCATAGTTGTCCCGGTATGTTTTTGCTGTTCAGGTGGCAGGCTTGCGAAGGAATGAGGGTGCGTCCATGTGTACCCACCGTAACCGGCAACAATGAAAAGCCGGTGGAGGAATTCCCGACCTTCCGAAAGATGTTCCTCACGATAAAAATAGAAATAAATAAAGCAAGGTATGTGTTTTGTAAGTACCTATAATCTTTATAGGCGTTGGGCTACAACTAACTACTACTAACGTGCTTCAACGATATATGTATTATTTAAGCGTTATTTGTGTTTTCTGGATTGAAATTGTTATAATGTACTAGTACTAGTGTAAAATATCTACATACACTAGTACTAGTGTATGTAGATATTTTCAGTTGTCATCTGTCTTCGGAAGACAATATCAAATTTAATGCACAGTGCCTAAGCAAATGGCATTGTAAGTGAAATGCCTACTAACTACCCTACCTATGTACATAGTCCAGTAAAAAGAAGAAGGATGTGAATAATAAAATAAATAAAAAAAATGGTGAACATTTCACACACAACGCCATCTTACCCCAAACTTAGCAAAGCTTGTAATATGGAAGCCAGATAGCTGATATAATACTTACTTATATATTTTAAATACGTACTTATTATACATAGAAAACACCCAGGCCCAGTACAAGTATTTGAATTAATCACACAAACATTTGCACTGGTTGGGGATCGAACCAACGACCCACGGCTTCGCAGGCAGTTTACCAACTAAGCCACCAGGCCAGATGACCATAATGACGGCGATGATCCAATAAGCGGAATTCTTAAATAATAATAATATTCAATCAATTATAACAATAAAATTATCTATTATTATATAACCAGCGGTCCGCCGCGGCTTCGCCTGTGGTACATAATATATAGCCTATATAGCACTCAAGGATTACGTACATACACAACGGTGAAAGAATTTATAAAATCGGTCCAGTAGTTCCTGAGATTATCGCGTTCAAACAAAAACCTCTTCAGCTTTTTTTATTTTAAATAAAGAATGCCGAGACGAGCGGGACATGTGCCTGAAGGTAACCAACATGCTTGCCACATAACAGCACAGTGACATGCAGCTATTGGAACATGAAGACTTCAAATCATTACCTAGAACTGCACTGTGCTCGTCACCCAGAGGTCTAAGACGTTATATCTCTAAGTCCTGTAATTTATCTGGAAACATTGCCCTTCAACATTTATATCTGTACATTATTTTATATCATTATAATTAACTTTATTCTAATAAACAATAACATAAAAATAATTTTCTACTGACGGACTAATTATTTTTTTTTAGTCAGTTTCTACTAACCAGCGTAGAGCTGGCCATATAGCCCCAGCCTGCCCCCCCCCCTCCCCTCCCGTCGGGCCTGGCGTGCATGCGGCAACCGTAGTATAAGGTCTCGGGCCCCGGGCTTGTGATCGTCATAGACCCACTCGGATTCTTTCTCCCCAGTCCAACCCTGCTAGTTACCGACACAGAACACGTTTTGATTGTCAATAAAGAATTTAAGTATGTGATAAATGAAAGCAACTGGACGTTTGCACTCCATCGATATAAATCAAGGTACCCTGAGCACCTTGAAATAGTTAACAAACTTCGTCTCTGTGTGTATCGTAAATGGTTTACAACTAGCAATCTGCTTGACCCCTAGAATCGCTAGCGCGACAATTTGAGGTTTTACTTATTTTGGTTGTTGACAATGAATAGCGATAGGTATACACGTCCGGCGTTCACCGCTTCCTACAACCGACTAAAATGTAAAGAGTGAGCTCACTCTTATCAACAATGACATAATTCCGTGTGCTTGAAGTTTGGGACAACATGCATTGACTTATGACATGTTGCGCCCAGCCATAAACGCCATGCTATTTTCTTCTCAGCTTCAAAGTAAAGATAGAAATATGAAACTGTCATAAATAATTTTGCGAGTCAATACAGAGACCAGATATCTCCGAAAAAAAGGCAAGAGAAACCAAGAAAACAAAACATTTTTTTAAATTTTTTTTTTAAATTCTTTTATTTTAGAAAATAGACTAGACGCCTGTACTACCGCAGTTATAAAGTCCCTGCTGGAGACGTCGGTAGTCTGTAGTACTGGTCATAGATAGAATCCCAGAACCGAGCCCTAGCTTCAAGTAGAGGTGACTGTTCTAGCGATATAGTCTCATTAAGGGACAAGTACGGCGACACGTATCTGCTCACCGCAGCCCAAGACGGCGTTGGAGTACCTTCGGGTGTTGGATTTCTGTAAATAAACATTATACATGATCAAAAGAACGTTTAGGGGAAGTTTGATCATAATTACATAAGTTATTGTTTTCCAAAATATTATTATTATTCTTCAAAACAGAACGAGACGTATCCAGAATGCTAAATTTATCTCTGTCAAAGTTGTTGTTAACAAAACTATTTAACAAAATTAAACTTTGGTTTACCACTAGGCAAATTGAAAACTATCAGCGAAAATAGGTACGTAATGTACACAGATTCTACATTTTACTCTCAAGAAATTATTCTCATAGATGTGTTCAGCCTTCACATATGACATAGAGATCAATAAATAGTGTTTGTGATATGAGACAAAAATACTACAATGAATTATCTACTCCAATTATATTTCAAGGGAAGATAAATATATTAGAGTAAAATATTTATTGACAAGGAAAGACCTCAATTCTGTTGGATTTTCATGTTTCTTATCTCATCATGGTCTCATTTGTAAGCCGACTAAGAAAATAAATAAATAAATTGATTCAAATATCAATTTATTTATTAAATTTTTCAAAATGTTAAATGTAAAAACCACCACATACACGAATATACAGTTCGACTTACCCAGTTGTTATAAAATTAAGCCACATACTCCTCAAACTTTCTCTAATTTCCTTAAAAGCGTCCGTTTGATATCCAGATGAGTCTTCGTCATCTACAACAACATTAAGCTGTGCACAATGATCAGCTCCTTTGACGTTTGTATACGGTACAGTTGTCGAATTTACGTCGGCAAATGAAAACATTTGTAAATAAATAGTATCACCGCTAGATGCTTTTATGTTAACTACTCGTAACATAGGATATGCAATCATTATATCAGTGTAATAATCAACGTAACTAAGAATATTTTCTTCGCTGACAGGCTCATCCCCAAAATAAAATTGTTTGACTGATGCAGCTACAGCATCTTTTTCAGCTTCATTATCAAATTGCAATTCTGCTGGCAAAAAGTCTGCAAATTTCTCATTCATTCTGTTCTTGTTACTTTCAAAAGAATACAATGCGAATCCGATTATTCCGTCCATTTCTGTGAAGCTAGTTAACAGCGGCACTTTATTATAAGACCCTTTTTTTAAATAATTCCATGGAGCATCATCTATAAATCTCTCTTCACCAGTTCCCGTGTCACGTTCTACACATGGTGTGAATAAAAGTGAAGTGTCATCTCTATTTGTAATGAATTCAGGATTAGAAAACAATTCTTCATACGACGCACTCTTGTAGAATTCCTCCAAAGCCGTGATATCATCAAAGTTTGTAAAATTTAAATGTTTTGCAAAGAGTTTTGCATTTTCCACAGGATCGATTTGAGGCCCAACGGTTCCTAATATTGCACCGCTCTCTTGTATGGCTTTGTTAAATAAACCAGACGTCATGGGCGAGATGGTGAGAAAATCTGTGGAGCCACCGCCAGCGCTGCAACCTGCTATCGTAACATCATTAGGATTTCCTCCGAAATTAACAATGTTTCTGTTGACCCAGCGCAACAAGGCAACTTGATCTTTCATTCCAGCGTTGCCAGGAATATCTTCTGTTCCAAGACATAGGAACCCAGGTACTCCCAGACGGTAGTTGAATGTTACGGAAATCATTTTCTTTGTTTTAACTAAATTGCCGAATCTATAAACTTCGCCGTACATGGACTGGTAGGCACCGCCATGGACCATAACCATTACAGGCAGATTTGTTTCAGCCGTGTCTGGAATACGAATATTGGCTACGAGACAATCCTCTTCCAATGAAACACCTGGAACTGGAACTGCTTGCAGGCATGCAATGATTTTATCAGCAACATCGTATGGTTCTGTCCAGTTAGGTGGTGGAAGTGGGCCCTGTAAAAACATTTAATAAAAAGAAAATGTTGTATTGATGCTAAATGGTATTGATATCACTGATATTTCGTTTAACTCGATGCGAATGAGGTGAGAAATTGTCACAGCAGCTGCGAGGTTGGTACGATATACCCAAAAATAGATTTAGCGATATGGAGAGCTGAAATTACTATAAAACAAATATATAATTTGACAATAAGGCATTGAGGTAATATGGCAAAATAGGCCATTTATTATTGTTTTTATTACAGTAGAAACTAGTATTTTTGGACACTAATCGACAATATTTAGAGACTTTATATACTTCTATGTGTCCGTGTAATTTACCCCGCTACTGATGTAGCTCTAGGTAAGCGCCTTCCATTCTAGACTGCACTAAAAAACTCTGTTACTGCAGTTTAAAATCACTTCCCGTGTCACCCTCTCCGGCTACTGAGCCAGATGAGTTTCAGATACTGCGCAGTAGAGAAATATGTTTTTTAGAAGTCCATGGATGAGATATTTACATGATCACACCGATGCAAGTGTATTTTATGAAAAAAATAATTAAACTATTTGTAAAGTACTTTGCTGCTGCGATGTAACTTGATTATTTGTTTATGTGCAAACAATACGCAAATAAACCATTGCCCTGAAATCATTTACAAATAGTTTTACATTTTATAGTTTTCAGGTTTCACATGATCGCCATCTCGCCTGATGTAAGCGATGATAGGTCTTTGATGGAACGTAGACCGTATCATCGCTAGGTTACGGCAGTGGCGGAGTAAACTACATGGACACAAATAAAAAGTTTCCTAGAAGATGCCGATTCCCTCTCGAAATCAAAAGTGTGAAAGTGTCGTGTCACTTCCAGCCTACTATCTATTTAATCAATCCGTAATTTTCCAATTTCTTTGATCGGTTGATATTTTTTTGGACATGTAGTTGTCATCCACGAACCGAACAACTTTTGCGGGTTCATTAGTTACTTTTTACTATACAATTTGTCATAACCATAAAGAATTAGCTGTTATAAACAAAAAATCTAATACCAATTATACACGTATTGCCACGAAATTTTAACTGTTTTTAATAAATTCACGAATGTAAATGAGAAACTATTGTTGTACCTATTACCATAACAAGTCAAAGAAGTTTGTAATGTTAAGTAACATTTCTGTTTTAGTGTCACATTATAGACTTATCTATCTATCTTACTCGAAATTAGCCGTCTAGCCTCTTTACGATACAGCGCTGTTTAACCAGTTTCTTGAATTATTTTCAGCCATTTGATCAAACAGATAGGCAATTTTAATTGTTTGAACTTTATTTACTTGTCTTTTTTTTTAATAAATAGTGACAAGACGAACTGGACATGTGCCTGATAGTATACAACATGTCTGACACATAACATCATAGTGTCACGCAGCTATTGGAACATGAAGAGACCAAATCATTACCTAGCACTGCACTGCGCTCGTCACCCAGAGATCTCATATCTCTAAGCCCTGTAATTTCTCTGGAAACATTGTCCTTCAAACCGGAACACAGTAATGTTTGCATATTACTGCTTGGCGGTAGAATAACTGGCAAAGGTGTAGTACTTCCCCTGGCGGACTCTGTTAAAAGTCCTACCACTACAAAAGATGTCTAGCCTGTTCATTTGTTTTTTTATTTAATTTAGTTTAATTTACCTAGCGCTGACACTCCTCAAAGTGTCAAAATGGAGTCGATAAATAATAAATGTGATGTTTTTTCCTTAAAGAATATAATAGAGTAAGAGCCCAGGGCCGCCAGACGTCACGTATTTTCTAATGAACAAAATGTGGACGATTGAGTAGAGCTAGTACGTACGAAGAACACATGCTTACCCGCTAACTTATTTAGACGGACAATTTGATAGAGTCTACAGTAGAGTAGAGTAGTACGTACGTACGCACTAGCTCTACTCAATCGTCCACATTTCGTTCATCAGAAAATACGTGACGTCTGGCGGCCCTGGGCTCTTACTCTATTATATTCTTTAAGGAAAAAACATCAAATTTATTATTTATCGACTCCATTTTGACACTTTGAGGAGTGTCAGCACTAGGTAAATTAAACTAAATTAAATTCTGGCGGCTCTGGAATCTTGGACTATAACCTAGCTACATTTAAAAGTATTAGGTATAGAATTTCTTATGTCAGATGTTTTATCTTTTCACCTTTGGCAGATACAAGTATTCGCCCAGTTAGTTTATTAAACGGTGTAACTAACGATGTGGCTGAATATTATTCAAATCGCTAGTTAAAAGGCCCTGTTTAGTAAATAGGCTAACTTTTAATTAAACGGCTGATTAAGTTAGTTGGCCGCGACATTAAGGCCAGGTAGTTCTGTCAAATTAGGCATTTAACGCTGCCTTGTTCTCGCGACCGTCACCGGCCGCGGAATCGGTGCCACAGTGCAGAAATAACATTAAAATATTCGACTATGTAATTTAAACTCATTTTTGTTCAAGATTTGTTTATACTAGTGATAACAATTTTGTGAAGTGATAAGAGTTTTTTTTGATATATAAACGAAGAAATATTAAATTGATCTATACTCGTAGATATACAAAACTCAACCTTTTCTTTTTGGTCACACTATAAGTTGTGAACGGCTTTTCCAATTTCATGCATATTTTTAAAATGTTTCCTAATAATTCACAAGTTTGTCAAAAATTAAAAAAAATGTGCTGAAACGTAATGAAAGGCCAGTAAAAATAGAAGGTTTTTCGGTCAACTTTGCACTAAATTTCTAATCCAATTTTTTTCTATGAGGTAAAGATCACTTACTGAGCATAAAATTACAAAATGCTCACAGATCCAGGTAGAGCTTCAAACGCCAATTGAAAAAAACTGTTTTAGCCGATATTTTGGAAACTATATATTTTGACAATAATTGTAGAAAATAAAATTTTGCATCTTTTGTTGCTAGTAATTTTTTTTTTTTTGTAAAACTTACCGTTTACGATTTATAACCCATTTAATGATACGATTGCGATGATGCCGATAATAGTGGATGAAAATGATGTGGTCTACGATGGAACTTGTTTCTCTAATAGAAACAAGCACAGTGTACCTCGTAACCCCAAGGTTCGAACCTTCGACAAAAACCCACTCTGGCAATGCGTTTCACAGCTTAATTGTTTTTATTACAAAAGTGGAGACCAAACTCTTCGTTCAACTCTTCAATCATGATGATGAACGGTGCTGTTTATTCGACTATATATAATAACTTTAACTTAAAAACCCCGACTACAAAAAAAATCTACACGTAAAAAAATATTACCTACTATCTAAGGACACTTTGGCGAGTCAGACTAGTCTTAGAATATCTTAGTTACCAAAATCCATCCAGCCGTTTGGAAGATATGTGGAAATAAAAGATTTACAAACATAAAAGACACGCGCGAACAACATAACCCTTCTTCCATTCCAGTAAAAGGGACATGTTTATGCTACTGGGAACAGAATTCACATCTTATTATTTTTAAATTGTTATCATCAAATTTGACATAATAAATCGTAATCGGTAAGTTTGAAAAAAAAAAGTTTACTGGCAACAAAAGATGGGAAATTTTATTTTCACAATAATAATAGGCTTTATAACTTTTTCAGAATATCGGTCAAAACATTTTTTCGAGCTGGCGCTTGAAGCTCCTGGATTTGTTATTATTTTGTGATTTTATGCTCAGGAAATGATTCTAAACCTTATATAAAAATACGAATCGGAAATTTAGTGCAGAGTTAAATTATACGAGTAATTTTACTGCCTAAAAGGCTTCTTATCAAATTTGGTTAAGTGTCTAAATTTCTATGAACAATATTAACATTTTCATACAAAAAGAAAAAAACAATACATTTTGGTGGTGTCACAAACTTGGAAAAGAAATAAAAGATAAAATTCTAACAAAACCATACGCGTATCTATGGAAAGGTGTTCAAAATTGTATTGAAGTTCCTAACATTTTTTTCTAAACTGAATAGTTTGCGCAAGAGTCTCTTCCAAAGTGGTAAATTCTGTATGTGAGGACTTTTCTTCCAAGTACTAAGTACCTTACTACCAAAGAATTTACCTAATGAGAGATAAATGCAAGTTAGGTATAATTTATGATACCTAACTTGCATTTATATTAGGGATTTGCGCAAGGGATTTCTTCCCTCTCATTATTTCCTTATCCCGCCCGATCTCTGATTTGACGGACGAATATTTTACCGATACTTATCTATTTTCCATTGCATCCGCATTGAAATGTTAACTAATGTGTTATCGACGTCAGTTTTTTGAGACTTCCCTATTGGTCTACAACATAAAGTAAACAGCGTACTAATTAGTATCAGCGTCTATTTGCAATTCCAATGAAAACGGTATCAAAATCAAGATCATAGCGTGCTTCACTAGTAATACCTACTGATATTGTTATACTGTGGCACTATGATCGTAATATTTAAAATTTATTGGTTGTCAAAATTGCAAAATCAAGGACAGACCCGTCGTCCGTGAGCGCCGAAACGCGACTGATCAGGCCTGCCGAACGGCGCGCTATATATATGGTAGATATTAAAACATAGTGAATAACTGATACTTTTTATCAAGTCAAACTCTGCGAATGCATCTATAACTTTTTAGTGGCTTTCGTTGAGTACAAAAATTTAGTAAAAAAAATCATTAGTTTAGTCATAAACTTGTAAAAACTTTTTGAAAAGGGGTAACTTTGGGATTTTTTTCTATCAAGTAAAATTCATTAAATCGTGTTACTGACTGCGAATTGCACTAGATTAGATCCTTAACTATTACATATATTTTTTTCAGAGTTTAATACACTATTTTAAAGGTCTTAAAGTTGTTTTAAAAATTCAAAATTACGGCCCACACGCCCTTAACAACACAAACTTAATTTACGTAATCTTGCCAATCAAAACTTAACATTCTGCATTTAATGGTTTGTAATTATTTGTACAACAAACTTAATAAGCTACGTACCTTAAATTTATTTCTTCCGGTAGGTGCAGTAGCGTAAGGAATGTTTAAGAATGTGTAAATGTCAAACTCTGGATCTCTCCGTCCCACCACTGGGCCTTGCTCTGTCTGCACCAGGAGGGTGTCTGACTGCGCCCACACTACCCCTACCCCTCCAATCAAAACTAAGAATGCCCACGCTGACCACATCGCTCCTTTGATTTGGAATTAACTAGTCTTATACAGCCCTTAAATACATAAATCAAAGATCAATAACAGTAGATAGACAGATAGAGAGGTAAAATGGGCATAAGATAAGGAAGTATCTACTTAATTATCTACGAAAGGCAAAAAATATAATATAGGTTAGGGAATTAGGAGATTAAAACAGTATACGATTGTTTTAACTGTTTGATTGAACACAAATATTAATTACTATCACACAAATGTAATCTAATCCACTATAGATTAGATTTGTGCGATAGTAATTAATATTTTTGTTTGACAACCATGAAGGACCTTGCTTTACTGTACATACAGAGTCGAAGCTAGGAATGTGCCTGTTCACAATAGATTAACAATTTTTTTTAACAAATCTTTTTAAAACTAACTAATCGTAAAATATTAATGCAAAGACATAACAATTAAAAAAAAAAATCATTTAACAAACAACGTTTCGCATAATATTTATTTTAAACAAATCTTACATCGTCAAATCGTCGTTGAAGTTCTAACACCACGTAAGTCACCTTTTGGCTATTTAGACTTTTTGATGCCATTCGCTAGAGAATCGGAAGACGCATCGTTTAAGCCAATCAGAAACACGTACCGACCAATAAAAACTCGTGAAATTTAGAAAAAATGCAACTACACGGAATCCACCAAATCGGCGTTATGTTTGGAAACAGCACGTAAATCATTTAATTCCATACTGAGAAACGGACTACCCGGTTGCTCCTAATAATTTATGGAAAAAGGTAAGAAAATATCATTACATTATTAAAAGGTTGTATTTTTCGATTTTTTAGATATTCCTTTTTTTTCTCTCCTAAAAAGTAGCTATTTTTGGCATACGTGGTGTTAGAACTTCAACGACGAAATATTTTATTTTAAAACCATAATTTTAGAAGTAAAACCATATAGGGCAAACGTTTCACTTAGACAACTTATCGAATGACTTTTTATATTTCATAAATTAAGTAATTTTATAAATGTAGGTAACTTAAATATACCAAGTTTGTCAAATAATTACTTTGAGATATAACCAATTTGTTAAATATTTTTTTGTGTAATGTCATTTTACAACCCATGTGGGTGTCTAACGTTGGTTATCACATGTCGATATGTGAAGTTTGTGAAAAGAACGGATACCGTAATATACCTATGTGCCATTTATATCACGGCGCACCTTGACCTCTAAAAGATGTTACTATTTATTTCTCTGAAAAACAAAAGCCGACTTAAACTTCAAATTAAGTTCGAACACGCGACTAAATTTCATAAAAAGCAATAACTATTTCGCGTCGTCAGGAAAATGAAATAAAATTTTAGTTATTTGTTGATGTATAAAAAACCGCCATACAGATTTTGATAAAATTTATACGGAACCACTTCTAAACTACCATCTACCAAACAAAAATATATCAAAACAAACAAACATCAAAATCGATTCATAATTACCAGTGCTATCGCGTAACAACATACAACCGATTTAAGAACCTCCTTTTTTAAAGTCGGTTAAAAATCGCAAAGAAAGCGCCTTCCTTGTTTAAAATAAGATGAATAATTATCGCTCTATCAAAAAACTTGCACAAGCAAAAGTCAACTTTATGTTCTCACTACTTAAACTAGGGACTTCCTCTCACAAGAAAAGATAAGACGCTGACCAAGTAGTGGTTGATGGATGATAAAAACCTTCAAAAGATCTCTTTCTTAGAACATGCTGGTTTCCTCACTATGTTATCCTTCACTGTTAAAGTCAGTTGATTACAAACACGTACACTTGGAAAAATACTCAGAGGTGCAGCAGTTGAAATTCGAATCTAGAACCTCAAGAGTGCGAAACCGGCTGTACTAGAAACCAGCCGACCCTAGGTTTAACTTGCGCTCAATTCTGTTTTCTATAAAAACCAATTTGATTTATCTCCAAAGTTTTACAGCCTTTTGGCATTGAATAAAATTAAATTATTCGCCATGTGGCGATTAGTCAATCTCATTGGTGAAACCTGAACTCCATCAACCTACGTATCAGGACCTACTTACGTATTTGCCTCCTTTAAGTAAAAGAGAAGTTCAAATCCAGAAGTGGGATGAAGACAGCTAATGATAATGTTGATTTTTTGAATGATTTTTTTTTTAAAGAAACTTTGAAAGAAAAAAATTGTCATTTAAAGTAAAAGTTAAAGTAAAATGTAAAAGCCATTTCAAGCAAATCGTTTTCTTTCTTTCATTTCGACATTTCTTGTTAACTCACATTCAAGTGTTTTTAGAACGTCAGCTATTAAATGGATTAACCTGTGATCCTTTGAATGAAAAAAATGAAAAAAATATGTGGACCTGTTAAAAATAGTGGCGGTAATAGTTTATTTTGTTGGAGAGGTTTTATACGCACACGTCAATGTTAATAATACGAGGGGTGATCCAAAAGTAATGATAATCAGTTATTTCTAGTGCACACAAAAATACAAAAAAGTTACAGTCACTTGCTCAATTACCCACTAGTTCAGGAAAAAAAATCATATAAATAGGCCACGATTCCCGGGAGCTACATTCATTTGAATACGGACTGTCAAGGAGTGAACATCAAAATGGAAAAACACGAAATCAGAGCTGTCACTAAATACCTCTGCTTGAAAAAAATGTCTACCAAAGACATACACAGCGACTTGGTGGAAACATTAGGGGACTGTTCTCCTCCATATTCCACAGTTGCACGCTGGGCTAAGGAGTTTAAGCTGGGAAGAACATCGACGGAAGACGAACACCGCGAAGGGCGCCCATCGACGTCCCTCACTGGAGAAAATGTGAAAAAGTTGAAGAAGTTGTATTGAAGATCGAAGAGTGACTATCAGGCATGTAGCTGAGGTCACAGGGATCTCATATGGCAGCATTCAAAGAATCCTTGTGAACTAATTGCATATGAGAAAGGTCTCCGCGCGTTGGGTACCGAAAATGTTAAACGACGAGCAAAAGAAGAAACGAGTCGACATGTCAAGAGCAAATCTCGAAAAGTTCCAGGCAGACAAGGATAATTTTTGTCACGTTTTGTGACCATGGACGAAACCTGGATCCACCATTTTGATCCTGAAACAAAACAACAATCGATGACATGGAAACGATCCGATGAACCGACGCCGAAGAAATTCAAAGTGTCAAGCTCAGCAGGGAAGGTTATGGCGTCTGTTTTTGGGACGCTGAAGGAATAATCATGGTGGACTACTTGGAAAAGGGGCCACTATTACAGGCTCCTACTATGCAGAACAAATAAGAAGATTGCGGGAGGCTATTAAGGAGAAAAGGCGAGGCAAACTGCGGGCTGGAGTGCTGTTCCATCAAGACAACGCACCGGTTCACAAAGCTGCAATTGCCATGGCTGCCATTCAGGAAGCGGGCTTTGAGCTGGTGGAACACCCCCCCTATTCACCAGATCTAGCCCCCAGTGACTTCTATCTCTTTCCACGACTCAAGGAACACCTCCGGGGCAAGAAATTTGACGATGATAGCGACGTGATGGCCGCGGTTGAGGACTTTTTTGAGAGTCAAGATAAAGTTTTTTTTTCTAAGGGAATTTTAGGTTTAGAAAAGAGATGGACTAAATGTATAGACTTGCTAGGAGACTATGTTGAGAAATAAATTTAGTTTTTGATTTTATTCATTGTGTTTATTATTGATTATCATTACTTTTGGATCACCCCTCGTATATTAATTTATTTTATATATCTTAATCATCTGTCATTTTGAAAACGCTGCATTATGTATACAAGATAAAAGTTATCACAAAATTTATAACCTCGAAATTTTCCATTTAGTTTTGAGTTTGACCGCCGTATTCCTAAACTCAAAATATTTTGTAGTTTACTCTTTGGAGAGTTCGCCTGGGAATTACCACACCTTTACTGTCTTTTTTATTGTCTTTTATCTCTGGGTGATGACCATAGTGCAGTGTTACGCAGTAATTTGGATTCGTCATGTTCGAAAAGCTGTGTGGCATTGTGTTGCAATGAGCATTGAGCAAACGCATGTTTCATTTTATCGTATTGTCACTCTAGAGGTATTAAAAAAATGTATACATAGACATAACTATATCCTGTGTCATTATAAATTTTGATGTAAGTACACCCATATACCGATTTGATTTTTTCCGAAAATATCAAGTGGTTTGAGACAGCGTCCATAATAGCTGTGTGTCACTGTGCTGTTATGTGTCAGGCATGTTGCTTACCATCAGGCACATGTCCTGATCGTCTCGTCACTATTTATTTAAAAAAATAATAATAATAATAATAATATTTACGAAAGATAATTAGATAGATAATTCCAAGAAATAGCTAGTCAAAATGCCACATCAAAGTAGGTAAACATTAAGAAATAAAAAATCGCATCAAGTAAAACTTTAGTACGGCCCTGTTTAAGGATGCAATGACTCAACCAACATGAACATGAAATAACGCAAAAATTCACACGTAGGTATGTAAAGTGATGACTTGTTTGACAATTACGCAATGTATTTTTATATTATGAAAATTTCCCATAAATAAATAGTCTACCATTACATGTGTCAGCGGTCCGTTTGACGGTGACCAATAAACTGACCAATGTGTCGACCAGCACAACTCTATCCTTAAATTCAATGTGATTCTGTGCACACCTAAGTCAAGCTATTTCAGGCGTTTTTATATTTAAAAATTGGTCCTACCACGATTAGTTACTGTACCCGTATTTATGATAATATTACTACGAGTTAATACGGGTACGTATTTATTATCATAAATGCAGGTACAGTAACTTATAGTGGTTGGACACCATAGGTTTTGTAATCTTTTTGGGTAGGACTCTGTGTAGAGTCGATCAACAAAATCATCAAAATAGATGTCAACAAAGCCAGTGGCCCGGACGAAATTCCTGCCCTGGTGTTGAAGGCTTGTGCACCTGTATTGTCTCCTGTACAGACACGCCTGTTTAGACTCTCTGTCCATACTGAACAAGTACCGAAATCATGGAAGTTTGCTAACGTACAACCTGTGCCCAAAAAAGGTAGTCGTGCTCACCCTGCCAACTACAGCCCCACCTCGGTCACGTCCATGCTCTGCAAGACTATGGAACGTGTCTTAAACCACAGACTCCTGATGTACCTAGAATCGAATGACCTCTTCAGTGACCGGCAGTACGGGTTTCGCCGAAACCGGTCTACTGGAGACATTCTAGCGTAAGTCACTCACATCTGGAGTGATGCTATCGAGAAACACGGGGAAGCACTTGCAGTCGCCCTGGATGTCTCGAAGGCTTTCGACAGGGTTTGGCATGATGGCCTTATTAGCAAGCTTTCTAGTTATGGTTTGTTTTCTGTAACTATAGTATATATACTATGTGTGATATCGCGCTTGTTGAGGGATCAATCTATACGAGTTATCATTGATGACTGCTCGTCGGATCAAATGGCTATCAATGCCGAAGTCTCTCAAGGATCGGTACTCTCTGTGACGCTTCTTCTACTACATATCAACGATCTGTTGAAGCCCGGTATCGCGGATGATAGCACTGTTGTAGAGAGTTACATATCTAGCACGAGAGCTAGTGGACAGCAAACAATGGTATTGAGCGAGAGTATGATCGAGCGTTATAACATGGCCCTTGAGTAAGTCTCTAAATGGGGCGTAACCAATTTTTTTTTTTTAACTTTTATAGGTTTACACTTGGCCGCCATCTCGCCTGATGTTAAGCGACGACGCAGTCTACGATGGAGCGTGTTTACCTAGAAAAAACCGATTCACTCTCGATTTGAAGACACAAAAATTGTAACCAATAGGGAAAACCTACTCAGGCAACGTATTCCACAGCCTAGACGTTCTTATCACAAAAGTAGAGTCAAATCTCTTCGTTCGTGTCTTTGGAACATCAACCATGAAACGATGTCGCTTTTTCGAGCTACGAGCATTCCGATAGAAAAAAGGGCAAGGTGGTGTTAGATCATGTAAATCAGTCGCACACTCTCCGAAGTGTACCCGATAAAAAACCGTTAGGCTAGCAATTTTTCGGCGATGTTCAAGATTTTGAAGTCTTTTTCGCAAAACTGATGTACCAAACTGGCAAAACAATTGTTACGGTGACAAGTACACTCAATCAGTTCATGTTGCACACTCATAGCATATACAGATACTGAAACTTCAAATAAATATAAAGATTGTCAATACTATATCATTGGATTTTTGAGATAATTACCGCACTTAGTTTGCACTTGCTATCTAAGTACAATCATTACAGCCATCAATTTTACGGTAGAAAATACACTGAATCAATTCATATCGCGCACTCAAAGCATACACAGATACTGAAACTTCAAATAAACAAAAAAAGAAATAAAGTGGTCAAGTGCGAGTCGGACTCGCCCATGAAGGCTTCCGTAGCAGCAAGTAACATCATATAAAAGTTCTTGTAGTTCGTTGTTACTTTAATCAGTGTTTTAGCAAGAGTGAATTTATGACGTATAGACGTATAATAATAAAACTACTTACTAGATCGCCTTCAAACCAATTTTCGTTGAAAGCTTATGGTATCTATGGTAATGTACATCATACATTTGTTTTAGTTTTTCCATTCTCTTATTTTAGAAGTTACAGTTAATGTGTGTGTAATGTGTGTGTGTCCGGGGGACATTTTACTCTCGCACAAACTATTCAGTTTGGGAAAAATGTATGTTAGGGTCAGTTCACACCGAGACGCGACGCGGCGCGACGCTGCGCGCACATTTTTCATAGAGCGACTCAGAATATACTTTATTACTACACGAAAAGATACACATTACATTGTGAGAATTCAGATTACGTTGCACCACGCAGCACTGCGCCTCGAGGTGCCTCGCGGCGTAGCGCGAAATCATTGGCCTCTTTGAGTATCGTCGCGTCGCGTCGCGTCTCGGTGTGAATTGACCCTTAGAAGCCTCAATATAATTTTTGAAGACCTATCCATAAATAACCCACACCCATTTTTTTCTATATTTTGTAAGAAAATCTTAATGCAGTTCAGAGAATACATCCACTTACCAAGTTTCAATAGTATAGTTCTTATAGTTTCGGAGAAAAATGGCTGTGACATACTGACGGACAGACAGACATAACGAATCTATAACGGTCCCGTATTTTACCAATTGGTTACGGAACCCTAAAAACATTGGATTTTTAAAATAATTACCGTTCTTACCTAGTTTGAACTTGTTATCTAAGTACAGTCATTATTGTTTAAAGTTTAAAGAAAATTTTCATGTTAAAAAAAAATAAAATAAATAAATAAATATTGGTGGACAATTCACACACAACACTATCTGACCCCAAACTAAGCAAAGCTTGTGTGATGGCAGTCAGATAGCTGATATAATACTTATATAGTTTTAAATACATACTTATTATACATAAATGTTAAAAAAACAATAAAGTATAGATAAAACATCAAGATGGCTTAGTCATAGCGGGACCATCGCCATACGTAGTTACGTAGTAACTATTCATTCACCAATGCTGGCGTCGCCCGTGTGGGTGACCCCACTATATTTACATAAGTGTAATTTATATATTAATTTATTTAATTATTTCATTTACACATTTCATTTACACTCCACAGTCCACACTACTATTTCAGTTTATTTATAATGTTTATATCAGTATTATTAGTTTATATTAACACTTCATATTAACGTATATACGTATATATCATACAGCATCCCCCCTTCTATTGTGCAGTCGGGCAAGCTATTTTTAGAACAGTGGATGCGCGCGCGCCGGGCGATATTACCCCTCGCCGCGACCCGCGCGCTCCACCCAAAAAGTGAAAGGGACTTGCTACCTACTGCCGGCCCGGCACCGCACCGCTGCCGCGCCGCAGTCGCTACTTCTAATTCCTTCGTGACACTTGTTTGAGTCTTTTTTATATTGTCCATTGATCTTTAATTAATGTTATAACGTGTAACTTGTATTACCCAATACAATTTAAATAGTGGTGGAATTTATGCTTTTCATTTATACTACCAACCTCCCATTTCACCACACCCGCGTCGCCGTGCGTAAATACCAGATTATTATTAATGCGTATACGTTAATTATTTTTGTAGACCGATATTTTGTCATAAAGCTCTTGAGGTGCTACACGTGTTCTAAAAAATAGACTCTATAATCAACCTTGCGGCATGCAAATTCTAAGTCTATCTATGACAATTTTACATCATCAACCTGTTGATAGTTTTAGGTCTATTACTACATTTAATGTTTTCGGTATCATTAAAATGACCTTTTATAAATCAACAAGAAAACTAATTTACCCAAAATAATTAGAAAATGCCTGGAAAAAGAACTCAGCTTTCTCGGCAGTCAGCTACAGCAAAACGGCTGTGACTGCAATGAAACAGAGGATGAAAATATGCATCGATTGTTTAATCTACGACTAATCAGTGAGCAACGTCATGGTAGGGAATCAAGCGTTGAACGTTCTCAGGGATTGGCCTCGCAGTATTCTCGCACTTTGACAAATCACGAACGGCAATCAAGCTCAGAACGTGCTCACTGTTCGGCCTCGCAAAATTCCCGAACTTTAACGAACCGCGAACGACAAGCAAGCGCTGATAGTGCGCACCGTTTAGCCTCACAAAAATATCGATATTTAGCAAACCGCTAGCAGGAATCAAAGGGTGATCGTGCGCATCAATTACTCTCACAAAGTTCTCGAACCTTGGGCAACCGTGAACGAGAATAAGCGCTGAAGGTGCGTACCGTTTGATCTCGCTAAATTCCCACACTTTGGAGAACCGCGAACGGGCATCAAGTGCCAAACGTTTCCACCGGTTCAACAAAATGCACGATCAATAATCAATAAAACTCAATTTATTAAATTATGCCTTTGCTTACGATCATAACCCTGACTATATACTATGCTGAATGAGGTTAAATTTGGTATAAAAATCTATGTAAAATTCTTAAACCAACATCACTTTAAAAAGAACTGATATGAGGAAAAAAGAGGATAGAAGAAATTCAAGATGGAAACTTTATGTCCTCTTTTAAAATACAAGATCTTTAGTTTATCATTTGGTCGATAATTTACATCCGGCTGAAGGTGCACAAGCAGAGTTTTTGCAAATTTATTTTGTTTCTCATCTAGGTCAGGCATCCCTGCGCACGAGTTTAAACCCGACCTTGCAAATTGATCTTATCGGTGCTCTACAGTAATACCTTCATGATCAAATCACGTTTATTAAAAGTTTTAAACCCAACCTCGAGAACAGATCGATGAGTGATTTAAAACTCATCATCCATGATGTAAGCCTCCCAATGATCGTCGAGGTAGATATAATGTGCCAATGGTAGACAAAAAAGCTTTCTTTTGGTAGACGAGGGTAAAAGTCCCCGAGATATTGTGTTGAATGCGAAATTTGGTCAACTTCTGAGCTTCACAGTCTTATGACCCCTTTCAATATCCTCTACCGTTTTCATATGGCAATGACGAGTCTTGCATAAACATTCCACAACATGATGATTCTGCTAGAGCTAAAACTGTATCATGTAGGTATGTAGTGTTACGCATTTAGGCTTATGGTGAGAATACATGACTTTAACTGTTTACAAAAAAAAATGAGGACTGAAGAATACATTTATTTATGCCGTAACGAATAGTAGTAATATAGAGGCTTCTAATGTTGACCAGCATCGTGGCCAGTATGTTATATTTCCATCGTAATTCATAGGATCTCCAAGATACATTAACGAAAAAAGTTAACATGTCCTAACGTACGTCAAAAAATTTGGAAGAACAGATCTTTTGGGCCAAAACAGAATGGCATCAAAGTTAGAGGTTTACGAGATATTTTGAATTTTTTTTTTTGGGCCACTCCATAGTCGATACTGATGGCGAAACTGCATTTTTTTTCTTTCATGTCTGTCTGTCTGTCTGTCTGTCTGTCTTTCTGTATAGGGATCACGCATCACGCCAAAATTACTGATTCAATTCAGCTGAAACTTGACATGATTTTAGTTTATACTAAGGACATTGCTGTAGGCTACTTTTGATCCCCAAATTCTGATCGGTTTTCTTGCGGGAGGGGGTGAAAGTCAGGTTGTAAAACCTAATACACATTCTGCGTTGTTTAATTTCATTAATTCTTTTTTTGTTAGAAAGAACACACTTTTTATATTGTCCCGTCAAAATTTGAACAATATCGGTCTGTTGGTTCGGAAATTACACAAACATTAAATAATAACGACACGCGCGGCGCGTTCGGTACATACTAACTTCTAATTATTCTGTGTATCACAGACGATCCACAGAATATCTAGATTCTAGAACGTGACCACGTGATCGCGACACGTCGTTTTGGATGACAAAATAATTAAATAATTGTCAAAAATATATTTTTGTGTGGAAAAACAAACATCATTCGGTTATAATCGACTTCAAACAAGGAGGATGCTGTCAATCGGATTGCATGTTTTTTTATTTGGTTTTATTTTACGCGATAACTCCGCTAATTGTTAGTTGATTTTGATAATTCCTTTTTTGTTTGGTAGAAAATACTTCAGAGGTGATCTTAGATATCGAAAACAGGGAGGTAGTTTTTCAAATATCAACAAAAAACTAAAATCAGCTTAGATTTATCTGTACGACATAGCTATACCTTCTTATAAAATTTAGTCGAATGATAGAATTAAATTACCTGTCATTGAAGTAGATTTTTGTATTTTGGAGAAAACATATCAGCATAATAAGTAGCAGCATAAACAACCCATTAAATGTTCCCACTGCTGGGCGTCGGAGCCTTCTCTCGCAAGGAGAGAGACAAGGCTATAATCCACCACGCTGGCCCAGTGTCGGTTGGTGGATGACATATGACTTAGAACTTAGATTATAGGTAGATTTCGGTTTCTTCACGGTGTTTTCCTTCACCGTTTTAATTACCGGCATTACGAACATGACTCTGAAAACATAGTGGTGCGCGTGGTTTTGAACCCTGGGTCTCCGGATCGACAGTCGCCGTTCTCCCGACTAGGTCAGCTGTAACTTACTAGACCAGCCGTAACTTATTAGAAAACGTATTATTTCAATCCAAATACTGTTTAAAATTTAAAGGTAGTGTTCAACAAGCTTCGGTGATCGAAGCAGACCGTTGTTAGGGTTCCGTACACAAAGGGTAAAAACGGGACCCTATTACTGAGAGTTCGCTATTCGTTCATCCGTCCGTCCGTCTGTCGCCAAGCTGTATCTCAAGAACGGTGATAGCTAGACAGTTGAAATTTTCGCAGATGATGTATTTCTATTGCCGCTTTAATCATGGCGGAACGTATCAAGTGATCGGGTTGAAATTTGAAATAGAATTAGATTACAGTCTGGAAGAACACATAAGCTAAACATTGCCTATGTATAAGTACTCTATGTATTACGTAACAAACATCCAAACAGTGGCATTCATAATATTTACAGGACAACGTTGGAACGCCTGAACATATTTGGATGGAATTAGAAACACACGTTACTGTGACGTAGGAAAGACAGCATGAAAATGAACAGAAAGCATGGGCCCTAAGGAAACCAATATTAACTATCACGTCAAAACGGCACAACGAATTGGGTTGACATACGAAACACATATAGTTTAGAGTCTAAAATTTCACATGGGCTAATAAGTCTACATTTTCATTTAACTCCATATTAATATAAGCATATATTTTCGTAAGGAACTTGATGTGATGGTAAGGTAAAAGCCAAAAATGAAAAATACATGCACCCGTTTTGGCGTAGATAATATAGGTGATTTGCGTTCACAATCAAAATAACAAGCAACATAATATTCTCATTAGACGGCGCTAATGCCAGTTTAAATCTAAAAGCACTAAAGGCCATTTAAATCGATGTTTTGCTAGTGTGGTATGTATTTTTTCTTTCATCACTAGGTGGCGTTACTGGTATTCTAAATTGTACTAAGAAGTTTTTGCTGCTAAAAGGATTATGATGCCAAATTTCGATTCTTTCGTTCTTGATTTTTTTCTGTGTTACCTACAATTAAATTTATACATTAACATTTCACTATGACTTGGCTTAGATTTACGGGTTCAACTTGCTTGAATATCATTAAAACTCAAAATTTTAATTATTTTGATTCCACACAGGCTTCGTTCAAAATTTTACGCCGGCGAAGTCGCTGGTAACAGCTAGAAAACAGCTTGCGGATAAAAAGAAATAGGTAAGTAGGTATCACATCATGCACATTAGCTTCAGACTTTTCATAATGTATCCTATAAAAATCCTACAAACTTAACACTTGCGGCTATGTTCGATACTACGAAACCTTACTAAGTATGTTTGATTTTGTTTAAAAAAAAAAAAAAAAGATGATAAAATTAAATAAATCTTTGTGTGGAAAAATAAATTCACTCAAACTCAAAGGTTTTTCAATGACTACTTATCCAAATATTTGACGTACGATACTTCCAATTAATGTATAAGTCAGTAACATGTGCTTACGCGAACGAAGTAGCGGGTTCAGCTAGTTATATATATTATTATGCTTTATAATATCGTCATGAAAAATATAACACATGGTCCTTGCGGATTTAATAATGCTGCGGTATCATGTATGCAAGAAAATATTTGTTCAAAAAGTCTCCTAGGTGTTTTATTTCGGGAAACACAAACCGGTGATGATGATAACCCGACCGCATGTAGGTCGGGTTACCATCATCACCGTCTCTCTCGGCAAGTCTTCAAATAATGGTGGAAACATAGAAAGTTTTGCTTAGTTTGAGGTCAGGTGGTGTTGTGTGTAAATTGTCCACTAATATTTATTTATTAATTTTTGATTTCTTTCTTTCTTTCATTTGAAGCGAAAATAAAGAGAGAGTAATATCAAAGCGTTTTTACCATTTTATAGACTGACATCTGATAACAGATACACCGTGATACTGCTTAGCAAAAGACAAAGCGAGAAAAGTTGACCAGTTCTGTTATGCAGATTGAACCAACGACCTACGGTTTTGCGTGCAGACTCATTAATAAATGAGCTACAAGAGTAGTTAAATCTCGAGATGATTCGTACAATACTTGAGATAATCAAGCTACTTACTATTTTTGTCAGTTGTATGTAAACCTGCCAATCATGCTGGTGAAGTTTTTTTAGAATAAAAAATCAAAGACTTACAAAATAAAATACATTTAATTTTCTTTTCCACCTTCATGCAAAATTTGTTCCGATTAGCTTAAGTAATGTTATCAGTACAGAAACAAAATATGATGCATTTATGAGGGCAGCGCTGTTAGAGGCCAATTCATGCTCCGCTGGGGATATCGGCAATCTGTAGTACTGTTCGTAAATGGACTCCCAGAATCGAGCTCTAGTTTCAAGCAAGGGTGACACTTGTAGCTCTATAGTATCGTTAATTAACATGAACGGTGATGCGTAGCTCCTCACTGAAGCCCAAGACGGCAACGAAGTACCTTCTGGTGTTGGATTTCTGTGGAAACATATTTTTAGGTACAATTTATTTTTACAAAAAATATATTTATACATCATAAATTCAAGAAATACGCCGTGTCTACAATGAGGTATTGCATTTAACTACTAATTATAAAACGATAACGATTTATTGCTTACATTAAAAATGTAGTTTTCTACACATTATTTACTCCAGTAAGGCGAGGCAAAACGTACAGCAGATGATACTTTAGCCAAAATTGAACAAATTAATAGATAGATCAGCTGGCAGCGAAATTTAATAAAAACATTTCTTGATGATATAATTTTCCAAGTATTTGAAAAGAAACACTTTCAAATTGGTCGTCGATGTTCGACTTACCCAGTTGTTATAAAATTAATCCACATTTTTCGCATGTTTTCTCGAATAATCTGATAAGCTTCTGTGTGATTAGGTACTGGCCCAAATATTTCTTCATCATCCGCAACAGCATACAGATGTGCACAATGGTCTGCTCCTTTCACGTTTGTAAACGGTATTAACGGGGAGTTTTCATCAACAAATGAATACTTAAGCAAGTATATTGAATCACCTTTCGAAGCTTTCTTGTTTATTACTCTTATCATAGGATATGCAAACATTATATCAGTATAATAATCAACGTAACCAAGAATAGTTTCTTCACTGACAGGCTCATCCCCAAAATAAAATGCTTTGACTGTCGCTGCTACTGCATCTTTTTGAGCTTCATTTTCAAACTGCAACTCTGCTGGCAAGAAGTCTGCAAATTTCTCATTCATTCTGACCTTGTTAATTTCAAAAGGAAACACTGGAAATGAGATTAATCCTTCCATTTCTGCAACGCCAGTTAGCAACGGAACTTTGTGATAAGCGTCATTTTTTAAATAATTCCATGGAGCATCATCTATGAATCTCTCACCACCTGTTGCCGAGTCACTTTCTACACATGGTGTAAATAAACCAAGAGAATCATCTCTATTAAGCATGAAAACAACATCAGAAAACAATACTTCGTACGGAGCGTTCTTGTAAAATTCTTCTAAAGCTGATAAATCGTCAACGTTCGTAAAGTTTAGATGTTTTGCATAAAGTTTTGCGTTGTGTACGGGATCCGGTTGAGGTCCGACACTTCCTAAGATTGCACCACTGTCTGGAATGGCTTTATTGAACAAACCCGTCGTCATGGGTGAAACAGTGAGAAAGTCAACGGAGCCACCACCTGCACTGCAGCCTGATATAGTGACGTCATCAGGGTTTCCTCCAAAATATAAAATATTTTTTTTAACCCAACGTAACAGGGCAACTTGATCTTTCATTCCGGCATTGCCAGGAATATCTTCTGTTCCAAGACATAGGAACCCATGCACTCCGAGACGGTAATTGAACGATACGACGATAACTCTCTTTGTTTTGACTAAATTACCAAATCTGTGAACTTCACCGTACATGGACTGGTAGGCTCCGCCGTGGATCATAACCATTACGGGCAGATTGGTTTCAGTAGTGTCTGGTATACGAATATTAGCTACGAGACAGTCCTCTTCCATCGAAACACCCTGCGGTAAATTGCCATCTGGTGTGAATGGAACTGGTACGCCTTGTATGCATGCGATGATTTTGTCAGCAACATCGTAAGGTTCCGTCCGATTCAGTGGTGGAAGGGGACTCTGTAAAACCAATAAATGATACAGAATTAAAATGTTGCTAAATTTTGAAAGTCGCAATGCTAAATTCCAAACCATATAATATCGATGTTTGGACAATTCAGATGTGCTTAATATGCATAGTTAAGTTATATCTTATGCTTGCGGTCTGCCCCAGCTTGACCCGTGGTACATAATATACTTATAGCCTATAGCGCTCAGGTACCTACATATCCAACAGTGAGAATTGTAATCGGTCCACTAGGTCCTGAGATTAGCGCGTTCAAAACCTCGTCAGCTTTATAATTCTATTGATATTATTATAAACGTCAATGTTTGGATATTTGGATGTTTGTTGTTCAATCACGTCGTAACGTCTGAACGGATCGGACTGAAATTTGGAACACAGGTAAACAATGGAGAACACATATGCTATTTTATCCCGCAAAAGTTAAGGGAACTAGAACTACGCGGATAAAACCAGGGGGCGCTGTTTGTAATCTATACATAGGTATATAAAAATGAATACATATCTTATACCTTTAAACGAGCAATTCTTGTATATATATACTCGTATAAATAATCTGAATCTATGAAACTCTGAATTTTTCGAGGGCGCAGCAATTGGTTTATATCGATGCTTTACAGCACGTAATTAAATGAACATTTTCGAAGATTTTCCATTGCACTCGTGCGAAGCCGGGGCGGATCGCTAGTATTAGTAAGATTTGGGGTGATGAGCGTTATTCTTCTATTTGTTTGTTTGAATTGACTTTGAATGTTTTCAAGTCAAATACCGAATACTGTAGCTCACCAGTCAGCTCTAAATGTTACGTTTGTACTGAATTTTACTAATGTTTCAGAATTTTGCTAATAATTTTTACCTAATACGTAAGTATTGCTGGGCTTTTTTGAGGGGCTTACGGTGGCAAGCAGTACCCCAAGACGGACCGATGGGACACCGAGTTCTTAAATAAATTATAGACTTACAGCGGGGTCACATTAACTAGACGCTTGACCATGTGACGTCATTTTGGCGCTCAAGTGCGATGTACAAAAAAAAAACGATCAAGTGCGAGTCAGACCCCCGCACGAAAGGTTCCACCCATCATCTATAAAAGATAAGTTTCTACCTGTTTATTAAGATCGAGAGACAAGCACAAAATTAAAAATTTTGATTAACCCCCGACTACCTCAGATTTGTTATCTGTACAACATTCTACTAGTCAAGCCCTTTCATTTGATACCCATATTAAGGGAGTTGTGAAAAAAGAAATGAATTTCACCAATTTGTGGAAGCGGCCATCTTGGATTTGAAATTTGTCATAGTGCAATGTATTCTACTAGTCAAGCCCTTTCGTTTGATACCCATATTGAGGTAGTAGTGAAAAACGTAATATAATTCGCCATTTTGTGGTGGCGGTCATCTTGGATTTGATTTTTTTTTAGTGTATAGTATTCTACTAGTCAAGCCCTTTCATTTGATACCCATATTGAGGTAGGTTGTGAAGAAATATTTTGTCCGCCATTTTGTGGCGGCGACCATCTTGAATCGATATTAACCAAATATAGCTAAGAACATCCGCACGAATATTAACTTTTTTTTTTTTACCTTTTATAGGCTCACACTTGACCGCCATCTCGCCTGATGTTAAGCGACGATGCGGTCTACGATGGAGCGTGTTAACCTAGAAGAAACCGATTCACTCTCGATTTGAAGACACAAAGATTGTAACCATCGGGGAAAACCCACTCAGGCAACGTATTCCACAGCCTAGACGTTCTTATCACAAACGTAGAGTCAAATCTCTTCGTTCGTGTCTTTGGAACATCAACCATGAAACGATGTCGCTTTTTCGAGCTACGAGCATTCCGATAGAAAAAAGGGCAAGGTGGTATTAGATCATGCAGATCAGTTGCACACTCTCCGAAGTGTATCCGATAAAAAACCGATAGGCTAGCAATTTTTCGGCGATGCTCAAGACTTTGAAGTCTTTTTCGCACAAGAGTGTCATTGCCTATGAGCCTTTTGGCACGTCTCTCGATCGATTCCAGGGCCTCCAGCTGATACTTGGCCGATCCATCCCAAAGGTGCGAACAGTACTCCATACAGGAGCGTATCTGTGCTTGATATAATGTGAGCAACTGTTCAGACTTGAAGTACCTTCGCACCTTTGAAAGGACACCCAGTTTTTGGCAGCTAATTTAGCCTTGGACTCGATATACGAGCCAAAGTTGAGCGTAGATGTCAAAGTGACGCCCAAAAGCTCAAGACGGTCAGAAACCGGCACGGACACACCTCGAAAAGTAGGAGTCAGTTGAAATGGACTCCGTTTTGCGGAGAAAAGACACGCCTGCGTCTTACTCTCGTTGAACTTGACCAGATTGGCATCGCCCCATTTAGACACCGCCTCAAGGGTCAAGGTCAAACGCTCGATCAAACTCTCTCTCAATACCTGAGTTTGCTGCCCACTGGCTCTCGCGCTACATATGTAACTCTCTACGACGGTGCTATCATCTGCGTACCCAAAAATACCGGGCTTTAACAGATCATTGATATGTAGCAGGAAGAGCGTCGCAGAAAGTACCGACCCCTGAGGGACTCCGGCATTGATTGCCATTTGATCCGACGAGCAGCCATCAATGACGACTCGTATGGACCGATCCTCAAGAAGTCCGATATCCATGCAATAAACCCAGGAGACAAACCATAACTAGAAAGCTTGCTTATAAGGGCATCATGCCAAACCCTGTCGAAAGCCTTCGAGATATCCAGGGAGACTGCAAGTGCTTCCCGTGTTTCTCAATAGCTTCACTCCAGATGTGAGTGACGTACGCTAGAATATCTCCGGTGGACCGGTTTCGGCGAAATCCGTATTGCCGGTCACTTAGGAGGTCGTTTGATTCTAGGTACGTCAGGAGCCTGTGGTTTAAGACACGTTCCATAGTCTTGCAGAGTATGGACGTGACCGAGATGGGCCTGTAGTTGGCAGGGTCAGCACGACTACCTTTTTGGGCACTGGTTGCACATTGGCAAGCTTCAAGACTTCGGTACTAGCCCAGTTTGGAGAGAGCTTAAAAGGCGCGTTAGTATCGGAGACAACTCAGGCGCACAAGCCTTCAACAGTAGGGCAGGAATACCATCTGGGCCACTGGCTTTATTCACGTCCAGATTGCGTAGCACTTTGCGAACCTCCATTTGGCGAATATGTATCTCTGACATAAACGACGGACAGCCAGGTGGAATAGGAGGTGTCGCGCTACCAGCATCTAGACGCGAAGATTCCGCAAACTGAGATGCAAACAAGTTTGCCTTCTCCGTTGCAGTGTGAGCCAGTGTCCCATCAGGTTTCAGCAATGGAGGGAGTGAGGGGCGGCAGAAGTTCGATTCGACCGATTTAGCTAGGGACCAAAACGCTTTGCTGCCCGCAGGGTACGAAGCTAGTTTGTTCCCTATTCGACTAATGTGGTCAAAACGAGCCCTCTGAAGGACCTTTTTGCATGCCTTAGCAGCCTTGTTAAACGCTTGCTTCTTCCGGTGTATGTCCCTTGCCTTACGCTGTCGAGCATCAGCCCAGGCTAAGTAGGACTCATGTTTCAATGCTTCAGCACTTTTACATTGAGAACCAAACCAAGGGCGAGCTTTGCTGGATAATGGGACGTCGGAGTATGGAATGAAATACTCCATAGCCGTTCGTATAACATTAGTCACAGCATCCGCGCAGACTGAGGGATCACCAGAAGAGAAGCACAATGGCTGCCATGGGTAAGATGCAAAGAAAGAACGCATCTCGTCCCAGTCTGCTGACTTGTATCGCCACAACCGCCGGTTGCCTCTAGGGCTGGGGTCAGGCGGATGGCAGACAGATACAGATTTCACCAGACAGTGGTCGGAGCTGCCTAACGGCAAAGAAACCGCCACGGAATAACGGTCTGGATCTGTTGTCAGCAGAAGGTCTAAACAATAAGGTGTATGCGACTCAACGTCTGGTACCCTTGTGGCCTCTTGGACCAGCTGGGTTAGGTCTAACGATAAAGCTAGCTTTCTCGTTTCCTGCCCAGCGTGGTCAGTGTCCCGGTATGGGTACAGCCATTCCTTATGATGGCCGTTGAAATCCCCCAGTAACACTAATTGTGCCGATGGGTACTTTTGTTGAGCCGCGTCCGCCGCCTCACTTAAATAATCCATGAGCCTAGTCGTCCCCTGGTCTCCGCTGTGCGACCGATACACACAAGCATAGATAATTTGATCTATACCTGTGTCCAGAAGTGCCCAAAGAACAGAAAATCTAGTGTCCTCAAGGTTACGGAGACGCCGGCAGCAGATGTCGTCACGGGCGTACATGCACACACCAGCACGAGGCCGGAATTTGTGCTCAAGGGTATAACCTGGATATGTTAGGTACGCCACGTCTGACGGACAACCTATCTGCGTCTCCGTAAGAAACAAGAGTATCGGCTGCTCAGTCTCAAGGTGATGGTGGACTGCTGAGAGATTGGAGTGCAGACCTCGAACATTTGTGAGGTGCACTTTCACCGACAAGGCGTGCAGCCGCTCTTTAACCTTGTTTCTATTAATTCCTTTTTGCATGTTTGTTTTTCGGAGAGGATCGGTGGGAAAAACGGCAGTAGAACGAGGCCGCAGACTACTGACCATTGGTCACAACACACAACACGAATACACCAGTGGGGAGCTAGCCTGGAGACTGCGGGGACGCCCGAGCCCCCCCGGGGATGTCTATCTGGCCTTGTCATCCGGTCGCCAACCGGCAGGATAGCGCATCCCGGATTTTTCGCTAGATGGCGGGGCAGCCTTTCATGAGTGGCTAGCTCACTACTTGGGCCCCCAACTATCTGCGGTCGGTCGCGGCAACCGTGCCTCGGATCCCGCTACCCTCCATGACTAGCTTCCCGATGTACAGTATTGGTGTGTGACAGACCGGTCGTGCAGTAGTGCAGCAACTGTTCTGACCCGTTTTCCCCTAATGGTGTCACTAGACAACACGTCGGAACACGGCTAGGCCGCTTGGCGCCGTGACTTAGTCTAGTGGGTGGTCACCAACCACGGCCGAAGCCTACCACCGGTAATTTGTCACCTGATTAGCACCACCCAGGGACCACGTGTGGGGTTTCAATATACAGGTGCTTCCCCACGGACGGAGGTGACTCGATCCCCAAAAATTAAAAAAAAACCGCATCGAAATCGGCCCATCCGTTTGAGCTCTACGGTGCCACAGACAGACACACACACAGACAGACAGACAGACAGACAGACAGACAGACACACAGACAGATAGACAGACAGACAGACATCGACGTCAAACTTATAACACCTCTTTTTTTGGTCGGGGGTTAAAAATTGCTTAAAACTCGCTGGAATGCGGGTAGCCGCGTGCGATGCGTCCAGCTAATCATCATCATCATCATCATCAGCCGCAAGACGTCCACTGCTGAACATAGGTCTCCCCCCTTGATTTCCACAACGAACGGTCCTGCGCAACCTGTAACCAGCGGTTTCCAGCGACCTTTGTGAGGTCATCTGTCCATCTAGTGGGAGGCCGTCCAGCACTGCGTCTTCCGGTTCGTGGACGCCATTCGAGAACCTTTCTTCCCCATCGGTTGTCAGTTCTGCGAGCGATGTGGCCTGCCCATTGCCACTTCAGCTTGCTAACTCTTTGAGCTATGTCAGCCACTTTCGTTCTTTTGCAAATATCCTCATTACGGATTCTGTCGCGCAAAGAGACTCCGAGCATAGCTCTCTCCATAGCTCGCTGTGTGACTTTGAGCTTCATTATGAGGCCCACAGTGAAGTCCAGCTAATGTGACCGCGTTATACTTACATCTTTCGAGAATTTGTGTGCCACCAAAAAAAGAATTGGCAAAAAAAGGCTTGCTTACGTATTACTTACTACTAGAGCACGCAATGAGCTACTTACCTTAAATTTATTAGTTCCAGTAGGTGCAGTAGCGTAAGGAATGTTTAGGAAAGTGTAAATGCCCAACTCTGGGTCTCTCCGTCCCACCACTGGGCCTTGTTCTGTCTGCACCAGGATTGTCTCTGATTGCGCCCACACCACTACCCCTCCTACCAGCACCAAGAATATCCATACTGTCAACATGGTTACAATAGCTTAGAAAAAGACACGTAACCCATCCCTGAAATACACAGACAGATAAACACAAAATTTTGAATTACAGTGAGTATATAAGTACTACGCTTCAGATAATTCCATCGTTTACTCTGTTAAAATCTAAATTAGGGGAGACTAGGAAAGAGAGTAACACGGGGGGTTCTCTGCCTTTTAGCCGAAAATTGTTTGGCCGTTTATCACTTGCCAACTAACGTTTCGAAGAATTTTATTTCTCCAAATATTAATTGGCTACATTTATCACATAATTTTGTTTTTCAACCTAACAATTGCCAACTGTACGTTTGGTCTGCTTTTATAACGACACTTTTGAAATAGCCAACTTTCATGTAGCTAATGTTTCAGTTAGAGTAATGTTCATTTAGTTGTACATTGTTGGTAAAAATGTGTGTTAGATTTCTAAAAATCTGTATTCGATAAAATTTTAAAGAAAATTATTTACAAGGATACCATTTTCATTTAGGACAAATTATACATAAGTTGTTATGTTATTATTATTGGAATATTTTTTTTTCTAATGTCGCACGTGTTCAAGTGCCCTGTGTAGTGAAACTAAATCGATTTGGTTCTAGCATTGTTGGTCATAGTTCTAACCTAACCGATTCCTTTCAATTTCACCTAAACTTCGCACACTTTGAAATTTTGCAAATATGTACGTAAAGTTTTGAAGCTATGAAATTGCTAAAAACTTGTTTATTTTATCATAATATAAACGTACTAAAAGGGTCGACACTGTTACACAGACGAACCGTTATTCGTCTAAAGGTTTTTTGGCCTAATGAAAGATTTGACAAATGATAAGTGCCCTGAACGTGTGGTTACATTATAAGAATCTGCTTAACAATAATTCTACCAAATAAAACGCTGTCGTACAAAAATTTGAGAATCGTTAGTTGTCTAAGTGAAAAATAGGCGAACCGTTGGTTGGCATGTGATAACCGGGCTATCAATTTTCGGCTAAAAGGCTGGATCTCAACACGGGGTAAGTGACGCGATGACACGATGGACACCAAAAGTATATTTTTAACCATTGAACTCTTAAAAACGGAAGAAGTGGCGCACGCTCCTCAACGATGGCGATGTAAAATCAGATGACATCTTCTGATTGAGATCAGTCGCTACTTGAGCGACAAATGGAGTGTATGTGTGCTAATAGTTCCACGAAATTCGATTTGAGCTGTTACAATGCCATTTTGTGTGTGTACACAGTGCACAAATAGTTCCAAGATGAAGAATAAGTATCGTGTTATCATTTTTCATACGCAATTACACAAAATCTTTAATTATTTCAATTAAAATAAAATTAAGAGACGATTTCCTTAGCATTCCATGGATTCACCGTGCGGGTGCCGGGTCCATCGTGTGGCAGAGAGAGAAAACCCGAGTAGATCCCGAGACTTGTGACTCGGGCGTAGGTTTAAGGGGCCCCTTTCTGACGTACATCAACACTCACCTTCACTACTCGTTTTTCTCTCCCTGCACAGCCAAATCTGATATGAGCCTACTAGTGCAGCTTTAGATACTTGTTCTAGTATAGAACTTACTGCTCTTCTGGATAAGCCAAGGTCTTTCAGCAGGTTATAGAGAGATTTTGCTGGTATACCTCTCGCTCCCACAGGCGCGGTCCCAGCCTCGAATTTTGGAGGGGGTCACCAGTACGCATCTTCAGGTTTTGGGGGGGGTCACAAGTAGAAATACAATAAATCGAGCAAAAATACTGTACTAGTAGCGCCCCACGATTTTACCCGCGTAGTTCCCGTTCTAGTTGTTTTCCCGCGTTAAAAAATAGTCTATGTGCTATTAGATATTTTTAATTTTCTTAGATTTTTTGTTTAATGTATACGATTTTGGGGGTCATGTCCCCTGTGACCCCCCCTCGGACCGCGCATGCGCTCCCACTTCTACAGCGTTTAAACTAACTACATAGCCGTTTTTTGTTAATTCGTTTAGTAGGTCGTAATACCTATTTTGTTTCATCGCGTGGTCTTTAGGTATATTAGTTTCCCACGGTACGGTAAGTTCTACAAGGACTATGCGTTTCGTAGCTCTAGAAAAAAGGAAAATGTCCGGTCTGGATGACGAAACACCCACATCCTCTGGGATCCTGTAGTGCCTTTCATACGTGTCCATCAAAATAGTCCAATCAGGTGCTGTACCCAGGATTGAGTAAGGCTTGTGCCTGGAGTTTGAAGTTGAGCCTTCTTTTACAAAGTTAATTTGTCTTTTGTTTGTCGTCAATCCCTTTTGGGCTCTAGCTACTGAAAGGCTCATGGCTTCACGTATGATTTCAAGTACTCTGTCATGGCGCCGTGACTAATGACCCCCATTAAGGAGTACCTTGCATCCCACCAATATGTGCCTTGCTGTACATATCGCCTCTCCACAAGTATAGCAACATTTTTTCAGAGGCTTTTCCCACCTTACCAAGTTACTCTGGTCAGGGAGGGTCATTTGGAATGCATTTAGATAAAATTTTAATAAGGCAGGAGACCAGTCATAGATCAAGGTGCGCCACTTTAGAGCTAATGGGATACAGAACTCACCTATGGTTAACCACTCACTTTGCATTTCTAAATTCATAGCGTGCACTTTGTAACCGTCATTTTCGTCTTGTTGTAGAAAGGTTTTTACCATGTCTCGGTTTTCCCTTTTCTTTCTCGCACCCAACCCAGCAGTATTTACTTGTGCACCTGCCATAAATTGTATATGGAATTGAAGTCTAGATTCCAGGTCTGAAGCAGTTTTGTCTTTTGGGAGAGATGTAATTAATTCGTCTTGCGACTTTCCCTAAACTTGCGTTTTTGTAACTCTTAGGTGTTTGTAAAGTTCAGACGGTTTCTTTAGTTTTAGCCCTAAACTATTGTGATCCCTAAATAGAATAGAGGGGATCAGCCGGATGTGCCAATCCGAATCATGACTTCAATATCTTTATGAATTGGCATCTAGCTTTGCCAGGAGAGTTTTACCGATGTCATATACTAGGAAAGGCCAAGTGAGACGTGATATGAGGTAGTTGTCATATATCCATGCTTTTTTGATATTGCTGATAGGCTGGTGGTCTACCTTATTGAGGTTGTTCGTGAAATTTTCAACAACCACCTCTAATGATGGTGTACGTCCTTTGTGATCTATCTTTCTACCAAGAAATTTGAAAGGCACTGCCTCTGCAATTGTGGCAACTCCTTGGCCACTTATGGAGAGTCCCGGATCGTAAGAAGTATATTTGGTATTTCGTCTACCCAGACAAAGACAATGACATTTAGTTGGTTTTGTCCTCATCCCTCCGTCCATGTACAGAACTCATCGACTTCGTTCAACAATTCCTACACTGTTTGGGATTGCGAGTAAGTATTGCAAGGGCGCCCGCAAAGGCCAAGATTGACTCAGTGTACTTATTGTTGATTTTAAACCGGTAGCCCCATTTCTTTTCACGGGATATTAAAATAACAATTTGTCGTTCGTAAAATGGGACAGATATATATGATGTGAAAGAGTGGGACACGACCAGATATATGTTGATTGCAGTGATAACGGGTAAAATACTCCTTCTCTTTCACGCCAGTGTCTTCGAATGTCTTTCTATTCTTATCGAAAAAAAATATTTAAGCAAACGTGTAACTGTGGTATGTATAGCTGTCTTATTTCCATCTGTAGATGGAAATAAGATTTTTATGCCAATTTGCTACTATATCTTTGTCATTCATTAAAATGCATCTCACTATGGAAGTGTAGTTGTGTGCACGTTTTGTATTTGTGTGAAATGTTCGCTATATTATGTTGTTTTCATATTAGAAACCTCATCTTCGTTTCCTTATTTTTATCAGTGATTTTAACTTACTGATATTTACTTTTTATCATTTTATAAAAATCGCGAGATCCAGTGGGCAGCAAACTAAGGTATTGAGAGAGAGTATGATCGAGCGTTTTAACTTGGCCCTTGAGGAAGTCTCTGAATGGGACAAAACCAATCTGGCCAGCGAGGAAAAGACGCAAGCGTGTCTGTTCTCCGCAAAAAAGAGTCCATTTCAAAAGACTCCTACTTTTCGAGGTGTATCCGTGTCGATTACTGATCATCTTGAGCTTTTGGGTGTTACCTTGACATCTACGCTCAATTTTGGCTCGTATATCGAGTCCAAGGCTAAATTTTCTGCCAAAAAACTAGGTTTCCTCTCAAAGGTGTGAAAGTATTTCAAATCTGAAAAATTACTTTTGTTATACAAGGCACAGATTAGCTCTCGAGTACTGTTTGCATTTTTGGGATGGATCGGCTAAGTATCAGCTTGAGGCTCTGGAATTGATCGAGAGGGGTTCCAAAAGGCTCATAAGCGAAGGCATTCTCGTGCGAAAAGACTTCAAAGTTTTGAACATAGCTAGCAAAATTGCTAGCTCGGTTTTTTATCGCATACACTTCGGAGATTGCAACTAATCTGCATGATCAAATACCACCTTGCTCTTTTTTCTATTGTACTTCTCATAACTCGAAGAAGCGGCACCGTTTCATGGTGGATATTCCAAAGACACGGACGAAAATTTTTGACTCTACGTTTGTGATAAGTACGTCTAGGCTGTGGAATGAGTTGCCTGAGTAGGTTTTTCCCGATAGCTATAATCGATTGAACAATTCGAAAGTGAATCGGTTTCTTCTAGGTACACACGCTCCACCGTAGACCGCATCATCGCTTAACATCAGGCGAGATGCCGGTCAAGTGTAAAACTATAAAATTAAAAATATTTGTCCAAAAATCCAAGTTCGTATCAATAATAAACCTATAAAAAAATAAAATGGGGCTTATATGGAATAAACCCCAAGTCAAACAACGCATTTCACTACATAGCTAAACGTATTACGGAAGCGCAGTTAACTTTTTTGTTAGCGGCTTGTTCGCCTCTTAGGAACATTTTGATTGTTGATCATAAGACAACTCGTTTGTTCGACCGCAATTTTGACAGATTTTGTCAAATTAATATATTTTTCATCCCACCAGCTCGGAAAGAGTACTTTTGTTCCTCGATATCAGGGCGATATTTTGTTCAAAAGTCGTTTTTTACCCTCTAGAGGTTAAAGTAAATGTGAATTTAGAACATCGTGTGTACTGAGGTTTTGAATTCAAAACATAATTCAACCTATTTATTTCTACCTCCTTGGTGCCGAATGCATCATACATTTTTTTTAATATGTTAAAAACTCAGACTCGGAACCTCTTTGTGTATTTACTTTTTTTTAATTTGCTTAGCGCGAAAACATTAAAAAATTTGCATTCAATCATTTCCTCGCTGAGGTGGAATGAAAAGTTACGTGTTGCACTCGAGTGCAAAGATTTTTCACCGTGTGCTCTTTTGATTCCCTTGCTACACTCAGGAGAAGGATTCTAAAATTGAAATTGATTCAAAATTAGAATCCATCGCTTGCTCGGTCATCAAAATTGAGCACGCGGTTAAAAATCAACTTTGCACTCTTGTATAACAAATAACTATTTATTATTTATTTGTGATAGTGGGTGAAGTGTTATTACATCCATGATTATTACCATATCTTTGATATTCATCTTTTTAACCCCCGACCAAAAAAAGGGGTGTTATAAGTTTGACGTCGATGTCTGTCTGTATGTCTGTCTGTCTGTCTGTCTGTCTGTCTGTCTGTGTGTGTGTCTGTCTGTGGCACTGTAGAGCTCAAACGGATGGACCGATTTCAATGCGGTTTTTTTTATTTGAAGGTTAATATTCGTGCGGATGTTCTTGGCTATGTTTGGTTAATATCGATTCAAAATGGCCGCCTCCACAAAATGGCGGACAAAATATTTCTTCACAACCTACCTCAATATGGGTAACAAATGAAAGGGCTTGACTAGTAGAATACTATACACTATAACAAATTTCAAATCCAAGATGGCCGCCACTACAAAATAGCGAATTATTTTATTTTTTTCACTACTACCACAATATGGGTATCAAATGAAAGGGCTTGACTAGTAGAATACTTTGCACTATGACAATTTTCAAATCCAAGATGGCCACTACCACTAAATGGCGAAATACATATCTTTTTTTCACAACTCCCTTTCAAAAGGGTTTGACTAGTAGAATGTTGTACAGATAACAAATCCGAGGTAGTCGGGGGTTAATCAAAATTTTTAATTTTGTTCTTGTTATTTAACTATGTTGTCTCACCCTTATTTTTTTCGTGTAAATTTAATTTATGCTACTCGTGCCTTAATTTCTTCTCTCCCCTACTAAGTAGTGGCCTAGACATGAAAATAGTAATATAATTGTGAAACAACTATGCAATAATGCTATGATTCGATAAAAAAAAACAGATTAGATTTTTTTTTTGATACAAATTAATGCTCCTGTTAGACGTGATATAACTATGGTGCACAACAGATACGTGTCTAGGCCGATAACATTTATCAAGCCACAGTCCTCGTGGAGGTGTTAGACGAAAAATCTATACTAATATTATAAAGCTGAAGAGTTTGTTTGTTGGAACGCTAGGATCTCGGGAAGTACTGCTCCGAATTGAAAGATTCTTTTTCTATTGGATAGTCCATTTATCGAGGAAGGGTATAGGCTATAGAACATAACGCTACTATTAATAGAAGTGGAGCATGAATCAAGAATGTAACAAGATCGGGGAAAAATATTCCTATTTGAGTGATTCCGTACGTTTCGTGCTTTGACATGACACATGACAGCATGTGTCTAAGATTGCGTCATCGAATATCACAGATTACATACCTCTTGAATGTAAACCTTTGCTAATCTGTTCCTAAATCTGAGATGGTACCACCAATTTCCGACAGGTGGCGTAGCAGGTAGCTGAAAAGGTTTTTTTGTTTGAAAACGATATTCTTAGGAATGACTGAACCGATTTCAGTCATTCTTTCACCGTTTGATGTGTACGGGATCCCGATGAGTGCTATATATATACCACGGGCGAAGCCGGGGCGGACATCTAGTAAATGTATATATTAATTAACCAAAGTTTAAAATGTTTGATTCAATGATACTCCGTAATACCCGTGCGAAGCCGGAGCAGACCGCTAATCTCTAAGGCTAAGAACTCATGGAGCAGTTCCTAACCGCGACCGCGCGCGGGCGCGAACCGCGACGGGCGACGGTTTTATTTCAAAACTCACGAGACCGCTGATTTTCGCGGTTTCATAGCCGCCACAGGTGAGATTTTCGCCCGTGAAAGTAGCGGGTGACGGGCGGGCGCCAACGGCGCGGGAGCACGCGGGCGCAGTTTGAAACCGCTCCATGAGTTCTTAGCGTTATATTTTCCTTGCTACCTAGAAGAGGTACCTCTCAACAATAAGATCGCCTTATGTTTAGATATTTTAAGTGCAATTTTCCAAAAAACTGTATTTCGTGATGTCAATCAAGATTCTTTATATTCTACTAGCGGCCCGTTCCGGCTTGGCTCGGATAATAACCTAGATACCAACTGCAGCGCCACCTGCAGGCCTGATTTGTGAATCTAAACCATCCAGGGCCCTACCTTAACATATACAAAAAAAAATCAAATCCGTCCAGCCGTTTAGGAGTTCACTTACAACGAAAAATAGCATTGATTTTTATATACATACATAGATTGAAATTATTGATTGCTATACGTATTCGGCACTACTTAGCGATAAAAAAATGTTATCACTAATAAGCAGTTTTTTCCATTTCACGAAAATTTTATCATTGAATAGGATGTCCAATGACGGCAATTAGTCCAATAACAGACTGTTCTACCTACACAAATCTAGTTTTATCTAGTTAGAATGTTATTATGCTTTGTTGGGCAGGCTTTATGTTAATAATAATGAATAGTAGTTTTGCACCGAAACGCCAAGACTTGTTGGAGCTATTAAAAACTACGGAGGTTTTTAGTAACGCCAGCAAGATGGAGGTCGGTGTAGACAAGTGTGCGGTCATGCATGTACAGCGAGGGAAAGTAGTAAATTCAGAGAATTTACAACTTTCCGAGACTATAACTCTCAGATCTCTCTCCGAAGACGAGACCTACAAATATCTCGGTATGTCACAGTCCTTGGGTATATCAGCAGATGACGTTAAGAAATCGGTGAAGGAGCGCTTCTTGTGCCGGCTGACAAAAGTACTCAAAAATCTTCTGTCAGGCGGTAACAAAGCGCGAGCCTTCAACGGTTGGGTAATGCCTCTGCTGATATGCCTTTGGCATACTGAGGTGGACTCTAGACTGAGCTCGACGCCCTGGACAGAAAGGTCCGTCAACTGCTCACAACTCATCGCATGCTACACCCGCGCTCGTCTGTTATGAGACTGTATATTCCGCAGAAGTGGGGGGGTCGAGGCTTTTTAAACGCCAAGAACCTACACAACCGCGAGGTATGCAGTCTCAGGGATTGTTTCCGCAACAGCGAGTCCGGGATGCATCGCGATGTTGTGGTAGTTGACAGGAGCTTCAGGCCTCTTTCATTGGCAAACAACTGGCGCAAACCATCGGTGCTCAGCACTGATGATCGCAAGGAAGTGTGAAAGAGCAAGGAGCTGCATGGGCGATTCTATCTGAATGATGTGATCCGATGTGAATCTGCAAGCGTCGGTGAACTGGCTGCGCTTCAGGGACCTCTTCGGAGAAACCGAGGGTTTTGCTTGTGCAATTGCAGACGAACAATTACCGGAAATACATAACGAAGAACGGTACGATCGACATTTGTCGGGCATGCCGCCGTCCAGGCGAATCTCTTCGTCATGTTATTTCCGGTTGTTCGCATCTTGCTAACGGCGAGTACTTGCACAGACATAACCTAGTAGTCAGGATCATCCACCAGCATCTTGCTCTTCGACCGGCCTTGTCGAGTCCGAGGTGCCGTACTATAAGTACCCACCTCTACCAGTTCTCGAGAATGGTTGAGCGTTGCTCTACTGAGACAGCTCTATCATCACGGACAGGACTATTGTCGCCAAGAAGCCTGATATCGTGCTGGTAGACCGGTCTCAGCGTCGGGCTGTGATCGTCGATATCACCATACTACATGACGAGAACCTCGTGAAAGCTGAGAAGGACAAGCTTAGCAAGTACCTTGACTTGGCTAACGAGATTACCGCCATGTGGATTGTTGATTCCACGATCATAGTCCCCATAGTCGTGTCGACAAAGTGCCTTATAGCGAAAAGTCTCGACCAACATCTCCAGAGACTTTCGCTAGACGGTTGGATCAAGGGTCAGATGCAGAAGGCGGTCATCCTTGACACAGCGCCTATCGTCGGGAGGTTCCTCACTCTGCAGCCCTAACCACCGGTAGCTTGGGCCCTGCCCCGCTGCTGGCGGCAAACTAGGTTTAAGTTTTTGTAATGTTTTTATGTTGTTTTATATATCAATATTGTAAAAACTTTGGCTTAAGAAAGGAAATAAATACGTAATGAATAGTAGTAATTTATTCAAAAATAAATTACTATCAAATTACCTGACTTCTTCTTACCACCTTTATGCAGACGATCTCCAAATTTATACACAAGCTCCACTCCATCAACTTCCCGAAGCGATCGCAAAGACTAATGTCAATCTAGACTGTATTTGTAAATGGAGCAAATCTTTTGGTTTGAATGTCAATCCCCAAAAATCGCAAGCCATAGTGATAGGCAGTTCTTACTGGATCTCGAGAATTGACTGGACACTCATACCTAATGTGACTTTTAATGGGATTACAATCCCATTTAGTGACTCAGTAAAAAATCTTGGAGTAACATTTGACTAAACCTTTTCTTGGGACAGTCATATTAAAACAATCAGTGGGAAGCTATTTTCATCAGGGGGTTATCTTAGACGCCTTCGCAACTTTTTACCTACTGCCACTAAAATTACACTTGCACAATCTTTGCTTCTACCTATCCTAGACTATGCTGATGTGTATTTTCCCGATCTCAGAAAAGACCAGATTCAAAAGCTTGAGCGGCTCCAGAATTACTGTATTAGATTCATATTTGGTTAACGCAAATATGATCATGTTTCTCATTTTCGCGCTAAGCTCAAGTGGTTACCCATTCGTCTGCGTCGTAATGCTTTTCCTTTTATTTAATATTTTATTTAATCCCTACACTCCACGTTACCTCAAAGAGCGATTCACTTTATGGCGAGATTACCATGCTCGGCCGTTGAGATCAAAAAACTAATTTGACCCTGAATGCCCCATCTGCACGTTCTACGGCAAATCTTTTGCATTTCAGGCTGTACAATTATGGAATGAGTTGCCTGTTTCAATAAGAAAATCTCCATCGCTGGATACCTTTAAAATTAATGTTAAAAACTTTTATCGTGTGTATGTTTAGTGTATATTGTTTATTTTTTTCTTGTTTATATGACTGTAATTGCTTAAATATATTTTTAGATACCTACACACCCCGCTTCATAGAATATTCTTACAAACCATTTCCATCCTAAGGTTGCCTGGAAGAGATCGCTATTAGCGATAAGGCCGCCGATTGTAACACTAGTTTTTATTGTTTTTCTTATCCTGTATACGTGTTTTTTTTCTTTGTCTTTGGTGTGTACAATAAAGAGTATCTATCTATCTATCTACTATGTGTACAGTAGACTACACCGTACAAGAATTGCACACTACAGCGTTTTACATTGTTTCCGTTCGTGTTATTTTCCGTTGGACTACATCTGCAATACGCATGACCACTCATTTTTGATTTAATGTGCCATCAAAAGGCTACTCAATAACTGAAACATAGGTGAAAGAATTACTTTGTTATCTCAAAAACTTCCTGTGATATCACGATTTTAATATCACAATTATGGACTCTCCCAAAAGTCGCTTCATACAAAAACAGTACAGAAGCGTCACGACGACGTCACTGTGTCGTATTTTCTATGCGTCGCGCGTTAAGTTTGCATGGTAGATTTATTAAACATTGCGTTTAGGAAACTGGTTCGTAACAAAAGTCACTTGAAAATGAATGGGTTATCCAATGGTAAATACATCTATATCTATACTTATAATAAAACTGTAACGGTAAAATTTTTTTTGGAGGACTCTATTTTCGATACTGATGGCAAATCTGCATTTTTTTTCTTTCATGTCTGTCTGTCTGTCTGTCTGTCTTTCTGTATAGGGATCACGCATCACGCCGAAACTACTGATTCAATTCAGCTGAAACTTGGCGTGACTTTAGTTTATACTAAGGAGATTGCTGTAGGCTACTTTTGATGCCCAAACTCTGATCGGTTTTCATGCGGGAGGGGGTGAAAGTCAGAATGTGTATTTGGTTGTAACTCATGTTTGCGTTGTTTGATTTCATTAATTCTTTTTTTGTTAGAAAGACCATATTTTTAATACTGCCCCGTCAAAATTTGAACATTATCGGTCTGGTGGTTCGGAAATTACACAAACATTAATAATAACGACACGCGCGGCGCGTTCGGTACATACTAACTTCTAAGTATTCTGTGTCTCACAGACGATCCACAGAATATCTAGATTCTAGATTCTAGAACGTGACCACGTGATCGCGTCGCGTCGTCTTGAATGAAAGAATAATTATCAATAATATATTTTTGTGTGGAAAAACAAACATCATTCGGTTATAACCGACTTCAAACAAGGAGGATGTTCTCAATCGGGTTGCACGTTTTTTTATTTGGTTTGATTTTACACGATAACTCCGGTAATTGTGAATTGATTTTGATAATTCCTTTTTTGTTTGGTAGAAAATACTTCAGAGGTGATCTCATATATCGAAAACAGGGACGTAGTTTTTCAAATATCAACAAAAAACTAAAATCAGCTTAAATTTATCTGTACGACATAGCCAAGCATCTTATAAAATTTAGTCAAATGACAGAATTAAATTACCTGTCATTGAAGTAGATCTTTGTTCTTTAGGAGAAAACATATTAGCATAATAAATAGCCATTTAATACCCATTAAATGTTCCCACTGCTGGGCGTCGGGGCCTTCTCTCGCAAGGAGAGAGTCAAGGCTATAATCCACCACGCTGGCCCAGTGTCGGTTGGTGGATGATATATGACTCAAAACTTAGATTCTAGGTACATTTCGGTTTCCTCACGATGTTTTCCTTCACCGTTTTAATTACCGGCATTACGAACATGACTCTGAAAAGATAGTCGTGCGCGTGGTTTTGAACCCTTGGTCTCCGGATCGACAGTCGCCGTTCTCCTGACTAGGTCAGCTGTAACTTATTAGAAAACGTATTATTTCAGTCCAAATACTGTTTGAATTTTAAAGGTAGTGTTTAACAAGCTTCGGTGACCGAAGCAGACCGTTGTTAGGGTTCCGTACCCAAAGGGTAAAAACGGGACCCTATTACTGGAACTTCGCTGTCCGTCCGTCCGTCCGTCTGTTACCAGGATGTATCTCAAGAACGGTGTTAGCTAGACAGTTGAAATTTTCACAGATGATGTATTTCTATTGCCAGTTTAACAAAGAATACTAAAAATAAAATAAATATTTATTTAAGAGGGGCTCCCGTACAAAGTCATATTTTTTACCGTTTTTTGCTCGATACTAATAACGTACCCGTCACAGACGCTTTAAATATTCACATAATATTTAGTTTTATGTTCTCTTTAAAAGAAATTAATTAAAATAAATTATGAAGCGGGCCCCCATACAATTAAAGCCGTTTATTTGCTAAAGGTTCGGAACCCTTCGCGCGCGAGTCCCACTTGCACTTGACCGGTTTTATTTTTTCTAAAATTTTGTAAAATCCTATCCTACCAATATTATACAAATATGCCAATGTTTAAATTTTTGCTGCTCAATTACGTTGGAACGGCGGAATGTATTGAGTTACAATTTGAAACACATTATATCTTGGCTTAGTTTAAGTAGCAATGCTTAGCCAATGTGTTCTTCCAAACTATAATCTAATTGTATTGCAAATTACAATCCGATCACTAAATACGTTCCGCCATGATTAAGTAACAAACATCCAAACATTGATATTCATAATATTTACAGAACAACGTGGGGAACGGCTGGACACATTCGGAAGGAATTCGAAACACACGTACTTAGTTTGTACTAAAAAATAGCAAATCGGTTACTTATAGGTTACTGTGACGTCAGAAATACTAAGCAAATTTGGTAGAAAAATGAAACAGAGATAGCTTATAGTCTGAAATACCACATACACTACCTATCCACCCGAATAGAATCATTGTCCCTAAGGAGGTATGTAATCTGTGGCCCTAAGGAAACAAATATTAACGTCAAAACGACACAACGAACTGGTTTGACATACGAAACGCAGATAGTTTAGAGTCTAAAATTTCACATGGGGTAATATGTCTATATTTTCATTATTATATTAAATCACAGATTTCTAAAACAAAAGGCAGATGGAACGTGCAGAACACAGATCCTTAGGTCCAGAAAGCAAATATCAAACGCCAAAGCAAATACCTCCAGTCAGTACGAAACGGACTTCCGTCTCGTACGGGAGTCCCGTGTGTGATTTTAAGTTTTGTTTAAGATTATGCCGTTTTGTGTCTTCAAACATTGCAAACATTGTTCCCAAAAATAAGAAAAGGAAAGAGGAATATCATTTCATAGAAAAGTTTTAATATTTTTACTGCTTTTTGTATAATTTAGGCGATTTTATTTCGATTGATGAATAGAAACACAATACCTCAACGAAAATTGGTTAGTGTTGCTTGACTAAATTGAAATTATTTTCCCTAAAGTTAAGGTAAAATATAGATTATGTTTTTTTTTAAGATACTCGTAGACCAAATTATTTATGCACTTAAGTAGATTGTATTATTCTATTTTAAACCCTATTTTTATAGTCGTAATTTTTTAATTTTTCCCACGTCGTTGTTTCCAGTTGTAAAAATACTAATAGTGTTAATGATAACTATAGTTATGAAGCAAGTTTTTAATACTTGTAAGTGGAGCTTAAAAAAGTAGGCGAGTTATTTTGAGAGATCTAATCGTTTTAATCAACCTCATGTTATCTGGTCGAGTCAGCAGTGACATTGTCGAAGTTTTATACGGTGCTAATTTGTGCGTACATACTTACCCAAAAGAGATGTTGGGATCAGGCCAATCGCTGTTGGCACCACACATACTGGCCTTGCTGCCAAGGTGGGTTGTAGGTATAAAACGTTGCACTTTCGAGCTCCCCTGTCCCAACAAATTTGATTTTGGTTCTCTGGGGTGGGCGTGAGGCTGCTGTTCATTCTATCCTGACTTTCTTTGTCCAAAATTGGGGAGAGGGCTGTTAAAGGTGTACGTCAAAACGCCTTTAATTTGGTTGATTGTGGAGCCCCGTTGTCCGAAGTGAAGAATAAAATTCTTGATTTATACAATTTTCTTTGGCAATGTTATGGCGGACCCACAAAATTATCAAAACAATCCTATGCTATCTTCCGTTGGCTATCAACTTGGTGAACCTTCGGCCATGCGACCTTCGCCCTGGCGATTCGCTTTATCATTTAACGTCTCCAGTCCAATTTAAACGTTTGGTACTTGGACGACGGAACTTTGGGTGGCGATGTGAATAATGTTTAACTGATTTACAAAAACGCTTAGACGGTTTTCGTTGGTTTGTATCAACATTTTTGAAAAAGCGAACTTTTCGTTTGTGACACGCGTCCAGACAAAGATTGGATAATAAACAAATTGAATGATCTGGCCCCCCAATATCAAATCAGTTGACAAAAATTCTCTGCACCTCCTGTGTTCACCGATATTAAATGAGTAGTTGCCACCTTTTGTCAAGCATAATATTCAAACAAGACTTCTTTTTAAAAGAAGCTCCGACAGAATACTCAAAATAAACACACACATGACTTTTACTATTATTCGGCGTTGTCTTTTTATTCCGAATTTTCTGTACGAATATTCGAATTTTTAGTTGCAAGCAAAATCAAAATTCTTAACTTCATTGGATGGAAATAGTAATAACAAGAAATCCTGGCATAATATATAATCGGTGTAATAATAAATTATTTTAATACAACATTACAATCTATGTGTATATTATACGCGAAGATTTCCGAAGCTAAGACAACAATAGTGGGATTTTTTTCTTTAGACTGGGAACATTACTCGCACACCTACGTGAGTAATTCGACAACGTCGGTGAGAGCTGTCACGCATACATAACTAATTACTGGCCTCACAGAGTCGTTCACGAAGGTTTCATCTGTTTAGAAATCTGTGTATTAAATATATGCACCCGTTTTGGCGTAGATAATACAGGTGTTTTGGATGCACAATCAAAATAACAAGCAACGTTATATTCTCATTAGATGGCGCTAATGTCAGTTTAAATCTTAAATACTAAGCCTCATTTAAATCAATGTTTTGCTATTGTGGTATGTATTTTTTCTTTCATCACTAGGTGGCGTTACTGGTATTCTAAATTGTACTAATGAGTTTTTTGCTGCTAAAATGATTTTTATGCCGAATTTGGATTCTTTCGTTCTTTGATTCTTTTTCTGTGTTACAATTAAATTTATACATTAACATTTCACTTAGATTTTGCTTTGATTTATAGGTTCAACTTGCTTGCGTAACATTAAAACTCAAAAAAAATTAATCATTTTGAAGGCTTCATTCAAAATTTTACGCGGGCGAAGTCGCAGGTAACAGCTAGAGAAAAAGAGATAAGTAGGTATAAGATCATGCACAACAGCTTCAGACTTTTCATAATAAATCCTATAAAAATCCTACAAACTTAACAATTGCGGCTATGTTCGTTACTACGAAACCTACTTATTAAGTATGTTTGATTTTGTTTAAAAGAAGAATAATAAAGATGATATGATTACATTTTTTTTTTGTGAAAATAACAAATTCACTCCGGTTTTCCATGGCTACTTATCCAAATTTAGTTAATTTTGACGTACTTTCAACTAATGTATAAGTCCGTAACATCTGCTTACGCGAACGAAGTAGCGGGTTCAGCTAGTTTTCTAATAATTTCGTACTTTTACAAGAACAAAATTAAAAATTTTGATTAACCCCCGACTACCTTAGATTTGTTATCTGTACAACATTCTACTAGTCAAGCCCTTTCATTTGATACCCATATTAAGGGAATTGTGAAAAAGGAAATGTAATTCGCCATTTTGTGGTAGCGGCCATCTTGGATTTGAAATTTGTCATAGTGCAAAGTATTCTACTAATCAAGCCCTTTCATTTGATACCCATATTGAGGTAGTAGTGAAAAATATTATATAATTCGCAATTTTGTGGTGGCGGCCATCTTGAATTTGAAATTTGTTATAGCGTTTAGTACTCTGCTAGTCAAGCCCTTTCATTTGATACCCATATTGAGGTAGGTTGTGAAGAAATATTTTGTCCGCCATTTTGTGGAGGCGGCCATTTTGAATCGATATTAACCAAACATAGCTAAGAACACCCGCACGGATATTAACTTTCAAATAAAAAAAACCGCATCGAAATCGGCCCATCCGTTTGAGCTCTACGGTGCCACAGACAGACACACACACAGACAGACAGACAGACAGACAGACAGACAGACCGACAGACAGACAGACAGACAGACATCGACGTCAAACTTATAACACCCCTTTTTTTTTTCGTCGGGGGTTAAAAATGGACTTGCCCATCCAGCTTTGAATGATCATAAAGTAAGTTAAACTAAAAAATATCTAAATTAAAATTGGTACATATTTTATTCTATTTAAGGCCAAGTAATTCTGTCAAAGTAGGCATTTAACGCTGTCTTGTTCTCGCGACCGTCACCGACCGCGGAATCGGTGCCACAGTGCAGAAATAACATTAACATTAAAATATTGGACTATGTAATTTAAACTCATTTTTTGTTCAAGATTTGTTTACGTTTGTTTGTTTATGATAAGAGTTTTGTTGCTATATAAACGAATAAATATTAAATGTATCTATACTCGTAGGTATACAAAACTCAACCTTTTCTTTTTTGGTCACACTATAAGTTGAGAACGGCTTTTAAAATTTCATGCATCTTTTAAAATGTTTCCTAATAATTCACAAGTTCGTCAAAAATTTAAAAATGTGGTGAAACGTAATGAAAGGCCAGTAAAATAGACGGTTTTTTGGCCAAGTTTGCACTAAATTTCTAATCCAATTTTTTCTATGAGGTAAAGATCACTTACTGAGCATAAAATTACAAAATGCTCACAGATTCAGGTAGAGTTTCAAACGCCAATTGAAAAAACTGTTTTAGCCGATATTTTGAAACTATATATTTTGACAACAATTGTAGAAAATAAAATTTTTGCATCTTTTGTTGCTTGTAAACTTTTTTGTAAAACTTACCGTTTACGATTTATAGGCCATTTAATGATACGGTTGTGATGATGCCGAAAATAGTGGATGAAAATGATGTGGTCTACGATGGAACTTGCTTCTCTAATAGAAACAAACACAGTGTACCTCGTAACCCCAAGGATCGAACCTTCGACAAAAACCCACTCTGGCAATGCGTTTCACAGCTTAGTTGTTCTTATAACAAAAGTGGAGACCAAACTTTTCGTTCAACTCTTCAATCATGATGATGAACGGTGCTGTTCATTCGAGCAACGAGCAATATGATAGAATTACTTTAATTTAAAAACCGACTACAAAAAAATCTACACGTAAAAAAATATTACCTACTATCTAAGGACACTTTGGCAAATGAGACCAGTCTTAGAATATCTTAGTTACCAAAATCCATCCAGCCGTTTGGAAGATATGTGGAAATAAAAGTTTTACAAACATAAAGATACGCGCGAAAACATAACCCTTCTTCCATTCCGGTAAAAGAGACATGTTTATGCTACTGGGAACGGAATTCACATCTTATTTTTTACATTGTTATCATTAAATTGGACATAATAAATCGTAATCGGTAAGTTCGAAAAAAGTTTACTGGCAACAAAAGATGGGAAATTTTATTTTCTACAATAATAATAGGCTTTATAATTTTTCGGAATATCGGCCAAAAACGTTTTTTTCGAGCTGGCGCTTGAAGCTCCACCTGGATTTGTTATTATTTTGTAATTTTATGCTCAGGAAATGATTCTAAACCGAAAAAATACGAATCGGAAATATAGTACAGAGTTAAATTCTACAAGTAATTTTACTGCCTTCTTATCTAATTTGGTCGAGTGTCTAAATTTCATTTTAAATGAACGAAGTTGGGTTTTTAGGGATTCGTAGACAAATTTTAAAATATACGTTATGTCTGTTCATCCGTATGTGACAGTCATTTTTCTCCGAAACTATAAGAAGTATACTATTAAAACTTGGTAAGTACATGTATTCTATGAACAATATTAACAGTTTCATACAAAAAACGAAAAAACAACAAATTTTGGTGGTGTCACAAACTTGGAAAAGAAATTTTAAAAAAATCTATTAAAACCATACGTGTTCAAAAATTGTATTGAAGTTCCTAACATTTTTTTTCTAAACTGAATAGTTTGCGCAAGAATCTCTTCCAAAGTGGTAAAATCCGTATGTGAGGACTTTTCTTCCAAGTACTAAGTACCTTACTACCAAAGAATTTACCTAAATGGCATATATATATTAGGGGATTTACGCAGGGCATTTCTCCCCTCTCATTATTTCCTTATCCCGATCTCTGATTTGACGGACGAATATTTTACCGATACTAATCTATTTTCCATTGCATCTGCATTGAATTTTTTACTGATGTGTTATCGACGTCAGTTTTTTGAGACTCCCCTATTGGTCTACAACATAAAGTAAACAGCGTACTAATTAGTATCAGCGTCTATTTGCAATTCAATGAAAACGGTATCAAAAATCAAGATCATAGCGTGCTTCACTAGTAATACCTACTGATATTGTTATACTGTGGCACTATGATCGTAATATTTAAAATTTATTGGTTGTCAAAATTGCAAAATCAAGCACAGGCCCGTCGTCCGTGAGCGCCGAAACGCGACTGATCAGGCTTGCCGAACGGCGCGCTATATATATGGTAGATATTAAAACATAGTGAATAACTGATACTTTTATCAAGTCAAACTCTGCGAAAGCATCTATAACTTTTTAGTGGCTTTCGTTGAGTACAAAAATTTAGTAAAAAAGATCATTAGTTTAGTCATAAACTTGAAAAACCTTTTTGAAAAGGTAAGGTAACTTTGGGATTTTTTTCTATCAAGTAAAATTCATTAAATCGTGTTATTGACTGCGAATTGCACTAGATTAGATCCCTAACTAATACATATATTTTTTTCAGAGTTTAATACACTATTTTAAAGGTCTTAAAGTTGTTTTAAAAATTCAAAATTACGGCCTACACGCCCTTATATAATTGCAGGACCGGTTGTCACGCCTATTGTGGTACGGCTGTCGGTCGACCTATTCGGTCACCAAGGTCACTGTTGCTCGAAAAGCTCGGGTCATATTGGCCACCACGCCAGCCTGAACAACATCATTCGCTGGGCTTTTTCCACCGCCAATGTCATAGCCAAACTCGAAGCGTAGTTGAGTCGTAGCGAAGTGGTCTTGCCTGACGATGGCAAAAAACCTGAGGGCATAACTGTTGTGCCTTGTAACCATCGAGGGAAATCAACTCAGGTAGCTCATTCCACAGCCTAGATGTTCTTGTCACAAAAGTAGAGTCAAACCTTTTTGTTCGTGTTTTTGCAACATCAACCATGAAACGATGTCGTTTTCTCGAACTCTCGAACTCTCGAGACGAGCAGTCTCATAGAAAACATGGCAAGGTGGTATTAAATCATGCAGATCAGCAAACTCTCCGAAGTGTATCCGATAAAAAAACCGATAAGTCGACAATATTGCGGCGATGTTCAAGCTTTTGAAGACTTTTTGGCACAAGAGTCACACACGTTTATCAATCGATTCCAGAGCCTCGAGCTGATACTTAGCTTAGAAGCTGTTTAGCCGGCTGGCTCCACTGAAAGGTATACAAGAGTGAATCTGTGTTTGGTAAAGCGTTAGCAACTGTTTAGACTTGAAGTACCTTCGTACTTTTGAGAGGAGAGGACAGTATTTTTACAGCTTTTTATTAGACTACAGGCCCGTGAACAAAATGGATGGGTCAAATGAACCACCAGGAGACCTATGTAGGATGATAGAAGGGTATAAAATAATAATATTTAGCACTATGTTGTCACTTAAGAGCCCTCTCACAAAACGACAGAACTCAACTTTAGGTAAAATCCTGCAACATTATCAGCGTGCGTCCGTTCGATTCAGCTCGAGCGTTTAGGCGGACAGAACGATCTTGAGCCGTAACGGCAGTGTACTAAAAATTTTGATGAGATTTTCTGACGTGACAACGTCTACTAAATCGATGAACGCTGGCTGCGTGCACGAAAATTGATGACTTATTGTCCCGTTACGTTCGTTGTCCCGTTACGTTACGATAAATTATTCTTGCATTTCAAAAATCTGATTACTAGTAAAATTTAATTTTTTATTTAAAGGTTAATTTTTGTGCATTGGTTCTTAGCTATGTTTGTTTAATATCGATTCAAGATGGCCGCCTCCACAAAATGGTGGACTAAATATTTTTTCATAATCTACCTCAATATGGGTATCAAATTTAATGAAAAAGCTTGACCAGTAGAATACTATGCACTATGACAAATTTCAAATCCAAGATGGCCGCCACTACAAAATGGCGAAATACATTTCTTTTTTCCCTACTTCCTCAATATGGGTATCAAATAAAAAGACTTGACGAGTAAAATACTATGCACAATGACAAATTTCAAATCCAAGATGGCCGCCACCACAAAATGGTGAGATACATTTCTTTTTTCACTACCTCCTCAATACGGGTATCAAATAAAAGGGCTTGACTAGTAGAATACTACGCACATTGACAAATGTCAAATCCAAGATGGCCGTCACCACAAAATGGCGATTGTCATTATTTTTTACTACTACCTCAATATGGGTAACAAATGAAAGAGCTTGACTAATAAAATACTATGCACTATGACAAATTTCAAATCCAAGATGGCCGCCACCACAAAATGGCGACTGTCATTATTTTTTACTACCACCTCAATATGGGTAATAAATGAAAGGGCTTGACTAGTAGAATACTATGCACTGTCACAAATTTCAAATCCAAGATGGCCGCCACCACAAAATTGCGAATGTCATTATTTTTTACTACAACCTCAATATGGGTAACAAATGAAAGGGCTTGATTAGTAGAATACTATGCACTATGACAAATTTTAAATCAACATGGCCGCCACCACAAAATGGCGACTGACATTATTTTCACTACTTTTCAATATGGGTATCAAATGAAAGGGCTTGACTAGTAAAAACTACGCACTATGACAAATTTCAAATCCATGATGGCCGCCACCACAAAATGGCGACGACGTTATTTTCACTACTTTTCAATATGGGTATCAAATGAAGGGCTTGACTAGTAAAAACTACGCACTATGACAAATTTCAAATCCAAGATGATCGCCACCACAAAATGGCGAATGTCATTATTTTTACTACGACCTCAATATGGATAACAAATGAAAGGACTTATCTAGTAGAATACTATGCACTGTCACAAATTTCAAATCCAAGATGGCCGCCACCACAAAATTGCGAATGTCATTATTTTTCACTACTTCACAATATAGGTATCATAGTGCATAGTATTCTACTAGTCAAGCCCTTTCATTTGTTACCCATATTGAGGTAGTAGTAAAAAATAATGACATTCGCCATTTTGTGGTGGCGGCCATCTTGGATTTGAAATTTGTGGCACTGCATAGTATTTTACTAGTCAAACCCTTTCATTTGTTAACCATATTGAGTTGGTAGTAAAAAATAATGTCAGTAGCCATTTTGTGGTAGCGGCCATCTTGGATTTGAAATTTGTCATAGTGCGTAGTATTTTACTAGTCAAGCCCTTGCATTTGATACATATATTGTGAAGTAGTGAAAAATAATGACATTCGCAATTTTGGGGTGGCGGCCATCTCGGATTTGAAATTTGTGACAGTGCGTAGTATTCTACTAGATAAGTCCTTTCATTTGTTACCCATATTGAAGTAGTAGTAAAAAATAATGACATTCGCCATTTTGTGGTGGCGGTCATCTTGGATTTAAAATTTGTCATAGTGCATAGTCAAGCCCTTTAAATTGATACCTTCATTTAGGTAGTAGTAAACATTAATGATGATTAATTAATATAATATAATAATAATTTATTGTTCCCAAATAAAGTACATACAGTTACATTTACAAATTGCATTTCATGACAAGTTATACAGATAAATTGAGGTACAGCGGGCCCCAAACTAGGCAAGGCCTGTATTTTGGGCACCCTACATCGGTTTACAATTTCGTTTTACGCAGTTCCTAGTACACAATAATATAACGCAGAGTTGTTAGAACAATTTTATAATTTAAAATGAATAATTAAACAATATTTCAATTGATATTTAATTTCCTATTATTAGATCCAGACATACAAATTGATATTCGATTTTCGAACTAACTACACTTGGGCAAAGAGTAGAAAATAGTGGCACAATAATAACACTATCTGTTCTAGCTTTTTGTCAATTGCTGTGTAATCAAATAAAACCAATGTTCCACATCAAAACTGCATTGCCAAGCTGCAAACCTTTCTTTTTTAGCAGAAATAATGTAGAAATTCCGAATAATTCCATTAAGCCTGCGTGACTTGAGGTGTTATGTATGCGGATGTATTGAAAAGAGAGTGAGTGTTATTGTGGGTGTGTGTGTGAGTGAGGTAGTATTATAGTGACCAATTGAGAGGGATGTAGGTGTTTAGGTATGTGGCAGAGTATGGATATGTATATTTAAGAGTGGGTGCATGCCAGTCTGATATCACGATGGCCGGAGCAAGCTCTAAAAGAAAGTGAGTAGGAATTTCCATTCGGGGGAATGATTTCCCAAATGTTCACTCATTAAAAGATACTAATCTTTCCGTTTGCTTATAAGATAGTGTAAATAGCCATTTGCGAATTTTAGCGCAAGATTCAACGAGCGGAGACCCAGCGATATCCAAATGTCTAGCGACCATGTTGTATGTAAATATGTGCACGTAACGTGGCAATCGTGAACCGAACGTAGAACTGACTCTAGGAAGTTCCAAATCACGTGGACGTTTGCGTTTAGTAGAGTCTTGAGGTAGAGATAGGTGGTGAATTTTGGTACAAGCTCGCATAACAAAAAGCTGACGGACTGACAGCACTGAGACTTCTTTGTACAGATCATCGGTAGGGTAGCGCCGTGGCTTACCCAGCATTACTTTAAGGACAGCTCTTTGAGCACGTTCAGCCTCAATGAAGTGTGTCTGAGCAGCTCCTCCCCAGGCACCTATACAATATTCAAACAGGGACTGGCACAAAGATTTGTAAATCATCATCTTGACTTCCGGGTTAGCAATTGATCTTAGGATTTTCATAACATAAATCAGCTTCCGGGCTTTATTAGATATAAATGAGATGTGATTTTTGAATGTAAGAGCTTGATCCACTATTACACCTAAATATTTTGTAAATATTGTCCTGTCTATTGAACTACAGGAACAGTCACCGCCCCCGGTCTCACTAGCCCAATTTGGATTTCACAGTTCGAGGTATGGATCCGTAACTTGGTCAGATCTGTACCGGTGGCCTGTGTGATACTAAATGTGATAAAATTTGTTTTTTTTAGATTAAAGGTTAATAGATTATCACAAAGCCACCGGGCCAGTCTCTCCATTCCCATCTCAGCCATTCTAATTGCAGTTTTCCAGTCCTTCCCGCTAAAAATCGCCACGGTATCGTCAGCGTAGCAGATCAGCTCGGTGTTAGGTATAGTGAGTCTCAGAAGGTCATTAATGTACACCGTAAACAGAGTCGGAGCTAATATGCTACCTTGTGGCGTACCAAACGCAATAGGCAACTCACAGCTCGCCACACTGCCAATTCTAACAAACTGACGTCTATTCGACAGATAACTTTTAAACCAGCTGAGGGGGGATACCTCTAATACCCAATCTCTCGAGTTTTTTCATTAGTATTGGTATCGATAAACTGTCAAATGCCTTGGCGAGATCAAGAAAGACAGATACGCATCGTCTCCCACCGTCCAAGTGACCAGCAACTGTTTCAGTAAGAAGTTGAACAGCATGTTCCGTAGATTTACCCTGCCTAAAACCAAATTGGCGGTCACTAAGAAGACTGTATTTTTCAAGATAATTTACCAGACGTTTATTAACAATTTTTTTCCAAGATTTTACAGACTACGCGAAGTAATGAAATAGGTCTGTAATTATCAGGATCCGACTTATCGCCACTTTTGTGTACAGGGATTACAACAGCGGTTTTCCAAGAGTCGGGAAATATCCCAGTGGCCATACTGAGATTACAGATATGTGTTAGAGGCACCACAAGAACATGCTTAGCGTACCGCAGCATCATAGGCGTTATACAGTCATCACCTGCAGCACTAGACGTCTTAAGCTCTTGGATAATACCATGTACTTCAAGGTAATCATTAGGGGTCAAAAAAAAGGAATTGGACATGCTGCAATCAGACAAGACTCGCTGACACAGTGTGTTCTGCGTGGTATTTTGACTGCTCAAGATTTTTGAGGCTAAATTAGCACCACCATTTGCGAAATGTTTGTTACAACAATCAATTGATTGTCTACTCAGCAGCTCATCAGCACAGGGTTTCCTACCAGGTAATTAGCATACATTCTTTATAGCTTTCCACAGATTCTTAGAGTCTCTGTGGTGTTCTGATATTTGAGAGTTGTTATGTTGAACTTTGAGTTTATGCAATAGGTTATTACAAAAAATTCTGTAGCGTAGGTAGGTAGTTTTAAGTGTGTCGTTACACGGATCACGTCTCAGTTTCAGGTGCATAGCGTCTCTATGTCTCATACATCTTATTAACCCCGGCGTAATCCAAGGTTTTAAGTTCAAATTTAAACGACTGACTCTATGTTTATTTGTATGGTTGATAACTGTGTCTGAGATAATTCTATTAAAGCTGAGGACTGCCTCATCAACGCTGTCTCTAGACAGCACATGCTGCCAATCTACACGGATTAAATCGTTTGCAATTTCATGATAATTCACTCTTGTAATGGTTTTATTTTTGTTTTTAATATTTTTTACGTTCGCGGTAAGTCCTATTATTAGAATGTCGTGATCCGTAATCGAGCTTTGACATATTATACCTAGTGCTTTTTGCTTTGTTTTAATAAAAGCGTGATCAAGACAGGTCATAGTCTGCCTTCGGGTTACATCAGTAATGGTTGATAAAAATCCCTGTTCTGCCATTATGTGTTGGTAGTCCTCGTTATCTCTACTCGGACGATCATCTAGCAGGTTAATATTCATATCACCAGTAACTAAAACATTAGGTACACTTTTGATACTAGACAAAATATTTTCGAGTGAATTATTGAAACGCTTAAGATCTTTAATAATAGCAGGTGATCTATACATACCGATAATAGTTAGGCTATTAGCAATCTCTACCAATAGACAATTCGCATCCTCAAATTCTGGCTCTTGAGACGTTGCCGACCAACAATCTCTTATGTAAATGACAACACCATCTGACTTGTTTAATTTTTTTTTGGTATAGAAAGCCTCGTAACCAGTCAGTTTAGGTATATGAGAGCTTTCCTGCAGCCAACATTCAGAAAGCACTAGAACGTCATAATCTACACCCAATCGTTGTAAAGTAGGTAAAAGGTAAAAAAAAATAAAATTGGAAGTTCGTTGCTCAAACACGTCGGAACAGTCATTTGTCATGGCCATTGCTCATGGTCATTGGTCGTAGTCATTGGTCATATCCGTTCCTCATGGTCATTGTAATTGGTCATGGTCATGGTCATTGGTCATGGTATAGAGCTATAGAGGTAGTAATGATAAATAATGACATTCGCAATTTTGTGGTGGCGGCCATCTTGTATTTGAAATTTGTGACAGTGCATGGTATTCTACTAGTCAAGCCCTTTCATTTGTTACCCATATTGAGGTGGTAGAAAAAAATAATGACATTCGCCATTTTGTGGTGGCGGCCATCTTGGATTTGAAATTTGTGACAGTGCATAGTATTCTACTAGTCAAGCCCTTTCATTTGTTACCCATATTGAGGTGGTAGTAAAAATAATGACATTCGCCATTTTGTGGTGGCGGCCATCTTGGATTTGAAATTTGTCATAGTGCATAGTATTTTATTAGTCAAGTCCTTTCATTTGTTATCCATATTGAAGTAGTAGTAAAAAATAATGACATTCGCCATTTTGTGGTGGCGGTCATTTTGGATTTGAAATTTGTCATAGCGTTCATTTCACGCTCATACGCTAAAACTGCAATATAAAACTTAAAATTGGCTCATGATTTTGTTTTTTTTACTAATAAATGGGACCAAAATTCAGATATATGTAACATGTCTGAATTAATAAAATATGTGTATGATGTTCCCCATATTTTTTTAAGTATAAATTTTGAGTATCACTTGTAGATTTAAAAGTCTGAAACTGACACGGCGACGACTTTTCGGCGAAATGGTCATGGGAGATCGTTCCCCACGACCAAAGGAATTATTATTAGGAAAATTGAAACAAGGAAACGTCAACAAGAAAGATCGGCCTATTTTTTGAACTTAATTATCTTTTTCTAGATAATACTAAAGATGGAAAATTCGGAACACAAACTTTTTGAATTTCGTGCGACGACGTGAGAGGGCTCTTAAAAGCTGTCCACCTGAGTGCAGGTGAATATAGGGGGTTGCAATTCTCGATCATTTCTCCTTGTCACAAATGATGTTTGTATGGCATTGCGGAATAATGGATTAGAAGAGGTATTGAAACTGTATGGAACCAATGCCGTACATAATCCAATGAGCAAATTCACCCTGGAAATCGCCGGAGAATCAAATTTTTCCGACTTAAATAACAATAAAAAAAAATTGCAATTTTTATACTTTGAATACCTCTTCTTATCCATTATTCCCTAACGCCGCCGCCAAAAACCATGCGACAAGCAGAAATGATCGAGAGTTACAACCACCTCTACTCCACCACCTATCCTCACCTGTACTCAGTTGGACAGCTTTCAAGTGACGGCAGTGCTCAGTCTATGCTTATTATTTTATAACCTTATAATCATCCTACATAGGTATCCTGGTGGTCCACTTGACCCAAAAATTTTGTAAAATTTTGTCAAGGTAACGCCCAAAAGTTCGCGACGTTCGGTAACCGGCACTGATAATAATAATAAAAAACTCTTTATTAAAAGACCACACAGAGTAAAGAAAAAACATAACAAAAAATAACTTCGTAACTAACGGGTGAAACTCTTAATTGCTTAAAACAATCTCTTCCAGGCAACCTTTATACTTTTTTATTCTGATACACCTCGAAAAGTATTTTTTTAAATTTTATTTTAAATAAAGAGTAACGAGACTATCAGGACATGTGCTTGATAGTAAGCAACATGCCTGCTACATAACAGCACAGCGACACGCAGCTATTGGAACATGAAGTGTCCAAATCATTACCTAGCACTGCATTGCGCTCGTCGTCCAGATATCTAAGATGTTATGTCTCTAAGTAAGTGGAGCATGTTGGAATTGACTCTTTTTGCGGAGAACTGACTTTCCCGCACTATCCGCACTAAACTTGGCCAGCTTAGCGTCATCCCATAAAGAAACTTACTCAAGGCCTCAGGGGCAAGTTAGGACCTTCAGACGTTCGATCATACTCTCTCTTAGTGCCTGTGTTTGTGTCGACTGGCTCTCGCTCTAGATACCTATGTAACCTCTCTACTCGATGATTGTATTTAACCATTGATATTCGTGAAGTTACGAATACCTTTACGAATTGTATGAATACCTTGGACGGCAAAACGCACCAATGAGTCAGCTCAAAATACATGTAAAACCCGTTTCTCGACCATATTGCTAAAACGTATCTTTTCCTATTTAGGTCACACAGTACGCAGAGGCGATAAGAGTCTAGAAAAACTGATTGTCGTTGGGAACACCGAAGACAAACGATCGCGTGGTCGTTCACCAACCAGATGGACCCCGATCAAATGAAAGTCTCATCGTCCTCCAAATTCTACGCGGTCGCAAGAGACGCGCTGAACCGGGACCGGCGGAGGCAGATCATCCGCTCCAGATATAACCCCGATGTTGACCACGATCCTCAGACATGAGGGACCGACCATAGAGAGAGAGATTCGTGAAGTTTCGCGTAGATCATTGCATTATTCACTCGATCAATCTAACTTTCAACCCCTCCTAGGTTTAACTTTCTGATATATGGGTGATACTGACAAAATCTACTGAGCCTCAGGCAGTGCTGCAGCCTGCTATAACAACATCGTCAGGATTTCGTTCAAACTTAATACAATACATACAATCAATTATTAACCCAACGTAACAGGGTAACTTGATCCAGCTTTCCAGAAATGTCTTTTATTCCCAGACATAGTAAAACAAGTATTCGAAGTTACCAGTGACGACGATGATACTACTTAATTCTAACTAACCTCAACTACTCAGTTTCGCCTTAAAAGGGCTGATTAGAACTTAATTAAAAAGTGGTCAAGTGCGAGTAAGACTCACCCATAAAGGCTTCCGTAGCAGCAAGTAACATATGAAAATTCTTGTAGTTCGTTGTTACTTTAATCAGTATTTTAACAATAGTGTTTTTATGACGTATTAAAATAAAACTACTTACTGGATCTCATTTAAACCAATTTCGTTGATAGATTACATCATACGTTTTTTTTAGTTCTGTCATTATCTTAGTTTAGAAGTTAAAGGGGGGGGGCACATTTTACCACTTTGGAAGAGTCCCTCGCGCAAACCATTCAGTTTAGAAAACAAATGTGTTAGAAACCCCAATATAATTTTTAAGACCTATCCATAGATGAGCTAAACGTATGGTTTTGATGGAAAAAAAATTGAAGTTTCAGGTCTAAGTATGGGACACTCCTAATTTTTTTTATTATTTTTTTATATTTTTTGTAAGAAAGTCTTAATGCGGTTCACAGACTACAGCTACTTACCAAATTTCAGTAGTATAGAAAAGAGAGAAAAGTGGCTATGACATACGGACAGACAGACAGACATGACGAATCTATAAGTGTCCCGTATTTTGCCATTTGGCTACGGAACCCTATGCTCGGAGTCTCTTTGCGCGACAGAATCCGTAATGAGGATATTCGCAAAAGAACGAAAGTGGCCGACATAGCTCAAAGAGTAAGCAAGCTGAAGTGGCAATGGGCAGGCCACATCGCTCGGAGAACTGACAATCGATGGGGAAGAAAGGTTCTCGAGTGGCGACTACGAACCGGAAGACGCAGTGTTGGACGGCCTCCCACTAGATGGACAGATGACCTCACGAAGGTCGCTGGAAACCGCTGGTTGCAGGTTGCGCAGGACCGTTCGTTGTGTAAATCTAGGGTAGGCCTATGTTCAGCAGTGGACGTCTTGCGGCTGATGATGATGATGATACTTTTCTCTAAATACACAGAAAAGTATACATTTTATTATATACCTATGGCACTTTCTTAGACAAAAGAGTTTGTCAGTACGTTCCAGCTAATTTCTGAAAGCAGATAGCTGGTTATGAGTGAGTTACGTTATTACATAGGACGTCGATATCTATCTGGATGTCTGTCTGTGTGTGTCTGTCTGTGCCACCGTAGAGCTCAAACGGATGGGCCGATTTCAATGCAGTTTTTTCATTTGAAGGTCAATTTCCGTGCGGATGTTCTTAGCTATGTTTAGTTCAATCGATTCAAATCGACTGACTCCGCAACATGGTGGACAAAATATTGCTTCACAACCTACCTCAATATGTGTATCAAATGAAAGGCATTGACTAGTAGAATACTAAGACAAATTTCAAATTCAAGGTGGCAGCCACCACAAAATTGCGGGTTGCATTAATTTTTCACTACTGCCTCAATATAGGTTTCAAATGAAAGGGTTTGTCGAGTAGAATGTTGTACAGAATACAAATCGAAGGTTTCCAAATCCAAATTTTTTATTTTGTTTTTTCCACTTTATTCTATTGCAATAATTTTATCACCATTTGTGATGACGTTGTCACGTTAAACTATCGTCCGTAAACTAAATCTACAGACAACCACTTATTTTCGTGCATACAGCCACCGTTCATCTATTTATTAGACGTTGTCACGCGTCCCACACTAGGGGCCGATCCAACTTCCAAAGCACATCAGTCATGCCGTCAGGTCTTTTGCTATCGTCACGCGCAAGACCACTCGGTTCGAGTATGGCTGGGACATTGGCGGTGGAAAAGCCCGGCGTATGCTTTCATTCAGGCTGACGTGGCGTTCCTGACCCCCGTTATTTTCGGGATAAAAAGTAGCCTATGTGTGGTATGTCCAGATTATAAACTTGTTCTAAATTTCAGCGCGATCCGTTCATACGTTACGAAGTGATTCAGCAGCACATATCCAAACATCTAAACATTTATAATATTAAGGCCAGGTATTTCTGTCAAAGTAGGCATTTAACGCTGTCTTGTTCTCGCGACCGTCACCGACCGTGGAATCGGTGCCACAGTGCAGAAATAACATGAAAATATTGGACTATGCAATTTAAACTTATCTGTTGTTCAAGATTTGTTTGTTTATGATAAGAGTTTTGTTGCTATATAAACGAAGAAATATTAAATTTATCTATACTCGTAGGTATACAAAACTCAACCTTTTCTTTTTTGGTCACACTATAAGTTGAGAACGGCTTTTCCAGTTTCATACATCTTTTTTAAATGTTTCCTAATAATTCACAAGTTCGTCAAAATTTTTAAAAAATGTGCTGAAACGTAATGAAAGGCCAGTAAAAATAGAAGGTTTTTTGGTCAACTTTGCACTAAATTTCTTACTGAGCATAAAATTACAAAATGCTCACAGATCCAGGTAGAGCTTCAAACGCCAATTGAAAAAAAAACTCTTTTAGCCGATATTTTGGAAACTATATATTTTGACAATAATTGTAGGAAATAAAATTTTGCATCTTTTGTTGCTAGTAAACTTTTTTTATAAAACTTACCGTTTACGATTTATAACCCATTTAATGATACGGTTGCGATGATGCCGATAATAGTGGATGAAAATGATGTGGTCTACGATGGAACTTGCTTCTCTAATAGAAACAAACACAGTGTACCTCGTAACCCCAAGGTTCGAACCTTCGACAAAAACCCACTCTGGCAATACGTTTCACAGCTTAGTTGTTCTTATTACAAAAGTGGAGACCAAACTCTTCGTTCAACTCTTCAATCATGATGATGAACGGTGCTGTTTATTCGAGCAACGAGCACAATGATAGAATAACTTTAATTTAAAAACCCCGACTACAAAAAAAAACTACACGTAAAAAACTATTACCTACTATCTAAAGACACTTTGGCGAATGAGACTAATCTTAGAATATCTTAGTTACCAAAATCCATCCAGCCGTTTGGAAGATATGTGGAAATAAAAGTTTTACAAACATAAAGATACGCGCGAAAAACATAACCCTTCTTCCATTCCGGTAAAAAGAGACATACCTACCGGGAACAGAATTCACATCTTATTTTGACGTGACAACGTCTTATAAATTGGTTTGCCGGGTGACACTTCAAGAAACTGCGTTACGCTCCGCTCACGTTATGCGCTCACAACGAGAGCGAGTGAGAGGCACGCGTCCCTTCCACTCGGGCATGGTTAGCCCGCCTAAGAGCGAGAGAGACAGACATAAAAAGTGAAAGGCACGCGTCCCTTCCGTAAAATTATTTTACCACTCAAAGTCGTTGTCACGTAAAACTTTCGCCCGTATACCGACTTTCATCATCATCATCATCAGCCGCAAGACGTCCACTGCTGAACATAGGCCTCCTCCCTAGATTTCCACAACGATCGGTCCTGCGCAACCTGCAACCAGCGGTTTCCAGCGACCTTTGTGAGGTCATCTGTCCATCTAGTGGGAGGCCGTCCAACACGGCGTCGTGGTCGCCACTCGAGAACCTTTCTTCCCCATCGGTTGTCAGTTCTGCGAGCGATGTGGCCTGCCCATTGCCACTTCAGCTTGCTTACTCTTTGAGCTATGTCGGCCACTTTCGTTCTTTTGCGAATATCCTCATTACGGATTCTGTCGCGCAAAGAGACTCCGAGCATAGCTCTCTCCATAGCTCGCTGTGTGACTTTGAGCTTCGTTATGAGGCCCACAGTTAAGGACCACGTCTCAGTTCCATAAGCCATCACTGGCAACACGCACTGGTTAAAGACTTTCGTCTTTAGGCATTGGGGTATTCTGGACTCAAAGATGTGCCGAAGTTTCCCGAACGCTGCCCATCCGAGTTGGATCCTTCGCTGGACCTCTTTGTCGAAGTTGGATCTACCTAATTGGATCTTTTGACCCAGGTAGACGTATTCGTCAACAACTTCGAGTGTGGTATTCCCAACAATAACCGGTACAGGTGAGACATGAACATTTGACATGACTTTCGTCTTGTCCTGATTCATCCTCAAACCTACCTGTTGGGATACTCTACTGAGGTCCCTGAGCATAGCACCGAGGTCCTCCAGCGACTCCGCCACAATGACTATGTCGTCGGCAAACCGAAGGTGAGTGATGTATTCGCCGTTGATATTGATGCCATATCCGTTCCAGTCCAGTAGCTTAAAAACATCTTCCAGCGCGGCAGTGAACAGTTTCGGAGATATAACATCTCCCTGTCTCACGCCTTTCTGTAGCTGGATATGTTTTGTGCACTGGTCCTGTAATCGGACAGACATTGTGGCTTTACTGTAGATACACTTCAACACTTCGATATAGCGATAGTCAATGCGGCATCGCTGGAGAGACTGAAGCACTGCCCAGGTCTCGATGGAATCGAAGGCTTTCTCATAGTCCACATACGCTATACATAGTGGCCGATTATACTCCTCGGTTTTCTTTATAATCTGCCGAAGCGTATGGATGTGGTCTATGGTACTATAGCCTTCTCGGAAACCGGCTTGTTCGGGTGGCTGGAATTCGTCAAACCTGCGTGCGAGACGATTCGTGATGACCCTCGAAAACAACTTATAAACGTGGCTCAGAAGTGAGATGGGTCTGTAATTCTTCAACAAGGTGTTGTCACCTTTTTTGAAGAAGAGCACCACCACACTTCTGCTCCACGCTTCTGGCGTATTACCGTTAAGTATGACGGAGTCGAACAGCTTCTGGAGGACTTTAAGTACCGGTTTTCCACCCGCTCTCAGAAGCTCCGTCGTAATTCCGTCGTCGCCAGGTGCCTTGTTGTTTTTAAGTTGTTTGAGGGCCATCCTAATCTCATACAGGCTGACTTCCGGGATATTTTCGGTAAAGTGTCGGGTCAGCTTGGCTCTGGGGTCTTTTGCCATGCTAACGACAGGTTGTGCTTGCGTAGAGGTGTATAACTGTTCATAGAACCTCTCAATCTCCTCCAAAATCTCGGGCTTCGACGAGACGATGCTACCACTATCGGTCTTCAGTTTGGTTAGCTGACTTTGCCCAAGAGACAGATTTCTTGCGAACACTTTCGAGCCTTTGTTCTGCTTGATTGCTTCTTCAATACTCGAAGTATTGAAGCAGCGTATGTCGCGTCGCACACAAGTAGAGATTTGTCTATTGAGCCGTCTGTATACCGTCATGTCGACCGAAGACTGTAACCGCATATCTCGTCTGACTGCCATGAGATCTAGAGTTTGATCAGAGAGTTTTTGGGTTCTATTTTGGCGTCGGCTCTTATAAAATTTTCTGCCAACAGCATGTACAGTTTCCACTAGCCTGTCATTTATTTCGTCCGCCGTTACGCACTCATCTAAGGATTCGAAGCGATTTTGAAGTTCGAGTTGAAAGTTATCGGGATCTGATTATCGATCTGAGCATAATTTGGTCGGAGCGTGGACTTCATTAGACGTGATCTTTCGAACTTAATGTTTAGATTCAGCGTGCCTCTTACAATACGGTGATCGCTGCCGGTCTTAACCTTGCTGATCACAGAGACATCGCTGAATATTTGCCGTTTAGTCGTCATAATGAAGTCGATCTCATTTTTTGTGGAACCATCTGGGCTAATCCAGGTCCACTTTCTTTGTGGTTGTTTCTTGAAAAAGGAGTTCATCATAAAGAGGCTCTCCCTTTCCAAGAAATCCGCTAGACGTTGCCCTCTTGGGTTCCGCTGCCCATATCCGAAATTCTCCACTCTCAACTCATCATCGCTACGTTTGCCCAGTTTCGCGTTGAAGTCTCCCATCACAACTGTGAAATGTGTTGGCGAGACATGTATGGCTTTGGAGATGTCCTCATACATGGCCTCAACCTCTTCGTCGGGATGTGTCGAGGTCGGTGCGTATACTTGTATGACCTTTAATGAATACCGGTCGCTAATTTTAAGTACAAGGTATACAACCCTATTCGACACACTCTCGATCATTATCACGTTGTTGACGAGAGACTTGCGGACGATAAACCCGACACCCCTGGGATTGTTGATCTCCTCCCGTAGTAGAACAAGTTGCCGGATTCAAGGATTATCCTGTCCTCGCCCTGTCTACGGACTTCTGATAACCCTATGATATCCCAGCGCAACTTGTCCACTTCTTCTTCCAGCTCCACAATCTTTTCATCAGCCCTCAGCGTCCGTGCGTTAAATGTTGCCAGGTCGAGTCGTTGGGTTTGGTGGCGGGGCGTCTGCCGGGGATTCTTAGCACCCCATGCCCGCCGGAACCAAGGCTGCCACCAGCGCCTGGAATAGCGGAGCCGCCGGGGACTAGGGGCCGTTTCTTTTTGTGCCTATCATATGGGGGTGTATTTGCCATAGTCACCACGCTTGGCAGGCGGGTTGGTGACCGCGGAACCAGCCCTTCGCATCGATGACGCCGCTGCCCGTCATCGACCTGGTCAATTTAGGACTGGTTTTTAATGGATATACCGCCATTGGTTCGGTCGTCAGAGCCTCGTTAGTTGGCAGCAGGGTGTACCACGCGCAGGAGAGGTTGACATTTGGGGAAGCTAGATGTTAAGCGCTTCCCCCTTACACCCAAATAACGACTTTACAGGCAACCAATTTTTTTTTATATTGTTATCATTAAATTGGACATAATAAATCGTAATCGGTAAGTTCGAAAAAAAAGTTTACTGGCAACAAAAGATGGGCAAATTTTATTTTCTACAATAATAATAAATAGGCTTTATAACTTTTTCGAAATATCGGCCAAAAACGTTTTTCGAGCTGGCGCTTGAAGCTCCACCTGGATTTGTTATTATTTTGTAATTTTATGCTCAGGAAATGATTCTAAACCTTATATAAAAAATACAAATCGGAAATTTAGTACAAAGTTAAATTCTACGAGTAATTTTACTGCCTAAAAGGCTTCTTATCAAATTTGGTCGAGTGTCTAAATTTCATTTTAAATAAGTTTTAAATGAACAAAGTTGGGTTTTTAGGGATTCGTAGACAAATTTTAAAATATACGTTATGTCTGTCCATCCGTATGTGACAGCCATTTTTCTCCGAAACTATAAGAAGTATACTATTAAAACTCGGTAAGTAGGTACATGTATTCTATGAACAATATTAACATTTTCATACAAGAAAAGAAAAAACAATAAATTTTGGTGGTGTCACAAACTTGGAAAAAAAAATTAAAAAAATTCTATCAAAACCATACGTGTATCTATATATTCAATATATATAGATACACGGATAGGTGTTCAAAATTGTATTGAAGTTCCTAACAATTTTTTTTCTAAACTGAATAGTTTGCGCAAGAGTCTCTTCCAAAGTTGTAAAATCTGTATGTGAGGACTTTTCTTCCAAGCACTAAGTACCTTACTACCAAAGAATTTACCTAAATGGCATAATTATAAATAATATCATAAATGATACCTAACTTGGGGATTTACGCAGGGGATTTCTCCCCTCTCATTATTTCCTTATCCCGATCTCTGATTTGACGGACGAATATTTTACCGATACTTATCTATTTTCCATTGCATCCGCATTGAATTTTTAACTGATGTGTTATCGACGTCAGTTTTTTGAGACTCTATCCCTATCGGTCTACAACATAAAGTAAACAGCGTACTAATTAGTATCAGCGTCTATTTGCAACTCCAATGAAAACGGTATCAAAAATCAAGATCATAGCGTGCTTCACTAGTAATACCTACTGATATTGTTATACTGTGGCACTATGATCGTAAAATGTAAATCTTATTGGTTGTCAAAATTGCAAAATCAAGCACAGGCCCGTCGTCCGTGAGCGCCGAAACGCGACTGATCAGGCCTGCCGAACGGCGCGCTATAAATATGGTAGATATTAAAACATAGTGAATAACTGATACTTTTTATCAAGTCAAACTCTGCGAATGCATTTATAACTTTTTAGTGGCTTTCGTTGAGTACAAAAATTTAGTAAAAAGTTCATTAGTTTAGTCATAATCTTGAAAAAACTTTTTGAAAAGGTAAGGTAACTTTGGGATTTTTTTCTATCAAGTAAAATTCATTAAATCGTGTTATTGACTGCGAATTGCACTAGATTAGATCCCTAACTAATACATATATTTTTTTCAGAGTTTAATACACTATTTTAAAGGTCTTAAAGTTGTTTTAAAAATTCCAAATTACGGCCCACACGCCCATAATAGGATAGCCTAAAACACTAAAAAAATACGTACATTTCCAACGGGGAAAACCTTTTTGAGATTAGCACGTTCAATCTTTCAGCTTTATTATAGGTATTAGAATAGATCTGCTCACCTTTTGGAGTAGCAAAACAACGAATAATAAAATTTAGACATTATATTATACAATTACAATTCAATCTTCATAATACTAAATTCATAGCGATAATCAACAAAAACGACGCTTTTGCAAGAGCACCGTGGTTAGAGTTCCATTCATGCTCTGCTGGGGATATCGGCAATTTGTAGTACTGGTCATAAATGGAGTCCCAGAACCGAACCCTAGTTTCGAGTAGGGATGACTCTTGCAGCTCTATAGTCTGGTTAACTGACATGAACGGCGATGCGTTGCTCCTTACCGGAGCCCAAGACGGCAACGAAGTACCTTCGGGTGTTGGATTTCTGTAAACAAATATATTAAGGTTCAGTTAATTTACACAAAAACATTTTGTCAAATCATTAAATCGAAGAATTCACCCTATATATACCCTGTGTATAATGAGATCTTGCATTTAACTATACGTTACCAGTACATTTAACACTAAAAGTTTAAGACAACCTTTGATTTTTTTTTCCTTTCAAAAATAATGTAAATAATGTTTTTCCGGTTAGGTGAAGAAAAACAGTAAAGTAGTACAAAACACTATTGTCAAAATTGAACAAATATTAACTAACTGATAGTCTAGTGGTGAAAATTGAACAAATATCATTATTTTTGCTGTAATTTTCTTAGAATTTGAAAAAAAAAAACTGTTTCAAAATGGTTTGACTTACCCAGTTGTAATAAAATTTAGCCACAGATTTCTCAAGTTTTCTCGAATTTCCTGATAAGCTTCTGTGTGATTAGGTGCAAACGTTACTTCGTCATCCGCAACAGCTAACACCTGTGCACAGTGGTCTGCGCCTTTTACGTTTGTGTACGGTACTACCGGGGGAATTTTCATCAACAAATAAATACTTAAGCAAGTATATTGAATCACCTTTCAATGCTTTTTTGTTGATTACTCTTACCATAGGATATGCAAACATTATATCAGTGTAATAATCAACGTAACTAAGAATAGTTTCTTCACTAACAGGCTCATCTCCAAAATAAAATGCTTTGACTGTCGCTGCTACTGCGTCTTTTTTAGCTTCATTTTCAAACTGCAACTCTGCCGGCAAGAAGTCTGCAAATTTCTCATTCATTCTGTGCTTGTTACTTTCAAAAGGAAATGCTAAGAATGAGATTAATCCTTCCATTTCTGCAAATCCAGTTAGCAACGGAACTTTGTGATAAGCATCATTTTTTTAAATAATTCCATGGAGCATCATCTATGAATTTTTCTTCACCTGTTCCCGTATCACGTTCTACACATGGTGTAAATAAAGCTAGAGAATCATCTCTATTAAGTACGAAAACAACATCAGAAAACAATACTTCGTACGACGCATTCTTGTAAAATTCTTCCAAAGCCGATAAATCGTTAACGTTCGTAAAGTTTAGATGTTTTGCGTAAACTTTTGCGTTATGTACGGGATCAGGTTGAGATCCAACGCTTCCTAAGATTGCACCACTATCTGGAATAGCTTTATTGAACAAACCCGTTGCCATGGGTGAGACTATGAGAAAGTCGACGGAGCCACCACCTGCACTGCAGCCTGATATGGTGACATCATCAGGGTTTCCTCCAAAATATAAAATATTTTTTTTTAACCCAACGTAACAGGGCAACTTGATCTTTCATTCCGGCATTGCCAGGAATATCTTCTGTTCCAAGACATAGGAACCCATGCACTCCGAGACGGTAATTGAACGATACGACTATAACTCTTTTTGTTTTGACTAAATTACCAAATCTAAAAGCTTCGCCGTACATGGACTGATAGGCTCCTCCGTGGATCATAACCATTACGGGTAAATTGGTTTCAGTAGTGTCTGGTATACGAATATTAGCTACGAGACAGTCCTCTTCCATCGAAACACCCTGCGGTAAATTGCCATCTGGTGTGAATGTAACTGGTACGGCTTGTATGCATGCAATGATTTTGTCGGCAACATCGTAAGGTTCTGTCCGATTCAGCGGTGGAAGGGGGATTCTGTAAAACCAACGAATTAAATTAAAAGGATGCAACATTTTGAAAACTGGGATACGAAATTCAAAACCACTTAATATCTAGTAAGTTTTGTATGAGTATCAATTGCTTTGGTAATGCATCCTGTATGCTGAAAATTCTTCCTCGTGCTGCTGGGGTTTTTTTATTAACATTTTGATTAACTCTAGCCCAAGGGTTCACAAACTTATTTTGTCTGCTGCTGCCCACTTTGAGAATAAATTATTTTTAGCCATTTGTTCCAATACTTAAAAAAAACTATATCTTCTAATTAAATTAATTAATTATTGTGAGCTACGAGTAAATTAGCGGAGATTAAACATTCATTCTAAACGAGACTTTTACTTTAACCCGCAATCGTTAACTTGGGGCCTGAGCCCAGTAGCTTTTAGTAGTTTTTTTTCTTTAAATAACGAGTGATGAGGCGAGCAGGTCATGTGCCTAATGGTAAGCAACATGCCTGCTATTTAAGAACATCATGCTAACAACATGACACGCAGCTATTAGAACATGAAGAGTCCAAATCATTAGTTAGTACACAACGGACTCCAAGCCTCTACCGTTAGTACACAGCGCCCTTATTTTTATTCTGGGTCTCTTACCGCTCCTTTTAGGCTTGAAGCGCACACAAGGGGGCGTTATCACCCACTTTAGGAAAGGCTGATCTAGACCTACATCGATATTAGCAAAGAGTTTACATATTTATACTACGTATCGAGTTAGATTTTCCGCACGGTTCCTTTGTGTCAATCGTAAGCAGATGACGTGCATACTTTCTATGGCAACAGAGTGATGTGCCACAACAAAAGTATTACACTTCCACAAGAGCAACAAGGCAAACTGCTGCTGCCCGTGCTTTCGGTGTAAAGCGTTTCTGCCAACTCTACACGTAGTATATGCCTATAAACTCTTTGGGTATTTGGATATTTTGTTTCATGATCAAATAGCTGCATGACACTATGCTGCTATAGGAAGGCGTGTTCTCGTAACTTACCATCACAGGCACACGCCCTGCACATTTGCATACCGTCACTCTACACTATAGTGTACGCCTAGAAAACGGGTCCGCGCAAGAAAAGTGAGGCAAATCATAGTGAGAGATATTGGCTTAGTCCGTTCAAAACTACCATCAGTTGTCAAGGTTCAGCGCTAGTGCATCCGACTCCGACAATTAAAAACATTATGATGGTTTATGTGAGCCTTCACTGTGACAACAAATTTTTGGACGCTAAAGAAAATGGCGCCACTAATCTATATAAAAAACCAAAAAAAAAACGTTGAAAGGCTATATACCTTAGCTCCGATATGACTTACAGCAAATCTGATTACACAAATAGCCTTGTGGTAAGGTACTGTTTCAAAAAAATTACTTTCCATTTCATTTCAACTGTACCATAATCCACGGCATTAAAGTTTTGTTTGGCGAATAACAGAACATACTGCTTACGCCGACATCGATCTGCGCTTTGCCTCACTTAATATGAAGCGTTTATTTGAAGATTATCCATCTAGGCGTTATTAATCTATGCCATATACGTGCAACTGTTTGAATAAAGCACGTAAAAGGCTACATACCTTAAATTTATTAGTTCCAGTAGGTGCAGTAGCGTAAGGAATGTTTAAGAAAGTATAAATGCCCAGCTCTGGATCTCTCCGTCCCACCACCGGGCCTTGTTCTGTCTGCACCAGGATTGTCTCTGATTGCGCCCACACCACTACCCCTCCTACCAGCACCAAGAATGACCACGCTGTCGACATAGTCGTAGTTATAATAACTTTCAAAAAAACAATACAACTCAGCCTTTAAATACATAGAGATATAACTGATAATCAATTGGTGAAATTACGATTCATAATACGTAGGTATGTCTTGTAAGGTTCATAAATAATGTCATCGTTTACTCAGTTAAAATATAAAAGACTCGGAATTACATGGTGAAATGGCAAATAACATAGTGATATTTAATTTTCTATCATTTGTATCAAGACTGGATTTGTAAACAATATATTTTTAACCCCCTACCAAAAAAAGGGGTGTTATATGTTTGACGTCGATGTCTGTCTGTCTGTGTGTGTGTCTGTCTGTGGCACCGTAGAGCTCAAGCGGATGGGGCGATTTCGATGCGGTTTTTTTTATTTGAAGGTTAATATCCGTGCAGACGTTCTTAGCTATGTTTGGTTAATATTGATTCAAGATGGCTGCCACCACAAAATGGCGAATTATATTATTTTTTTCACTACTACCTCAATATGGGTATCAAACGAAAGGGCTTGACTAGTAGAATACTTTGCACTATGACAAATTTCAAATCCAAGATGGCCGCTACCACAAAACTGGGGAAACACATTTCTTTTTTCACAACTCCCTTAATGTGGGTATCAAATGAAAGGGCTTGACTAGTAGAATGTTGTACATAATAGATAACAAATCCGAGGTAGTCGGGGGTTAATCAAAACTTTTAATTTTGTTCTTGTAACTCTATAGGAGTTTGGGTAAAGTTGGCGTCGTTTTTTTTTGAGCGACCAAAGATCTGTTGTCAATTTTTTGAAGCATTACCTTACCACAAGGGTATTTGTGTAATCAGATTTGCTGTAAGTCATATCCGAGCTGAGGTATATAGCCTTTCAAAGTTTTTTTTTTGTTTTTTTATATAATGGCGCCATTTTCTTTAGCATCCAAAAATTTGTTGTCACTTTTTTGAAAAATTACCTTACTTCAAGGGTATTTGTGCAATCAGATTTGGTGTAAGTCATATCGGAGCTGAGTTATGGCCCGAAAATCCATGGTTATGGCCTTTCAAAGTTTTTTTATATGGACTAGTGACGCCATTTTCTGTAGCGACCAAAGATCCATTGTAATTTTTATGATACAGTACCTAACCTCAAAGGTATTTGTGCAATTAGATTTGCTGTAAGTCATATCGGAGCTGAGTTACGGCCTTTCAAAGTTTTTTTTTATATGGACTAGTCCATACAAATGTACCCAAGCCCCTTTGACATCAATTCAAGTAAAGACTGAGTTGTTGAAAAGTTGGTACCCAAACTAGGTATAACCTGTACGTTGGCATACCAAGGCCCTCCACGGCTTTTATACAATATTCCGCTACATTTATGTATACCTCTACAGAGGAGAGGGTTGTAACGGATACCCGATTCGTCTAGCATACATTTAATTTATGTAGTGCCTATACGTTGCACACTAGCACAGGTGACGAAGATATTGAATATACCTTGTTCGCTCCAAAATTATTATTTTTTTAACGGGCAGAGCCTTTATTAACAAAACTAAAATACAATGAGAACTACACTACAAACATACCTAACTACTTACACTAAGCACACCTGAATTATCTATAAACCACTGTAGGTCTACATATAATCAAAATGTTCAAGCCCACTACCAATCGGAAGCGTACCCAGCATGCTGGCGGCATTACCACGCTGAATGGCAATGCTAAAGCGTTGGGCCAAATAAACGCCAGTCACGCCACGCGTCTCGTCGACCAAGCGCTCGGAAAGGCTTTTGAAGATGAGGTGAGCTCCCGAAATGTTTCCAGAAAAATTACAGGACTTAGAGATAACATCTTAGATCTCTGGGTGACGAGCGCAGTGCAGTGCTAGGTAATGATTTGGACTCTTCGTGATCCCATAGCTGCGTGTCAATGTGTTGTTATGTGGCAGGCATGTTGTTCACCATCAGGCACATCTCCCGCGTTTCAAACTTCAGCCCGATCCGTTCAGACGTTACGACGTGATTGAGCAACAAACATCCACACATTGACATTTATAATATTAGTAGGATATCGAAAATGCAGTCACATTTATTTGTTCGCACAGAAATGAAACGTTCCTAGGAACGGTTCGTGGTTAACCATGAACCCTTTGACTATTCGAGCGAAGTTGTGTCATATTTTGTCTAATTAATATATATTTATTACTAGCGGCCCCCCCGATTTCGCCCGTGGTACATGGTTTTCTCGGCGATTATTAGAATTTTTCTCGCCGTAAAAACCATCATTGGACTTCAACGAACATTTAAAAAAAAGAATTGGCCAAATCGGCCGAGGCTTTGTTGAGTTATGCGCTTACCAACACATTTTGCGATTCATTTTTATAGTATAGAAGACTAGCGGCCCGTTCCGGCTTCGCTCGGATAATAACCTAGATACCAACTGCAGCGCCATCTGCCGGGCTGATTTGTGAATCTAAACCATCCAGGGCCCTACGCAAACGTATACAAAAAAAAACATTCAAATCGGTCCAGCCGTTTAAGAGGAGTTCACTTACAACGAAAAGTGGCATTGATTTTTATATACAATGTCGCAGCCGGATTGTATAATTCGCCGTATTACATTACGGCTAGCCGTTTTGAAAAACAGGATCGTTTTGTAAAGCGGCGGTTTGACGATTAGTCAGATTGAAAGCGGCTGATTAAAAACAGCCGGAATGTATTCGACTCCATACGTCATTCAAAACGGCTAGCCGTAATGTAATAAAGCAAAATATTAGCCGCCGCTTTGACAATTTTTAGTTCCGATTCTTAACACTCATGGCGCTGTCTTACATAACAACAACCATGGCGTTGAAAACAGTACGTGTGTTGCTAAATTGATAAGGTGACTGTGGATTCTGGTGTTCGGCGGAACCTACACAATGTTATTGGGGTGATTTACCACCGTCCACCTTGATAAGACTAAATCGGACCGGGTAGGTTAGGAAGGACCCAGATCCGACTCGGAGCACCCTGACACCACTTAGTCTTGTCGCTACTACCCCTAGAGTGTATTTAAAAAATGCGGGAGCCAGAAGATCAAGGGAGGTCGTAGAGCCTCCGTAGTGGAGCGTAGGCCGAGTATGGAGAAACGACACTCAGGGCTGACCGCAGAGCTTCTGGCGGGAGCCCACCCGGAGTCAAGTCTCAATGATAGACCCTTGTCTAAGTGTACCATATTTCTTAGGTGTACCATCACTGTTATCAATTTAGGGGCTCTCAGGTGTTTAAAAAAAGTGTAAGAAATATGGCAAAAGATAATCTGTTAGCTTTTTCTATTAATACAATTAATTATCATCGTTTATTTTGTAAGTATGGTCACCCTACAATTTAAGCAGTAGTACAATGCGGTTAAACGTTGGCCGCCGTATTGAAGAACGTATCGCAATGACAATGCGGCTAATCGTTGAACCGCCGTATTACAAAACGGCCCTGTTTTTCAAAACGGCTAGCCGTAATGTAATACAGCGGATTATACGATCCGGCTGCGACATATATATAGATTTGCTAGTGACTGAAGTTATGTTAACGTTGTTGTTTTCTGTTTTAGCGACAGGATTAAGATATCTACCTAATGTTTTATTTAAGTAACGAGTCAATTTTTTAAATGCTACACTTATATCCGGCCTCCCCTACTAAGTAGTGAGATAGACAATAGACGTGGATAGGGCAAAATAACTGTGATATAGCAATACAATGATTTGATAAATAAAAATCTGATAAGTAGATTAGATGTTTTCAATAAAATGTATACTCCGATGAGACCATTGACGTGACGTAACTACGGTGAACATCGAGAAACTCGATATTCCGTGCAAGCACGGAAGGGAGTAGCCTTAGCTAAAAAATATTGTTTAAATCTTTCTGTCATTTCTTGTTGCAAAGCCGCACTATTACATACAAAACATACCTGTACCGATCCATTGCCGATCATACTTACACAGCCAAATCACTAACACATAAAAAATTAAGCACAATTCACAAATTCCAGCCCCGCCCTCACGCCACAGTATATTATCAAACTCCATGGTCCACGTTGTAATGTTACATATTGGCTTTAAACAATATGTAAGCGTACATTTCCTTCTTATTCATCTCAAAATCACTTCTTCATAGGAGTCTATGTGGATATCTAGGTACTTACATACTGAATTTTCATACAACTAATATCTGTTCAATCGTGTCCTCACGATAAAGCATATTTTTCTGGTCATAATACTACTATTTTTCATGTGTTACTATCTGGAACTGAGAAGGGGAGACAACATTTGGATTACAAACCAGAAACATCACGAGATGGGTATCTCGTGATGTTTCTGGTTAAAAAGGAAAGGTGCAAAGTGAAAATAGGGCTACTAAACCCTCACTGTGTACCGCTGATGAGCTGCGGCAGCCCAGTTGATGCTGTGGGCTACTGATCCTGCTGTGGGCTGCTGATCCTGCTGCGGGCTGCTGAACCCGCGAGCCATTCCCTGAGCCCTCTCGAGCCCAGAGGCTTCTGCGGGCCGCTGACCTCTCAAGCCCAGGAGCCGTTGAACCCTACCGTTCAAGAACTGATCCTGCTGCGGGCTGCTGAACCCGCGAGCCATTCCCTGAGCCCTCTCGAGCCCAGAGGCTTCTGCGGGCCGCTGACCTCTCAAGCCCAGGAGCCGTTGAACCCTACCGTTCAAGAACTGATCCTGCTGCGGGCTGCTGAACCCGCGAGCCATTCCTGAGCCCTCTCGAGCCCAGAGGCTTCTGCGGGCCGCTGACCTCTCAAGCCCAGGAGCCGTTGAACCCTACCGTTCAAGAACTGATCCTGCTGCGGGCTGCTGATCCTGCTGCGGGCTGCTGAACCCGCGAGCCATTCCCTGAGCCCTCTCGAGCCCAGAGGCTTCTGCGGGCCGCTGACCTCTCGAGACTATGTGGATATCTAGGTACTTACATTCTGAATTTTCATCCAACTAATATCTGTTCAATCGTGTCCTCACGATAAAGCATATTTTTCTGGTCATAATATTATTATTCTTCATGTGTTATTTCTATTTAAAACTGTATGCCTAGCCTACTACTCCCTTCCGTGTAGCTCGCTGACGGTCAACGATAGAGACGTATCTAGGTTAATGATGTCTAACAAACTACACACTTCTTTTATAGCAGTAAAAACTCCTAAGGTAAGACTCCTGGCAAAGTCTGCCTAGGGAAGTGCCTGCCACATCTTTGCCAGATATTCTACCGCCAAGTAGTAATGGGCCAACGTCACTGTGTTTTTTTTTTAAATAGAGTGATGAGACGAGCTGGTTATTTCCCTGATGGTACGCAACATAACAGCATAACACCACAGTGACACGCATCTATTGGAACACGAAGATGTCCAAATAATTGCCTAGCGCTGCACCCAAAGATATAAGATGTTTTCGCTCTATGCCCTGTAATTTCACTGGAGACATTGCCCTTCAAACCGGAACACAATAATATTTGCACACAACTGCTTGTTACAAGTTCTTATAGTTTCGGAGAAAAGTGGTTGAGTATGTATACAATTTTGGAGGGGTTCCCTGTGATTCCCTCCTCTCCCCTTCTTCGGACCGCGCCTGATCGGAGTCCGAGTCTATGGTGATTGTACTCCGGTTGCGTAAAGCCACCGGTGCCGATGGCATGGGCTACAAAGTGTTTTAACACTATTTCTCGTTTGCTAGTGCTAATACCTGTGTGTCTGCTGGAAGTATGCCCACGCTCTCAGTATCCACAAGCTGGACAATAAGGTGAAGAAAGATCAATGAGTGAATCCTGTTAAGACACACCTGAAGCTTGATAAAGCATAATAACATAAATATCAACCACCAAATCGACCATATTCTCCACATTATCACTCAATAACTCAAATACGCAATCAAGTCTTTTCAATATGCACAATCATTGGAATCAGGTAAGTTGAGTTTCATTAATTATGTACCTATCTATTATCCAGAAGTTAAAATGTACGTAACAAAGTCATGGCGTGATAAGATTTTTTTTCGTGTAATCAAAATTATTCCTACTTACAATACATGATGATGATACATAATATGTAAAATAGTGATGATATAGAGAGGAGCGCAGGATTGATCGTTTCTTTCTTTTTATTTTAAATAAAGAGTGAGGATACAAGCAGCACATGTGCTTGATGGTAAGCAACATGCCTGCCATATAACAGCACTGTGACACGCAGCTATTAGAACATGAAAAAACCAAATCATTACCAAGCATTGCACTGCGCTTGTCACCCAAAGATCTAATATGTTAAGTCTCTAAGCCCTGTAATTTCTCTGGAAACATTGCCCTTCAAACCGGAACACAATAATGTTTGCACACAACTGCTTGGGGGTAGAATATCTGGCAAAGGTGTAGCACTTCCCCAGGCGGGTTCTGCCGAGAGTCCTACTACTACAAAAAGTAAAAGTTCTCGGGGGAAGTAAAAGTTTCTCTTTTCAAGGCTTACTGCCATTCCTTTTACTCGAGCAGCTTGTGGGCGAGTCATACTCACCGGGTTGCCAGCGTGCTGCGCGTCCAATACAATGACGTTTTCAGGACGCTGATGCGGCGGCCTCGCTGGTGTACGCACGGACGACTTTCACGCGGTTATCCGCAAGAAAGTAGCTATTTATGACAGTGAGTGCCAGTCAGTAGCAACCTTAGATAGAGAATAAGTAAATAGATCAGCAGGTCTACTACGAAGTCCGAAACACGATATATCGGCCAAAGTTATGGACGTTTTATACCACGAAACACAATCAGTCGGTTGATGACACAAAAACTGTCAAATCAGTGTCGGTCGGGAAGAACGAATCACCCGATCAGATCAACCGACCGATTGTGTTTCGTGGTATAAAACGTCCACAACTTCGGCCGATATATCGTTTATCGGACTTTGTAGTAGACCTGCAGGTTTTTCCGCACGGTTCCTTTGTACCAACCGTAAGCAGATGACGTGCATACTTGCTATGCCAGCAGAGTGATGTGCCGCGATCATAGTTTGACACTCCCAAAAGAGCGACAAGGCAAGAGCGATCAGACCCGTGCTTTCGGTGTAAAGCGTTTGTTCCAACTCTATACGTAGTATATGTAAACTCTTTGGTAGCAACAGTTTCCTGAAAATGATATGCGATAGACTGGATAGCCCTATTCAAAACAAATGAATGAATGTTGTTTTACACAGATTAAACACCTCTGTTTTAGGACGCAAGTTGTGATGCAATCTGTCGTTGTTGTCCTGAATGATTTTAATAATCAATTTAAATGAAGTAATTAATTTGTGTGATATTTATTCTACTGTATGAAATATTTATTAATATTATTAAATATTTTATTGTTTTTAATTAATTTGTTTACTTAAATAAATTATTTATTAATATTTAGACGTTAAACAAATACTACAGAACTTTATGCAGTTATTAGTGTACAAATACAAAAATCTTTGTTGCTGTTTGCAGGAAATATACTTTTTGTTTTAGAAATCTGTGGTAATACAATACGTTTTAAAAGTTGACCCATGCAAACTGGCCACTTCTTATAGAGGCATGCAATACGTAAATTTGATTCTGTGATTACAGGGCAAATGTACAATATACAGGGTTCATATTCAGAATATTACACTAGAGTCAGGGCCACAAATCAAATCAAATCAAATCATTTATTCATCCAAAAAAATAGTACATATAAGTTGTCATGTTACTCTATCCACCAAACTGGGTGTTAAAAACCCGTATCTTGGTGGCTAGTTCCTTCCTATGGTAACAAAGATGTACATTGATCACAGTGTATTACAAAATTATTATACTATTTATTCTATTCTATTTTATCCAAAGTTTAACATGCATATTTTTTTAATTTTAGTCAATATTAGTTAATTAATCAACAGCAGACATACTACTTCTAGCATCGGCCATTGACGATTTTGCGACTGCATCGATGCAGCATCGTGATTTCGCGATTGCCAGCGTTCGGACGCGGTTTCAAAATGGCGCGTTCTAGCGACTGCTCTGATGATCTGAGGATCTACCGCCTATTTAAAGCTATCATAGCTTTGGTAGCCTCTCGCTATTTTAGCTTGAAATTGTAGAGACAGAAATTAAATAGCAAAACCGATTTAGTTAGGCGGTAGAAGAGCAGGTCGGATCTTCTTTTCTTTTTTCTTCTTTTCTCTTCGTTCTTCCCTTCAGTCTTCGGAACCATGAAACGATGATTACCTAGCCATATGCTGCCCATACTAGTTGCGGTAACTGTCGTGACTTGACTATCCGTTCAGACTTTAAAACTTTAAAGCTTACGTAACACTGCATTGTTCGACAGATGCCAAATAATCCGACCGGCATCTGAATGTGTGCGGGGTGTAGCATTTAGTCACTGTATAGCACTTTTGAAAAGTGACTCAATCGCCGCGTTGTAGTATTTAGCTTCTATAAAGCGATTAAATCACCGATGTTGAAAGAAGCTAGTGTGTCGTGACCCTTAATCGCAATCTAAATTATTGTTTAGTTACTGTAAAACCCACGCATACTGATAGTTACTTAGACACTACGTCACATCACCACCTTCGTCAATTACAGCCAGTGCCCAGATCTCTTTTCGATAGAGTGGACGTCCTCTGTAGCTCCCGAGCATTTGAAAGCCGAAAGGAGACACGTTCTGAAGGTACTTTAAAGTTTCAAAGCAATATGTGAGATGACATGATTATGATGTGACAAAGTTGGCGAAAAACAAGAAAAGGCAGAAGGAGAAAGTAATCGACGTCGAGAAGCTTCTGTGTTTACGTCAAGGGCATCACCGATAAGGTGGGGACTTTTTTAAAGGCGTATACCGTGTATATTCCTTTATCCAAGGTGACGAGGCATATGACGACGCAGATATGAAGCGTATTATCGTCTTAGTCTGTGATTATCGTTGAAAGGGTTAAAGAACAATGCCAATGTATTTGCTTGATGCGGCAACTGGTCATTGGATAGAGCTCCACGAATCAAAGGTCCTCTCTACCGATTGTCCTCATTTCAACCTTACGGGACGTACCGTACGTATTTCAAACGGGAGGATGATTTTCGGTAATTTTACGAGTTCAAGCGTCTTAAACTATATCTTATGTTAGCTATATTATGGCTGAACACAAATCACACACGAAACATTAATTAATGAGATATTTTATTGTTTTCCTTAACGTTGTAGTCAAGGGTTTCATGGTGGAATCTTTGGTTCTTGACATCATCAATTAGCAGCAACCACCTGCGTCAAATGAATATAGATTAGAATTCATACTTACATAACACGTTGAATTATTTTATTAAGATTTATGCAGTTATAACCGTAAAGTTCGATGAGCTCTTGGTTTTCAAAAGGATTAACCGCTTTTTGATCGATAGTAGGTTTGCACCTGACCCCATCTCGCTTGATTTTAACCGACGATGACTCCGACGGAGCATGCTTACCTGAACACCGACTCACTCTCGGCTTTAATTAAAACACAATAATGGAAAACTCCACTCTGACAACGAATTCCACAGCCCAGACATTTTTATTACGAAATTAGAGCCATACCTCTACGTTAGTCTTTGGAACGCCAATCATGAAATAATGCCGGTTTCGTTTAATTATTTGAAGTCTAAAACTTATATATAAACAAACAGCCAACTTTTATCGCAAGTAATAGGAATTGGGACTACGCGGGTAAAACCGCGAAATGCCACTAGTATACAATACTATAACAGCTATAGGTATCCTATAGTCACACTTGCTGTACCGTAGAATAAGTGTAATTCTTCTTAAGACCTGCCCAGGTAGTTTATACGACTAAACTTTATTTAAAAGTTAGACACGAGTCTTTAGCTCTACCTCGAGCTTTAAACCAATTTGTCTATTTAAACATCTAGCATCTATCCGCGAAATTATCAGCGTTGAATTTAGAAATAGGCTACTTCATTAAGATTTCTACGGTCATAATCCATGCCATGCCCTGTGATCATAATCTATCTGTGTCAAACAGACTCATTTTTTACGCTAATACAACTTAATTGAGCAGCAAACAATGCTTCACTTATATACATTCGAACTTTCACTTTTACAATATTAAGTAAGAAATAAAATAAAATAAAATTCACCTGTGTTGGATCCCTTGTTGTCACAGTTCGTCTCGCAACTGGTTCCACAGTTATCTTGACAGTCATCCTTGCACGAGGAATCTAAAAATAAATAACACTTATTATTAAAATTTAATTTCAATACCAAAGTCATGTGTTCTTTGCTCCGGGGAAAATTGCCGTAAATGGAACCACTCTCGCAATTGTACAGAGAGATACGTTTACTTAGGGCAGACGCTCAGCCTAGGCAGATGTAAGTTTGAGAGCGAGACCATGAAAAGAATCCAATTGTGCAGGACAGTCTCAAGACATAAGTGCCCCAGTGCGTCTTACTCGTTATGACCTACGGTGCTGAATCGTAGACACAGACAATGAAAATGGTTCGTAAGTTCTAAGTCGCTCAGCGACCTATGGAAACGGCTATGCTTGAGGTTTCTCTGAGAAAATGCATCAGCATATTAACAAACTGAAATGGCAATGGGCCGGCCACACCTGTCGCAGACCTGTTAACCATTGGGGAAGACGGGTTCGAAGTGGTGACAGCAAATCGGTGAACGTAATGTAGACTGCCCTGAGATTAGATGGAGTTACGATATACGAATTACAGCTGGCGGCGGTTGGAAACGTAAGACCGAGGATCGGGCTGAATGGTGTTTTATGGGAAAGGCCTAAGTCCAGCAGTGAGAGATCACAGGATAATGATGATGATTTGAATTTACTTCTAAATCACTCAGTTATTAGAATTTGTATACATAACTAATGCCCCAAAACACGTATGAATTATTTTTTAACAAATTATTTTTCATTTTGTAAAGCTAGGAAGGACTCTTTGCAGAGTCCGTCTAGGAAAGTACAGCATCTTTGGCAGTTAGTACCGTCAAGCAGAGTGATGTGCAAGCATGGCTGTGTTCCGGGTTTAAACTTATTATAATTTCATGTTAAGTCGATAGAAATACATTTCATAAATTAACTTAAAAAAGATAATTAAAGGTTTTAGGAAGAAATAATGTACTAAACTCAGTAATACGCATGATTTTGCTCAACTTTGACTTACATGCCAATCAAAATTGAACTTGGATACAATACCACCTTTGCAATACCAGCAAGCTTTAGTTTTAAATTTCCGAATAGTGAAAAACTACACAACCAAAATAAATCCCAACAGGCAGTGAATAGGCACCATATTAAAATCTTACCTTTGCAGGCATCAGAAGAAGGAGAGGGCATTTTGTAGATCTCTGGTAGATTGATCTGTAGAGATCGGAGACACTAGTAGAACTATTGTGTGTCTCGCAAATTCACATTTATATACTGTTTAGGTAAAGGTAAAAAACTATTGACAAGAACAAGCGCGAGGTAATCAATACACCTTGAGTTTTTTACTGATTCACTTCAAGGAGCATATGCACAATGAAAATTCAAACAAAGAAGATACTTTTGAAATCTTGATTCTAGCGGTCTTGGTTTGGGATTTACATATTTTTAATACCCAGTTTAAAACAATAACGCCATAGTGACCTAGTAGTTGAACCTCCGTTGCACAATTGTGGTTCTAAGTTCGAATCCCATCTGAACCTCTGAGTATTTTTCCAAGGCCAGATGTACGAATATGCCATTGGCTTTATCGGTGAAGGAAAACATCGCAAGGAAATCAAGAAAAAGAACCATGATGTTTCAAGAAAGTCTTTCGAGGACATATGCCATCTCCTGACCTGTTCTTGGCCAGAGTGGTGTATTTTGTAAATGATTGCCTTGACATAGTGTCAATATTTCCAGAGAAACTAATCAAAATTAAAACAAAGCATTTAATAAGAAAATAAATTGCAAGGTAGTTTTTGCCATAATTAATATTAGACGTTCCGTCTTTTGATTTAAGCTCCTTTGCGTGTTTTATTTTTTCAATTTCCTAAATAAATTAATCAATATGGTCAAAATCAAGTCAAGTCAAAGTCAATAGGACTATTGACAGAGTCCGCCTGGGGAAGTACCACACCTTTGCCAGTTATTCTGTCGCCAAGCAGTAATGTGCAAACATTACTGGGTTCCGGTTTGAAGGGCAAAGTTTCCATAGAAATTACAGGGCTTAGAGACATAACATCTTAGATCTCTGGGTGACGAGCGCAGTGCAGTGCTAGGTAATGATTTGGACTTTTCATGTTCCAATAGCTGCGTGTCACTGTGCTGTTATGTGGCAGGCAAATTGCTTACCATCAGGCACATGTCCTGCTCGTCTCGTCACTCTTTATTAAAAAAAAATCTTTTTTACATAGATATCTGTTATTTTGTCATCTAGGATCGTATCCCTTATAATTCGCGACATATTAACGTATGTATTCCACAAATAAAGAGCTCTTACTGTACTATATAAAATTGGACTCTTCAAGTTCCAATTAGTCGTCATGTGTATAGCACTGTTGCAGCTGGTCTACTCGGGAGAACGGCGCATGTCGATCTAGAAGACCCGGGTTCAAATCCCACGCGCACTACTATCTTTTCGAAATCATGTGTGTAGTAGCGCTAACTTAAAACGGTGTAGGAATCTTTCAAAGGCATGTGTCATTCACCAACCCCCACTGGGCTAGCATGGATTATGGCCTTGACTTTCTCCATGCGAGAGAAGGGACCGTATCCCAGCAGTGGGAACATTTAGTGGTTTCTCTAATGTCATTATTTAAAAAAAATTTACTTCATGTTAAAACGTTAAGGTTTAGAAATTAGCAGCGGCCCTTTTGGCTCAGAATTTGGTCTTCTGGGTAATTCGTTTTTAGTTACGTCTTAGTTTTAGTATATTTGTCAAGTTTCATCAGGCAGGTTATGGGTTAATCAAGCCCAAGATATTTAAAAAAACATGTTAAGTTTGGGCACTTGGGGGCACGGCAGGTGCTTAGTGTGGGACGCTAAGTGTGTCAGCGCTGTCACGGCTACGCACTTGGGTCGCACCATCCATACTCCGGCAGTAGCAGCGGAGGCGGCAGCAACTAAAAAGCACCAGAAATACGCGGCTATGGAGCCGCAGTACATTTTTGTTCCGGTGGCCGTGGAGACTATGGGCAGTTGGGGAGCTGAAGCGAAGGATTTAGTCCGGGAGATTGGGCGTCGTATATGTAACCAAAATGGTGGCTCCCACTCTGGCTCGTTAATGAGGCAGAGGATAGCAATCGCTATTCAGCGAGGCAACGCAGCCAGCGTTTTGGCACATTTGCACCAGGAACGATTCAGGTTGGGTTATTTTAGTTTATGACCCTGTATGTGGCGTGCATTATTTAAAGATTTAATTTCATTTGATATGGAACAATAATGTTAAGTTTTACTTTATTATGTTAAATTCGTACAAAATTGATGATGATTTAGGTGTAAGTAGTGTTCTTGAGTCGGGATCTGACTGGTCTCTGTGTTGTTTGACGTCAAACGGCTGGTGGTATCGGCGGTCTGTAATGATTCTCATAGATAGCATCCCAGAGCCGTGCCCTAGCAGCGAAGGGATGGGACTCTTGGAGCTGTATAGTCGTGTCAAGAGACATATACGGGGAGACGTCTCTTTTCATCGGCACCCAAGATGGCATTAAAGAACCTTGAGGCGTAGGATTGCTGCAAACAGATAAAAAATATTTACTACTAGAATCTTCCTTCGCATAGTATTCATAAAACAATTTTACTCTAAGAGCTCTACATTTTATTTGGATAAAAAGTATCCTATGTGCTTTCCCGGGCTATAATTTATCTGAATACCATATTTCAGTCTCATTAGTTCTGTTCTTATATTTAAACTATCACAGTAAATATAATATCAATAGGATTAGCCGTTTTAGCGACATGATATGATGATATTAGATGATGCTAAAAATGTATTAATGAAAGTTTAATTAAAATTGTCCATTTACGTAATTAATAGTACTCATTTCTATGCGAACCATTTGTGAAAATTACTGTTACTCTGGTCATCTAGCTTGACTTACCTAGTTGTGATAAAATTCAGCCACATTTCCCTAAGGTTTTCTCTATGTTGCCGAAATGCTGCCGTGTGATCGGGTTTAGGTGGTTCACCCTCAACATCAAATATTTTTACATCATCCTCAACACTAAATAATTGTTCGCAGTGTTTGGCTCCTCTTGCTTTTGTGAACGGTACAAATGGAGTATTTTCATCTACATAAGAATACTTGTATAAGTAAATTGTGTCACCGTGCGATGCTTTCATGCTAGCTACTTTGTGCATCGGATACGTAAACATCACATCAGTAAAAAAATTAACAAAATTCAAAGCAGTTTTTTCACTTATAGGTTCAGTTCCAAAATAAAATTCTTTTACCGTTGCTGCTACTGCATCTTTCTGAGCTTCACTTTCAAATATTAACTCCGCCGGCAAGAAGTTTGCAAATTTGCCATTCATTCTAGCCTTGAAAATATCAAAAGAATGAAAAGTGAATGCCGTTATACCTTCCATGTTTGTAAATCCGAATAATAACGGCACTTTATTATAGGTATCGTTTTTTAAATAGTTCAATGGAGTGTCATCTATAAACCTCTCTTCGCCAGTCCCCGTGTCTCTTTCTACGCATGGTGTGAACAGAGGTAGAGAATCATTTCTATCCAAGATGACATCAAGTCTAGATAATAACAATTCATACGGTGCTCTTCTGTAGAATTCCTCCAAAGCTCTTAGATCATCAACGTTAGTAAAGTTTAGATGTCTAGCGTAGAACTTAGCATTTTCTATGGGATCAATCTGAGTTCCGGTGCATCCTAAGACCACACCGCTTTCTGGTATAGCTTTGTTGAACAAACCCGCCGCCATGGGGGAGAGTGTGAGGAAATCCACGGCACCACCGCCAGCACTGCATCCTAACAGCGTGACATCGCCAGGATTACCTCCGAAATGTACAATATTTTTATTAACCCATCGCAAAAGTGCAACTTGGTCTTTCATTCCAGCGTTACCAGGAATATTCTGGGTCCCAAGACATAGAAATCCTATTACTCCGACACGGTAATTGAAAGTTATGGTGATAACTCGTTTTGTTCTAACTAGATCTTTAAACTGATATGTTTCACCGTACATTGACTGGTATGCTCCGCCATGGATTGTTACCAACACGGAAAGATTAGTTGTAGTTGTTTCTGGTACATGAATATTGACAACGAGACAATTTTCTTCCATTGAAACTCCTTTAGGAAGTTTACCACCTGGAAAGAACGGTACTGGTAGGCTTTGGGTGCATGCAATAATTTTGTCTGCAACATCATATGGTTCTGTCCAGTTAGGTGGTGGTAGAGGTCCCTGGAAAGAAATTACAAAAATAAAATGTTGTTTGTGTTCTCTATGTCACGGTATATATGTTTGTTCACAAAATCTCTTTAGTACGTAATTACTGAATAACTATTATTCGTCACTGACATCGGTGACTGTAGCCAAAAGTACTCGTATAATTTGATCACCTTGAATTTATCTACTCCTGTAGGTACTGTGGCGTACGGGATGTTTAAAAAACTGTAAATTCCTTTCTTTGCATCTCTTCGCCCCACCACGGGACCTTGTTCTGTCTGCACCAGCCTAGTATCAGGTGGCCCCGATATCACGCCTCCAACCACCAGCAGCAACCACCATGCTGTCCACTTCTGAAGACAATTAAGTCATTTTTAATACAATAATTTTCCACAAAAATGTGTAATATGAAAAAACTAAGGTCAAATGTTGATTACTATAGAAAATGGTAAACTTTTAAATGCCTCTTGTAAATCTAAAAATTTTGGCGACTATTGAGTTGGTCAGATTATTCACTTAAAATTATTCACTTGGGAGCTATTGATACATATAATTCTGCGTGTTCGTTTATTTAAGTCAATTTACCATAAGGTCATATTGTTTAAATCGTATACCTTTAAACGACCAATTCTTGAAGGTATATTGGTATATATATATAGAATCTGAATCTCGGAAACGACTCGAACGATTTTCATGAAATTATGTATACAGGTGGTTTCGGGGACGATAAATCGATCTAGCAAGGTTTTATTTTTTTAAAACATCATTTTATGCGCGTTTTTAGATAATTAAAAACTCCTACAATGTCATTAGAATACGATAACTTATTTCGCCACTATTCGTTAAGTCTAAATGGCTCAGACGGAGTATGCTCGCCCTCGGAGTCAACAGGCCCTGGTTCGAATCCTGATGGTTACAGTCGGGACTTTTCTTTATGTTCTTTTTTTTCTGAGAAAATCTTATACTTAGAGCCTTTTATAAACGCATTTATTTCGTATCTAAGTAGGTCTAAGTAAGTCATCACTACGTAATTCGTACCTGGTTAAATATCATTTAAAAACCGAGCAAAGCTCGGTCAACCAGGTACTCACGAAACTCGAAACTACGAAACTCATATTGATTTGGCTGAATAGTTTGTATTTCGCTGAGTAACTCACAAGGTACCTGTTTAGAATCTTAGAAATTTACTTGACTGGTCTGTAATTAGTAAAATTTACTTTACCACCACTCTTAAAAATAGTGAAGATAGTTTTGAGACAGGCAGGAAAGATATTTGCTATATACTAGTTCATCTACAATGACACGAAACTTATTTAGATATGAAAATGGCATCATTTGATGATTTTGTAGTTCGTGATTGTTCATGTTTTCTTTAAATCGGATTTCGATTTAGTAAGTTTTTGTTGTTGATACGTATGGTTTACTTTCTTAGGTATGTAGTTGCAGAAATTTCTGTATCTTAGAAAGGTAACTCGGATTAGGTACATCAATTCAGCCATCCAGGGTTTGTTTCCGTGAAGGGAGGAAGCTGGTTGTTTTTTCAAAGAGTGTGTTAGTGAGAGTGGAAAAATTGGATTGTACTCCTACATGTTTTAGGTACAGTTTTTTATTTAAAAGATACCTACATAAAAATTACGATGCGATAAAGTTTAGGCTGTAATAACCACCACTGTATTAACTACCGCTTGCACCAGCTTAACATGTGTCTCTGGAAGATGTATGACGTTTTTGTTCTAACTTTAACTTAACTGAAAAACTAGGCCAATCAACTAGGCCAGGTAACCATTAAGATTTATAGATATATGCTATTAAGATGTTCTTGATGATTACTCTATGCTATTAAGATGTTCACTTTTTTTAACCTCTTTCATGAGAGTGTTTACATCTCGACCCTATGCGGCATAACGGGTAAGGGACAACACGAACACGAAACATCAAATATAACGATTGACCAATCTATCTTGGGAAACAAATATGTTGTTCCGTTCATTTTTATGAGCTCACAATTCTCACCTGATCGTTATTTTTTGTTCATTTCTGCATTGGTTAATGTAAAAGTTGAAGTCACAAACGTTAATAGATTACACGTCTTTCTGCTAAGCACAGTTTTGCGTATGATATGCATAAGATAATCATTTTAGCAACTATGATTTATTTTGTTGCGTGTATGATTTATTTTGTTGCGGGTTTAAATAAAATACAGTAATTTAATGAGGAACAAATTTATTAAGGAACCAAATTTTCAGTGTAGAACGTGTAGAGTTTCATCAGCTTCTAGCAGCAGCCACCTGTAGAAAATTAACATATATAAATATGAAATACTCTACGTGTAGTAGTAGTATACTGCAAACACGTTTGTGATGAATGAAGTATTTTAGAAATCATAAAAATGCATATCTACATGGTCACCTTTTCTTAGTATGAGACTATACACCATCTAGTCATAATAATATTTGTATGTCTATCAATATTCATTTATCTATTTATTGGGTTAATGTCGACAAAAATACACCATATATCATATTTATTCAAGTGTGTTGAGAAGTCAACTTGCCTTCACAGTTAGTTTTTACTTAGATTTCAATGTCTTATTCTAATGCCACATGCTAAATAAAACGCTATTTTTCATCTCACATCAGACTTTGTTTTATTCGAGTGTAAATTTACTTGACCATATTAGTCAAACCAAACATGATAGCCTTCTTTTAAATAAAAATATTCAAGATGTCGATAGTAAATTCACCTGTATTGGATCCCTTGCTGTCACAGTTCGTCTCGCAGCTGGTTCCACAGTTATCCTTGCAGTCATCCTTGCACGAGGAATCTACGAAATTACAACAATTTTCAAGCCACTCAATATGGAATATTTGTACAAAACACTTACACCGAACATACTTATCCAATCTGAAATCTTTGAAAAATAGAACAAGCCTTTTTTCCAAGGAATTTGTTCTGTAACAGAATCGATGTAGATTATATGCTTTTTAAGGTAACTATGGACAGCTGTATAATTATGTATTAAATATATGTGTCCCTTTGTAACTGTGTGTTAAATATGTGTAGTACCTATACATACAAATTGATACATTTTCAATTCTTATCTTGTCCATCTACATTGACACAAAAAAGCTACTACAAGCTTTTGGTCATTTTTTTTTTTTTGATTTTTCGGGCCCCGCTTTCGTCAAATAGAAATCAGTAAAAATGCATTTGACAATATATCTATGAACGTTTTACCGTTTACCGATTGCTTTAAGCCCTTATGATGAAATGATACTTTATTCAGTACTCTAAATCAGACAATTAAAATACAAATCTAAATAATTGAGGGCTTTAAATCTTTGTAAAAGTCTAAGCAAGTGAGCACGCTCCATCGTCGCTTATATCGGACGTCGTAACAAATGCAGTAAAAGTAAAGAAATTTCAGTAAAAGTAAAAAAAAAAAAACATATATCTGTTAATATTATGTATATATTTTTACTACAGAAAAATAACAGAATTAAATTTTTTGAGTAAAACCAAAAAACTTACCTTTGCAGGCATCAGTAGAAGGAGCAGGCATTTTGAAGATCTTGGGAGAATTTAACTGAAGAACTCAAAGACACTGATGAAACTATGATTTGTATCTCAAAGTTACAGTTTATATACTTATTGTGCTCGTATAATACTGAAAAACAGATGGCAATAAAAAGCGCAAGGTGATCTATAAGCCTTGATTTTTTTTCGGATGCACCGCACGATTCGGTCCGCTTCAGGTGTTCGGTTGACTGGACATTTTAGAACTCGACGCTCGAGGGAAGCATCTGCCTGTGTTATTTTTAAATTCCTTGCGATTGGATGTCATTTTGTTTACATTACTAAAATTTACTATTATTTGATCAATTTCCGTTATACCTATATTTAATTTTAATTTCCGTTCACAATTATGAAGGTGAACAAAGACAGAACATGTAAGTATGTTTTTTAAACTATGAGTATCTGTAGATTCATAATAAGTATTTTAACTACGTAATCTTATTTCGATTAAATGAAATTAGCAGAGACCCGCGGTTTTACCCGCGTAATTCCCGTTCCCGTTATTTTTATGGATAAAAAGGAGCCTATGGGGAGCCTTCCAGACTATAACCTGTGTTCTAAATTTCAATCCAATCCATTCATACGTTACGACGTGATTGAGCTACAAACATCTAAACATTGACATTTATAATATTTTACACTATTTTTTTTAGTAAATTTAGTACGGTATGATTAGTAGAAAGGATTAATTTAGAAGTTGGTTATGAACACCGCTAGGTGAAGGGAAACTTCATGAGGAAACCGACATGTACCAAGAATCTTTGGAGGCTGCACTGAGCCAGCTTGGTAGAGTATGTTCTTGATTCCGTCTTTGCGAAAGAAGCCCCCGAGTGCCAGCAGTCCAGTTTAGTCCTATCTAGCCTATACTCAATGTATTTTTATCACATTTCAGGTACAGTTTCTGATGAATCATGGAAATCCAGCTGTATCCCTGGATGTGACTGCCATTCTATTCCCATCGACAGTGAGTTCTATTATTTGTATATTTTATTTATCCCCTCGTGGCTTTTTTGTTTAATAGTTAAATATAATTGAAATATTTTATGATAATACTACGTCTATGTACTTATAAAATGTTTACTGCATTTCCAATAATCTATACTTATAATAAAACTGTAACGGGTCGAATTCTGTACATTGAAGATATTTTGAAAATTTTTTTTTTGGGGCACTTCATAGTCGATACTGATGGCGAAACTGCATTTTTTTTCTTTCATGTCTGTCTGTCTGTCTGTCTGTCTGTCTGTCTGTCTGTCTGTCTGTCTTTCTGTATAGAGATCACGCATCACGCCGAAACTACTGATTCAATTCAGCTGAAACTTGGCATGATTTTAGTTTATACTAAGGACATTGCTGTAGGCTACTTTTGATCCCCAAATTCTGATTCGTTTTCTTGCGGGAGGGGGAGAAAGTCAGAATGTGAATTTGGTTGTAACTCATGTTTGCGTTGTTTGATTTCATTAATTCTTTTTTTGTTAGAAAGAACACATTTTTTATATTGTCCCGTCAAAATTTGAACAATATCTGTCTGTTGGTTCGGAAATTACACAAACATTAAATAATAACGACACGCGCGGCGCGTTCGGTACATACTAACTTTCTAAGTATTCTGTGTATCATAGACGATCCACAGAATATCTAGATTTTAGATTCTAGAAAGTGCCCACGTGATCGCGTAGCGTCGTCTTGGATGACAAAATAATTGTCAAAAATATATTTTTGTGTGGAAAAACATACATCATTCGGTTATAATCGACTTCAAACAAGGAGGATGTTCTCAGTCGGGTTGCATGTTTTTTTATTTGGTTTTATTTTACGCGATAACTCCGCTAATTGTTAGTTGATTTTGCTAATTCCTTTTTTGTTTGGTAGAAAATACTTCAGAGGTGATCTTAGATATCGAAAACAGGGAGGTAGTTTTTCAAATATCAACAAAAAACTAAAATCAGCTTTTTATCTGGGCAGAGCCTTTATTAACAAAACTAAAATACAATGAGAACTACATACACTATACTACAAACCTAACTAACTACTTACACTAAGCACACCTGAATTATCTATATACCACTGTAAATTAACTTAGATTTATCTGTACGACATAGTTATACCACGTTATACCTTCTTATAAAATGTAGTCGAATGACAGAATTAAATTACCTGTCTTTGAAGTAGATTTTTGTATTTTGGAGAAAACATATCAGCATAATAAGTAGCAGCATAAACAACCCATTAAATTTTCCCACTGCTGGGCGTCGGGGCCTTCTCTCGCAAGGAGAGAGACAAGGCTATAATCCACCACGCTGGCCCAGTGTCGGTTGGTGGATGACATATGACTTAGAATTTAGATTATAGGTAGATTTCGGTTTCTTCACGGTGTTTTCCTTCACCATTTTAATTACCGGCATTACGAACATGACTCTGAAAAGATAGTAGTGCGCGTGGTTTTGAACCCTGGGTCTCCGGATCGACAGTCGCCTTTCTCTCGACTAGGTCAGCTGTAACTTACTAGACCAGCCGTAACTTATTAGAAAACGTATCATTTCAATCCAAATACTGTTTAAAATTTAAAGGTAGTGTTCAACAAGCTTCGGTGACCGAAGCAGACCGTTGTTAGGGTTCCGTACACAAAGGGTAAAACGGGATCCTATTACTGAGACTTCGCTATCCGTCCGTCCGTCCGTCCGTCCGTCTGTCACCAGGCTGTATCTCAAGAACGGTGATATCTAGACAGTTGAAATTTTCGCAGATGATGTATTTCTATTGCCGCTTTAATCATGGCGGAACGTATCAAGTGATCGGGTTGAAATTTGAAATAGAATTAGATTACAGTCTGGAAGAACACATAGGCTAAATTTATGCCTATGTATAAGTACTCTATGTATTACGTAACAAACATCCAAACAGTGACATTCATAATATTTACAGGACAACGTTGGAACGGCTGGACATATTTGAATGGAATTCGAAACACACGTAGTTTGAACTCAGAAATAACAAATCGGTTACTTATAGGTTACTGTGACGTAGGAAAGACTAAGCAAATTTGGTAGAAAATTGAAACAGAAATAACTCATAGTCTGAAATACCACATTTATGTATTAATTACCTATGAACCTGAAAAGAAGCATGGGCCCTAAGGAAACAAATATTAACTATCACGTCAAAACGGCACAACGATATGGGTTGACATACGAAACACATATAGTTTAGAGTCTAAAATTTCACATGGGCTAATAAGTCTACATTTTCATTTAACTCCATATTAATATAAGCATATATTTTCGTAAGGAACTTGATGTGATGGTAAGGTAAAAGAAAATGAAAATATATGCACCTGTTTTGGCGTAGATAATATAGGTGATTTGCGTTCACAATCAAAATAACAAGCAACATAATATTCTAATTAGACGGCGCTAATGCCAGTTTAAATCTAAAAGCACTAAAGGCCATTTAAATCGATGTTTTGCTATTGTGGTATATATTTTTTTCTTTCATTACTAGGTGGCGTTACTGGTATTCTAAATTGTACTAATAAGTTTTTGCTGCTAAAAGGATTATGATGCCAAATTTGGATTCTTTCGTTCTTGATTTTTTTCTGTGTTACCTACAATTAAATTCATACATTAACATTTCACTAGGACTTGGCTTAGATTTACGGGTTCAACTTGCTTGAATATCATTAAAACTCAAAATTTTAATTATTTTGATTCCACACAGGCTTCGTTCAAAATTTTACTACGGCGAAGTCGCGGCGGGTAACAGCTAGAAAACAGCTTGCGGATAAAAAGAAATAGGTAAGTAGGTATCAGATCATGCACATTAGCTTCAGACTTTTCATAATGTATTCTATAAAAATCCTACAAACTTAACACTTGCGGCTATGTTCGATACTACGAAACCTTACTATGTTTGATTTTGTTTAAAAAAATAAAAATAAAAGATGATAAAATTAAATAAATTTTTGTGTGGAAAAACAAATTCACTCAAACTCAAAGGTTTTGCAATGACTACTTATCCAAATATTTGACGTACGATACTTCCAATTAATGTATAAGTCAGTAACATCTGCTTACGCGAACGAAGTAGCGGGTTCAGCTAGTATATAAATAAACTTTAAAAATTAATAATTTATAAAAAGAAAAATTAGTTTTTCTAACTAAAGTTAATTCCGAAACATCAAACTACAATTATATACTTTTTCAATTGTGTTTAAATAAATCTCAAAGGAGTGGTTTCGTTTCTGAGAAAGCCACATTTTTTTTTATAATGACAGCTATGTACTTGACCGCCATCTCACCCTACTGGTACACGACGCGACGAAAAAATCTACGATGAAAGATAAACATAATATGTGTAATTGTATATCTACTTATTGCGAAAAGCGAACTCACAGACATCTTTTTTTTTTCAGGTACTTGTATCAATTAAGCGGTATTATAATATACTAGCGGCACGCCCCGGCTTCGCCCGGTTGAGTGTTTTAGGCTATATGCTTATATAGCCTAAAACACTCAGTTATCACTATCACGTGTGTACATATTCAAAGATGAAATGATTTTTGAAATCGGTCAAATAGTTCCTGGGATCAGCGCGTTCAAATAAAAAAACTCTTCAGCTTTATATTATTGTATAGATGATATTGCATATTAACTAATTATGTAACTGCTACTTGAACTATCCAAACTGTGGACTTGTGGAATTGCTTCATAACTTATGTTATTTGTAGGTAAAGGATAATTTCAAGGCAGAGTATAAATGAAAGCTAAATTAAAATTTAGAAAGCCGATAAGCGATTCTAACCTTATTTAGTGAACAAAAACAATAACCTCAACATTTAAAAACAACTATATAATCTCTTGGAAAATTTAAGAGTAAGCAACAATAAACCCCCGTCAGGGTTTTACTGTCTTGCTAAGTTATATAAAGCCAAAAATAATTAAAAATAGAACAATAGTTTCACAAAATTATTTTAAGGTAATCGCCCCCGGAGGTTTTTGCAGGCTGAAGAACATGTTGTAGGATTAAAATATATTTTACATATTATACCTAAAGAATAAATAAAATACATCCAAAATCAATTGAAGTTTGTGTTTTGTAAATCAATTTCTTGGTAGATAACTTACAGGCATTGTTTTTAATTTTTTGTTTAAGTTACAATATGACAGAGCAAAGAGATAAATCAGTTTACAACTCTAACCGACCAGCGCAAGCACTGAAGATATGGACTTTTCACGATTAAATAGCTGCGTCGTGCGTTATGAGCCAATTTACCATGAAGCACATGTCTTGCTCGTTCCATCACTCTATATTATAGACAAGTTTTATTAATGCATTTACACAATTTCGTACTGACAGGATCGAGTTTCATAACTTTTGTAAAATCTACAAATAAACGACGTTGACGACGACGATGACGTAGTGTCATCCAGAAAAGTGTACGCAAATTTTAGTTTATGCTTCATATTTCAAAAACCACCCGACCGATTTCGCTAAGATTTATATGGGACCATTCGGGAAGCATACCCATCCGAACACAAAAAGAAATTTAAAAATCGGTGCGGGGTTTCTCGTAAAATCAATTAACATAATAAAAAATCATTGTGGTCGAATCGATAACCTCCTCCTTTTTGGGAGTTGGTAAAAAATATGTGGTGTCATGGCACACCAGATAGGAACAAAGTTCCTACGGATAATATAGTAGCAATATTTTGTAGCACATTGCTACAAAATATTGCTTAATTTTATTATTTTTGGTACGTTATGTACGATTATTAAATTGTTTGGTGTTGTGTGTGAATTGTCCACCAATATTATATTATTATATATTATATTATATTATTATCTGAAAAATAACGTTAGCGACACTGATCACCGGCGGTTTTTACGCATCACTTCCGTTAAATACATTTCTTACTGTTTTAGTCTCACATTTTTCAAACTACAGATGGCTATCAGAGGCAGAAATGAGGCCGTAGTGGAGGCTCTGGGCCGGGAGTCTACCGCCAAACGAAAAATGTCTTAGCTTTGATATTTCTCTCTCTTTTCTTTACGCTTGAAATGATAGAGACTGCTATAAATAGCAAAGCGAAAGCCGATTTAGTTAGGCGATAGAAGGGCGGGGCGGCTTAGGCACATGACGATGTCGAGTCGATTACTAGCGGAATCTCGAAGTGATCGGGTCAACAGACGAGCACTAGAATTAGGTATAAAATGTTCCCAATTCCCCGGAGTCTGTGGAGTGGCTAAATTAAATTAAAAAAAAAAGTCTCACAATTTTTTCAGTTCGGTCACGCAGCAAAATCCTTATCTCTTCCAAGCCTGGTATAAGGAACCGATCTAAAAATATGAGTAACTTAAAAGGAAGGTAAGGATTCGATCTAAAAATATGAGTAACTTAAACAACACAAACTTTCAAAGTAAAGGCAAATGGAAATGTCAAACGATTTACCTATTAACAAGAACAAAATTTAATTTTTTTATTAATCCCCGACTACCTCGGATTTGTAATCTGTACAACATTTTACACGTCAAGCCTTTTCATTTGATACCCATATTAAGGGAGTTGTGATAAAATAAATGTATTTCGCCATTTTGTGGTAGGGACCATCATGGATTTTAAATTTGTCATAGTGCAAAGTATTCTACTAGTCAAGCCCTTTCATTTGATACCCATATTGTGCTAGTAGTAAAAAAATATAATACGCCATTTTGTGGTGGCGGCCATCTTGGATTTGAAATTTTGTTATAGTGTATAGTATTTTTAACCCCCGACAAAAAAAGGGGTGTTATAAGTTTGACGTCGATGTCTGTCTGTCTGTCTGTCTGTCGGTCTATCTGTCTGTCTGTCTGTCTGTCTGTGTGTGTGTCTGTCTGTGGCACCGTAGAGCTCAAACGGATGGGCCGATTTCGATGCGGTTTTTTTTATTTGAAAGTTAATATCCGTGCGGGTGTTCTTAGCTATATTTGGTTAATATCGATTCAAAATGGCCGCCTCCACAAAATGGCGGACAAAATGTTTCTTCACAACCTACCTCAATATGGGTATCAAATGAAAGGGCTTGACTAGCAGAGTACTAAACGCTATAACAAATTTCAAATTCAAGATGGCCGCCACCACAAAATGGCGAATTATATAATATTTTTCACTACTACCTCAATATGGGTATCAAATGAAAGGGCTTGATTAGTAGAATACTTTGCACTATGACAAATTTCAAATCCAAGATGGCCGCTACCACAAAATGGCGAATTACATTTCCTTTTTCACAATTCCCTTAATATGGGTATCAAATGAAAGGGCTTGACTAGTAGAATGTTGTACAGATAACAAATCTAAGGTAGTCGGGGGTTAATCAAAATTTTAATTTTGTTCTTGTACTAGTCAAGTCCTTTCATTTGATATCCATATTGAGGTAGGTCGTGAAGAAATATTTTTTGCCCATTTTGTGGAGGCGGCCATCTTGAATCGATATTAACCAAACATAGCTAAGAACATTTGCACGGATATTAACTCTCAAATAAAAAAAACCGTATCGAAATCGGTTCATCTGTTTGAGCTCTACAGTGCCACAGACAGACAGACATCGACGTCAAACTTATAACACCCCTTTTTTTGGGGACGCGGGTCAAAAAGAAAAAAATGGTCAACAAAATCAGTAGAAACTATAAGAAGAATATTTTATTGGAAATTAATTACTTGCTGAAAAGTTCATCAGATTTAAGCATGACTTTTGAAGAGGGAAAAGTAAAATATCCCAGATAAGTTATTTATAGTATTAAGTGGCGAGATGGGCAGGGCATGTGCCTGATGGTAAGCAACATGCCTGCCACATAACAGAACGGTCACACGCAGCTATTGGATCATGAATCATGAAGAGCCCAAATCCTTACCTCACTCACTCACTCACTGCTCTGCGCTCGACACCCAGAGATATAAGATGTTTTATCTCTTTGCCCTATAATTTTACTGACAACATTGCCCTTCAAACCGGAACACAGTAATGTTTGCACATTACTGCTTGGCGGCAGAATAACTGGCAAAGGTAAGGTACTTCCCCAGACGGACTCTGCACAGAGTAGGTACTAAACTATACAAAGTAGCCCCATGCAGCTTCGATTTTTTTATCGAACATAAATCCGCGTTTGACCTCTCCTGATAGCAACAGAGGTCAAAAAGGTGAAACACGTCTGTCCTAGAAAATACCTATTAACTCTGACCTTGAAAGTTTCCAGACTACCTACACATATCTCTCAAGAAATTGTGACACAATTTGTTTTACAGGATAGATACATATTTATATAGTAATAGAATTAATATGTATGTCATCGTCAAAATATTAAACGCCGTCAGATTATAATTTCACGTATGACATGATAATCTTACGGTAGGTTAGGTTAGTTAATAATTCGACGGTATTTACAATTTTACGCTGACATAAATAAATAAATTTAAAAATATGTCGAATTTCTAATATGTAACAAGATAATACAATTCGTCAAAAAATGTCATAATTATAAATATTGTAGGAACTTATTTTATGAGAAAACACCTTACTTGTATATATGTAATAAACTCACCATTACAACTACTACCGCAAGGTGTCTTGGTTTTCAGCAGAGCACTTATTATGTATCAACAAGAACAACTGAATTAAATTAAATTAACTACTTTTGTTACCTACTAGCAGAATATATTTGTAGCAGGTACGGTTTGGTTCACTCCGAATACTCATTTGTGAATTATGGTAAGATTCGGACATTTGTTATGGACTGGGATTATTGTAGATAATTTTGTTTGTAGCAACACTCATTCCGCATTTAAGAATTAAGACACTCCCAGACGATCAATATCTCTTGCCAAAAATATAGTGATTCTTAAAATTCCGTCAGCGGTTGTAACGCTGCCGAAACGTCGAGGTACTCGTAATTAAATAAAGAATTATATCGTGACTGTACAACATAAACATTATGTGTTCAAATCGAAAGTTTAAAAACAATATTCTTAAGATTGCCCAACACGTAGTGTTGTTTTTCGGGCCCTTTATGTATTGGTGTTGCTGTATTTGAATATCACAGGAAGACTCAAATATATCAATGTACCTAATTATTGTATTTTCGTATTCGTGTATTTTCAATAACTCTAACTATAACAGTAAAGTTAAACTACATCACTAAGTTAACGATAGAGTTAGTAATCTGGTTTAAGCTATGTTTAGCTTGCTTGAAAAGTTTGTGTCAAAATTGTACAACATCATCATCATCATCATCATCATCATCATCACCATCATAATCATCATCATCATCATCATTGAAAAACATAGTGAACTGCTAGCCAGTGATTTAAAATTCCCATTTCAAAATGATTACGTGACTCAGTTGACAGTCAGATTGACACCAGCCGGCTACCTGTACATCTCCCTAGTCAACTATTTCATAAAATCTAAGCATTTCGTTACAAAAAATGGGTTAAAACCCAAATTAAACGAAAAGTTTTTGCCAAAGCGTAGTATTTAAATGTACGCAATGAACAGAGAATGAACAATATTTTACGTTCCCACCCCTTCGCAAAGACAAAGACGCATAATAACTTGAATTACCTTTCACTACGGGTTCGTGCATATGTAAAAGTATAAGGTTGCTTGTGGGTGCATGCAAGTAGAAATTAGTTACTTCGTTACTTTTGCTTGTAAAATAATAGGGGCAAACCAACAACGTCGCTTGACAACTAACAACATTCTATTCTAGGATGGCGCCTACCTGATAGACAATCTGGCAACTAGGCTATCAACAATTTAAAAATAACTTATAGAAATGTTGCAAAAAGCAATAAAAAGCGTAACATATACCTTTGCCAGTTATTCTACCGCCAAGCAGTAATGTGCAAACATTACTGTGTTCCGGTTTGAAGGGCAATGATTCCAGAGAAATTACAGGGCTACAGGCAGGGATTCCACAGAAATATTAGAGATATAACATCTTATATCTCTGGCTAGCTAGGTAATGATTTGGACACTTCATGTTCCAATAGCTGCGTGTCCCTGTGCTGTTATGTGGCAGGCATGTTGTTTACCATCAGACACATGTCCTGCTCGTCTCTTCACTCTTTATTTAAAAAAAAAACATATTTCCGTGTCTCAACCCACTCATTGTAAAAACGAAAATATTGTATTTTCAAGATGGCGGAAAATTTAAATCTTGGTCTACGATTTGAAATTAAACTTCTCTAGACCTCGACATATTATTAAAAATTTGCGGTTCACTTGCCTTTCCATATGTATATTTACGAATATGTCTCACGGTTGTAAATACCTACCGTCAGATTATAGTCTAACGTATAGTACAACCTAACCAAACCTACCGTAAGATTATCACGCGTTAGATTATAATTTGACGGTGTTAACAATTTTACAGTGACATCTTTAATATAAAAATATCGAAGTAATAAATTGTGCACTCATTGAGGAAACTATTATTTATTGTTGCTAGACGTTGATCGTGTAGGAGCAACTTTAGTTAGATAAGACTGTGTTATCTCTTTCCAAACTTGGTTACGTAATTCATACGTAGCGGTCATTTATTATGTATTTTCAACTAAAACAAATATTTTACACAAAATCATAAGTACTTAATTTTTAACTACTTATATACTGTCTGCTGATGTGAATCGTGAGAATTTATTTAGTAGATGATCTGGAAGTAGATTATAACACACTGCGGACACTAATTATTCGTTGTTCCAATTTTCATCCAGATTTTATAAAATGTTCTGATGTGATGGAGCAATAAACATAGAAACATTCAATATTGTAGTAGTAGTTGTAGTAGTAAGTATTTTTTTCTTCTCCATTCGCAACAATAAACTCAAAATGCTTCGAAGTCTTCTCACGTCATATTATATTTGTATAAGAGAAGGCATGATTCCTAATTTAATGGCCTTTAGGCTTAATTTTTTAAAGGACCTGGTAAGTCCACGCACAACGCCAAGGCAGCCATGCACAGAAATGAGTAGGCAAGCCTACTTCCTACCCAAAAAATTATGACTTGAGGTAAAACTCATTCGGTTATCAAGAGAGTGAAGATGGAAAAAGAGAGGTGAAAAAAAAATTGGTTGCCTGTAAAGTCGGTATACGGGCGAAAGTTTTACGTGACAACGACTTTGAGTGGTAAAATAATTTTACGGAAGGGATGCGTGCCTTTCACTTTTTATGTCTGTCTCTCTCGCTCTTAGGCGGGCTAACCATGCCCGAGTGGAAGGGACGCGTGCCTCTCACTCGCTCTCGTTGTGAGCGCATAACGTGAGCGGAGCGTAACGCAGTTTCTTGAAGTGTCACCCGGCAAACCAATTTATAAGACGTTGTCACGTCAAAAAAGATTATAATTAATTAAAATAAAGATAGCTATGAACACTTTTTGACAGGCAAGTTATCACAGGCATCTTTTTTTAAATAGCATTCGTCTCGTCTGGTTTTCAAATTGGTGAAGGTCAATCAATCTTCGCCGGCTCTTAGGCCATGTAAGACAAAAACTAATTTCTTAAAAAATAAAACTGTTTTAACACATACGTTTATACTTTAACACAAATCTACCGATCCTACTAGTCTTGCTGGTATTATAAATTCGAAAGTTTGGATATTTGTTGCTCAATCAAGTATGAAGGGCTGAACTGAACGCGTTGAAATTACATAGGAACACAACAAACAACAAATTTAGCTGGAATAGCGCCTAAGCTACTTTTTATTTCGGAAAAATAAAAGGGATGCGAATTAAGCGAGTAAAGCCGCGGAGTGTTGCCAGTATCATGGTAAAGTAGTATAAGAGCTGTGACATACCGTATGTTCATTGACACCTTAACATGCCAATTAGTAATTTACATTCTCTTTGATGCCAATATTTCACACTGTTAAAATCGCTGTGGTTGAAACACAATTATTTAATACTCCATTTTTGTATGCTCTCCACCGAAGTGTGTATAATATCTTCAAAACAATGTAGCGTTTTCGGAACACAATAAACCTGTTAAAATAGTTCGCAATTCCATCGGTCGTTCCATTTTTGTAGTGGTAAGACTCTTTGCAAAGTCGACCTGGGGAAGTACCATAACTTTGCTAGTTAAGAGTATTCTACCGCCACGCTGTAATGTGCAAATATTACTGTGTTCCGGTTTTAAAGGCAATGTTTCCAGATAAATTACTGAACATGGAGGTTAACATCTTAAATCTCTGGGTAATGAGCGCAGTGCAGTGCTATGTAACATTTGTAAATTTTATGAAATGTATGTAATATTTGGACTCAATAGCTTCGTGACACTGTGATATTATGTGTAGGCTTGTTGCTTACTATCAGGAACATGCCCTGCTCGTGCCGTCACTTTCAATATAAAAGTATAAAACATCATATAAATCTTTAAAGCGTGCATTATTGACGACGCCGTCACTTATTGCATTACATGAAAAACTATGGATTAAAAATAGAGACAGAGACGATCTTCTTAGCATTCCATGGATTCACCGTGTGGGTGCCGGGTCCATCGTGTGGCAGAGAGAGAAAACTCGAGTAGATCCCGAGACTTGTGACTCGGGCGTAGGTTTAAGGGGCCCCTTTCTGACGTACATCAACACTCACCTTCACTACTAGTTTTTCTTTCCCTGATATGAGCCTACTAGTGCAGCTTTAGATGCTCGTTCTAGTATAGAACTTACTGCACTCCTGGATAAGCCAAGGTTTTTCAGCAGCTTATAGAGAGATTTTGCTGGTATACCTCTCGCTCCCACTTCTACACCATAAATGTAATAAAAACCAACGTAATTGTAACACATTTTAAATTAGTAAAAGGGTTACTCACACGTGATGTCACTGTGATTTTACGGATTTAGTTTCAACCGCATTGGACAGTCTTTTTTTAAGAATAGTGCACACAATCACATATCCCGTTTAGCGTCCTATATCTGACCTAAGTCACATCACAGTCATCACACCACACCTAAGTAACCCGTTTTTTAATTTAAAATACTTTATTGATGAAACTTTGACAAATACATTACAGCTAAAAAAATGAGTTCCCACACCTTTTTGACACATGCATTTTTTTTATTACTATTCTATTGTAATACTAGGGTCCCGGCTGCGCTCGGGTGCAATGTTGATCAATACATAGTTTGAAACAAAGTCGCAGCCGTAATGTAGCTGCATTTTAAGTCTGTGATATCTTCGAAAATATTCGTTTAAATTGCAAGCTATTCAGAGTCATATTGATTTATATTAAATGTGTAATGCATTTAAAGTACTTAATTGAATAAGTATCAATGCGGTATTGCATAAAATCGCTTCGTAAATGATTTATCAATCCATTATATCTCGTAAAAAAGAACGGACAAAAAATGGTTATTGTGGATTATCGGTAAGAGATAGACATATATCATTCCAGATATGTAAACCTTTTTAAGTTGTACAATACTGTGGCATATTATTTTTATCTATCTCATAGAGCTTAGCCAGCATTTGCAAATGTACTCGTAAGTGTAAAAATTGTATTTCTTTGCGACATCTCATTAGAAACCACTAAAGTGATCAGTGTTTCTCTGTTATGTTATGCATGTATTGTACATAATATATAAACCTTTCTCTTGGACTACTCTCTCTACCAAAAAAAAAATCATCAAAATCCGTTGCGTAGTAGCGGGAAGCGGCTTTGTTTATACTATGTAATGATTAGTGGCGTTGTGTTGTCATCACTTGGTTTTGGTCTTGTCTGCTTCTGTCGGCGTGGCCTTCTTGCAAACGCAGGAACATGACGCGTCGCACTTGCAGGTCTGGCAACACTGGCTGCTGCTGCATTTGCAACCTACGGGGTAACCAGTATGTATGTTAGAACTGACTAATGAGGTGATTTCAGGACGTTTCTTTTTTATATATAGTACCTTTAAAGTGTCGAGACGAACAGGGCTTGCGCCTAGTAGTAAGCAAAAGAAGCGCCTGCCCATAACAACACACTTAAGACTGCCACTTGTTGCCACTAGCCTTACTGTTTTTTTGCTACGAGTAACATAATTTAATATCGAAATCTAAGGTACTGCCAAAGTGAATTGTGCTGATAGACTAATCGTATTTTCAGTGATCCAAAGGCACAATTAAATGTCATCATAATCAGCCGCAAGACGTACACTGCTGAATATAGGCCTCCCCTTAGGTTTCCACAACGAACGGTCCTACGCAATCTGTAACCAGCGGTTTCCAGCGACCTTTGTGAGGTTATGTCCATCTAGTGGGAGGCCGTCCAACACTGCGTCTTCCGGTTCGTAGTCGCCACTCGAGAAGCTCTCTACCTCATCGGTTGTCAGTTCTGTGAGCGATGTGGCCTGCCCATTGCCACTTCAGCTTGCTTACTCTTAAAATTATGTTTGAGGTGTTATTCGTTTCGGAAGGATTCGGATTCTAAGACCGCTCGCAAAAATTTCAATATTTATACACAATTAAGTAAAAATAGTGGGTTTCGTTATTAGCAAATATGTCAAAAACTATTTGAGATAATTTGAAAAAAGATTCAAAACGAGGGGGAAATATCCTAAAGAAATTCACGTCTCCTGGAACTGTAAGACCAATATTTATAATATTCCCAGAGGGTCGAAAATAAGCTCACCTTAAACCTTTTCAGTTCGCGTTTCAATGTGGGTAAAAACAGTATATCTTTATTCCAGAGAAATTACATAGCTGAGAGATACAACAAACTTAGATATCTGGGTGACGAGCGCAGTGCAGTGCTAGGTAATGATTTGGACTCTTTATGTTCCAATAACTGCGTGTCACTGTGCTGTTATGTAGCAGGCATGTTGCTTACCATCAGGCACATGTATTGCTTCAACCGTCATTCTTTATTAAAAAAAAATATATCTAGAGCTATACAACTGACCTAGGCATTGTGCAACTTTATTGTCGTTAAATAATAAAATTTCACTTCTATCAACAGTCCCAAAGACTGTAATTTTTTTCCTCTAAAATGTATTAGTTTCGCAAAAAAGAATGAACAATAAATCGCATGCCTTAGTTATGTATAAACAAGCAGGCGAGAAATGCAAAGACAATATACTTATCCATTATGCATGATATATTTACACCAGTAGGTACTCTAATTATTTTCTAGTTTTAAAACTCAAATTCTTAGCATGTAGATCAATTACATAACGATAACTAAACGTATCTAAATAAGTGGAACGAATTGTTTTACTCAAATAATTGCACATTTTTCCGTTAATTAGTAACAATAGCTAATAGCCCAACCTTGGAATAAGTTATCGATGCCGATAAATACATAACAACCGCTCGGTACATGATGTTGTTCACTGAACGAGCATTATTTTGTAAACTTGGCTAAGTAGGTTAAGTTTTAGTCGTTTTTCAGCTATATTTATAAAATAATCTAGGTCCAGCGATCGATAAACTTTGTAATCATTTTTGGTTACAATGTTGATGTTTTCTTATATACAACAAAACAGAAAACAACATTGTAAATTAATTCTATAGGGATTTTTATAAAACAAATAGTATGTTTGTAAAAATATTTCTAGCTTCCTGAATGATATTACAGGAAGCTGGTTAAACTGCTTTTTATGTAGTTGTATTTGTACCTATTCTAGACTATAATCTAAATCTTGGAAATCTTGGAAATTTCAGACTATTTCGTTCAGTTCTTACAGCGTGATTGAGCAACAAACATCTAAAAATATCATAATTTTCGAATATGTAATATTTGTAGGATGTGTAAGGATTTTTCTCCAAGTATCATTTTAAATTCATGAAAATATTCAAACTAACCGCTTGAAGGAGCTTCATTGATTAACAACAGGATTGATGGAAAAACTATTAGAGGTAGAAAATGGATTTTAGAGATAGGGATCTTAATGGAATAGTGTTTAATTCTTTGATGACAATAGGGTATTACACCCCCTTTTTAAAAGTATTTTAATTTAATCGTCAGTTAATAAAAAGCTACAAAAAATTAATAAACACAATTTTTACCAAATAACGCGTAAATAAATAAAAAAAATCATGTTTCAATTTAAACTTTTCGTGAAAACACGTCCGATTAAATATGCCGATGCATTGTCGACATATTTTATTATATTTGTTAAATGATTTTATGTTTTAGCCGTTCAGCCTTCAATAATTAAATTGTATTGCTGTTTCAGTTTGTCGAAAAGTTGGTAATAAAAACTGGAAAATTTCTAAATATCAATAGAGAACAATGATCAATTAGTTTGTTTACATGAGCTAGTGACGTCGTACAGCGTTTTAGACATTCGAAGAACACATCAAAATGCATGCATGCATTTTGGTTTTTTTCATGCATGCAAGTTTAAAATTGTATTGTCTATTTATGTTCTTATGGTGCTGGTTAGTTTTCTCGCGTTGTCTGCGAAATGCACATTCAGAGAGTAATAGAATGGTAAAATAAAACTTATATTTTTTTACGCCGACTTCAAAATGTAAATGAACACTTACGAAATAATCTACATCTGAATTCTATGACAATTTAAATTCAAAGTCCTACTCACGTAAACTTCAGGTTAGCACAAACTTCAAATTGATTTTATTAAAATGCATTGGATTTAATTTATTAATACTCGTACTTATTTAGTGATTTCTTATGTTTTATTATTTATTAACATTTTGAAATCCATCATATTTTCATATGTACGTTAACTAGCTGAACCGGCTAAAGTTGTGTTGACATCTTACTAATAAAATAAATGTGTTTTTTTTTACTCTAGTAGGTTCGCACTTGACCGCCATCTCGCCTGATGTTAAGCGATGATGCGATCTACGATAAAGCGTGCTTACCTAGAAGAAACCGATTCACTCTCGATTTGAAGACACCAATTTTGATGTTTGTTAATTAAGCACATCGAAACACATAAGTAGCAGAAAATTGGAACACAGATTATAGTCTGGAATAGCAAATGGACAACTTTGTATCACGGAAATAACTGGAACGGAAACTGTGCGGGTAAAAAAGAATAATACGGGAGGTATAAAATAATAAAGATTAGTACCAATATCGCCGCTGATAATGGAACGAGGGGTAAGGGATATATTTATGCATTTTTAATTTCAAGCCATAATTTTTTTTTAAAAGATTTTGTTCAAATACTTATTTAAGAAATAATTCATTTTCGACAAAAAAACAAAAACCCACTCCAATTTAAAATTAATACCATTTCCACCAAATTCAAAGTACGAAGTCACCGAGGTAACAAAAGTAAATTTTAGTTGTTTTTTGTTCATATTTCCAAAACCACTAAACCCGTTTTCGATAAAGTTTATACGGGACCACCTCTGAACTACTATCTACCAAACAAAATAAGAACCAACAAAATCTATTCACAATTAGCGACGCTATCGAGTAACATACATACAAAAAAACATAGAAACTCCTCTGTTTTGGAAGCCGGCTCAAATTGGGGTAGATAACCCCACTTAGGTATAAATATAGGTTAAGGTTACACTTGTTTTTTAAGACCCAAAATATACCCAAATAAATAAAGCCTGAAGGAGTTTGATTTCACACAATGACACGAGAATTTTATATATTAAAATCTCAAAAATCTTCCCTAATTTTATATACTCACTGTCTCCACAACCTCCGCAAGGCATCTTCTTTTGTTTAAAAAGAAAACGTTCGAAACTTTTAAAAATAGAATTGGGTTTCGTTACTGCAACGCGCGTTCGTGTTCACAGTTGCACACTGTATGCATTTTATAACATGCACTATCGGCGTATGTCGACGTACGGTGTAGGTAATTGTTAAACTTGATCCGTTGGATTAATTACTAATTAATATTATCAATTGTCGTTTTCAGTTATCTTTTAAGAAGGGTTACGTGCAAAAAACAAGACTGTTGGTACTAAGAGTTCGGGATTTGTCTGTTTGCCCTTTTGTCTGGTCTTTTCTTGGGGATTTTTAAGAACAAAGCTAAACAATAATAAAAGCTACTTTAAATACTAATAAGTATACTTCGTTTTAATCATATTAATAGTTTAAATTCTAACATTTGTTGCTCAATCGGAACGGCTATACGGATCGAGCTGGAATTTAGAATACTGTTAAAATATTGACTGGAATAGCACATAGGCCAGGAATTTGTATCCTTTTTATCCCAGGAAACATATATAACTGGAACTGGAGCTACGCGGGATTACGAGCGGAGTGCTGGTAGTTATCCATATATTAAAGAACCTCTACAAAATAGTCAATACTTGACTTAATAGGCTTACCCATCTCCAAGCCCTCCTAGGGAGAACACTCCCGTCACGTGAGCACTTGAACCTAAAATACGCCGTGACCACCTCAGAGATCAATCAGTATGGGGATGTCAGGACACCCTTGGTCCCCCGCAGCGGGTTAGGTCTGTGGTCCCGCCGACCACCACTTTTCGGCTGCAGAAGATACGACCGCAATACCGACGCTTCCCCTGCAAACCCACCGCATTCACCATCTAACGGTGGCGACCCCGTCTAAGCCACGGGGGCACAACCGCAACATCGCGGTCCATCTCAGTTCCGCCGGTGCCTCATACACCGTGCAACCTAAACGGCCGCATCATCGTCAGCTTGGAGGCAAAGCCTAGACGAACGGCCCAACGCGGGATTCCTCTTAGCTATGTGAACATGTGATGTTTTTCATTGGCTATTTTTGAAGTAAAAACTTCTTTTTGGCGCGTCACAGACAGATTTTTCGTGGGTTGTGAATTGAACTCTAGCACCACGCTCGGGAATGATAAGAAATCTTCGGTTTCCACGCCCTCTGGTTTCACCCGCGTAGTTTCCAAAGTAACCTATTAAATTCCGAGTTATACGTTTTCACTTCTATCGGCAGTTCATAACTGCCAATTTTTGTTTATTACTTACTTGCTTACTCCGCGGTTTTCCACACTAATCAAAGCTTGCACAATGGACCAGAGAGTTGATGTAATACTTGTATAGGTTACAAATATAAAATCAAGGAAATATTTGTTTGTTTTCATCACACAAACATTTGTCCTGGGTAGATATTGAACCTTTACCGACCTACGACTCCGCAGGCAGTCAACAAGCAACGGGGCCAGTCAATTTAGTTAAACTAAACGTCCGTAATATTTTTCAATAGTTTCTCCGAAAGGAAGTTAGGTTATTGACATTTTTTAAAGTGAAAACTTCATTTGGCGCGCCACAGACTGATTTTTCGTGGTCTGTGAATTGAATTCTAGCTCGGGAACGATAAGATATCTTCGGGTAAACTCGGGACCATGGCCATCGGCCATCTAGAAATGCGTCAGAATTGCCTATTTGCTATCTAGAAATGCCTCAGCATTTCGAGATGGCCATGCTCGTGGCCACGCCCTCCGGTTTCACCCGCATAATTTCCAATTCTGAGTTATAAGTTTTCACTTCTATCGGCAGTTCCTATGACTGCCAATTTTTTTTTATAGACAAAATAAAAAAAAATTTGACTTAAAGTAATGTAGAGTAAGTAGTGCCAAGCGGTAGTGTCAAAAAAAATAAACGGTAATTAACGCTTTACAAAAGTGTTCCTATGACCAAAATTGATATGAACCGTACCATAATTACCGTCTATTTGCGCTTAAATGCCAAACGACTGAAACCAGCATCGTCCAACCATTTCCATTTTTCGTTATTGGTCTCTCTTGAAACACTCAAAGAACAACAGAAATGTCTGCTATCTTCACAGTTTTACAACATTCGTAACGATCCGTATAAGCAAGCACCATTGACTATTTTACACTGGCCTTACCACATAAACTAATACATAAACAGCTATGTATGCTTAAGAAGCAACGCTTAGTAATTATTGAACATTATGTTCTAAAGCTGGCGGCTTAAATTCATAACTTCTCATTCATTACGCTTTTGTTTCACAACTTTTTGTAAACAGTGAATCAAAGACGTATTGGATGCGTAAAAAACAAATGCAGTAAATAATTCAACAGTAAGTAGGTACAGGCTATTAGGGCCGTGTGTTTTGTTTTGCACTCCGTCCACAATAAGAAGGTTGTTAGTGTTTGTTACATCTCAAGTGGTTTGTTTACTGCACAATTACCTCTAAATAGATATATGTAGTACAAGTGATTGAACTCTAAACAGGTCTTTAGCCATGTAGCTACATAGCTTGCATTCATTTTCACGTGACAATGAATACGATCCAAATTAATACGACGGCTAATTTTACCTATACGATTCTAACGCAACGATTTGTCTTCAGCATCGTAAAGAAAATCTATGAATTTGTGTACAGGAAATGAAAATAAAACGTTTAGGTTTAACCGTCAAAGTCAAAGTAATTTATTCATAAATGTACAATTTACACGTCAATTAATAAATTACTGTTGTTGATAAATTACTGTTGTTGGCGGGCTTGGTGGCTTAGTTAGTAGTAAATCTGCCTGCGAAGCCGTGGGTCGTGGGTTCGATCCCCATCCAGTGCAAATGTTTTTGTGATCAGTAGTGCTATTTCTTCGAGGTCCATTTTGATACTCTCTTCAGTATGGTGTGGCGACACTGGTGTCTGTATGGTGTCTAGTTTGGTAGCATACGGAAATCACGGTGGCGCAACTGGTTGCGCCGCCGTGGTGTCCCGGTGAAATATGGCTTTAACAATGTTGCAGTATAATAACTAAATTCGAGCTCTGTTATTTTGTAAACACGATTTTAAATTCACAATTTAGGACTTTCCCAAAAACGCTTCATACAAAAACACTACTGAAGCGGGCCATCATTGCCGGGTATTTTCTATGCGTCGCGCGTAATGTTTGTATGATAGCTATATTAAATATTGCGTTTAGGATACTGGTTTCATAACAAAAGTCACTTGAAATTGGAGGGGTATTACGAAGTTAAGGAACTTCGCACTTTTAAAACGGACTTGCCCATCCAACTTTGAATGATCATAAAGTAAGTTAAACAAAAAGATATCAAAATTAAAGTTGGTACATATTTTATTCAATTTATATACTCTCATTATATCAAATAATTTAATATAATTGCAGGACCTGTCGTCATGCCTATTGCTACGCAAAATTATTGATCAACGCCTAGAGAAAAAATGCTGTTTCACCAAAACTTACGCATAACAAACAATTTGCTTTTCATGATTTAGTTGTAAGAGCAAAGAAGCTAAAAGCGATTACAATTATAATTGAAAAGGCGTTATTATTCAACACTTACAAGTTGCTAAAAGAATGCTTATATTTTGGTGAGTCCTAGGCAATTACTATTTTTACCCACGACTGGTCGAGACGGTATAAAATAAATATGCGTTTTGGGTTTTTTTTTTATTTAAATTAGCCACTCCACAGACTCCTGGGTTCGCGATCTTTGCAATATTAATTGTCTTTTGTGCACATTTCTTAGATAAGGCGAAGTAGAGGAAAATAAGGGGGAGTTGGGGACATTTTAGATCTAATTCTAGTGCTCGTCTGTAGAGCCGATCACTACCGGTTGGGATTCCGCTGGGATTTTTTTGCTTTTCATGTCCATATTTTATTAATACTTTAAAAACTTAACAAATTAAATTTGTAATCTAGCAAATGACGAGGACACAAATAAATAGACCAATAATACGAGTTACCTACTAAAAAAAATTAATTGCCTATGCTCTCTAAAAACATTCATATAAAAGGCAAAATTAAAAAAAAAAATCCACGATGGTTAAAACTTAACAACTACCTTATTTCTTTCAAAATGTTTTGTTTTCCTTTTTATTTTCACAATTACTATTGTATTTTGTTCCAAACTTCTTCTTCGAAACAGAATTTAAACCCCAACTATATTATTGTTGAATCCGATAACGCTAAATCTACGAAAGCAATCTCTATGAAAATAAAACTCAACGCTTACTTCTTTTATAAGGCAACGCATTCAAAGTTAAACGTCCTTGAAAGTCATGAAAGTGGAGTCAAATATTCTCATTCGAGACTTGGAACGTCAACCAGAAAAAAAATTAAACAAAACAATTACTAATAGATAGCACGCCCTATTTACAATATAGTCATCCTAGTAATATTAAAAATGCAAAAAGTTTTGTTTGGATATTTGTTGCTTAATCATATTGAAACGTATGGATTGAGGTGAAATTTGGAACACAGAATACAGTCTGGAAAAGCATATAGACATTTGCATTCCGGGAAAATAGCGGGGACGGTAACTACCCGGGTAAAACCGCAAAACGCTGCCAATCACTACATAGTACAAGTATAAAACGAAGTCGCTATCTCTATCCCTATATCCCCATGTATGCTTAAATCTTTAAAACTACGTAATGGATTTTTATGCGTTTTTTTTTTAATGGATAGAGTAATTGAAGAGCAAGGTTTATATTATGTATAATACGAGCATAAAATAGTGGAGAAATACTGTTGTTTTTGAGGTTTCTAATGTGATGTCGTAAATAACTACATTTTTCGGCTTACATTGCAAACGCAGGCTGAACTCTACGATTTGTGTCCTAATGACGTACAGCTACGTCAGCTAGCAAACCTGTACCCTTTTTATATATCTATCTCTTAGGAATACCCCACAATAATCATTTTATTAGTACTTACTTATATTTAGTATCAGCATTGTACTTGTGAGAAGCCAAGGCGGGTCGCTAGTATAACATAAAAACTAGTTCGAACCTATGTCTAGTTCTTAGAATCCACGATGTACGTCCGGTATGACAATGTAGAATTTAATTCCGCGTCGGAAGTATGTACCTATCGCTGAAAAACAATTCATGAGTCATAATATTTCACCTTACTGCTGGTAGCAGGTGAATCAAGCTATCGAAGGGTACGGAGAACCGTGTTATCTACTGATAAAACAATTTACAAAGGACTTGATGACCGTAATGTCTGTGGTAATATGCTGAAACTTGAAGAATTAATCGTGATGAAAAAAATAATGAAAATGGATAGGTGAATGAATAAAAATCTAATCATTTACTTCTTACTGGTATCTGGTTCAGCGGATTTCTATGGCGATCCAGCGGGGAAATGCGGCCAGTATTATGGGGACCTTTGAGTGACGCTCGGCGCGTGGGGGAGTTTTTATTTGACCAGTAACAATTTTTTTTGTTGCATTTTTTTTTTTTTGACAACTTTGTAATTTTATTTTGACTGTATTTAATAGAATGGGTCTTTACTTCTTGTAAAGTTAATCCTATTAATCTATACTACTAATATTAAAGCTGTAGACTTTGTTTGAACGCGCTAATTTCAGTAGCCACTAGAGAGATTTAAAAAAGTCTTTCCCCGTTGAATATTTACATAATCTCTGAGTGCCATAGACTTTACAATATACATGTAGCACCGGTGAAGCCGGCGCGGACTGCTAGTAAAATATAATTATGTACCGATAATGAAAATTGTCATAGAGTTCGCGTTGATGTGTTTGGCAACAGCGAATCCTGCGTACATTGTTTCGAGGAAATACGGTCAGGTAATGTCGGACTCGACACGAGCGGTGCTCCTCCCCAAAACACGCCGTGGCAATCTCGGGTACCAACCAGTAAGTGGGTGCCAGACGTCTTCGCGTCTGAATGGTCTGTGAAATGGTCTGTGGTCGCCGCCTACTACTTTTCAGCAGCAGAGAACAGGGAAAGTAGTGGCGCTACTCTTCCCTTGTACCCCCATCGCGATCCCCATCTAATGGTGGTGACTACGTCAAGGCCACGGCGAGCAGTGCGGCGGCGAGTGCGGCGCAACGGGTTACCTGCGGTCTTCTCCATCTGCGGCCTCCACCTCACAGCCGTGAACACCACTCAACATCGAGGCCCATCTCAGTTGTGCCGCCTGTCATACACAGCGTAACCTTTCACTATTGGTGACCAGGCGAAAGCGGGAAGCTAAATGCCCCCCCACTTCGATAATGCGGGAACCCCTTGACCAAGGCTTAACCAACTGAGTAGTCTTTGACAGTCAGCCTATCTAATTTTACCTTATAAGTTAAGCTGTATGGCTGGCTCTCTATGGGAAGATAATATCAATTATAAGCCACATTACATTTATAGAACACTATATCTATTATATTTATTACAAAAATTAAACAAATAAAGTTAAATATATCACAAGATAATTAAAAAATATATATATTTATACATATATATTAAAAATATTTAAATATGATTAAATAATCCCGCGATCGTCAACTCCACGACCAAATGTTCCTATCAGGCTTGCCGCATTTCCGCGCTGTATAGCCAAAGAAACGTTTTGGCACAAGTATTGTCCACATCGAGGGTCTCGACCACTCTCCCGCAGGCATCGGCTCAACTCTGCGACAATGATTTTGGCCTCAGTGTCCCACGGACCTGCTGTCTCAACCGCAAAAGGAACGAAATCATACGTTGACTCCAGAGAGGCGTACTTGAGATGCTTTCCCCTCGCTGCAACTTCCGCACCCGCACCTGTTACCCGCTGCGTGGCGGGGAGGTGACAAGTAGCGAAAGTTTTTATTAAGTTTTTTCATGTTAATGCTGTTTATGTAATTTCCAAGTTAATAAAGATATTGGTAGATTACAAAAATATTTGAGGAATAGTTGAGGTGAGGTACAGAGAAGCATTGAAATTTCTATGAGCTATATAAATAAAATGTTCATAGGTGAGTTTTAGAGGTTGGATATTTTGTAAGAAATAACTCTCATTATTCTAAGTTTTACTAAATTTCCCAGATATGATTTCCTGAATGATAGAGCAGAACGGAGGGTCTACCGTCTAACTCAAAATATATTTGGTTTGATATTGCTCTTTTTTCTTTTCGCTTGAAATGATACAGACTGCAATAGCAAAGCTATAGCCGATTTTGTTATACGGATGAAGGGCTGAACCAACGAGATAAGTAAATACCTATAGGTTAATGTTTGGTGGACGCAAGAGAAAGCTTATAAATTGGAATATTCTGTATTGGTAGACAACCTTAAAATAAGTTCGAAATGCCTCGCGGCTTAAACAATCACTAACTTTAACGGAGTACAATTTTATTAAGTTTCATGCCAATCCTTCATATTTCATTTTTGTAGTGGGTGGGCTCGTTGTAGAGTCTGCCTATCCAAAGTCCGAAGTACCACAACTTAATCAGTTATTCTACAGCCAAGCAGCACTGGGCAAACATTACTCTGTTCCGGTTTGAAGGGCATGTTTATAAGAAAAAGTAGCGGCACGTTCCAGCTTCGCTCGGATAATAACCTAGATACCTACCTAGACTACAGCGCCATCTGCCGGGCTGATTTGTGAATCTGTAATAGAGTAAAAACATTTGACATTTACAAAAAAGACGGTAATTGATTAGCTATCGAGCGGGATGAAAAATGATTCAATTACTAAAATGGATATTAAAAAATAGGGGTTGGTGATAAAAGATTTAGGGTTGTATGTATTATTTATGCCACATTATAAAAATATAAAAACAAAAATTTTTGTTCTAAAATAAATAAAAAAAAATTTAGGGGTTAACAACTCTTATCACTAAGGGGTGTGAAAAACAGATCTTGGCCGATTCTCAGACCTACTTAATATGCTCACAAAATTTCATGAGAATCGGTCAAGCCATTTCGGAGGAGTTTAACCACAAACACCGCGACACGAGAATTTTGTATATAAGATTACTGGGATAAGAGGTACGCCATCTCATATCTCCGGGATACGAGCACAGTGCAGTGCCAGCCAGTGATATTGACTTTTCATGTTCAAATAGCTAGATTACGTTAGTACATAATGATTTATTACATTAATGATTGTTATAATCACAATAATCATAATCACGTTATCATGTTACTCTTAATAATTTGTCTGAGTTGCTACTACACCATTAATCAGCATATTTACTATAGAGACTTTGATCGGAAAACCAACTGAGCAACTGACAGACATTAAATAAAACCATCTATGTTAAATAAAATATTTTATAGATTTCACTATAACATGAATTGATGTAGAAGACTTTCTAAATCACAACAGTTTTTAACATATTTAACATACCATCCCGCAGCCCCACAATGTAATAATGTATACCCACAATATCTGTGTGTATATATATAATTAAATTCTGAAATCAAAATGTTAGTATGCAAAGATAGATTTAATTTAAACATATGATCTGAGAGCATTGCTGCCTACAAACTGCCGTGCAGTTTGGCAGACTTGTATTTAGGTAAATGTTATTGTATATTAAAAAAAAAAAAAAAAGATTTGATGAGAAAAAACACCTTTTGTATTAGATTTTAATGGTTAGCTCTTAAAGATCCAAATTCGTGTTGAATCGAAAATGAATTCCAAATATTGGTCCTAAGCCTACTTTCCTACAAATCGAGATAAATTGGTAGGATTTTTTTATTGGGACACAAACAAACATAAATATTACAGTAAAATAGTCATGAACTATCGCAACAAGGGCGCCGTAGCCTTATTGCTAAGAGCAATCTGTTCCAAGTTCAAATCATTTAGGAAAACATCTACAATTAGGGAAATCCATTGTGCTAGTAGGTACGGGGAAGTGATTTTTATTAATAATACTACGATATGATATTACACAACTAGTAATTAATATTCATATAGGCATAATAATAAGTATATTCTAATTAAATACTAATAGGTTATAGATAATAGACAAATATATACTAGGTACGAGTATGTGAAGATTATGAACTAAGATAACATAGGTCAATATAACAATAATGATAGTAATTATAAAATGATACGTTACTACTAAGAGATGGCCAATTGACCACATTACTACCACATACGATTTATACGGATCATCTGTACATAATAATCAGTCAAAAATATACCATACCATTTATGACTAGATTTACAGATTTAGACACCTTGAGAAATGTATTTCCTCATGTTTTTCTATTCAATAGTTTCTTCTTCAAATTAACGTTTTTTAATTAAGTATCTGCATATAGTTCTCACTCAAATAACTACGTACTTTAACAACTTGACACACATTCTTATACTACCTATTTTATTTCTGTTAGAAATAAACGGCCATAGTTACAGACAGACATCTCTCACACAACATAATCTAACCCCAAACTGTGCAAAGCCTGTATTATAGCCAGATAGCTGATACAATCATTGTATCATTGTAAATAATTACTTATTTTACATAAAACACCCAGACACAGATACAATATTTGTATGTATTCATCACACGAATATTTGCACTGGGTGGGAATCGAACGCACGACCTACGGCTTCGAAGGCATACTTACTACCAGCTAAACCACAAGGCCATTCAAATTAGTTCAAGATTTGTATTTCTTTTGCACAGACTCTAATATTGAAAATTGAGATCCTGTTCTGCGCTACGAGTAAGCCTAGTAGTAGTAGATAACTTTTCAACCAACAAAATTAGATCATGATTCTTTGCGTAAGCATTCCTCGAACAGCCCTAAATAAGCAGGGCTACGATTAGGACAAAAGAATTTGGCACACCTAAGCCAACGTTCCTATTTGATATCTTATCATATCTCCAAAAGATAAAGCCGTATCAACTGGCATACGATGTACCACTACTTCAGTCGCTCCGCACAATAGCTACGTACCTGTCACGTTAAAAAAACAAAAGATAAAGTGATGAAGTCAAAATTAGTGATATAGATAAAACGATGGGGGTCAAAAAATTAACTCTTTTAGTGCTTTTAGTTATAAGTGTAAGTGCGCAGGACACTATTGTTGAAGACAAAGCTGTGAGTGATAATGTGTTAGCTGTAGAAAATGTAGAAAACGTAGAAACTGTGACTCAAGCGGAAGTTGTAAAGGCTGCGGAAGATGAACTCTTAGAAGATGGATCTCCTGTAGAAATAGTACCCGGCACTGAACAGTTAGAAGTGAGAAGTGGGAAGTATCAGCTCAACGATGGATTGGTAGGGGAACAGCCCACCAATTTGGATGCAGTGAATTTTAACTCGAATGCAGCGGAAAGTGAAAAACAACTGCTCCTTCCTGATGCAACTTCCACTTTTGCTACAAACAATGAATATGGTAAGATAAAATCAATTATAAACTCTAATTTAATTAATTAGCTTTGGTGCCGAATGTTAAAACGCTGATATCACAATCGTAAGATCGTAGGATAGAAACCCACCTGCACCTCTGAGTATATTTCCACTTGCAGATGTAAAATTTTTTCATCATCACGTGTTTTAACAGTGAAAGAAAACATTGTGAGGGAAACTGGATTATTCCAAGAAAGTTATCTTTCATGTTCATCCGTAAACCGCTAACCCAGCATGTTAGGATGATGGAGAATGGCGATAGATGGCCTTGACTCCTTGTTTTAGGTCTATATTAAACCAGTTGCTTAGGCTTTTGTGTATTTGAGACAGTGTCATTAAACAACGTGCACATATTACATGCACATTATATAAAGTATGCGAATATTAATCGCAATGTACTGATTTCAACACTAATTATTAATATTTACAATGTCACTGCTGCCATCACAAATATTAATATCTGGTTTTATTCCATTGTTCATGTGAAATTGAACATCATGCTAGTATGTACGTAGACACCTAAATATAGGTTTGACAAACATACTCGTACATATGCCGTATCTTTTCAATGTAACACTTGACCTGCATAAACCGATAAGTATTAACAAATAACATTGGCAAGCTAGGACTATTATACGAGTACAAACTATGCTAAAAATAATGCCAAGCAATTAGCGTTTTGTTGAATTCTATGGAACATAATTTCATTTAGCGTTTGTCACCAAATTCATGGTAAGTGGTTTAAAAAGTTGGTTTCACATGCATGTGAAGCTATAAAAATCTTGGTTGATGAAAATGGATGAAACTTTTTCCTTTTTTCAATATTGTATAGTAAAGAGTGACGATACGAGCACACAACATAAACTTCATAAGCATAAGCACAAACAGGTTCTCACTGCTAGCACTCGGGTCCTTTTCTTACAATGAGACAGTCACACCCATAAACCACCACGCCAGCCTTATACGGATTTGCAGAAGAAACATACCCTCGAAAATCATGCTTCATGAAGAACAGTGAATTAGTGAAGAACACGCCGAGTTCCTTACTATGTTTTCTTTTACCGTTAAAGCCATTACCTACTGATGACGAAGCCGAACATCAGCACTTGGGAAAATACTCAACAATGCAGGCGTGATTTAAACCTACATATGATCTCACAATTGTGTGGCCGATCGTACCATACGTTCAACTCACTAGGCCGCTACGATTTCAATTCTTTACTCTATTTACACTTTTAGGTAAAAATGATATTCTACACTTCCTTGACAAATATTTGATAACTAAACAAAACATGCGGGAAAATCTCATAATTCTTAATCTCTGAAAAACGGTCATATTTTGTTTTACGTTCTTCTACATGTGACGTGTATCATTATGTGTCACAACACTGAGTCACTACAAATACTTGTCTTATGTACATAAACTCCACGTTCATTCATTAAGTACATAACGTTATTTAATTTAACCGGCACACAACTAGGCATCACCACGACGTTTTTGTAATATCTCTTTTCTGTTTATTTTATGTTTACTCCAATAATTCTTAAATTGTAAATCTTTCATTTTGAAGATGTCAATTGTTTCCCAATCTTTCGTAATGTATTTATTATGCCAGGATGGCTTTGCAATGTTGAGTAGAGGATCTGCCACACCTTTGTCGTTTATCCCATCGCTTATAATGGTTGTATCCGTTGTTAAACTAACTAAATTGTTCTTGATCCCATTTTCCTTATCTAGTTCCCTAGATATTTCAGTAAAAATATTAAAAGAGACATCGTAGTAATTTATATCGCGTAGCGTTTAGCAGGTAATCTCAGATAAGGGCCGCACCTTCACGTGTTTAAAGAGGTTAATTATAAAATGCAGTACCTCACTGTACATATTAAACAAACAAAGACTCCTTGATTGTGCAGGGTTCTATCAAAATTTGTCGTTGCCAAATTGTATAATGATAAAAGCTGTATTATCAACTTGATTAAACAAAATGCTGGCACTAAAGTTATGAGTGTTGAAATTAAGAATGATTTCATCGCCTAGTTTGCTTTAAGATCTTCGTATGTAGGTCAAAACGAGATGGTTGCGCTCAAGTTTGGAACAAATTATAAGTTGTATAAAAATACTTAGATATCTTACTAAATACTTAGACTTCTTATGCTACAAATTGCCATGTCGCGTATTTTGATTTTCGTGTTGTCAAATGAGACAATTTCAGAAAGCACAAAAATATGTCAAAAATAGTTTCTGATTAGGAGACTTGATAAACTTAGGCCAATGGTAAAAATTTGAATTTAATTTACACCCATCTATTATTACATACCTAAATCATATCATACCTTTATGAAATTCTTAAAATGCCATATTTTTTATGCGTAATAGATTGGTACATTTACATAATGCGACTATTTTATTTTTAAAATAACGGCGCTTACCTCATCTACACACACTTATATTTGGCTTAGATGCTCAAAATCTGCTAATCTCTAGAAATATCAACCTTTTTGATACAAAAACAATTATTGCATAAAAATGTTGAATGTCTACATCATCATATCCACACAGAATTCTCCGACAGGAAACAAAAAATTGGTTGCCTGTAAAGTCGGTATACGGGCGAAAGTTTTACGTGACAACGACTTTGAGTGGTAAAATAATTTTACGGAAGGGACGCGTGCCTTTCACTTTTTATGTCTGTCTCTCTCGCTCTTAGGCGGGCTAACCATGCCCGAGTGGAAGGGACGCGTGCCTCTCACTCGCTCTCGTTGTGAGCGCATAACGTGAGCGGAGCGTAACGCAGTTTCTTGAAGTGTCACCCGGCAAACCAATTTATAAGACGTTGTCACGTCAAAAACCAACTAACTTTTCGAATCCCAAGAGTCTGTTTTTCGAAACTGTTTGAGACGGATTCGACCAGAACTAAACGTACAAATAAACAGAATGGACAAAGAGCCCGTGAATCCCAGACCTTCGTTAGTTTAATAAAGGTAAGAACCATGGATCATTATGAAGTGTGGGTCATCCTGGCTTTGGCAGATAAATGGTACTAAAGGTGAATGAAATAATGATATAAATTTGTCAAACTATATAGTCTTTATTGGCTTTTCATTTGATACCAATATTATGACTGAAATCCCTATTAAAACGTTTTCTAAGGCCAAATTCATTATAAAATGCATTATCAGAACAAAAAATGTGTATTTAAGCTGAAACACGTGATATCATTTCTTGGTTAACGTTCCAAAGACCAGAACGAAGGTGATTGACTTTTGTTTTGAGAAGAGATAACCTGTGAAAAGTGTTGCCTGAATACAACTCCCGATGGATACAATCTTGAGGTTTTAAGTTGAGAATTAATCAGTTTCTTCTAGGTAAATTCGCTCCATCGTAGACCCCCCATCGCTTGACATCAGGCGGGATGACGATCAAGTGAAAGCCTATCATTTATTACGAAAAAGACGCGTACGTTGAAAAATGTAATCGTCTACAATTAATCATAACTGTTGCAGTTGTTAACACGGAATGTTTTGCTTAAAAATTAAATACTTATTATCGTATTAACTCGAGACAAATTTCCGGCTAACCTGTTCCCTTCGAGCTATAGCCGAAATTGTTTTAGAGCAGGTCAATGCGCATTTTTACGTTTACTTGCGTCGGTCTCGATTACATTTTCACTTACCATTAAACGAATAGATGGTCATACGTAGTCTAGTCTATATTAGGATGTACTTAACTAAAACAAAGTTATCTGTAGAATACAACAAGTAGTTAACAAAAACATTCCTAAGTCATTTTGCTGCGGTAGGACTTTTTGCAGAGTGCGCCTGGGCTAGTAAGTACCCCATCTTTTTTACAAACTTTAACTGTGGTCCAGTAGACAGATAAATCGCCTTTTAAATCTCTGGGTGACGAACGTAGTTCAGTGCTAGGGAGTAATTTTGATTCTTCATATTCAGTTAGTTGGATGGCTCTGTAGAGGTGGTTGGTGGCTTACCATCAGGCACATGTCTTAGTCGTGTTTTCCCTTTATAATGTAAAAAAATACTATGAGATGTTAATACGAAAGCTTGTTCTAAAAATACTGAAGAGGAATCATAGCTACGAGTAACTCCAAACAAAGGGGCTTCAGTAGGTGACATCACCATACTCGGAATCAACCTGTCCGGTATCATGATATCTTATCGAAATGGGATAAGCGTCGATATCATGGCACGCCGCTTACTAGAATATTGCGATATTGAATGAAAATCTAATAAACGATACGGACTAACAAACAGAATTTTCAGCATTGTCACAAATAATAATTTTCATATTAACTGGAACTTCGTAACTTGTAGTTTCTTTATATCAAGAGATAGATGAAGAATAGATATACCAAAAATTGATTGCAAAACAATTCTTGATTCAATCATTAACTATGGTATAACGCACTGATTTTTTACTGATATATTCTATAAAATATTTAATGAATACCTACGTTATTATTGTATATTCATCGCGTAACTTCAAGACAATCAAAAGAAAAGCTATTTCGGTCAAACCAGTCACTATACACGTAACGATGCAATTTTTAATTAAATTCATACGTTTCGCCGTGACAAATTTATAAGTGTTTGCTATTATGGGGAATAAATTATTTCGCGAATTGCATCTCTATTACCTACCGAAAACGACTATAGTTTTTGGCTTTTTTTTAAGGAAAATTTTAATCGGCAGAATCATTTTAGATGGATATCCGTAGGCAGAGCCTATGGATACTCGAAGTCTACTGAATGTAGAACCAAGAAAATTTTGAGGGCGATTTAATGAAGTTACTATGATGAATTATTAAGTAATTTGTCTCTAGTATTAAGTATGCGTGTGTGTATGTTTTGATTGCCAAAGTTTGTTGTCGAACATGAACGTCGTAAAATTGCAACGCTCTTTGTACAGGGTTAATGCATTATTGTAATCTAAAAAACTAGTTTTTTTAGAAAAATAATGTATTTAGAGCAATAAATAAATAAATAAAATTACGAGCAGACGCAACCTACAGCGTTGTTGTCGAAATCAAGCTCGCCCATTTCATTATGGAAAAATGTGTTACTTAAATTCAAAATTTGTACACGTCAAAACTTGGCAAAAGAGCACCAAAGCATTTGTCTTATTTCGTTATTAAAATTGAAACGTTTTTCCTAAAAACCAGTGTAATGACTCATTTTATTTCACTACCCAACAAAGTACCTAAATTAAGAAAACATTTGTATCTAAGAAAAATTCTGGGAAAAGTCATACAAGTACTCAAATATTTGTGGCTAAAAATAGCCCACTGAAACTTATAAGAAAAAACAAATAATGACCATTTTATTTTCTTAAATACTAAATATTCGCAATTTCCCAGCTCACATCGACGGTCGCGTGCTACCAGCGACGACCTACCAGAACAATGGCCAGCCTTACGTCATCACAACGCAGCGCCTCGCGCAGATCAGAGGCAACTTCATGTATTGGTTCTATGATCAAGGAGGGAATGAGAACCTCGGAGATTACCAGCGAGACATCCACACCAGTACACCGCAGATACACAAAAACTTCAACTTTCAGCTACCGTTCTTTGGGTTCAGATTCAATTACACTCGAGTAAGTCCTCTTCAATCACGTTATTAACATATTCTGCGAAAGAGATAGAACCTGGAAGATTGGTAAAATATAGAGTCAATGCCTTCTGTAATTTTCTGAAATGTGTATGTCTATGATGATGTCAAAGCGCACTTTGATATTATGTTATCCTCAAATATCCAATAAGATATGAATTGAATTAAACAGATTGCAGATGTTACCCAATAGCTTGATGATAAAATATGCTTGACAGTAGCAGCGCAACATCCTGTTAAATTTTCAGCTAACAATAACGCAGAAAAAAAATGATACAAGCTAATTTGAGACTTGATAGTATTATTAGGTTTGTTTAAGAATGTACGCCAAAAAAAAAATTACGATAAATACGCGTTAAATAGGATACTAATCCCGAACAGAAAACGTAGAATTTCTTCACTGCTTACTTACAATTTTGAAAATCAAATTTTATTTACTAATCGCATTTGTTTTCAGTTATCAATGAATGGCTACATCTACTTCAGCGACCCTCCAGACCACTACACATACCCTCTGTCTTTCCCCGTCCGCGACTGGCCCAGCGTCAACGATCCTTCCTTTATCGGCATATTCTTTAGCAAATGCAGAATTGGAAACCAACGCCCTGAGGACCCTGATCAGAGAAGACCTGGAGTCTACTTTAGAATGGACAGAGATTTACAGGTAGCTCTTGATTTTTATTTTCACTTATATGGTATTTTCGACGGACTTTATTTCTACAGAACTTCTACCAAAGCTACCTAATGTCAGAAAATTATCTTGTGCCCAGTTTTTCTCATACCGTCTCTTTTTTATAGTGAATTTTTTGGCAGATTTTTTCTTTAGCAGCCTCACCTTAAGACTGCTTTCTCCATAATGATGTTCCCATTGTCCACACGTTGTTTTCGACAGACTCGTACTGACCAGCTTGGAGTAGAGATGCGTGAGCGCATCACTTGGGACATCCGCGAAGGAGTCATCGGCTCCGAGACATTCTTCCCGAAGCACGTCATCACTATCACTTGGAAGAACATGTCATTTGCTGGTGGTATCGACAACTCCTTGTTCATGGCAAGTAACTATTATGACAAAATAATAATATCTTTTTAAAAATTGGTTTTAGTTTTACTCGAAAACAAATTGTCTTCATCACATTTGCACTAAGGTTTTGTCACTACTCAAAGAATATTGATGACTTTGTTTATGTACAATTTGTTCAAATTACCCGATAACACATCGATATAAAACAAAATTATTTGATCTGTATCAACGTTCCTTATCCTCTATGTTGTATCATATTTATGTATTCATTTTGCATTATCATCCAATAAAAATTGTAATTTATAAAGTTTGTTGAATTCATGGGTATCCGGCTGGATTGTTAGTTGTTAATTGAATATGTAATTGTTTTTCTAGACAAACACGTTCCAAATGGTTCTTGCTACCGATGAAGTGTTCACGTATGCTTTGTTTAACTACCTGGAGATCAACTGGAGCTCTCACACCGAAGCCGGTGGTGATACGACCACTGGAGAAGGCGGTGTTCCTGCATACGTTAGTATTGTTTTACAAAATTGTATGCTTTTTATCAAGTCTGGCTCAAGTTAACAAAAAAACGTGAATTTACTTCATTCAAACTTAAAAACCAAAGTTCTTCTTGAAAACATATTTAAGTTACTTTTTTTTGTTTCTACTTGTGTTATTGCGTTACCAACGTTGATATGCTCAATGTCATTGTTATCTACTTGAAATTAATTATTATACCGTTTAGGCTAGAAGGTCCAAACTCACAATTTTGAGGTTGTTAGTTCGAATCCCACCTACACCCCTGAGTTTTCTTATACTGTAGATTATTCTCTAACTCTAGCAAATCTTCTTTCCTCCAGATTGGTTTCAACGCTGGAAACGGTACACAATCTTACGAATACAAACCGTATTCTCAAGCTTCTGTACTCCGTGATCTGACTGGTCGAGGATGGGCTAATGGTTTTCCAGGACGGCACATATTTAGGATCGACGAGAAAATTCTCATGGGGAACTTGCAATAAGGATATCGGTGAGTCAAATTTGTCAACAAGACTATTTATTATTGCTGCACAGTGTTTTTACACTTTTTCTGTTTCTTGTATTATTATTTTTTACAAATAACATGGTTTTCTTCACAGATGGTGCCAATCTTCCTCTGATGTTTGCTCCTGAAAGTGGTAACATGCTTGGTGGTACCATAGTCAATATCACTGGCCCTTGTTTTAACCCCAATGACCGGATTACTTGCAGGTATGTGAATACGATTTGTTTTCTATCGATTCTTTATCTTAAGTTTGCCTCTGTAAAATAACAAGATATCCACGCTCAATAGTCGGGTAGCTTACAAAATTAATTTTATTTTTATACAATGTATTATAAGTGTATGTTTTTATCAGATTCGACACGGAGTCCGTAGTAGGTGCGGTAGTGGATGTAAATCGCGCGATCTGTGTGCAACCACGATTCTGGCACAACGGGTATGCGCGTTTTGAAATCGCGATCAACAACGAACCATACAAGTGGAAGGGCAAGTTCTTCGTCGGTAAGCTTCAAGACATTTAATTATTCTGTATTAATGTATTTAGTTAATTACCCCCTTATTTTTGACCTACTGCATAGATCGTAAATAGTTTCAAACTTAAAATACTCTAACTACGAACCTAGTAATTTCAAAATGCATTGACCCATTTTCAACAAAATTTCTTTCTCCCAGAAACTCCTGCTACTGCTACCGAAAAGATCTTCTTCCCCGACAACAGTGTTCACGAGCGTTACCCACCGGAGATCAGAATAACCTGGGACCGATTCAACTTGACCACCAATCTCAACGTACAACTTCAAATCTCTCTCTGGGGATACAAGGAGGTCACAATTAGGCCACAATTGGAATACATTGATATGATTGAAGTTGGAGTAGCTAATACTGGAGAATACGTTATCAATCCCCAAAACTTTAGAAATAGAGAGAATATTATGCACAATGACATGCAATTCGGATTCCTGCAAATTAATCTTACGACGCCAGAAGTTTTCAAAGGAGTGTCGATATCTCCGTAAGTACCATATGCTAAGAGCTAATTTTAATCTTGCAATTAATACTGCATCTTGTGAATATTTTTTGTAATCTTTTCGACTTTGTTCCTATGAAATCTAATTTGACACTCTTTATATCTTATCTTATCTAAGTATTCTACGCCAATGTGTGAAAGAATAACATATTTTTAGAAATCAACATTACGTAAATAAATTTATTTGTTTTTTTTCTGCATCTCCCAACAGGATCCTATGGAGTCGTCCAATTCCATTGGGCTGGTACTTTGCCCCACAGTGGGAACGGCTGCATGGCCAGCGTTGGCCTCAGTCTATGTGCAATAATTGGCTTAGGACCGATCGTTTCTTGAAGAACTTTGCATCACAGGTAAGAATCTTGCCAAACATTTTGCTTTACGTTGGATTATCAGTGTTTTATTAGAGTTTGTTAATTGTAAAAGAAGACCAATCAAAAAGATTCACCGAAAACTCCGAATATTTTTTTCTTTTGTTTTAATCGTATTCTCTTTCCTAGGTGTGGGTCTGCCCTTGCACGTTGGAGCATGCACTCCTGGACAAGGGTCGCTTTATGCCTGACCTTGCTTGTGACAAAGACACCAATCCGACCTGTCGCTACCACTGGGGAGGCATACATTGCGTTAGGAGCGGTGCTCCTAGGTAAGGATATTAACTTTATATGTATACACCAGTTATTTAATCATTAATTTAGAGTACATTTACCGTGATTATAAATTACCTACACCGTAATAATGGAAACGTAGTGTACAACCATGACACCTAAAACTAGTTGCGGGGTCTTAGAAAAAATCCTTGAGCCTTCAGCAGTTCAGCAAAAAATAAATGAGAAAGTTAATTCAAAGGTAAACATCGATCGGTATTCATGATAATGTTGATAAAAGAAAATAAACATAAGGGAAGTGCCATCTGACAAATGGTTTATGGTATATGGAGACTCGATTTCTTGTTTTCATTTAAATGTTATGAGTACCGATGTTGCTAACTCTAATTATTGTTTCACCTTTAAACATATCATAATTGGATATTCTTAGTCGGCGGGTGTTCTGTTCGCAAATAATAAAAACAGATACAAAAGAAAAATGAGCAGTAAATTAAAATAGCTTTTTCAAGTGTCAAGGTTATTATTCTAATAGCGACTATCTTTTATAGTGCGGAAGGCTCAGGTCAACAATGCTGTTACGACAAAAACGGTTTCCTTATGCTGTCGTACGATCAGATGTGGGGCTCCCGCCCGTCCCGGTCACATGACTTCGGATTCACACCCTACAATGAGGCCAACAAGGTATATTATATCATTTATACATATGAACCTTGAAAAAGTTCAAGCTGGTTAAGTTTCTAGCGAATATATGTTTTCACTTGATCGCCATCAATGCATTCTATAACTTAGAAGTTCGTACAAAATTTGAGTCAAATTTCGTCGTTGAACGAGGAAATTTAGGTCATAAGTACGTCAACCATTAAGGCCAGGTATTTCTGTCAAAGTAGGCATTTAACGCTGTCTTGTTCTCGCGACCGTCACCGACCGCGGAATCGGTGCCACAGTGCAGAAATAACATTAAAATATTGGACTATGTAATTTAAACTCATTTTTTTGTTCAAGATTTTTTTATGTTTGTTTGTTTATGATAAGAGTTTTGTTGCTATATAAACGAAGAAATATTAAATTTATCTATACTCGTAGGTAGGTATACAAAACGCAACCTTTTCTTTTTTGGTCACACTATAAGTTGAGAATGGCTTTTCCAATTTTATGCATCTTTTTAAAATGTTTCCTAATAATTCAGAAGTTCGTCAAAAATTTAAAAAAATGCGCTGAAACGTAATGAAAGGCCAGTAAAAATAGAAGGTTTTTTGGTCAACTTTGCTCTAAATTTCTAAACCAATTTTTTTCTATGAGGTAAAGATCACTTATTGAGCATAACATTACAAAATGCTCACAGATCCAGGTAGAGCTTCAAACGCCAATTGAAAAAAAAAACTGTTTTAGCCGATATTTTGGAAACTATATATTTTGACAATAATTGTAGAAAATAAAATTTTGCATCTTTTGTTGCTAGTAAACTTTTTTTGTAAAACTTACCGTTTACGATTTATAACCCATTTAATGATACGATTGCGATGATGCCGATAATAGTGGATGAAAATGATGTGGTCTACGATGGAACTTGCTTCTCTAATAGAAACAAACACAGTGTACCTTGTAACCCCAAGGTTCGAACCTTCGACAAAAACCCACTTTGGCAATGCGTTTCACAGCTTGGTTGTTCTTATTACAAAAGTGGAGACCAAACTCTTCGTTCAACTCTTCAATCATGATGATGAACGGTGCTGTTTATTCGAGCAACGAGCAATATGATAGAAAAAACAAAACCAACTACAAAAAAAACTACACGTAAAAAAATATTACCTACTATCTAAGGATACTTTGGCGAATGAGACTAGTCTTAGAATATCTTAGTTACCAAAATCCATCCAGCCGTTTGGAAGATATGTGGAAATAAAAGTTTTACAAACATAAAGATACGCGCGAAAAACATAACCCTTCTTCCATTCCGGTAAAAAGAGACATGTTTATGCTACTGGGAACAGAATTCACATCTTATTTTTTTACATTGTTATCATTAAATTGGACATAATAAATCGTAATCGGTAAGTTCGAAAAAAAAGTTTAGTACAGAGTTAAATTCTATGGGTAATTTTACTGCCTAAAAGGCTTCTTATCAAATTTGGTGGAGTGTCTAAATTTCATTTTAAATAAGTTTTAAATGAGCGAAGTTGGGTTTTTAGGGATTCGTAGACAAATTTTAAAATATACGTTATGTCTGTCCATCCGTATGTGATAGCCATTTTTCTCCGAAACTATAAGAAGTATACTATTAAAACCTCGTAAGTACATGTATTCTATGAACAATATTAACATTTTCATACAAAAAAAGAAAAAACAATAAATTTTGGTGGTGTCACAAACTTGGAAAAGAAATAAAATAAAAATTCTATCAAAACCATACGTGTATCTATGGATAGGTGTTCAAAAATTGTTTTGAAGTTCCTAACATTTTTTTTCTAAACTGAATAGTTTGCGCAAGAGTCTCTTCCAAAGTGGTAAAATCTGTATGTGAGGACTTTTCTTACAAGTACTAAGTACCTTACTACCAAAGAATTTACCTAAATGGCATATAAATGCAAGTTAGGTATTATTTATGACAAATATTTTAGCGATACTTATCTATTTTCCATTGCATCCGCATTGAATTTTTTTTAGACTCCACTATTGGTCTACAATATAAAGTAAACAGCGTACTAATTAGTATCAGCGTCTATTTGCAATTCCAGTGAAAACGGTATCAAAAATCAAGATCATAGCGTGCTTCACTAGTAATACCTACTGATATTGTTATACTGTGGCACTATGATCGTAATATTTAAAATTTATTGGTTGTCAAAATTGCAAAATCAAGCACAGGCCCGTCGTCCGTGAGCGCCGAAACGCGACTGATCAGGCCTGCCGAACGGCGCGCTATATATATGGTAGATATTAAAACATAGTGAATAATTGATAATTTTTATCAAGTCAAACTCTGCGAATGCATCTATAACTTTTTAGTGGCTTTCGTTGAGTACAAAAATTTTGTAAAAAATTTCATTAGTTTAGTCATAAACTTGAAAAAACTTTTTAAAAAGGGGTAACTTTGGGATTTTTTTCTATCAAGTAAAATTCATTAAATCGTGTTATTGACTGCGAATTGCACTAGTTTAGATCCTTATCTAATACATATATTTTTTTCAGAGTTTAATACACTATTTTAAAGGTCTTAAAGTTGTTTTAAAAATTCAAAATTACGGCCCACACGCCCTTAAACGACTTAACTTACTTATAACGACTTCTTAATAATAAGTAGCACACTGATTTTTTTTGTTAGAGTGAACTATTGCAATCAATAGCTCCGTAACAGTCAACTTGAATAAAATATGCATGAATTATGACCTTGAAATTTTTGGTAGGTGCCGTCGTTATCCCATTGGTTCCATGACATGATTCCATTCTACCAATGCTGTATGTGGCAAGAAGAACAAGCAGTTGGTTGCGAAACCTTCAGGTAAGATGTTTTGTACTAATTTACTGGATTTTAATTTTTATTAAATTAGCTCTTCAGCATCTTATCATTATTAATCTACTATGGCTTATTGAATTGATTTGGAAGATATTGTTTTGCTTAAAAAGTTTAATATTTCTAAAGCCATTCCTCATAAATACTGTTTTTTATTTCTCTTCTCTTTGCTTCTATTCTCTTATTGTTTTTCAAATGTTATATTTTCATTTGTTTTACTTCTCGTAGATTTGAACGTCGTCCATCTCAAGATTGCGTAGCGTATCAGTCTCCAGGAGTTGCCGGCATATTTGGTGATCCACATATCGTCACTTTCGATGATCTACAATACACTTTCAACGGCAAAGGTAAACTAAATCTTTAGAAATTTGGTGACTTAAAACTATCACACAATAAAATTTAGCGATTTCAGATAATCTACGGAATCGCTTGTCTTAAATTTAAATAAGGGTAGAATAGCAGTGAAAATGAACTCACCATAGAAAACTTAGGGCTTAAAAATGTTATTTTTTCAGGTGAATACGTATTGGTACGAGTCGACCACCCGCAACTTAAATTGGACGTACAAGGAAGGTTCGAACAGGTCTCCAGAAATGTCTACGGTCCCGTTAACGCCACGCATCTCACCTCCATTGTCGCTGCTTCTAACAACTCTGTTCCTATTGAGGTAACTTTCCAATCAGAAATAAATATGTAGAAATGATGAATGAGAAGATTTGGAGAAAAAAAAATGAGAAGATTTGGAGTCTTCTCAATATCGATTGTATGTCTATTCATCATATCACAGATTACACCATAATATAATCTATCCTTAATTTCTAGGTTCGTCTCCGTCCTCAGCATTCCCAGTGGCGATACAGATTGGACGTTTTTGCTGATAACAAGCGTGTATACTTCGACAGGTCGGCTCTCAGAGTTCAATACTTCCCTGGTAAGTTTAATAATTTAACCCTCGCTTAGCATAAGCACATAAGCAGTCCACTAAATTTTCCTACTGCTGGGACTCGGGGCCTTCTACCGCAAGGATAGAGTCAAGGCCATCCATCACACTGATCCAGTACGGGTTGGAGGATGACGCATGACCTCGAAAGGTTCTTTCTAGCCGGTTTCTGTACGATGTTTCACCGTTTTTAAGTTAGCGAATCAGTGGCTCAGGGTCGGCAGTCGCCATACACTCGACTAGACCAGGCGTAACTTAGTCTACTTACATAACCTTTGTATTTTCTACGGAATGCAATAAAAATATTACACAATTATTTTTCCCTGTTTGCTCTGATAAGTTTACAAGTGTACATTTTACTAAATATGATAAAGCATACAATGAGTCAGGCACCTTTGTAATGGAGATTAAATTGATGTGTCATTTAGAAGACTTATCGATGAAATGGAATGATCGTTTGAATTATATTATTTTCATAAATTAATTCGTACAAGATACTATCTATAAACCAGATCAATTTGACGCAGTTTAGATAGGTAACACTTTGATAACCTACTATTTTTACTATAATCTAAATTGGTGATTGTCGTGTCGTAGGAGTGACAGTATACCAGCCCATGTACATCCTGAATCAGTCGGAGATAGTGATCATGTTCTCATCGGGCGCCGGCGTTGAGGTGGTTGAGAACAAGGGCTTCATGTCTGCGAGGGTTTATCTCCCTTGGACGTATATGGTGAGTTACCAAAACAAACTAAGATGCTACCTGTATTCATGGCTCCTTCCTTTTTATGTTCTTCATTCCTCGTTTTGGGGAGATAAAGTTTCGGTGGAGAGCTTTATTTCCAGGGCTGAGGGCCTGAAAACTCTGCCCCAAAGGAAATAAGGTGTGAAACTTGCCCTAGCGTGAGCCATCATAATACTGTCACGCCTTCTGCGTCCCACAGGCCGCGTTTGGACTTACTCGTAGTAGATTTAGTAAGCCCCTTCTGGTTCTGATGGAACTTGTCCTTAGTCTATTGTATTTTTTTTTATATTCATGGTCCCATAACACACTTACATTTCATTTTTTTTTAGGGACAGAATTGAAAATATAAGTCTATAACAGGAATTTACAGCAGAATTTACGCGAACGCTTCGAAATATGACAAAAAAATGACACATTTCACTTAGTTCGATTTACGCATGATTTACGTGACTATGTTCCAATAATAGTTAAACTTAGAAGTTAAACATGGTAGATACATTACAATGATACCGTTAGCTATAATAATAATGTGTTTTTATTTCACGAAGGAAAAGTGTCGAACTCACTTAGGATAAGTGCAAGCAGATGATGATTAAATTAAAATAAATTTGCTATATTCTTTTTAATAAATTGAGGTAAAAGCTATATATAACTTCTTTTCTTTTTTTGTAGAACCAAACGAAGGGTCTATTCGGCAACTGGTCTCTAGATATAAATGACGACTTTACAAGACCAGATGGAACGCGGGTTACGGTGGACCTCAACAACTTCCAAGCGGCGCACAGGGACTTTGCGCAACATTGTAAGTTAATACGAACAGTCTCTAGTTCATTATTAATATAATGTAAAAATAATATGAACGTTGGAATATTTGTTGCTCAATCACGTCGGAACGCTTGAACGGATCAAGTTGAAATTTGGAACACTGAATATAATTAGGAATAACACGTAGGTACTTTATCTCGTGAAATTAAACGGGAACAGGACTGCGTGGGTAAACCTGCTAGGTGCTGCTAGTCCGTAATTTTTCTGTTTGTCACATTTTGAGTCACAATAAGTAGTTTTTTTACTTATCTATCTATCTAATACTAATTCTAATACGAAGGAACAAAGTTTCAGTGACATTTCTTAACCCAATTGTATCTTATAGGGCAACTCACCGATCGAGAGCAAAGAGACGTAGGCGTAGCGATGTTTGTAAGAGAATACGGCAGAACAGCTTCATACTACAACGACAACCAATTTATACCGAATTTCATACGAGAACCAGCCGACTTCTTACCGGCGAATCGATCACACGACGTGGCGAGGGCTATAGAACTCTGTCAGGACTCCTACCAGTGTCGATATGACTACGGTATGACGCTGAACCGAGATATGGCAGAGTTCACGAAGAATTACCTCGCGTCTATTGTAAGTATTCTAATTAAATAAACTCAATGTAAATGTACACCATTCCATTTCCAAATTAAATACAAAATTCCATTTGTAAATACAAAATTTACACATCAAATAAAATATGTTAATTAATAAGTAAGTACATATGACAAATAATGGCAGCTTAAACATTGGGCTCATGGAGTAAATATACATATATAACCCGGTTTTAGATTTTGCTATATAAAAACTCATCGATGGAGTAAAACGTTTTTTGAACGTTAACTTAATTTTATTTTAAATGCGTGGTCACTAATTCACTACACGCATCCGAATCGAATTACTTAGTGGTAATAAATCGCACCTATAAATTATTCCGTATTTAACCGTACCTATGATTTGGACTCTTCATGGTGTCCTGTTTCATGTTACCATGAAGAGTCTTATGGTTGTAAACTATAAAAAGTAGAGGACGAAAACAATAACGGGTCAAAGGCTTCTGCAATGCAAAGAAGCACTCAACGGTGTAATTACATCTACTATTTATATGACTTTTAAGTCGCTACAAAGTCATTATGTTTCTAACGTAATGCTATAATTATTTTCTCACGTAGATTTTAAGAAAATTGATGCACCACGCATGATGTCATGTTTAACCGGTTTCTGAAGAAAAAAATAATTTTAAATTACGCACCTGCTCCGAAAATGGTTGTAGTGGATTCGCGGTAGTACCTAAAATCCGCAGTTCTTCAATTAAATCTCATTAATAGTGATACTTACCTGGTACTTTTATTGTCTTGTTTCTTTCTCTTATGTGAATTTTCTGCCCATGAATATGGATAAAGTTCTTTTCCACACTTACATGAATAGTTGCGTGTACGTATGATGTTGATGAGTCTTGTCAACTATTGTTCTTTTAATTATACCTACCTAATGCATCATCCAAGGTCTTACATGGGAATTATTTAACATCTGGCCGTCGTAAATAGCCAGTCTTGAAGTGAAACTGAAGAGATTAAGTTATTCTCTATTTTTTTATTAAGATATTGTGAGTATTTAATACAAGCATCAAATGGTTGCAAATCACACAAACATTTGAGTAGTAGAGTAGTGAATTTGTGTACGAATTTTGGACATTAAAAACTTCAATAAAACCCCAAAAGTTATAAAATACAGATATTAATCTCATTCGTTTTTATAAAACTTTCTCTCATCCTTTGACTGTAATATGTATTAGTAGGTATTTACACGTTATAAAGTAATATTGTATTGAATTTCAAGGATGTGATGTTTTTCGTCATGATCATTATCAAAATTATCCTATTGTGTTTTATTTTTTCTAGACGAACATAAAAGAAGAAAACGCGAGAAGGGTTATAAGTTGTGGAATCTTAGAAACTCCTCGATTCGGAAGAAAGAGTAACTTCTTCTTCACACCTGGCACAAGAGTAAGTTATTTTATTACTAAGGATATGCCATTGCTATCTCAATTATAGGCAATTGGGCAAATGCCTTCCTAACCTCCTCTGCTGTAATTTGTCTTCAGCTGTATGTATCCTGTAGGTATTTTTCATGCGTTATTTATTTTACATATTTGTGAATTTGAAGATACTTGTATTTTCAAACTAATTAATTTCAAGTCGTAAAATTCGACTATTTTTCCTTTCATTGTTGATCTTCTCGAAATTTCTACGAATCGGAGACTGAGCCTTTTCATACAGCCAAAGAGTATTGTACAAATTGTCCCATGAGACATGTAAGAAGATTGCAAAGTGCAGAGTAATTCTCTATATATAAAAATGGTATGTTGGTTTGTGTACGCTTCAAAAACTCAAAAAGTTCTGCACCGATCGAGCTGAAATTTGAAAATGATATATAATCCGCATCAAGGATTGTTTTTATCTAATTTTCGCATTACAATGTGCCACGGCAAAGCGTGGCAGGGTACAGCTAGTAATTAATAATTATCTTCTAAGATAGCGCGCATTACGTGCGAAAATATCGTTGCTTACCATCGAGCGAATTAGTGCTCAGATACAAACGTAGATGCGAATAAACGATGTAAATCATAATACACTTATAGTAGTTTATTATTTCTATTTAGATTTTTAGATACAATAAATCAATTCATGACAGCAAGTTTAATAATCACACCTATGTTTTATATGATAACTGGATCAGAATAACACTCTACATTGTACTATGTAAAACTTTCCTTGTGTCCTTAAAGCAAGTTTTATTATTAACGACGAACCTTTGTCATTGGGTGATTCAATAGAATTCCACTAACACAATGCTTTCCTTAGGTCAACTTCGAGTGCAATCAGGACTTCATACTCATTGGCGACAAGAGACGTGTCTGCGAGGACAACGGCAGGTGGAATTTACCGGACTATGGATACACTGAGTGTTTGCGTGAGTACTTATATTTATTTATTGTATTATATTATATTATTGTTTAACAATATTAGCTAGTTTGCTATTTTTTTTTGGTTATCGTCCTATTATATTGTCATTAATTACGGGATATTTACGGTACTTCTTTTGAGGGAGTAGTAGGGAGGTAATAGGTATATAAAACTACTTCGGAATATCGGGGAATCGTTCCACAAAGCGATTACTGTAAATATTCCGCACCTACTTATTGATATTATATTATTGTACTATTGAACAAATGTCAGGGCTTCTTTCTTTTATTTCCTAGTAGTAAACTAGCAAGTTTTGATTTGTTTTTTAGTTTGTCCTAAAGAATTAATTTGACTAAATCTTCAGTTGCCTAGCGTGTGTCGTGTGTTTGATATTAAAATATTTATTACTTGTATGAAAATCGGAGTAAATTGATTTTTTATTCAAATAATTTTACTAATACATATTGTTTATTCGTTGTTATAGCTTGAGTTTCTAATGTTAGGTATACTACATGTACAGTACATGATCGTTTTTAATTTGGGTATTAAATTTAGGAAATTATAAATGTTGAAAGTTGTAATGTTGAGTGGATTCATATTTATCCTACCATTCATTTTATCTAACTTTTTTCAACGTTTTCATGATGATTCGTTACAAATAACTCCTTATTTTACATATTTATCCAAGTAACGAAAATAAATGTAGGTAGGTATGTTTTAATTAAATTTCACTCATTCTCAATATTTAACATGCAGGTAACCAAGAGTATTCTCAACGCTCTCTGTTCTTGACGTGGGGCATCATTCTGGCAGTTATTCTACCGTTAGGCCTCCTCATCTGCCTCATCTGGTTCTGGTGTTGTCACAAACCGAAGAGCGAAGGCAAAGAGGTCTTCCGCTTCCAGGACTTCCCTCGTGCCAAATCAGCATCTAGACTTAATCTCAGATCACAATCAATGGGAAATATCACGGACACTATGAAATCCTCCACACTAAGGAGTGATTCTGATATTAAACCAAAATTACCTGATACCCCTACAGAAGAAGCCCCCATGACGAGATCGGCAACTATCGGTAGGGCCGCGCCACCTCCCCCAACCGAACCTTTAGACGGCGAGAGCTCGGGCATCGGATACCCTGACTCCGGCAAAAGTGATTCGGGTAAATCGGACAAATCGAGCCTGAAAAAGCGTCGCGGATACGACAAATCTTACAGAACCAATGAACCCCTTCCTAACGCACCGGACGTAGAGTTCCCAGAGAAACCATGGGACTTGTCCGAAGAAGATTTACTTTCCATAACATCTCCCTCAGATTCTGGGTCCAATCGTGACTCTACACTGACCCGTCCCGCTAAAGACATTGAATACGTGAGTCAGCCTCGTCAAACCGGACGACGTGCTCTGCCAAGTGACTCGGGATACTCCACCAAAGACGGGTCAGAAGATCCGTACGCCAGTAACAAATACGGCAGTCAGTATAGCCCCATTCCGTCTCCTACTTACTCGGAAATTTACTCTCCGCCTCTCAGCCCTATTTCAGACATCAGCCCAAGAACTACTTACAATAGTCCTGGACTACCAGAGCCTCCGAAAAGTGCACCGGCTGATGAAATTAGGACTTTCACTATGCCTCCTCAGAGAGGCAAGTCTCAAGAAACTCTTATAGACCCCCCGTCTATAGCCGAGGTGCCGACTTTTAGCAGTCGATCTACCATGGTTTAAATCTTTTTAAGGCTGAAGTTTCCAACCCACCTAGACTTGAACAAATGATTCAATGTCCTGTCTCTTTAAAATACAGTCAAGTTCACTGCCCTTAAAATGACATTGTCTTCAGAGTAAAATTAATTAAATATAAGCTACACAATTAGATAGGCGATAGGTTTTTGCACATTTTATGTTTGTAGTCTTTATAGCAACAGTATTGTCCAGTGATTTTTCCCATTGTTATTAAATGTTTGTAAATTCTATTTAGATTAAAGATTAATTAATATATTGATGTTATTTAACGAGATCAATCGTCACGTGGAGAGGAAATTTCTGTTCCGAAGGTAGAATAACTTCCATTATGACTGTTTGGGTGTTTATAAGAAAGCAAGAAATAATTTCGATTTGCTACCACTCGTGTGGAATAGAAATTTTCTCTACGAGGTGATGCGTTTTTATTTCTGTCCTAATTTTTGAGGTTATTACTTGCTTTCTTATCTTGTGTACATAGGAAATTGAGGTCAGTCTGCAGGTGAGTGTATACATTTTTTTATTTGTTGTAGAGATAAACGGTAGGGCGTTGCGCTAGGCGATAAGCTATATCTGATAGGGACGTGATATTGTTTGTAGATTGTGGTATAATATTACTGAGTTTACTTGTAGCCCGCAGTATGCCTGTTGTACCTTTTCAAGGATATTTTAGTACTTACTTGAAATATCCATCTAACAAAATTATTTCTAAGATCTACGATCAGTAACATTAAAGTATTAATTTTCATGGTTTTTGTAACATTAAAGTAATTACAGAAAATTCATGCTTTATTTTATAAAACATTCGCTTTTTTGTACTTTTACCACAGTTTCATTCATGTCATTGAACCATTTTTACGTTAATCGTTGTGGAAGGCACTGAATTCCCCAGGATAGGACTTCCCCTGTGGGAAGTCCTAGACTAATAGAATCCAAATTAATCCTATTAATATTAGATATAAACGCTAAATTTTATAAGTATGGATGGATGGATGTTTGTTACTCTTTCACGTAAAAATTACTGAAAGGATAGGCTACTTTTTATCCCGAAAAAAAAAGCGAACGGGAACTACGTGTGTAAAACCGCAGAACACAGCTTGTATATTTATAAATTAAATGAACTCCTGAGGGACGCTTCTTAAGAGGTATATTTTAATGCATCTTCTATGATATAATTACTTATACAAAATAAATAAAAGAATCGACATTCAATGTTTAAGCAAGGGAATGTGATTAGTCCATAACCAAGGTTTTGATGAACAGGGAAACAGGAATACTCGTCCCGTACCCTTGGCGCAACATGGGGCATCATCAGCGCCATCATGGTGCCCATCGTCATCATCCTGGTCTGCATCGGTTGGCGTATTCTGGTACGACGGAAGCAGGAGGAGAAGGAAGAAAACGAGTTCATGAACATCAAGTAAGAAGTTTTTTGTTGTCTAACATGTGTAATATTGCAACACACTGTAGTGATCGGACTATTATGTAGTAGAATCTACTTGGTGGAGTATCTAACATACCCAGGCTCGGCGAGCGGGGATCACAGGGGCCATGACCCCTCCCTCCCCAAATATTAAACATTAAACTATAAATTTAAAAAATATAATTTAATAGTATACAGACTATTTTTTAACACGGGAAAACAACTGGAGCGGCAACTACGTGAGTGAAATCGTGGGGCGTTACTACTAGTCCACTACTATTATTTCTATTAGTGACCCCCCCCCCCCCAATCTAGGGCTGCGTGACCCCTCCGAAATTCGAGACTGGGACCGTGCCTAGACATACCTTTGCTCGTCTCGTCACTATTACACACACGTATTAAAAGAAAACTCTCTGACGGGTATCCGAGTATGAGCATGAGCTCAATATAGTGCTATATTGCGATTTGAACTCGTGTTCATGATAGTGCATGGTCATGGCGAGTTCTCATCCTGTGCTGTAGTGGCGTATTGCGTACGATTTTTTATTGCTCACGCCCATTTTCACCTGGAATACCTAGCTATGTATAGGATTTTTATCCCATAAAAGAGATGTCCTTACCCCTCGGATTACACCGCTGAGCGCAGCAGTCAGTACATAATTTGTATTATTGTCTTTTCTAGAACACGAGCTATCGACCCAGATGAATCTATGAAGATCAACTCGGATGACGAGAGCATTCCTTACAAGAAGGACACCGAGGACAGCCCAGAACCGACCGACCCGGTGCGCGTAGATGAGCCTTACCCTGATGCAGTCCGAGTGGCTGACCAGGCTTACCCTGACGCGGTGCGAGTGGCTGACCAAGTCAGCCCGCCGTACGCTGGAGCCCAGCCATTTACATATGGCCAGCCAGCGCCACCGCCTATGCCAGAAACAAGCGAACAAGCGCGCGGGAGACAGTGGGCTGGTGAAACTGAGATCAACTAACTATAATAAAGTCACTAACACACAATATTAAAGCGACATACCATGTTTGTTAACAACTCCAATGGCAGTTTAACCCTACATGATATTTCAGGACAATGAAAAAAAAGTGTTACAAAATCTAAAGTAGGTACTATTATTTCAATTTAAACTTTGAAATATGTATTCGCATGTTCGCAATTTAAGCTCATAATTTTTTCTTATTGGCTCCTGTGATTTTGGTCGCAATACTACGCTTTGATTAGATTTAAAGAAAAAAAAAAACAATACACATACAAAGTATTTAATAAACCATAATATCAAACAATCATCCATAAAATTTAAAAAAATATAGGATTTTTTTAAATTTTATGTTTAATAATACCTACATATAAATATGAACTTTGAAATAAAACTTCATATTATTAAGTTCTGCGATCGTGATCGCGACCCCCCGGGGTATACTGCGAAAAACGGCCTTAGCTTTCATACTGCTGTCTCTTTTCTTTTTGCTTGAAATTATGGAGACAACTATAGCAAAGCCAAAGCCGATTTAATTAGGCAGTAGAAGAACCAGAACTTTTTCGCTGAACGTTACGGGCTCAGTCGATGTCCACGTAGAGTCAAATAATCACAGGAGCAAGAGTTTGTGGTAGAAGCCCAGAGTCGCTTTAAAGTCATGTCGAAATTTAAAACTACTTAGTAGGTAGTTATTTTTACTAATACATGTAATAACTTAATTTTATTTTTGTAATTTTATGATTTAATATTAGAGAAAGCATGGTAATTTAAGCATTTTGTGTTAAAATGTTCATATTAGATAGGTAGGTTCATAAGTATCCAAATTATGTTAGTTTTAAATAACTTATTGTCTACATGCAAACTATCCCACCATGTCAGAAATTTTAAATCCATTTTTAACATTTTATTTTTACAGCATGACACGAATAAGATTTTTGTTGCTTTATTTTCGTAATTTATGTTTCGTTTCCTAGATTAAGAAATTTATTTTGATTAAATTGTAATTTCTTTACTAACCTTTGTTTTTATTTTTATAAACTTATCCCGGCTTAGGCCCATTAACGTATCTAACGTATACCTATTAAGACTACCTGGTACTAAATAAGGTCTAGTAATTTACGGCTGGTCTAGTCGGGAGAACGGCGACTGCCGATCCGGAGACCCCGGGTTCAAAACCACGCGCACCACTGTCTTTTCGGTGTCATGTGCGTAATGCCGCTAACTTAAAACGGTGAAGGAAAACATCGTGAGGAAACCGACATGTACCTACCTAGAATCTTTCGGAGGCATGTGTCATCCACAAACCCACACTGGTCCAGCCGTAACATACTAGACCAGCCGTAACTTAGCGACCAGCCGTAACTTAGCGACCAGCCGTAATTTAGCGACCAGCCGTAACTTAGCGACCAGCCGTAACTTACTAGACCAGCTGTAACTTACTAGACCAGCCGTAACTTCTAATTAATCGGTAACTAGCGGTGAATCGATTTAGGTAATTTTTTTGTTTGGTAAATAATAGAGGTGGTCTCATATAGGTACATTTTATAGAAATCGGTGTAGCTGTTTTTGTGTCGTGTTTTAGACGACGCGGCGTATTATCTAAAAGGTAGTAGTGATTAATTCTTATGAAATTAGGTCGAGTGGCCGAATTCAATTTTAAATTGAAATAGGTTTTGGTTTTTTCGGAGAAAATAAATTATCTTTATTATATATGTAGCTAGAGCCCAAAAGGGATTGACGACAAACAACAGACAAATTCACTTTGTAAAAGAAGGCTCAACTTCAAACTCCAGGAACAAGCCTTACTCAATCCTGGGTACAGCACCTGATTGGACTATTTTAATGGACACGTATGAAAAGCACTACAAAATCCCAGAGGATGTGGGTGTTTCGTCATCCAGACCGGACATTTTCCTTTTTTCTAGAGCTACGAAACGCATAGTCCTTGTAGAACTTACCGTACCGTGGGAAACTAATATACCTAAAGACCACGCGATGAAACAAAATAAGTATTACGACCTCCTAAACGAATTAACAAAAAACGGCTATGTAGTTAGTTTATACGCTGTAGAAGTGGGAGCGAGAGGTATACCAGCAAAATCTCTCTATAACCTACTGAAAGACCTTGGCTTATCCAGAAGTGCAGTAAGTTCTATACTAGAACGTGTATCTAAAGCTGCACTAGTAGGCTCATATCAGATTTGGCTGGGCAGGGAGAGAAAAACGAGTGGTGAAGGTGAGTGTTGATGTACGTCAGAAAGGGGCCCCTTAAACCTACGCCCGAGTCACAAGTCTCGGGAACTACTCGAGTTTTTCTCTCTCTGCCACACGATGGACCCGGCATCCGCACGGTGAATCCATGGAATGCTAAGAAAATCGTCTCAGTACCATATACTATGCTTCTACTGTGTGCTGTAAGCGAAGGCTGCAGCTGATGAAGTAAATATGGCATCATCACAGTTAACGTTGCGCACTCTAGCATCTAGCTCTATGTTCCATCAGTCCACCATAGACAGCATCATCGCTTTTTACCTGGCGTGATCAGGCACGGTCCGAAGCTGGGGTCACGGGGTATATGTGACCCCCAAAACAGCAAACGTTACATTAAAAACATCAAAAATTCTTAGGTATACAAACTATTTTTTTACGTGGGAAAACAACTGGAACGACTACTAGGCAGGTAAAGGTGTGGGGTGCTATTAGTAAAGTCTATTTTACTAGACATGTTGTATTACTACTGGTGACCCCCCAAAATTTGAGGCTGGGACCGCGCCTGGGCGAATTAGACATAAAACAAACTTCTGTATCTTGTGTTCTGTGGGCGTCAGTGGTTTCACTTTTGGCCAACAAATGCCAATAGGCCACTCTAGGTACAAATAAGTTGGTGGTAGTGTTCATCAGCTCAAATCCATCCATCAACACGGCCAATAAACGAAAATTTCCATACCTACCTGAAAAAAATTCTGCACTCCTCACTACAGTGACATTTCATAGCATATGACAGTTTGACTTATGACAGTGATATTAGTGACTTATAAATTACAACTTTGCACTTCACTTTGTTTGTTTTGATTTGTACATTTTTCAATTTTGAAAGTAATTAAAATGATGAATAAAAATTAAAAATTCCAATACTTACAACACATAGACGATCATTATCAAATGATTCTTACAGGTTAATTCAGTACTAGTTACAATTATGGTCTGAAAAATATGTGTTCAACCGGTGTCAATTGAGGCCTATCAATTTATGGTGGTCGCCTATCACCATCAATTAAATAATTATCGGAGAATGAATATGCGGTCGCGAAATGTTTTATCCTGTTTATTTCTTCGACCTTGGCTAGGCGTTCCTCTTGGAATATGGGTGGCCCTCTCTGTGGTGTACTATTGGTGGTTGATTTCCCGGATCAATTTGCTGGAGGTACAAAACAGAATGTACAAAGCCCAGGCACAGTCGAAATTATCTCAAACAGCCATGAGAAGGATGCTGATCCACTCTGGGACAACTTATCAGGTTCCTGTGGTAAGTTTCATCATTTTGTTCAGTCCATTTCAAGGCATACCTACATAAAATGTTGTACTTTTCACTTCTTTTCCTTCTAACTTTTGAATCCTCGACATAAAAAAGAATGCTATAATATTGACCTGTTTGTCTGTCTGTTAGAGGCATTGTATTTCACACAAATAGTTATGTAAATATACAATAAATTCTGCAATAAAGTGCAATAGAGATTGTGCAATAAAGTGATTATTACATCATTTGATTTGTTCATATAACTGTTGGATAGATTGCAGCCCTTGTATTTACTGTTCCACCTTCTTATAAAACAAATTGTCCTTGTATTTTCCTTTTTCGTATGCCTTCAACTTGCTTGTCCCTGCCCAATAGCAGTTTGGAGTTGTTTAAAGTTGCATCATTGTAATATGATTAATTAGTTCAACTAATTAGTCTTACTATTAACTAATTTAGGTCATAGTAAGTATGGTTGTAGAACAGGAGGTTGTGAGTTCAATTCCCACCCAGTGCAAATCTTTGTGTGATGAATACTAATATATTTGTATTCAGCACATTTGTATCTGGTAGTTGTTATGTATCATAAGTATGCATTTGCTATTATTAGACTACAGGCCCGTGAACAAAATTTATGGGTCATATGATACAGCAGGATGATAGAAGGGTATAAAATAATAATATTTAGCACTATGCCACATCAGCATTTGAAAGCTGTCCAACTGAGTGCAAATTGAAGAGGGGGGGCTCCAACCCTCACTCTTTCCTTCTTGTCGCATAATTTTTGTACGGCATTGCGAAATAATGGATTAGTACAGGTACTGAAATTACAGGTACCCCTCTTCAATTTGCACTTAGTTGGACAGCTTTCAAATAAATAGTGCTGAATATTATTATTTGAAACCATTCTATCATCCTACATATCTATCTCCTGCTGTATCATATGACCCATAAATTTTGTTCACGGGTCTGTACTCTATATGTAAGTATGGCACCAGCTATCTGGCTCTCATAATACAAGCTATGCTTAGTTTGATTATAGATACTGTTATATGAGGAATTTCTAGCAATATTGCTCCAGCAATCTCTTCAGAATGTGATAGGAGATAATTTATAATTCTTGCAGTGGGGTAAAAATATCTGAAGGTTTATAATAAAGTGGAATACTTTTAAGCATTTTCCATCAGCATTTTAAGTGAATAGAAAAACGCATACAGTTTCACCAAAATGTCCTTTTCCAGCAATGATTTTCAATTATTCAAGCTGCGTGCTACTATAGTTCAATGGAAAAAAACACTATAACACTATAGAGTTTAGGAAGAAATTGAAAACTGGAAAAAACAAATAAGAAGAAAATTTTACTATTGTGATATCTTTATTTATAATATTTGATGGCTTCACAAAGAATAACCAGTATTAATGAAAACCAAATAAATAACAAAATTTAAAACACAAAATTATCATAAACTATAAGCAGATAGCTCGACTGGCCTAGTGGATTAGTTGGTACTAAGTCTGTCTACATAGCCGTGGGTTGTGGGTTTGATTCCCACCCTGGGGAAAATATTTGTGTGAAAATTACAAACAGTTTTTGTTCTGTTTCTAGATTTTTCTGTCAGTATGTATTTATGACTATATAAGTATTAATATCAGCTATCTGGCTCTCTTCTGGCTTTGCTTAAATTGGGGCTAAATGGTGTTGTGTTGATTTGTCCACCATCATCATCTTCTACAGCCTTCTTTACCCCACTGCTGGATATAAGCCTCTCTTTTGTCTTGCTATATTTGGTCCTGTGCCAATTGAGTCTAGGTTTGACCCACGATAAAGATGATATCGTCCACCAATGTCTATTTATTTATGAATAGCAGGCAAATAAAGTGACCTCACTCTATGTTCTTTCTGATTTCTAGATTGTGGCAGCACATTTTAGCCTTTAGTCCACCAGCATTAAAACACAATGTTTAATAAACAGCTAATAGATTCCAGATGCAGCGGGTACTCTGTGTGAAACTATCCACATAGCCCTCGTCTGCATGAACAAGTGCACTCAGCACTTCACTTCCGATGCTGAAGTCTCTGCTCCACCACCGAGAGAACCCGCTACACTTCCACATGGTGGTAGATAGATCTTCACAGCAGACCATCACTAAACTGTTTGAATCGTGGGACCTGCCAGATGGTATGAAAAATTACTAAATAATACTGCATGTTTATTTTATCTGTTTGAAATCACTTATTGAAATACTAGAATAATACACAAATTATAGGAAAAACAGTAAAACTAGTGAAACAACTGGCGGCCTCATCACTGAAAGCGATTTTTTCCTGGCAACCTTGGGGCGGTGAAGCTAGGAAAACTCAAAGCGTGGTCACACATGGCTGCTTTTTAACCCCCGACAAAAAAAAGGGGTGTTATAAGTTTGACGTCGATGTCTGTCTGTCTGTCTGTCTGTCGGTCTGTCTGTCTGTCTGTCTGTCTGTCTGTCTGTGTGTGTGTCTGTCTGTGGCACCGTAGAGCTCAAACGGATGGGCCGATTTCGATGCGGTTTTTTTTATTTGAAAGTTAATATCCGTGCGGGTGTTCTTAGCTATGTTTGGTTAATATCGATTCAAAATGGCCGCCTCCACAAAATGGCGGACAAAATATTTCTTCACAACCTACCTTAATATGGGTATCAAATGAAAGGGCTTGACTAGTAGAGTACTAAACACTATAACAAATTTCAAATCCAAAATGGCCGCCACCACAAAATGGCGAATTATATAATATTTTTCACTACTGCCTCAATATGGGTATCAAATGAAAGGGCTTGATTAGTAGAATACTTTGCACTATGACAAATTTCAAATCCAAGATGGCCGCTACCACAAAATGGCGAATTACATTTCCTTTTTTCACAATTCCCTTAATATAGGTATCAAATGAAAGGGCTTGACTAGTAGAATGTTCTACAGATAACAAATCTAAGGTAGTCGGGGGTTAATCAAAATTTTTAATTTTGTTCTTGTTTCGGTAAATATCGGGAGGGGGTACAACGCGAGTAATACCCAGTACTGCTAGGAATAAATTAATATTATTAAGAGCCTGAAACGTTCCAATGCTGGGCAAAGGCCTCCCTACCCTCTTTCCATTTGTCTCTATCCTGAGCTAGTGTATACCAATCCTTGAAATGTTTGTCGAGGTCATCCCGCTATCGCTTAGTTGGTCTACCGCAACGTCGTTTGCGATCTGGCTTCCATTGGTGATTTTGGCCCAAAGATCATCCGGCATGCGGCAGACGTGTCCAGCCCAATTCCATTTCTAACTACCTGAGTCACAGCTTTTGGAGTCACATCGGTATAGGAATAAATAAATCTATAAAATTAGGATAAATGTAAATCATCAAAATATATGTGTGTGCTCAAATTTTCAACTACACCAAATTGCACAATTCTTTTACTGTGGTTATTATTATCAAGAGAGGCAAAATGGTCAAGTAACAAAGCCTATTTTTCACATACACAGTGAAATATAGTTTATAGATGACTTTAATTATGATCTTTATTTCCTTACAGTAAAATACACATGCTACGACGCGCAAAACCGACTCGCATCGATCAGGTGGATTCCAAACAGCCACTACTCGGGTATATATGCACTGGTGAAGCTCCTCTTCCCGTCCATACTCCCAGAGACCTTGAACCAGGTCATCGTACTGGACTCCGATCTCACCTTCATGTGCGACGTGGCCGAACTGTGGACGCTGTTCAGGAACATGACTAAAGAACAGGTAACCTATAGGTTGGCTTGAGTGTTACATTGTTTGATTTTTAAAATACAAGCAAATAGTAGTAATTGATGTTAAAAAACGAATCTTAATATAATTAGTAGGCATGGAGATAAAACATCTTATATCTCTGATGACAAATGCAGTGCAGTGCTCTCTGATGATAAATACGAACTATGCTATGCATAAATATTAAACGTGAAATGTTAATGCACTCACTTAAAAATCCCGTAATGCTAATGCACAAATAATGAAAAGAAAACTTTTTTGTCAAAGGCAGTTCATTATATTTGTATGGCTATGATTTTTCTTGTTTTTCTATTATATGGTTTTATATTTTCTTCCCAGCTAATAGGCCTGGTGGAGAACGAAAGCGATTGGTACCTAAGCGAAGACGCGTTGCGTTGGCCGGCGCTCGGCCGAGGGTACAACACGGGAGTCATGCTGCTAGACCTCCACAAGATGAGGGCCAAGGACTGGCCGGGGCTCTGGCATAAGGCACTCATTGAGAATATTGTGGCTTTGAAACATACCATGCTGGCTGATCAGGTTAGTTATACTTACCTTGGCCAAAGTTACACTCTATTTTTACGACGAAACATTGATTAAGATAATTTGCAATACGATAACTCCTGGACGTCTACTCTCTTTTTACGAATAACGTAATTTCGAAATAAACTGGCGACTTTCCTACTCCGGTTCTTCTTCTTCTTTCTTCTTCGTTTCGTCTGATCGAACATTGTTTGACGTTTAGAACATTTAAGCGGACGAAACGACGGATGAAGTAGAACCGGAGTATGAAAGTCGCGAGTTTATTTCGATGTTTTTTTACACAGCAACGACAACAATTAAGCCGTTTTTATACAATAGAAGACAGGTAGATAGGTTATATAATACAAGTATAATTTTACAACTATTATTTATGAGTCCCAGTCCCAAAAATAACATCCATATTCACGATCCACAACTTAAGCTTAGTGGCCAGACTCACTGATCCACAAGGGCTTCAATATTCTATTTTGTATTCCAGGATGTAATCAATGCAGTCATCAAAAACGATCCAGAAATTGTGTATAATGTGAGCTGCCAGTACAACGTGCAGATGTCTACGTTAACCTTAGCTAAGAATTGTTACGGAGAAGAAGTGAATAATGTTAAGGTAGGTGGTAACATATCAGACCACTACATGTTTCGTGGTCTTCCCTACCGGCGGCAACCCAGGTAACTAGAACTAACGCCTAAACTAAAAGTGTCTTAGGCCGATTTTAGTATCACGCACCGTTGGCGCTGATAGCTCAGTGCGTAGTTCACCGGCGCTGAGGCTCCGCGTGGCTCGTTTCAGTATCGTACTGTCCGCCTTACTTACGACGACAAAAAATGCAAAGTGTATTAATTACTGCTGCTTTGTACTACTTATCCCATAAAAATCTAATGTTTGAAGGTTCCATGTACATGGTACATCCATTGGTGGAGTACAGAGTTGTTGCAGTAAACTTTATCTTGTTGTATGGCACGTTGATGACTGCGAAAATAAATTCTTTGATTACTTTCGGATATCAATTAGAACTTACGAATTACTGGCAAAGATACAGGATAAACTGGTCCATTGCAGCTTACGACGCGTGCCTATACCACGCGATCCGCCATGACTGTACACGCTGACGACGTCCACTCCGCTCGACACTAGAACGCTCACTGAAAGCGCCGCGTAGCTGTCGGCGCTGACGATCACACGAGTCCACACGAGAACACACGAGTGGCGTGGTGTACAGTCGTGACGCGTACGGCAGCGTAGCTATTAGCGCTAACCACCGCGCTTATAACTACGCGAAAACGCTTCCTCGAAGTTCATATATCTCGGCCATCAGCGCCGACGATGCGCGTGCGGTCAGCGTGATACTAAAATCAGCCTTAAGCCCTTACACTTGGCTTAATTTAGTGACTGTATTCAAAAGCAAGTTAAAAGAAAGCAATCCTTGCTGCCGAATTCAGTATGATTAGCTTACTGAATGCTATTAAACTTCACTGAATTCAGTAGCGCCTACAGACAGTCGGTTAAATTTAGCCTAGTGTAACAAGCTCTCACTGAAGTGTAACAAGCTCTCAGTGAAACTGGAAAGCGTGGCCATGGTCATATAGAAATGTGTCAGCATTCCTATATGACCATATATTATGTCATATAGAAACGGTCATATAGAAATGCTGACGCATTTCTATATGACCATGACCTCGCCTTCCAGTTGCACCCGCGTCGTTTCCAAAGTGAGCTATGGATTTCTGAGTAATAAGTTTTCACTTCTATCGGCAGTTCCTATGACTGCCATTTTTTTTTGTGTACTAAAATCGCTTACGTTTGGCTTACTACTACGAGTAACAGATACTTGAATATGGTCCGTGATCACTACGAATATGGTTCGTCGCGAACCTTATTCATAGCGTATAAGTAGTTTAACATCGTTTAACATCAGGCGAGATGTCAAGTATAAACCTATAAAAGTAAAAAAAAAACGTTTTGATGTTGTCTTTTTATTGTTCTGTTCTTAATGTTACTTTTCCTGTTGTTTCTTAGAAGAAATTACACCCTGCTGGCTGTTATTGCAGTGTTCGCTGATTCATTTATTTAACAGGTCGATATAGTAATCCTTTCCCCATGTTTTACCCTCAGATAATCCACTGGAACTCGCCGCAAAAGTACGAGATAAAGATTCGAGACGCGGACTATTTCCGCAGCGTTCATCAATCCTACGTCAACTTCGACGGGAACCTGCTGAGGGAGAAACTACACCATTGCTACCAAACAGAACCTGTCATTTACAAGGTAATCATATGGTCATACTAAAGTAGTACAAATACAAATACAAAAATCTTTATTGCTGTTTGCAGGTAAGATAAGATGATACAAAACATTTAAATAATTGACCCATACAAACTGGCCTCTTCTTCTAGAGGCATGCAATATGTCTGGCAACGCAGTTTCCATTGGTCTGAATTTATACAATGATAATAATAGTCAGCTGATAGTCTTCTTCTTCTTTTTTCGTTTTTAACTTTTAATCGGTTGTATCATGTATGTCATCTGATTCATCATGTATTAATTTCTGGCTTCATGGTAGTTTGTAAGAAGCTGAAAATAAGGTCTAAAGTCAAACGGAACAGCGCAGCGCTCGGACGCCTCTTGGTGTATTATGGGAGTCCGGTCTGTATTTAAGAACCAGAGCAACCGGGGCCTCCACTATAGAAGTGCTGCCACAAGGGACTTTGATAAAAATATCTTTCTATCCTACTAATATTATAAATGCGAAAGTATGGATATTTGCATCTCAATCACGTCGAAGCGAATGGGGCTGAAATTAGGAACATAGATTTTACTCTGGAATAATACAGAGGCTACTTTTCACAGAAAATTGAAGGGAGCAAGAACTACACACGAAAAACCGCGGTGTGTTGCTTGTCCTATAAATAACACATAATCTACTTTTTATCATGGGAAAATATAGACATAGAATAGAAATAGAAATATTTATTTACCAAAAACATTGTACATATACAGAAAAGTAATCAAATTAAGTACTTAGGTATAAAACGATGCTTATAATAAGTTATAAGAGGTACAATTTAAATTGCTCTGTACAGAACAGCTATTAATTACTCTGTGAACCCCAAACTAGGCAAAGCCTGTATCTTGGGGCTCAAGTGCGAGTTTGCTAAGGTATTACATTCCAATTCACATTCACTTAAATATATTTATAACACGTACAATTATACACAATAAATATAATAAATAATTATACACAAATTAACATAACATAATAGTATTTAATTGGATAACGGGACACTCACGTATATACGGTCGGTCAATCCGACTCGAGTTTCGGCCGCGTCCGGCGGCCTTTTTCAAGGCGAGTGCACAAGCGCGGTGGCTGCCCGTTTGGCACTGAAACGCGGCCGAAACTCGAGTCGGATTGACCGACCGTATATACGTGAGTGTCCCGTTATCCAATTAAATATGTGTATCAACCACGTTAATTTTAATACTAAAATAACGTAATAGTGTTACCTGTTACAAATAACACTTCTCGAAACTAACAATTTTTGTTACGCTTTATACACACCGTGGATAAGTTCTTCAGTCTCATCATACGACAATCGCAAAAGGTAGTCCCCGAGTTTAAACTTAAATGCGTGTTTAAATAACGGGAGCTATGCTAGTAAAATGTAAATGCGTTGCTAGTACTAAATTCTCGTGTTGAATGTTCTCCAGATGAACTACTCGGACCTGTGTATCAGCTTCCGCGCGGCGCAGCGAGTCAAGCTACGCACGCACCTCTACTACATGGACTATAGCTACGACAGCGCCGACAACTTCGACGTCACTCTGGTCATACAGCTGTCCATGGACAGACTGCAGTTCTTGGAGAGGCTCGTGCAGTACTGGGAAGGTAAGCGTGAAAGTTACGGCTGGCTTAGAAGTTACGGCTGGTTTAAAAGTTACGCCTGGTCTAGTAGAAGTTATGCCTGGTGTCAAAGTTACGGCTGATCTAGAAGTTTCGGCTACGGCTGCTTCGCGGTGCAGCGAGTGAAGTTACGAACGCACTTCTACTACATGGACCATAGCTACGACAGCGCCGACAACTTCGACGTCACTCTGGTCATACAGCTGTCAATGGACAGTGCTTGGAGGATGCAGTTCTTGGAGAGGCTCGTGCAATACTGGGAAGGTAAGCGTGAAAGTTACGGCTGGTTTAGAAGTTACGCCTGGTCTAGTAGAAGTTATGCCTGGTGTCAAAGTTACGGCTGATCTAGAAGTTTCGGCTACGGCTGCTTCGCGGTGCAGCGAGTGAAGTTACGAACGCACTTCTACTACATGGACCATAGCTACGACAGCGCCGACGACTTCGACGTTACTCTGGTCATACAGCTGTCGATGGAACCGACTGCAGTTCTTGGAGAGGCTCGTGCAGTACTGGGAAGGTAAGCGTTACAGTGTTCATATATTACTGAGTTCCGGTTTGAAGGGCAATATTTCTAGTGAAATTACAAAAGATAAATAATTTTATATCTCAAGAAACGATCAACGATTAAAAATACATATTAGTATTAAAAACGTGTGCCATCAAAGAAACTTTTATCGGATATTTCCCTATTTCTATTTAATGTGTGTTTATTATGGCAATCTCAAAAATTATAGGGATAACTCATCTCATAAATCCGGATTTGTTATAAATCCATCCAATCCCGTTCTTATTCGGTGTGACAATAGATGCAAATTTGAATTGGAAGCCACATATATCTAAAATAAATAAATACATACATTCTCTATACATATTAACAAATGTGTCCTCTAAGAAAATAGCTATCAACGCATATTATGGGTACATTTATCCTCTTTTAAACTATGGAATTATTTTTTGGGGTAATTCCACTAAAGTAGAAACAACATTTGTATTGCAAAAGAAATGTATTAGAGCTATATTCAACTTAAGTGGGACAGATACCCTCCGTAATATTTTCAAAGAATTCAAGTTTTTGACACTTACTTGTATTTACATTTATGAAATTTGCTTGTTCGTCAAACTAAATCGGAGTGACTACTTTAACTCCTCATGTAGAGCTGATATAACACGTGCTAAATACAAAATAATATTTCTGTTCCTCAAGCAAACAATTCTTTATATTATAAGAACTCATATTTTACCGCTATCAAAATATTTAATAGCTTACCTTCAAACATCAAGAACTTGAACAATTCTCGGTTTAAGAGGGAATTAAAAAACTGGCTATTAGTGAAAGGATTTTATAACTTAAAAGAATATTTTAACCATGAAAATGACGAATATTTATTATTTTAAAATATTATTGCTATTTCATGTTTTTTTTTTTAATTTGTTTTTTTGTTTTAGTGTTAATTTTCAATTGATAGCATTATATAAGTAGGTAAGTTATAATAAGGTTAGATTTTTTAAATGTTATAGGTTTTTTTAGGTAAGCTTAAGCACTTACACATTTTATTATTCTTACTTGTATTGTAACTAAATTACTTGTTATAAATTAGTACTTTGTCACTATGTGACACATATTGCACGTCCGTAATTGGGCACACTGTTTATACATTTAAGCTACTACTATAAGATCTTTGTAAACACAGTATAGCAATAAATAAATTCTTATTCTTATTCTATTCCTGCTAATATTACAATTCCTCTCAAATGTATGTAAAATCAAAATAATACAATTAGGTACATGTCAAATCAAAATAGTATTAAAAGTACGAGTCCACAAAGTCATTAACTAAAACAACGAACCTGGTGCAAATGTGCCCAAAACGCTGGCTGCGTTGCCTTGCTGAATAGCGGATAGCTATCCTTTGTCTCAGGAACGAGCCAGAGCGGGAATCACTACTTGATTCAACTTCACCTCATGTTCACTTTAGTTTGGTTTGGTCACCACTCAAATTTGATTTATTGTATGGTGTTGATGTCATCAATATAAATCAATGGATGTGCCCTCCCAAACTTCAGCAGCACGGAATTACGTTATCGTTGTGAAAGGTAGGCTCACTCTTTCCGTTTTAGTCGATCGTAGGAAGCGGTGAACGCCGGACGTTCATACCTATTGCTATTCGTGGTCAACAACCAAAATAAGTAGAACCGCAACATACCTCGCCGCTAGCGATTCTAGGGGTCAAGTAGATTGGTAGCTGTAAACCACTCACGCTACACACAGAGACGCAATTTGTTAACATTTTGAAGGTGCTCAGGGCACATCTATAGATTTATATCGATGATGTTGATGTATGCTTCAGGGCCAATAAGCGCAGCGATCTACCTATCCGACTGCGAGGTGCCCGCCCTGAGGAGCTTCATCCGGGACTGGTCGGACACGCTGAGCGCGCGCCGGAATATCGGGTACCATCTTGTCTACAAGCACGACGATGTAAGTAATTCCTATTATAAATGTGAAAGAATGTGTTTTTTACCATCGTTTCTGTTTTGTGATCAATAGCGGTTTTTTTTTTAAATAAGACTGACGAGACGAACAGTGCATGTGCCTGATGGTAAGCTACATGCCTGCCACATGACAGCACAGTGACACGCAGCTATTGGAACATCAAGAGTCCAACATTACCTATCGCTGGACTGCGCTCGTCACCCAGAGATCTAAAATGTTATATCTCTAAGCCCTGTAATTTCTCTGGAAACATTGCCCTTCAAACCGGAACGTAGTCATGTTTGCGCATTGCGCTTGGCGGTAGAATAACTGGCAAAGGTAGCAAAGGTACTTCCCCAGGCGGACTCTGCCAAGAGTCCTACCACTACAAGACTACTACTACCGTTTGTTTTTCATTCATTATTCGGTCGGTTGCCAGCATAAAACCAGTGTAAACTGTATTAGGGCCAGGCTAAAAAAAATCGTTTCCGAAAAATAAGGCCGTCTTTCTCTGCTTATCTGTTTTTGTGATGTAAACAAAAAGAGTACCTACTTACCTATCTAAGGGAACACCCGCACTTACGGACTTGATGATCTTATGAAAGAAGACTGCTGTGGGAACATAAAGTAGGTACTGTGTTTCGGTTTGAAGGGCAATGTTTTCTGAAGAAGTTGCTTACCATCAGGCACATATCCTACTCGTCTTGTCACTATAAGTATACTGTAAAAAAGGGGCGGTTAATCCTAATTAATCTTATTTAAATACAATATTTTGTTCCACAGCTGCATTACCCCGTGAATCATCTACGTAACGTGGCTCTGTCCGAGGCGCCCACTCCCTACGTGTTCCTAATGGACGCCGACTTCGTCCCGATGCGGGGGCTGTACCCTCATCTCCGAGCCGCGCTCAAACTAGTCAACCCTTACCCTATGAAGAAGGTAAGTCTATTTTGTTAAGTTACTCTGTGAAGAAGGTAAGCTTACTTTGTGAATAAGGTAAGCAAATAATAGATCAGGTAAGCTTATAATAGTCAGGTAAGCTAATAAATAAGCTTACCTTGTGAATAAGGTAAGCTTATTAGCTATTCTATTAACTTTAACTACTGGGTGTTTTATGAAGAATGTAAATTTACTGGGTTTTTTTTTTTACATTTGGAATATAGGAAGACTTACATATTACGTAAATTTGTTCTTAATAACTCTGTCTAAAACTATTTGTGGCTCTGTCCGATGCGGACACTCCTTACGTGTTCCTAATGTACGTTGACTTTGTCCCTATGCGAGACCTGTACGCACATCTGCAAACCCATCCCAAACTAGTCAACCCTTACCCTATGAAGAAGGCTAGTCTATTTTGTTAGATTACTCTGTGAAGAGGGTAAGCTTAGTCTGTTAGCTTACCTTGTGAATAGGGTAAGTTTACTTTATTAGGTGCTTTGAAACGAATGTATGTTTATTTTATGATGAAGATAAAGTATCGTTACTCTACAAATAAGCTAAGTTTATTCCGTTAGGTTTATTATTGAAAATATAATTAATATAAGGTACTTTTAGGTTACGCTGCGAAAAAGTTTGTTTCGTTAATCTCATTATCTTTGAATAAGTAAGGCTACCTCTATTGCATGATTTGTGAGCAATGTAATCATACTTTAATGTTTTTTCATGATATGTTTGTACTTGACCGCCAGTACATATGTAAGTACAGGCGCCTGATGTTAACTGGAAATGTGGTTCATGATGATCCCAATTCAAAGTTAGGTAGGTACATCGCAATGATAGTGTTGTAAAAGTAAATACATTTTTCTGAAACTGATTTAATTATTATTACTAAATTTACAGTGCCTAGTAGTGCCTGCGTTCGAGACGCAACGTTACCGCGCGACCCCGCCGAAGAACAAGCAAGCTTTGCTGGCTCGACTGGTGGGGCACGCGCCCGGGGGCGACGTGGGAGCCTTCCGGGCGAGGGAGTGGGCGCGGGGGCACCGCCCCACCAACTACTCGCGCTGGGTCACCGCCGCCGAGCCCTATGAGGTAACTCTATAATACCTATTTATATCTAAACCAACAAATATCTATATTACCAACTGCCAGCCTTTCCCAACTTTATTTCATCATAATAATGTAGCATGTAGTTATATGAAGAAGATAAATGTACTTTGTTAGGTTACTCTGCAAAGAAGATAAATCTGCTTTGTTGAGTCATTCTATAAAGAAATTAAGACATTTGTTTAGGTTATTCTACGAAGAAGGTTAGACTATCTTGTTGAGTTACTCTGTGAAGAAGGTAAGACTATTTTGTTAGGTTACTCTGTGAAGAAGGTAAATCTGCTTTGTTGGGTCACTATGAAAAAGATATTATTGGATGGATGTACTATTGGATATACTGTTGGATGATTTGGGAGAAATGTGAATTTACCCTATTTTTAAGCCTAAAGCGGTGCGCGTCTTTTATAGTGACCAAATGTAAAAGCACGATAAGTATGTGTGCGTGAAAACAAATATCGTCAGCCGTCCGCCTGTAATTCTAACACACATATAACACACTTCGCTCGCGTCACGACTATGAAACACATCTGACTCAAGAAATTCTTTATTTGGTACTTTAAAATGTGACTAGGTTAGATTACTTTTGCCGACGCTATTTTGACAGCTTGGAGAGTTTCGGCGCTAGGTGGCAGAAAGTAAAACCAAATTGAAATGAACAGGCTTGGCAAGTAATGAAATGATCTCTTTCAAGGAGCGCACTCGTCTTGGGTACGCACCTTGAAAGAGGCCGCCAAATGCGGTTGAAATTTAGTAGAATTAATTGCATTGACTATATAATATTATCGTACATGTGCTAACGTTACTAATTAAAACTAATTTATTCGTAGGTAGAATGGCAATCAGACTACGAGCCGTACATAGTGGTGCACAGGACGGTTCCAAAATACGACACACGATTCTCAGGGTTTGGATGGAATAAGGTAAGTTAGAACTCTAACTCTAAAACAATATTTTTGACATAAATCATCCGTCTATCAGATTTTGAAAAAGGTACATGTATATTTGGACTTCACCCCGGACATGGTCAAGATGTGGCTAGTTAGGTGTTTCAAAATGTTTATGAACTATATTATTTATCTACTGTTTTAAAGGATGTTAGTTTTAAGTTCAGATTTGTTGGCTTAATTCCTTTTATATGTTATCTCTAATATAATCATATTATTATCAAACCACTGTATTTTAACAAAACTCGTTTCTAGGCCCGCATAGTTTGAAATGTAATACAGTTCTGTATAGTATACTTTAATGTTATAATACTTATGTCTTTATAACATTCTGTTTTGTGTGCTCATTGAATCTATACTAATATTATAAAGCTGAAGAGTTTGTTTGTTTGAACGCTAGGATCTCGGGAAGCACTGGTCCGCATTGAACAATCTGCTCCTACAACTGTATGACAACCATGCTCCTTTACATGCAGTAAAAATAAAGCATCTTCCGGCACCTTGGTTAACTGATGACATAAAGAAGCTGATACATCTTAAAGCATTGGCCAAATCTAAAGTCCATAACAACCCTTGTGATCATAACAAAGAGAAATTTCATCAACTTCGGAATCGCTGTAATAGAGTGTGCAGGGACGCGCAACGCCAACATATCCATAAATCTGTTGAGAACGGTGATCCAGCCAAAGTCTGGAGATTCCTCCGTACATTGGGTGTTGGTAAGTCACAGCAAAATCTTAACCCTCAGAGTATTGATCTTAACGCCCTTAATCAACATTTCTCTTCGTCGTCACATATTGATGCAAATGACAAACGTGCTACTATCAATCACCTCTCGTCTCTTCCAACACCTAATTACGCTCCTTTTGTTATTCATCAATTTGCCGCTTGTGATGTTAAGAAAACGATCCTATCCATTTCCTCTAATGCGGTCGGCAGTGATAGCATTAGCCGTAACATGATCCTTCCAATCCTTGATGAAATCCTACCCATTTTGTGCCATCTCCTTAACGCCTCTGTGTCATTGACATCTGTACCGTCTTCCTGGAAAGAAGCTCAAATTGTACCCATTCCCAAAAAAACTAATCCCATCTCTCCATCTGAATTTCGCCCAATATCCGTTCTCCCTTTCCTCTCTAAAGTTCTCGAACGTCTGATCCACTCCCAACTTAGCTTCTTTCTAAACTGCAATAACCTTCTTAATCCCTTGCAATCTGGTTTCCGTCCCGGCCATAGTACTACTACTGCTCTTGTTAAGATATCTGATGATATTAGGCTGGGAATGGACAACAGAAAGCTTACTGTCCTCACCCTGCTCGATTTCAGCAATGCTTTTAACACTGTTGATTTCGATATTCTCCTGGCATTGCTACGTTCGATTAACATATCTCCAACGGCAATTGATTGGTTTCGTAGTTACCTGCAGGGTCGCCGGCAGCGTGTTCATATAGAAGACAGCTTTTCTTCTTGGTGTGAAACGCGTTCGGGTGTCCCTCAGGGTGGCGTTCTTTCTCCTATACTTTTTGCTTTATTCATAAATTCAGTCACATCTCTCATTTCTTCTTCCTACCACCTCTATGCTGACGATCTCCAAGTTTATGCACAAGCCTCACTTGACAATCTAGATGATGCTATTAAGTTGGTAAACGATGATTTGCGCCGCATTGAAAATGGAGTAGGTCTTTCGGTCTCACTGTCAATCCCTCGAAAACTCAGGCCATAATTATTGGAAGCTCGCGGCTTATATCGAGAGTCGATTATGGCACTACTACTAAAGTTATATTCGGTGGCGTGACAGTACCATTTAGCGCAGAAGTAAAAAATCTTGGCATTATTTTCGATAGTTGTTTTACTTGGGATCCACAAATTCGATCAATAAAACGCAAAATATATGCCTCAGCAGCATCACTTCGAAGAATTCGAAACTTTTTGCCTACAGCCACCAAAGTTGCGTTAGTACAATCCCTCCTTCTTCCCATCCTTGACTACGCTGACGTCTGCTACCTGGACCTTAGACGGGACCAATTCGATATGCTCGAGCGTCTTCAAAACTTTTGTATTAGGCTTATTTTTGGTCTCCGAAAATATGACCATGTTTCTCTTTTCCGATCTAAGCTCGAGTGGCTCCCTATCAGTTTACGTCGGGATACTCACATCCTATCACTTTTATATAACACACTTTTCACCCCCTCTTCCCCTCCGTATTTAAGCTCCCGTTTCACATTTCTTTGCGACACTCATTCAATAAATCTTAGGTCGTCTACAAATCTCCTATTATCTACCTCAGCTCATACAAGCTCCTTTTACGGTTCGTCGTTCTGCGTGCAGGCTGTGGCTTTATGGAATGCTCTTCCTGCGGACATTAGACGTGCGCAGAGCGTCGCTTCGTTCAGGACTCTGATTCGGCAGCATTTTCTGACAAAAGTTGTTCACTGATTTATGTTTATTTTTCTTGGATTTTTTGTGTTTCTTATTGTATACATACATTATTTTATTATTATATATGTAAATATATGTAATTTATTTATATATATATTTGTATGTGTATTTATATATTTAAACTTATTTATTTATTGTACACCTATTATATGTATTTTGTTCTATTATATTTAATTTATATATAATTAATACACGTGTTTATTTATATTATTAGTTGCACCACTGCCCAAAATCTTACAAATCTTGTTTCTTTGTAAATCAAAGGTTATCTGGAAGAGATCGCTTTTAGCGATAAGATCGCCTTTTGTGCCCATTATGTGTTTGTTATTTTATTTGTTACTTATTGTCAACTTTGTTTGTGGTGCCAATAAAGTGTTTTTGTAGTGTATTGTATTGTATTGAAAGATTATTTTTCTATTGGATAGTCCATTTATCGAGGAAGGCTATAGGCTATAGAACATAACGCTACTATTAATAGAAGCGGAGCATGAATCAAGAATGTAAAAAAATCGGGAAAAAACATTCCTTTTGAGAGTTTTCGTACGTTTCGTGCTTTAACATGACACATGACAGCATGTGTCTAAGATTGCGTCATTGAATATAAACCTTTGCCACAGATTACATACCTCACCTTTGCTCACAGATTAAACACCTTCCTTTGCTAATCAAATTTGTTTATAAATCTGAGTTGGTACGACCAATTTCCGACAGGTGGCGTAGCAGGTAGCTGAAGAGGTGTTTTGTTTGAAAGTGATATCTCATGAATGACTGAATCGATTTCAGTCATGCTTTCACCGTTGGATATGTACGGGATCCTGATGAGTGCTATATAATGTACCACGAGCGAAGCCGGGGCGGACATCTAGTAAATAAATAAATCTAGAGATATTCTAGACTATTGGTGCCTAAGAGAAAAATTATGAGAGTAAATATTTATAATACGTTCGCGCACCGTCACGAAAAACCGATACCCTGAAGTTAGCTAGTCAACATTTTGGTAAATATTGTAACTAACTTCAGGTTAATACTTCTTGCGTTGAAGATATTATTATTATTCCATGGTTGAAATGTAACTTGTAATCACGACGAATAAAGAGAAGAATGATGACCTTGCGTGCGTGCATAAATACACAGACTTTTTGAAGTGAAAACTTCTTTTGGCGCGCCACATACAAATTTTTCGTGGTCTGTGAATTGAATTCTAGCGTCACGCTCGGGAATGAGAAGAAATCTTTGGATAAAATCGGGACCATGGCCATTGGTCATCTAGAAATGCGTCAGCATTTCCCATTGCTCATTGTGAATCCGGAGGGCGTGGCCATGAGCATGGCTATGAAAATGCGTCAGCATTCTTAGATTGCCAATGTGTTATGCTGCCGCATTCCTTGATGGCCAATGGCAATGGTCCCGAGTTTACCCGAAGATTTCTTATCATTCCCGAGCGTGAGGGTAGAATTCAATTCACAGACCACGAAGAATATGTGTATGGCGCGCCAAAAAAAGTTCTCACTTCAGAATTTCAACAATGTTTTATTTATTTATATTTATTTGTCTATAGGTGTCCCACTTCGTGGAGCTCCGTGCGCAGGGGTACCGCGCGGTGGTGCTGCCCGACGCGTTCGTGCTCCACACCCCGCACGCGCCTTCCAAAGACATCGCCGCCTTCCGGGCGCACCCGCACTACCGCATGTAAGCACATTCCATCTCTCTCACCACTAGCGACCTTGCTATTCTTTCAACCAAAAAAGGAGGAGGTTCTTGTTTTTTTTTCGTATCTTACTCTATAGCTCCTCTTGTGAATTGATTTCGAAAATTCTTTTTTTTTTACCGAAATCGGTCTGGCGGTTTTTGAAATATGAATAAAAAACTAAAATTTGCTTACATTTACCTGGATGACTTAGTAATAGCCTGATAGTTTCTTATGAAATTTAATCGAGTTTCAGTATTAAATTGTAAACTGAAGTTGGTTATTGTTTTTTCGAAGAAAATACATTATTTTAGTTTAGTAATTTTATACTAATTTGTGAGATGTTCCATATATGTTGTAATATTACTAGCGGTGCGCCCCGACATCGCCCGTGGCACTTAATATATAGCTTATAGCGCTCAGGGTTCACCTACATATCCAACGGCGAAAGAATTTTTTAAATCGGTCCAGTAGTTTGTAAGATTATCGCGTTCAAACAAATACCTATTCAGCCTTATAATATACTAGATGTCCGCCCCGGCTTCGCCCGTGGTACATTATATATATACTGCATATATATCGTAGTATAGCACTCATCGGGATCCCGTACATATCCAACGGTGAAAGAATGGTTCAGTCATTTCTGAGAATATCGCTTTCAAACAAAAAACCTCTTCAGCTACCTGCTACGCCACCTGTCGGAAATTGGTCGTATCAACTCAGATTTAGAAACAAATTTGATTAACAAAGGTTTATATTCAAGAGGTATGTAATCTGTGATATTCAATGACGCAATCTTAGACACATGCTGTCATGTGTCATGTCAAAGCACGAAACGTACGAAAGCTCTCAAAAAGGAATATTTTTTCCGATTTTATTACATTCTTAATTCAAGCTCCGCTTCTATTAATAATATCGTTATGTCCTATAGCCTTCCTCGATAAATGGACTATCCAATAGAAAAATAATCTTTCAATTCGGACCAGTACTAGCGTTCAAACAAACAAACAAACAAACTCTTCAGCTTTATAATATTAAGTATAGATGAGTACTATAGAAGTATATGTAGACTCCTTTTTACTTCCCTTCTAACAATGTATTCTTATATTCCAGCTGTCTAGCGTTGCTGAAGCAGGAATTCATGGACGATTTGAAACGCAAGTACAACGTGACATTCGACGAGCCTCGCGAGCGAGACTCCAAGGACCCCTACCTCGGACAAGCGAAGAGCTTCGTACTGAACCAGCTGAGGAACGATAACGAATGATCTAGAACTATGATGAAGACTGGGTTAAAAATATATCATCCTAATTACTCCGTCAGATTATGGAAAATGTTGAAATTAATATTTTTGTTTTATCCAATTTTTTTTCTACCTTTTATAGGTTTACTTACACTTGACCGCCATCTCGCCTGATGTTAAGCGACGATGCGGTCTACGATGGAGCGTGTTTACCTAGAAGAAACCGATTCACTCTCGATTTGAAGACACCAAGATTATAAATAGTTATTCTAAAAAACCCACTCAGGCAACTCATTCCACAGTCTAGACGTTCTTATCACAAACGTATAATCAAACCTCTTCGTCCGTGTCTTTGGAAAATCCACCATGAAACGGTGCCGCTTCTTCGAGTTACGAGAAGTACGATAGAAAAAGGGCAAGGAGGTATAAATTAGATCATGCAGATCCAATTATTAAAAATCAACGTAAGATCATCAAACTTCTGGAGTGACAAGTTGTGACGTCCTGGAGACCAGACGTCTGGACCTCTTCGTAAAGATCGTACAATGAAGTGACGTCTCTCGAAACTTCTAAGCGCTGTATCTTCGTAATTTTCGTTTGTGAAACAAAAGAAAAAAAATACGTTTTCAATATTTTTAGTAATTTGACTGAGTAATTCATTTTTATAGTCATGACGCCTATTATTGTAGGTAAACTTTTTTTACAGGATTGGACAACCAAAAATGTACTGTAAGTAGAGTGGAATAAGTTGTTGGCGTCATTGTTCCCTGATAGATATCAATCAATCTGGAATGATTCAATGCACAACCACACCATCAAGCGAGTTGTCAATTGCGGACCTAGGCGCAATAAAAAAAACATAATAATTACGGAAACTGTTAAAATCAGCTAGTAGATAGACATAACTAAAGTCAAACTGATATAATAAATTTGCATAATTCCCAATTTCCCTGTAAAATTGCTGTTTTTTTCGATAAAAAATTACGTAGCTCCTCGGCTGTTCTACGCGTGACCAAAATGGTGTTGTCTCTCGCTCGATCCAAGATCTTGTCATTATTAATATATATTTGTTGTACATTCTCATAATAAACCCAAAGATATCCTAAGATCTGAAGATCGGTTTGAGATGACGGGATGATAATGCAACGTCTGTCAAAATGCTCCAAATTAGTTTCGCCTTTATGATAATAAAGATAAAGTTGATAATTTTGTGATGAAAGCTAAAGTATCTTTAAAATAACCTATAAAGTTTTTAACAATTATTTTTGTAATTTAAAAAAAAACGTTTACGATTACGTAATAAAAATATAACTACTTAGGTCCATTTTGAGATATGAGATGATACCATAAAGGTGTTTTCAACCCCCGTCAATGCATTGGTAACTGTTGTATTATTATTTGATTTTTTAACACTATTTAATTTTATATATGTTTTTGATCATAACGTAAATCGTGTTTTCGAATGTTTAAAGGAGGCTGTGAATCTATTGCTATTATTTTATTAACTATTGCTGTATTATTTTAGTAGCTTGTATAATAATGTAGTTGTTAATAATATAAGTACATGATTTATTTAAAGTCAAAATGTTGTAATGTTGCATTTATGTAAAGTTATATCAATTTTTAGTAGTATTTTTTGTGGCCTAATGCGTAAGGGTCAGCTCAGACAGAACAGCGCGCAGTCGAGAGCATTTTATTAACGCACTTGAAAATAAACTTTAAAGTTACTGTAATAAAGTACATAAATGCTTGAATCTCCCAAAAGAAGCTCGCGCGTCGGCGCAGATACGCGAGAATACGGTTCAAGCATTTATACATTAAAGTGTATTACAATAAATTGTAATAATTTTAAAATTTATTTTCAAGTGTGTTAATACAATCCTCTCGGGTGCGCTCCGTTCTGTCTGCGCTGACCCTAAGGTTTTTTTTTACTGGTAAATACTTACCAATGATTCACTAATAGGTACATTATAGATTAATGAACATCAGCCCCGGATCTTCAATATTATTAGGCGGGGCAAAATCTGAAAATGCCAATGGGTTGGGATGCATCGGTGCATCTACTGATTACCACCATGCGCAGAAGGGACATCACGGGTTATGTCCCTCTGACTTCTTTTGAGGATGAAAGAATTCATAATGATAACATTGGATCAGATATTACGACTATGACTTGAAATACGTAATGAGTCGCTCAATTTGGCGCCCCCTGGGGCGTGCCGCCCGGGGCACGGGCCCCGGCTTGCCCCTGTAACGTTACATATTGGCTTTAAACAAAAGTAAGCGTACATTTCCTCCCTAATCACCACTTATTCATAGGAGACTATGTGGATATCTAGGTACTTACATACTGAATTTTCATACAACTAATATCTGTTCAATCGTGTCCTCACGATTTTGCGTGTCATCCTTGCGCAGGGGCCATGCTAATCTTGTCTGTATCGTTCCAATTTTAGTATATGGACTGCCAAAGCAAGTATAGGACACGATTGAACAGATATTAGTTGTATGAAAATTCAGTATAAAAGTACCTAGATATCCACATAGTCTCCTATGAATAAGTGGTGATTAGGGAGGAAATGTACGCTTACATATTGTTTAAAGCCAATATGTAACGTTACACCTTCCCTAGATCCGGGGCTGACGAACATGTTGTCCACTAATGTTATGGTCGGTCCATCCTTACTTGGGGCGAAGCCACAACACTGCATTGCAACGCAAAAATCGGCAACGCCGCATATAACACATCGTTGAAATTTTCGATGCGCTGCCACAACGTACAAATATGCGACCCAACGACGCGCGGTCTCCCAGTTAGGGTCCATACTTTGAATGGGATTCGCGCGTTGAATTGAGATGGTGAATTACGATATGTACTACCTGACTGTCCGTTACAACAAAACTATACCAGACTTCAAAGATAAATTTTGCGTTGCGTTATGGAATGCAACAATGGTGCGACGTCATTGCATAACATATGCGACGCTGCGACGCAGTGTTGTAGCGTCGTCTTTAAACGTCAAACGGAATGCAGTCAATCAGACATTTGCCGTCTAAATGGCCGCTGGATGCGGCTGAAACTTCAGTCGGGTTGAACCGACCATATCACAAGTGAGTTACTAGTGTTAATTAATTGAAATTGTGTAACAACCACGTGAGTTTTTATAGATTAATCTAATGTTTTAAAACGATATATTTTATTTATTTTTGTGTAATGTTTTTGTTTATAATTTTGTATTACAAATATTGAGGATTAAAAGACAACCCAATAGAAATATACGAAGAAAATGTTTTTACAATATTTTACATTAGGTACTATATTAATATGGTTTTTAAACTTTCGCGATTTTAACACAATATTTACACTGTACGGGGCGTAACACTGCAGAAACGTCCAGGTAATGATTTATATCGTGATTTAGCCCCGTACAATATAAGCATTATTCTATAATAATGTAAAAACATCGATCATAAAGTACACTAATGCAGTTAAAAACTATATTTGTAAAAGCAGCTTGTTAATAAACTATTTGCGCTGTGGTAAGCCGCGGTGTAGCTAAATTATTATAAAGGATTTTACCCCCGTAAGGTATTTTTTACAAACTTGTAAAATTGAAAAGATTACTTATAAGATTGTCATCTGTACGTATGAAGATTTAATCAAAAGCCTAAAAAAATAATTTTAAGACATATAGCTTCAAAAATGACGAAATTTTCCATACATACTTTCAAAACGTTTTTATTTAAAAAGTAGTATATAGTCCTCAGGTTCTAATCTATTTCTGCATCAATTTCATATTAATCGGTTCAGTAATTTTAGTGTGAAGTTGTAACAAATAGACAAGAGTTGAAATTAACCCTTAACATCATTTATAATTAGTAAGAAATATGTAAAATAAAGGTATTAAGTTAAAATGTCAAGTATCAATTGAAATAGTACTATATCTATTGTAATATTTTAAAAAGAGACCGCTGTTTTTAATTGCATAATGTATATTGGAGGTAACTTTCAGTCTGCAAAAATGTAAATAAAATAATAAAGTACACCTTATTCAGATGGTAATAATATTTATTTTATCATCTATAGATCTTTTGATAAAAAATGCCCGTTTTGATATTAGAGAAAGACGCTACAACGTAACTTGGAAATGAACAATAAAATAATAATTAGTTGCAGTAAGAATAATAAATTGTTTAAAAAAATACTTTATTAATTTTTAGGTAATAGAACGCATTTTAGAGAAAGGACTGCTTTTGGGTTAACGCGGAGTCACAGGACCCGAAACCTTGGTTTTACTGCAACTCATTACCGCCGTAGTGACCTAGGCCACCGTGGTGGCCCTGGTGATTTCACCAGGATAGGTCGTAGATTTTAACATTGTTTGCACCTCTAAATAATTTTCTATAGTCAAAATGTATAAGTTTCACGTTCCCACTGGTTTTAACGGCGAAGACAAACAACGTGCTGAAATCTGTGTTCTCGAAAAAGTATTTCGGGACATGTTACCTGTCAACTCGTTCTTGTCCAGTGGAACTTTAAGATCTAAACTCTAGTCTTCTATTACAAGGAAAGAGTCCCTATTGGCGGTGGTCGGGACATAGTGAGCTGTTTAGGGGAGGTCGGCTCAAAGCTGACACCTTAACTTTGACTTTAATAATAGATGACAAAACGAACCATATTCTCAGACTTTTTGATGAATAGATAGTTAATTATACTTTCATAACATGTAAGCCGAATCTGCAAATGTGCGTGTTAACAAAAACTTTATTTAAAATTTTGAAAAAGTTGTCCTAAGTCCCCTTCGCCTAAAGCGGCCACAAAGAATGGGCAAAGTGGGTAGCACTATTTTGACTTAATTAACATCTTTTGACATTCTTTGACTTTTTAACCGACTTCAAAAAAGGAGGTTTCTCAATTCGACCGTATATGTTTTTTTTTTTTGACAATAAAACATGACGATCTGGTAAGAGGTGTGTAATCTGTGATGACGATATACGAGACTGAGTCTATGTATTTGAATTGAAGTATTTTAAGGATTAGGTACCTACTTTAATATTAAAAATCTTATTTCACAGCAATGACTAAAAACTAAAATAATTATCAACCACATTAAAACATTCATTTCGGTGTCTACTTTACTTAACATTCAACACATTCTGCGTTTTGTCTAAATCAATGGTCGCATTCACGAGTACATCTTCAGAATAAGCGAGACCAGGTGACGAAGGTCTGTTGTCGATTATAATAACTTGTGAGTTTTTTGTATACCTACCTAATCAATAGTGTTGCTAATAATCCACAGTTTGGGGTTTCAGTCTGTGATTACGTAATCTCATCACTTATGATATCAATTGATCAAATCAAATGCTCAGATTTTGGAGTTATGGCAAAGCGGACAGTGGCCACATTGCCCGGACCGCTTTGCCTTTTCAGGCATTTTGTTTTTATTAACGTAAATTGCACTCACCCTTTCTCTACTTTGAAAAGAAGACAAGGCTACACGAGCGTTTGTAATGAGACATTTAATTATACAATTGAATCACCAACACTAAAATATTATAAGATTGGGCCAAATCAGCAAATTTTTTCGCCATCCATTTTTTTTAGTCACACGGATAAAAATCATACTTGTCACACCACGGCTCTGCGCATGCTGCGAATGCTGAGAGCGCGGCGACCCGGTGCGGAGAAGGGGATTGCCAATGCGCCCCAAGTAGCAAGGTCACGATAAAATTTACTATGACTGAGTTATAGACCATGGCCACTTTGCCTCCTATGGCCGCTTTGAGCTGACTTCCCCTACAGACAGCCCTCGTTCCGCGTCCTCACGAAAGCGGATCTAAGTGATGATCAATATTCTAGTTTGAATAGAGAAAAACACAGCTTTCTGTGAAATCTGTTACACTTTCGCTTAGTTCGAAAAACTGCAAAGTGGTGTTTTGAACTATGAAAATGAAAAGATCGCTGTACCGCCCAGGACGTCTACTCTCTTTCTACGAAAACGTAATTTCGAAATAAACTCGCTACTTTCCTATTCCGGTTTTACTTCGTTTCATCTGATCGACATTGTTTGACGATTAAATCTTCTAAGCCTACTCTAATTAGAGTAGGCTTGGAACATTTACTCTAATTAGAGTAGGTTTAAAACATTTGAAAGGACGAAACGATGGATCGAAGTAGAAGCGGAATAAGAGTTATTTCGCGAGTTTATTTCGAAATTACGTTATTTCGTAGAAAAGGAGTAGACACCAGATTTCATGCAAATCTCTGGTAGACGGTAAGCACTTGGTTCCTTGCTTTAACTATACCAAAGAAATTTTACCTCTTCTGTGTTAATCAATCAATGAAAAAATTATTATTATTATTGTTCATATAAAAAATAGGTCGGAATCTAGACTAAATATAAGTACTAAATTATTGTTGTAAATTCAGAACTCTAGAACATAATTAATTTCTGTTGTTTTAATTTTAAGTGCTGCTATTGTATGTAAGTAATTGAAACCTCACCTAAAATGAAATAAATCTGTCGAAAGATATTAAGCATTTTAATTTTTGTTCCTATTTTGCTATTGTTAAATCGTGTTCTTAAATTTAATATTTTTTTAAAGTAAATCAATATGATTCTGCGGGTACAACCCTAGATTCATTTGTGAGAAAATTGTTACTATTTGGGTTTTCTTTGGTAGTGAGCAACCACAACAGTACTATGATCTGAAAGTCCAATTCTTGAATGTCTTTTTTTAATGTCGCTACCGCTTTCTTTGCAGTCACCAGCGGAGAATTGTCGTTCATAGATGAACCTTTAGATTCGGTCCTCTGCTTTATACTTTCGACTTTAGCTGTTAACTCATTTAATGTTTCTTGCCTCTCAGTTACACCTACACTTGCTTCCTTATACTCATTAGTTACCTTATTCAGTTCGTCTAGCAATGCGCCATATTCCAGAACTAAAGGGCCAAACTGTTCGTTCAAAATATTCTCCCGTGCGGCGACTTTGTCCATTACAGAACTGATGCTATTATAAAGCTTGTTAAGTTGAGATCCTGTTGTTTTATATCTGTCAAACAGCTCGTCTCTGTACGTTCTCATTTGAGCGTGTCTTGCTCGCCAGTCTCTTCCATCAGCTGGGATTTTGAGTCTTAATGCCGGCGCTACACGCTCCAACTCCAGCTTCCAAGCTTCCCAATCGTGAACCTTATTTGTCAGGTTACTGGTATCCTTTTCCTCTGTAAATTCACCTTCGGACTCTTCGGAATAAATCGCCATTTCTTCCTCAACTTTATCGAGTAAGATTTCAGTTTCATCTTCGACTTGATCGACATCGTCTGCCGTTTCTTCCGTGTCGGGGATGTCTACGATAGGTTTTTGCCATTCAAAGTTTTCTTTTTCTAAAGCTTCATCAGCTAATATGTTTAGAATGTAGCAGACTTGGTCACCGAACCCTTGTTTTAATTTATGTGATGAGAAGTCAACTGTTATGTCTTTTTCTCGAAGCACGTCGATGATCGATGCTATAATAGAGTTCGGGTCGTCTTCTTCGTTTGGTTGTTCAAAGTTTTTACCAGTTTTTCTTATAAGCCAGGCGGCGGTGGATGCAAAGACATAGAACTGCTCACCAGCGTTGGTCGATGTGATGAAATAAAATCGACTCATTGGCTTCATCTTGATCTGCGGTCTAAGTTCCGTGTCGATTTTCAAGAGACGTAATTTATCCATTATACGTAAATCCATTTTATTTCACAAAAACAATGTTTTTCTTGAAAAATTTAAATAGCATTGATTGTTTGTGTTGTCGTTACTATAGCAACGTCAACCAATGTGAAGTTTGATACACAAATATAACGATATTGATCATGGTAAACCTCTTAACCAAAGAGTTTTCATATCTTTGTCTAAGCTCGTAACACACGATTATATTATAATTATTATTTACTTACTTACGAATACTCAAAATATATTAATTATTTTCACAAAAACATGAATGTATTAATGCCTTCTCCGGTAGGTACGTAACATAGGCCTACTTATATAAAATTTTACAAAAGCAACGCAGAATTCGCTTGAGTCTAACGTTTGTTATTTAATAATTTGAATTTTAAAACACACACTGTGCACACTTTGTTTTGGGAAGTCGTGCAAAAACTGTTCCATCTCATTTTGATTGATTATAATTAGCCAGGAAATTACAGTTTCGCCCATCAGTCTAGTATCTTTGTATAATGTGAATTAATTGGTATATTCAATAACGCAAGAAACTCACAATGAAGTGAGTCCAAGGTTCTGGGAAGCGCTGATCCCGTTTTGGCAAAACATTACATACGTTCAACAATGACTCATGACGCCTGGATGGAATCTTAATGATCTTTCCTTATGGTTATGCAACAGCGCCTCGTAAACCTACTGTTTATATAATGTGTAGTTGATGTACAAATACAAAGCGTAAGACCGAGGATCGGGCTGAGTGGCGTATTATAGGAAAGGCCTAGTCCAGCAGTGGACGAACACGGGCTGATGATGATGTACAAATAACTACTCCTGAATGCGAAGTTTAACCTATCTATTTAACTACTCCATTGAACTGGATTTGGATCAGCCCTTTATAAGTCTTCAAATCAGGTTTTTTTTTCAAATCCTACTCAGGTTAAAAATGTGAAAGTTTGTGACGATGGATGGATAAGAAGTTTGTTAAGTACCTATTCTTAGACAAAAACTACTGAATGAATCTGGATGAAATTTGATAGATAGATAATAGTCTTGAATAAACCATTTATTGTTTTTCATCCCGTGAATATAACGGTATCGGCAACTACCGCTCATTTTAACAGAAACAAGGTGTTTTACGCGCAGATGTTTCCAGAGAAATTACAGAGCTTAAAGATGTAACATCTTAGATCTCTGGGTGACGAACGCAGTGCAGTGCTAGGTGATGATTTGGACTCTTCATGTTCCAATAGCTGCGTGTCACTGTGCTGTTATGTGGCAGGCATGTTGCTTACCATTAGGCACATGTCCTACTCGTCTCGTCACACTTTATTAAAAAAAAAATGATAAAGTTATTTCATAAACCACCATTCTACAACTATTGGTACTTAGGGAAACTGTTGGGTTTAAAAAATAGGGTCCAGGTTAGTCCGTAACAAAGACAATTACCCATTTGACTGATCGTACGACTTATCACAGCGCGATTTTTTACCTCGTCCTGCGCCCCCGCTGCCGCTGGTGACTTATGAATTTAAGCAGATTAGTTTCATGCCCGATCAAAAAGGGCGCTTAAATCTATGGTCCGTACTTAACTTGTCACTCACCTTTATTTGTTATTTATTTGATCTCCTTGCCAGAACAGCTCTCTGACTGTTGGTAGATACTAATTAATAATTATTTATTCTATTTCCCCATAATTTTAGGTAGTAAGTTATTGGTATCTTTTACAGAATTCAACTATTTCATGACTAATCGCATGTCCCAAGTTATGCCAAAGCTTCCGTCTATACTGACTCATGTCCATTTTAAAATAACCAGTTTTAACGGAAAATTAATTAATTTTCGTCGTATTTATACAAAAACAATAGGATAAATTAATGTTCGTAATTAAAGCGGTCTAGTGCCGCACAGATCTACTTGGAAGGTCGAGTGACTAACGCAGTGACACACGAGCTGAGATTGCGTCAAGCATAATGACCAGCAAATCGAAACATTTTATTGTATAAGTACGGCAAATTTAAATAAATTTTCGATCCTTTGAAAAAGTAACCACAGCTCTATAGGCATCAGACAATTCGTGATCAAATGTTAGTAGGTATAAAAAAGCTCCCACGTGGACATAAACTAATCATTCGTAGGCAATTGTCGCACTACTGTAAATTGTATTGTTCTTTTTTTCCTGTATTTAATTTTATTTGGTGTGTCAATAAAGAATATATCTATCTATCTGTCTATCAATAACATCTAATTATACCCAAGGTATTAAAGCACTTTCATGACATACATTTTCACGAAGATACGTAAAACACCACATGTACCTAGCTAGCGTGGTAAATTATGGTCAAGGGGTCATCCTTGTAAGGAATGTCCTGAATTCCAGCAATATAAACATATTATGTAGATTCGTTAATGTTTTACAATCAGCACCTCGCGGTTTTTTCATAATCCTCGCGGAATAGCCCGTACCATTATTTTCCCACGATGAAAATTAGCCAATATGTTATTCTAGACTATAATTTAAATGTTAAATGTTTGGCGTCCTGACAGGATTGATCAACAAGTATCTAAACATTTAAATTTTCGCGTCTATTGGTAGGTACTACAAAACATTAAATCTTTATAAAAAATGTTATGTTGATTTGTGTACGCTTCAAAAACTCAAAAAGTACTGAACCGATCGAGCTGACATTTTAGAATGATATATAATCCGCATCAAGGATTATATATCATTCTAAAATGTCCGCCTGGGGAAGTACCACACCTTTGCCAGTTATTCTACCGCCAAGCAGTAATGTGCAAACATTACTGTGTTCCGGTTTGAAGGGCAATGTTTCCAGAGAAATTACAGGGCTTAGAGATATAAGATCTTAGATCTCTGGGTGACGAGCGCAGTGCAGTGCTAGGTAATGATTTGGACTCTTCGTGTTCCAATAGCTGCTTGTCACTGTGCTGTTATGTGTCAGGCATGTTGCTTACCATCAGGCACATGACCTAATCGTCTCGTCACTCTATATTAAAAAAAAAAAAGGATTGTTTTTATCTAATTTTTGCATCACAATGTGCCACAGTGAAGCGGGGCAGGGTACAGCTAGTAAATAATAAAACAATAAAACTGAAGAGGTTTTTTGTTTGAACGTTATAATCTCAGGAACTACTGATCCGAATTCAAAATTTATTTCACCGTTGGATATGTACTTACATGAGCCCTGAGTGTTATAGGTTAGATATACTCGTATATTATTTACCACAGGCGAAGCCGGGGCGGACCGGTAGTTTACAATGTTAGTATGATGGTCTACGTGGAGGACTATACCTACAGCGCAAAGATTTTTGGAAATATTTCCCTTGCACATCGAACATGCGCGCCAACCTTTCCGCCCGTGAGTGACGTGCAAACGTGTGATCGCGACACACCCGTGCCGTGTTCACCTTGTAAGTCTTGTAACGGTACCACGAGTTCTGAGGCTGGTGCAGACCATTTAGAACAACCATCTATTTACAATGTACAAACTAATGTCACCTCACACATTTTTATATCCTGATACTAAAAAATTCGATAGTGTCGCTCCTCATAGCTCTGTTAGTAAATTGGGATTTCTTTTCAATTATTTTTAATTTGGACTACGAGTCTACGTCTGGTTGCACGGCATTTACAACAGTCATCTACTTACAATGTGGACTACAAACTACATTATATCACCTCACACATCGTTTCTAGTTTGATGTTCCAAAGACTCGAATGAAGAGGTTTGACTCTATTTTTGTGATAATTAATAACGACTTTTTATTTCGATATACATCCTTAGGTAAAGGACTACTGTGAACCTAGGACTTCACAGTAGACACTATTATTAACTAAGTAAAATATGTATAGGTACATGCAGGGCTAATCCTAAAATCGTCTACATGTACCTACCGGCTAAATTCTTCGTCCAAATGTACAATGTCCTTTGTTTTCCAATAATGTCGTAAAATCAATTTCTACTAAATAATCTTGCTTTATCCTGACCGAACATTACATAGACTGGCCTCGTGGCTTAGTGCGTAGTAACTCTGCGAAACCGTGAGTTCGATTCCCACTGTGCCACAGTGCAAATATTTGTGTGATGAATTCAAATATTGGTACTGTGTCTGGGTGTTTCGATATATAATAAACATATATATATACCTACAAGAATTGGTCGTTTAAAGGTATAAGAGTACCTGGTTGACCGAGCTTTGCTCGGTTTTTTTTAATAATATTTAGGCAGGTACGAATTACGTAGTGATGACTTACTTAGACCTACTTAGATACGAATTAAATGCGTTTATAAAAGGCTCTGTATAAGATTTTCTCAGAAAAAAAAGAACAAAAAGAAAAGTCCCGAGTGTAACCATCAGGATTCGAACCGGGGCCTGTTGGCTCCAAGGGCGAGCATATTCCGTCTAAGCCATTTAGACTTAAAGTACAGTGGCGAAATAAATTATTGTATGCTAATGAAATTGTAGGAGTTTTTCATTGTCTAAAAACGCGCATAAAATGATGTTTAAAAAAAATTAAACCTAGTTAGATCGATTTATCGTTCCCGAAACCCCCTGTATACATAATTTCATGAAAATCGTTCTAGCCGTTTCCGAGATTCAGATATATTTAAAACTATGTAAGTATTATATCAGCTATCTGGCCACCATACAGTTACTTATACAAGCTTTGCTTAGTCTGAAGTCAGATGGTGTTGTGTGTAAACTGTCCACCACCAATATTTATTTATTTGTCATCAGACGCAGTGGTCAAGCGTGAGTCGAAGTTAGTAAAACTCAGACGGATTTTCTCATGATTATCGAAAACATTTACTTAATTAAAATAACATTAAATCGTACGACTGGAACCGTTTCTAAAGGTCTTAATTAAAATCTCTTAGTTACCTACGTAATAAAATTACGTGATAGATAATGTTCTTTAATTTTAAAATGTTTCTACAGATTAGAGCCTGCTGACGTTAATTTAAAAAATAGCAAACTCAAAATCATATGTCCTCCTCACAAATCATGGTTAAATTTTGTGGTTAAGTATGTACAATTACTGAAAAAAATTGTCAACGAATCTTAGACCAGGATTTCTTTTATTATAGGTATTTTAGCGCAGAAATGTTTTAAAAAAAAATTTAAATTGACTGTCAATTCAATTAAAATTAATTTTTTTGTAAGTAAGTATGTAATACACAACAGAAGCAACACATCACCATAACTACAAAAATAAAATAATAAACAATTCAATACTACTTCTACTGATTTTATATCAGTTATTAAGTCAAATACATAAAGCCGTAATTTATTTATCATAACTGACATATTCCATATTTGAAAACATTACATCTGTACACGAAAACGATAGCGCGTTTATGTCCTTTTTATAGGACGCGTCATCCCATGAGCGTAAAGATTATTCAAAACATAGGTCGACTCTAAAGCCGTCCAGGAAAAAGAAGGCAAAAGAAAAATAAGTTTCCCAATAAAGAGTGGCTTTATCTCGTATTACTGGCTTGATAAAATTAGAAACGCTCGCTGCGCGCGCGCCGGTCAGTCGCGACTCTGCGCTCGCGACGCGCAAACGCTACGCAAAAATTTGAACGCACCTTTGACTCATCATTGTTTTATTGTTCCTGCGTTCAGTGTTACGAAACGTATAGTTTTGTGTCAGTGATATTAATATATAAAAAACGTTTGTGTGTGTGATTTGGAATATCTGTTATTTGGAGCCTGGGATGTGAATTTTTCTTGTTAGCTCAGTCGTCAGATGTAAGTGTGTTTTGCGAAATTTTTGAAGTGGTTTTGTGCACGTGTCAGCCTGCATCCGGCTTGCCGGTGACTTTCTTGCAAAAAGTTGACTGATGGGACCGTGAGCTACTTTTCCAAATGAAAGGAGCTTCTTTGTTGTAACATCGTACTCATAATATAATTAATACAATATTTATACATCACTATTATTGTAACCAGTTAAATAGTTATAAGCTAAAAATAAGGGTGTATATTGCGGGTAGTTTTTAATAGTGTTTTAGAAATTTCAATAACGCAGAAGTCGTTTCTTGAGGAGGAAAAAAGTTCAGTTCCGTTCTCTATTTTACTATTTATGTGATTTTTAAAGGCCTTATGACATTTGACATCGGGTGGCCTTTGTTTTCTGTCGAACTTTACGTACTACTACTTTTGGGAACCATCATTACGCAGAAAATTGAGTTTGTTAAATTAGTACTTCTGTGGTACTTTGGTTCTGTGTTTTCCATGTTCTCCTTGCAATCGTGATTTCAATTTGGCTATTTTATTACCCGATATAAACGGGCCTACATTTATAATTTTTAAATACGCACCCATTAAACCATTTACTAAAATTATCAATGTGTAGTTAGTTATCTTTTAAATTAAAGTTTGACATTGACAGATAAAACTGATACCGCCGTGTTACAAAACCTAACTCAAACTCAATATTGTTTGTTTTGAGTTCGATTGCAGGCACGGAGGAAAATTTCATATCCAACTATATAAGTATTATATCAGCTATCTGGCTGCCATCACACAAGCTTTGCTTAGTTTGGGGTCAGATGGTGTTGTGTGAATTGTCCACCAATACATTTATTTATTTTATTTATTTAATAGATATTGAATATTGGGCGACGTCTTTTCATACAACACATAAGCTATGGAAGCTAGATAGCCCATAAAATACTTAGGTATCTATATAATTTTAAATCCATACGAGACATTCTGTATGCACCCAGAAATAAACCAGACATCCCTCCCTATTCATTTTACAAATGGTTTTCCTGGATGGGAATTGAATCTACGACCTACAGCTCAGTGAGCAGACTCGCTATCCACAGAACCAGAGTAGGATGGTCGCGAGTTAATTTCGAAATTACTTTTTCGTAGAAAGAGAGACGTCCAGGCTACTCGATGTTTTTGAATTCAGTCGAGTTTAACATTACTAAAAAAATGGACGAGTTTTGGGTCGCGTAAGCCTGGAGCAATTATTTGGAATGCGTTGTTTTTGTCAAGCTGTACTAGCTAAATATCTGATATCGAAATAGGAAATTCACCCGATTAAATGCACAAGAATCTATCGATTAGATTAACGACCGATTTTGTGGCGGTGATAAGCGATGATAATACAGATGGTCAAGTCAACAGCTACGCAAACAACACTTTGTCTTCGCAAAATGTGACGTACAATACTCACAAACTTAATTGTACAGTTGGCTTATTGAGGTACTAAATAATCGTTTTTTTTTTTGTAATTTTTTATGGGAAATCAGATAGTGGCTCTTCCAATAATTTAGTGAAACAATTGTTGTCTTTACTTGATTGTCGAGGTGAAGGAATTTTTTTGAAATGCTAGCTATTTCTGTTTTGCTTGTATTTTACATTTCTTCGATTAAAAATAAATATATAACTAGACGAAAATAACTACTAAAAATATTAAATTGCCGATTGTGCTACGCGGCTTTATTCACAATCCTGCAGACACTTTTTTCTCGGGATAAAAATACCTATGATTTTTTTCTATAGGACTGCTCGAAAAAGCTTCATCGTGTCATTGTTCACTTTTCAAAGACCCGAACGAAGACTACTTTTGTGATAACAACGTCCAAGCTGTGGAATGTGTTGCCTGAGTGGGTTTTCCCGATAGTTACAATCTTAGTGTCTTCAAATCGAGAGTGAATCGGTTTTTTTAGGCTCTACGTTCCATCGTAAACCATCGTCGCTTAACATCAGGCGAGATGGCGGTCAAGTGTAAACCTGTAAAAGTTAAAAAAAATGTATGGATTAATTTTGCCCCGATACTCACCAGCCAGGTCTGCACCTCCTTGTTGGGGTATAATATGAGAGCTATGTGATAAGTATTCAGCTTGCTTCAAATACCTACCCAAAGATTTCTGCCGGCACTCTGATTATATCTATTGCTATACAGGTGACGTATTGTGTCAGATTAGTGTTTTTTTAAATAATTGGAGTTCTATTTGTTCACTTCTATCGGCTGTCCATATGACTGCCATTTTTTAATGGCCTGGTAAATGAGATACAAAAAATAAAAGCATATAGCCACTAGCTACTCGTACCACGAAGTGCGTCAAAGATTCGATTATTTTGACATCCTATTTATAAACGAGGATAATATTTTTAACTGAACCCGTAACCTGAGATCGCATATTATACGTACTGACAGTTGATACCGTTGCGGTTTTTAAGCAGATGTTCACGCAAAAACATTTTGCTACCGTACAAAGATATACATACATAATAAATATTTGAGCATTCTAACGGGCTTCCCAAATTAAGCTATCAATAAACGTAGTAGGTGCATACATATCTACTTTAATAGAAACGAAATGATTGCTCTAAATTTTGCATTAGATCTTCAAGATACAAGTCTTGCACTTATATGTAGCTCTTTTTTTTTTTGGAGCTCACTGCTAATCAACAAATTTAACGTAATGATTTGTTAATTTCTTACAGTGTGTTTAACTAAACACCATGTGCTGGAAATAAATTATTCTTATATTATCCATCACAGGAGAAGTCGTAAGTAAGCGCACTACCACCCATATATTGTGGATATTCCCAAAATTCGTACCAAACGGTTTTAGTCCAAATTTCTCACACACATTAGACTATATGGCTCCCTGAGGTTCCCTGAGGAACTTTTCAAGGTCACGGTGAATTGTTATTATCTAGGTCAGCGTGTGTCACCTTCGACCACACCGTCGCTTACCATCAATCCAATTGGTTTTTAAACGCGGATCTATGCGCGACAATAAAGTAGATATAAAATAGATAAATATAGATCTGATGTAAATTAAATTTAAATGTAGAGTCAAAGCATCAGCAAAGATACAGATAATGCTCTTTAGTTACAAGTGAAATGCATAGAGCAAAACCTGCCCCATTTATGTCCTCACTGCTGGGACTCTGCACTTGCTCTCATAAGTAGATTTTTTAAAAGGATCCTTGGCAGTTGGTCTCATTTAGCCTCTACTGCCTACCGAACGTTGGCCTAGCGCAGAAGGCGCAGTGAGAGAATACAAGCTCCAAGTATTCGTACAAAGATATAAATCAGGATATCCACCATGTATTTATATCGCTTGTGTCTGGTTTGTCTGTTGTCTGGCTGTCCTATAGTAAATAGGAGAGGATGGAATTAAGTTGTGAACTTGCTGAGTACCCAATCGGTACTTACGCGAACAACCGAGGAAAAAGGCAATCATACGACGACGCTGAAGGTTTTGTGGCCTTAGTTGCTTAGGGCGTTATTACCAATAGCCTCCTGGTGTCATTATTTGAGGAGCATTATCCTAAACTTACGTGTGTAACTCGTACTTTTTAGTTTGATTGCTCAGCTGAGAAGGATAGTTATTTGTATATTTAGGACTAGCAGTTCCCCGTGATTTTACTAGTGTAGTCCCCGTTATGTTTTCGCTGTTAAAATAGTATATGTCTATGTGCTATTCCAGACTATAATCATGTTCCAAATTTCAACCTGATCTGAAACGTTCCGAAAAAAACAAATATTAAAACACCCAAACTTTTGTACTTACAACATAAATGGGAATACGTGAAAACCCGAAGACTCTTCTGATGACCACAGCCGTTGTAACCGAAACGTCAGGAGGTAAATAAATAATAATTTAGATCGTGATTAAAGCCTGTGTAACGTTTCAATATGAGTTAAAATCGCGAAATTCAAAAGCTGTTTATATTTAGTTAAATAGCTATATCGTCCTTGTCTCGCAGTCCCTTTGATCTGGCCCGTCGATAAGACAGACTATTTATTTCACCGGTCGTGTTTTTCGCGACCGCCATATCACACTATCGAAATAGAACGTTCGTTCTGACCTCGTCATTTCTGCAGACGAATCTAAAACATATTGCTTAAGCGCAAAGAATTCGGTAAAGTAGAACTGTGGTCAATAATTTAATGTTATGCAAAGCTAAGTAGTTTTGCCCTTCCATGTAATGGTTACTTAGTTGATTCTGGTTGATACCATTAAAGTGTGTGTAATTGCGAGTTACCTACAACATACCAGGTACATTTATTATGTGACATTTTTGCCCCAGTGTTACCTCCTCCTACCGTCTACTGTCCTCGACTTTTCGAAGTGAAAACTTCAAAATCTGAAAGTTAAAAGTGAATATTTCTTAAACCGCTTTCAGAACATTAATTGAGAGAAAATCTAATGTGTTCACGTCACCATATTCATCATCAGTTTATCCGTGATCATGGTACGTGAAATTGCATCGAAATATCAGGAACTCGCTCGATCAGTTGTCTATGGTAAATATGCCGTTATTGATTACACCAGTGTAATTTACTGAAGGTACCAAACGAAGTGGTACGAAGCAAGATACGAGCCAACATTTTTGATCCAAGCCTAAGTGGTATAGATACTTTAGGTAATAATTTGCACCGTTAAACGAAGACAAAGACACAAGATTGAAATTAAGACAATTTTTTTAAGGATTTCAGTTTTTCTCATAGTGTCTACCAAACATTGGACTGCCGCAGCAAAAGTAGGGCTCTACTAACCTAACTTGCTACTATACTTACGCACTTACATTGAGCATACCTGAAGGCAAAGGTGAAATATACCTGAAAGGGTTTCCGTATTATTCTGACCATATGTACTCATTGACCGTACTCAACTGAAGTCAGGTTTTGTAATACGGCAATTTTAGTGAAATTATACGCGTTTACGATATTGACTATCGGAAATATAGACCCAGATACGAAACGACGGCGACGCTAGAAATAAAAACCATAAAATATGTAAATATTGACGAAAACGTGACGCGAAAGTTACGTGAAAAGTGATAAAGTTAGATAACATTAATAACGTTAGTGGTTTTATTTCAAAACTAAAAACTGGCAAAGAGCCGAGTCACGGCAAAAATATTGGCTCTTTTCCGCGGTAAACGTCCAAGAGCTAAATCATACAAATCGGTTCCACGTTTATTTTTGCAGATTTATTTTATATACGAAATAAAGAAGCTTAAAATACGTTAGAGATTTACTACGATAACATGGCCCGCCCCTCCAAATTACTGTTTTAATGTGTGTAGTCACATCCTTACGAAATAGTTTGTATGTAGTTGTAATTATTCGTCTGCAGTAGCAGTACGCACACATGCGTGGTGGTGCGTTGTATATTCTTTCACAAATACTTCACAAACGTTTTGAATTCTGGAGGGGCGGGTCATGTTATCGTAGTAAATCTCTACTTGAAATGGTAACAGCCTTCACTAAGAAGCTAATCACTTTGAACTATAGTAGTCTGGTCCTCAACCCTCAACAGCAACCCACTAATTAAACATACACCGATACGGCGAGCTTTCCTGAAACCTTTTCAGGGTCAGGACGTCGTCGTTTTACGAAAAACGTAATTTCGAAATAAACTCGCGAATTTCCTACTTCGGTTCTACGTCGTTTCGTCCGATCGAACATTGTTTGAAGTTTATTCTTACTAAAACCTACTCCAATTAGAGTAGGCTTAGAACATTTAAACGGGCGAAACATACCTGCCACATAACACCACATTGACACGCAGCTATTGGAACATGAAGAGTCCAAATCATTACCTAGCACTGCACTGCGCTCATCCCCCAGAGACCTAAGATGTTGGGTCTCTAAGCCCTGTAATTTATCTGGAAACATTGCCCTTCAAACCGGAACACGCCAAACAGCAATGTGAAAACATTACTGTTTGGCTGTAGAATATCGAAGTAGAACCGGAGCGGAGTAGGAAAGTCGCGAGGTCATTACGAAATTACGTTTTCGTAGAAAGAGAGTAGACGACCAGGGTTAGTAGGGTTTTAAACCTTTGTTTGCTTGCTTTATATTTGTCCACATCGTCGCTATCCGACAAACGCACTCTTAGCCTCATGTTTCGTTAGCCGCGCTGAAAACTTTCTGGAAGAAAATCTCGAAGGGTCGCGTCACCTACCAACTCCGCTCCCACCCGACAAATACAATACACTCTAATATGGGTTTTATGTCATGCCTGTTAAGATATAGATTACATTGGCAACATAATTAGCAGACCGCTGTCAGCGAGCGGTCTGCTAATTTGTGTTGCCAATGTAATCTATATCTTAAAATGCATGGTATCAAGCCCATATTTGAGTGTACTTTATTTGTCGGGAGGTAGCCGCGTCGTATAAGTCGGCGCAGACCTTTACGCGTTAGACGCTTTTTGAATGGGTGAAGGCTTGTGACTCGTCATGACATTCGTAATAGCCGTATATCTGTAGCTATATAAGTGACATATTGTACAACTAAGTTATCACTTCTATCGGAAGCCCCTAGGGCTGCCTATTTTTTTATTATAATGGACATTCCACAAATATCCGTAATAATCCGTGTTTTTCATTGACAAAAACAAACAAGTTTAAAAGAAAGGTTGTTATGAATAAACATGAACAGGGTTCTGATTGAACTAACTTTTCCAGTGTTTTATAATTAGTAGAAATTTTTACGAGTTCACGAATTCTAGTACACACAGCTGATGGGATGAAATCGGTTTTATAAGCGTAGAGGAATGCCCGCAATACAGTTTATTGCAGAGAGAGCTACCAAATCATCTGACGCCCTCTGGTCTTAAATGCGAACCAATATTTTATTAACAAGAAATTACGTTTAGTGAAAATTACGATAGAGGCTCCTTCGTCAAAATGTACTTATGAATAGAGCTGCACATGGGAATCGAGCATCCAGAACTCGGTGACTCATTCATTTGGCACTTCGGGAATTCACGTATCGAACGCCGTGTTGCAATTTAAACATCTACTGAAAACTCTTTTTTGGTCTTTTAAAGGTCTTGATAATTGATAACTGGAAATTACTGTACTTAATTCATTTGGAAGTATAATTATCAGATAGGAAAACTACCGTCGTGTTTTGTACAAGTACTTAATAATCTCTTGTGTAAATTTTTTAACAACTATTTTGATATAATAGTAGGTATATGCGAGCTATGATGTCTTAATTAATTAAATTTTCACAGAAAAACGAAAAACCGATTTAATTTTAAAATGTAACTCAAACACTCTACTAAATTTCATTAAATTTGGCATTGAGAACTATCTTTGGCATAATCTTACATAAAAAAAATATGTTTTGCATCCCGAAATGTATCATTATTAGTTTTTGATCACTATTTTTTCTGGATGAGATTTTTTGAATGGACAAGCGTGATGATTCAGTTTTGTTAAATATTTTTCACGTGAAATCAAACGTCAAAAATTACAAAGTGTGAATGTGAACAAGCCATCTATCTACTTAGATCATAGTAGCATGTCTAACACATTCGTCGATGGAAGTTACCTACCTTAAATTTTACAGCAGAGTTCCATAGGTACTTGTTTCTTGTTCTCAGCCAAATAAGGTCCACTGCCATAACTGGACGTACATTGTAAGTGATGACAATAAAACCTATACTAACTGAGCATGTAGCCTACATGTATGCAGCCTTTATCGAGAAACGAGTTTGGAAAGCGTATTCCGTCCGTTGAACTCAAACTCGTAAACACTCCTATCGCGAGCTGGTTTTGTCACATTTTGGCTTGTTTGAAAAAATTATCAAAAGAAAAAGTTAACCTGTTTGGTGATTCATGGATACCAACCTTTTTAGTAATGGAACCTCCGCAAGTTTTGTTTTTATTTTGGGGCTTTGAAGCAGGAATCCTGTCCTTTTAAAAAAGGAACGACTTTTAAACTGGGTAAAATATTTTTTTGTTTGTGTTTTGTACTTTTTTGTTTCGGGCATCTAATGGTTTCCATTTCACTTCCATAAAAAATGTCTTGTGATAATTGTTGATCAATAGAGAACTATTTTTATTTGTCCTATGTTGGTTGTTTAAGTTTTTCCAACTGCCCCCAGTTGATTTGAGCGTGTATAAAAGTCAAATTTTCAAGTTTAACAAGTCCATATGAGTATCTGTGTCTCTTCCTATGATTCTGTAGCGGTTGATTTTCGAAGTGCATAAGCGACCGCCTAAATCTTCCATAGCTGGAACTCGGGGTCTTCTCTGACAAGGAGAGAATCAATGTCATAATCCACCACGCTGGACCAGTGCTGGTTGGTGGATAACACATGACCTCGAAAAATTCTAGGTATGTCGGTTTTCTCACGATGTTTTCCTTCACCGTTTTAAGTTAGCGGCATTACGCACATGAATCCTAAAAGACAGAGGTACGCTTGTTGAGATAGTTCTTAGGCCCGAAATTTCTGTTATTATGTTCTTACAATTAACTCTCCATCTAATCAGTTAATCCTAAGAAGCGTAGCTAAGTTGGTTGTTTCTCAAACACGTGTAAATGACGTAATAAATAACTATTACGTTGACAAAACATTTAGAGATCTCGTTTTTCCTGTTACCTACATCAATACTATTGACAAACACCAATTAGTAATCTGTGAGAATCCGTAATTGATTATGTATTTTGATTCGACCATCTGTACGTCATGGAATCAACAGTCGATTGGTACGATCCCCCAGATGGACCGATATAAACAATAGTACACTACAATACTTATTAGCATATGCATAGATAAATCAACATGGAAGCCATGACGTGGGAGCTTTGAAATCTTTCAACAATTGACGTCGCATCCCTTTACCGGTGCCAATTTATTGATACGTTGACTCTTAAATCTATCAATCGACCAGTCACCTATTGTCTCTCACTTCCTTTATATCTTACTGTGCCATTGTTAATAAAAAAAAATGTCTTGTATTATGCAGTGGAGTAAACAAAAAAATGCTCATAATTCGAATTTCGATTTATTGTTTTACAACGTGCCAGTCACTTTAAAAAATGTAAACACGTTTTAATGTACCTATGCTGGATTTTCTTCGTAAACGGATTTTGAGTTATATTTGTTGTGTCCTCGTTTTAATTCAGTTTGTTGCGCGCGATTACCAGAGCAAATGAACTAATTCTTAACAGATTTGTTTGTAAACGAAGCGGATAGTGAAAAATAATGAGTCCACTCGGTGTATTTAGGAAAATGGACCGACAAGTGTAAGTAAAGGTTTGCGTCCTCAGAGAGTCAGAGACAACACAAATATACTTTGTCTTGTGCTAATCATTCTTTACTGTGTTATGTTCATTATGTTGATGCAAATTAATTCGACAAGCTATAATTCGTCAGAAGTAGATGTCAAGGCTTTATTTATGGGTGAATGAAAGAAGAGCCCTAGCATAGAATAGATTATACCACAGGCTCTACTTTCCTACCTTTAAAGATTTTATTTTTCTCACATTAATTTATCCTTTATCTACTTGTGAGGGGTGTCAAGGACTGGAGTTAATGTTTTAACACTATCATCTAAATGTCTGGACCGAGGCCTTCGTTAAACAAAAACAGGTTGGGGTATCTAAGAACCCGAAACGATATTTTACCCCGAAGGCAGGTCATTTTTAGATTAGTTTTTTTTTGTTCTTAGATTTTATTGAAAAACAAATGGAATCGTAGCGACTTTTTACAGACATTCTAAGTATAGTTTCCACGCTGTATTGGCATCCTGTTTTTAAATCAAGAGAAAATAAAAAGAGGTCAATAGGTGCAAAAACTGTTTATTAACCAAGCTATATAAACCGGAAAAGGGGGTTAATCTGTCAATTATCATTTTGGAAACCTTGTTTTAGCATTACAATCACCCAATATCATGAACTATCGAATTTGTTTGAAATGTCGTGCAAAACGATGGCTTGTATTTCGTAAGCCCCACTATAAAAAACTGAGAAAAAGAATAAATTTAAAAAACGACAATAAATACTTAGCCATGGTTTAAAATTACTTCTCTTTTTATATAAATTTAGAATTAATGATATATTATTATTAATAGTCTTTTGATGATTATTTTTTGGTTTGGTACATAATACTTAGAGTACAGAAGTGGTTATGCATTTTATGGAAACTTTTTTGGGTTTGGTGGTTTTTTTTAATTTGTTTATTTTCTTTACTTGGACAACGTATTCGTAGATTTCACAAAAAATACGAAATTGAGTCGGGTGTCTGATGTCCGAGTTTAAATTTAAATCGACTTTTTTTCCGGAGAAAATTAAATCATTGTATTAAAAAGTTATCCAATACCTCAATGCTTATATTTTAATTAATATGCTCAATATTTTTTATAAAACCTTTATTATGTATGTAGATATTTATTTTGCAACAGTTTAATTTATTTTACCTTCTATATTGTTATAAATTAACAATAAAATGAATAAACAACAAGAGTCATAGTCACGACCGTGGTAATCGCCAGGGTCTCCGCAAGTATTCGCATAGCTACAGCCTTCCACCCGACCTAGACAATCAATAACAATTACGCGATCACATTTGTTTCAATTCACTACTGAATATTCTGTGACACCCACAGTTGAACGAAAATAATAGAATTATAATATTCATTATAATATTTCGCCATCTATAACGTGTATCAACAGCGCGAAAGAATTTCACCTTGAGTCGCGAAAGCTAAGCGGAATCCTTTCAAGGCGAATGTGAATCTTAATCTTTGATGTATAAAGTTCGAAATCTTTTAGAATGTATTTGGAGTGATCGTAAACAAAAGCGACTCGATAGTTTTGTCTGAAATGCTACCGACACGGAATAGTTTAATAGAATATTGAGGTTACTACTGAGGGTTACCGATTGCGAAACTTATCTGTTCGAGCTTTCAGTTTAATAACATTTTTCGGGTTCACTCGGGTTTTCTATGGCTGCTTATCCAAATTTAGTTAATTTTGACGTACTTTCAACTAATGTATCAGTCCGTAACATCTGCTTACGCGAACGAAGTAGCGAGTTCAGCTAGTTTTTAATAAAACTAAAAGCCTTAGTTTAATTTGATTTGTTTATTTGATTTGTATGTCAACCAACGTAACATTGTGAATCGTCAGTATAAAATAATTGATGGCAAAAATATTCGATTTCACAATCGTGAGATTCCGCAACCCGTTTATTTTTCTAGTACCTAGAGATTTAAAAGTATAGTATGATCACCATGGACGTATGTTAATCATACGTCCCTGATGATCACCTTTTTTGGAATGTGTAAAGAAATTGTGAGGAAATCTGCACTTTCTAAGAATCATATTTCAACATGTGCCCGATCTGCTGACCCCTACTTCCCGCTAACCCATGGTGGGTTATGACCTTGAATTCCTTCTTGTGTGAAGACCCCGAGTCCCAGCAGTGTAAACAAAATAAGCTGATTTAATGCTGCTAAGATTATGTACATCATCGTCAGCCCATGTTCGTCCACTGCTGGACATGAGCCTTTCAATTTTGTGCCACCAAAATCGATCCTCAGGTCTCCGCATCCATCCGCTTCCCGCCACAGGTCGTCGGTCCATCGAGCTCGAGACCGTCCCACGGAACCTCTTGAACGTGGTCTCCACCCCAGAATCCGTCTTTCCCTGAAAATATATTATGTATAAGCCACCGTCAAATTATAAAAACCGTCAGTTTGTAACAAAGATGTATGAGGTTATAAACATACGCTAGGTTTGTTTATAATAATTATATAATCAAAGTACTTTATTCATAAATGTACAATTTACACGTCAATGAATCTAACGACGTTAGTTATTTACAATTTTACGGGGACATTTGTATAGTCATGGGTAAATATTATCAAGGACCAACGGAGTGGAGCCGACTAATCTAATATTTCTGTTAAGAAAATCATGAAATCAACGCATCAGTTCCTCCATTTATAAACAAGCTGGGACGCGTGTGAAAACATTCGCAGTGCCAGTCGCCACTGAGAGTGGGGCAAGGCCGTCTCACAGAACTTTGATGCATCGCCTGACCTATTTCACTGTTACGATTTACTTCAAATGCCTTGTTGTGTTTAGACTAAAGATTAGGTGAAGATTAGACTAAAAACTGAACGATTTGAACGGCAACAGTAGGAGATAAATCTTTAAAAGCTAGTGATGTGCCAGTGGTTCGAACTCCCAACTGATCGTTGTAGATCCGATTCTTTCAGAGCTTTGCATTTCTGTTTTTTTTTTTTAAGTATATAATTGTACAACTTAATTTTTTTAAGAAATTATGTGAGAAATATCCCGCGACATATATTTATTTAATAGCAGTGGGCCTGTGGTCTTACCCGCGCAGTTGCCGTTTCCGTTTTTATTTTTTCCCCTTGATAAAAGTAACGTATGTGCTATTCCAGACTATAACTGTATTCCAAATTTCAACCCAATATGTTCAAACGAACGACGTGATTAAGTAACAAACTTTCAAACTTACGTATTTATAACGTTAGTCGGATTTTAATGTTTAAACTTTTGAGACCTAAGAATAGGCATTTAGTTTAGTTATTGTAATAAATATAAATGAATTTTATATTTATTACAATAACACATTATATTGTAATGACAAATGTCATCATTATTTTTTTACTATTTTATCCTAGGTTTATCATAGCTTTCTAAGAACTAACTCTAAGAATATAAAGTTTGTTCTTATTACTTGATAATAATAATACATTCCGGGTTTTTGATGAATCATCAATATGCCTATGAATTTGTAATAAATATTCGTATGAATTGTTTCAGATCATCAGATATGATCCACGTCGATGAAACCGATCCTGTCGGAGGTAAGAACTAAGATCTATCAGAATCACACAATTTTATCGGATAGGTATAGATACCTTACTCAACTCAGTATGATAATGCCGCCATCATACATAAATAGTTCATACATAACTCAAATGTGCTTAGTGTATGGAGCTAGTTCTTAGTTAGGTATGTAGTACAGTCTTCATTGTAATTTAGTTTTGTTAATAAAGACTCTGCATGTTGAAAAAAATAATGCATATTCGTCCATTTGGGAACTGTGGGAAGTCAAGGTGAACTAGCTTTTTTTGGACAATTCACACACAACACCAACTAATCCCAAACTAAGCCAAGTTTGTACTATGGCGGCAAAACAGCTGATATAATACTTTCATACTTTTTTTTTATTAATGATGAAGCTATGGAATACTAGCTGTGCGCTGCTGTTTTACCTGCGTAGTTCCCGTTCTTGTTATTTTTTTGCGATAGACTTTGCTATTCCAGATTCCATTCCGTGTTACATATTTCAACCCGAAACGTTCAGACGTTCCGACGTGGTTGAGCAACAAACATAAAAATTTTCGCATTTATGGTTTTAGGATTACTGTATTACCAAAATTAATCACAAACTTAAAAATAGTCGCAAATAGTGCGTTAGGTCGTAGGTTTTTGTAACGTAGGCATTTTGTTTGAATAGGTAACTATGTACCTATTTGCCACTCAGATTACAGCGGCAATTTCTAAAATTCCAACGCTACAATAATTTGCTAAATTACAAATTAATTTAGGTACTATTGATCACTTTTTTTGGTGTTTTCTTAGCAGATAATTTAAATAGGAAATAATAGATTCAAACCACGAAACAATGACAATTTTAAATAATATCTCACTGAAATTATAAAGTTTGGATGTTGGGATGTTTAGATGTTTGTTACTCAATCACGTTGAAACGTTTGAACAGATCAGGTGGAAGTTTGGAACAAAGACGAGATTATTGTCTGGAATAACACATAGGCTATTTTTTTATCGCGGGAAAATTACGGGAACGGGGACTACGCGGGTAACACCGCGGGGTGGTACTAGTTAATCACTACTAATCGACTTTTTTCGTTTAATACATGGACGTATAAAAGTCGGACGTAGTCTCGCTAAAACAAAAAACTGTGTCCATCGAGTCGGCCACATAATATGCACGTGTGCGCTGTCACATACAGGCTGACACGCACACATCAGTGGGTCATTACACGCGCTACTTGTATGTACGTATGTGTGCGTGTCCGCCTATCAGTGACAACCTGACAACGCACACGTGCAAATGTGGCCGACTCTAGTGACACAGTTTTTGTTTTAGCTAGACTACGTCTGACTTCTCTATACGTCCATGGTTCAATATATTAATTTTTTCGTTCCGTTATTTTTTCGGGATAATAAGTAGTCTATGTGTTCTTCCAGACTTCCAAATTTTAAACAAATTCTTTCAGACGTTAGGCATGATTGAGCAACATAAGATATATCCAAACAGGAAAAATAATAAAAGGATTAATCAACATCTGTGTGTAGGTTTCTTGACAAATTATTTACCTAATTAGGAATTGCATATTTTAGCCGATAATAATTTATTGTATCTTTATAGTGTTAAAATAAAACTTTAATTAATAAATTATATGGGAATGAAGTAGTAGCCTCTGGCTGATGTGTAGTGCAAAACACGAGTCGTACGCATGCGTCATTGCGCACGCGCCGGGAGACGCCTGCGCCGGCGCCGCGACGTCACATCCTGCAGTCTAGTCAAATTGATACATTACGCCTTTCCGTTGCACTTGTATAAATCTCTTTATTCGCACCCAGCATTATATATCTAGGATAATTTAATGCAAAATTGTCATCGCGTGAAGACAGTGGCATATTCTTGACTGATACTGAATAGTCTTGAATGTTTAGAATGTGCTTTAACTTAAGGATAACAATACTGTAATCTTGTTTTTGGTAATAAATGACTTATCTTATCTTATCCAGTCTTCCAGCCTGGATACGAGTATAACAAATCGGAAGAGAACAAGTAAACATGCATTGTATCAAGTAATTCGTTAAACTGGGATTTGTAATTGTTGGACAAAGTTCATTAACTTGAACTACTTATGTAGTTAAACTTTTTCGTTAAATTTCATAATGTGTTGATATATTTTACACTAGCACTCGGCTCTGGCTTCGTTCGTAATAAATGTTATAGCCTATAGCACTAAGGTATAATGTACATAGACAACAGTGACAGAATTTTTGAAATTGGCCCAGTAGTTCCTGAGATTAGCGCGTTCAAACAAAACACCTCATTGGCTTTATAATACTAGTTTTTTATAGATTGAATCATAAAAACAATTCAAGCTCCTTCCAACAAGACAGTTTCCCGCGGTTTCAACAGCGTAGTTTCCTAGCCAATTTTACCGAGATAAAAAGTAGCCTATATCCTATTTTTTCCAGATTATTGGCTATTCCAGATTATCTATGTATGTAACAGATTTCATCCAAATTCCTATAACAGTTGTTGCGTGAAAGAGCAATAATCAAATAATCATCCATCCACACTCACAAAAGTTTCGCATTCATCTATGCTATTGGTACTTAGTAGGATTTGTGAACATACGACTGCAAAGTCTTGAACATCGCCGAAAATTTACCAGCTTATCGGTTTTTTAATCGGATACACTTCGGAGAGTATGCAACTGATTTGCACGATCTAATACCACCTTGCCCTTTTTTCTATCGGTATGCTCGTAGCTCGAAAAAGCGACATCGTTCAAAAGCGACAGTGTTCCAAAGACACGAACAAAAAGATTTGACTCTACTTTTGTGATAAGAACGTCAAGGCTATGGAATACTTTGCCTGAGCGAATTTTTCCTGATGCTTACGATCTTTGTGTCTTCAAATCGAGAGTGAATCGGTTACTTCTAGGTAAACACGCTCCATCGTAGACCGCATCGTCGTTTAACATCAGGCGACATGGCGGTCAAGTGTGAACCTATAAAAGTTAAAAAAAACATCATTATGGTTGATTACGTATCTATACACATAAATATACGTGTATATATTAAGGACACAAAAGGTTGTTGACTCCGCGTCATAAGCATAACAATATTTCTTACTGACCAAGTCTTTTCGCAGCGAAGAATAAAACACACAGTTTTGGCAGGCGTACGGAATTCGTCTTTATTTTAGACTCTCGAATATTTTGTCTCGAGACGCTTTTACGATGACAGTTTCAAAAGTCGCCGTTTGTTCGCTTAATGATTTAAATATATTCATAATATTCACGTTTTCGTATTATTAAAATATCGTCTTGCTTCATAACGTTGCGATCGAGTTGCGAAAATTTTGTAAAATGTAATATTGTTACGTAAACACTTTTGGGTATTTTTCCCGTGTCAAAGGCCAATTACACTAATGTTATAAATACGTAAGTTTGTAAGTTATGGCTTGTCTAGTCGGGAGAATGGCAACTGCCTTAGTTAGCCCCTGATTGAATCCCACGCGCACCACTGTCTGTTCAATGTCATGTGCGTAATGGCGCTTAAAAATCGGTGAAGTGAAACATCGTGAGGGAAACTACTTTTCGGAGAATATTTCACTCTTCAAAGATAAGTCTGTCAACCCGCAACTTGGGCAGCGTGCTAGTCTATGGCCTAGGCTGCCCTACCTAGTTAGTAGGAAACCGGCGGAAACCCATTGAGTCCCTCTATGAGGAACTTTATGGGTTGATATAGTAAGGTCACGGAGAAGTTCGTTACAAACATTAGTGACACTACAATTATACTTAAGTCATTTAATTACCTAGCCTATATTCCTATATCATACATGAAGCCGCAATATGTATTCATCTATTTAGGTACCTGTGCCGTTATTACCATCTAATTAAGTATATGTACAAAAATGTTGCTATACAAATTTCATTAACCGTTCCACATTTGAAACTGGACTGACAACTATGTCGATTTAAATTAATAGAGAAAAGTCATTGAACCCTGTAATCCTAATAATAAGTAACTCCAGCATACACATACACTTAACCTAGATGAGTGAGAAATTAATGAAAATGTCTATATCGTTATTTAAAATATAAAAATCTATAAATTTCACGAAAATACGGCTAATAATTAGATATTCTTCGCTGTCACATTCCTTAATCTTACTAAAAAAATACATTTTTGCGAAAACACGAGGTGCTTCAGCAACATAGAAAATAGTTGACTCTGATTGGCTAGATTTTGGTATAAAAAAACGTAAAAAAAAAACAGTTATATGGAATATGGTAATTTATTCTGTTTTACGTGTGAATCGCGTAAAACTCACGACTATGCAAAAAAAACTGGGTTATCACTTAAGTAAAAATGGATTTTAAATATTCTGAAGTCTTTTTTAGCGTGAAAACTAATGTGGTTATTACATATTTTAAATAAATACACGGGTAACTCGCGTTTGAACTCACAGTGCTAAACGAGCCGCGAACACGCGCCCGCAGTCTCCTTGAAAAAGATCGCCGGACGCGATCGAAACTTGAGTCTGACTGGACTGACTTATCAAACGTGACTTACCCGTGTATTTCTTTAAAATTCACGGTTCTTCAATTTCTTTAAAAGTCTTGTTTCTAAATGAATAAATGGTGCATATTTCTCACACAACATCATCTAGACCCATAGAATGCTTGTATAATGGTTGCCAGATACCTAGTTGATATCATACAATACATACAATACAATTTGTATTTTATTGATATCATTCAATAAAATACAAAAAACACTTTATTATACCACAAAACAATACAGAAATACAGTGATTATACTTATCATACTTAGGTACTTAGTTGTATACTTATGTAGTTGTAAATACTTAAATACTTGAACACATCAGCAGCCCACAAAATTTTCCCACTGCTCTGGGTAGTTCTTATATTGGTCAAACTAAGCGTACAATTGCTGAAAGGATCAAAGAACACATCGCCGCTGTAAAAAAATCGCCAGACACAGAAATCTGCGATTGCTGAGCATTTGATTGATGCGGGAACTGGTCATTGGATCGAGCTCCACGACGCGAAGATTCTCTCCACCGAACGTCATTACTACGCAAGAATAGTTCGGGAAGCCTTAGAAATTAAAAAAACATCGTAATTTCAACCGGGAGGATGGTTTTCGGTTGTCGGCGTCGTGGAATCCAGTCATAAATAAATGTACGCATCGCGGAGTGAGTTTGGAGAAGCCTGGTGATACGGTTAGTGTTGTGTGTCGTGATGGTAACCCTGCGATTTTTGAAGACCAAATGAGGGTAGATCTAGATCCCCTCATTTCGCAATGAGACGACCCGCAATTTCTTCAGTCTTCTCGTGACCACGGCGGTTGTAACGCTGCCGAACCGTCGACGTATTTAAACAATGAATTAAATCGTAATTAAGTCCTATACATTATAAACATTAAATTGTAAACATATTATACACACTACTTATTATAGGTACATAAAAAGTTATTAAACATGAGATGGTGACTCCCGGTCTGGCTCGTTTTGTGCTGCAGAGGCTTTACCTATTTCAATTCAGCGGGGTAATGCTGTGTTGGTAATCCAGCATTTTGGGCTCCTTTACGCCAGGAACAGCCCAGGGCGGGTTATTTGATAATACGAGTAGGTACCTACTCGTATTATCTAGTTGATGTAACACTTAAATGACATAAATAAATAAATATTGGTGCACAATTCACACACAACACCATCTGACCCCAACTAAGCAAAGCTTGTAATATGGCGGCCAGATAGCTGATAAAATACTTATATAGTTGTAAACATGGTGTATTATATACATGGTTGTTATTTTTGGATTTTATATGTAACTAGATGTCCGCCCCGGCTTCGCCCGTGGAACATACCTAAATAGCACTCATCGAGATCCCGCACATATCCAACGGTGAAAAATTTTAGAAATCGGTTCCGTCATTCCTGAGAATATTTCGAGCTTTCAAACAAAACACCTCTTCAGCTACCTGCTACGCCACCTGTCGGAAATTGGTCGTACCAACTCAGATTTTTTTTTTTTTTTAATTAACCTATGGCAGCTGGCCGCTAGTCGCCTTTACTACCGATCTGACTATTCGGGTTAGCGCCGAGGGCGCAGGACCCAAAATACCAACTCAGAGATTAGCAAAGGTTTTATATTCAAAAAGTATGTAATCTATGATTTTCAATGACGCAATCTTGACACATGCTGTCATGTGTCATGTCAAAGCAGCGGTAGCATACGAAAACTCTCAAAAAGGGATATTTTTCCCCCGATTTTGTTACATTCTTGATTCATGCTCCGCTGCTATTAATAGTAGCGTTATTTTCTATAGCCTATAGCCTTCCTCGATAAATGGACTATCTAATAGAAAAATAATCTTTCAATTCGGACCAGCACTTCCCGAGATCCTAGCGTTCAAACAAACAAACAAACTCTTCAGCTTTATAATATTAGTATAGATAGTATAGATTTCAAGTATAATTATTAGGTACAATAATTCCATGAAATAAAATACCTAGGTACGTAAAAATAGCAAACTATTCAATCCATTTCACTCGCACATAAGATTGTGAATTTTATTCTTGTTAAAACTTAGTAAAAAAAATACTCGATATTTTTTTGACATATCATTGGGTCACGTGGTTTTTTCCCGCCTAAAATAAGGTAGCACGTGTGGCGTCGTATTTTGCCGCCAAGAATCCGAGATTAGGATGTGATGTGAGCATGAAGGTCGCATGTCTTTGTCCGACTGTCCGTCCATTCCCGCTCATTCATATTCATACGTAAGTGTTTTTGTGTGTAGCGCCAATATTTCTGGACAGAAAACTACTCTACATTCCAAATTAATAAAATAGTAACCAAGTTTCCTTACCTCTAGAAAAAAATGACAACTAATATATAAATATATCTATACTAATATTATAAAGCTGAAGAGTTTGTTTGTTTGTTTGTTTGTTTGAACGCTAGGATCTCGGGAAGTACTGGTCCGAATTGAAAGATTATTTTTCTATTGGATAGTCCATTTATCGAGGAAGGCTTTAGGCTATAGACAATAACTCTACTATTAATTGAAGCGGAGTATGAAACAAGAATGTAACAAAATCGGGAAAAAATATTCCCCTTTTGAGAGTTTTCGTACGTTTCGTGCTTTGACATGACACATGACAGCATGTGTCAAAGATTGCGTCTTTGAATTTCAGTAACCTGTGCATTGAATATAAACCTTTGCTAATTTTTTTTTTCTAAATCTGAGTTGGTACGACCAATTTCCGACAGCTGGCGTAGCAGGTAGCTGAAGAGGTTTTTTGTTTAAAATCGATATTCTCAGGAACGAGTGAACCGATTTCAGTCATTCTTTCACCGTTGGATATGTACGGGATCCCGATGAGCGCTATATAATATACCACGGGCGAAGCCGGGGCGGGCATCTAGTCTACTTATAAAAATACAAGACTTTTTTCGTAAGCAGCTACTGAGCCAAACCATTTGAAAAGTAAAAATAAATCTTCCTAGGACTTCTCGTTTATAAATTAGAAAATGTTACAACCGAAATAAAACGACTTTTTAATGGCTAACGTAGTTTAAGATAACGGCGGACAAATACGTATCAGGTTGCTATGAGCCATAATTACCTACAGTAAAATTGAATAGTGAACTTAAGCTTGTTTTGAACAAAAGAAAATTTGTAAGGAGGTGGTCAAGCAGAAATTTACAAACGTTATTGTGTCTTATGTCATCGATCAAGAGACAGATTAATTGTTATCGAATAGTATAATAAATGTAGGTATAGAAATCCGGATAAACATAGGCCCAATAAACAAATCATGTTATTTCTTATAGTACTCTCTACGACTCTTTGCACAGTGCATTTGGAGAACTAGGTACCATAATTATCTTTGCCATTTATTCGCCTTGTAGAGTAATGTGTTTTTTTGTTCGATGGTCAAAACAGTGATAATGACTCTTTTTGCCAAATACCTGAATATGAAAATGTTTATTAATATTAGCACATAAAAACTTAAGTTAAGTACCTACAATCACCAATTTAATTAACACACGCTATCGGCAAACATGCTGCTTGTCATCAAACTCTATCCACATATTACTCGTATATAGATCTTGTTTAAAGAAGTTCTTACTCATAATTAGTAATAATCATAATTAGTCGCTCAGAAGCAAATAAGTATTGTTTCATGCCGGTTAGTGGGCGAACGAAAATAAATTAATGAAGTACATTTGGTAAATACTAAAAGAAAATCAAACGATGCAAACGTTTTCGCGATGATTTTTTAGTAAGGAACTCATCTTACTGGTTATATAATGATTACGATTTTTAAAAATACAATTTTCAATATTTTTTTTTTATAATGAACATTATTATAGTATGAAAACTAACGTGGTTATTACACATTTTACATAAACTTGAGTCAGACTGGACTGACTATATTAAACGTGAATTACCCGTGTATTTATGTAAAATGAACATTATTAAAAAAAATACAGAAAAAAATATTTTTATGGCACAAGAAGGTCAGAAATTCATATTCAAAACAAGCTGCAATTTTACAAATTAGATAATACTATTTTAAGGAAATAATTCAATCAATTCCTGTCACCTTCTCCACCTCTCGTCCTAACCATAAAAAAACAAAAAATTAAAAAGAATTTGGCAAAAACAAAGAATAATTTGACCATGGCAACTCAAAAAAAACTTGAGTAACGAATGAAGAAACAAGAACAAAATTAAAAATTTTGGTTAACCCCCGACTACCTCAGATTTGTTATCTGTACAACATTCTACTAGTCAAGCCCTTTCATTTGATACCCATATTAAGGGAGTTGTGAAAAAATACATGTATTTCGTCATTTTGTGGAAGCGGCCATCTTGGATTTGAAATTTGTCATATAGCAATGTATTCTACAAGTCAAGCCCTTTCGTTTGATACCCATATTGAGGTAGGTTGTGAAGAAATATTTTGTCCGCCATTTTATGGCGGCGGCCATCTTGGATCGATATTAACCAAACATAGCTAATAACATCCGCACGTATATGAACTTTCAAATAAACAAAACCGCATCGAAATCGGCCCATCCGTTTGAGCTCTACGGTGCCACAGACAGACACACAGACAGACAGACAGACAGACAGACAGACAGACAGACAGACAGACAGACAGACAGACAGACAGACAGACAGACAGACAGACATCGACGTCAAACTTATAACACCCCTTTTTTGGTCGGGGGTTAAAAAATAGATCGATAAATCAAACTACTAAACTAAGTTTTGTGTGTTTTTTTGTGTACGTTATTGACTTCGTAAAGAATGTGTATTTTTATGGGATTCGATAAATAACCTCGAATGTCATGATTAATTCTTAAACTACGAACAGACATCCTGCTCCAAAACTGTCGCAGACAATTCTATACTTAATATATTTTGCTATAGCGAACACAATAGTTTTAATTTAGAGTTAACCTTAGTGTTGAGAGTTGAATGCACCGCCGACGCCTCGCGTTCGACCACCTCTTACTCATCCGTCTTATATAGATTGATCGTTGTCTACGGATCATATAGGTGATTCAATTATGTATTATGTACTCGCTTGTGGGATGTGACTTTAAAAGGATACGAAATTAATTTACATTGAATATTTATCTGTATCAATCTATAAATCAATCAATCTATATACTTCGCTTTACTGTTAAGTCAATCTGTAGTTTTTTTTTCTTTTAAGTCGTACTTCCCTTTGGCGTGTTAGGAAAATAATATGGAGAGTAAATTTTTGTTTTAGCGCGCCACAGACAGATTTTTCGTGAGCTGTGAATTGAATTCTAGCGTCACGCTCGGGAATCGGAAATCTTCGAGTATACTCGGGGCCAAGGCTATAGGCCATCTAGAAATGCGTTGGCATTTCCCCATTGACCATCTAGAGGCGTCAGCATTTCTAAATGGTCATGCCCATGGCCACGCCCTCCGGTTTCGCGTTGTTTACAAAGTAAGCTATCAAATTCTGAGTTGTAAGTTTTTATTTCTATCGTCAGTTCCTATAACTGCAAATTTGTTTTTACGGTGTGTGCGCACATGTCCGTGATGAAAACCCGATAGTCTATTCCTAGTTAGCTGGGCACTGTGCTAAACGAGCTGCGAACCCGCGCGCGCACTCTCCTTGAAAAAGATCGCCGGACGCGATCGAAACTTGAGTCGGACTGGACTGACTACATTATACGTGAGTTACCCGTGTATTTATGTAAAATGTGTGTAATAACCACGTTAGTTTTCATGTAATCATGTAACATAAAATAATGTAATACTCCTTGCATTGAAGATATATTACTCATATTATCCATTCTATGGTTGAAGTTAGACTTCTAAGCACGATGAATAAAGATCAGACAGAATCTTTAACTTATTGCGTGCGTACATAAGTACCTATGCACATACATATACCTACTTTCATCTACTTTTTATGTTATATATCTACTTTTTAATTTTAAACGCTCTTATTTTGTGAAATGGTACTTTGATCGAATTCAAATAAATGTTTTGTATAGATATAATTCCCAGTAAGTTCATATGTGCTTGCCTAGGCTATCGGATGATGTGCTATGATGTCCTTCCGACTAAGTAAAGTCTATTTTCGAAAAGTTTATCATCATCATCATCATGTATATCTTAAAACGTCTATGAACAAAACGTCGCCAGCGCAGCGAATGCGGCAACAGACTAAACAATTCGGCCAAACAATCCTAATGCAATTTATGCTTACGTTGAAAGGTTGCCAAAATAAAATCTTGAGACGCATGCGACGCTACTATCATAGCGATATTAGACCCTATTAAAATACATTTTAAAATAATACTGTTTTCTATTTCTGTCTCTTTTTATTGTAGTTATAGTGACAAGGACATTGATAGGTTAATTTATATTTTAGAATGTTTTTTGAGTGTTCCAATTTAGGTATTACAACCCGATGTTATTCTTGTCCATATAATGGGGATGTTAGCACTAATCACAAATTAATGTTTAGTGTTAATTTTATGATAAAGTGTAGGTAATATTAGAATATTGAAAATCGCATTTCTGTAATTTATTGTTGTCACGTGACTGCAAACACCAATATGGCTTATAACGTCACTACCCGCAAAACAAGCTGTCGAAAACTGACTAAACTGTTTATTTCTCTGCATTTTCATTAGTTTGCGATATGATTATAATGCTAGTAGGATTAAAACAGCAATACCTACTCATCATCATCATCATCATCAGCCTATACTGGTAGGTATATAATATATAGGCATAGGCCTCTCCCACAACACGCCGCTCAACTTTTCTTCTCCAGCCACTGCCTGTTTAGGTACCTATATCACAGAATTTCGGTTATTGAAGACCTTATACCTTAGTCCTTCAGTGAATGCCTCTATTCTTTCGCCGTTTCTAAATTAGCGACATTATGCAATATGCATGTGGCTTCGAAAAGACAATGGCACGCGCGAGATTCGAAACAGGGATTCCGGATCGGCAATCGCCGGTTTCCCCACTACAACAGCCGTAACGTCTTCAATAACAATAATACAATAATAGAAAACAATGCAGGCAATAACCTAAAAAGTATTGTTGTTTTATCAAACGACTATAATGAAAGAAAAAAATAGTACTAAAACTAACATGACAATAACTTTATCTGCTTATCTTATGTATATTTCAACTGAAGTACTTTATCTATTAAAATCTCAAATTAAATTTGTTTTCCGATAAAATAATGTAAGTACTTTTAAATTTATCTTTGCTTTTAAGCGGACACTAGGATTATGTACTTACATGTTTTATCGATAGCTATTTTTATTTGGATTTTAAATCGGGTTTTTCCTATTTGATGAACTAATTTGTACATTTGAATAAATATTTTTTAATAAAGATGCGCTTTACAGTATACACAACAACAATTAAACAATGTCTAAATGCATTTTATCGTTTAGCATCGTTTTAGGAGGCCTTTTCAGAACGCAAATACAGGTCCTATCAAAGATTAAAGAAGTTCTTAATTTCGTCGCTACTGTTTAATTTTATTAGAGAAATGTATACTGCGACTTTGAGGTTTTTCTTTTGTTTTGTTACTGGCAGCACTGCGCGTTGATAAAAAAATAATAGCCTATAATAATAGTCTCAAATCTATTTAGTCTGAACCACGGATATTGTGGTCTGAACCAATAGTCATATCGAGATGTAGTCCTAAAGCTTCTAACCCAAAAAATAGCCTATCCATTCAGACGAACCGACGTGATTGAGCAACAAACATTCATCTTTCGTATTTATAATATCAGTAGGATTTATTTTCGTATTTATTGTTTCAGAAATCGAGGCACCATTCCCCTCTCGCGATGTCACAATCAAAAGGAACACAGACGTCAACGATCACTATGAAATGCTATCTGAAATCGGCAGGTGAGTCACCATGATGATTAATTTTAAATCAACAATGAAGTAAGACTGCTATTAAATATATATTCCACGTACATACAGTAATTATGATAAAAATTATGTGATGGCACGAAATTTATAATCATAAATTACAAGTTCCTACGTGAAAAAGAATTGTTTTATTCAAGTAGAAAATGGAAAAATATCATACATTATTTTTACTTCGACTAACCTATCCTTTTTTTATTCTGTAATATAATGATATTACTCGAGTATCCAGTGTCCGTGATTTTTATTACCATAATATTATGTGCTACAATTTACTAAACAAAAAAGTTTATGATTAATAATTATCTTTGGAAGGTGTTGAAGTTCGGTAGACACTTAGAGACGATCTTCTTAGCATTCCATGGATTCACCGTGCGGGTGCCGGGTCCATCGTGTGGCAGAGAGAGAAAAACTCGAGTAGTTCCCGAGACTTGTGACTCGGGCGTAGGTTTAAGGGGCCCCTTTCTGACGTACATCAACACTCACCTTCACCACTCGTTTTTCTCTCCCTGCCCAGCCAAATCTGATATGAGCCTACTAGTGCAGCTTTAGATACTCGTTCTAGTATAGAACTTACTGCACTTCTGGATAAGCCAAGGTCTTTCAGTAGGTTATAGAGAGATTTTGCTGGTATACCTCTCGCTCCCACTTCTACAGCGTATAAACTAACTACATAGCCGTTTTTTGTTAATTCGTTTAGGAGGTCGTAATACTTATTTTGTTTCATCGCGTGGTCTTTAGGTATATTAGTTTCCCACGGTACGGTAAGTTCTACAAGGACTATGCGTTTCGTAGTCTAGAAAAAGGAAAATGTCCGGTCTGGATGACGAAACACCCACATCCTCTGGGATTTTGTAGTGCTTTTCATACGTGTCCATTAAAATAGTCCAATCAGGTGCTGTACCCAGGATTGAGTAAGGCTTGTTCCTGGAGTTTGAAGTTGAGCCTGCTTTTACAAAGTTAATTTGTCTTTTGTTTGTCGTCAATCCCTTTTGGGCTCTAGCTACTGAAAGGCTCATGGCTTCACGTATGATTTCAAGTACTCTGTCATGACGCCGTGAGTAATGACCCCCATCAAGGATCACCTTGCATCCCACCAATATGTGCCTTGCTGTACATATCGCCTCTCCACAAGTATAGCAACATTTTTCAGAGGCTTTTCCCCACCTTACCAAGTTACTCTGGTCAGGAGGGTCATTTGGAATGCATTTAGATAAAATTTTAATAAGGCAGGAGACCAGTCTTAGATCAAGGTGCGCCACTTTAGAGCTAATGGGATACAGAACTCACCTATGGTTAACCACTCACTTTGCATTTCTAAATTCATAGCGTGCACTTTGTAACCGTTATTTTCGTCTTGTTGTAGAAAGGTTTTACCATGTCTCGGTCTTCCTTTTCCTTCTCGCACCCAACCCAGCAGTATTTACTTGTGCACCTGCCATAAATTGTTTATGGAATTGAAGTCTAGATTCCAGGTCTGAAGCAGTTTTGTCTTTTGGGAGAGATGTAATTAAGTCGTCTTGCGACTTTCCCAAAACATGCGTTTTTGTAACTCTTAGGTGTTTGTAAAGTTCAGACGGTTTCTTTAGTTTCAGCCCAAAACTATTGTGATCCCTAAAAAGAGTAGAGGGATCAGCCGGATGTGCCAATCCTAACCATGACTTCAATATCTTTATGACATTGGCATCTAGCTTTGCCAGGAGAGTTTTACCGATGTCATATACTAGGAAAGGCCAAGTGAGACGTGATGTGAGGTAGTTGTCATATATCCATGCTTTTTTGATATTGCTGATAGGCTGCTGGTCTACCTTATTGAGGTTGTTCATGAAATTTTCAACAACCACCTCTAATGATGGTGTACGTCCTTTGTGATCTATCTTTCTACCAAGAAATTTGAAAGGCACTGCCTCTGCAATTGTGGCAACTCCTTGGCCACTTATGGAGAGATACCAAATCCAATAAAACTTACGAAAAACACTTACATAGAGCATATACCTGAAATCATTGTTCATTTTTAACCGACTTCAAAAACGGAGGAGGTTCTTAATTCGGTTGCATGTTTTTTGTACGTATTTTTGTATGCGCGATAACGCCGCCAATTATGAATCAATGGACAGCTTTTAATTGATGGTTATTTTTTTGTTTGGTAGATCGTAGTACAGAGGTGGTCCTATATAAATGTCATCGAAATCGGTGCAGTAGTTTTTGAAATATGAACAAAAAACGACTAAAATTTGCTTTCGTTACCTTGATGATGTACTCGTATTATTAAATGCACATATCTATGATATTTGGTGGAATGGCTGAAATTGAAGTCGGTTTTTGCTTTTTCGCAGAAAATAAATGATTCTACCTTCGATATTGATATAATAATAATAAATAAACTTTATTTGGGAAACAAATTACATCATTACAGTATAAATTGTGGACCCATTGACTCCGAACTAGTATCACAGTGTGTTTCGATATATCGAGATGTTATCGCAGCCGTATTGAACTTTTCATAAAGCCGCAGTAATGACAACATCATAAATTGATGACTCCTACGTGAGCACATGCGGACACATCTAGTACAATCGAGTTGTCATTTATCATTGTGTCTCACGGATAGTGTATCTAATTTATATTCTAATTTAAAGACAATGCCACAAGCACCGATCGTGGTGACAAAAAGTTCTTTGAAAACAACGGTACAAGTCATTTCGGTGATTGGATAGAATTACTGTTATATTAAATTTTATCTTGACATACGCTACAATATCTACTTTAGCATTGATGCTTCAGTAATTTCTCTACCATTTATATAATTATAGAATTACCTACTATTAAATTAAATTTTATCTTGTAATATGCTAAAATAGCATTCATGTTACAATAGTTTGTCTCCTATTTATCAATTTGTAACAGTTATTATTTTCTATTAGCTCCTGAATATTTAACAAGGATCTAGTATTATAAACCAATTTTAATGTAGGTATCAAATAATAATAAAAATACCCTAATAAGATACCAAGTAAACGTACACAATTTTTGGGATTTGCACTTTCCGTTCATTTTCATGATATGTTTATTTAAAGTAATAAATATGTATACAATATCTGTAGATGTGTACTTATTAAAGCTGTGCCTAAATTCACCGTTTAATTTAGACAGTCTTCTAAATATCTGTTTTTGTTTGAAAATATTCTTGCAACTTGTATATTCCGTCTAGTCTTAAAATATAGTTCTTAAACTATCGTAATCTGAACTCAGAATGAAAACATTACATAGGACTTAATCGCAATATAAAATACTAGATGCCCGCCCCGGCTTCGCCCGTGGTATATTATAGTATAGCACTCATCGGGATCCCGTACAAATTCAACGGTGAAAGAATGACTGAAATCCTGAGAATATCGATTTCAAACAAAAAACCTCTTCAGCTACCTGCTACGCCACCTGTCGGAAATTGGTCGTACCAACTCAGATTTAGAAAAAAAATTTAGCAAAGGTTTATATTCAATGCACAGATTACTGAAATTCAATGACGCAATCTTTGACACATGCTGTCATGTGTCATGTCAAAGCACGAAACGTACGAAAACTCTCAAAAGAGGAATATTTTTTCCCGATTTTGTTACATTCCTGTTTCATGCTCCGCTTCAATTAATAGTAGAGTTATTTTCTATAGCCTAAAGCCTTCCTCGATAAATGGACTATGCAATAGAAAAAGAATCTTTCAATTCGGACCAGTACTTCCCGAGATCCTAGCGTTCAAACAAACAAACAAACTCTTTAGCTTTATAATATTAGTATAGATTTTTTAAATTACTTACCTCAACGTTTCGGCAGTGTTTTCAACGGGCGTTTTCACGAGAAGAACTCTAACCACTCTTGTTCTGATCATGGTCGTTGTAACGCTGCCGAAATGTCTAAATTTGGCAGTCATATGAACTGCCGTTGGAAGTGATAACTTATAACTCAGAATCTGATAGCACACTTTGGAAACGAATCGGGTGAAACAGGAGGGGACAGCGCGTTTTAAATAAATCTTTAGACCATCTTCTAAGAGGTTAGATGTGTAAATATATAATAGAAACCATGGTAACACGCCATGGCCATGTAGAAATGCTAACGCATTTTAAGATGGCCGTGATCCTGAGTTCACCCGAAGATTTCTTTTATTTACGAACCTGACACTTGAGGTCAATTCACAGCCGACGAAAGCCTAGCCCAGTCTTTTTTGTAGTGGTAGACATTTTGTCAGAGTCCGCCTGGGGAAGTAGCACACCTTTGCTAGTTATTCTACCGCCAAGCAGTATTGTGAAAACATTATTGTGTTCCGGTTAGACGGGCAATGTTTCTAGAGAAATTACAGGGCTTAGAGATACAATAGATCTGGGTGATGAGCGCAGTGGAGTGCTAGGTAATGATCTGGACTCTTCATGTTCCAATAGCTGCGTGTCACTGTTCTGTTATATGGCAGGCTTGCTTATCAACAGGCGCATGTCCTGCTCGTCTCATTACTCCTAATTTTATAAAAAAGAATATATAAATATAAATCTGTGTGTGGTTGCGCGAAAATAGGTTTTCACATCAATAATAATCGCGAATAAAGTCCTGTGTAATGTTTACAATAGTTTTAAAATATCACTCACTATGTTGTTTTCTTTATAGGGGCAAGTTCGGCACAGTGTACCTGTGCCGGGAAAAAAGCACTGGCCTCGAATTGGCCGCTAAGCTGGTCTCTGTCAGTCGGCGAGACGAAAGACGGAATGTGGAGCGAGAGGTGGATGTGATGCGGCGGCTGAGACATCCAAGACTCATCCAACTCTACGATGCCTACGAATGGGGGAAATACATGTGTGTTGTACTCGAACTGTAAGTACACGATGAGTTTAACTTTGATATTCAATATTCATTCAACAGGCAGACACAAAACTTGACAGAGGAACCACCGACACCACGACCTAGATGAGTTTGGTTTCCAGTTGGGCAAATTGTAAAGATCATCATCAACAGCCGCAAGACGTCCAGTACTGAACATATGCCTAACTCGGCCCTAGATTTCCACAACGAACGGTCCTGCGCAACCTGTAACAAGCGGGTTCTAGCGAGCTTTGTGAGGTAGCCAGTAAGCTAGTGAGAAGCCGCCCAACACTACGTCTTCCGGTTCGTGGTCGCCACTCGGCAACCTTTCTTCCCCTTCATCGGTTGTCTGTGGTCTGTCACTTCAGTTTGATTTTTCTTTGAGCTATGTCGGCTACTTTCGTTCTTCTGCGAATATCCTCATTACGGATTCCGTAGCGCAAAGAGATTCCGAGCGTAGCTCTCTCCTTAGCTCGCTGTGCAACTTTGAGCTTTGTTATGAGGTCCACAGTTAAGGACCACGTCTCAGTTCCATAAGCTATCACTGGCAACACGCACTGTTTAAAGCCTTTCATCTTCAGGCAATTGTAAAGATTGTACATGTAAATTCAACAAAGACTTATTTTATCTTATCTAATTCCAAATCGATTCAATCGACACTTCTACACTTCACTTCAATTGACATATCGTCTTCTTGCCATCAAAATCTAAATTCGCATCTATCTCATTTGTAGGGTCCTTAAATAGAAATCTTGACTCTGTTAGTTACTGAACTTATTCGAGTGACATTATTATAAGTAGAGTACAATAATTATTAACGAAGGAAAATTTAATATGTGGGTAACATATGTAATTATATGTTACATACGACATACGAGTATTATGTAAAGGTTTCTATATATCTTTTATATGACTGAAACTATGACTGTAATTGTAAGCATTATTTACAGAAAATGTAATTGAGTAGGTACAAATCCATAAAGCACCAGCCACTGCAATAATTGTTACCATTAACCTCTCTGATCTTAACGACTCAACATTCAGAGTCCTAACACCTACAACAGTTTGTAACGATAGGTCATTGACTTCCAACAATTGCATGTTAAAAACCAAATTAAAATTACAACACGCCAAAACAAACAAATTTATCATCATTGTGCTTTAAAATATGTAAACAAACCTTAATGGAAACTGGCATCTTAATTTCGTTAAAACTGAACATTTCCTTTTATGATTTGGTATAAACAATACCCATACAGAGACTGGAGACGAAGCAATGATTCATTCAATGTCAAGTCGAAAGCAAGTAGGTACTTCTGTTCTCAAGTCATAGTCATAATACTGCAAATTTTCACAGCTGAGCCTCGAGTATCTTTTCTAATGCTGACCTTTCTTTCAATTTGCATGATATATTATTGAAGATGAGGAAGCACGCAAATATTCAGGCGAAATCACACGGCACTGCCTCGCAGCTCTCAGACAAGCGGCGGACGATTTTAAACAAGTCGTGAGATTTCGTCATTGAGTTTATTTCTAATGTCAGATAAATTCGGGGTTACGTAGTATTTTCGTCATAATTTATCATCAATGTGAAAATTGCGTGTTACTGAATCACTTGCATCGGCAATTACATACATCTAAAATTGTCACACATTCGTAGCGAAACTTCGTTGCGTTTCGAAAATGAATCACCGAAATCACGAATAGTCTTTCTTTTGTTTGCTTTACGAATAAGCGGGTTAAGGACGCCACTGTTCTCCGTATTCTCGCTGCTTTTCCGTCAATCATATTAATTAAATGTTACTTTAACACTCCCCTGTTAATAGCCACTCTCTTTTTGCTTATTAACGTGTTACTTTCTCTGGCTCTCATTTCGTTAATGCAATCTGCAACAACCTCGATTTGGCCTTAATCGTTACGAGTCTTCTCTATGTTATCTTGATGACAAATCTAATTCAAGTTTCCCTCTCGTTCTATAAAACGATTTATCTCAATTCTAGTGAGCTGTCATCACTCAAAATGACAACACTTTCAACCTACGACGTCCATCTTCCGGTGTATTTTAGGTGTTTATTAATAGGACGTGAATAATCCAGGTGTTGTAAATGTTGTAATTGGGTCGTTGACAGGTCGGCGTGGAGGACAGGTGGTCCACGCCTTTTGGGCATTAATTATAGCGTTTTCACTTTTATATGATGACATCACCTCCAGCGTTAGACTTCGGAATATATTAAGAGAAGTGTCATTAACTTTATGCTTCTCAGACTGAGATTCTGGAATATGTTTGGATAAAAATAATACAATTACTTAACGCAACAGATAATAACGACTCCGGATATAAATGATACGATCTAATGACTGTTATTAGATTGAGTGAGTACCTATCTTCTGACTCAAAAAGTACAATGAAGGCATTAAAATATACCTCTACTCATGTTACCATGTACAAATATGTAGGTACTTAAAATACATAAGCTAATTGTAACAATAATCAGTAACCAGTTCAATCTTCGAAATATATCTCAAATGAGCGACATGTCACAGGTGAAAGTAAAGTCAAATAGGGATGAGTCAGACGGTTACTTTCCTATCATTTGGAAAGCAATACAAAATGAACAGTTAATCCAAACATCAGGCGATATTGTCGCCATGCGGCTAACCGCAAATGTTAGAACTTGCAGCACCAGTCATGCGCTTGTCATTTTGAAAATATGCTTTAAATATTGAAATTGAATGATTCACTTTTTCGAGTTACATGACTTTAAATGGGAATTCCTTGACGACGTTGTACCGAAAAGTGTGTCATATCTGAATATGTTATCGGGCAATGTTACTCTAAGCATTTTATTGTCAAGCAGGTATATAGCTCTACCCCATTAAGTTATCAAGGTATTTTTTTTTCTTTGGATGAGTGTATAAATATTTATACGGTTGTTTGACACAGAACGCTTATGGAAAAAACGTAGTATCAATTAATATATTCTAGCCCATAGATAGTAGTAGGTACTGAAGTACTTAAGTCTTCAAAAAATAAAAAGCCGGTTATTACATTTGAGTAATATTACTTTTATTTATGAGAACTATGTGAGACAATATTTATTTTGTATTTTTATATGAAATTAATGGGATTCATTTAAAATTAATTACTCAAAAAATACTCGATCGGTAAAAAGTCGTTTCACTTACGAAATGTTATATTAAAATACCTAGGCCATTTTGCTAAATACCTATAGGTACGTTTTTATTGTACATATTTGATTTTAATAAATCTATACGGATAAAGCCGGGACGGACCTCTTGTATGGAGTTTGTTTCTCTACGTAAAGTTTGCTAATGCTTCTTAATCATTCGCGTATAGAAGAATATTTATGGAACGATGTGACCATTCGAAATCCGCGTACGAATTCCGCAGTCATGACATGCATATTAATCGTAAATCCTTTGGTGTAAACTATAATCCCACGCACAATCGACGCTTTATACACTCCTAATATTGAGTCAAAGTCAAGTGCCCCCCGTAAAAGGCGACGGGTGTAAACTCCGACGCTGGTATAAAGTCAGAGACGGCGTCAACCGCGTCAGATATTACAGCGCATTGTTGGCATCGCGCCATCGCGACGCCATCTTTGAACGACGACGAAATCGCAAAACATTGCGTTATTAACCAATCATGTTATTAAATTGTAAAAAAAATTGTGGCATGGGAGTGCCGATAGAAGTTAAAAGTTACAATTATTACGTACATACAAAATATATAATGTACATACTTATAAACAACAATGTTGGTAACCGTTACAATTTCGCGAGTTCATTTGTTTTTTTTTTTTAATTTCTTCTATGTAATGAGGTTTTCACTTCAAACATCTATATTTAGATACGTCCACTTCTCTACCTGAAACTGAAACGACATAAAATAAGTATTTGTTTATCCGCTTTTTACAAACTTATTCAAAAATACAATTTAGTACAGGGAATACATAATACCTATGTGATATGTATAATTGTTATATTTCGTTTGAAGTAAATGACTTAACTTTAACAATAATAGTATAAGTACTTACAACAAAGAGCTATCACAGTGGACATGTCCAGTGGCGTAGCGTGGGTTTTCGCCGCCCGGGGCCGACCGAAAATTTGCCGCCCCCTACTTTAATTATAAATAATTTAAAGTTCAAGTATTATATTTAATACCTAACCAATATAGCTATATCGTCCATCTTATTGCAACTCAAGATAAAAATATGGTTACATTTTTTTTACAATTTGGTTTAAAAATGTGTTATACTTTTTAGGGTTCCGTAAAACGTAAAAACGGAACCCTTATAGATTTTTCAAGTCTGTCTGTCTGTCTCTCCGTCCGTCCACATGTCACAACCACTTTTTGCCGAAACTATGATAACTACACTGTTGAAACTTGGTAAGTAGATGTATTCTATAAACCCCATTAAGATTTTATAAAAAAAAAACAATTAATTTTGGGGATACCTCATACTTAGAACTGAAACTAAAAAGTTATTGAAGTGAAAACTGCTTTTGGCACGCCTACACAGATTTTTCGTGGTCTGTGAATTGAATTTTAGCGTCACGCTCGGGTATGATAAGAGATTTTCGGGTAATCTCGGGATGCTAGAGCGAGAAACAAAATACAGTGCACAAGTTCACCAAAACGAGAAAGATAATATAGTCCCTATGTTTATTATGTTTATGTCTCTTTTTCACGACATTAATTTCTTACCACATTAATTGAACTTGTCACGAAATAATAAATTTGCCATTCACATCCATTGCAAAAAAGTTTTTGTTGTAATATACTCGTATCACTGTTTTATCACAGCAATTACACTGCGCAAACACACAAAATCATATCTATTTTCATCACATCACTTCCACTTACACCATAACACAACATTTTTATGCATTTTTAGCGTAATACTTATAAAATAAATAAATAGCAAGTACAAAAAAATTTGCAAGTCAAAAGCTTTTTCCGACCCGCGTAATTTTTTTTAAAATATATTCTTCACCTTCTTGTTTATAAACTAACACACATTAAAAAAAATACACGATCGAATTGAGAAACCTTCTTTTTTGAAGTCAGTTAAAAACGATTAGTTTCTGATTTATTCCTCTGTATTTGATCCTATCTGGACGCCAAACTTGAACTTTTTAGGTCGTCTGGAACTGAGTGAAATCTTTTGGTCTATACTTCAGTCCAATGTTAATAATGACGATTTTAGGACTTTAATATCTAAATAACAGCTTTAAGTATGTTATGAAATTTGGAACACGTATTGGTATCCCGTAAGTTTCAATAAATGGACTATTTTTAATGTGAAATAGTTTTTGCATCATGAGGAGGACAAAAGTACCTCAAAATAGTTCGTATACCTATATACCTAGGCTATTCAAACGAGTCTAAATTTGGTGGATTTATTTTGTTTCGTTTAGGAGTTCCTATAACCACCTCCTGACTTCATCTTGGAATCAGCGTCATAGTACCATATTATTCCATTATTACCGAAGTTACGTAAGTAAACCAAATTTCAACCTAATCTAACGACGGGAAGTGGTTCTAATTTAACTCGCAAGATTTGTCTGATACTGACTTCCTAACAAGGCAAGTTAAATAAATGCTTATAAAATACACAACGAGAGATACTAGTACCTAAGAAAAATAAGTAATGAAATCCGAGAAACTATCTACCTACTTAACCTCACTTTTTAATTATTTATCTGTTCGAAAAGAAATGTTATATCTAAGTTTTTTTTCAATCATGCAACGTATTATTTTCGTTATGCTCCTTTTCTGCCGCCCCCTTTCGTGTGCCGCCCGGGGCCATGGGCCCCCCCTGCCCCCACGCTACGCCACTGGACATGTCTAACAGACAGGGTGGCCTGAGTCTGGGCTATTTGCCAATCGTCTAGATAGCTATGTCACTCAGTTGAGATGAACAAGACCCAAGATATCTGTTTTGAAAAAATCTGTGAAGAATTCTTGTATACACGTCAAACAGAAAACGACTGAACATAAACATACGTATACCTATATTTTTAAATTATGTAAAGTAGTCATAACTTGCAAATTTTGCAAATATCTTCAACACTATTTACATTTAAACACCTGACTCCGTCATGAACGGTGTGGATTGCGTCAAAAACATATTTCAAAAAATAAATATAGTAACAACCTTTTGCGAAGACTGTATCAATGACGTCACTGGACAACTGAAATGTAGAGGACTGCGCAGCCGTTGACGCGGTATTCATTCAAACGTTCTAAATTTAAATTTTAACGAAAACACGAAGCTCGCCCTGAGACACTGAGGTAAACAAACAAAATAATCATCTCGTTAAAGTTTCTTGTAAACGGAAGATTCCTTGAGCAGTGCTATTTTGTGCTTAAAAATACGCAAGATTTTTTCACGGCTGAATGTTGTTTTCTTTTTAGAATAATAGGTCAAGGCAGACATTTTTGTTGTCGTCGGGCAATTATTTACTTTTAAGAATATTTTTATGTGTAATTAAAGATCGAGATGACAACGCATTTTATTTTAGCAGCCTTGTAAAACATGTAATTGAATCGAAACCACATGATTCCAAATACAAATACAAAAATCTTTATTGCTGTTTGCATAAGATAAGGTTATACAAAACATTTTAAAAGTGGACCCGTACAAACTGGCCTCTTCTTCTAGAGGCATGCAATATGTCTGGCAACAGTTTCTATTGATCTGAATTTATACAATGATAATAATAGTCAGCCGATAAAGTCTTCTTCTTTTTCATTAGTTGTATCATATTATATGTCATCTGATTCATTGTCTATTAATTTCCTACTATTAATTTCCTTATCACAATCTATTTTTTCAAATCACTGTCTATAGAAATGTAGTTGAAGTAACTTTGTCTAATTCCTAATTAACTGTTTTTACATTGCATACATTCCAATTATTATATAAATAATAATCTTATTTAAGTAAATATTTCAAATTATAAGACGCCTACAGTGAAGCCTGGACCGCGGTGACCTGTGAGTCATCAAGGGACCTGTAAATATAAATAAGTAGGTACTATATCTTAAACCATAAATGTTGTTTCATCATATAAACAATTGTTTTTCAAAGTGCAACCTTGTTTTTCGCGTGACATACTTATTTAAATATGTAAAGTAAGCAAAAATGTACGTATAGGTACATTACGGACCTACTTAGTTTAGAACTTTTTTTTGTTCCAAAACCTCATTGATGTAAAAAAAAATACAATTTATTTTATTTAGATAAGTAATCCAATTCGGTACATACTTCAGATGAAACACCTCGTAGATACCTAATCAAAATTATTTTGTTTTTACGAAAAAATTATGAAGATGTAGTCAATAAAAAAGTATAAAAACTAAGTATGTGATAATATTGTTTTTTTTTATTATTGTTTGTGACTCAGAGATATTGTTAGGTTTGGCGATTTCATTCTGCTGAAGTAAGTGGCTGACATCGACCTTGCGTGTTTCGTCGCTCGTAGTCCGTTTATTTTGGCGCCAACACTCCGCTGCCATGTGTCGAAGCTCATTATTTCGATCGACGGCTGCTCTCTTGGCAACTTGGCTACGTTTCCTTATGGCATGTTTTTCGCGCGCTTTTCTCTCTTTTTTTTGTCAAAAGAGTTCTTACATTACTCGCTGTTAATAGTGTTTCAGTTTAATAGTATTTGTGCTTATAACCCACCTGGTTTTCAATTGATTTTATCCTATCACGGCTTTTGTAAGAGAATAGTCGTATCTCTATTGAGACAGAAAGTTGGAAACATTATGTAATATCCGAATTACAAACTAATATAAGAGACCATAATTTAGATTAACATTAATTATTCCCCTCTAGCTTAATACACAAGTAAAAAATCAATCTCGTGTGTTTTGGTAGCTCCGAATCCGGGCGTAACACGTAAATTGTTTTTCATTTCCCGCACGTAAAAACTGCGTTTGATGTAGAGTTATATGTTTGTCGAAAAAATCGTAAACTCTGGAATTTTAAAAACTTTACTCTCGGATATTAGAGGTATATTGACGGTGTCGATATCGAAAATCAGTCAGGATTATGAAAAAATAAATTGTACAAAATAATATTAAGTATACCTAATAATTTATTTATTCATTTTAATATAGTCCTTAAAGAACAAGAACAAAATTAAAAATTTTGATTAACCCCCGACTACCTTACCTGGATTTGTTATCTGTACAACATTATACTAGCCAAGCCCTTTTATTTGATACCGATATTGAGGGAGTTGTGAAAAAAGAAATTTAATTCGACATTTTGTGGTAGCGGCCATCTTGGGTTTGAAATTTGTCATAGTGCAAAGTATTCTAATAGTCAAGCCCTTTCGTTTGATACCCATATTGAGGTAGTAGTGAAAAAAATTATATAATTCGCCATTTTGTGGTGGCGGCCATCTTGGATTTGAAATTTGTTATGGTATATAGTATTCTACTAGTTAAGCCCTTTCATTTGATACCCATATTGAGGTAGGTTGTGAAGAAATATTTTGTCCGCCATTTTGTGGAGGCGGCCATCTTGAATCGATATTAACCGAACATAGCTAAGAACATCCGCACAAATATTAACTTTCAAATAAAAAAAACCGCATCGAAATCGGCCCATCCGTTTGAGCTCTACGGTGCCACAGACAGACACACACAGACAGACAGACAGACAGACAGACCGACAGACAGACAGACAGACATCGACGTCAAACTTATAACACCCCTTTTTTGGTCGGGGGTTAAAAAGAGATCCTCGCGGAGAGGCTCGACAATCCGCACTACTGTGGACTGCACGTTGAGCACAAGAGTCACAAATATTATTAAATCGAGCCTGCCTAAGTTACCTAAGTATAACATTGTGAATATTTTTGCTGTCGTATGTGTAGGTACCTATGTTTATTTTGTTTGTATGTAAAAGATTATCTTTATTGACTTGTGTTTTTTTAATGTAATTTGACGAAATGAATGTATGTTTGACTAGCTGTACCCATGCCATGCTTTCGCTGTGGCACTTTGTGATGCAAAAATTAGATAAAAACAATCCTTGATGCAGATTATATATAATTCTAAAATTTCAGCTCGATCAGTGCAGAACTTTTTGAGTTTTTGAAGTGTACACTAACCAACATAACGTTTTTTATATATAGAGATTATGTTATGAATCTATGTTGAAATAAATGAACGTGTTAAAAAAGCGTGAATACGACTAACCCGATATTTTTGTAGTTATCATCCGACATATTACACATAAATGAGGTATTAAATTCGGTTATATTTTTAATGTTTCTAGTCCTACCGCTCCGTGACTTCTAGGCTGATAAGAAAAATGTTGTTAAAGTGAAAACTTCTTTTAGCACACCACATACCGATTTTCCGTGGGCTGTGCGTGAATTGAGGTCAAGCGTCACGTTCGTAAATGAAAGAAATCTTCGGATAAATTCGGATGATCTAAATGGCCACGATCATGGCCACGCGCTCTGGTTTCACCCGCGTAGGTTTCAAAGTCAGCTATAAAATTCTGAGTTTTTAGATTTCACTTCCATCGGCAGTATTGCTATTTTTTTTGTATTTCAATCAAAAGTCTCTCAAAATAGTCCACAAAAGTTTCAGTCGATTTAATCGATTGTTGTTAAAATATGTTTACATCATTTAATTTTTTTATAGTAGGTACCTACATAATATTATAGTCTATATGTAGAGTAACGGGGCGAGCTATACATGTGCCAATTGTAAGCAACACGCATGAACATGACATCACATTGACACGTAGCCATGAGAATATGAAAGCCCAAATAATTACCTATCACTGCACTGCGTCTGTCGCCCAGAGATGATTGATATATTATAATTACGACCAGTAATTTAACTGGAGCCATTGCCCTTCAAACCGGAACACAGAAGAAAGAAAAATACTAATGATTATTTTTGGTAATTTTCAGGATAACTGGTGGCGAGCTGTTCGAGCGCGTGATAGACGAGGACTTCGTGCTGACCGAACGCGCTTGCACGGTCTTCATGCGTCAGATCTGCGAGGGAATAGAATTTGTCCACAGGCAGAACATCCTCCACTTGGATATGAAGGTGAGGAGACACCCTTAGGTGATTCACACACTGACACGAGCCACGCTGCATCTCGATGCATCTACGCGCGTACTTGCGGGAGTGCATCATCTGTATCATCGTGCGGGGTTTTCACGCTCTCACGCGCGTTGTTGCGTTTTGTGGATTCACGGCGGTTCTGGCTCATTTCGTTGAAACACACGCCAAGCCCGTCTAGAATCACGCACGGCACTGCGGGGCTCAGTGTGCCATACCGTGCGTCTCGTCCGCATCCACGCGCGGGGTTTTGTGTTTCTCCGCATTTAGAAGCGTTATCTACATACAGGAACGCGCGTGGATGCATTTTTTGGTGTATTGGACTGTGTGTGTCTTCTATACAAACGGAGATACACACATCCAACGATGGAACACGCATTCACGCACTACGCTGCGTGGTCCCTGGCAGTGTCGAGATCGCCTTATGACCTAACGTGTCATGTAAGCATGTAAGTAATTGCTCCCAACAGGATTTACGGATCAAGGACTACGACAATTAGGCTAATTTTTGGATGGGAAATGAGGTTCGAGCACAAGTCACGTGCCATGCAAACATCAGTCTGTCGATTTTGGAAAATACTGCCTACTACCGCCTACTACTGCCGAATGCCGGAACACAAATGGGCAAAAAATCATCACTGCTTGGGGTCCAACATCTAAACGACCTCCGGGTCGAGCCAGACGAAGGTGGCGCAACGTGGTGGTGAACTAGAATCGCACGATAGAAACTGGGCCACCAAAGTAGTAAATCGGGCTATCTGGAAGGAGGGAAGAGAGGCCTTTGCCCTGCAGTGGGACAATCTAGGCTAGTAATAATAATAAATAAAAATTACCGCCTTACTAAATCAACTCCCAAGTTGCAACAATAGCAAAGCCCACTTTGCTATTGCTGTCTCTATCATTACAAGTCAAAAGAAAAGTGAAGGCAATCACTGTAAACTAAATAGTTTTAGTTAGGGGGTAGACCCTCGATGAATTGCCACTGTTATAACCCTTGACCTGACCCTTGATCTTCTTGCTGGGATCGAAAAAGAATTTATGGATGCCTACCACCTAGTGGGAGGCCGTCCAACACTGTGTCTTCCGGTTCGTGGTCGTCACTCGAGAACCTTTCTTTCCAGCGGTTGTCAGTTCTGCGAACGATGTAGCCTGCCCATTGCCACTTCAGCTTGCTTCACTCAATGTCGGCTATTTTAGTTCTTTTGCAAATATCCTCATTATGGATTCTGTCACGCGAAGAGACTCCGAGCTCTCTCCATAGTTCGCTTTGCGACATTGAGCTTTGTTATGAGGCCCACAATTAAGCGTCGTGTTCGCTCTTCCAAAATCCCATTGCAGTAGGTATTCACGCAACTTTTATTCAAATAATTCGCTGCCTGACCATGGCTTGGCCGAAACTTCTCGAAAACAACTCACAGTTATGTGTTAATAAAGTTTACATGACATTGATACAACAAATTCGTCAGAATTTATTAGTTCATCACTTGTTATAATTTGGACACGTCTGCCTGAAAAGTGAAACGGTATCGCAATCACCTTGAAATCGGTGCATGTTACGATAAGATTTTATCATTCACTTATTCCGTGAATCACTGTATTACACCTGGCGACATGAAGACATGAAGCTTGGGACGCAACGATCTGTCTAATTAATGCCTTAACGACCCACCCACTCCGATTCAATGAAAACAATGTCCGAACATCACACCGAATCTTGGCAAGGACTGGATAACCTAAAAATACCGATTTTTCGAGACTGCACATGTATCGTTTGATCGTCACATTAAGCTGCACTATTGAGTAGGTAGGTATTATCCAAGTGAGGCGTTCTTAAGATCCAAATTTACATATGTCTAAGAAAGTTCTCAATTTTAACAAATGTGGCGCCAACTTTGCAAAAATTTTCGAGTAAAATGAACCATTAGAAATTTTTTTTTTTTACAGATCTCTTGACAACGTCTTGTTCATGTACTTACAATAATTTAAACATATTCCTATCAAAAGCCAATAATAATAATGTATAGTCGATCACTTACACAGCGAAGTTTCGAATCAAAACGGAAAACCTCCATTAGGAATGCACTGGCCACTGGGTGTTCACTCATTTTACCACTATAAATTAACTTGTGAGAAAAGAAGTACCCTCCCAAGGTAGTTTACCTACAGTATTATAATATCTATTAGGTACTTATATAAATTCAGGCCTACTTAATTTAAGTTCAACGCGACCAATACCGCTAATGTTTTAACCTTTTCACTCCATGAATGTAATTATTCTTCTCTTGGGTTGGATCCAAGTAGTAAATCAAAATGGCGGAAAGGTATGCGCGGGAGTTCTACGATTGTCTGACAGGAGTTGCGTCCATTGTTTAATACTGATTTTATTGCTGCAAAATTAAAATGGGTTTTATGGCTGGTTAACTTAATAGTCTCTTGTTTATCAACCGTTTGGAATCTGCGTAGTTGTACCTGTAGTAGGTACCTACATTAGGAATGATTGTGGGTGGACAATTTCCAGATGGGTTTCAATTTCAAAATTTCAAATATGTAAAACTGACGTTTCTCACCCACAGCCAGAGAACATCCTGTGCCTCACAAAGTCGGGTAACCGGATAAAGATCATCGACTTTGGGCTGGCGCGGTTCTACGACCCAGAGAAGAAGCTTCAGGTGCTGTTCGGAACACCGGAGTTCGTCGCTCCTGAAGTCGTCAACTTTGACCAGATAGGATACGGGACCGACATGTGGTCTGTTGGAGTTATTTGTTACGTTCTGTAAGTATCTAGTACCTACCCCAAAGCCTGATCTAGAATAATATGAAAATATGTTATAAATTAATATAATGTCAGCGTCAGAATTACACTACCGTACTGCCGAACGCCGACAAAGTGGTCATGCCTAAATCCTGCCAAATTGGAAGTGTCAAACCGGCCGCTTCTCCCAATCGTATCTACCGCGAACATGTATGCTATGAAATCCCTTTCCTCCGAAGGAAATTCCATAGTAATTTCGACAAACTTAGACAAGGCAACAAAAATAAATAGCATGTATTTAAACACCTTTTTAACAATATATTTTAGACTCCAACACATCAAGCGAGCTTAACATCAGGCGAGATAACGGTCAAGTGTAAACATAAGTATAAAAGCTAAAAAAAAATCAAGAGGTAAAAAAAAATCATCTCAATTATCGGTATGAGACAAGAAATAACTTAAATATTCACCACTCACTGCTTTCGCATACATACCATCTCTCCCTTTCTTCTTCGTCTTTTGGTTCCTTTCTGGTGTCATTAAGATTATATTTTTTAATTCCAGTCTATCCGGACTATCCCCTTTCATGGGTGAGACCGACATAGAGACGATGGCTAACGTGACCGTCGCTAAATACGACTACGACGATGAAGCCTTCAACGAGATCTCGGAGGACGCCAAGGATTTCATAAAGAAGCTCCTCGTGAAAGACAAAGAGTAAGTAGTTTACATTAGTTTGTATCTTTGTATTAATGTCGTAATAAACATTATATTGGCGTTAAAGCGTCTCGGGTCTCGTGAATATGTTATTGTCAAAATAATATGTAATGGCGATCTAATAACTGCTCTGGGCCCCAGATTAAAAAAATACCATAGATTAAAGAAAGAACCAATAAAAAATGTTTTCTTTTGCCATTTTTTAAAATTTACTTTATTATTTGACTACTAAAATAAACAAACTACATACTGTAAGTATAAAAAACAAAAGACATCTAATTTCATAAAAATTTAATGGCGTTCGAGTTTGAAAAGCAACCGTAAAATATTTATTTTTCATATTACACAAACATGTTCAAAGACCTAGTACCTGTACCTATTGTTATTTTATCGTTAACAAGCCTGCCGATGAAGACCTTTCGTTATTGTGATCCAACACTGAACCAACCAGTGACTAACATAACATGAAACATGCACGAATTAGATTGTTGCTCTAATATAGAAACTGTGTTAACCCAAAACCATTTGTTAAATGGCTATTTGTCCGTAACGTAGAAACAAACATATTTGTATATAACTTAAATAGACGTTTAAAGCATTTTTTACCATGTTCTCTATAAAGAATTACCAGAGGCTTCCCCCATCTAAAATGAAAACGCCGTCATTTATTATCAGGCGTGCTGTAGTCAAATACAGTTTGAATCTAACAAATGTTGTAAAGCCATTTTTGCTTTCATGAAAATTATTGGTTAAATGCCCAATCATGCTCATACAATTTCACCACTACCATCCACTCATCAAGGTGTTGGGGCGATAATAACGAAGGTCTTTGTCGCAGGTCACGCCCGAGCGCTTCGGAGTGTTTACGTCACCGCTGGCTCCTCAAGAGACCGCCACCCAAGCAGGAGCCGACACCCGCCCCCCTGCCTTCACCCAAACACGAACTAGATGTCGCAAAAGATAATCTCCGCCTCTTCGTCGAGCGGTGGAGCGAACACCCCAACTCACCCTATGTCTTCGACAACCAAGCCCACGAAATCACCTGTCTCGTCAACGGATGCGAAAGATCCTCTATCGGAGGATGTTCCCCGTCACCCAGAAGCTCACTTAGCAGCTCTCCAGATTTTGTCTTTGATGAAGAAGATCTTGAACCGCCCCCTCTAAGATATAACTTCTTGACACCCAGACACAACCCGGTGGAAAGGCGAGCGTCGGATAGCAGTTGCTTTTTACACAAAAAACATGATGTTCTAGTTAGGAAAAACTTGGCCGAAGAAATCAAGAAATTATCTGATCACTTATTCATGCTCTCAACAATGAATACTGATCTGGCCAACAACAACAGCACGAAGGAGTTAGATAAAAATGTAACGGAAACTAAAGAACACAAAGAGGAAAAATTGACCAACGGCTTCAAGAAACAATCGAAAATAACCAGGACCGTGACTAATGGGGACAGTAGTACAAACGAGAGAAGGCTTTTCACATCTAAATCGACAAATAAAATAACATCTTCGTTTTTAAAGGAAAGGGAACCGGATAAACCGATGACAAGTAGAATGCCTTGGGTGAAGTCGGCTCCAATCAGGTCTAAAAAAGTAACAAACACAAGTAGGGACGTTCCAGATCAACCAGTGGAGAAACGAAACACGTTCTTTAGCGAATTCGACAAAAGACGAGAGAAGATAGACAAACTAGTCAATGGTACAGATAACGGCAGACAACTGCCATACAGGAGAGGTGATGAAGACAACGCTCATAGAACGAAAGATCTTCTCTTACATCTCTTAGAGAAATGGGACTCTGAAGTAGACGGGGAACGGACAGCTGGAGGGACGTCGAACGGAGGTCGGCACCAGTCAATATCCCTCGAGTGGTCATCGTCAAACCAACTGGCACAGAACTCCATGTCTAGTCTCCACGCTTTCTTCCAAAGGCAGACGTCAGACGAGAAGAATCAAAGGAAGAAACTCAACGAAGCCCAGAAATGACTGTAGATCGTATAGAAAGTAACACAAAACAGGGACTTGTGCCATGACACGATGTTACCAAAGTAACAGTTTGAGATTAACCTCTAGTTTCGGTTGTAATGCAATTAAAATTATTCTAGTCTTCAAAATTTTACGACGCCCGTTCGGTAAGCAAGACTGATCGTCGAGACAGCTTCAGCAATGACAATAATTTAAGAATTTTATACTCTTTGTATATGTGAGAACTTTTGTAATGTTCCAATAAAAAATAGGACAATTTTGTTTAGATTTAGGTTTTTATTATTACGAATTTTGTTCCTTAATTTGTACTTACGTTTAACTATAAATAGATGATATAATTTATTGTTAAAATGCGAATGTTGTTAAAATATAAGGCTTCAATAAATCTGGTGTTTCTATTCACATACCCTAGTTGTTTTACGAGTTAGACGTGCCACGTTAAACTCACAAGAAAATATGACACAGTCACAAGTTACAGACCCAGAGTGGGTACCTACATTATGTAATGTCATATAGGTAATGTTAATTATTGATAATAAAATTTGAGGAAGACGTTTTTATCCCAGGAACAATAACTACCTATATATTTGATGATCCTATAGTTACTTCCATATTTTTAGTTTCGGAAGCCAGGAGGCAATTTTTTTTTCACCAATCTTTTATTTTTTGTAGTCAAATTATAACGCCGCATCCTTTTCCTCTTTTGCTGTTCTGTATTAGATCGTTGATGCCAGAAAAATAATCAATTTACTTCCTACAGAGATCGTTTATCGGCCCTCGACACTCTGAAGCACCCGTGGCTCATCCAATCAGCGCTTTGCACTGAGCTGCATGTCACCAAGTCCAAACTCAAGCGGTACGTCATTAAGAAGCGCTGGGCCAAGGCTGTGGCCGCCGTCATCGCTCTGAAGCGCATGGGCGCCAAGTTTGAGGACGTCAGCGAGGTCAGAGAAGACAGCCCAGCTGTTAAATAATGGCTAATGGGCATTATTTTGTAGTTGTTTCGGAACGTTGTTGACAAAAATGGCGGCGATTATATCAACGTAGATGAAACTGAATAGGGATGTTAGCAATTTTTCGAAATTGCTTTTATTTTGAAGATTGACGCATGTTTAGGTACCGTAATAAATAACATTTTAATTCGAAATATCAGTATTTTCGATGAGTAAATATACAATATTAGACTATTTTTAAATTTTCCCGCTAAAACACTAAAGACTGACATGACGTCACTAGTCGCAAAACATTGGTCGCGATACATGACTGTATGTCTAGTTTATGTGTTTTCTTATCATTACTTGAATACAAACAATCAAAGTCGTCATCGCTAAGATCGCAAACTATAATAAAAATGCAGGAAAGTAAACAGTTTTGTCAGTTTTCGACAGCTTGGTTTGCGATTAGTGACGTAATAAGTCATATTGGAGTTTCCAGTCACGTGACAACAGATTAAAAAAATAGCATTTAAAATCATTTACTAAATAATAAATTTACTAAGTAATATTAAACTTTAATCATGTGATTTTCGGTATTCTATTAATACAAACTATCATAAAATTTACCTACATGAAGTAATTCATTTGTGATTAGTGTTAACATCCTTATTCAGAAGCGAGCAATTCTCGCTTCTGATTTCAGTATGCTAGATTACTGAATGCTATTATACCTACTGCACTGAATTCAAACTACTTAAATTCAATCGACTAAATTTGGCCAAGTGTAAGAAGCTAATAAGCCTCTAAAGGTTGTGGTTTTGAAATATCGAAGGGTTGGCAAACGTAGGTGCTTACCACGGAGCTAATATAAAGAGGAGCTGCCCTAAGCAACTGTGCACTGTGATTTTCAACTAGGTCCTGACGTCATAATGGTGGGCGGGGCCTAAGTTAGTATGCTATCAGCGTTCGTCAGGTGCATATGTGAGGAGACTCGCATTAAGGCCGTCGCAGACGTAGCTATAATAAATGTATATTTTCATTTTTTCGTGACGTCCGCAAAATATACCGTACCTAATATATTCATATTATGGCATATTAACATAGCAAGACATATTTTGAGTGTACAGCATGTTTCAACATTGTCTGAGCGCAAGTCACGAGTCTTGATCTTTTTAACACCCCCGACGCTGTAACGACGGGGTGTTTTAAGTTTGACATAACTGTATGTGTTTGTAGCGTCGCAGCTCCCAAACGGATAAACCAATTTTGTTTTTTTGTGTTGGGTACACACCAACCGATTTTGTTTTGTTTTTGGGCTGGGTAAACTCGATGGGGTAATGTCGTTAAATTACCAAGTTCAAATGGCCAACTTCCAGTTTCATTATCAGACCCTGATTACCATCAAGCACCAACGTACTCGTCAAGGCGAATAAAACGAGCTAAATCTCGATGGTGCTATGTCGTTTAGTTACAAGATTCCTATGGTTATTTTCCAGCTTCATCATCAGACCATGGCTTCCATCTAGCACCAAGACAACTAAAACGATCCCAGATTTGATGAGGTTTCGTCGTTTCCTTACAGAGTTCCTATGACCCATTTCCAAATCCATCATCACACCTTGGTTAATATCGGGAAACAACTCGTGATGTGTGCTCGAACAATGATGAAACACGCTGTACATTCAAAATATGTCTTGCTATACATATCATTTATATGAATATGCCTTAATATATATTACGGTATATTTTGGTGACGTCACAAAAATATAAATTATAGCTGCGTGTGTGGACACTCGAGGATTTGTATAGAAAATATACGGAAATATGTCCAGCTATGAAATATGAAAATATATACTATAGCTACGTCTGCGACGGCCTTTATAAGTACGTCCTATCTTATTAAAACTTTTGACATCTAGTGTACGATAGCTAAACTATGTAGTAACATCAACCTAAGCTAGCTAGTAGTTTTGCTATTAGCCGATAGATGGAATATTGAGAAGTGGGCGGGGCTTAATACCCCGTCAGTGCCCCCTCATCCCGCAAACTATCACGCGTCGTTTCATATGGAAATTTAATTACTACACCTCCTCTTTGTATTAGCTCCGTGGTGCTTATCTACGTTTGCCAACCCAAGTAACAAAACCCAAGCAAGTAAATAAGTACCTAACTAAACATGTTTAAGTACTTACCCCTTACTGTATTAATATGCAATGTCTTGTTTAACTTTGTAAACCCGCCATTGTTGTTAAAAAAAACACTATTTAGGTTATTTTTATTTTCCGCCTCTTCTGGCACAAATCGGAAGGTACACTGACTTATTTTTGTGCTAGAGAGGTAAAATTTTGTTTCAAGACACTGTTATGTAAGGAATTAGTTAAGTAAAGCCATTGGATGCTGCATTTTTTAAATAACACTTCGTACTTACTGGCTAAACAAACGCAAGCTAAATGGTGCCAAAATAATGATCTGTTTACTAACTTATTAATCTCGAAAGATCTGTCTGAACTCATCCTTGGATATAAGTAGAAATAAGTTTATTTAAGGTTTAAGGCGGGTCTGCTACGAGTTGATAAGAGGTAAAGCCTAAAATAAAGGACTAAGTACGTACTGCCCTATTGCCCCTGATAGCAATTTGAGTTTGGATCTGATAATAGTTATCAACATTTATTTATTTAGTATTAACAGGAAGGTTCGTGAAATATTTAAGGTATTTCCACACAAGTGGAAGACTTGAATCAAACTTTCTAGTTTACACCTCTTTCTTCTTTTTCTTTTCTCGGTGACAAATTTACATCATGCCCTCGGCTTGTGTATGCAAGTCTTACCTACATGTTTCCAATTTCACCATAGGTGGCGCCAATGTTTTATTTTGTTAGAGAAATTTCACAAAAACAAACAGTGGTGCCTAACTTGGCAAAATTTATAACTATGTATCTTTGACAAGTCAATTTGCATGTGGAAAACACCTCATTTCATGTCAAAACAAAAACGCAAAATGCGGAACACAGGACGCAATTCTATCGCATAAAATACATCTAAAATCTTTTTGCGCTTTTCTCTCTGAGCGTGGTCGACACAGCACGCTTTTCTCTTCCACTTCAATCTGTCACTAGTTGTTTCGTCATTAATTCCTTCAACACGCTTTACACGCTTATCTCTGATGCAAAGAGGTGTTTTTATAATGACAGATATACTCATATCTGTCATGGATGTGAAATATGTAAATTATTAATATTGACGTCCCACAATAAAAGCCTTAAACCAAACCAACATTGACTTAATTTCTTAAATTTATCTAACGTAAGGAAACATCAGAGTTCCGGCGTATTTCGCGCCACAACATAATATCTATATAGGCCGCAATTAAAAAACATTTTTGTCAGGTTTTGTATTCATCTGTCATACTAAAAACGCCTCGTTCATACACTCTCTTTAGGTGTAGCAGGTATATAGAGCCTTTATCTTAAAAACTGAGTTTTCATTTATGGTAAATTCCAGATAATAATATGAGAGCCGTTTTTGAAGAGCTGTACGTGAATCTTAGTTCAACAAGCTTCGTAGTAGACCCGCCTAAAAATTAACCATTTATGTTGTGGTTTCAATAAAAGACATTAACTTCTAACGTTGCGTGAATTGTTTATGCTAAAAATAGTTTATTTACTCGTAGTATTATTATTATAATAGTTTATAAAATAAAACAATCCAATTAGAGCCCAACGCGAGAATAAAGCAAATTAGGATAAAACATTGGTTGCCTGTAAAGTCGGTATACGGGCGAAAGTTTTACGTGACAACGACTTTGAGTGGTAAAATAATTTTACGGAAGGGACGCGTGCCTTTCACTTTTTATGTCTGTCTCTCTCGCTCTTAGGCGGGCTAACCATGCCCGAGTGGAAGGGACGCGTGCCTCTCACTCGCTCTCGTTGTGAGCGCATAACGTGAGCGGAGCGTAACGCAGTTTCTTGAAGTGTCACCCGGCAAACCAATTTATAAGACGTTGTCACGTCAAAAATATGACTTTTAAAAATGAAATGAAAATTGCATTTATTGATTGTATGTATAATTATTGGTAAATAAATTTATTATTAATCTCACTTCTGTTTTTATTTATTACCAAATACAACAAGTAGTACAGGTGTTTTCTTATAGTCTATTATAATTTTTGATTTCGTCTGAAAAATCTCATGGAGCTTACTGCCGAAATCCGGAATGCGTATCTAGGTACACATAATAGGCATGACGACTCATTTTTAACACCCCCGACCAAAAAAAGGGGTGTTATAAGTTTGACGTCGATGTCTGTCTGTCTGTCTGTGTGTGTGTCTGTCTGTGTGTGTGTCTGTCTGTGGCACCGTAGAGCTCAAACGGAAGGACCGATTTCAATGCGGTTTTTTTATTTGAAAGTTAATATCCGTGCGGATGTTCTTAGCTATGTTTGGTTAATATCGATTCAAGATGGCCGCCGCCACAAAATGGCGGACAAAATATTTCTTCACAAACTACCTCAATATGGGTATCAAATGAAAGGGCTTGACTAGTAAAACACTATACACTATAAAAAAAATCAAATCCAAGATGGCCGCCACCACAAAATGGCGAATTAAGTATATTATTTTTTTCACTACTATGTACCTCAATATGGGTATCAAACGAAAGGGCTTGACTAGTGGAATACATTGCACTATGACAAATTTCAAATCCAAGATGGCCGCTTCCACAAAATGGCGAAATACATTTCTTTTTTCCCAACTCCCCTTAATATGGGTATCAAATGAAAGGGCTTGACTAGTAGAATGTTGTACAGATAAAAAAAGTCGGGGTTAATCAAAATTTATAATTTTGTTCTTGTTGATTTGATGTGCTATCAAAAGGCTACTCAACAACTGAAATATAGGTGAAAGAATTACTTTGTTATCTTAAAAACTTCCCGTGATATCACGATTTTAAAATCACAATTTTGGACTCTCCCAAAAACGCTACATACAGAAGCGTGACGTCACAGTGCCGTATTTTCTATGCGTCGCGCGTAGTCTGTATGCTAGCTATACTATATTAGATACCTATTGCGTTTAGGAAACTGGTTTCATAACAAAAGTCACTTGAAATTGAATGGGTTATCCAATGAATGGTAAATACATTTTCTAATAATTTCGTACCTACTTTTTAAAATGGACTTGCCCATCCAGTTTTGAATGATCATAAAGTTAAACTAAAAAATATCAAAATTAAAATTGGTACAAATGTTATTCTATTTAAATACTGTCGTTATATCAAATAATTTAATATAGGACCTGTCGTCATGCCTATTAATTACCTACTGTGTTAAAATTCGGCTGCCTGAAAGAGATCGCTCTCAGCGATAGGTTCGCCATTTGGTTCACTTTGAGAATGTCATTATTTTGGTAATTAATGTGGAGAATCGTAGACTTAAAAATCATTGTGGACAACAAAGAGTTTTTAGTAAAAATAATTATTTTTTACCTAAGTACCTACTTAGTACTATAATTAAAGCAGAAGATTTGAACGCGCTAATCTCAGGAACTATTGGACCGATTTCAAAAATTATTGCACCGAGGGGCAAGCCTGGCACCGTGGGGCAAGCCTGGCACCGTGGGGCAAGCCTGGCACCGTGGAGCAAGCCTGGCACCGTGGGGCAAGCCTGGCCCCGTGGGGCAAGCCTGGCACCGTGGGGCAAGCCTGGCACCGTGGGGCAAGCCTGGCCCCGTGGGGCAAGCCTGGCACCGTGGGGCAAGCCTGGCCCCGTGGGGCAAGCCTGGCACCGTGGGGCAAGCCTGGCCCCGTGGGGCAAGCCTGGCCCCGTGCCCCGGGCGGCACGCCTCAGGACGCGCTAAATTGAGCGACTCATCACGTACCTATTTCAAGTCATCGTCGTAATATCCGATCCAATATTATCATCATGAAGTCTTCCTTCCTCGTGTGGAGGAAAGTTAGGGGAGCTAGATACTCGAGATGAAATTAAGCCAGAGGGACATAACCCGTTATGCATATATTTATGTTGCTCTTTGCGCGACAGAATCCGAAATGATGTTCGCAAGAGAACGAAAGTAGCCGACATAGCTGAAAGAGTAAGCAAGCTGAAATGGCAATGGGCAGACCACCGATAACCGATGGGGAAGAAAGGTTCTCGAGTGGCAACCACGAACCGGAAGACGCAGTGTTGGACGGCCTCCCAATAGATGGACAGAGGTAGCTCACAAAGGTAGCTGGAAACCACTGGTTGCAGGTTGCGCAGTTCGTTGTGTAAATCTAGGGGTGAGGCCTATGTTCAGCAGTGGACGTCTTGCGGCTGATGATGATGATCATCTTCAACTAGTCGATTATATAAAACAAAAACAACTAATAAAACTTTAACTAGGTACCATACTTAGGTGCACTCATCAAACTTGCTAAATATGTAGAAAAGGCATGTGTTAAGTAAACACAGTGCGTATATACATTTTCAAACTTTGAAACGCGTTTATCTCAACACTAGTGTTTTTTAACAAAAGAACTGACCTGATACTTTTGTTATGAATACATTTTTGAACACATTAAAAAAAAATTGCAGTCATATGGATTGCCGATAGCAATGAAAACTCAAAATTTGATAGCTCACTTTGGAAAATACGCGGGTGAAACCGGAGGACTTGGTCATGACCATGACCATTCTAGATCATCCGAGTTTATTTATGTTTTATTTTGTTATAATTCTGTCTGCTTTTATTTTTTGATAACTATAGTAGTGCCATGCCATTTGGTAACAAGGTAATCCACGAGAAATTTTACAGTAGGCGTTTAATCAGCCAATAAGAGCAGTAGTGCCACGGGAAAGTACAATTTCCCATCACTCTACCAGTATTGCCAAGCAGTAGGTCATAGGAAATAAACGAAGCGGACGTATTAGTAGTATACAGGCTGTAGGGCTACTACGAAGTCCGATAAACGATATATCGGCCGAAGTTATGGACGTTTTATACCACGAAACACAATCGGTCGGATGATGACACAAAAACTGTCAAATCAGTGTCGGTCGGGATGAACGATACGCCCGATCAGATCAACCGACCGATTGTGTTTCGTGGTATAAAACGTCCATAACTTCGTCCATAATAGATCTGACCAATCAGCGTGCCACTATTGTTTTCTATTATATTATTTTCAATTAACTATTGTTTTCGCAATCTTAATCTTAATCATAACGCGAGCAGCGTTGTTGCAAAATCCTGCATTTTCCCAGTACAATTGAGAAATGTTGAATTTGTTCAAAAAACGGTTTATTTATCAAATTATCCTACGACATATACCTTATGTTTCATGTTACGACGATTCCTTATGTTTCATTTAACAAGATGTCTGTCTGTTTACCTGTTTTAGTTTATGGAATGACTAATGTTTTAGTTAATTTTCAAATCACAATAAAACCAACGAAGAACTTTTTAATTTTTTTATTGTAACACTCAATGCTATCGCACCGCCGGCGTTCAGCAGTGCGATACCACTGAGCGCAGGTAAGAGATAATTAACGGTAAGACTTCTGGTATCTGGCGCGCGCTCCCGGACCGCCGAACTTCTTGGGCTCGCAGCGACGGGGGTCGGCGACCAGCAAACTCCTATCGTACTGGACGAGGATGTCTTTGATCTCCTTCTTTGACGCTTCGTCTACATCTGGGGAGAAAGGACAGTCTCAGATTAGGACACTGATTCACAATTCAAACTTGGAATGACAATCCTTATCTCTAGTCATTGTAAAAAGACTCACAGAAGAGAGATCACTTAGCAAGTTTTTAAAAGAGATAGAACAACACTACAAATCATGTTGAGAAATACAAAAACTAACTAACATTTAATTGAAAGACTAGAATTGATAATACTGTACTGTTATTACTACTATTTTTATTAGAACATCATTTTGATTGACCAAAGAACATTTTGTAAAATGATTTATTTTGGAAATAGTTGCCATAAGGGACCATTGGACCAAATTTCTATTTCATTATTAATGGCCTGATTTGAAAAGTACCACTTTCAGACATTATCAGATCTATCTTTTTGAAATAAAAGTTGTGCAATTTTAATGTATAATACCTATTCATGGTTATGTGGGGTTAAACTTACACATGTCATGTTCTTCCAAGTCTATCTCAACATTTTATTACTACTTTATTTCTGCTTCAAATAAGTAAATGTTGTGTACATTTCAAACAAGCATGGTATTAAACATCCATGCAGTTTGGTAAATGTCACCTTTAATCTCCCTTCCCTGAAATGGCTGAATCACATAAAGGTGAGACAGTTTTGGAAAGAAAGGGATTGTTACTTGAGAGACTTATTTTAATTCAAAGAATGACAAAACAATTAGGTAAGTGAGCTGGGAATCCAAAAGGGATTTAGAGCAAAACATCTGCAGAATAGTGACTCAAGTAATATGAAATAGACAATTAACCATACTTTAATGCTAGATTGTGTATTTCTAGAAGTTACAATTCAATTGCAGTATAATAAGTTACTGTTTCCATTTATTTTAATTCATCACATTTTTTTCCTTCAAATTAAAGGATAAATAAAAAGAAGGAACAAGTTTTAGTTATATGGTCAAAGGACAGTGACGTGACGTACATGGATTTTTCTATCATTATCAACAACTTACAGTATGGGCCCAACCACACCACAACAAGAAATTTTCTGTAGTAGTTGTTTCACATTTAGACAGTATGGGCCCAACCACACCACAACAAGAAATTTTCTGTAGTAGTTGTTTCACATTTAGACAGTATGGGCCCAACCACACCACAACAAGAAATTTTCTGTAGTAGTTGTTTCACATTTAGACAGTATGGGCCCAACCACACCACAACAATAAATTTTCTGTAGTAGTTGTTTCACATTTAGTGAAGTCCAAGAGTCAAATTTGTAACTACAATATTAAGAACTACTCACAATTGCGAAATGCAACTTACATTTCTGGTAGAAGGCAATAAGGGCCTTGGAAATGGCCTGCCTGATAGCATAGACCTGTGCAACGTGACCACCTCCCTTCACGGTCACTCTGATGTCGACACCCGCGAACTTCTCCTGAAAACACATAAAAACTATGTCAATAAAAGTACAAATCCCAAAGCAAGTTTTGAGTTTTTGTGGGGGATCAGAAAAACATGTTCACTTCACATCCAAAGATGCTCAGGTTCGGAATAAGATTTACTCATCATTTGGAACCACAAGTTTGTTCTAAGCATATCCCTACTTATTTATAATATAGTGATGGTATGAACAGTACATGCACCTAAAGGTTAGCATAACAATTGTCCATAACAACACAGTGCCACACACCTATTTGAACTTAGAGTCCAAGTCACTACCTAGCACTGCACTGTGCTGTGCTCACTACCCAGAGATATAGAATTATCTCTGCCTTATATCCTTGGGAACATTGCCCTTTGTTGGCATGTAATCCAAATTAGGTAAGTCTGCCCACTACTCCATATTATAAAAAATTGTACATGGGGTCTACCAACAAAACTGTTATTTGCTATTATTTTTATTAATTTTAGAGTGAAAATACACAATGAGTGAAAGCAAAGCCATTTTAGTTTAGAATGTAACAATTATTAGGACAGGTATTTATGTTTAAAACATTGACTATGAACATCAACAGTTGTTGTAAGTAGTAGTTGATGTAAAAAAAAAATTGCCATCTTTTTTTGAGTCAATTAAAATACAATTAAAAACATACAAGATTCTATAGAACATCTAAAGTTGATGTGTGTACGCCTGTCTCAGGCACCGTAGCACTCAATCGGATGGGCTGATTTCAATGCGTTTTTCTACTTGAAGGTTAATTTCCATGCGGATGTTTGATTAATATCGATTCAAGATGGCCGCCTCCACAAAATGGCAGACAAAATATTTCTGCACAACCTACCTCAATATTGGTACCAAATGAAAGGGCTTGACTAGTAGAATACTATACATTATTACAAATTTCAAATGGAAGTTGGCCATAGTTGGTAGTTTTCACTACTACCTCAATATGGTTATCAAATTATTTACTAATAGAATGCACTCTGAGAAATTTCAAATCCAAGATGGCTGCCACCACAAAATGGCGAAACACATATCTTTTTTCACAACTCCCCCAATATGGGTATCAAATGAAAGGGCTTAACTAGTAGAATGGAGTACATATTACAATTCTGAGGTAGTCAGGGGTAAATATTTTTTTTTTAATTTTGTCCTTGTTAAATGTAACCGCTGATGTTTTTATCACCATTTCTGTGTTGGTACCACTGTAAGGGAACTCAGAATTAAATGTGTACTACACTTTCAGAATTATGAATTGTGATTCATTGACCAACAAAAATTAGGAAAAGCTGGTCTAAAACATTTTGTCACCAATCCATAGCAGAAGATTTTAAACTCCGTGCTCATCAAAACCACTTCTACTTATAACTCCTAGTAGATATGGTAAATTGGGCAAACTCAGTCAAATGGATTTCATGCAGTCTATCTAATACATTAAACTTACTACGCAAGCTGTTACACACATCTATTAATAATACACAAAAGGGTGAAAGAGCTAGAACAAAACCACATAAATATACACTAATTTGAACATACAGGTTGTGAAATGAACATGTGTTAGTGCTAATACTACATTGCAAATTATTTCAAATAAAAAAATCAGCATTAGATTACAAACACATGCAACAAGTAACATCTATACTACACACAAAATTACATACAATAGCACCAAATTGGGGTTTAATTTGAATACCAAGAAAAGTGATTGCAGAGTAGAAATCTATTTACAAAGAATTAATTCTATCATCCACAACCAAATATATAAATTATAGAGGCCAATATTACTCAATAAACTCATTCATTAACAAAAAAAATTTAGGCAAAAACATATAATAATACAAGCAAACTCTTTACACTTGACATTGACATTATGGCACTAGAGGTATATTTTATAAGTCCTCATTTTACCATACTTTCATCACGGATTTCATATTGTGTGCATAATTACGTGTTACTGTATCTCTGTACCTATAAGCAATTGTTAAAGAATTCTGGTGGACCTTACCTTTCCGAGGAGCAGAATGGGTTCCTGTAGTTTGTACTGGAGCAGACGGGGCTCTACGAGGTCCAAAGGACGCCCGTTAACGCGGAGCACGCCATGACCACGCTTGCAGTACGCTACTGCGGTCGCGGTTTTCTGTAAAAATCATTTATTTTTATAGTCAGTTCATTATTATTAATTAGTCTAAGGAGAAAAATACTATTAGGATGATATGTAGCTAATTGTCTTGTAAAAATGTTGTTATACTGGATTACCAGCAGATTGATCATGTCGATGAACCAGTAATGCCAAACGAGTGTAAAATGACATTGATGAAAAAGTGAAAAAAAACTTTTTATTTTGACACATTAGTGGCCTTTTTGTGGATTTTTAAAACAGAAAAGATAATTTCTAAACTAATTCCACCGATCCAGCTGTGTAAAAGATTTTACTAGCTCTAAAACACTACCCAATAAAAATAATCTAAAATAATCACTAAAACTTCCGACAACAATGTAATTTACAAAAGACTGGATGTGATCAGAATGTCAGATGAACACAAAAGCCGGACAAGACATATGACAGTTTTATTGTACCACAAGTGGTGTGAAATTCAGTATGTGCCAGAATTTTGATAAGCATAAATACATCATGTCAATGATAATAATTTGACATAGGTATTGCTTGGTATGTCTGTCATTCTGAAAATGCCTAGTTGGTAAACAGAGCCAAAACTTTGAAATTATAGACCTCCTTTGTGCTATTATGTACCTCTATTTTGCATAATGATGATAGGTAGTTTATATTACAATAATTATGTTGTGTACATTTCAAACAAGCATGTTATCAAGCACCCATGCAGTTTGGTAAATGTCACTTTTCATCTCCCTTCCCTGAAATGGCTGAATCACATAAAGTTGAGACAGTTTTGGAAAGAAAGGGACTCTTGTTGAATAATAATTATTATTTTATTTTTAGTTTATTTACCCTATGGACTAATTAATGAAAATATTACAATAAAGCTAAGTCGATTGTAACTAATTTTAAATAGTGTTTAGATTAAAGAGAATACCAAACTAAATAAATTACAAAGATCATTCAATGAAAGTTTTACAAGAAATACATGGCATTTTATAATGTAATTTAGAATTCCAGTGAAGTGGTGACATATTAACTCAATGTTCATGACAAATACCACTCACATTTCTAAATATACTTAGGTACCATATCATTGAGACCGGGATCTCTCAAACTAAACCACCCGCAAATAAAATAAGGGTAAACTGCTCAGGCGTCAGGCGTCTATGTTATGGGGCTCGGATATCATTTTGAGGTTACATTATTTTGATTTGTCAACAGTTGCAATAGACGCTTCGCAGACATAAAATTGTAGATCTATGTGGTTTTCGTTACCACCATCATCATTTTCGGAAAGCTTATATGATGGTATTCGGCGAAAATCATAATTTGCTTTCTTCTAACGACCACGGCACGGCACTTATGTGCAACAGTCAAGGCAAGAAAGCAACAACACAAAAAATACACCAACTACTCACGTAAACGCTTCTTTCTATTTTCTGTGATACATCTAAGTACGAAGTAAAATAAGTAACAATTACGGAGAAACACATAAGTAACGGCAGCAACACGTGGAGCCGAGAAACACTAACCTTGCGTCCGAAGACTTGGACGGCCTGGATAGGTTCACGTCTCGCCTGAAAACGGAAAACTTTACGTAAATTTCTGTATAATTTGAGGCAATATAGCTAATATTTTACACAATTTTCACAAAATTTACTGCAGAAAATCGACACGCACCTCTTGCACGGCAGCCATTTTGACAGAGAAAGAATGATTGATTGAACGAAGAACAGACTAGAAAACTTGAATTTACCATAGACTATAATCGGTGAATGAACTTTTTGGAAAAACCGGTAATAGAGTTGACACGTAATAAAACTAATAATAAAATGTCAAATCGTGACATCTATTGGCGAGTAACTTTACTGCTTTTGGGAATGACATAGTACTTTTATTCGACGGTAGATGGCGCTCCTAAAATATTATGATACTCCCCACTAGATGTCGCTGTAAAATTTAAAGTCCAGTAATGCACGCAATACGCTTTCGTAGTAATCGTATCGTATTTTGTATTCGAGAAGCGTAATCGCCGGTGTTGAGACGTGTGGAATGTGAAGCGATGCGCCAGTAGCGCACGAACATTCACGATGTACCGCGAAAAAGTTACATTTTACGCAAGTGTTGTAAAGTTAACTTAGAACTGTGAATTGAACTAGTGACTTTTAACTTTTGTTTGCTGAGTTTGGTGAATAAACAATTTGGATTTACGGTATTTCACGAGTGGCAGAAACTTTTGTCATTTGAAGGTAAGCATAATTTAATTATAAAACTAATAACTGAAATGGCACTAATTGTCTTATTTGACGTAGTTACCAATAGTTTTTTTAATGAATATTTAAATTACTTAATAAGTCGAAAACGATCTAGGGTAGTGACAAAGCCAGGTACCCACAATTACTTTATTTTTACATTATCCAAATGTCATTAGTAACAAAATAATTTACCTACCTAGGTACCATTAGATATGCCATTTATTCATCATCATCATCTCCATTTTTCTTTTTCAATAAATCATTTACTTTTTGTTTCAACTTGTTTACACTTTTAGTACTACATATTTGCATAATAGGTACATGCTCACTTAAAGAACACTTCAATTGGTTTGTTGACATATTGTGTCACAAAAAATACATTCTATTGTAAAGTTGTATGCGTATGATTCATGCAGGAATGCCGCTGCCTGAAACCGAAACAGCGAAAATGTACTTAGACACTTATCAAAACGTAAAACTTGACTTTGTACATCAAACTTCAAGTTTTATTCTCGTTTACTGATTTTTCAAGACGAGACGAGCTTTTATTAACTAAACTTAATTTATAATGAAACAACATACTTAGACCAGAGTCGATAAATAATTTTTGAAAAAATAATAATAATAGTAAGTAGGATAAACTTATAAAAGGATAGAGGTAATAACAAAAATAACATTAGGAACAATGTAGAGATAACCAAGATGATCGAGCCTACTACCAGTCGGAAGAGTGCACAACATACATGCATTACCACGATGAATGCAATACCTAGGTACGTTAAAAACCAAAGAAATGCTGACTAACAAACAAACGTTAAACTTATTTCACATGTAAGTACTTATATGTATTTTCACGTCGCGTCGGGCAAACACCGTGGATAAAAAATTCACAGAATTACTAAACTAGAATCGATTTGCGCCACTTTTTCAGTCCTAAGGGTACGTCCTCTACCCTGGCTAAATTGTTTGTTTCTTATTGTTTTGGAAATGACTTCATTCATTATGCCTCTAAACTATGACTATAAAAGGTCTAATAAATATGGTAAATATCTAAGATGGTCTGCCTTCTAACATTAACTTACTTACCAACTATTCTTACGCACATACGTAAACCTTTTTAACCGACTTCAAAAAAGGATGACGTTCTCAATTCGTATGTTTTTGTTAAAATATGTTTTTTTTTATATATGTTACGCTTTGTGAATCGGTTGAAACTACTTCAGCGGTGGTCCCGAAATATAATAAATTTAAATTAGAATATAAATTTTATCGTAATCGGTGAGACGGTTTCAGAAATATCAACTACTAAAATTTGCTTTCATTTATCTGGACGACGTAGTCATTAGCTTCTTATGGTATATAGCTTCTTAGACTGACTGAAATAAATTTTCAATTGATTCAATTTTCAAGTCGTTTTTTTTTTTCTGTGACAGTTTAATTATTACAAGACTTCGTTTTTTTTTTAATTTTAACTAGCCACTCCACAGATTCCGGGTTCCGTGATCTTTGTCATTACAATTATCATTTTTTTTTCACATTTCTTGGATAAGGAGAAGAAGAGGAAAACTACACTTACTCTATAACTGTGTACTTCTTTTTACTTTGATGGTAATCGTTATTTACTTAAATATAATAAAATAGCTAAAATGTGGCAGTAGCAAACTGGTGAAATACCTAAACTTCTCACTAAAATGATTCATCAGTTGTGTGCGTGAGAGTTCGATTCCCAGGAATGAATAAAGAAATGTATCTACTCTGGGACCTGTGAATGGGTGTCAAAAGTGGATACACAATTTATAATATGCAAAATTATAAATTCTAAACTAAATATAACTAATATTTTCTTAGTTATCTATGCGTCTGAATAACTCATAGTGTGAGCGCACTGAATGAATTTCAAAACAATGTTTGCGTAATTGCGTACATGAAAGAACTTGCCATTTTAATTTGTTTCCTTTCCTAGTTATTTGTTTTCCTTTAAACACAGGAAGAAGAGGACAAGGGAATACCTATATTGTACTAGACATTAGTAATTGGGTCGGTACTGGTATAGAAATAACTACTAGAGGAAGTTGCCTTATTGGCACTACATGATGTGACCTACTGTTCGGTCAATACCTACTTAGCACACTGGAGTGAAGAGTATTGTGCTTCTCTCAAATGAGTTAATATATATTTAAAATAACTACAAACTACATTCTTTTACATACATTTAGTTAGAGCCGCTAGCAGTCAGAATTATGTCCCAAATGGTGGCCCTATTGCTACGTTGAATAGAATGGCTATGCTCTGAGTAAAACAAAAGTCAGTATTTTGGTCACGTGGTTCATAAATCAGACATTTATCATAATATAAAAAAATATTTACGTATGGGTTCTATAATTTACGGTATTACATTCCGTAAATTTTAGGATCCAAACGCCTGTGTATAGGTATATAAGTATGAATCGTTTTTTTTCTTCGTGGGTCAAATCCTGTTAGTAAATATCTACATATAGAAGAAGGAAAAATTATCATTGAGGGACTTTAATGATATTTCATGAGACGGTCCCATAGTATAAGTACTTAGTTATAAATAGTAGACCTAACATTTTTTTATGTTCATTTCTAGGAAAAGGTTAGTTAAGCTCATCGTTCACTGGAGCTGAATCTGAGCTCCTTTCCAAAAACTTGTTCAAGGATTTGTAAAAGTTGCTTCAATTTAATGGGAATCGGAACGCGATGCAATTACCAAACACAATTACTTAAGTATAGCTATTAAACGACGACTCAAAAATATAATAGAGGTTAAGTAAAATTGAACTACAAATACAGAATATTGTAATAATTATCGTGCGTTCCACGCTCTAAGCAGATGGAAGCTAGTCCGATGATAAAGTGTTTTAAGACATTTTTCCGACACTTCTTGCAACCCTGTATGAACTTCATTCTGACCAGGTTACATAGACCTCTCTCACGTATTTTTTTTTAAACAATATTCAACAATACCCTTTTACCCGCGCAACTCCCGTCGTCATAATATATCCGGGATAAAAGTAACCTAGGTTCCATTCCAGTCTGTCTAAAATCTATTCAGATGTAAATCTGTTCCAAATTTCAACTCGTTCAGTCGTTCCGACATGATTGAGCAACACACATCTAAACTTTGACATTTATAATATTAGTACAAAGTCCAAAGTTATTTATTGATAAATTTACAATTTACACGTCAATAAAATTAAAAACAAAACAAAGAACATACAATTTGTATACATTTTCAAACTTTGAAATAATTACATCAATATTATAACTGTACTAGTAAACAGTGCAAGTAGGAAGTAGGATTGTGTTAACGTCTCATCATTGCTAATTCAAAATCCAATTAGTCGTAGACATAGGCAGTAAAATAGGTGTGAAATAATTACGTGTAGTGGCTTTCAGTCCATTTGGTCCGTATTTGGATTACCGCTGGCGTTTAGCAGGAAGCCATAACGTGGCCACTCGGTCATCCAACGGTAGCCTTATTATAGAAGGTACCTACCGAGTACTTGCTGCTAGTTTTTAATTTATTCAATTATTTAGAAATGTTGGACAGATTTACAGATAGATTTATACAAAATATGCGGACACCATTATTGACACTTTTTATCTCGAGAAAATTATTTCTACAGGAACTACGCCGGGAAAACCTCGGGGCGCGGTTAGTGACATTCATATATCTAAGTGGCATATGAATGAAAAATAAGTCGAATTATTTAATACTTTTGCCCGCGGCTTCGTTCGGGTTTCGTAAACTGTTGGCGTAAGGGCTAAACGTTTTTATGAAATTTTCATCCCCTATTACGTACAATGAATAAAATGGGTCATACAAAATCATTAGTAGATGCCTCCATTGTAAGAGGAATACGTGCGCGAAATTTTAAGTTTCCATGTCCTTCCAAGGGTTTACCATCTATGTATATGTAAAACTTTATTTTTACCCTCTTAGGGGTTGAATTTCGCAAAACCCCGTCTTAGCGAGCGCCTTCATCCTAAAAGGCATCTTCATGCAAAAATTCAGCCTCCTAGCATTTGTACTTTCTGAGATTTCGTGATGAATGACCTTGCGCTTTTATGGATATAATAATAATATACATCAAACATAATTTATTTCGGTACCAAGTAAGCTGTTACAATATTTTCCGTTTGCTTTAGTTCTAAAGGCTGTGTTGCAAAAAGCAGTGTCTTTCGTCCATTCCATCTGTATAGACTACAGGTCCGTGAACAAAATCTATGGGTCATATGATACACCAGGAGACCTATGTAGGATGATAGAAGGGTATAAAATAATAAGATTCAGCACCATGCCGGGTTGAATCCTTCGATAATTTCTCCTTGTCGCATGATTTTTGTACGGCGTTGCGGAATAATGGATTAGAAGAGGTATTCTATGACTAATATACTCACATTTTTGATTAAAAATTGATACACCGATCGAACGATGCGTAGTTCGAAAGAATAATATATAAGGTCAACTCTCATATATCCCTTAAAATAAACACATACACACACACACAACGAACAAAGAAGTAATTTATGTTAAATATATATCAGCGACAGATTGTTCTAACTTAGGTAGGCATATTTATTGTACCATAACAGGATAATGCGCTCAATAAGCCGACATATTTGCTCGTTTGCGTCAACTGAGTACCTCTAACTTGGTATAAGAAGAAATTACGCACCAAGGAGACAATAACATTCCGACGGATTACAAGCCCTTAGACTTATTCTCAATATTGTTTATTTGAGTACTTGTGACGTCACAGTCAAATAGGTAGTTGATGTCCAGCATTGTGATGATGGTGTATAAAAGGCTTATTACCGTTGGCTAAATTTAGTCCGAATTTAGACTGTATTTAGTCGTTACTGAATTCAGTGATGTCTAATAGCGTTCACTAAGCTAGTATACTAAATTCAGAAGCGAGGATTCCGAGCTTCTAATTTGCTTCGGAATTCGACCGACTAACCTTGCTAAAATGTAAATTTAGAAATTTACTTCTAAATTCAGTCACCAAATTTAGCCAAGCCTTTGCATGCTTAACGATGTTTATACTAGCACCGCACCGCGGTTTAACCCGCACAATTCCATTTCTTTTATCTTCCCCAGATAAAAAGTAGCCTATTTGCTATTCCAGTCTCATTGTCTTGTTAATTTTGAAACCAAACATAAACTTTAAATATGTTAGAATGACGACCTGTTAATAACACTAAGTACGTATCGAGTATGAGACCAGAAAATTGCAGCAAAACCAACAATCCCAGCGCAGAGCTAAAGACAACGACCACCTTATTTTCCACTAATATCATTAGGAAAACATGTCACCGCAACAGCCATCCAACCTAACATACACTCTACGTTCTTACTTGTAGAGCTTACAATTGAACATGATCCAATTGCAACGCGTAATAGAAATCATTGCATTGAAAATAAGGCTTCCTTTAACAACATTAGGTGTACATACGTAACTAGAAGCTTTACAAACGTCACAACATGTTGGATTTACTTACCGGCTATGGGTTATTTTATTATTTTATCTACAACATCAACTAAATGTTCCCACTGCTGGGACTCGGGGACTTCTCTCGCAAGGAGAGAGTTAAGACCATAATCCACCACGCTGGCCCAGTGCGGGTTGGTGGATGACACATTGACACATGACTTCGAAAGATTCTAGGTACATGTCGGTTTCCTCACGATGTTTTCCTTCACCGTTTTTAAGTTAGCGTAATGCCGCATGACTTCGAAAAGACAGTGGTGCGTGTGGGGTTTGAATCCGGGTCTCCGGAACGGCAGGCGCCGTTCTCCCGACTAGACCAGCCGTAACTTCATATTATTTAATTTATCTATTATTTATATAATAGTAATCCCACAATCTCCAGGGTTCGTGGCCTTTATCATTCAGTTTCTTTTTTACATATTCTTGGATTAGGAGAAGAAAAGGAAATTAGGAGGTAGGGAACATTTTCAACCTTATTGTAGTGTTCTTTAATCCGATTTCGCCGGTGGAGCAGATCGCTATCAGTTGAGACTTTGCTATTTTCTAAGGCGTCTCCTCCTTGTTCAGAGCTTCTAGCTCGGCTACAATGGGCATAAACGAGATAATCTCGGCTTCGAGTTTGCGTATGTCGCGTGTATCTCGCTTCAGTTGCGTTGCTACTGCCAAATTAAAATGTACGATGTAAAATGTTCCCACTACTGGGACTCGGGATCTTCTAAAAGTACAGATAATTTTTTGTCTTGTAGAAAAAGATTTATGTGTTTGTATATTTGCGACCAGTAAACACAAAAATTACTGGATAAATGTTATTAACTCTTATTATTCAATAATATCTATACGTATGGATGAAATGTAAAACAAATTTTCTAAAAAATAATAATAACAAACAATAAAAAAATAGTAAGTCAAGGAAACGATACGGCAGACGGATGTTACAGATAAATAACTGACAGACAGACATGCGTAGAGATAACTTTATTGCCAAAATAGTTTACACACTCGAACACTCGATGCGTAATATATTATACATAATCATAACAACATGTATAATAATAATAAGATGATTAGTATGTAAAGCTGTATTATTCTTATTATTTTGTGTATGTAAAGCTGTATGTAAAGCTGTATTATTCTTATTATTCTTATTATTATGTTATCTTTACAAAGATCTCTCGTTGCCGAGGATAGCTAAAATTCGCGGGCCAAACGAATAATAATGGAACAAAAACCAAAAGAAAACTGTTTATTATTATTTAATGATTTACTTGGCGGCCTTATCATTTAGAGCGATTTCTACCAGGCAACCAAAAAAAGGGGAAAAAGATTTTTAGTAAATTGTATTAATTTACAGAAGCAACCAATTTCCGAAACAGAAAAACCAATTAGATAATATTCAACCCATTAAATAACAGAAATAGTGAAAAATAATGCATTTTTTTTACATACTTACCAGACAAACGACTGTGTACCTACTCCAAAATTTCACATAAGACAATTTTCAAGCATTTCAAAAAAACCTTAATAAAGTAAAGAGCTTATTTGTTTAGTTAGGACATTCCAAACGAATCCTTATCGGATTAGATAACTTTTTTATTTGAAAAAGGGAAAATATTTCAACCTAGTTTTAATATCGAACTGATAAAAGTTTATTTGCCATTGATAGTGAAAGCATGAGAATTAGGCAAGTCGAACCATACACACAATTGTTCCTAGAGTTCTGAATTTTATTAAATCTTTATTTACGTATCTTTGCAAAATATTAATAGCACCTACTCGCTACCCGCATTGTACCAATCGATAAATGAGTTGATTTTAAATCAAAATTGTAATAAAATTGAGTCTATATTTGTTTAACCTTTAAGTATAGACATAGACATAGAGTATCACAGCGTATTAAGGAGCAATTTTGTTTCTTTGACAGTTCCTCTCAGATTGCCTCAACAACCTCCTAAACTTGGAACTAACGCAAAATATATATTATACAATGTGTTTGTCTACCCATGTCGAAGCCTGAAATTATAACATATATGATTAAATTTATCGACAAATATTTTTCTTCGAAAAAAGTTTTTTTTTTGTTTCGAATTACTATTTTTTCCCTTTTATCGAAATAACATTTGCAAATGTTTAACCACGTTTTATTGCCTATACGTTCAGCTATCAAATGATTTATTTAATCAATACTCCCTTACATGGTAAGTTATAACAAAATTAAAACAAACCAAAAAGGTTGGTACCAAAAAAACAAGAAGGAATAAAAGCCCGATTTTTCGATAAAATTAATCATTTATTTTACCATTTCAGGCTCCGACACGGGTAGACAAACGCATTGTATAATATATAACGCAAACATACTAACGCACGGTCTCCAAGCATTTCAAATACTTTCTATTCTTACTTACCGAACTCGAAAAGTACTTACTACATCTTGTACGACCACTAGCGCAAGGGCGCCAGTAGTTAAGAAGATTACAGTGATATTTAAAACCTCTTACTAACGCTTATCCTTCCATAATACTTAATTTCCTAAAAGCGTATTAAAATTGTCGAAGAAACGGAATAGTCTCACGTGTGGTCACTTCAATTTTCTGTGTACCACATTCTTGAAACCGTGGACGAAATAACTAAGTAAAAGTGTAACGTTAAAAAATCAATACATTTCTACTTTCGTTCAAAACAAAAACATAGACAAAACTCGTGGTACGCTATGGTTCTGACCTTCTGACCTTGAAAAAAAACCGTGAACAAGTTTACTATGCCCACGCCACTGCAGAATATTTTGAAACAGTGTTTGTTAATCTTAATATATATAAATCTCGTGTCACAATGTTTGTCCTCAATGGACTCCTAAACCACTTAACCGATTATAATAAAATTCGCACACCATGTGCAGTTCGATCCAACTTGAGAGATAGGATAGTTTTAATTCCGATTATTTGTCATTATATGACAATATCCGAGCGAAGCCGGAACGGGCCGCTAGTGTTTCTATAGATATGTTACATATACGAGTATGATATCTATATTTCCATTTCTATGAATAAGTCCATGTAATTATCAAAGAAAACTTCCATAGTTTTGAAGACTAGGTACTTCAGCTGGCATTTCAACGTTTTCTAGAAACCACATAGATTAGATAATATTAAATAGAAACAAACAATTTTCGTTTTGTTTTGTTTTTGTGGATATGCCTGGTACAACACAGGTTTCCCTAGTATATTTATATTTTTTTATAAAACATAGTATACACACGTTTAGATACTTTTATGTCTGCGAATTACACGGGTACTAACTATAAATTGGTCTTAAGTAATGTTTGCGAACGAAATTCATGTCATTTCATCAAAATTAAGTTGCTAAATAGCTTAAAATTTCGGTGTTTTGCAGCTTAAAGCTAACTTGATCTTTAGTTGTCAATGACCAGCCCTTTCTTCTACTGCCTATATAAATCGGTTCTGGCTTTTCCATTGCTGTTTCTATAATTTCGAACGAAAAAAAAGAGAGAAACATCGAAGCTAAGACAGTTAGGCGGTAGACTCTTCGACCGATATCAAATTTTAGACTAGCGCAAACAAGTTTCAGGGCCTACTAAACTAACCTAATAGTTAACTATACTTACGCACATATGTATTGCATACCTGAAACCATCGATATAAACCACAAGATGTGCCCTGAGCACCTTGAAATTGTTAATAAACTGCGTCTATGTATGTAGTGTAAGTGATTTACACAACACCAAACTACTTGACCCCTAGAATCGCTAGCGGCGAGGTATGCTGTGGTTCTACTTATTTTGGTTGCAAGTAGTGATAGGTAGAAACGTCCGTCGTTCACCGCTTCTTACTACGGACTAGAACGGAAAGAGTGAGCTCACTCTTCCCAACGATAACAAGATTCCGTGCGCCTTGAAGTTTGGGAGGGCACATCTTTGGTTTGAGATCGTTGCCTGAAACCATGCCATGAAGAGTCTTTTCGTCACCACGCCGGTTGTAAGGTTGTAACGGTGCACGAACGGTCTTCTCATCTCATGACCACGGCAGCTATAACGCTGTCGAAATGTCGAGGTAATTAAATGATAGTTTTGATCCTTGTAGATATTAAACATAGACAAACTCTTTACTTTCTCTCTATTTAAAGCGATTTCTTTCAGACAACTTTACTGTAATAAACGATAAAGTATACGTGAAAGCATTCCGAGAACCTTACGTAATGAATACTATTATACTTATAGTCTACGTTTAGGAAAAACACGTTAAACCAAGAAAAGCATCCCAGTCACACGCGCTCAAAGTGTGTCAATCCGATGCCATATTCATAGGCGTTACATAATGTACGTATCATTAGAGAAACATCTTCATTTCTAAGCAATACCGGGGGAAACTGGTTCTGGGGTCTGCCGTCTGACTAAAGTGCCTGTAGCGTATAGTTTGAATTTACCCACAACATTTAGAAAAACTATGATTTATCAGACTGTATTTTAACGGTGAAAATATCGTGAAGAAATCGGCATGTTTTTAGAATCTTTTGGGAGTCATGGGTCATCACTGAGCCAGCGTGTTATTTTTTAAATAAAAAGTGACGAGACGAGCAGGACATGTGCCTGATGGTAAGCAACATGCCTGCCACATAACAGCAGTGACACGCAGCTATTGGAACATGAAGAGTCCAAATCATTACCTAGCACTGCACTGCGCTCGTCACCCAGAGATCTAAGATGTTAAGATCTAAGATCTCTAAGCCCTGTAATTTCTCTGGAAACATTGCCCTTCAAACCGGAACAGAGTAATGTTTGCACATTACTGCTTGGCGGTAGAATAACTGTCAAAGGCGTGGTACTTCCCCAGGCGGACTCTGCTAAGAGTCCTACCACTACTGTAGTACATATAGATTGATGGGCCGAGCATGAAATGTTTCTGATGGTAAGCAACACGCCTGCCCATAAAAACACAGTGTCACGCAGCTTTTGGAACATGAAGAGTCTAAATCAAAACCTTGCACTGCACTTGTCGCTCTGAGATCTAAGATGGTATGTCTATATGCCCTGTACTTTATCTGGAAACATTGCCCTTCAAACCGGAACACAGTAATGTTTGCACATTACTGCTTGGCGGTAGAATGACTGGCAAAGTTGTGGTATCCTCAGGATTACAGCCTTGCCTCTCTACATGTGATTGAAGGCTCCGAATCCCAGCAGTGGGAATGTTTAGTGGTCTACTCACGAAGCATCAATTATATAATACTCAAAGTATTACTCCAAATAACTTTAGAGTATTAAAATAAGACGAATCGAAGTTTACGATTAGTTTATACAACGTTTGTGTAAAGAATTATTAGCTTTATTACTTGTAATGCTGGTTTTACTTCCGTTGCTCGAGATTTCTAATCGGTTTTATGGTGTTCGTGAAATTGTCACTCCATTTTAAATAAATCGCTTGACAGAAGCTCGTTAAAATCGTATAATTATCGTTTTCATCTTATAAATAAAGTCGTTAATTTGGTAGTTCAAAGCCCATAAATTTTATTAAGTAACTATCAAAAATTTTCTACCAAGATAAGTCAACTTTTTTGCATAATTTAGAGTGTCGGGACATTGTGCAAAGACTATAACATGTTTTGTTTATTAATCTAAATTAGGTATTGATTTATTAATTACTAATGGCATCCCGTGGTTTCACCTATATTTAATTCCCAAATAGCCAAACAAAAAAACTAAATCGGACAGAGCATTACTAAACAAAACTAATATACAATGAGAACTACACTACGCTACATACCTAACTATCTACTTACACTAAGCACCTGAATTATCCATAGACCCATGAAAATTTACAGATAATCAAAATGTACAAGCCCACTACCAAAAAAGTAGCCATTTAAATGTTATGTAAGTTATCCTGTACCTACACCAGTTATTGGCGTATTAAAATTATCGGATACACTTTGGAGACTGTGCGACTGATTTAGATAATCTGATACCACCTTGCCCTTTTTTCTACCGGAATGCTCGTAGCTCGAAAAAGCGACATCGTTTCATGGTTGATGTTCCAAAGACACGAACGAAGAGATTTGACTCTACTTTTGTGATAAGAACGTCTAGGCTGTGGAATACGTTGCCTGAGTGGGTTTTCCACGATGGTTGCAATATTTGTGTCTTCAAATCGAGAGTGTATCGGTTTCTTCTAGGTATACACGCTCCATGGTAGACCGCATCGTCGCTTAACATCAGGCGAGATGGTGGTCAAGTTTAAACCTATAAAAGTTAAAAAAAAATACGTACCTAGCATGAATTTCACCTCACAGATCAATTCAAAAAAGGTATATTTTGTTCTGACTAACTATACTACGTGTCAGGTCTTCAATTATCCCGTTCCTTTTAGAGCCTGAAACAGCGGCGTTTAGTGCAAGAGTATCTATTACTAAAGCGTCTAAAACTCGTAAACAATGCCATATTTATAACGATCTCTTTGAACTTCAAACCTCGACTCATAATACTACGAAAGACAAACAGGACTACGTAGAATGCCAGTACTAAAACTGATACAATACCTTATATGTCTGCAAAGTTAGCATATAACATACTCGTAGCTCAAGCAACCCAGTAATAGTAGTGGTAGGGCTCTTTACACCAGACCACACCTTTGCCAGTTATTAAAGTAGTAGTGTGCAAACTTTACTGTGTTCCTGTTTCAAACAGGAATGTTTGGACTCTTCATGTTCCAATAGCTGCGTGTCACTGTGACGTTAGGGGCAGGCATGTTGCTTACCAAATACAAGTCCTGCTCGTCTAGTCATTCTACACTATAAAAAAACTAAATATTTTACCTACTACCTACACTAAGAACTTCTGGAGTTCCCATAGACCGTTGAAGGTCTAGGGATAATCTATATGACCACGCCTATGTTTAAAATTTTGTATGAGCTACCACGCTGAATGGCGGCGGCTTATTCATTGAGCCAAATAAAAAAATCCCGCATCGCGTCGACCAAGGGCTCAAAAATCTATACTAAAAGCTATTATTATTATCTATATTAATCTATATTATAAAGCTGAAGAACACTTTATTTGAACACGGTAATCTCAGGAATTACTTAACCGATTCCTAAAAATTGTTTTACCGATGGATATGTACATACTCCCTGAGTGCATGTTACATGTCCCTGGTTACATGTTATGTACCACGGGTGAAGCCGAGGCGGTCCGCTAGTGAAATATATTGACGTTAGTAATGTTGATAAATCTATCACGGCACATAGGTCTCATGATCTGTTCTAGCTTCTAGCCCGGTTAAGTTTTATGGTGTCTACATGCCACAAGACACAGGATGAGGGGTGTAGCATTACATCTTCGAGTTACGGCGTCAGCGATTCCTCTATCTGTTGATGGGTGGTCGTCCACATTACTCGCTGATAATGATTTGATATCGCGCTATGTGTGTACTTTCCGGTAGAAATGTGATAAAAGAATTCATTCGTTTCTCATTTAATGCCGTGGACATGCCGAGCGTGTTATTACTAATGTGAATCGCCATTCCGCAAACACGCCAGGCGTGCTCGGTAGCTTGAGTACTACCTAACGAATAAGCACATTTTAAGCCGAAATTTGTATTTTTATGATTACACCTATAAACAGTGCCGGTGAACATGCCTGGCATGTCCAGGTAATTTCATTGTGCAGTGCCGAGAGCACGCCTGGCGTACTCTCCGTTTGTGTTAGGCGGCATCGCTGGGAACTATTAGAAAATAATAGAGGCACTGAATGAGTTAAACGGACAAACTGTTGATACTAAACTTTTATAACACCTTCGATGTACACGGTTTTAAAATAATCACGTAAAACTAGTGGGGAGGACCCTACATCGCACCATAAATCACCAATCATATGCTGCGTTGTAGGCTCCTCCCCACTACTTTTACGTCATTTCCTCTGATTTTAGGACTCGTGTGTGGAGCGTTTAAGCAATAAAATGTATTTCTATTTAATTAAATTATTGTAAATAGTTCATTTATTCGCTATTTCGGCGCAGTGCGCTATACGTGTATCAACAAGTAAACAGATAAATCAGCTTATATTTGGCGATAAGCGCAGTGCAGTGCTATGTTATGATTTGGCTTCTTCATGTTCTAATAGCTGCGTGATATAGTGCTGTTATGGGCTGGCGAGTTGCTTACCATCAGGCACATGTCCTGATCATCTCGTCACTCTTTACTACAAAAAAAATACCTGAAAAAACTGAGTCCCAATAGACATGATGACGAAAAAACGAATCAATCATTACCAAGCACTGCACTGCGCTCGTAACCCAGAGATCTAAGATGTTATCTCTCTAAGCTCTGTAATTTCTAAGGAATCACTTTTTTTTAAATAAAAATTTGTTTTTTTTTCCTTCAAACTGGAACACCGTAGTGTTTGCACATTACTGCTTGGCGGTAGAATAACTGGCAAAAGCGGACTCTGCTAAGAGTCCTACCACTACTAAAAAAACTGCCGTAGGATACCTTCCTATGGCAGTTCTATCTGTTACGTACTGTGAGTTTGAAAGTGGATAACATCCTAAAAACATGGGAAGTCTTGTCGGAGGACGTATCAATCAATGTTCTATGACAGTTGTAAATCTATCAACCCATACTCGGGCATCGTGCAACGATTGTATCGCTAAAACAGTTGAGAGAAAATATTAGGAATCATAAAATGTTTGATGAATTTATGAAAGGAAAGTAACCGCCATGTGAGCAAGCACTTATTATAACTACATCGTTGTATACTTTTTTGATTTTTGAAGCGAAAACTTCTTTATGAGATGGATTAAATATTATATAGCCACGCCTACCGGTTTCACCCGCGTACTTTCCAAACCCTCCCTATAATAATATTTGGTGAAAAATTGTTATTGTGAAGAACTCATAAACTTATACTATAAGGGGTGGGGCTAGTATGTAATAATTTATAAAATAATACATATTATTATTATACAATAGCTTTTATTTATTTAAAACAAGTCAATGCCAATGTCTGAAAATATTTAGTTGCTACGGACGTCATTAGGTAATTAAAAGTGAATCATAATAATATTTATCGATTAGTAGGAAATAAAATGAATAGGAAGGACTCCACAAAATTCTATAAACACTTGTGGCTATATTATTTCATATCTTTTACAATGGTATTACAATTATTTAATTACATAATTCACTAACAGACATGACACTACTATGTCATAATGTCGTATTGTACAAAATATGTAATTATTATCTACCTACGTGATAAATATACCAGTAGATTTCAAAACTATTTATTTTATGAGAACTTATTCGAAAATGGCATTTTTCTTAATCCTACTATCTAATACTATAAATGTAAATTTTTGAATGTTTGTTGCTCAATCAGGTCGTAACGTCTGTACGGATGAAATTTGGAACGTAGATAGATAAGAACGAATAGGCTGTTTATCCAGAAATTAATAGGAGATGAAGAATCAGATGACATAAATAAAAACCTGAAATGAAAAGAAGAAGAAGACTTGAATCAGCTGACTATTATTTAATTTTTCGTTGTGTAAATTAAGACTACAACAAATTGTCTTGCCAGACATATGCATGCCTCTCCCAGAGGCCAGTTTGTATGGGTGAACTTTTAAAATGTTTTGTATCATCTTATCTTACCTACAAACAGCAATAAAGATTTTTGTATTTGTATTCTTGGTAAATTAAGGGTATGGAGACCTTTTCCCAACTTTTGGGACAAGACAGACACACAATAAGAATAATAATAATTGCTTGGAAATACTAGTAAAATAACTGGCCGGTTTTTTTTGACGTTAAAACGTTTGTCACTTTAGTGAATTGCTTAGTTTGGGGTCAGATGGTGCTGTGTGTGAATTGTCCACCAATATTTAAAACAGTTTTTGGCAAAGGAGAACAGAACAGTAACATAACTTTTGTAACATTTATAGATACGCCATAGCATGACCAATGTTAGGCCGCAGTAAATTGTATCACCTCGCTACACAAAAATTCTCATACAAATTATTTTCGGTGTTTTACTCAAATGTTACGCGTCTAACATGAACGGTGAGAGAAAGCTTAAACGTATCATTTATTTATATTTTATGGAACCAACGTCATCTTGTTACGGAAATACAAACTTTATGACAATTTGTTACGTAAATTGTCACGAAAGTAGTAATATTAGAGGGCAATTAAACTAATTGGCGTAGTTAGAAAACTAATAAATTAATATAACTAATAAATTAAAATGTAAACATTTACAATATCTTTAAACTGTGTTTTTTTTATTTTTTCTATCGCTAGTAGAGTAGCGATATTCTAGTATAGTTTCCGGCAAACAAGTTGACCCAAATGAAGTTAGCAAGAGGAAAGTTCGCGCATGTGCAATTCCACCAAATAGACATATTGGATACATTTCAGAGAGTAGATATACCTACGTGATAAATAGTTCATAAAATATTGCTTATATAGGACTACAATGTTGTATCAAATTGTGGTTCTTTTGAGGGTTTCAAAAATACAAATACACTATTTATTAGAATTCTAACTGATTTCAAAAAAGGACGATGTCTCGATTTGGTTGTATGTTTTTTTTCGTATGTTACACGATAGCGCCGCCAATCGTGAATTTAATGGTTCTTTTTTTGTTTAGTTGATCATACTTCAAAGGTGGTTCAAATTTTATCGAAATCGCAGTAGCAGTTTTACATAAAATAAACGAAAAACTAAAGCTTGCTTTCATTCAGCCATGCGCAGCTAACTTCATTGGGTCAACTTGTTCGCCGGCTACTATATCTGTGTTACTTAATTGTATCTGTACTATTGGGGTGGGTGGAATTAATAATTATTATCTGTAATTATAATGAACTATACTTTGGGACGTACAAATAGCCACACTGAAACAATCAGTGATTTAAACACCTATTTATTTGTCACAAATACAATTCACATCAGTATTATAGCTATTTACGTATTGATAATTAGATTCACGACATCGAAATTACTTATAAACACAAATCAGAAGTTTTCTGCACATGCCTATTATGTAGACAAATAGCTACGGTATTACCATTATTCCAATTTCAACAAACTGACCTGTCACCGTAAACAAACAACTGTAATAATACCTCATATTATCATTAAAATCCAATCACAATGTGATGGCGTTACGATCACATAATTCAAGTTATTTACGATGACACACTTGTAAATTAAACGTACCACACAATTATAGAAATGTTTTACGGGGCAATTCAATTCGTGCACAAATCAAGATAAATCCCGATTTAAAAGGCTTTTAAATCAGGATTTATTCTCATATTTTATAGATGTTTTCCTGGAAAACGTAAAATTTTAGTTTCGATTGCGGAAACTCAGCTCTGACAAATCTCATTTCCTTAATTTTAATACGAATCAGTTCATTCATACGGTATGTTATTTATAATAGTTTGGTACAGCATACTCTATGGTCTATGTAAAGGCCTGTTCAGAGCAGAGCGTTATTCGCAACCGCGCGGCGTGCGGTAGAAAAAATCGAATTAAATTAGTGCAATCGTACAACAACCCTAAAAAGTAGATTTGCAAACTGTCACAATTATTTATGAAACAGAGACCTATTGCAGTTGTCTTCAAACTTCCTGTAATACCAATCGAAACGATCTGCAAATGTAACTTTGTCGCATAAGTCAGTGAAGATCTAACAGTGCGTTAGTCATTTTATGACAAAAATATATGCATCATTTGAATTTACTCTATATTGAAATATTTAACAGACTTGTGGATCGTGTAAGCTTTAATCTATAGTTCATAAAATTAACATTAAATTTGTTCAAAGCTTATAAGATCCACAAGTCTGTAAAATATTTGAATATAGAATAAATTCAAACGATGCATATTTTTTTACCAAGAAATGACTTACGCACTGTTAGAACTTCACTGTCAAATTATACATGTCTAAAGAAAGATTAGAAAATTTAAAATTCGAACTGTCTTGGTACAGATTCCAGACTTCATTTGTTCTTCCGAGTAAATTGAAATCTCCGCATTGAAAGGAGTAATCTCTAATCCTCATCCAACAGCCACGTCGACAAGGCGAGGGTAATTTCTCCGTCGTGTCTCGGTAATGATCGCGGTAACGAGTATTCTAACGACATCATTGTATGTAAAGCGGTGGGTGTGCTTGTAGTGTTCGAGTCTGTCTGACTCACTCGCCAGGCGCGCGGTGACAAGCGCTTTAAGTAAAAGTGGCTGGGAACTTATTGAGAGCATCGACTTACTAGGAAATTAGATCTTTTCTCTTTATTTAGAAAAGTATAAATATAAAACTCTAATTTTCTTTTACTAGAAATAAATTCGTAAATTGTTCAAAAGATTATTTCTCAGTGTAACACTGATCACATGACGCAACAACGATCTACCAAATTTTAAGCCCTTTACAACTACTGCACCCACAAGGGGATGCGTATTCACCCACTTTGAGAAAGACTGCTCTAGATCATCGGAGTTTACCCGAAGATTTGTTTCGTTTACGAAAGTGACGCTTGAGCTCAATTTACAGCCCACAGAAAATCTGATGTGGTGCGGCAAAAGTAGTTTTCATTTCTAAAGTCTCTTCTAAAATCCATCCAATAAAATCTTGCAAATCGAGTGTCGCAATGTGACACCTTCCTTGAAGTAATCGAGATGGCATCTAAAGTATCTAAACCTTTCATTTCCTCCGCAGGCCCCGATACGGGCAGTTTTCCTGGAATCGTCTCCGCGTCGCCGGGTAAGTCGTCTTTCTCGTATTTGGCGAAATAGAAATCCATTTAGGTAAACATGGTCTCGCGTAGTAAATAACATGAGTCAATGTTTAAACAATAACAGGGAAATAATATACGTAAACTCTTTGGGTGCACAGTATTCTGCACGGTTTGTTCTTGACATTCCTTCGATAAGCAGATTGTGTATATGTCAAATACACTATAATGTGTGCCTATGAGGTTTTTTTCAGAATGTCTTATTATAGATTGATGAACAATTATGTTAAATAATTAAAATTGACTTAGACTTATCTAATTTCTTTAACAAAACTTTAAATTAACGGTATGGGTGGCGTAAAACAAAGCTATGTGGCTTTACGTCTAGAACGTGGAATTCACGATCGTTAAGTTTGTTATCAACTTTTTCAACTTCGTTTGTCATCACCACCGGCTTTAACGATAATGGGAACACATCGTGAGGAATCGGTATGTTCCAGGAATCTTAGGCCTTGACAATATGAAATTGAAAATCCATAACCTCATGCGCCATCCGTTAACCCTATCCATGCGAAGTGGATTTTGTCTTTGGCTCTTCTTACGAAAGATGCCCCTAAAACTCCAATGATATTACCAATGTTTCATTTTGTTAAAATTCTCTAATAAAATTAAACGTTGGCGCCACCTTGTCGAAATAAAGATTTATCTTTGACAGGTATATTATTTGCATGCTAAAAACGCCTCTTTGAATTAATTTAACACAATTTAAATTCAAAACGCCGAGCCGAGTCGGTAAAGCCGAGGATTTAGCTGAGTGGAGTATAGTGGAGAAGCTTATGTCCAGCTGGACGAATATAGGCTGATTATAAAGAGCATGATGTGTATTATATAACGTCTAGCTCCCAAATGAAAGAACCAATGCCTTTTTTTAATTATTATGGATGTGATCGAGTCGTTTCCTACTAATATGAAAACGCACGTGTTATATTTATTGTTACTGACGAGCTTTTCCTGATTGTTTGATGATTATACCTTCGTATATTTTTATGTAATTATACTTTTGGTATACCATTAGCTTTATGAATGCACATTACGTAATCAAAAAAAAACGCAGTTATAGAGCTTACTGATACTAATAACTTATAACTTTTTACAGTACGTACATACCTATACAGTATACATATGGATATAACTCATGGTAAGCGTTTGGCAACGATGACCATGATTTTTGTTCAGCCAACATGTTTTAAATAACGCCTAAAAAGTTTTTACTTAAAAAGAAAAAATCACAAAAATCCCATGGACATAGCATCACTTTCTCTACCTGAACACATTCCACCAATTACACAATATTAAAATTTAATCAGATCCATTTTTTGCGCGATATTGTTCCGGAGCGGACGTGAGAACGGCATTGAATCGCGAGAAAGCAATGGTACGTAAGTTCAAGTACCTCTCAAGTGCAAGATGTTATGCAAGCCTGCGAGCACCAAGATTATTGTGGACATTATGAGATTACGCTACCTCTACAGTCTTACACACTGTAGGAGATAAAACACACTTATAGTTAGTGGTAGGACTCTTAGCAGAGTCCGCCTGGGGAACAACCACACCTTTGTCAGCTATTCTACCGCCAAGCAGTAAAGTGCAAACATTACTGTGTTCCGGTTTGAAGGGCAATGGTTCCAGAGAAATTACAGGGCTTAGAGATATAATATTTTACATCTATGGGTGACGAGCGCAATTCAGTGCTAGGTAAATGATGTGGACACTTCATGTTCCAATAGCTGCGTGTCACTGTGCTGTTATGTGGCAGGCATGTTGCTTGCCATCAGTCACATGTCCTGCTCGTCTATTCACTCAATATTGTATAAAAAATATTTTTTTGTTAATTTAAAATTTAAAACACTTGTCATAATTATAAAGTCTCTAGCACAGCGCTCCGCAGTTTTAACCGCGTTTTTCCCTCACTCATAATTCTGGCGTTGTAAAGTAGGCTATGTGCTATTGCTGATTGATTGCCCTAGCTTGCGTTGGTTTAAAATTGTTGGGGGCCCAAATGAAGGGTATCGTGGATTACATTTACTTATTTTTGTTTACACACGTACCTAGAAAAATAATACTGTGTGTGAGACAGATGTCTCTGTTTCCATGGGCAAACTTACCAACTACGTAAGTCCACGACATCATTAGAACAACTGTTTTTTTCTTTATTATCTTGTTTTTACAGAGGCTTCTAGAGATAATCTAAGATCCAGAGGTAAAATGATCTATCAGCCGGAAATGTACTAAGAATGCTGGCTGCTTTACCACGCAGAATGACAGAGAGCTCAATGTTTATCTTTATTTTAATAATTTGTATTGCCATCATCCGTATTCTTATTCTAATTCACTCGACAAACGTAATTATTACTAGAAACGACATCAAACATTGACCCTCCAAAGTTGATTAGAGATGAGTCATGATGAGTTAATTTACTCATACCTTAGTTCCGCAAGATACCTGGCTTCTCGGAACAAAATCCAACATTCTCCCTCACAACTCATGAATGGAGCGACTCACCGGTGCCAGTGACTCACTCTTACGATGACCTCCATTTTTTATTTTATTTTGATAGTTTTGCTTGATGATAATCGTCCGACAGATTAAGCGCCTATCAGACGCACCTTGGATTGGACTCGAGTCATTCTGTACTATGAAAATAAGTAAAACGAAAGATCAAATTTTCCAGAACATTAAAATTAAAATAAATAGTGAACAACACATATTGGTTGCAATTTAACACATTATATTTCGGTAGATAATAATTTGTGGTTCTGAATTCATGTTTTGAACAAATACGTTATCTCTAAGTGCCGTGATGAGAATATTGACCTAGTCTTATGCCTACTGCAAGACACCGTCACTAAGTAAGACTGTTTGATCAATACCATAGCACTGCCTTCGCCTTCATCGATTTAACATGTTGTAGAATCATAATCTGACACAGAACATGTATCCGACAGCCAAGCCTCGCTAGATTTCTTTGCAAACAATTTAAATTATTCCGGCGACTCTTTGCCATGAATGGGGATGACAGAAACATTTTTTTCCGTTCGATAGTTACAGAGATCAGCACGTGCAAGCAAATTATTTTTTCAACTTTACCTGTCACGCAAATGAATGTTTCAACTTTATGTGCCATATAGTATGATGAACATGATAATATATAAATAAATCTAGTACTTATTAGTGGTCGTTTATTTTATAGAGCGCCTGATCAACCGGATGAGATGTGGGATAGTCAACAATACTGAACAAATCCATTCACATTTACAACTATGTAACTGTGTCACAAATTACAATGAACCTCCCACTGTACTTATGCGTATTGACACAATTTCTTCGAAAGACCCGAATAGTTGTTTGTGGAACTGAAAAATCTGACCGGGCAAAGACTTTATTACAGACATTAACAAAATTAAAACTACACTACGTACCAAACTAACTAACTACACCTAGTACAAATAAAAATGCGGTATTGGACCGTCTGGACCACGTTCACCATGGTGGCTTCATTACCACGCTAATTGGCAAGGCTTATACCTAGCATTGCTATTGTTGAGCCAAATAAACGTCGCCATTTTAGTCACACATCGTCAAGTGCTCCTGTTTATAAAATTGTTCAAATCAATCAATTTTATAAACAAAAATAATGTGCAACATCCATGTTTCCAGTGAAATTACATATATTATTTGGATGACGATCGCAATGCAGTGCTAGCATGTTGCTTACCATCAATTACCTTTCCTGCTCGTCTCATCACTCTGTACTATAAAAAATAGTCATTGTCTATGTTTACATACAAATTAAATTAACCTACACTTAGAGCGGTCCGATTAGAATAATTTGGATATTGATATTTCAGGTCGTCTTCTTCATGACTATGAAATTGTCTTAGAGAAAGTATCTGCAATCTAAAAAAAAACTTTGGTAAATTGTTTATTTTCTTTGTTTTACTTTTTTTTTTTATATTTCTTCAATGTAAATGCTTTTATTGTGATTTAGTTTTGTCAACAAAAGCACTGCCCCTGTCTGACCCTATAAAAATGTTGTTAATCATAATTTTCTTAACTTGCATAATTCTAAATATGTAAAACTATTTATTTAAAAAAATGAAAAATAGATGATGAACATTTGAAAATAGTCAAATATACGAATTCGTAATAAAAGAAGCATATAAATAACCCCTTTCATTTTAAAACGAGGGGTTATAGAAATAAATAAATAGTAAAATAGACAATTCATAGAGTCAATCTACGAGCATTGTCCAGTTTTTTTATTCGTATTGTTTGAATATCTCTTTCATATTTTAGATAATCTGTGCAGCTGTTGTTATTAAATCATAATTGTTTAACTGCAAATACTGTTTTTTTTACTGTAATATTTCTGTTTGTTTATGTCACAATAAAGAGTTTTCTATCCCTCGTATCTTCTATCACAGGGTTTACCAAACTTATATTCACTGTGACGCCCTGGGGAAGTTGTAATGTTTTTGCGACGCCCTGACCTTCTTGCCATTTATTTCCCTATCTCTACTTACTAATTGTAGTTCTAGGCCACGTCGGGTAAAATAAGTTTCTCAACAATCGTCTGAAATTTCTTTCATTTGGCAAAACGGTAAGCTACCTTATAGGAATCGAGCGCTCCTGCCTGCCGCTCGCATCACAATACACATGGCCCTAACTCGACTAGGTCAAAATTACCTCACGATGCCCCTGGAATAACACCGCGAGGCCCCAGGGCGTCGCGACGCTCAGTTTGGGGAGCTCTGATCTATCATATACCTTGTAATCCCATATAAAAAACTGTAATTTTAGTATGGGATCCAGTACATGATACATGGTAGTACATTTTAGTTACCCCACAAGTTGTGCCGTATATGTCAATTTTTCGAAAATATTTTCTGTAATAATTCCATTACAAATAATTTGTACGTTCTTATTCCGTTCATCCACATTCATATTTTATTATTGTAACGTGCTTGGGCTTCAGTGTCTGTTTGTCTTTGTATATCAACTTACCTTTAAATACAGACAATTTTGATCACAAAAACTTCCTTCTTTGTTTCTCAAAACATACTCAGGTCGAATGCACTGACCACTCACGTGTGACTCAATCCTGGGACGCGAACGAAAGTGAAGGTATCATCTTCCTCGTTGTTTATTTGCCTCTAATATGTAAATAATGATGTTTTGATCGCTAGAAGTGTCGACAAGCGCAGGAAATTACTGAAACTTGGAACGTGTGAACCGACAAAAAGAAATTGATAACGACAGTTCAATTTTTGATTTTGTTTTTTTACCTTTACTAACGAAAATAAATTGCAATGAAAACTACCTAACTAGTAACTACTTATTAGCGATTTCCTTTATTACTAGCAGCGTCGTCGTTAAATGTCAATGATCCAAGTTATTGGTGGACAATTCACACACAACACCATCTGACCCCAAACTAACCAAAGCTTGTGTGATGGCAGCCAGATATCTGATATAATACTTATATAGTTTTAAATACATACTTATTATACATAGAAACACCCAGACACAGTGCAAATATTGGCCTAGCTGTTTGATTAAATGACTGAATATCGCCCAGGCCGGCCAAGCTGGTCTGTTAATTGAACAGCTGATTAAACTAGTTGGCTGCGACATATTATTATTCTTCCGAAAGTTTATAGAATCGTGCTCTTTGACTTACGAGGCACGCATTGTCGTTGGCACCTTGTTTGACCCCAATCCGTCGCGGTCTTCAAGCGATACATAGGATTTAGCACGACTTACAATACCGGTTACATTACACAACAAACCATTATTCACAGTTATAGATGGCATTGTTAATATGTTTCTTTTAGCCTGTAGATGCGACATATTGATTAGATTGCTACCAAAAACCACTTAAATCATTTCTTGATGTTTGAGTAACAACCACGTAGATCATAATATACCACGCTTAGTAGAAAAGTTTACTAACATTCCGTACGACTTATATCCGTTGAACAACTTAAAATAGTTACTCAAATTTGTGACGAAGCAATAAGTACTACTACAAATAAGAAAATAAAAGAGTTTTTGAAGTTTTTTAAGAGTTCGCTGACTAGCTCAGTTTAAAGAAATACTACTTTTAGACTGTGGTACTAGGTAGTGCTCTTCACGTTCAAATAAATACGTGGCTAGCATGGCTCTGTGCTGATATGAGCCTGAGCTGGCGTGTTGCTTTCCATCAGGCGCAAATCTAACTCGTACTATCTATATCTTACTCTATATTATAAGAAAAATGAGGAAGACTTCATGGAGAAGAATCTCAAATTAATATTTATCTGATAACTCACCTATAATTATAACCTTAAAAATTTTATATTGCAAAATTAAGTCTTTTTATACAGGCCTAGAGCCTCAAATCATAGACAATGAAGCGATAAAGCCGCCAATCAAAGTGTTTCAATAACATTACAGATAAAAGTATTTTTTGTAAAATGAAGTGAAGAAGTAAAGTGAAAACTTCTTTTCGCGCACCACAGACATACTTGTATTTTCGTGGGCTGTGAATTGACTTCTAACGTCACGCTCGGAAATGATAAGAAATCTTCGGGGAAACTCATGGGCATTGGCCATCTAGAAATGCGAGAGCATTTCCATCCCATGAGCATGCTCATAGCCACGCCCTCCGGTTTCACCCGCGTAGTTTCCAAAGTAAGCTATTAAATTCTGAGTTATAAGTTTTCACTTCTATCGGCAAGACCTATGACTGCCAATTTTTTTGTATTGTAGGTAATTTTTTTATTTTTTTAACTTTTATAGGTTTACACTTGACCGCCATCTCGCCTGATGTTAAGCGACGATGCGGTCTACGATGGAGCGTGTTTACCTAGAAGAAACCGATTCACTCTCGATTTGAAGACACAAAGATTTAAATTTATATTTTGTGCTTTGTGGGTTTTTATGATAAATAATAATTGTATTGTAATTAAATAAGAATCGTTCGCTTCCTGATAGCTACCTTCCTACCACGTAGCGCAGTAGCAGCCGAGCCTTCGGTGGCGATGTCCCGCGGACGATCGTGGCGAATCAACGTGATCAGAATATTGACTCATTTGAATTCTAATATGGCAGCATTGCCAGCGTTCCGTGACTCGGCGTACTCGCGGGACTGGCCCCTTTATTTAACCGACTTCAAAAAACTAAAACGTTCTCAATACCACTGCTTTTTTTTTGATACCTCATAACTTTCGACTGGGTGAACCGATTTTGATATTTTTTTTCCTTCAAACGATAAATCTTCCCGAAAAACTTTTTGTATAGTATAGAGTGACGAGACATGCAGGACGCGTGCCTGATGGTAAGCCACATGCCTGCCATATGCCAGCACAGTGACATGCAGCTTTTGGAGCATGAAGAGTCCAAATGAATGAAGTCCATGAACCTGGCACTGTACTGTGCTCGTCACCCAGATATGTAAGATATTATAAATTTAAGCCCTGTAATTTCTTTGGAAACATTGCCCTTCAAACTGGAACACAGTAATGTTTGAACTTTACTGCTTGGCGGTAGAATAACTGGTAAAGGTGTGGTACTTTCCCAGGCGGACTCTGCTAAGAGTCCTACCACTACGAACTACGAATAATCGCAGTGTAACGGATCTCAGTATTTAGGTACAGTCACTCTATCTTTGGAGGGCTTTCTCAAGCAATGTCGATCCTTTAACAAAAAGAACAGGGACAATAAACTAAATACTTCACATTTAAAACTAACTGGACCACTGAAACCCATCTTTATCGACGAATCTTTAACCCAAAATGGGAGAGAACTAGCCTACCGAGCGAGATGCTTTACTAAAGAATACAAGTACCATAGTACATGGACTTCCTATGGGAAAATATTCATAAAAGGACTCAAGACTCACTGCCAATTCGTATAGATAGTGATCAGGACCTTAAGGACCTATCTTCCAAATGACTAATACATCGGGATCGGCTGTTTTCATCTTTAATTTCAAAATCTAAATTAGTGCTTATATTAGTTAAATGCTTAAAAATTTTTTGCTATAGTTTTTGTGCACATTTTACACCTCTCAATCAAATATTACTCATTCCATCAACTTATTTACATATAACAAAAAACACTAATTATAGTACACACTTCACTCTACTAAATCAAATCTCACACAAACAAACTTACACCTACATTTTACCAACACACTACACAAAATCTCACAATTCAACACCTATAAATTTACATACAATAAAAAGAAACCTATTTCAAAAGAAACAAAAATACCCGGTATGCTACCTCTCAATATTATTTCATTACCCCGGCCTATATTAAGCTCAATAGTGACTTATTTATTCGGGTCTGTTTTTGTAACACCTTAATAAAGAGAACCTTTAAAATTCGATTGGATAAATGAAATTAATACTGACCTTGATCAGTTTACTATAGCCCAATCTGCGGTTTGCGAAATTGATAACTGTCAGAACTTAATAAATAAACCTAATGCCAGTATAAAACTAATACACCAAAATATTCGTAGCATAAATCGAAACTTTCCTGGGTTTCTTACTATATTAGACAGGTCTAAGACAGACTGGGAACTCATTATTCTCACAGAATGTTGGCTGCGTCATACTCATCACATACCATCCATAGAAGGATACAATCATGCTCAAACACAGAATAATAATACACAAAATGAGGGGGTAGTGGTTTATTATAGGAATAATATTCAGGTAACAATAGATGAACCAAATCTTCTTAACGCCAACTGCCTAACTGTTAAAATTGATAGTAATACTATTGTGGTAGCTATTTATAGACCCCCAGGATACAAAAATACGGACGCTTTCATTGAGTCTCTCAATGACTTACTTACGAGCCTAAATTATGGCAATATAATCCTCGTAGGTGATATAAACATAGATATCGTGGAGGGTAATAATGACGTCAGTGCTTCTAATTATCTAAACCTATTGGCTTCCTTTAGTATTCTTCCAGCTCATCAATTACCGACACATGGCAAAACTTGCCTAGATCACCTAATGCTTAAAAGTAAACTACCTGCCTCATGTTACATTGCTGAAACTACTGTCACTGATCATGACTCTCTCTTTTTTATACTAGAGAAAAAAATTAATCTAAATAAAACTTTGCCTATTACGAGAATTGATTATGCAGGTCTTGATCAGGATATGGAGGAACTTCAGTTGGATCACATTTATGAAACTAATGACGCAAGCCTAGCTACAAAAAAAAGCCTAATTTCAATATTAAAGTCTAAAATAAAATCCAATACCCATGTTTCGCATATTCCAAACCGCAAACGAATAAAGAAGCCCTGGATAACTCCAGGACTTCTAAGATGTATAAAAACCGGGATCGCCTGCACAAAAATTTAAGAAAAATCCGAATAATGAAATAATTAAAACAACTTATAAAAGATATAGGAATTTTTGCAATTTGCTATTAATGAAACTAAAAGAGAATACGAAAAAGTTTATTACAAAAGGCTGCAAATACCAATAATAAAATGCTATGGGACACAATTAAACAAGTAACACATTCTAATCAAAAACCTAACCCTGCCCTAGACTTAATATCATCTACTAATCCTACCAACTCTATCAATGACATTAATGACTTCTTTGTATCAATCGGCAAAAGTCTTGCTGAAACCATTCAAGGCTCTAAGGCGTCACATAAAATGTCACGCCTCTTCCCACTTACCTGCATTCATTTGTGCTCTCGCCAACAGATGAATCTGAAGTACGTAACCTCATCGGAAATCTTAAAAAAGTAATTCTACAGGACGAGATACGATTTCTGGTAACTTTCTTAAACGATATGTTGATATCTTAGTGCCCCCTTGACATATATATTTAACCTTGTTCTCTTTCTGGAATGTTTCCTTCCGAGTTCAAACTTGCTGAAGTCATACCCATATATAAGAGTGGTGCCAGAGACCGTGTCAACAACTACAGACCCATTTCTATTCTTCCAAGTTTATCTAAAATTTTGGAGAAAATTATAAATAAAAGATTAACCAATTTTCTTGAAACAAAAGCCTATTATCTACTTCTCAATTTGGCTTCAGAACTAACATCTCTACTAGTGATGCAGTTCATGAACTCACTGACCACATTGTTACCAAATTAGACAATAAAAAGAAAGTTATTGCTATTTTCTTAGATCTAGCCAAAGCATTTGATACGGTCTCTGTCCCACTCCTACTAAACAAGCTTGAGAAATTAGGTATACGTGACACTCAGTTAAGGTTATTTGAAAGTTACCTCTCAGGGAGGTTTCAGAGAGTCAGAGTGGGTGACTTTGTAAGCGATGACCTTCCCATCACCTATGGCGTACCGCAGGGCAGTGTCCTTGGCCCTACTTTGTTCCTTACCTATATTAATGACCTGTGTAACCTTCAGCTGATCAATGGTAAGATCGTGACTTTTGCTGATGACACGGCTCTCATCTTCCATGGTGATACTTGGGAAGAGGTTTATAGTGTCGCACAACAGGGTTTCAATACTGTCTCTTCTTGGCTCATACATAATGACCTGACGCTAAATGTTGAGAAATCTAAATACATACCCTTCTCCATAGTAAATAAGCATCTTAATATTCATGATAACTTCTTCATCACTGCCCATTCCTCTGCAACATGTTCCTCCTGTAGCTGTCGCTATCTATCACGAGTTTTGCTATCAAATATTTGGGAGTTATGATAGATAATACCTTGCACTTCAAACTGCACATTGATCTTCTTTCCTCCAGAACACGTAGGTTGATATATATGTTCAAAAATCTCCGTAACATTGCAGACCCTAAAATTATTAAAATGGTTTACCTGGCACTAGGACAGTCGATCATGACCTACTGCATTACGGTGTGGGGTGGAGTAGGTAAGACTGTTCTGCTAAAACTAGAAAGAGCTCAAAGAGCAGTTCTAAAAGTGAGCCTTTCCTTGCCGTTTCGGTATCCCACAAAGGACTTATATGCCAGGTCCGATGTTTTGTCAGTACGCCAATTGTTTATCCTGAATATTATCCTTAAACAACACGTTCAACTTAACTATAACCCATCATCTTTAGTAAATAAACGGCTTAAACACATGGTATGCCCTTCAAACAACCAATGGTCCACAGCTTTTTCTGAAAAATTCTTCGGGTTTCTTGGAGGCTATTTATATAACAAAATTAATGCTAAAATCGAAATTTACCCCCCTTCAAAAATTTAAATGTAAAAAAATTACCTCAAATTTTCTGAAGTCCCTCACTTATGACGACACCGAACAATTACTCACTATAGTGAAGTAATTATCAAATCCTCGTAACAATTAAATTATCTCTAATAGGTACAATTACGCACAAACACACATCTACACACACTCAAACACACCCTCTCCCTCACACACACACACACTCGCGCGCACTCACACACCATCACACTCACACACATATGTACACACACACACACTCACACCCTCACACTCGCACACATATGTACACACCCTCACACTATACTTACTTAGACTATGTGCTCTCACTTACACCTAAGAATTAACATCTACATTTTCAAATAGTACTTACCCATTTTCACCACTTGTCCAGTGTCGGAGAGGCTGGTGATCTGTCATACAGGTTTTCCTAGTGCAGACACCAGTCTCTCACATAGATAATCTACTACTGATAAGTATACTTTGAATAAGTTATTTAAAAAAATGTAAAACTTCTGTGTGAGAGAAAATAAACAATTTATTTATTATTATTTATTATTATTTACTCTGGACGGCATAAATATATTATGTTTAGTCGACACTCAATTCAGATAAGTGTAATAGCAGTCAGTAAACTAGCATACTGAATTCAGAAGGAGGAGAATTGCTTACCGATTCTGAATTGAATCACTAAATTTACCCTACTGTAATAAGCCTTATGTCCTCGATGTTCTAAATCCAAACCATAGATCAAATCAATTCATTTATTCATCCAAAAATAGTATCTACATTTATGTTGTCATGTTCTCTATCCACCAAACTGGGCGTTAAAACCCGTATCTTGGTGGCTAGTTCCTTCCTATGGTAACAAAGATGGACATTGATCGCAGTGTATTACAAAATTATTATAATATTTATTCTATTCTATTTTATCCAAAGATGAATTCTTTCACTCATTTCATTCATTCACAAATCTAGCCCCGCCCTCACGCCTCAGTATATTATCAAACTCCATGGTCCACGCAGACTTGTACTTTGACAGAGGGGAAACGCTGTGTATGCCTACTCCCTTCTGTGTTGCTCGCTGCGCTAAATGCATTGGTATTCTATGAATTATTGACTCACTTCACAGCGTAGTACCAAAGATAAGATTATTACTATGTAACACGTATACGATCGAACGTATAATGCAGTGATTGATTGCATCAATTATAGAGAAAATATCCCACTGTATAGCATTCAGCTACTGTGTATGCTAGTCTATAGATAAATCTTTTGATCGCATGCTTTTGCTGAAGACAATAAAAGCAGTAAAAGTATTATCGGTGCAATTTTGTGTCTGTACTAAAATTAGAAAGCATTTTTTGTTTGAACACACTAAAACCGCTCCACACACGAGTCCTAAAATCAGAGGAAATGATGTAAAAGTAGGGAGGAGGAGCCTACATCGCACCATATGATTGGTGATTTATGGTGCGATGTAGGGTCCTCCCCACTAGTTTTACGTAATTTCTTTTGATTTTAAGGCTCGAGTGTAGAGAGTTTAAGTCCGGGAACTACTGGAACGATCTCAATTTTTTTTTACAATAGAATTCAATTTAATTTTCGTTGTTAATGAGTAATAAAGAACTTACAATATTAGGTATAGGTACACACAGCCAAAAACAACCTCATATTAGGTATGCAAATTAATTAATTAGGTATATCAGAATACATTCCATGTCAAGATTCAGGTTAAAATTATTCAACTTTGTATTAATCCCACGGGCAAAACCGGGGCGGACAGTTAGTATTATTATATTATTTTATTAGCTACGTGTAATGTGTGTATTTATCCCTGACATAACACTCGTGTGACAAATCAGTGATTCATAGTGGATAAGTGACCGCATGGTATATGAATAGGAAAACTTTGTTTATAAATTGTAGTACGTAATGTTTTCATCGTGACATGGCATCTGTCCGTGATTGTACCTATTGTATGACATTTTTTTTGTTTGTTCTGTTTGATTTCATTGTAATCTTTGATTGTGTTGTAATGATCCTCAGATTGAAAACCTCCAAAAAATTATTGCATTTTTATAATGTTGGCACTATGACAGTAATAAAAAAGCTATAATTCATAATTGTTCCAAAGGTTTGTGTGTTTTTTCGAAAATTTGGTTATTACCTCCTTGCCCTTGTTGGTAATTGTGTATGAAGAACCCATTTTCAAACGAAAAATAAAAAGTTCCGAATTATGTACAGATTGCGGAAGTAGGGTTCCCTAATGACATCCCCTTTTTTGTAATAGTGCATATTTTTTTTACGTGAACAACAGATTTTTCTGTCACTTTAAAGTACATAATAAGATGAAAGAGTAAATGCAGAATCGAAAACAATGCTTAAGGTACAAGTTCGCCCGGAGACCGCGACACGAGACCGCGACCGGACACCGCGACAGGCACTTGACTCTATGGAATTGTATGGACGCCAGTTCGCGCCGAGACCGCGACAGGAGACCGAGACACGTGTCGCGAGACATGTGTCGCGGTCTCGGCGCGAACTGGCGTCCATACAATTCCATAGAGTCAAGTACCTGTCGCGGTCTCCGGTCGCGGTCTCGTGTCGCGGTCTCCGGGCGAACTTGTACCTTAAGCATCGTTTACATTGTAACCGCTACCTTAAGGGACGAAGTTGGGACGTGCCGCTAGTAGAGATATAATTAGGTATTTATTATGGGAATCATCATCCAAGAAACAATACAAATATTTAAATGTATTATTGTTCTACTAATAATGTATTTATAAATAGGTACACGCAATTAATTCTGTAATACAATTTGTAAACCCTTATCTTTTCCCGTTCCGTTGAAGGCAGTGGAGGCTAAGAGTGACGGAAACTCGGAGGCTCCTTAATCTTGTACCGAAGGCCTACAAGTTGTATCAATCAACCTGAGTAGGGCATTAGGTTAAGCTGACGATAGTAGCGTAAAAACGTAAACTGTTTTTTAAATTAACTTAACATGGGATTAATCGACGTATGTTAATAATTTAATGTAATTTTAATAACTTGGTGAATCTGCTTGCAGAGTTCGATTCCCACCCAGGTAATTCCCACATTGTCACCCACTTTTGTGGTGAATATGGATATTTTTCTTTGTTCGAGTGGTTCTATGTATCATAAAATGTACTTACTCGTATTTAAGCTACATAAGTATTATATGAGACAGACAGACAGTTGTGTGACTTTCATCGGTCAAACTTTGCTTAGTAATACATACAATGTTTAATTATAAATTATTAAACAACTGAAATGGGAACAGCGCTTTCGAATGATAACACCGCTTAAACCGTCCTTCTCCTAACAAATTTTATGTTTACTGTTGAGTTACGATACGTTTGCAATCACCTGCAAATTCAGGCAACCTACAATCGTCAAGCAATAGTTACGAAAAACGAAATAAAAACGCACTACAGTGTGTACGTCATTGCTTTTGTAAATTGCCATGTATCGATCGATTGAAATTCGCCACGGATGTGGCCAGCACCTTGCCAAGCTGCGAATTCTTGAATAGTGATGCTGGAACGCGTACCGCGCACTATTCTCAGGTGCGCATGATAAAGGTCCGGTTACACATTACATTCTATGAGCTCTTTGAGATTTTAAGAATAATTTGTCTGAGTACGAGTTTCAAGAGGAATTCGTTTAGTTTAATTCTTAATGCCACTTTTGGTTTCAACTTCCTACGTGAAAATAGGAATGTTATAAGTTTATCGTGTCTGTCTGTGTATCTCTGAAAATATTACAAACAGGCCAATAATTTTCGAGCATTGATAAAAAATAAATATAAATTAGATATAGTTTGTCGAAATATATAATATAACATGTTACGTAACACACTTCTGGACGTTTGTTTTGTACTCGTAATTTTAATTTTATATATTATTTTGTATAAATTGCAAATGAATGTAGAGGTAAAATAAACAACTTATTTTGGAAATGGTATGAATAAATGTTGTTACCGTTTCTCAAACCTAAAACAGATGTTTACACTTTACAGTGTCGGATTGGAAACAAAAAAAACAACCACCTTACACGTACATGTCATTACGAATTTAATAAATAATATAATATGTAATAAAATATAATATAATAAATAAAACTATTATGTCACTAAACAATCGGCACATGACGAAATTCAGAAGTTCTTTGGTACGTACTATCTAAACTAAGACTAAATTAAATATAGAAACATACAACATTTGAATTACGAACGCAGTATTTTTATATCGCCTCATTAACCCGATCGCAAACGAAGCAATGAATCACAAGTTTACAAGTCTTGTAGCTCGCTATGCAGTTGGTCTTTCCACTCCACTTGTCACATTCCGTAGAACCATTCGATTTAATTACCACTCATACTTGTAGCAGTAGTTTTTCTATTGACACACAGTTCTATATCTGTTAATGAGAATTATGTTCCATTGTTGAATCTGGGCTAACGTCCTGTCTAAATGATCTTACTGTAAACATTGAATGACGATGGATTATTAATCTTATTTTGTCTTGAGATCAGCTAACTAGAGAAAGCAAAAACATCCGCCTGTATGCCTTTACGAATTTATCGTCTGTTATAATACGCAAGGCAGTGATAATGATCATGAAATAAATGTCGCTTCCAGTTATGCATATTTGTTTTGGTTGGACATTGTTGTAATCCATGAAGATAATATCGATACCTCCAAGGAATTGTAGTGGGAGGACTTTTTGCAGACTCAGTCTGGGAAATATCACACCTTTGCCAATTATTCTAAAATTACAAAGCATAGAGATAAAACATATTAATATCTCTGGTAATGACTCGGACTCTTCATGTTACAAGAGCTGCGTGTCACTACAACTATAGGTACTACAACTTACAATTACTTATTATGAATTTTTCTTAAGTGAGAAAGGTGTGACAGGGTGTGTGTGTGAGAGAGAGAGAGAGAGGGTGTGTGTGTGTGTGACAACTTGTGACATTTTTCATCCTGCTCTGGCCTAAACCTACCTTTACGTATGATTTTAGACTTTGAGTAGTATTATATAGTATTCCTTGGAGTTAGTGATATTATCTAGCGATTTCTTATCCAACCAGTTGTCGGATTGAGGGCGACGTCTGTCAAATCGTTTGCAAACGCCTTTAGGTATACTCGAACTTTTTGTATCGTGAGACATGTTTACACTCAATAAAAAGTGCGCATAACCAGTCTACTTCATGTTCCTACTAGTGGGGCTCATGGTCATATAACATACGGAGAGAGTCAAGGCCACAATTCACCACACCAGGGAGCAGATGACACATGTCCCAGTAAGATTTATTTTTTGGAACACGCTGGTTGTAACGATGTTTTCCTTCACGGGCGAAGCCAGTGATGACAAATTCATACTCACACGTACAGTATAGTACAGACGTACTTGGCAAATACTCAAAGGTGCAGACGAGATTCAAACCTATGCTCTCTCTAATAGGAAATCGAACCTTCTAGCACCTAACGACGGCTAAAAACTACGAACTTACAGCCATAAAAGTGGAGTCATTGAAATTGAAGTATGTAGATATATACCTCTACAATGACACATTATTGTAATCGCATCTCAAAACGGATCTTGTATCTATAGAATGCTTAGAGATTAGATATAGTGAAATAAGTGCGGAGAACAAAGGACACAAATAAATATTGAATTTATGTCTGAATTTGGTAAATATTCAAGCTGTAAGTATAGAATCGAATTGTGGCTCCCAGTTTCGTTATTACACTAGACTTGATATGTTATGTAGATATATTCTAGGTCTAGAATCCTTTCGCTTTAGGGCAGTATTAACTTAATAGACTGTAATTTTAGACTCGGTTCGCGTTAGGTATTCTGCAAGTCGATAAAACAGGGCATTTAAAGTGAACTGTCATAGGTCCCTCTACTACTGAAAAGTATACTACGATTATGGGTACTACGTAATGGGGTTGTTACACATATATTGATAATTATATGCAATCTTTACAAACACATATTACACAAAGAACACAACCTATTTAGTCTACATGCCATAGAGTTCATAGAAACCTGACAATGAGGTAGTCAATGAACCGACGCAAAAACTGAACAATCTGTCCCAAGTCGCTTGTTAATAGGAAATTAGTTTCACAGATTGTTGACTTGTTGCAAAAAATACGGTCATTAGCATCATTTAATGTGCGTGAACTGTACTGATTAAATTTCTCGTCACATTTTATGCATCTTTTTCTGTCGAGCTAAGTAGTTAACATGAGAATGATGCACACCATTATTTGTTTTCAATTACCTAAGCACGTAGTCAATAGGTACCAGACATCACCTATGTGTCACCACACAGTGTGAGTCTCATTCTGTAGAACAGATTTTCCCATCTTAGATATTGTCATCATTTGTTTGTAGTGGTCCTTTGCAGAGTTTGTCTGGGTAAGTACCCACACATTTGCCAGTTGTTCTACCGCCAAGCAATAATGAGCAAATATCATTATGATTTGAAGGTCAATGTTTCATGCCCAGCTCAGCGACCGCCCAACTAACGGCCGTTTTCAATAACCTATCTATCCGCAGTTCTAGCTACTGAAGATAGGCAAATCTATCGTTTTAAGCTTACTTGCTTTTCAGTAACCTATCCGAGATAGACGTTTCTTACCGACGTTATCTATCTATCGGCCGGAGGGCAGATAGGTTACTGGAGATAGGAACACTGATACAAATCGACGTTACTTGCGTTTCAATATGAGTTTCAAGTTACTGTCCGATAGACGGAGCTTACTCTAGTAACGCCATCTGCTTATCTGTCAACATCGACCGGTAACCGGTAGTCGTTAAAACGAAATGATTTTTGATTAGGTACCTACCCATACATTTAAAGCAAAATTTTAATTTTAAAATGTGTCTAAAGCCATAGCAAGATTGTTTCCAAATTTTATATTTTATTGTACTACAAAATCACTCACCAGCATTTTATACTATTGCTGGGTTCCCTAGAGTACATGGTGTCATATTTTGATACAATCACCAAGTACCTACCTAACTAGGTATACCTACTCAAAATCTTGATAAGTAATGATATCTCGTTCACACTAGGTAACAAATATTAACACCTAAAGAAAAATAGAATAGAAAAATAAATACCTCCATTGAAGCCTTTGATTCACATTAAATTGTGTGAACTACATGTACATTTTTTATTATACAGATTCTAACATAGGAGAGGAATTTAGAAATAGAAAGGGGAACATTCTCTATTAATGTACAAGTTGTTTGTAATGCCTCTATGGTGTTTCAAAATGTTGTGGCTCGATGGCCAGGTTCCACTCACGATGCATCTATATTTAACCATTCTGATTTAAAAGGTTTGTTTTTCATTAATAGTGTATTCTATGTTTAAGACACTGTTCTTGCTGTAAGTCATAAACTATTTCAAAACGTTTTTAGAGTAGGTACTGTGAAAATGATACAACTGTTCATGATACTTTTCCACTACAAGGATCAGAGAGTAATTATTAAATAATCACTTTCAGTTGTGAATTAAAAGATAGATTAAAACATTACATTTTTATTTCGATAACATTAATCTTAATAATGAGACAAAAATTATAGGTCTGAACATTTAATAACAATTTCTATGCATCATTTTGTGAAATTACAGGGCATAGAGATAAAACATCTTACATCATTAGTGATGACATATTCATCCATCTCTACTACACTTAAGTTGTTGGGAATAGTGGCATAACCACCAAACTCGACTGTAAAACCTTGGCTTGCTTGTGCTGCCTAACAATGACGCAACCTTATCCAAAGTGTCATCTTTGCCACCTCAGGCCTGTAAAAAAAAACAAAATTGCTTTCTATAAACATCAACTATTCACTCCAGTGATGCTGTAAAATCACATATACATATAAGTATAGGTTCATGTGCCTGTTATTATATCACTGCCACCACTAACTCACTCTAATATTGTTGCTTCTTATGCTTGCACAGCGTTTACGAGCAGCTTTCTTCAAGTTTTCCTACTTCAACCGAAGCTGCGCGGCAGTTCGCGGGGCGCTACTTAACGATGAATTGAATTCATTCGTAAAATTTTGCCACGCTTCATCTTTTATCTTGTTGTTTGTAGCATTTGTAGCTTTGGTGTGGATAGCTGTTCAGTTGTTGCCGCAACAACACATGGATAACTGTTGTTGTACTAACAGCATTATTTCGTCTCTTGTCATCGTCGCCGCTTTCGTTGACTGTAAAGAAAATAAATATAAGTACAAGCATGAAAACTAACGTGATTATTACACATTTTAAGTAAATACACGGGTAACTCACGTTAGATATAGTCAGTCAATCCGTGTTCGCAGCTCGTTTAGGACCGGACTGACTATATCACATTATATATTCTATGTTAAAATCATCATAATTGTAAATAGATACTCACTTGACTCATTTTATATAAATTTCAAGATTTAAACACTCACAAATCTCAATTAATTAAACAGAAACTTGAAACTTTACACAAATCACAAACAAAACAAACACAAACGAACCAAACACGAAACGAAAATCACGCTTCAATAATGTCATTGTCAGACAGGTTCACAACGTTTTGTTTCGTGTATTATTCTTATTAAAAACACGGTAAAAAATACGAAAACCCCGCTTTAGTGATTTATATTTACTTTATTAATTGCTATAAACATATTAAACATTTTTTAAAAAAGCTAATAGGAATTAAAAACAATAAGAAATAATTCAACAACATTTAATTCGAATGTATCATTACATCGGTTTTGCAGAGATCGAAACGTTTTGTGAGGCTTGGATAGCTGAGAGGGCGAAATCTATCTATCGTTGGCCAAAGATAGATAGCACTTATCCTTGATTGTGAAACGCGAACTATGGATAGATCAGATCTTACTGTCGATCCAAGATAGCTATCTATCCGTAATCTTAGGTAGATTATTGAAAACGGCCGTAAAACAGTTTTGGCATTGTCACTGCCCTATCTATAATTTCAAGCGAAAACCAAATGAGCTATATCGAAGCCAAAGCTTTAGTTTTGCCTCACACAGCTGCAGTGGCCCAAGAAAATCTGAGAGAGTAAAGTCATTTCTTGGCTTTCATTTGAGTTTCATTATTGCTATATGATCATTTTCAAATCATTTTTTTAATTGTTATGTAGAGGTTCTTATCGTTGATTGAGCGTGTCGTAGAACGTTACATAAATATAAGAACACTTATTTATGGGAGACACCATTGGCTAACGAACAGTTCCATACTAATTCGGAGTCAATGTGTTCACAGTCAATATTGTAATGTTGTTTTTTAAACCACATAAAATTTATTATTATTCATAATACTATTTACGGAGTTATCGACAAACTAAATTCCAAGCACTACCAAAGCCTTTTTTCTCACCTAATTGGCAAGGTGCGTTGTCTCCCAGCCTTATCTAACCAGAATTGCACGTGTAGACATTCCTGACTAATGATTAATATCTCCTATTATGGGAAGCTCTGCACAAAGAGATTCCAATGCAATAGAGCCGTGCAAATGGCAATGTGGTTGATAACGTCATTAGTAGGTCATCATACTACAAGAGTATAACACTGGATGACAGCAAGTAGTGTTATGAATATATACCTAACATTACTCAAACAAATGTGTGTGTAATTTTTTTAGAATAGGGTTACGAAGAACACGCAAGCTAAAGCCGAAATTAGTGTTCTATATTCGCTAGATTAAGAAATACAATTAATACCTAGCTAACCCTGAAATCTCGAAAACAAGTGAATAAAAATATGCTATATTGTTCATAGTACAAGCATTACAACTTACAAATTACATACATATACGAAGCAATATTGCGCAATCCCAAAAAAAATATTATACTTATAGTGAAATGAAATAACTACCTAGGTATTTAAAAAAAAAGGTTATAAAACAAATGACAAAAATATTTTAATAAAAAAAAATCAACCGCTTAAAGTGGTGACGAGCGCAGTGCAGTGCTAGGTAATGATTTGGACTCTTCATGTTCCAATAGCTGCGTGTCACTGTGCTGTTATGTGTCAGGCATGTTGCTTACCATCAGGCACATGTCCTGATCGTCTCGTCACTCTTAACTAAAAACAAAAAAAAAGTTCTATTACAACTACTTACAGCGAAGAAAAATACTGGCCATAAAACTACTGGTTTCTATAAAAAAGGATAGTTAAACGTCAAACGGTTGGCACGCTTACGGAATTAAAGCTCGCCATACACGGGCAGGCATCTGCTCGCGAAGTAAATGGCTAATTGCAACGCAGCTGCCCCGCCGTTACGGCTAAATGTCAAACCATTGATTAATTCATTGCCAATGACAAACGTCAAGGTCGAATCATTTGATCTGGACTAGGCATCTATAATTTAAATTTTTAATTTGAGCATTCAGAAATATTACATTTTTGTAGTTTTTGGCGCGTTAGGGAAAAAAGGAGAGTACATTTTTTGATTCATAATCTACACCCTGAAGTTAGCTAGTTAAAATTTAGTAAAGATTGTAAAAAAAACTTCAGGTCGTCTTCTGCCGTCACCAACTCGGTCACCAGGTCACCACGGTCTCTCTTGCTCGAAAAGCGCGGGTCGTATTGGACGCCACGCCAGCCTGAACGACATCATACGCCGGGCTTTTTCCACCGCTTATGTCCCAGCTAGCTATACACGAACCGAGTGGTGTTGCGCGTGACGATGGCAAAATACCTGACGGCATGACTGTTGTGCCTTGGAAGTTGGGTCGGCCCCTAGTCTGGGACGCAACTTGCGTCGATACTCTGGCGTCTGGCACCATCACATCTTCCAGAGACACATAGTAGGGCCGGTTATGTACAGTTTGCTCCAACTTTGAGCAAATTTGATTAAAATCGGTTAAGTTGTTTAGGAGTCCATCGCGTACAAACAACGTGACACCTAATTTATAATCATCTTCACGCCGGATTGCCATCTTATAGAATCCAAATTTAGATTATTAAAACCTTTGATGATTCTATTAAAGCTCTACGTTCTAAATATTAAATTAAAAAACAAATTAACCAGTGGCACGTGGCATGATCGTTTTATTTTTTGTAAAGGCGTGTGCACGGGTTGTGTTATCGGCCATATGCTACGAGCGACGCGTGCTGTATGCCGCTTCGGGCGTCGGTGCACTCAGCCAACCGTGCCTTCGGCGATAAGGAAGGAGTTCAGGGACTCAGACGGGAATAAAAATTAAAGAAACACATTCAACAGATCTTTATTAGAAGAATTTGACGTCGCCTAAATAAATCGCAATGTAGAATCGATTAAAAACTAACATAACAACATATTCATACTTGCAGCATCCCTGATTTTACTCGCGAAGTTATGTATTATGTAGCCTATATATTATGCCAGCCTATCTCTATATAATCTGACTCTGTTCCAAATTTCAACCGGATCCGTTAAGAAGTTTCGATGTGATTGAGAAACAAAAGCGAAACGACATTTACAATATCAGTAAGATATGATGTGCGTCTTATGAGTATCGGTGTAGATTTTGACAATTGAGCATTCTAAACAAACTAATAATACATAAAAAGATGCAGGTATGTGAGTTGGATGTTTTTTTACTACACCACGCAGTAGCCAGTAGCCTCAAAAAATTATGGATGAAATTTTATAAGAAGATGACATTTTGGATTATTTTCATCGTGCCTGTCACATAGCATGTTTAACCTGTTACATACAATTTATTTTTATGTTTTAAGGTAATTTTGTATGTAAATTCTACAAAGATCACAGTAAAACAAATCGTAATTCTTATTGACATTTGCAACAATTCATGGAATCCACAAACACTTCGAATTTTAAAACACGTTGCACGCGTATCGCATCGCAATTTTGCAAAATCTGGAATAGTACTAAACGTTTTTTTTATTCAAACTTGTATTCTTATTTGATCGCTAGCGTTATTGAAAACGTATAAACATTTTTGTTAATATCCTGCGACAGTATTCATATTTTCGTCTAGCTTTTACGTAACGTATTAACCCTCCCAAAATATTTCCAATATAATTTATAATATTTTCTGTATCGAGTGCTATATTTTTTGTTATGTATTAACGGTTTCGTAACATAACAGTATCATCTCACTTTCACTGTTGTTTGTTATTCTAGCGGGTACGGAAGTCCCGTCTCTTGTGTCCACGCCGATTATATCCATTGGATGCAATATTTATACTTACTTTCCAATGTAATATTCCACACGAACGTATTCGTACTTAGCCATATTTAAAAAAAAATATAGTGATGGATCCAGTTGGTTCCAAGTTCCAACAGATGTTAAGGAACAAGTATAGTACTTTGAAATAAGGGTTCCAATATAACAGGGAGCCAAAGTCCTTACGGTTTTATATACAGAGTGTTGCCCATATTTTATGACTCTGATGAACCAGTAGTGATTGAAATTAAATCGTACCTAAACGTTTTACTTTTTTAATTTCATTTTCTTTTACTTATTTTTAAAATACGCAAAATTTTATATTGCTTATTTTGAAAATTCTTTGCACATAACTTACAAATATCTACCACGGTAAAGTAACATCTTTCTTGCGCAATATAATCTTAAAAAACATTCCAAAATTATTTTTTGGAGAACTGCATTATTTGAAAAACTATTGTTTTAGAACAGTTATTGCTGTGAATCGGTTAGTCAAAGGCACGTCTTCTCTAACAAGTATAATTCGTTAAGAATTCGGAATTCGTTCGGAATTCTAGTTATTATGACTTTTATATGCTAACTTGGGTTTCTTTAATCTGATTAGAATAAATCATATCAAGTCTCTAATTGTCCTTGAATACCTGTCTCCACGGCTCAAGCGATGGCTCGTCGTCGTTATAACAAAAATAATAAATCTAGGTAACAATGATCTCACTACAAATTTGCTACGAAGCTTATTATGTTAAACTTTGACATATTAATTAATGTATTGCAAGAATTACCGTACATATTAGTTACTGTTTGCATTGTGGATTGCAAAATTTAAACAATGGGTGGCTCACTCGTGGAAGTATGTTAATGTCACAAGCATGATTTATTGTTGTAAGTGTTAAACTCCTAACGACACAATGCTTTTAATACAGTGAAATTTTAGTATGATGTTGTCCATAGAATTTTCTGTTAGATCGGGATATATTATGTGACTGAAGTGTTTAATTCAGTATCCGTCTGGCTGTCTGAGACTGCATTTTCATTCGCGTCCTCGCAAATATTTCATCTTGAATGTCTTCAAATCTAGAGTACCATAAGGGAACTACACCTACTTTTTTGATAAGCATGTTAAATCATCAGATATAATAATGTAAATTTCAGCTGAAAATCGGTGAAATGTGAACTTTTCTTAAAGGTACAAGTTCGCGCTGAGACCGCGACAGGAGAACGAGACCGGAGACCGCGACAGGCACTTGAAACTATGGAATTGTATGGGCGCCAGTTCGCGCTGAGACCGCGACACATGCCTCGCGACACGTGTCTCGGTTTCCTGTCCTGGCGCCCATACAATTCCATAGTTTCAAGTGCCTGTCGCGGTCTCCGGTCGCGGTCTCCGGTCGCGGTCTCGCGTCGCGGTCTCGTGTCGCGGTCTCCGGGCGAACCGCTACCTTAATAAATAAATATCCATTGTCATGATGTTTGTTCCCACTGAACTCTTCACAAAGTGAACCGATATTCACGAAAATTGGCATTTACGTGTTACGTGCAAGGTTCAACTTGAGAGATAGGTAGATAGTAGGTACTTTGTTTTTTTAAATGACGTTACCCGAGCGACGCCGGAAGAGACCGCTAGTCTTGTATTAAAAAGAAGTTTATTAACTGTATAGTAATATATTGGTTCTGCTTACAGCGAACGTCAATGATTTACTTATAAATGAGTCACTTATAGACAATTTATTTAATTTGGTAATTGGCATTCGTTTGCTGTTTGCTCAGCTGATACGCCAGTTTTTCTTCGAATAACGAAGAATTAGCACAAGGTATTTAAATATTTCACATTGAAAAAACAGCTAAATTCCTCAGACATTTATTTGAAACACCATGTGTAAATGCAGCGTTTGGAAATGAGACCCCAAACACCACTTTGATAGGGCGCTTACACCCCTTGCGCAGACGCAAAAACTCACACCTGGCCGTAACCATAGAGATCAAATCACTACACATCGATGCGTAATCTTTATTACGCATGCAATAGAGACTATAATTACAAACATGATTACAATAACAAAAAAACAGTGATGACACTAACGATCAGTCCGTGTGAACTATAACGGTTTTTTTATGTCGGCAAAGAATCTGGCTTAGCGTGTTAGTCGTGCATTGATGAACGTTGCGCAATACTTAATGAACTAATAGCAAATTAGCAACTGAGTTGCATAAATAATTTCTCATTTGAAAAATACATAACTCGAACCTAAATTGATTACAGCATCTATGTTATAACAAATCAAAGTTTTGTGTTACATTTATTGTTTTTATTTACTTATTTCTTTTTACACAAATAATTATCTAACAGATGTGTTAATTGTTAAAATATTATATTTACCTATATTTGTTTTTTTATTATTAAACACCATAACGGTGCTCCGACATTCGCTCCATTTCCGCCATTTCGTTAAAAATAGAACTGGCAGTCTACATCCGTTGGTAAATAAAAAAAAACCAAAAGCGTTCGATTTCCGAAAGTTTCGATACGCGATATTCGTCAACTTTTTTTTATTGAACATGGCAAGGCGCGTGCCGTACAGCCAAGCGTGGCGTATGGCCGTGCATGGGAGTCGAGCAGATGACACGCGACCGTTACCACCAGGTGCAGTTTTTTTTACAGTTTGTATTTCGAACTAGTTGTTTGCTTTTCTTAGTATAAATCGTAAACCTAGATGCTCGAGGTAATATTTGAGGTGTATGAACTTTAGTTCTGTAATAGAAATCTAGTTATAGAACATAATTTTTGAAACGTGTCTTAATTGAAAATAGCGGTTCGTTTTACTAATAAGATATATGCGAGAAATAGAATTGTATTTTTATTTTTACGAGGCGACGGTTTTACTGGCTATGGAATATCATGTGAGTGCTGCCGATAAACCCGCACCTTTAACTTGAAAGGTCAAAATGACTCGTTAGTTTGTACTTTAGTAAAATTACTGCATGATTAAATTTCTTTAATTATTAATGAACTTTAATTTAACTTTTTAAGACGCAAAAATGTATTTCGATTTCAGTAAAGACATAGACATATTGACAGTTTTTTACATATTAAGGTTTACAAACAAACGTGTATTGAAACGCAGTTACACTGTTTGAAAAAAAAAATTGAATCATAGAAAAAAAAAACAGTTTGGTCTCGTTATCATTGTAATGAATTTCTTTCTGCAACTTAATTAAACTCAAATTCCTTTAAATACATACCATTACCTAGTAATTTCTCATTATCTCATTTCTCATTAGTAATGATTTAGGTATATCAAATATGTTATTTTAATACCAATGACATGATGGCAGATAATTTGCAATTCATGTTTTAGCTTAATTAAAAACTCAAAAGTGGTTTGCCTATATTCAGATCAAGGCATTCATCTATTTTAAATGTTTTCGGTGCAACAATGTGATGATGAGCTGTATAGATATTTAATTTTATTTACTTCACATTGATCTTCTACTTATTTTTTGGTCCTATTTACAGTAATAAAATGTAATGATGTAATGAAAATTAAAAAAAATATTTACCTCGCCGCTCACCAGTGAGGTCTGTATATCAGTGTTGGGTTAAAGTCAAAGTCAAAGATCTTTATTAGATTAAAGTACAATTTACACGTCATATGTATAACAACATTTAAATTTGACGTGTTATAATGGGAGAGGTTTCAGGTTAAGTTTTCAGCTTGGCTCAAATATCTACACGAAAATTGGTGACAAACTAGTGGGAAACTGGGTAAATGTGTGTAAGGTAAGTTACTTCAGTTGGATTTCAAAATCCGCTTATTAAAAAAATCTATGCTCGGTGCCAATTACCGCCAATGTAGGTGCTAAATATTCATAAGATACGAGTTCATTCGTAAATACCACTAACATAATTTATGTCAAATAGGAATAAATATGATTTGTGTCTGAAGCATCTCTAATGGAGCGTTGTAAATGGAATATCGGCTGAACTCGGTCATGCTTTCGCTTCTACGTGACTCCATTTTCCCGTTGTGATGCCTAATTTGTTTAATTCATACCTTTTTGTGTTTCATCTGTGTTGTGACAGTTTGCGTTTTCTTTTTGAAGTGAAAACTTCTGTTGGCGCGACAGATTTATCGTGGGATGTGAATTGAATTCTAGCGTCACGCTCGGGTATGATAAGAAATCTTCGTGTAAACTCGGGGCCATGGCCATTGGCCATCTAGAAATGCGTCAGCTAATGGAAAATGCTGCTGCATTTCTATATGGCCATGCCATGATGGCCTACGGTTACACCCGTGTACTTTCCAAAGTAAGCTATCAAATTCTGAGTTATAAGTTTTCACTTGTATCGGCAGTTCTGACTGCCATTTTTTTACCAAGTTACTAACGTTTGAGTCCTCTGAACCTCAGTCTTTATATAATACTGATTAGAAACCGTTAACTCACACCGTACAAAAAACCACATCCCCGTATGTTTCAAAATTGTAAAATCAATACGCTCCGATCTTTCCGATTAGTTACCTACTACTGCTGTGACCTTCATGTAAAAGTTTTTCAGCTAACTTATTTATCACACTGATATTTAAACAGGCAAAGACTTTATGATAGTAAGGATGTACGTTTGTTCTCACTTATATCTGTAACGGCTTAAAAGATTTGAATGAAATTTCGTAGTAACCACATTACCACCAGCTCTTAACATACATGTATTTAGAAATAGGATATTTTAATATTTTAAAGTTAGTAGTTCCCGAGAGATAGGTAGGTTGACGCAACTAGAAGCAATAAATGAGTATGATAAGCATTGCTACAAGATCAACTTCAAGTTTGTTTACTAAATTGATACATAATTTATATTCCGATCAAATTTTGAATAAGGAAACGTACCACAAATTTTAACAATTAGTTACAAACGTTACACATATCTAAACGATTTGCTACTTATATTTTTTCTATTCACTAACTAAATGCGTCACATTCAAAGTCAATTTCTCAAGCGCATTGTCTCCATTGAAGCGAGACAGCGTAGGTACCAGGCTATCAGAAAGCAGAGGAAGTCTACAAGGGCCCGTCTATCACCGTACCACTGGCGATAAGTGAAGGCCGCGAGCTGCGACGATTACGCATCAAGGCTCGCACGTGAATGGCAACTTTACGATTGTGAATCGAAAAAAAATAATTGAGAATGTGCATGCAAAAACATTTAAGGACTGGCCATGAAGAATGAAAAATAGTGTGTTCTAATTTTGAAACAAAATTGAAACTATAAAACATTGAAATAGGTGAACCCTCGGCCAAAGAAAATTCGTTATCCCGCATGAGGGCGTTGTTACCATTAAAAAGAGCACTTCGGTGTTGCTCGAATCGAAAAATGTTTATTGGTATGACATTTTTTTTTATCGTAGTAAAAGTTGACTTTAATAAGAATTGGATTACTGTTTTCGAAATGTTGTTCAATGCAGCATCTTCAATGAAGACCTAACAAAAATTGGTACGAAGACTTAACAACGTATGGAGTGACTTACTGTCAAATTGTCAAAAAAATTTTTTTAATGGAAAACATCTTTTTGAGTTCCACAGACAGATATTTCGTGGACTGTGAATTGAATTCTAGCATCACGCTCGGGAATAATAAGAAATCTTCGGTTAAGCTCGGGACCATGGCCATTGGGCATCTATTGATCCCATTGGTCATCTGACCATGCTCATGGCCACGCACTCCAGTTTCACCCGCGTAGTTTCCAAAGTAAACTATCAAATTCTTAGTTATAAGTTTGTACATCTACTCGTATTGGTAGTTCCAATGACTGCCAATTATTTTTTTTATTTAAAGTTGTACTATACTTTTTGCTTTCATAGTAGTAGTAGTCGTTATAGTTTTGTCTTTGGAATACAAAATTAAGTCGCCGGCTTGGTACATATTTTCCAATTAAGTATACCTATTTACCTGTAATGTTTACTAGTAAAACCAATTAGCAGTAATTAACTAATGAGCACACAGTGATTGCATGGGTGCGAAGTGTCTCCTCAAGGGTCTCTTAATTTAAACGTGTATGCTAACGACTAGCCTCAATATTTGATGGCACTAACAGCTTACCGGGGTACACAGAAACAGTACCATAATGCCGAACTAAACTCGTTAATCCCATTCTTTATGTCCCCCATTGCTGGGATTCGAGACATTATCTCACACGGAGAGAATCGGAAAATCAGTTATTCTACAGCCAGGCGGTAATGTGAAAACATTACTGTGTTCCGGTTTGAAGAGCAATGTTTCCAGATAAATTACAGGGCTTAGAGATACAGCATCTTGATCTCTGGGTGATGAGCGCAGTACAGTCACATACAGTGCTAAGTAATGATTTGGACTCTTCACGTTCCAATAGCTGCGTGTCACTGTGATGTTATGTGGCAGGCATGTTGCTTACTATCAGGCACATGTCCCGCTCGTCTCGTCACTTCTTATTTAAAAAATGCAGGTTGGAGGTTAACACACATTTGTATTGTCTTTCTCTTAATATTTTAGAATATGCCGGTTACCTCACGATGTTTTCCTAACTGTTAAACCCAGTGGTGATGACTTAAAACTAAACTAAACCTTAAAATAAATATACCTACCTCCTCCTTTTTTGAAGTCAAATCAAAACAAAAATAACAAAAAATACATCGTTGGGTTCAGTAGCTTACTAATCGCAGCTGCATATTTTCGAAGGTACAATATAGAAAAGGTCTAATCGTGTTATTTGTTTAGTTACGACATGATTCAGACTTGACTCACAGACAACCGCAAGCGGCGATGACCGGGTTTCGTACTGCGAAGTCAAACAGCGCACTTAGACTTACCGAGTACTAGAAGTAACGTCCTAAATAGACATTTAGACCTTAGCAAGAGAATAAAATAGTGAGAAAATAATGGTGTAGACGGAAACGATAATAAAAGGTTTTACTGTGAGGGAGTTGCGTACTTAGTACCCTTTCAGCGTACATCATCAAAAACTGTAATATTACCTGCTAAGAACTGTTGAAAACAAAAAGGAATAAAAATGAATGGATATTAAAAGGTGTAGAAGGCAAACAAAGCAAATTATTTGTGATAAGGATTTCAAAATGCTTTGTGATAAGGATTTCAAAATGCTTTGTGATAGGGAATTTCATCTATGTTAAGCACAATTGTGTCTATGAAATATTTTATTATAAAAATGTATTACAGATTAGCAGAGATTATATCAATAATCCTGTAAACTTTTATAAAAAAAATATTATTTTATGTTTGTACTCTTTTAAGTATTTCTGGCACACACGGTATGCATATAATTCTTCTTTTAAATTCTTCTTTTTACCGAGATAAACAATGAAACGGTAACATTGTCGAAGATCCGTTTTCTCGAACGTTTAAAAAAAAGTTTCAAGTTCCAAGGGGGCAAAATCACGGTCATTGTGCCTGGTGCCCTTGCAGTTGTGACAATGGCTGCAACGGTTCCTGACATCTGCGCGACCCTGCTGAACTCTACCGGTGTTATTATTACTGAACCTTTTTCCATTTATTTGACGTCTTATCGTTGTCAGTTTGAGATTTTTTTCGAAGATGGAGCACGTTTGTTTTGAGCTTTGTTCCTGTTTATTTAGGTATGTTCTTGGTGTAAATAAGTATTGGTCGCCCTGAGCGCGAAATTCGGCCACATTAAAAGTAAAAGAGTATATATATGTGTGTGTGTCAAATACACGGTACTGTTTGTAAATTTTTTTTTAATCGATTAAATGTATTTTTATGCGCAGTTAAAAAAATAACTATCTGCGCTCCTTCCCTTAGTAAACATACAAACCATAAGTATGGAAAATTTCATACTCCTACATCCGCGCCATTTTCGTAAAAATGGTACAAAGTTTTAGCTACAGACATTATTATTTAGATATAAAAATATATACTTTTACGAGTGGGTAATTCTCGTATTGTTAGTGAGTTTTTGTTTTGTTTTGTTCAAACTTCAATGTTTGAGCAATCAACGCACAAAAGCCGTGAATTCCCATGATTATAACATAAAAAAATTACACAAACGTATAGGTATTCGTAGATCATTTGACCAAGCACCGCGTCACGCGCCATGGCGCACGCGCCTAAACTCATCGTAATGATCCAAGACATTACGTCATTCGATCATTATACTGACACCTCGGCTCCCACGATTAACCTATTGATTTGTTTTTGTTTCAGGATGTCGAATTTCCAACGTACAAGGAGCAAGGTGTGGTGGGGCGACGAACCCCAGAACTTAGGGAGCCCGGTCGCGCAACCGAACTTCAACAAAAGCGTGAGAGAGGACGCTGAATGGGAACCGCAACTGCCGCACTGGATAGCTAATCAGCCCGAGGCACAAAGGAACAATAGCGCAGATAACGTGGCACAACCTGTCCCGCCGATAAACCAGTGGCCGCTCCGACACGGAAGCCCCGGCAGCCACAAAAGCCAAGATTCCGGATTCTCAGATTCAGATAGCTCTCCACCACCTTCACAGTATTTCCAATCTCCGGAAAACAATGATTCAAAGAACAAGTCATCCAGTAGCAGCGATTCGAATAATAATGAAAATATTACCGTAAAGCAAGCTATAGATTTTCAAAGCACACCACAGAAAGATGTAGTTGATAGTCCGAAGGCTGCTGATAGTCTCGGTAATAGTACCCCTACTCCGAAACCTCGAAATCGGAGTAGCAGCGTTATACAAACACCGTACGACTTACAAAAGTATTACGAAATTCATCATGATGAAGAACATATGGAACTATTTAAAGATAAAAAAGACGATGTAAATCATTTAGAACCAAAGTATCCTTCACCGAAGGTTGTAAATAAAGAAAAACTTAATAAGTCTAAGTCCAATGTAACTAATAACGTTAATATTAACAATAGAGTCGACGATAAAGTAAAGATAACTATAACGCCACCGAAACCTGTAAGTAGAAAACTAATCCCAAATACAAGTGCAATACAAGATACCAAAGAAGTACCTGATAAAAATCTTAACGTTATAAGTCCATCAAAGAAGTATCCAGAAAAATCTTTTACATCTACTCCAGAGAACGAAAGTGCGAAAAGCATAAAATTAGCTAAAGTTAAGGGCTTGGAAACAAGCAAAAAGAGATCAGAATCCAGTGAAAGCTTTGAATATATAAAATTAGCAGATAATAGTGAAATTGCTGTAAACAATCAGCCTAGAAACCGCACTCCAATATCGAATGTTTCTTATATGCCTGTCGAAAGATCTTCCATCGCAAAAGGAGCTTATAGACGCAGTTACTCACAAGAACATGAAGAACCTATCTCAACTACTCCAGTGTTCCAAAGGAATAGGCTAAATAAGTCTCTGAACTTTGAAGGACAAAGACTTGACCAACAGATATTGGACATCCAGGACGGGTACCATTCTTTGGGGTATATAGATGAAGACGGGGTAGAAGAAATTTACCCAAAAGAAGACATACACAAACCAGCTAAAGCTATTTTGGGAAAGAACATTATGGACAGTCTTCACCTGAAACCGCAGAAAAAAGGTGGTCCTAAAGCTAAACATCGAACAGGATACAAACCGGACAGGAAAGACACATTCAAATTGTTCTCGAAGAAGGAAAAACCATCGCCAGTGGAAAATTACGCTGGTGGAACACTGAACGGGAGTAGAGTACCTTCTTTGGGACTTCCAAGAACAGATGAACAAAGTTCTTGGGTGATAGTGACTTATCCACAGCAAGAAATGCTAATCCCGCATTATAATGAAAGGCTCGTTGCTACTGAAAGTGACTTAAACTTGAAAGCAAAAGACGAAAATCAGAATGATCCTCACATGAAAGATAGAGGCGTAACTCCACCACCACAATTCCAGGATAAGCAGCAAAACGAAACAAATTTTAAGACAAATAGAGATCTTACTCATGACTCTAAGAGAGAAAAGTTAAAACATGAAGAATACTTCACAGACGTCCACCTCAACTTGGCTTGCACATCGACACCAAAGATGCTAGCACCTCATGAATATATGAACGGCCATCCAACGACCGATAAGAAAAATCCAAGAAGAGTCAATTTATTAGACGACTTCAACGGGTAAGTTAGACTTATTACATACTGCATATTCTAAAAGCAAGCATATAACAATGTATTTCTTATGGCACCATTTATGACATATACATTTTTATTGCAGAGTTGTTCTGAATAGCCAAAATGAGATCCTATATCGTGAAAGGAGTATAGACCAGACCTGCTTGGAGCGGCTATGCGAGAGGAAACCAGAGCCTGTTCAACATTGGCTTGTCGATCTCGCCAGTTCCTGTGAAAACGAGTGCATGACCACCCTGCAGAGCAAGCCTTTAGGCGCAGAGATGAAGGCGATGGTTTCGGCTAGTTCCGCTACCATTACTGGGAATATTAAGAAAGTGCAGACCCACGGGCAGATCATCGTTCATCAGTACAGCGATGTATTGAGGTGAGTTTTAGCGATCAGTGAATGATTTGGTCTCATATTAATAAATATGTAGTAGTTTAATTTAGTATCGAATCAGTTTACTGAACTCGTAATGAACTTATTGACTTTAAGGTTCTTATGACCCCTAACCAGCAATATGATGTCGTTAACCGTTTTGTATACATACATATAAATAAAATTGAAGTGTCTTTCTATTATTCCAAATATACAGATTTTTTCACTAAATGCAAATATACAAGTATATTTACGGGACTTACAAGAATAAACAATTTTTATCTGTTTAAATCTGTTTATTCCCGCTAATCTCTAACACTTCTGGACCGATTTTAGCGTGATTTTCATTAACAGATATAACGTAACTTTTTTTAATAGAGTACCATGAAAGCATATTTATTTGTCATTCCATAGTTTAGGCAAGTAAGCACGATGGATAAGGCACGGAATACACCGCCGGTCGCAGCAAGTACTTAATAATATAAAAATGTGGCATTCTTTACCCAGTTTTATTTTATTGTGCGTGCTATATCGAAACATATTTGAGCGCATTCTCTTGACTTAAAACGTTATTTTGTACTGAAATATTCTTTGATTTTGTAAATGTGTATTGCCAGTAAAGAATATTTAACCAAATGAGATTACTTAAGGCTTGTCAACTATTACCATTCATACCATTGTAAATCCAAGAGTTTGTTTACAAGAAGCCGTATCTAACCGACGTCAGAGCTAAAAGTTAAGACCAATTTAGTTACAGTTTACAACTAATTTATGACTTTATAAAAAGCAGTTACATAGTTTATAGTCTTATAAATAAGCGGTTATATAATAACGATAATTCGTATTTCCGAGAAAGATAAATCGATGAAATTCCAAACGATTGGTGGCTTCGATATAAACATAGGAAACAGGAACCTGTTCTCTTCATATTAGCAATTAATCATGCCTGAACGATTATGTAAAGCAAGTTAACAGTAATGTATGCAAATTGAGGCAATCTGTTACATTATATGAACAGGTTTTTACGCCAGATGCATTTATTTGACTTAGTTAAGGAAGTAACACTTGAATTCGGTCACTTTTGCTTTCTCGAAAAAGCTTGTACAATGTGATTTCGGGTCAATCAATATTTTGGAATTATAGAGTTTAACATTTTCTTTTTATAGTTTTTTTTTTAATATTTTCATCTGTGATACGGTAACTTGTAGACCTAATAATATGTGTTATCTTTAATTTTATTAGCCTTACAAGTTTTGCTTCCAGACGTGTTTATTATAGACTTAAAATAGTATAAAGCAAAAATAAATCAACACAAGTTTATAGTCAAAGCAAACTCGAATCGTAAAGGCCCCGCCCAAAAGTGTCCGTCGTTTTGTGATATTTCCACGCTATAATTATGGCCAGGGAAATATTTGGAGCCAAACTAGTTAAAAACTAAACACGAATAAACGAATATATTCTTAAATGAAGTGTACTGTAGTATTCATGTCAATAATATCCAACCTTTTGAATAATAATAATAATAATAAATTTATTTCAAAAGTAAAGTAAACTACAAATTTAAATGTAACACTTTGTGGATCTTAAAACTAATTACGTTGTACTCTAGAAACTGCACTAGGCTAATAATGCCTGTGTTGCATAATCTAGTGTATTCCGCCTTGAAAAATAACAATACAGTAAAATACACGAAATAACATTATTTTAACTTTGAAATGCGTGTGTGAAATTGTTTGCTTTTATATTTATATTAGGGTGTGTGTATGTGAGTGTGTGTGTGGGTGTGGGTGTGTGTGACGCAGCGAGGGAGGGTGTGTGTGTGGGTGGGTGTGTGACGCTGCGAGGGAAGATGTGTGTGTGTGTTTGTATGCGTAAGTAGATAAGTGTGCGGTGCGAGGGTGTATAATTGTGTGTAGTTTGGTGCTAGGCTATTTAATAGGTACAAGTTATACAAGTTTGGTTAAAAATTAACGCCTACCAAATCCAGTTTATGCATAATAAGTACCTTAAAGCTAGTTACGTCTTACACCCAGTTCCGTCTTACACCCAATACACTGGTATCTACAATATGTTTGTCTTCATAAGACTATAATTCTCAAAAAATAATAGAGCTGATTTTACATTTTGAGAAAGACCCTAAAATGAAACTTAGAAAGAGACTGAAAGAAATAATTCAATACTTACGCAGTGTTTTAAAAAATACGTTAGTTTTTGGCACATCCTATAATATGTTCATTTTATTTTTATGCATAATACTAGTGGTCCACCCTGGCTTCGCCCGTGGTACATATAGCTCATAGCGTTCAAAGATCACGTACTTATCCAAGCATGATAGATTTTTTGCAATCGGTCCCGCGGGTCTACGTCCTATCTAAACCTGCTTTGGCTTTGCTATTGATGTCTCTATCATTTCAAGCGAAAAGAAAGAGAGAGCAATATCAAAGCGAAGACAGTTTTAGTTTTACGGTAGACTCTCAGTAGTACCTGAGATTAGCGCGTTATAACAAATAAACTCTTCAGCTTTATAATGTTAACATAGACATTTTTCAAATAAACTCTTCGGCTTTATAATGTTAACATAGACTTTTTCAAATAAACTCTTCAGCTTTATAATGTTAACATAGACATTTTTTAAATAAACTCTTCAGCTTTATAATGTTAACATAGATTTTTTTCAAATAAACTCTTCAGCTTTATAATGTTAACATAGACATTTTTCAAATAAACTCTTCAGCTTTATAATGTTAACATAGACATTTTTCAAATAAACTGTTCAGCTTTATAATGTTAACATAGACATTTTTCAAATAAACTCTTCAGCTTTATAATGTTAACATAGACATTTTTCAAATAAACTCTTCAGCTTATAATGTTAACATAAACATTTTTCAAATTTCAAAACTAGACATTTATGTTTTGAAGACTACATTAATCCTGGCCAAATAAACCTGCATTGACGTCCCCATAGCCATATTTTCAAGACACCATACTTGTGTGTACCCTGGGTCCGTATTCTTATGAAGATGTATGTTACAGACAAATGGAGTCATCGAACGCAAGCGAAGAGCAAGTGTGTTTGCTCGTGGCTAACATCAACGAGTTCGTGCTGGCACACAGCATCACTCTCAACACCAAGCCGCCGGGGGAGACGCCGGAGCGGTGGGACAAGTAAGAAACTTGGGATTTTAAAAAGCCGAATCGGCGATTGTCAACTTCTTAACTATGACCTGTTATAGACTTTTTGTTCTCAAGTCCTCTGGAAGGATGCGAAACTCGACGTCTTAAAACCGCTACTTTTTAATTTGTTTTCAAATTAGTAGTTTAACTCTAGACCACCATCTACATAGCTAGATTTGAATGAGACTAGACTGCATCTAAAGTTTTTTACTTGTGTATTATTTACTGCTATTTTTAAGCAATCGCGTAATTTTAAGCAACTATGATACATCGGTGTAGTACGTAAAGATATCGATTATGTTTTGATTTGACTTATGTATGTACTTTCTCCAAAATATAAAACCAGTTAATTCAGCGTGATTGCATTTTAAATATTTAGTATCCTAAAGTTTCCTAGTTAACACTCGTATATCTGGCAAGTCATGAGACGAAATTGAAATAAAATTACTAAATAAAAAAATGGATTTAACTAAAAACGAAAGTCACAAAAAAATTTTCTTTCAGGATAAAGAAATCTCTCCAGATCTACCTCCAGAAGCTGATAGACATAGGCGAGGATGTGAAGGTGGAGCTGAATGAAAGTAACCCCGAGTGGAAACTGGTACAGAAGCATCTGGACACGCTGATAGGGATCTTCATGGAGACCACAAAGGCTGTTCTTGTGCAGCAGATGAAGGTAGGTCTCAATAATTTATTTCAAGTCATCAAAAGCAGCTCACTGTATATTCCCTCTGCTAAGTAGTTTCGAGACCTTCTCTCGCAAGGAGTGTAGGCCATAATGCATCACGCTAACCGAGTGCGGGTTTGTGGATGACACAAAACATAACCTCGAAAGATTTCCTCACGACATGTGTCAATTCAATGTCAATGTTTAAAAAAATGGCAGTCATAGGGACTGCCGATAAAAGTGAAAACTAAATAACTCGGAATTTGATGGTTCACTTTGGAAACTACGCGGGTGAAACCGGAAACCAGGCGCGGTCCCAGCTTCGAATTTTGGAGGGGGTCACCAGTACGCAGCCTCAGGCTTTGGGGGGGGTCACAAGTAGAAATACAATAAATCGAGCAAAAAATACTTTACTAGTAGCGCCTCACGATTTTACCCGCGTAGTTCCCATTCTAGTTGTTTTCCCGCGTTAAAAAATAGTATATGTGCTATTAGATATTTTTAATTTTCGTGGATTTTTTGTTTATCGTATACGATTTTGGGGGGGGGTCATGTCCCCTGTGACCCCCCTCCCTCGGACCGCGCATGCCGGAAACCATCTAGATTCTAGATCATCCGAGTTTACCCAAAGATTTATTTCATTCACGAACGTGACGCTTAGACTTAATTCACAGCCCAGGGATAATCTGTACAAAACAGTTTTCACTTCAAAAATTAAAAGTCAATAATTGTATACAGGCTAGATAGATACAGAGTTGTAGTTTTCAACGACTATTTCAAATTTGTTTCAGACCTTAGTCTCAATAATCGAGGAACCCCCATCGGATCTAATACTCAAAAGCACGCTGACCTCAATAGGTCATCTGGCTATGCTCAGCGAAGGCCCTGAAGCGGACATCCACGAGAAATGTGCGAAGATCCTGAAAGACATCACGGAGCTCCCATTTGTGGACTGCGGAGTCCCCAGGGCTCTGCTGACGGCCATTATTGAAACCAACAAAAGCTCTATCAAGGCGCTGTCTCTGAGAGCGCTCGCTACCGTCTGTGTCACCGGCGATGCAGTCAAACAATTCGAAGAGGTTACAAATTACAACTTTTGTTTTAAACGAGCAAACCCTTTATTAACAAAACAAAATTAATTACACTTGGCTAAATATAGTCGACTGAATTTAGTCACTACTGAATTCAGAGAAAGTGCAATAGAATTCAGTTTCAGAAGGAAGGATGGCTTCTGACTGACTGAATTCAGTCGACTAAATTTAGCTAACTGTAATAAGCCTTTTACAATGAGTACCGCCTACACTATGCTACATAGGTACCTACGAGTAGGTAGGTACATTACTAACTGCGTACACTAAAGACATTATCCACAGACCAATGATGAAGGTCTAAAGATAATCAAATTGATAATACCACTCTACCGCTACAGTCGGAAGCGTGCCCAGCATGCTGGCGGCATTACCATGCTGAATGGCAATGTTGTTGTCGTAATTAAACTCCAACCTTCTTAAACAATAAAGTAAAAAAAATCCCTGAATTAAAAATGTTTTGTTGAAAATGCTGTTGTCGAGTAAATGGTCAGATATCCGGGTAGGCATCAATCTGTTTTTTTATGGTTTATTCCGGTCTGACTCACCAACCACACCACAGATATCTACCACAAAGTAGAAACTAAGTACCCTTGCACTTAATTCATGCATAAGAATAACGATGATTATCCTTTTCCAGGGAGGCGGCATAGAGATCCTGTCGGATATTCTCTCAGACCGGTCCAACCCTGAACCGCAAATGAGGGAAGCCATCACAGTGCTCACCCAAATCACAGCACCCTGGTTAAGAGGACATTACGACCTAACGCAACTCCACATCTACTTGAATACCATCGTTGAAAATGTTACTGGTAAGTTTTTGGATCTAAATATTATTATTTGTCCACGAAAAAATTATATTTTCGATTTCTAGGTACTTCTAGGTACTTATTCGACTTCAAATGGGTAGCGGAATCGTAATTCGTAAAAACATTGCAGCGCCATCTATTGTGTAGTAGCAATACTATTTACGTGTCTGACATCTGTTGATGAAGTATTGAAACGTAAGACTACTTTCCACCAATTATAGATGTCTCTGTACTTCAATTTTGTGAATTATATTTTAATCTGTGGTATGATAAAAACGCGGCAACAAGGTAATTCAAGGTATTGGAATTTGCGCGGCAATTTTTAACTCAAGTTTTGAAAAAAAAAAACAATTATAAAATTGTACAATGAGTATAAAATAGTTTGGCGATCTATTTATTATCTACGTGACATTGGCGAAATTGTGAGGCTAAACCACAATAAAAGCCATAAACCAAAAAGTTGAAGTTGAACTTTTGCTCGGACACACCTGTGAACAAGTGATACAAGATACAAGTTATGCATGTAATACCTAGGTATATATTATTTTGTATTTTTTTGACCAATTTCTTAGTATTTCGAGTTTACTTACATAAAATTGAAATCTCCAGGTATCCTGTCCCGCACAGAATGCTGTCAGTTACTATTGCTCTGCACGGCGTGTTTAGTGAACTTGGTACGAGAATTGGAACTCGAACGGAAAGATGCCGAAGCGGTTTCCGACATCGTCGAAGTTATCACCAAACACAAGACTGTTGAGAGATTACTGGACGCAGTGAAACGACGGGGACCGAACATTTCCGTGTTTTTACAAGTAAGCTAATATCTCAACCTTCAGTATCTTATATCTACACTCATTTTTAGGGTTCCGCAGCCAAATGGCAAAATACGGGACCCTTATAGATTCGTCATGTCTGTCTGTCTGTCCGCCCGTATGTCACAGCCACTTTTCTCCGAAACTATAAGAGCTATACTATTAAAACTTGTAAGTAGATGTAATCTGTGAACCGCATCAAGATTTTGATACAAAAAATAGAAAAAAACAAAAATATTTAGGGGTGTCCCATACTTAGAACTTAAACTCATTTTTTTTTTTTTATCAAACCCATACGTGTGGTTTATAGACTGCAGGCCCGTGAACAAAATTGATGGGTCAAATGAGCCAGCATGAGACCTATGTAGGATGATAGATGGGTATAAAATAATAAGATTCAGCACTATGCCGTCACTTGTAAGCTGTCCAACTGAGTGCAGATGAGCATTCAAAAGCGCAAGTAGAGTGGTAAATTTTGGTCATTTGTTTTTGTACGGCATTCTTACCATCAAATAGATCCATAGAAAATAATGAGAAAACGCGTAGTGCCGTACAAAAATAGTGGTCCACCAAATCGGAAACATGTTTGATATTTCGCAAAATTTCAGGAAAAATTTGGTCATTTGATACTGTACGGCATTGGTTCCATGCAGTTGCAATAGCTCGTCTAACCCATTATTCCGCAACGCCGTACAAAAATAATGCGACAAGAGGAAAATATCGAGGATCAATCTCCTCTTTTCAGTGATTCAGAGAGGTGATTTGATACAACGTAAAATTAATTTATTCCGAAAGCATTTAGTGCAAAGATAAAATTTTACACGTGCCGTACATTTTGTTAGTCCAAGAGTCAGTAAATGCCAAAAACTCAAGAAAATACCATGTGACTAAATTTACTATAAGGTGACATTTAGTACAATTTTTTAAACGGCATTCAGATAATTTATTTGAATTTAATACATGTCTAAGAAAAGTCAATGCTGTACAAATCTGAAAGTTCATATCATAGGCCAGTAAAGATTATAATTTAGCTTTGCCATAAATTTCCGACACAAATTTCTTTTTTATGAGGTGTAGGATCTCTTACTGATCATAAAACCACAAAATGCTGACAGATTCAGGAGGAGCCCCATCTTGAAAAAATGTTTTTGGCCGATATCTCGGAAACTATGCACTTTGTGGCCAAAATAATTGAACTAATTAGTATAGAAAATAAAATTTTACACCTTTTGTTGCCTAAAACTTTTTTGTGAAACGTACCATTTTTTATCGCGGCCGATAACTCTTGAAATATTAGATTAATCAATAAAACACGTCAAGACATTTTTAAAGACCAGTTTATTCTTTACAAATTTTACCAAATTTTTTTGTAATGACTATACTTTTTGAGTTATAAGAAGTTTAATGTTGGACTACTGGGCGTAATGTTGAAAATTTCAAGACACGCATGGTAACATTCTTATTCTTAAAAGTCGCTTATGTGTTATTCCAGACCGTGATCTATCTATGCACTAAGTTTCATCGAAATCCCTTCTGTAGTTTTTAAGTGAAAGAGTTACAAACATCCTTCTCTCCATCCATACTTATGTAAGAATAGATTGATGGAAGGATTGAAGTATGTACTCCGAGTAAGTTAGTTTTCAACTCTTTTAACATGCTTTCATATTCACTCTCGTCTCATCTAATACTGGCTTTCATTAGACTCCGAAGAAATTACATATACCCCGTAAAAAATACGTAAAGGTAAAAAAAACCCTTGCATGTTTTAAATTTGTACGTCAGATGTGATTTTGAAAACATTCTTCATATTTCAGAAGATGATAGACAAGATAATTCTGACATCGATGAAGACGTTGATTCCAATGACGACTCAGTGGTTGATTCAGATTAACCCTCCGCTTATAAAGGGAAATCCTTCCCCGTACGACGTTGTTATTTTAACCTCACATTTATGATAAAAGTAAATGTATAGATAAAATAATAATATTCAACACTATGCCGTCAGCACAGATTTCTAAACAGATGAAACCTTCGTGAACGACACTGTGAGGCCAGTAATTAGTTATGTATGCGTGACAGCTCTCATCGACGTTGTCAAATTACTCACGTTGGTGTGCGTGTAATGTTCCCAGTCTTAAGAAAAAAATCCCACTATTGTTGTCTTAGCTTCGGAAATCTTCGCGTATATTAAACACATATATTAGAATGTTAAAATAATTTATTATGACACCGATTATATATTATGCAAGGATTTCTTGTTATTACTATTTCCATCCTATGAAGTTAAGAATTTTGATTTAGCATGCAACTAAAAATTCTAATATTCGTACAGAAAATTCGGAATAAAAATACAACGCCGAATAATAGTAAAAGTCATGTGTGTGTTTATTTTGAGTATTTTATCGGAGCTTCTTGTGAAATTTTGAATATTATGCTTGACAAAAGGTGGCAACTACCTACTCATTTAATATCGGTGAACAAAGGAGGTGCAGAGAATTTCACCTCCACCACATTTTGTCAACTGATTTGATGTTGGGGGCCAGATCATTCAATTTGTTTACTATCCAATCTTTGTCTGGACGCGTGTCGCAAACGAAAAGTTCACCTTTTCAAAAATGTTGATACAAACCAACGAAAACCGTCTAAGAGTTTATGTAAATTAGTTGAACATTATTCACATCGCCACCCAAAGTTACGTCGTCCAAATACCTAACGTTTACATTGGACTAGAGACGTTAAATGATAGAGCGAATGGCCAGGGCGAAGGTCGCATGGCCGAAGATTCACCAAGTTGATAGCCAACGTAAGATAGCATAGGATTGTTTTGATAATTTTGTGGGTCTGCCATAACATTGCCAAAGAAAATTGTAGAAGTCAAGAATTTTATTCTTCACTTCGGACAACAGGGCTCCACGATCAACCAAATTAAAGGCGTTTTTGACGTACGCCTTTAACAACCCTCTCCCCCAATTTTGGACAAAGAAAGTCAGGACAGAATGAACAGCAGCCTCACGTCTACTTAGAGAACCAATATCAAGTTTGTGGGACAGGGAGCTCGAAAGTACAACGCTTTATACCTACAACCCACCTTGGCAGCAAGGCCAGTATATGTGGTGCCAACAGCGATAGGCCTGATCCCAACATCTTATTTGGGTAGGTACGTATGCACAAATTAGCTTCGTATAAAACTTTAACAATGTCACTACTGACTCGACCAGATAACATGAGGTTAATTAAAACGATTAGATCTCTCAAAAGAACTCGCCTACTTTTTTAAGTTCCACTATACCCACTTACAAGTATTAAAAACTTAAAAAACAAAAACTTGCTTCTGATTAAACTTATTTTTATAAACACTAGTAATGACGTGGATTTGTGCTAGGCATCGATTGACATTAAATTAAAAAATTACGATTATAAAAATAGGGTTTAAAATAGAATAATACAATCTACTTAAGCACATAAATAATTTGGTCTACGAGTATCTTCAAAAAAATTATAATCTACATTTTACCTTAACTTTAGGGGAAAATAATTTCAGTTTAGTACAGGAACACTAACCAATTTTCGTTGAGGTGTTGTGTTTCTATTCATCAATCGAAATGAAATCGCCTAAATTATACAAAAAGCAGTAAAAATATTCAAACTTTCCTATGAAATGATATTCCTCTTTCGTTTTCTTATTTTTGGGAACAATGTTTGCAATGATTGAAGACAGAAGACGGCATAATCTTGTACAAAACTTAAAATCACACGGGACTCCCGTACGAGACGGAAGTCCGTTTCGTACTGACTGGAGTTTGTATTTGCTTTGGCGTTTGATATTTGCTTTCTGCGCCTAAGGATCTGTGTTCTGCACGTTCCATCTGCCTTTTGTTTTAGAAATCTGTGGCCGTCAGTTGTCCAACTGAGTGCAGGTGAAGAAAGGATGTTGCAACCCTCGGGCTTTTCCCCATATTGCATATTTTTTATACGGCATTGCGAAATAATTGACTAGAAAATGTATTGAAATTGTAAAAGTTGTAAATTTTAATTATTTTTACTGTTGGATTTTTTTATCAGGCTATTTTCAGGGTAAATTCGGTCATTTGATAATGTATGGCATCGGATCCATACAGTTTAAATACCTGTTCTAATCCTTTATTCCGCAACGCCGTATAAAAATCATACGACAAGAAGAACAGATAAAGGGTTGCAACACCCTCTCTTCACCTGCACTCAGTTGGGCAGGTAACAAGTGAAGGCATAGTGCTGAATCTTATTATTTTACAGGTACCCTTTTATCTTTGACCTACATAGGTATGTTAGTGGTTTAAATAACCCATCAATTTCGTACACGGGCCTATAGTCCCTAACTAGGTGAACATGTTTTGTTTGATTGAGGGTTAAAATATACGGCATTATTTATTCACCTGAATACTATTTAAAGCAACGAAACTATGTTGAAAATTCCTATATTTCACTAACCGATTCGATGCGAAGGATACGACAGGCGTGTCTAAGAAGTTTTCGTTTTTTTGTCTCACAAATACAGAGTTTCCATCGTCTAATAACCCACCACTAACAAAACAATTGTTTATTTTAATACAATTCTTAAATTTTTTATTATTTTGGCAGAATAACAGAATTTAAACGTCTTATAAATCAAAACGTATGGACTTTAGAGAAAAAAGGTGAAGGTAAAAGTTAAAGAAAATAAACTGACCTTTAAAAATGAATAGATGCGTTCTATTGATTTACCTAATATTTCAAAAGTTATCGGCTGCGATAGAAAAACTGTATCATTAAATGAGTCGTAAATCGTAAACGGTACGTTTCACAAAAAGGTTTTTTGATAACAAAAAGTGTAAAATACTATTTTCGACAATAATGACCTCCATTATTTTTGCCCTAAAGTACATAGTTTCCGAGTTTCCGAGTTTCTAACTAAGTGATACACATTTTGTTCGATTAAGGGTTAAAATGTACGGCATTATTTTTCCTAATTTATTTACCTGAATACTATTTAAAGCAACGATAATATGTTAAAAATTGCTATGTTTCATTAATCTATGCTTATTGAAATAAATGAAAATTTGCATGTTTTGTATTCCTCTGTAAATTTTTTTTAACACGTTTTTTTTGTACGGCATTACTATACAACAATAGTTTTTAGCAATGTCATTTAGAAAAATAAGGTGCCGTACAGTATCAAATGACCTACCACCTTTACAAATAAAGTATACGTTGAAATTAAGGTAATTATCGAAAAACATATTAAAATGAACAGTCATTTTTGTACGGCATTATTTTTAACTGTACGTTTGACTGCTAGATAATGTTTTGGAACCGATGCCGTACTGTATCAAATCACCTCCTTAGATCACTGAAAAGAGGAGATTGATCCCTCGATATTTTCCTCTTGTCGCATTATTTTTGTACGGCGTTGCGGAATAATGGGTTAGACGAGCTATTGCAACAACTGTATGGAACCCATGCCGTACACTATCAAATGACCAAATTTTCCCTGAAAATTTCCGAAATATCAAACATGTTTCCGATTTGGTGGACCACTATTTTTGTACGGCACTACGCGTTTTCTCATTATTTTCTATGGATCTATTTGATGGTAAAAATGCCGTACAAAAACAAATGACCAAAATTTACCACTCTACTTGCGCTTTTGAATGCTCATCTGCACTCAGTTGGACAGCTTACAAGTGACGGCATAGTGCTGAATCTTATTATTTTATACCCATCTATCATCCTACATAGGTCTTATGCTGGCTCATTTGACCCATCAATTTTGTTCACGGGCCTGCAGTCTATTATCTATGGGTAGGTCATCAAAAATGATATTGAGGTTTCTAACATATTTTTTTATAAACTGAAATATGTAGTAACAACGAACTACAAGTATTATGTTTATATTATGTTACTTGCTGCTACGGAAGCCTTCATGGGCGAGTCCGACTCGCACTTGACCACTTTTATTATTTAAGAAATTGTTAGGTAACTCTTACCATAACATTATTTATTTTAAATGCCTTCACTATCAAAACTATTTCCACTAAACACGTCGGGCTAATTATTATCCATTGGCCATCCATATCACGACGAAGGTCTAGAAAAATGAAGATGCTCACGATCACTAACAGTTATAAGCCTTAGGCAGGGTGCAAACGTGGACATTTTGAGTTCCGTGTCAAGTATAAGCAATCAGGTCTATATACCCAGTATCCAGTATGATACTCCAGAGTGATACTCACTTGATGCTAGCTTGACGATCAAAAAGGTGTGCTGTGTCCGTAACTTGAAACTAAAACGTGTCTATGTCTACGCAACGTATTAGAAGCTTATTTTCCTTCTTTCTGAATTCATTATGATTCTAACTCATTCAGTCGTTCTATTACAAGCATATCATGTAGTTTATTTTAATCGTCATGGCTCTTCTGACTATTGCGTTGCGCATTCGTAATCCCACCTCTACCGTATACCGCTGTCTTCCAGGAACAGACAGCGTCTCTCCTGTCGTCTCTGTCCCGCATCCCGCGCTGCATATACCTGCTCTCCTCGCTCCCGGCGACGAGCGTAGCGCTGGCGTGCTTCGCGCGCGCGCCGCCCGCGCCCGCGCCGCGCCCCGCCGAGCTGCGCGCGCAGGCGAGGCTGCATCTACACACCACGGAGGCTATATCCAGGTAAGGTTTTTGTAGTGGTAGGACTCTTGGCAGAGTCCGCCTGGGGAAGTACCACACCTTTGCCAGTTATTCTACCGCCAAGCAGTAATGTGTAAACATTACTGTGTTCCGGTTTGAAGGGCAATGTTTCCAGAGAAATTACAGGGCTTCGAGATATAAGATCTTAGATCTCTGGGTGACGAGCGCAGTGCAGTGCTAGGTAATGATTTGGACTCTTCATGTTCCAATAGCTGCGTGTCACTGTGCTGTTATGTGTCAGGCATGTTGCTTACCATCAGGCACATGTCCTGGTCGTCTCGTCACTCTTTATTTAAAAAAAAAAAAAACTTCAGGTTTCTTTCATTTACCAGATATTATACAATAAATTGTGGTTACAACGTCTTCAAATATACTTAGCGCCAAGACAACACATCACATACACATCTCATCTAGTCTTTGATGAGACATAACTTGAAAGAGTTTGTAGGTAAGCGAAGCATCTTTTTTAGCTCCCGACGCAAAAATAACGGTGTGTTTATAAGTGTGACGTGCGTCTGTGCGTCATCGTAACTCCCGAACGGGTGTTATATTTTTGATTGTATTTTTTTTTGTGTAAAAGTTTAATCAGTCATCAGTTTTCTTCGCTATATTTATTTGAGGAAAATATCGTCGAGTAGTATTTTTTTTATTACATTTGCTTGTGATAAATGATCTTACAACAGCCAATTAGACTACCTAATCTCTCATTGTCTCAAACATATTTCCCGTTTTCCTATTCTCCAGGTTATCAGTAATGCCGGACGTGGCTCAGCAAATAGTGGCCTTAGAGGTGGTTCCGCACCTTACCAAGTTAGTAAGGTCGCAGCGAACCAAACCGCACCTCGAACCGAATCCGGACCAGACCCTCATACACTGTCTCAAGGCGCTCCGGACGATACACAAACACTGTCCGGACGCCTTCACCGAACACCGGACTGACGTAGAAGAAATGATCAAACCCCATCTCATGGAGTCTCTGATGAAGTTTTCTGCTAAACAAGAGAGTTATGTGTAATAAATACCTACCTATATTGTGTAATGTGGCTTATTTGTAGATTACCTCGCAGTGTTATCAAATTAATGAAATATCATGTAAATTTGTATATTTTTTATGAAAACGCTTTGATCGAAATTCAATTATAGACCCAGAGAAAGCGGTAGGTATGCGCAACGTACCCATTAGCCAGCGTGAATGTTAAATAAAATACAGACGTAGTTATAAATTAAGAAGGATTTTTTTCTAGATATATAGGCACTATTTAGCTACCAGTGGCGCAACTAGGTAAGGCACGTGGAATTGGATGATGCGCTGTTAGAAAAAACGTTAGTAATTTGATTTATTGCAATTGGTCCACGATTTTTCAATTATTTAGCAAACTTTTTTTTAGTGGCATAACTGTTTGCAATGCCCGCATGGGGAAATACCACTTAGATAAAGAATAAGTAAATAGATTAGGGTTTTCCGCACGGTTCCTTTGTACTAATCGTAAACAGATGATGTTTAGGTACGTTAGCTATGGTCGAGAATCTGATATTATGCGAATAAGCCATGGCAACAAAGTGATGTGCCGCGACAACAGTATGACACTTCCACAAGAGCGATCAGACCCGTGCTTTCGGTGTAACACGTTTGTTCTAACTATACGTAGTATATATGTAAACTCTTTAGTTACGCCACTGATAACTATACCAGATTGACGATTGTCCATATAATTGGCATAACAATTATCTAATAAAGAGTTCATTGATGTATTGTCTACGGACTCTTCGGCACTATTTGCACGAATGAAAGATAACGACGTACCAACAAGGTGCAGATTCAAAAGCAACGACTTATACGAATTCGTAGCTAGATTTTATTCATTGAACTAAAAAATATATAAAATATACGTTTTTTTTTTCATCACTATTGTGATGCATGCTGATCTATTTATGTTCTAGCTTCACGCTACGAATACTTTCTAGCTAGTAGCTAGCTAATGAAATTATATATGCTTGCATGTTTTTGTAATCAATTTTATTGTATAATAATAAAATGTATCTCGTCTGTTTTTAGTTTGATCAGAGAAGTTTATCAATCAGTTAATATTTTATGAAAAATGATATATTGCACTTATTATGCGCCGCTAAAGGTGTTCGAAGCATTCAAAAGGTAATAAAAATAATACTTTGTTATTTTGTTTAAAATAAAGTGTGTTTGTATAAATATTATGTGTGATATGTTCGGGCCAGCTCGATTGAGTTTCAGCCGCAACCAGCGGCCTTTTTCAAGGGAGTGTGGGCGCGACAACTTTTTATTTAGTACACAACTTCTTCGCTAGTTTCTCGTTTGGTCACGCGCGCGCACTCACCTTGAAACAAAACGCTGGATGCGGTTGAAACCGACTACATAATTTGCGAGTAGTCAGCTAATTAATTAAAAATGTGTTTCATTGGTTTTCATAGTTATTTAAAATACTGTACATATAAACTTCGCTTTGTAAATACGCAGTTTATGGAATTATTTCAATGTGTCGTACTTTAGAGGCCATATATGAAATTATTACTGCTAGTCCTAGATCTTTCGAATTATCTTATTTTATTATTCTATTCTAAGTTTCGAACCACCAATGTTTAATTAAGATTAGTGTAGATACTTCAAATACTAACCTCATAAGTGTCCATATCTACAAAGATAATTATTTCTTTATATTATAGAAGCTAGGTTTACTCGAATAGGGTCGGATATTTTATTACTGCCGTATTTCAAACATTTGTTCTAGGTTAAACCAAAAATCTGCCAATTAAGCGTTTTCGAAATTACATATTTGAATGATAAATGTATGCATGTGTAATTTATTTCCAAGAAAACGAAATAAATTTTACGCCACCTTTGCGCAATGCGTATTATTTCTGACAGGTTTTTTTGCGTACAGAAAACACCAAATTTTTTAGTTAAGTGAAATTGGTAGATTGTCACGTCAAACGTGCTCAAAACGACTAATTTGTCAATTTTTGTAATGCGGTGGTTATAATTATTTATGTAACTTAGTAAATATTTCCTTCACAAAAAGTAATTCCAGAAAAAATATTACAGTATGAATGAGAATTTATTTCAGTTTTTGAACTAGAGTTTATTTCGGTTTGAACCATAATTTATTTCAGTGTGAACCAAGAGTTTATTTCAATATGAACCACAGTATATAAGTGTGAACCAACAACCAAGTACCTGATTCACGTTGACTAATATGCTGAACACGAGTATTTACCAGTATACCTTGACCCTAAGTCTCTTTGGGATTCTACGCAATCGTAATTCAAGTTATTCACCGTAACTCTGTTTTTCGATTGTATTTAATGTTGGGATGATAAACAACGCTAAGGCCGACCACGCTTTTGACAATCCTCTACCTATGTATTTGATTTAAGTTGAAGACGATTTGTAAAGACATTCACTATGAAATTGGCAGATTATCTGCAAATCTGTTAAAAGTTAAAAAATAAATTATATTACTCTTTGAAATGTTGTTTAATTGTAAATAAAAACTAAAATAACTAAACTTATTTACAAGATTACTTCAACTCGAGCATTATGTACACATATATAATACAATTCGATAGTAAAAATTCAGTCAATTTTGTTTACTAAGTACGAGTACATTATTAACAATTCATTAAATTACCAAATTGCATGTGTAGAACTGAATTGGCTCATCTAAACAAGTTTTTGAAACTATTTTTATCTTTCGAATGGCCTAAAACGTGCATTTTACCAGTTTTTACAGAATAATATTGTGGCGTCAAATGCTTAACCGAAGTACCTAGCAACGAAAAACATTTTATTTTTACGTTAACCTAAATCCAAGAATTTTATATTAAGCCACTTCAATTCTAAAGATGCAAAATGACTAGGCATTATATATTATCATAATAAACTTTCTTGACAGAAAAATCTATTCTTAAATGGAAAATGAGATAAAACACATCATAAGTCTTTAATAAAACCAATGTGTAACTCACGTGTGATATGGTCGGTCCAATCCCATTCAAGTTTCGACCCGTATGACAGCGGTCACGCGTGAACACTCTCCTTGAAAAAAAACGCCGTACGCGGCCGAAACTTGAGTCGGATTGGACCGACCACATCAAACCTGAGTTACCCGTTGAATTCATTAAATATTTGTAACAGCCACGTTAGTTTTCAAGCTAAAACATCGTGTCTCATTCTTTAAAAAAAACATTTAACAATGCAAAGATTTCATCCTTCCAATTAAAAACAACTTAACATGAACAATTATGAAATAAATAGGCTGTGCTGCCTGTGCAAAACTTATTGAGCCATCAGAAGGCAGGAGGCTCAACCGTGTATCGGATGTGTTTGAACGCTTGTTTGAACGTTCCTTCTACACTGCACTGCTACATAACAGAGAAAAAAAGTCAGCCTCTTCGTTGTCACGTAAACATGCGCCTGGTTGGAATCCCACGCGCACACTGTCTTTTCTAAATCATGTGGGTAATACGGCTAACTTAACAAGAGTGTTGAAAATACACTATGAGGAAACTGACATATTCCTGTAGTATTATGGCCTGGAAACTTTCCTTGCGAGAGAATGTCTCGAGTCCCAGCAGTAGAATCATTTATTGGCTTATGCAGACTCTTTACAGACATACTATGATACTTCCAGTGCCAAAACGCTTTACTTCTGAGGGGTCAAAAAGTTTTGCGCGACTTGTAACTCATTGTAACATTTTTAAAATACATTTTACTCTCTTAAAAATATATTATGTTCTACTTACTAACTAGAATAACAATTAGCACCTCTGTGGTCTAAAATGTCATCCATAAGATTGCTTGACATTCTTAGAGTGAACTATGTCCACTGTGGTTTCATGACAGGGCCGGAGATCCATGTCATATACACCGAGACAGAATTTGTGTTCCGGAGCCTTGTAGAAATCCAAACCTCGACCGATTTTGATTATCCAACCGGAACTTAAACTATAATGTAAAAAAAATGTGTTTTCAAATTTTGTTTTCAATAATCTTTTAGCTGCAACAAAGGCAATATTGAAAGTATTAATCAAATCAAATCATTTATTTAGCTTGTGGTCCTGGGTTACACATAGATGATACACAGATAGTAATAGGGATCTCCAGTTTTAACTAGCCTCAGATACCTACATTTTAAAACTTTGAACCAACTTTCAAACAGAAAATAACTATATCAAACCGGCCACACCATTTAATTTCCTTTTGACTTTCATAATCAATGCCCACTTTCTAGCTCCAGAGACTCAGAGCGGTCCTGCGTTCATGATATAAGTGACAAAGATGGAAGCCCGTGGAGGTTTTAATCTGTAGGGGCACCATGTCTGTTCATAGTTTCGAGGCCAGACCAGAATGAAGAGGTTTGATTTCACCTTTATTATATGTTATATGAATAACTAGATTGTGGAATGTGTTGCCTGATAAATAATAAATAAATATTGGTGGACAATTCACACACAACACCATCTGACCCCAAACTAAGCAAAGCTTGTACTATTATTAATAGGGTTGTAACGGAGGCCTTCTTAGCGGAGGCGGATGCGGAGGCGACGGGTTTCACTTCCACGGATGCGGAGGCGGATGTGAAAGTAGATTTTGCATAAATAGACGGGTAACTCACGTTAAATATAGTCAGTCGTGTGCTCGTTTAACACATGTGCTAAACGAGCTGCGAACTCGCGCGCGCACTCTCCTTGAAAAAGATCGCCGGACGCGATCGAAACTTGAGTCGGACTGGACTGACTATATTAAACGTGAGTTATCCGTGTATTTATGTAAAATGTGTAATAACCACGTTAGTTTTCATACAGTGAAAGTAGATTTAGATTTTTTTTAAGTTTTTGGTTTATTAAAACTATCAATAGTAAGTACCTACAAAATATTTATTTTAAATCAAATACGTATGTATGTATATTCAAAGACTCATAGTACACTGAAATTAACATATTTATAAAAAACATTTCCTTCTAGTAATGAGGCGTAAAGACTTGTCAAAGATAGTTCTATATATTACCAAGTGTGGCACCACTGTAAGTTTTTGTGAAATTTCTCTAACAAAATAAAACATTGGCGCCACCTACGGTGAAATTGGGAACTGTCTTTAACAGGTCTTTTTGCATCTTGAAAACGCCCCATTAAAATTAAGGAGAGGCAAATTTCGACAAGTTGATTCCTGTCGCATTTCATTCATTTGACAAGTGACGTTTGCACGACCCCCGCCCGCGTTCCCGCCACGCACGATTTGAATCTTGTTCATTTGCCGGGCGCAGCCGGACGGCTGAGTCGTCACGAGCTTCCGTATGATTAGTATATAAACCTCCGTTATGACTCCGCAAAAATTACAAGGAGGCGGAGGTACAATTAATTGCGGAACTTCCGCAGTAACGAAGGCGGAGGCGAAGTTCCGTTACAACCCTGGTTTTAAATACATACTTATTATAAATAGACAGAAACACCCAGGCACAGTGCAAACATTTGAATTCATCACACAAATATTTGCGCTGGGTGGGAATCAAAGCCACGACCCTCGGCTTCGCAGGCAGAGTTACTATCCACTAAGCCACGAGGGCAGTCAAGTGAGTGGGTTTGTACCAATGTGGATATAATCTAGGTGTTTTAAGTTTTAAGTCTAGAGTGAATCAGTTTCTTTTAGATATACACTCTCCATCATAGACATAAGACATGGTCTCTTAGCATCAGGCTCTTTACAAAAACAGAAAAAGCTATTTTCATCCCACCAGCTCGGAAAGAGTACTTTTGCTCCTCGATATCAGGGCGCAAAAGTCGTTTTTACCCTCTAGACTCTAGAGTCTAGAGGTTAAAGTAAATTTGAATTTAGAACATCGTGTGTACTGAGGTTTTCAATTCAAAACATAATTCAACCTATTTATTTCCTCCTCCTTGGTGCCGAATGCATCATTTTTTTTTTTTTTAATATGTTAAAAACTCAGACTCGGAACCTCCTTGGTGCACTTACTTTTTTTTAATTTGTGTTGCACTCAAGTGCAAAGATTTTTCACCTTGTGCTCTTTTGATTCCCTTGCTACGCTCAGGATTTTAATTTTGAATCACTCGCTGCGCTCGTGATTCAATTTTAGAATCCTTCGCTTGCTCGGTCATCGAAATTGAGCATGCGGTCAAAAATCAACTTTGCACTCTTGTATAACAAATAACTATTACAGGACTGGTCAAGCAAGTCAATCAACAATTTAAAAAATCATATTTATATGTATATGAGACCATTAGACCTACAATTCCACAACTACATCCCATTTTATGCCGAATGGGAAATTAATCCTAAGGGCAATATTGAAATTTTTTATTAAACTTTGACTGGTGACATGATTTTTGTGTAACGTAACTGGTGACGCGGGGTCTGAGAAGCCGCTGCTGTTAAATTGTCTATAGCATCAAAAGTATTTATGCTAGATTACCTCAGTTTTTAAAAACAGTTGATTAATGTATAAAAGGATAAAATAAAACCACCCAATACACTCTTGAGTGTAATTTTTAATTATTAACATGCTATTAAAATGTAAGTAGGAACAAAAATCAAAAATCTAAAGATGAGATCAATAATCACACAAAAAAATTACCATAATTACTTATAACTAAAATACTTTTTTCCTTATAGTTACGATACTCTAATCAACAAAAAAAAATTCTTTTAATCACAGGTATCATTTAAAAAAACTATTTAGCATTGGTCAAACTTTGGGCTTTGACTTTATTGACAGTCGGGGCATAATTGTTAGGCACATTGCAAGCACACATGGTTTTTACATGTATTACATTGGTAATTTGATTTGCGATTTAATTTAGGAGGACAACTGGCACAGGTTTTCCGTGTTTTCGGCCTATCCTCTAAGTTTTGTGGTTCAGGTGGCAAATCAGAACACAAAATCGTGCTAAGTTGACGCGTATATCGCGTGGAATATGAGTATTATAAACTCTGCGCTGCATGTGTGATAATACCGCAGTTCTTGCCAAAACTCCCTACGTCACCGCTTGGCCTGCGAGAGCGCTTGTCACCAGTTAAAGGTTAATCCAGTCCTTACCAAAACCTCTTACAATGTAAGCAGTGGAAACTGAACTACAACAAAACTGTTAAAACAAAAAAGAATAATAAAGTACATACGTGATTTGTCTATCATGCAACGTCTCCGAGTATTTGACAGTCAATTGGACTTTATATTTGCAGAGATCCCCGGCCAAATTACTGAACCATTCCCTCTGATCACCTTCTGACTTAGCATCTTTTGATGTTATCAGATCTATGTGCCTTAGGTTGGAGCATGATCTCGTCAGCAGTTCACAAAGTTTCAGGAAATTTTGACACTGGAAAAATCAACACATGCATGTCAAATGATTATTGAATATTAGGGAGTGTGTGAGTTACTGAATACCTATTTACACATACTTTCGTGTATCTAAGCCATCGAGCAACTCGATCTTCCGCGCAAGCACGGAAGGCCTTAGCTAAAAAATATGATTCAAATCTTTCTGTCATTTCTTGTGGGAGGGGAAAGCACACTAGCGCAAAGCCGCACTATTACATACAAAACATAGCTGTACCGATCTATTGCCGATCATACCTACTCACACAGCCAAATCACTAACACATAAAAATCTAGCCCCGCCCTCACGCCACAGTATATTATCAAACACCATGGTCCAAGCGGACTTGTACTTTGACAGAGGGGAAATGCTGTGTATGCCTACTCCCTTCCGTGTTGCTCGGTGATCTAAGCATGTTTGAACAGGGGTGTGATGGAGGAAGAGTGAATGTATTTTTCTGTCCACATTGATATGTATGCCTGTGTGTGTTAGTAAAAGTCTGTGTGTTAAACTGTGGAGTAATTCTTCATATTAAATCCATAAATGTAATCTGTTTTTATGTACAAATAAAGTGTTAAAATTCTAACAGGATATAGTAGAACTTCATTACAACTTTCATATACATACAAATACTGCTACATACTCATGTATGAGTAACAGATATTGTCAAATGCAACAAAGACTAATTACAAAATGGCCTGATAAATTTTATATTTCAATTTTAACGTAAGCGTGTTGAACTTGACAATACAAATAAAAAAGTGTAAACATAGATAAGATAAGATATAACATATACCTAATGAAGTGAACAGTCTTAAATATAAGTAGTTAAAATGTACATTTCTTTTGTAGGAATTAAATTCTGATCTGATTACTCCCAGATTCTTTCACATACCTGATGGAAATTTCTGATATAAGGATCCTCAACCACAACAAACACTATATCCTCATCAAGAAACCTTCCAAAAAGGGTCTTGTAACTATGTCCGGTGGAGTTGTTCTCTATGTGAACTTGCTCATGGAACTGACCAGCCTCTTTCTGCTGCAAAACCAGTTTTTTTATGGTTTCCGCTCGGTTCATATACTCTGATGCTTTCTTTCTTAGATACAGCCTAGTTGCTTCATCCGGTTCAGCTGGAATTAATGGAAAATAAATAAATTCATCTAGCCAGGAAGGAGTTAACTAGCTTGCACAAAAATTTTAAACTTATTTAGTGTAACTTCATTTTATTTAGTAGAAGTATACTGGTTGTTTTTTTAATCAGCTGGCTAACTTAGTGTAGTGTAGTACTTCGTGTAAAAATGTATTTAGTTACCTATTCTTATAGAGAACAACTTATACTGTGCTTACATTTCATTTTATCCACCAATATTTGGAGACCTTCTTGATAGCATACTAGAGCTTCTGTGTAACGTTTTTTTGTATCCAGTTCTACGCCTCGCTTCAGTATATTTATTGCAGCGTTTTCTATATTCATTTTGTTCCTGGATTTAGTAATACTGTGCAAATAAGTTATTGAGAGATGATAAATATATAAGTTCCGCACAAAGTGTTTGGTTTTACAACAACATCAACAAACAATTTATATAGGTAGCGGTGGGCGTCGTAGGCGATTATGAGAAATACAGATATCCTAATGAAATAATTCGATTTTTCGATTATGAGAATGTCTCGAGATATCTCGATAATAGCAGTTACTAATGAGCCGTTTTCCGACGAGACAAAAATAGTTCCAAAGTACGTACTAGATGGCGGTAGTGGAATTTCAAAAAGATTTGTTTATTCTATTCTATGCCTTAGACTCTCAAAAGTGTAAATACTCTGAAGTCCCTCCCAATGTTCGGGGAAAAAGTGTAAATCTAAATTATTTACGATAACTAAAAATGTTGGAGGTTATTCACACACATCATGTTATATAAAAACACATCACTTATTTTAGATAAATTATAATTTTCTTCTCAGCTCAGCTGATGTGTTTGATTTGTTTACCTTTAATAAACCCTAAATACTCGAAGAAAAAATTTCATTCTAAAACAATTTTCTTCTTTTTTAGTGTTAAAATATTGGGAACACAAATAGCCAATTTGATATCGGAATAAAAAATCGTTACTGATCACATTTGATTTTCAATACAAATCTTTAAAACACTCGATGCAGAAACACAAACTAAGCACAATTAAAAGGAAGATAAAAACATATAAATGGCAACACTGATACGAAAATATTTATCTACGGCTGAAAGAAGAATAGTATCTATTCTCTCTACTTAGTCTGTGGTATCTATCTAGTGATTTGTGCGTTTATTACCCGTGTTACTACTCGTCTTACTACCAGTAGCAACATGGGCAATTATTTTTGCCCGTGTTACTACCAACAGGTTCAGTAGTACTACAGGTAATTTATTTTTGCCCGTCGTACTACTACAAAAATTTCAGATAGGTACCTCTTTTACTTAAACAATAAGACGATATCATTACTCGTACCTCGTTAGATTTAACACTGATCTTGTCACTCCAGACAAAGCAATATTATGACGAATGGTGCTGATTTGATGATGGAACTAAAAGATCGCCAAATTAACTTAGCAATGAAACGACAACCTCTTCGAGTTTGGGCTAGTTTTATTCGTTTTGATGAGAAGGCACTTTGGAGCTAGATGATAACCAGGGTCGGATGATGCCGCTGGAAGATGGCCATTAACTTTTTAGTTTGTTGAAGTGAAAACCTAATGAAGCGCACCGTCCACAGATTTTTCTGTACTTGGACTGCTCTGCTCGTTTGCTCTTTTGACTTGTGTAGAATTAAATATAACTTTAATTTCTGACTGGTTTCTCATTCCCATGCGTCACGCGAATCCCATGAACTACAGGATCGATTTCAAAAATTCTTTCACCGTTGGATATGTACGTGATCCCTGAGTGCTATAGGCTATTTTATTGTGAACCACGGGCCAACGCCGGGGTGGCGTGACGTACTGCTAGTAAAAGCGCGGGCCCACCACGGTGCACGGAGAGACTATACACGTGTATTAAGCTTCGCTTTGTAAGAAAATATATGTTGTATTCACTGCAACCCACGGAGAGGCTACGCGTGAATTGACGTCATTGATACAGGAGTGGCTTGCTCGAATAGGGGGTTACATATCTCAACGCTGTCGACGTGGGTCTACGTTTGTGGGTCTGGGTCCACTGGAGTACACGAATATGACCCACGACTATGTACAGCTCGCTTATCGCAGCGCAGTTTTCAATCACACGCCTCGTGGCCTGGCCCGCAGTGAAGCCCGTGTCTGTGGATTGCAGTGTTAGATACGTAGCCTCTCCGTGCGCCGTGCCACGCTATACATAGTCTTCGTGTACTCCAGTGGAAACGTGGACCCAACGCGGGTCAACGTCAAACAAATTAATACACTCAGCTAAAATGCACTGCGTGCCCGTGCACGCAGCACGCGTTTTACACGTTTATTGCCAACCTGGAAAAGCTGGATTTCATGAAATGGCCAAACTGTTATTTTTCTTCATAATTTGATTAAGAGTGGTAAAATAAAATTACTTTGTATAGACTGTCTTCAGACGTATGAGTTACAAGTGTAACTACATAGTTTTATATGTATAATGTGAATTATATTAATTTATCATTATTTAGGAAGTTCATAAGCTTTATTAATGTAGTAATGTTGTTAATCTAATAATTAACAATCTACTTGACGTGTAAATCGGTTTTACAAATAAATATGAATATGAATACATCCATCCATCCATACTTGCAAACTTTTTATTTAATTAATAGGAAAAATTAAAGGGTAACTCTTGCGTGCTACAGTCCGTCCAATCTGAGTTAAGTTTCAGCAGCATCGGCCTTTTCTACCTGCCTAACTAAATCGGATTTCAATTTGCTACTGCTGTCTCTATCATTTCAAGCGGAAAGAAAAGAGAGAACAATATCAAAGCTTAGTTAGGCTTTAGTTAGGCGGTAGACCCTCCGGCGACATTTTTCAAGGAGAGCTGCAAGTGCCCTTGAGCTTGCGCGCTCGCCGCACCGCCCGTCGTGCCAAACGAGCAATGGTCACGTGCGTGCACTCTCCTTAAAAAAATACAGCCAGGTGCGAGTCAGACTCGCCCATAAACGATTCCGTAGCAGCAGATTTCCGTAGAACAGATTAAATAGCCTATTGATCGGCAATGAAACGAATCTTGCTTAAGTTCACAAGTCACCAGCGGGGGGCGCAGGACGAGGTAAAAAAGCCGCGCTGTGATAAGCCGAATATCCATGTGACGTGGCACTACTTTCCACCAATAATCGAATAAAACGAGATAGAGTTATGCAAACTTCTAAGGATAGACCTGGATGCAAAGAAACGCATCAACGAGTTCTCTTTTCTTAAATTTTCGTTTTCTTTTGTAGATTGATGATGTTATATTTTTCTAATTATTGCATTAAATTACTTACTTGTGAAATGTTATACCGTACTTTGTAAAGAGCTGGATGTCTTGCTATTCTGTCAGAACCATTTCACTGACCAGAACCCTACATTTTATATTTTTTTACGTTTTTTCTTTGCTGGGACTCTTTCGGTCGAAATCAAAAATTCAAAAGCCTGACTGACTGAACTCGCAATAGGTATATCGCAATTATGCTTATAAAAAGCTAAGGAGAGGCAGTCGGACGATCAGTCAATTGGGTATATTGTCTTTGGTAGCAGCAAATAAGTTTTTGACGTGACAACGTCTTAAATTAGGTTGCGGCTGGGAGTCACTTATGAAAAAGTGTAACGCTCGGTAACGTTACGATGAGTCACCGAACGAGAGAGAGGCCCGCCGAATGCCTTGCGTCTCTCTCCCACTCAACTATGATCGGTCTGCCGCGCGCGCAGCACTAGAGAATTAGGCGCATTGAATCGGCGCATGCTTGTGTCTCTGTCTTTGTCTTTCTCGAACGTTCTTGGCGTTGGAAAAACAAGAAAGCGTCATAATACAAGTTCACACGTGTGGTTAAAGTATCGTCAGCTGTGTCTGTAGTGAAAATGTGGAGTGCTTAGATTCGTCATTTACAACAACTACAACAATAAAGGTAAATAATTGTACACTGATATTTCATTATCGTAAACTATGATTGATTGATTAATTTCTTAATTTCATGAAAAATACGTATAATCTTGATTGCGTATCAAACGTTTCTAAGTCAACTACGTTAAAAGGAACAACTATCGACTTGACTTTCGCAAGACACATTACAGCAGAAACACTTCCTTTCATTTCATATTTCTCCTATCATCGTCCTATCCTCAACAAAATCACTCAAATAGGAATTAGTTAAGTTTAAGTTTACATGTACAATGTTTTAGTAAACAAAATATATTTCTATAGTTAAAATTTGTGCAATTCTTATTTTCATTCAATTCCTTGTTCCTATTGTGCAATTTAATTATATTCATATCGATAAATATTCTACCGAGAAAAAGACGTTGTCACGTAAAATCTTCGCCCGTAAAACCGACTTTACAGGCAACCAGTTTTTTTTTTAATGTTTATATCTGAGTTTGTTGAATGAAAGGTAAATTGCGGTTTACGATTTGTGACGTATTAAAAAAACTATTTACCAACTTGATCTCGTTCCTAACTTTCGGGTGAAGTTTGCGTGGTAATGTTGTTAAAGTTGTTAGAAGTTAGCGCTTTCTTACACCACTCGTTATTTAGACAGTCTTAGTCTAAGTAGCGTGGTGTAATAAGCGTCAGACTGGTTAGATTCTGTATTCAGACAGCAAGATCGGGTTCGGCGAGTCTTACTGGCTTATAGTCTGAATAACGAGTAATATAATAAGACAAATATAGATAGACCGACAAATATATAACAGTGACATTGACATGTAGTCTTAAAATTTAAAATATCATTTCATTGGTTCGTGATTGGTTCATTGATATTCGCGATAATTTATGTTTTTGTGATTTGGGTATTCGGCGTTCGGCATAATTTTATTTTTTGATCTCGCTGTTATTATACTTATCTTAAATAATTAAAATTATTTTCATTGATTTAAATGAATAAATACCATAATAGGGTGCAGTAAAGAAAAATAAGTACTTTTAAAAGTTCTAGAGTTGTATCGCGTAAGCGCAAGAGCACGCGTTTTTCAGACTGGTGTAATAGCGAGCTGAGAAGTCAGACTCTAAGACAGTCTGAATAACGAGTGCTGAATAACGCGTAGTCTAATAAAGGCGCTATACAGGGGACACACATTTTGCCACACTGGAAGTGTCACTCGCGCAAACTAAAAAAAACCTATTAGAAGTTGTGAAAAAATAAATGTATTTCGCCATTTTGTGGAGGCGGTCTTCTTGAATCGATATTAACCAAACATAGCTAAGGTAAGAACATTCGCACTAATATTAACCTTCAAATAAAAAACTGCATTGAAATCGGCCCATCCGTTTGAGCTCTACGGTGCCACAGACAGACACATAGACAGACAGACAGACAGACATCGACGCCAAACTTATAACACCCCTTTTTTTGGTCGGGGGTTAAAAACCCACGCTTTGGGTTTGATGGAATGAAATATTTTGAGTTTCTCTCCTTTTTCTTATTTAACCTCAATTGTCCAACTGCTGGGCAAAGGTCTTCCCCAAGTGAGTTTCTGTCATTCTCACAAAAATAATTAGTTTTGTTTTCTCAAACAAATCACATGTCCCTTTGGACTAAACACAATCTAAAGTAAGATATCGTTTATTGTTCTAAAGTAAACACAGATAAAATAGACATTATATAATCATTGATACCACACACAAACTGAATATTAAACTATAGTAGATAAATAAAATGCCCTATAACACCTCTACCTACTTGGCGTACGTCCAAAATAGCTTTGTATACGAACCAAGAGATTTGACTGAATCATCTAAAAAAGAACATGTAAAGTTTGGAATGTGTATTCTCTGGGTCAGCGCGATCGCTTTTAGCGATAAGGTCGCCGATTGTAACACAAATTTTTATTGTTTTTGTTATCCTGTATACGTGTTTTTTCTTTGTTTTTGGTGTGTAGAATAAAGAGTATCTATCTATCTACCTATAGGCTTAATATTAAGTCAGATATGGCGGTCACGTGCAAACCTAATATCGACATAAAAATATACATTATGTTGTTCCTTTAAATCACCAGTAAGACTAATTGAACTGAGAGGTATTTTTGTTGACATAATCCGACCCTTGCTTAACGGATAGTAACAAACGCACATAGATATCATTTTCTAGGTGTGATACTTTGACTTTGCTTAAAATGTTTAGGGGAGAGCAGGTAGGATTCGTACACTTTTTACACTAGGCCATTTAAAAACAAAACTAGTACCTATTCCACGATAAATGTTATGCGATTTAATTATCTGCTTATCTAGCTTTAATAATAATGCAACTCATGTTTGATACAATGTAACATAACAACACTATGATCCATTTTCCTAAAAATGGAAATCGTGCGAAAGCACCCCACACGCAGGGTAGCTTCGTACAGGGGGCAGGGTACATTCGTACATAGTGGGGTTCCTCCGTACGCAAAAATTAAAATCTCATTTCATATGAAATTCAACATTTGTTGAGATCCAAGTCACTACAGAATACATCTGAACTTGTATTCTGTAGTAACTAGTGTAGTAACAGTCATGATAATTCACAATATAGGTATTGTGTGACAAAATCGTTTATAAATCTAAATTATATAGACGTTTAATAAGATGGAAATATTTACCACGCGATAACGCGTGATTGGCCATACTTAAGCACACGGATTTTTTATTAACAAGTAGCCAATAGTTTTCAAAAATATCAGTGTTAAACCTAACGAGGTACAAATGTTATTTTGTGATGTAAGCAAATGCGGTACCTATCTGAAAACGGCTGTGGTAGTACGACGGGCAAAAATAAATTACCCGTTGTACTGCTGGACCTGTTGGTGGTAACACGGGCAACAATAATTGCCCGTGTTACTACTGATAGTAAGACGGGTAGTAACACGGGCAATAAACCGATTTGTGGTATATATTCCCGTATCTCTCTACTTAGTCTGTAATATTCCCTTCCGTGCTTGCGCGGAAGATCGAGTTGGTCGATGTGGCGCAAACACTTTCGAAACGAGTGGAGAGTTGCAAGGGTAGGTACTGGCAATTTTGTTTGTTTTAACTTGTTGGTTGTCAGGTTTTTATTGTCATTGTCACTTGTCACTGTCTTCTCATCTTCTGGCTTCTGGCTGATGTCAGCCAGTGGAATTTGTAAATAAACAGAATGTGTGATTTTTCGAAATGTGGAAAAAATATTTATCGTATAATTAACTAAAAATAACTCAAAAACCGAACAATAAGTGCACGTACAGGAAGATAAAAACACATGCCTTTTTGTAGTGTTTTTTGTTACAAAACTATACATACTTCAAGTCAGAATGTCGCGGCAATTGGGCCGTGTAGTTTCCGTAATTCTCGAAAGATATTTCGGTGAAATTGTTCAAAAGGTTGGCGACGATTTGTTCTGCTATGGACCTAAACCTATTGTACATATCGCTAAATCCACTGGATTGCTGCGATCGCAGGTATTTATATTAATTAAAGGTTATGTTTCAGCGTGAAAAAGTCAGCTGATAAAGTCCAAAAGTATTCAAGTAAAAGTTATTGTTGTCGGAACTGAATAGTAACAGTTCTATTATCAAATGGGGCTACTGAATTATTCCACTTCTTGGTGTATAAATATATCTTCCATTGTTTTATTTTTCTCAACCTACTGGTGGACTGGATCTAGGAACAACATCAAAAACTACATTCGTTACTATTATAAGTAGACTTACTGACATTCACGAATTTCTCAATTTCAGGTGATAGAGAGTCTTCGAACACTTCTCAAGTTTGATCTGGTCACATTTGAACCGTCTGTGAATGAAGTTATAGCAGATTACAAGCTTGTCCCTGAAAATGTTTTGCTACTCATCAGATACCCAAGGTACAACTTCAAAACTTGTTTTTCTTAGGACTTCTCATGTTCCTAAACTGAAGCTATTTTATTCTACTGCTTGAGTTTGTGTATAGGTTTCATTTAAATCATATTAAAAAACAGTTATTTTTCCTAATGCCAGTGTTTTTTTTTAATTGTGGTGAACACCTGTTGAAACACCTGATGGAATAAAATGGATTACTGCCATATTATAATAAAGTATATTAACTCTAACTATACAACTATATCAACTATCTGGCTTCCATAGTGCAAGCTTTGCTTACATTGGTGTCAGATCGATCAGGATCATTCACATTTTTCATAGTTATTATTACATACAAGTTGTAAGCAGTCCAGCTTCCGTAATCAACAGTCTTTCGCGAGTATAATGCAAATCCCAGCCATCAGTCCCTAACCATGGACCATTGCTTAAGGAACCATGGACTGTGATTTAGGGAAGAGAGTGTCCCAAGCTCAAGTGTTCCTGGCATAAAATAAACTCCAAAATATTTTTTTCAGATACCTATTGCAAATAAAGACTAAATACGGAACAGAGGCCGAGCTCCTAATTGAAGAACTGCTTCAGCAGGCCACCAGCACAGCCACCGTGCTACTTGTCTCTATCAATAATAAATATAAAGATGATAAAGTGAGTATATATTAAAGCAGTTAAGTCTTAACATATTGTTATTGTAATATGCTAGCTCATCCATAGTAAGGCAGTATCTATGTCTACTTGCTGAAGACTCGTTATTTACAATTAACTTGGAATGTTACAGTCCAGCATGACATGTTCTTCTGTTCCAATGCTTTTCATTTCAAATATTTGTGCTGTTGGGTGTTTCTATAAAGATAATTTATTGAACAGAAATACAAATACAATGAATTATGTGGCTCTGCCTTTTGCTTTAGTATAAATACTGTGGTGCAAAAGGCAGCGTCTTCCATTTGATCACTTAATTATAATGTTCAACAACATAAAATTCTATCTATACTAATATTATAAAGCTGAAGAGTTTGTTTGTTTGTTTGTTTGTTTGTTTGCTTGAACGCTAGGATCTCGGGAAGTACTGGTCAGAATTGAAAGATTATTTTTCTATTGGATAGTCCATTTATCGAGGAAGGCTTTAGGCTATAGAAAATAACTCTACTATTAATTGAAGCGGAGCATGAAACAAGAATGTAACAAAATCGGGAAAAAATATTCCCCTTTTGAGAGTTTTCGTACGTTTCGTGCTTTGACATGACACATGACAGCATGTGTCTAAGATTGCGGCATTGAATTTCAGTAATCTGTGCCTCGAATAGGTATAAACCTTTGCTAATTTTTTTTTCTAAATCTGAGTTGGTACGACCAATTTCCGACAGGTGGCGTAGCAGGTTGCTGAAGAGGTTTTTTGTTTGAAATTGATATTCTCAGGAATGAGTGAACCGATTTCAGTCATTCTTTCACCGTTGGATATGTACGGGATCCCGATGAGTGCTATATAATATACCACGGGCGAAGCCGGGGCGGGCATCTAGTATATTATAAAATCTATGTATAATAAGTATGTATTTATAACTATACAAGTAGTGTATCAGCTGTCTGGCCACCATAGTACAAACTTTGCTTAATTTGGGGTCAGATGGTGTTGTGTCTGAATTGTCCACAAATTTTTATTCTTTGATTTATTTAATGTAGCTACTCCACAGACTCCGGGATCCGACCTTTGTTATTTGGGTCTCTCTTTTTTTACATATTTTACATATTTCTCGGATTAAGAGAAGAAAGAAGGGGGGAGTTAAAGAACATTTTAAACCTAATTCTAGTGCTAGTCTGATTTCGTCTCTTGATCTGATCACTACCGGTTGGGGTTCCGCTAGTTAGTTAGTTTGGAGGAGCCTTTTCCGCACCTAGCCTCTTTATTGGGGTTCCTCTAGTAATGGACTCGACATCTTCATTTGATATTTATTACGCCGCCTCCCTGCGGCTCAGAGTCTCCATTACGACCGCATTTCTGGGCCTGATATATATTTATTTATTTATTCTTAATGAGACTATCCTTGCTCAGATTCGTTATTAACAGTTAACTTGGACTATCAGTATCACAGTTCAGCATTAGATGTTCTTCTTTACAATGCTTAACATTCTTAAATTTAAAAAAAATCAAACATATGTAGCTTCCGTTCTCATTGTTTTTCCTGGATAAAAGTCTATGTGTTCTTTCAGACTATAATACAACTGACTATAATACAATCTAAATATCAGCGTGATCCGTTCAAGGGCGGGTCGAGCTTTGGATTTGGCTTTAGGGGGTCACATGGCCCCAAGGGGGGGTGGGTCACGGGGGTCACATAGTCATGTCCATGAGGTCAAGTCACAAAACTGTGCGATATGTACATGCATGCTTTTTAATCAGTGGTCCACCTAGGTAGTGGACCCAGCTTAGGGAAGGTCATGACCCCATAACCCCCGCGCCTGGATCCGTTCGTACGTCACATAGTGATTGAGCAACAAACATCCATACATTGACATTTATAATTACAATATTAGTAGGATAATAGGAATTCCTCACACAAAGTTTCACATCTCACACAAACACATGAGTATTTGCAGCTCTTAAGACAATTTTCTACACTGTTACAGGAAAAAAACATCAATATAATAAGCTTGAAAGACACATTCATCAGCTTAGTAACCGCAGCGTACATCCAACAAGCCCCGGTGGCGGAACTGAAGGAAGGCAGTGAGATACCGACCCTGGTGCCTGTTGCCACCATAGTGCCAGAGTTAGACATCCGGGAGATCATGCAGGCTGCTTCCACAGGGGTTATCGGAGACACTGACAGTAAGTACCTATACATTTTGTAGGACTCTTTGCAGAGTTTGTCTGGGGAAGTACCACACCTTTGCCAGTTATTCTACCACCAAGTAGCAATGTAAAAACATTATTGTGTTCCGTTTCGAAGGGCACTATTCCCAGTGAAATTACAGGGTATCGAGATAAAACATTGTATATCATCTTTGCAGTGCAGTGATAGGTAATGACTTGGACTCTTCATGTTCCAATAGCTGCGTGTCACTGCTGTTATATGGCAGGCAAGTTACCTAACATCAGGTACATGTCCTGCTCATCTCGTCACTCTATACTATAAAAAAAAATCTAGTGGCTAAGTTGGTAGTAAGTCTGCCTGCGAAGCAGTAGGTTGTGGGTTTGACTCCCACTAAGTGCAAATATTCATGTGATGTAGACAAACATTTGTTCTGTGTCTCGATGTTTCTATGTATAATAAGTGTGTATTTACAATAGGCTACAATCAAAGAGTTTACATGTATACCTACTACGTATAGAGCCAACTCTATAAACGCTTTACACCGAAAGCACTGATAGCATCTTTCACGCCTTGTCGCTCTTATGGAAGTGTCATACTTTTGTCGCGGTCTGTTGCCATAGAAAGTATGCACGTCGTCTGCTTACGATTGGCACGAAGGAACCGTGCGGAAAATCTAACTCTATACTTAGTAAATGTAAACTCGTTGGCTACAATCCTTAAAAAAACGAATTAGTCCGTCAGTAAGATTGCAAACAAATATTGTACACTTATTTTTTCTTTTGCTTCGGGAACAAAAAATGACGAAGATACAGTGTTTATAAGATTCGCGTTACGTCACTTGTGGGTACGATTTTCACCCACTAGTGACGTCACAACCGTCTCCTCACTCCGTCGCGACTCTGGGAGTTTGATGATCTATATCTTCGTCGATTTTTAATAATTTGACAAAACCAAATATACATGTCTCATATTTGTCCATGACCTAGCTGACGCATTTTATTTATTTATTTATTAATTCAATGAGCACACAAAACAGAATGTAATAAATATAAACTATAACATAAGAGTATACTGTACAGAACTGTATTACATTCCAAACTATGTGGGCCTAGAAACAACAATTATTTAAATTCAGTGGTTTGATCATAATAACATTACATTAGTGATAATACATAAAGAAACTTAGGCCAACATACCTGAACTTAAAACTAAAAAACTAACATGCGTTAAAACAGTAGATAAATAAGATATAAACATAGAATATTATAACACAACAGATAAGTATATTAACAGTGTGAAACAATTAATGTATAAACAAATAATATAAAAAAAAAAAAACTCATAATAGTATTTACAGTAAGCACAACAGGGTTATTCTTTTAGATTAAAGTGTAAAATTTCTTTGATTTTCCTCTGAAATTGGAATAACTTTAAGTGGAAAATATCAATGTCCCTATCGGAGACAAGGACTTCGTTGTATTGGCGACTCATTCTGACTATGGGATTATAATAAGATGTATTATTGGTAAAAACTTGCAAACTGAAGGTATTATAATTACGATTACTTAGAAATACCCTACTGTGTCATCAATAGCCCACTAAATGTTCCCACTGCTGGGACTCGGGCCTTCTCTCGCAAGGAGAGAGTAAGGCCAAAATCCACTACCCTGACATATGGACAGTGCTGCACCATCTACGTCTTTTTTTCAGCTACAGGAAAGATTTGGGAATATTACTTGGAAGATATTTCAAATGGACACACAAGGGTGTTCTTGTTTTGTGTTCTCTGCATCAGCAACAAAGGTGGAATATCAATGTTGTTTCATATCATCTTTGGGAGAGAAGACCCAGCAGTGGAACCATAATGTGGGCTGTTTGTTATGCAATACAATGAATTTATTATTTTCCAGAGATATACTGGAAGGTGAACTATGACAGATTTCACCAGGACTTCAGAGATGAGGTCATGATCACCGCTATCACCAGAAAGATAGATGAAAATGGTAAGAGTTCCTCTCTAATTTAAAAAATATTTCATACGTATTGCCAGACCGATAACCACTAATAACGACTACCTACCCCAAGGAAGAAATTGAGGACTTTCTGACTCTTTTATTTTTAAATTACGTCAGGACTGTCCAAACTGCACACTTTCGCGGGTTAATTAAATATAGTACAACAGCTGGAGGGTCGAAGAAAAAAAATTGTTCAGTTTTCAAGTAAGTATATTGAATTTTAATCATTTATTTTCAGGTGTATTGGTTTTTCGTTAATATCTCGTAACAATCATATCAATATCAACTTTTACATTCGTTGTTGCCAGATGTCCCTTTACAGCTGCATTGTTCATATTTGACATTGTTTGTTATTTTATCTTATTATGCCTTTTTGTAACTTATGTTATACTAAGTTGATACCTTAATTCGCAAAACGAATATTTCCGTAGTAGCATATTTCCACATAAGGGGCCACACAAAATCACCACTAAAATCTATTGCGTAACTGTTTTTTTTAAGTGTCTACTAGTTAATAAGAAACACAATTTCCAAAGGGATTTTGGTTTTTTATTTTTTAATTTTTGAAGTGAAAACTTCTTTGGGCGCGCCCTGGACTGAATTTTCGTGGGCTATGAATTGAAATGAACCGCCACGCTCGGGTATGATAATAACTTTTCGGGTAAACTCGGGATGCTAGAGCGAGAAGTCCCTGTGTACCTGTGTTTGTTGTATTTTTATCTTTTTATACCGACATTAACTTCTAGGTAATTACCACATTAATGTCACTAATTGAACTTGTCAAGAAATATTAAATTTGCATTTCACATCCATTGCAAAAAAGTTGTTGTTGTAATATACTCGTATTACTGTTTTATCACAGCACTTACACAAAGTAAACACACAAAATGATACCTATTTTCATCACAGCACTTATACATACACTTTAAACACAACATATATTCATTTTAGCGAAATATACCTATAAAATAAATAAATAGCAAATACTGAAAAATTTGCTAGTCAAATCCTATTTCCGAACCGCGTAATGTTTATTTTATTTATTCTTGGCCATAGATACTAATCATTTCGCCACATGTTATTCTCGTGTTGCTGTGCTTACTAGGTATGTACTAATTTTCAATTTCTAAGTAATTTTCATTTTTAATAATTAAAATATGTAGTGGTCTTTACATATAATAAGTATTTCTTATTTTATTTTTTACTTCTGCCGTGCGGTCTTAAGCGCACACATTTTTTTTTATTAAGTTTTTAGTGCCCGTGTGAAATTTCATAAAAGTGTAGTGGTTCGAATTTCGCCAGATCAGCTAGTTATTATAGTGAAGACGTTGTCCGTTGATTGCAGCGGGCGAGTTGATGCGCCTGCTACTGCAGCAGATGTACGCGACGTCGCCGGCGTGGGCGGCGGTGTCCACGCCGGCGGCGGCCGTCGACCTGCGCACCGCCGAGCCGCGCCGCGCGCCTCAGCATGCGCTGTTGCACCAACACTTCGATCACTACCTGAAGATATTGGGTACGTTACTCTAACAGTACTTGAAAGTACGAACGAAGAGATTTGACTCCACGTTTGTGATAAGAACGTCTAGGTTGTGGAATGCGTTGCCCGAGTGGGTTTTCCCCGATAGTTACAATCTTGGTGTCTTCAAATCGAGAGTGAATCGGTTTCTTCTAGGTAAGCACGCTCCATCGTAGATCGCATCATCGCTTAACATCAGGCGAGATGGCGGTCAAGTGCAAACCTATTACAGTAATAAAAAAGGTATATTACTATGATAGTATTTGATAGTACTAGGTATATTACTCTGGTGGTACTTGAAAGTACTAAGTATGTTACTCTGGCCTATGCCTGGAATGATTAGGTAGTAGGTATTACTCTGTCAGCACTTATTTATTTATCAATAAATACAATTACTTGGAAAATACTAGATACGTTACTCTGATAGTACTTGAAAATAGTAGGTACGATGTTATGATTGTATTTGAAAATACTAGGTGTATTTGAAAATACTACGTACATACTGCATACTCTCATATAATATTTACCTTGAAAGTACTAGGTATGTTACACTGATGGTCCTTGAAAGTCCTAAGAACGTTACTCTGATATCAAACACAGCAGTAAAGAGCAGCAGCTAACTGTTTCTTTCTCGCTCTGGCACACTCGGCGGTCCCGAGTTCACCCGAACATTTCTTTCACTTCCGAGTGTGACGATGTGCTTCATTCACAGCCCACAAAAAGTCTGGGTGTGGTGTGCGCCAAAAGAATCTACGCTTTAAAGAATTTGAACACATTTTCTTTCTTTCAACAAACAAAAAATGAAGAGGAAACGAAGATACAGCGCTTAGAACATACTAGTGACGTCACTTTATGGTACAATTTTCACGATAAAGTGACGTCACAACCCCCAGTTCCTGAAGTTTGTTGATGTATGTGTTTGTCGATTTTTTATCATATGAGAAAACAAAAAAAAATGTAAATAAAATATTGAATATATGTATGTATTTAAAATATCTAGCTGACGAACTAATTATTATTTATTTTATTAGAATGGCATATTTTTGACCCAATCGTCATCCCAATTGAAATGGACAACTATGAAACAAAATCAACCGAAAAATAATTGTCATTTGTTTAAAAAAAGTTATCATGAGATAAAGTAGTAAATTTCAACATTTTTGTACTCTGTAGTGGAAAAAACCTTTGCCAATGAATGTATTGCTACGTGGCACACGTCCAAATGACAGGGTGCACTATTTCGACTGTTCTGTCATCTGGCCCTGTGGCGCAATGGATAACGCGTCTGACTACGGATCAGAAGATTCCAGGTTCGAATCCTGGCAGGGTCGCGGTTTCTTTTTGAACATTTTTTAATTTTTTTAAATAGATTCTAATGATTTGCATCAAAATATTTTGCCATTTTTTTCCACCAATACACGGTTACGCACAATGGAATCGGTCGAAAGAGATGTGCTGTGCTGTTTAGTGCTTGTAGGAGTCTTGGCGGAGGCCATATGTGGAAGTACCACAACTTAGCCCGTTATTCTACCGTGAATCAGTAACGTGTGAACATTACTATCTTCCGGTTTGAAAGAAAATGTTTCCAGAGAAATTACAGGAGTAAGAGATAAATCATTTTATATCGACGGACGAGCGCAGTGCAGTGCTAGGTAGTGATTTGAACTTTTTCAAGTTCAATTAGCTGTGTGAGCCAGTGATATCATGGGCAGGTCTGTGAACTGATCGTCCCATTATTTTGTGTTATAAAAAAAATTGTCAGTCATATCGACTGTCGCCAGAAGTGAAAGCTTATAACTTAGAATTTGATAGGTCGCCAAACGTGGTTCTTCGCTAATATACGTATAATAATCAAAATAATCTTGCTAGAGATTTACTACGATAACATGACCGGCCCCTCCAGAATTCAAAACGTTTGAAAGTATATGTAAAAGTATGTACAACGCACCACCACGCATGTGTGCGTACTGCTACTGCAGACGAATAATTACAACTACATACAAACTCATTCGTAAGGATGTGACTACACACATTAAAACAGTAATTTGGAGGGGCGGGCCATGTTATCGTAGTAAATCTCTACGTAATTCTAAATTTTGACAATGACAATGACAAATTATTTAATGTGACAATAAATACATACCCAACATATTTATGTATAAATACATCGTTAACATCTATTCAATTTACGCATTTTTGCCACAACCCCTTTCGATTTCGACCTTATCCGTTCAGGCGTTACGATGTGATTGAGCAACAAAGATCCAAACTTGCGCATTTATAATGGGATAATAATAGTAAGATGTACGTAGTAAAAAGCGGTTGTTTTAATATTGGGTCCTTACATATAAAATTGGTGTTTGGGAGGAACATAGAGTCGATTAAATTTTTTTAAATATATTTATTTAATCAAAGTATGTATTGTATTGCTATCTATGCACTTTTGATAGTTCAGTGATCCCTTGACCAAAAAAACCATTCGGGCGGGAATCAATAAAATCTTTAAAGGCGCATTGGACTGCCCCGTCGGAGTTCAATTTTCTTCCCTTGCAAGAAGTTATCCATATTTCAAAAAAAAAATTTACAAAATCTGAAATTTTCTGAAATTTCTGAAATTTTTATTTCAGAAAAAAAAGGTAAGTACTTAATCTGTTGGAGCAAGGTCCTGGGAGTATGGTAGTTGTTAAACATTCCAATTAAAGCTCCTCTAATGTGGTAGCCGTCTGTTGTGCAGTGTGTGGTCTAGCGTTGTCCTGAAGCAGCAGTGGCCTAGAGCGATTGACCAGCCTCGGTTGTTTAGCAGCTAGCTTTTTCATCGGTGTTTGCTGTTGCTCACAATAGACATCTGCCGTAATCCGGCCAGATTTAAGAAAACTGTTTTTTTTTTACTTTTATAGGTTTACACTTGACCGCCATCTCACCTGATGTTAAGCGACGATGCGGTCTACGATGGAGCATGTTTACCTAGTAGAAACCGATTCACTCTCGATTTGAAGACACAAAGATTGGGAACCATCGAGGAAAACCCATTCAGGCAACGTATTCCACAGCCTAGACGTTCTTATCACAAAAGTAAAGTCAAATCTCTTCGTTCGTGTTTTGGAACATCAACCATGAAACGATGAACTACACCGATGAGCTGTTGTGAACGACACCGGCACTAGTCCACTAAACGCTTACAAGTAATTTTTTGAGCCTGTTTCGCTTGGGGCAGGATTTGGCTGGTTCGCCAGGGTTCAGCCATTGTGATGAGCGTTTCATCATAAGTGATGATATAAAATCCCTTCATCATTGTGACAGTTGAGTACACGTGTCACGTTAAACTAACTATCGTCACGTTAAACCAACCGACTTTACTGACAACCAATTTTTTTTAACACAAGCACTTGGATAACGATAGTATACCTATGTAAAGTCTTTGCAAAAGCATGAGTAAATAGCTATATAAATTTGAAATTGGAATTTCTTACCAAAGAAGAGACATTTGAGATCTAAGTGGCTAGTACGACAAAATTTTTAAGTAAGGACATACGTAATATTACAAAGAGACACTTCAATTTTATTTATTTGGATGTATGCATATTACAACCTCTATATACCTCGAAAATCTGCCTTTGACCTGACACCTATATTTATCTAGGAAAACAAATTTCATTCAACAAACACAACAACGAACGCGAAGTAGAGAGAAGAGTTAACATCACGTGGAAAAAATTTTGGAGTCTCAAGGAAATTCTAAAAAGCGACATGACCATAAAGTTAAAAGAGCTCTCAGTTATTCACAGAAACTAAAATGGCGATGGGCAGGACATGTAGCTAGACTAAATGACAATCGCTGGACCAGAATGACAATATCATGGTCAGGACCATCGGGCCAAAGCAAAAGAGGCAGACCAAATACACACTGGACAGACAACATCATAACAGCAGGTATTCACTGGATGCAGGCTGCTGAAGACAGAAAACGTTGGCTATCTCTGGAGGAGTCCTTTACCTTTCACTGAGAAGGGTTCTTGCAATTGTAAAATTGAAATACGTACACGAAAAATTGCAATGAATTATCGTATATGGAAAGTTCATTTTCTCTAATTATTATTATTATAAAACAAATTCTTATGTACTTACAATACTATTTGCTAAATATATTATTATAAGGATACTAAATCAAATATTCATTAAATAAAAATATTTACTTTTACAAAAATAATCAAGAATTTCTACAATCAAATTAATTAAGCATGCACATTTTTTTTTTCATTTGTCAATCTCTTTTTATTATTTTAGCAAGAAATTAAAGGCTTTTTTATACATATTATGTCGATTATTAAAATTAGTTCTTCGAAGCCTGTTTGCCGGATAAGACGATGTGAATATGTACGTATCGTGTGCAGAGGAGAGCGGGAGCGGGTTCGTGAGCCGGTCCGGCGACGCGGGCGGCGGCCAGTACGCCGTGCGCGCCGGCCGCGCCGCCGAGCAACTCGCGCACGCCGTGCTCGAGCACGTGGTCACCGAGCGCCTCGGCTCCAAGGCGGCACGCATCTACAGGTACCGAGAGATACAGAGCAGAGCGGGGGCGGGGTCGTGAGCCGCGCATCTACAGGTACCAAGAGATACAGAGCAGAGCGGGGGCGGGGTCGTGAGCCGCGCATCTACAGGTACCAAGAGATTTACCGAGACTTACCCGAAGATTTCTTATCATTCCCGACCGTGATATTAGAATTCAATTTATAGCTCACGAAAACTGACTGTGGCGCGCCAAAATTAGTTTTCACTTCAATTAACATATGAATGTTGTTGATCGTTCCAGATTGATCCGAGACAAGAAATACGTAGAAGAGGACACGATACAGAAGTGCGCCATGCTGCTGAACAAGGAATGTAAAGAACTCACATACAAACTGCTAGAACAAAACTTTATTAGTGTGCAGGTAAGTTTTACACATAATTAATCTATTACTACCTACACTTGTAAATATAGATTTTGTATAACATAGTGTGACGAGATGTGAAGGACATGTGCAACAAGCCTGCCACAAAACAGCACAGTGTTGGCAATTGGAACATGAAGACTCCAAATTTTTAATCAAATCAACAATTTAAATAAGTAATGTTTATTGTTAATCAAATAAATTTATGTAATAATTTCACTATGTACCTAGAGCTGCGGAAGGCTAGAAAGTGTTACTTAACAGAAATCTGGACCAGAGCGCCCAAGATACAGGCTCAGCCTAGTTTGGGGCTCAACGTTAACTGTGTAGTATTTGATAAGGAAGTAATTATAAACTCTCTTTGTAAAATGTAAATGTATGTATGTAAAATGTAAATCACTGCGCTACGCTAGTCACCCAGGGGCATAAGATGATTTATCTCTATGCCTGTAATTTCTCTGGAAATATTGCCATTAAAACCGGAACACAGCGATGTTTGCACATTACTGTTTCGTGGTAGAATAACTGGCAAAGGTGTGGTACTTTCTCAATACGGGCACTCTTTTTTATCGGGCAGAGCGTTTATTAACACAGTATACAAAAACAAAATTAATTTTGTTTAACCCCCGACTACATCGAATTTGTATAACATTCTACTAGTAAAGCCCTTTCATTTGATATCCATATTGAGGTAGGTTGTGAAGAAATATTTTGTCCGCCATTTTGTGGAGGCGGCCATCTTACAACCAAGTATAACTAAGAACATTCCCACGGAAATTAACCTTCAAATAAAAATAAACCCATCGAAATCGGCCCATCCGTTTGAGCTCTACGGTGCCACAGACAGACCGACATCGATGTCAAACTAAAGCATGTTAGTTTTAAGTTCAGATCTGTTGGCCTAATTTTCTTTATGTATTATTATTATCAAACCACTGTATTTAAACAAATGTTGTTGTTTCTAGGCCCACATAGTTTGGAATGTAATTCAGTTCTGTACAGTATACTCTTATGTTATAGTTTGTTTATTACATTCTGTTTTATGTGCTCATTGAATAAATAAATAAACTTATAAAACCCCTTTTTGGTCAGGGGTTAAAAAATAATAAACCATCTTGATCTCTCTCTATCTTTCATCTAATATATCTAGTTAAGAGTACTCTACTAAATAACTTTTCAAAATCGGTGTCGATGCCACACACACACACACATACATATACGTAGACACATGTTATGTCTCAATAATATCAGTCCCAACATTTTTTTATTTTCTTTCAGCCAATGCGAAAAGCGGCTTCGTCGGGTGGAATGGCGAAAGCGATCTACTTATATCATATCAAACTTCATGATGTAAGTATTTATAACTCGTCATTTGTGTAAAAAATATTATATAATAAAATATAATATAATAACTAAAATACTCATTATTACGTAGCTGAACCCTGCGCGCTTTAGTACGCCATCTATCGAAAATCGGTCGTACCAACTCAGATTTAGAACAAATTTGGTTAGCTTAGGTTATGATGACGCAACTTTAACAGATAGACACATGCTGTCACGGACATCGGCGCAAGTCGGCGCGCGCAACTAAAGCTCTCAAAAAGGAATATTTTCCCGTTTTTGTTACATTTTTCATTCATGCTCCGCTCCAATTGATAGTAGCGTAATGTTATATAGCTTTTCTCGCAGATCTTCGGATGGATTCGAATGGACTATCCAACAGAAAAATGATCTTTCAATTCGGACCAGTAGTTGCCGAGATCCTAGCGTTGAAACAAACTCTTCAGCTTTATAATATTAGAATACATTTTGTTAAACATTTTCAATGAACGGTGTAGGCGGCGCACACGGGTCGCGAGATGTGCTACCGCGCGCTTCACAACGTGATCTCCCGCGCGGCGCACGAGCGCGGCGCGCACGCGCGGCTGCTGCACAAGCAGCGCCGCGTGCGCAGCATCGTGCACGGCATGCGCGCGCGCAACGAGCCGCAGCAGAACATCGACGACGTGAGTACACACGCATAACGTTGCCGACGTGAGTACACACGCAGAACCGACGTGAGTACACACGACATGGTTGCCAGCCGTACGAGGTTTCTCGTACATATACGTAATTTGGGGTCTTGCGCATGAATTAACCTCATAGGGATGTCAATGTTTGGAAGCTTGTTGCATCACGCTTTTATACGCATAGCTATTATTTTTTTAATTTATTAAATAAAGTGACGAGACGAGCAGGACATGTGCCTGGTGGCAAGCAACATGCCTGTCACATAACAGCACAGTGACATGCAGCAATTGGAACATGAAGAGTCCAAATCACTGTGCTACGCTCGTCACTCAGGGACAGAAGATGTTTTATCTCTAAGCCCTGTAATTTCCCTGGAAACATTGCCCTTCAAACCGGCACACTGTAATGTTTTCACATTACTGCTTGGCGGTAGAATAACTGGCAAAGGTGTGGTACTTCCCCAGGCGGACTCTGGCAAGAATCCTACCACTAGTTGTATGTTGTGTGTGTTCTAGGTGGAAGAAACCCTGACGCCTCCAGAACTGGCAACCCTGGCGGCCGTGGAACGCCGACTCAAGCAACTCAGCACGGCCGAGCTCGAACTGGACAGGAACCTGTTCATACTCAACTGGTACTTCATCTACTCGTAGCGACACCCGACTTTACCCGGCAAGTGCGACACTTGCTATGTCCTACTGTTTATGGTCGCTTGAAAGCAAGCGGTAAGACCGCCATTTATGACACTAGATGTATATAAGTCACTAGCAACGGCCCGCGATTTCACCTGCGCAGTTCCCGTTCCCGTGATAATAAGTGTTATTCCAAACTATAATTAAACTGTATTCCAAATTTCAACCCGATCCGTTCGAACATTCCGACGTGATTGAACAACAAACATACAACCGTATATTAATAGGATGAGGCGGTTCGGATGTTTAGATGTTTCGTGCTCAACTTTGAAATTAGATACTTCAATTATAGTATGGAATGGAATAGATTTTTTAAATTTTATAGGTTTACACTTGACCGACATCTCGCCTGATGGTGAGCGACAATGCGGTCTACGGCGGAGCGTGTTTACCTATTCACTCTCTATTCGAAAAACACCAAGATTAAAACTATCGGGGAAAACCCCACTCAGGCAACTCATATAGCCTCTACTTGTTAAGAGAAAAATGTACTGTACATACATATGTGTCATTTGTCTAAATGCTACGCAAGAAAAGTCGCGGGTAAACGCTAGTTGTATGTAAATAAAAGCCACGAAAATATTCTTAAAGTTTTATTTGACCCCATCGAAACTCAAGTCGTCCAAACATTTTACAACCTATAGTGTCGAATAATTTATTATAATTAAAAACTTTATCGCTATCTACACAATACCACAGGATAACTTATTACCACAGTATAATTATAGACTAATTAAAATAAACGCCGCAACTTGCAAGCAATGTTCTGAAAATACATAAATATTTATGTCCATTCAAGTTCAGGATTTCAATATTGTCCAATATTTTTGATCAGGGAAAGAGTTTTGTTTTTAAGAAAGTCATATTAGTTCTTATTAAGCGCGCTTCTTCAGTGAGCTAACCATTTATCATATGATCCTCTCGTGTAAAACGTGTCAAAGGGACTACATATATTGAATAAGTACAGAGTTTCCTCAGAATTCCAAGCGTTTACTCAAAGAATACGCGAGCCGAAAACATTTTTTAGAAAAAACAAATTGGTATTGAAATTGTACGACGTCTTCACTTTTGATTTTTGCGCTAACACTCGGTAGGCTGTTGAGTTCAGTTACTCACTATACGTCCCTTATGAAAAAGAAAACCAGTTGCCTTTGATGGGAACGACAGTATGTACCTACATACTTAAAACTTGATAGGTTTTGGCAAAAACCTTGAATAATTTTTTGGTTTTATAAGTAGGTACTTTGACTCATCGTCCATAGAAGTCGCTTTTAAATTAAATAAGTTATCTCGTAATCTATTTGGCATAAAAATTTAACAACAATGCTAACAATGGCAACCTGTCACAGGTCACAGGTGATGTTTGTGTACGTTAAAATCCCAGATTTTGATATAATTTTTGTATGTTTAATGCCAAGGTAGATAGAGTAAAGAAAATAATTTAACGTTTATCAAACTTATAAAATTATTTGGGCTCTATTTTTGAATCAGATTAAAAAACAATTAGTTACTAGCGGCTTTGTCCGTGTTGGACAATCATCTAAGATATATTAATAGACAAATATTTATAAACATTTCGAGAGGCGCCGACAAATGAACAAATGGCGCCACCACTTTACCTAACTTGAGTTTATTTTCATAATACCATCTCTACCATAATCATAGATCTGCACCTTTCATGAGAAAATGAAATGAAAAATTTTTCCTTCACAAAGCAATATTTACAAATATAAATTTCCACAAATGCTTTCTAAAATGTTTTTTTAGTATCCAAACTAGGAGAAACTAGGAGATGGCGTACCTTCCGACAAAACTGGGTAATTAATTTACAAAAATAATCAAGTACTAATACAATAAAACAAAATGGCAATATAAATACATACATATATAGACTGTTAAACACATTACCACTCCTTTGCGTCGCGCAGTCGGGTAAAAACAGCTTTAGTGATACGTAGAGAAACAAAAATTGTTTGATATTTCACACAAGACCATCTTCTACCCCCAAACTAAGCAAACTTTGTATTATGGGAAGTAGAGATCTGATATAATACTTATATAATTGAAAATACTTATGATACATAAAATCACCCAGACATACATTTATATTATTACAATAACAAATACATACTTATTTATATTATTCAAATAAAATATTTGAGTGGATGGGGATCGAACCCACAGTATCTCCGACGAGGGCAGACTTACCACCAACTAAGCCATTAGGCCAGTATTAATAACTTAAATCATAATTTACTATGTGTATTATTTATGTCAAAAATTAAATGTGTAATTTTTATGACAAAAATAAAAGGTGTAGGCAATATTAATTTATAATGTAGTGAGTGATTCCGAATACAAAACCTAATACGTTTAAAACCAACTGGAAAAATCGGCGTTCTCCCTTTACAATAAATGGACACGTCTCAAGCCAAATGATATCCAACATCATTATAATATTATCAATTAATATTAACAAGTATATAGATTATGTACGTACGTAGTTAAACACCTGTTATACAGTGACACCTAGTATATTATGTAAGTATTTATTACAGAAAAAATCCGTTGTGAATGTTGACATCACTATATTGAAAACATTTAACATAAAAAAATATTTGATATTTTTTTACTAAAAGCAAGTAACCCCAAGATTTGACCCATCAATTTTATAAAAAGCCTTCTTCATGTTAGTTAGTTAGTATCTGCTAGTATGGTAAGTAGTAAGTACATACTTCAACTGGGGTGTTCTTTTATGTATGTTCGTAGTATGATGTTTTCATGTTTCATATAATTAGGTTTTTAGGTATGCGTTGCGTATACGAGAAGCGGATATGCGGAAGTATGGTTAGCAAGTTAGTAACGCCCTGCACCTTGTATCGCCAAAATTTAAACAGTCTAATTAAAGACTTCTAGGTATATATACATATACCGCGGTCGTCTTTACCAGGGCCGGATTTGGAGGTGTGGAGGCCCCGGGGCCGAGGGCTAATAATCTTGTCTTTAACCTCTTGCGTTGAAATACATAACCCCCAGTTTAAGTCTCTATTGTGGAGGCCCCCGTTTGTGGAGGGCCCGGGGCATTTGCCCCGGTTTAAGGAAGTCCCTTAAATCCGATCCTGGTCTTTACGATAACCAATAAGCGACGCATACAGAGACAATAGTACCTACTTATAACTAAAGTTACCTTAAATTGACTTAACTGAGAAGAATCGCAGGGTACTTCGGGGTAGTTAACATAAAAAAAGCAAATACAGTTTTATAGCTTATTAACCGCTGGTATACTTAATGTCAACAAACACAATAGAGTTGAGATATCCACTTCAAGCTAATACATTTTAATACTAATAATCGTCTAAATTAAAGAATCGGAATATTTACACTTTGATTCGACCACAGCTCGATGTCACTTGCTTCATTTCTTGCCCGTAGATTCTATAAAAGTGAAACATTGGACATAACTACGAGATCGTGATTCAGTCCTGTGGAACGTTTTATGTGTTCAAATCGTGAAAGTTTACAAATTATATTTGCTTTGTAGAGCCGCCTGGAGAAGCACCACACCTATTCCAATTATTCACGGTTGAACAGTGCAAACATTATATACTACTAGCTGACCCGGCAAACATTGTTTTGCCATATAAATAATTTCTTAATAAAATAAGGGTTGATCGTAGAAGGGTGAAAATTGAGGATTGTATGTATTTTTGTATGTTGTATCATAAAAAAATAGAAATTAAAAATTTTGTCAAAAAAAATAAAAATAAAATTCAGGGGTGGACTACCCTTAACATTTAGAGGGATGAAAAATAGATGTTAGCCGATTCTCATAGATACCGGATAAACAATTTCATCAAAATCGGTCAAGCCGTTTTGGAGGAGTATGGCAACGAAAACTGTGACACGAGAATTTTATATATTAGATGATACATTTGGTATATTATGTATTTCGGTTAGATGGGAAATTTCCAAGAAAATTACAGAGAAAATAGACGCATAATCTTATGAGTGACGACTGCAGAGCTCTAGTGACTTGGATTCTACATCCTCAAAAAACTGCGCGTTGTTGTGGACAAGCATGTTGATTACTATTATCCGGAAGTCTTGCTCGTCGCCACTCTAAATTAAATAAAAAATGAACAATTGTAGACATTTAAAGATGTCCAAAATAAATTGACCTCTGATTATGTATGATAGCTTCATAGTGAATTAAGTAAAAGCTGACACGAACTCGATGTACCTCACCACCGAATTTCCTTTTTACAGAATCGACTGACTTTTCGTTGTTCCATAGTCTTTTACATCTTGAGAAGATCTGATATAAATCTATGCGTTTATACCTGTTTTAGGGTTACGCACAACTTGATTTAAATTCCTATAGATAATTTTGTGCGTATAATAGTCAGATGTATATTGTGTGCATTTCCTAATCAAATGTAGGACTGGTCAAACAATGCGCTGCCACGGCGCTGTTTCAGATTTGGACTCATGAAAAGGAAAAATGAGTTCGCCCTTATCAGAAATGCCCGTAATTAAGATAATTTAAATGTTACTATTTTTTGTTTCTAATCCGTGCACGGTGGCCTGGAAGAGATCGCTCTAAGCCAATTGAAATGTCATTTTTTTATATTTAGTTAATTGTTTTTCTTTTGTATTATGGCTTTTAAAAAAGAGTTTTCTTATCTTAAAAAAACAAAAAGCTTGCGAGGACTTTTGACAAGCCCCTACAATGAAGGGAACGAACTGGAAGAATTAATAAAATTATTATATTATATTTCAGAAACAGTTCATATCATATTTATGCATTATACAAATAGGTATAGGTATACATTTCTTTGGCGCGATCGGCGGTATAAATATAACCATATAGCGAATAAATGTCAAATTTCAAAATTATTTGTCATGTACTCTGTACACAAGTACTTTGATCGAAATGAATGAACCTTTTATTTTTTGAAGATTATAATTATTTTACCTTGGTGTCGAACTTTGTCGAAAGTAAGTAGTTTCATGAGTAATAGTAATGAAAACATTACTATTACTGAATATTGATCGGGTTTGTCCCCGCGACGCATCATCTGACCGGACCTTCTATTGCTAACAATATTCCTCACTCTTTTCGTTTGAAATAAAAGAGACAGAAATAAGGCGTCGTCAAGATGGAAAATAGGCCTATCAAAAATAGTTCTCAATTTCACCATAGGCGGCGCTAATGTTTAATTTTGTTAGATAAATTTCACAAAATTAGACATTGACGATACACTAAGCGAAATTAATGTGCATATAACACTTGGCTAAGTTTAGTCGACTGAATTTAGTCGCTACTTATTTAATGATGTTTATTAGCATTTAGTCAGCTAAATTCAGACGCGAGTATTGCTTGCTACTAACTTGATTCTGAATTCAGTCGACTAACCTTGCTTCTAAATTTGCCCCTGAATTTAGTCGACGAAATTCAGACAAGTGTAATACCAGGTCTATTTGAAACGCCTCATAGCAAAGCCTTAACCATTTTACTTAGGCTGTTAACCCCAAATCCTAACCGGTGACAGTTGACCTGACATCCAAGCATGTGGTACAAATGTTGAATTATTTTAATCATAAACTATTCTAGTAATATTAAATACAGTGAAGACATCGATCTATCTGTCCTAAGATATCTTACCGCGAATCCTACGACTATACATTACTTACTGAAAAGTTTACAAAAGCCTTCCTATTCTATTTTTTTTATTTAAATTTAGTTAATGGCCAGTGCATAATTTCGTTATTTGAATTGGATTTTTAATTATAATAAAACTGTAGATGGCTGTTGTGGTTTAAGTTAAAATATGTAGCAAGACTAGTACACTCCGCGAGGTATAAGCTGAGCTTTGCATTAGTGTGAGTGATCACCAATCAGGCAGGAGCTTGAAATTTTGTCCGCGAGGTATAGGCTGAGCTTTGCATTAGTGTGAGTGATCACCAATCAGGCAGGAGCGCGGCGAGACAGAATGGCGCCGCGCCTAAGGCCGGTTGTCACACCTACACTATCCATGTACACTCACACAAATGCAAAGCTCAGCTTATGCCTCGCGGAGTGTACCAGTACTTTTTCATTGCGAAACACTCGTATATCGCTACATATTTTGACTTAGACCTACACATACGTATTTTAAGATTTGAAAACGAATTAATTTTCAGTGTGAATACCTCAGCAAACTAAATTCTTAAAAAAGTAAGCAATAGTTTAAATAACAACATGCATTTTCAAACAGATTCAAACATTTGTTTCTCATTGTCCAATCAACATCAGAGCAAAGTAAGGCAAAGAAGCGAAAGAAAATAAAAAAACTGCAAATTATGTTGTATCATTAGATTTATTTATAAACTAGGATATTTTACACAACTTAACGAAATACATACATCGAAATAAACAGAGCAACCAAAATAATGTCTATGTTTCATTCTTACTGCGGCAAACGATGTCCTCAACACAACTATACAGAATGCTATGTATTTTAGGCAGATGACAGAACATATCTAAACAATCACTGCTAAACGAGATGCGAACACGCGCGCGCACTCGCCTTGAAAAAAATCGCCGAACGCGATCGAAACTTGAGTCGGACTGAACTGACTATACCAAACGTGAGTTACCCGTGTATTTATTTAAAATATCTAAAGGAGTCATTCGGAGGCAGGCGTTCAAGATTTTCTAGCTAACAGACAAGTTTAATATACAATCATCGTCAAATGGTTGTTGAAAATAGTCAGAACTTTGTCATTTATCTTTATGTTCATAAAACATATAGCTTATAAAGTTTCAAGTTTTCAAATGATTTTTAGAAGTAGGTGCAGTAGTCCAAGGTTACCTCAAGGATTTATAAAGAAACATAAACAAATTTGCTAAAATAATAGAATAGATTAAGAAATGAACAGATAAGATAGGATAGAAATGTGATATACATACATAAACTAGGGCTATTGAATAATAATTAATTTACTGTGACATCAAAAACAATGAGTATTTAATATTAAAAGTGTTATTTCTACTTTTTCGTAGATTAGATGTAGAGAACAACACAACCCTATTATGAAAGCAAATAGAAATAGAGATAAAATTAATAAATAGCTGAATGAAATAAAATAATCGATATTATATCGAGTTTTTATTTAAACTGGTGCTATGGCCGAACTATGTAGTACATACTATGGACGTACAAACGTACAATGATAGTTCGGAGAGTGTACCGCCTAACTAGAACTGTCTTAGCTTTGATATTGCTCTCTCTTTTTTTCGCTTGAAATGATAGAGACGTCAATAACAAAGCCATAGCCGATTTAGTAAGGCGGTAGCTATCGCTTTCCGATTGCAGACGCATGCGAGTCAAACCGGACGCAAAGCAGTTATTTCTCCAAAAAAACGTATTTAGTTTAGTTCTGTCATCTCCCTAATAAATACATGTGTTCGACCAGCTGCTTTCATTCCTTCCTTCAGAGATTTTGACTTTGTATTGAGCTTTTCTGGATGGCAAGATTCTTATACTAATGGAACAAATGAAGCGACAAGTCTCTCGAGGTCATAACATAATACTGCTACACGAATCTAACGTAAATGAGCCCATTATTCAAATTTCGAGTTAAATTTGTACTATCACAAAAGAATTTGGATCCTCAAAGCAATGCCAGCGGGTTAAAAAACATTTAAGAATAAGATGAAATAATTTTAGGCTTACAACAAAAATTAAGGCTACGCCGAAATAATGTCGATTAAATAATGACAAATTCTTAAGCCAAAACAAAAGAAAAAAACATTAAATATAATTTTATAACTAGGTACATAATTGCCAAATAAGAATAGTCATTACCGAAGGCTGCTAACTATGAGTGACCGAATAAAAATATAAAAAGTTCTATCAATATTTACAAAAGTGTTCCACAAACTGGTAACGGGTTATTAGAACCAGTAAAATATTACGAAAAATTATTATAAAACGATAAATTGCCGTCCCTATGTGTGCCGTCTAAATAATTGTAAAATACGACTTGCTAAGCGAGATATTTTCAAATTTTATCTAGTGCATTAACGCTAAAATTTATCATTTATAATAATAATATGTGTAACCCATTCGCCATGTTCGTAAGTTTTTTTTAATAGGTACATAATAGTTTATAAGTAAACATTATGCTTAGTCTGCGTCCGGCGAGTAAACCCGGGTGTCCTTCTATTTATTAACAAACGGGAAGTGACACAGTGTAGATAGTATAAGAATGATCAGTCAAAACCCATAAAATTTCACATTTATAACAATTGTAATAAAAGCGAAAATTATTTGGTTCAACTTGATAGATAATAAATAATTACCTAATCCATTAGCTAACCAAGTTAAAGCACCTTTTTTAGATGTTTTGCTTCTACACTACACACATTGACCAAATACAGCTAAAAGCGATAAATATAGATACGTAATATATAAATTCTGAATGGTTTGTATGTGTTTTGGTAAGTACACTGCTATATCATAAACTTCAAACACTTCATAAATAGTGTCCGTACATAGCCAATGTGTAGTGTGCAGTAGCAAATAAACATTTACCCCATCTTTTGCCTTTCTCACTCGAATTCATGATTTCAAAGAAAGGTAAAGACTAATATTAACTATTTAATGTCACTAAACGTTTATTAATAAGCGAAGGAGACCATCATTCCGTAAATTTATAAATTTAGAAACTAGCGCAGCGAAATAATTTTGTAAAAAAAAAAACAAATCAAGATCCAATATTGCAAAAACTTATCACAAAATAAATGTAGTTACTCCCTTAACATCAAATATACTATGTATTTACACCGCAAACGAAAGTAAATTACTTACACTCATATCCTTTTCACTATATTTAATTTGTCATTTAATCTTCTATTAAATATATTTAAATTCATTTAAGATGGCCTAAATAATACTAAAAAAACACATGTTTTGTATGTTTCCTGGATAGAGTGAAGTGAAATCGATCCGAACCAGAGGAACTATATAAATATTTTAAATGATAGAGACGTTGTTTACATAATTTCATAGAATCTTATCCGAGATATAGATCTACTATATGTAACATCATAGAGAACACCAAGATTTAAAATGAACGCTCCTAAAGGTCATCATTGCAAAACGCACTCTAACATTTGTTACTAAAAGCACAGATTGTGTTAAGCAAGAGACATGTAGCGTTCATTTTGTGTCTTGAATGTCTCTAAAACGCTTCCTAAACACGGTCTAATTCGCGGTGAGTTACAACATTGCTTTACAAAGCTATCCAGAATTATATAGTACGAATCTGTCGAATGCTAAAGATACGTATCTTGTGATATTTTCCAACTAGCAATGATAATGTATGTGTGCGTTTCGAGAGCCAATTTTGTGCTACTGTAATATTGTCAATGAAGGAATAAAATTATTATTTAACGCGACATCTTATGTTCATTAAGCATAGGCAAGTGATAATTTGAGGCAGGAGTTTTATTATATTTAGCTATCTCTCTTACTGTTTGAACGAAATACTGTGGTTAAATTGAAACCGTGCGAATGTAAGACTGATCCACCAGAGATATGTAGGTATATCCTACAAAAAATGTATCCGTAATCATATTGATTCATTTCTAGGGTTTATTTCATAAACTGATGAAAATGGTTGGTGCATGGATATTGCTATGACGTCAGCCTAAATAACATTTGTCTATGCTTGAGGAACGTAGACGCAGCACAAATATTCAGTAAAACATCGTATCGTCATATCATTCGAAATTCGAAAAGATCCCAAGGTACGCGTGTAAGTCGTAGGGCGCACGTTATCCCGCTTTCATTTCTACACTGTGAACACAATAATAGTCTGTGGTCTGGCAACACGTCGCCCGTCCCTCTCGCCTGTCAGCCGCTTGTATAGGTCCGTCTCGCTCACACGAGCGGCATTACAATATGCAGCAGGACGCCGAACAACAGCTGTTGGAGCCGCCTTTACTCTTCTGTCGTTGATCTGGAACACACAAACAATTATCTAGATATTTCATACAAAACAAAGTAGTTGGAGTTTAGTTTGAGAGTATTCGAAATGAAATGTGGATTAGCAGTGGCCGAAGAGAGGTTTTATTTTGAAAACCACATTTCATGTCAGATATGAACATAAGAGTTGCACATAGAACTGTAAATTTTCTCGTGGTAGGTACTATGCAGATTATAAATAAAACATGATTTACATTGTTGAGCAAAACGATAATGACTACGGATAATAAATAATACTTAGATACATGTGCATAAATCTAACTACAATACAGTAGGATTGATGTAATGGTTTATACGAAGTGGAAGGGAATGGGTAGATCAGGACTTACAATTGTAAAAAGGAAGGAGGAAGGTTGGGACAACGGGTAGGTTAAACATTTGTTAGCTCCATCGGACTTCTGAAAAATACACAAATCATAATCACTTCGGGCTCTATCTCAAAAACTTCTTCGGCTTTTTAAAACTATGTTAGTTTTCATTAACTTTTTTGATAATTAATTTGCCGCATTTTCTTGCATTGCACTACCAAATAACTTAATAGTTAATACGAGTAAAATACACAGATCTATCTTTGGACTTACGCATCAAGAGTTAACAATTAAAAATATTATTAGCTGGCAAAGGTATCATAAATTTTAGCAATGACTGAGGCAAGAGACGTGAAGTATCCCAAATAAGGATATATTATGTCCATTGCAACACTAGACTTGTAAATGTTTCAAGTCCAGCTGGTGTTTTACCCACCTGGATCCCATCCATCCATTTCCCTGGCTTACCTTGACAGCAAGGGATTATAGCTGGTAAAATCTAGTCTAGTCTGACGATACCCATAGACTCTGACAATTCGTTGTAACGGTCTACTGCCATCGCATACAAAAACTTAGTTTATATTATCTATTCTAGGCTACGACTGCCTGTTCGCAGTTCAATCAACCAATTGTAGAATCTATTATTCACACCAAATTCGTCGTCCATAGCGATCAGCTCTCACAAAATGTCAAATCATAGGGTGTAGGTTGATCACTGGTAACTCCAAACAAACCCATGTCATAGAAATATCGCACACCAACAGCCACATTTATATAAGAAGTGTCTGTCCTTGATCTATCCTATACAGTGACACAGATCGTGTGTTGTGTTTGATCATTGCTAAATCAACTGCACAATCTTACAGCAACAAAAAATATCCCTGGCATATTTAATCTACACAAACTTCCTTGTGGTACCCACCTGACGCAGTCTTGTTAACTGGGCTCGACTATAAGTAAATCAACTGTAGGATCCAACAGCAACAAGTATACCACATCAACGCTAGGTTAGTCCCATTAACTACCTGACGCAGCGCACTTTGTGAGTTGGTCTGAACCAACTGAACAACTACAAGATCATACAGCGATGATAAATGCCCCTCGACTATGGTTAGATAATCAGCAGGATCTTACAAAAATACGAAGTACTTGGGACGAGCTGATCTCCTCCCCAAGGCGGCTATGTCCGCTATGTTCATCCTAGTCACGTCTTGGATATGGAAGTTACGGCTGGTCTATTCACTACCGATTCGGATCCCCTGGTTCGCACTCGCACCACTCGTCTTTTCGGAGTCATGTGCGTAACGCCGTTAACTTAAAAACGGTGAAGAAAAGACATCGTGAAGAAACCGTCAAGTTCTTAGAATCTTTCAAGGTCATGCGTCCACCAACTCGAACTCTCCTTGGCCTTGACACTCTGCTTGTGAGAGACGGCCCCGAGTCTCAGCAGCGGGAACATTTACTGGGCTGCTTATGGTTATGCTAGGTCCTGTTCCAACGTACCGTGTGAATTGGGCTCGGGCAGATGCTCGCGCGGCACCAGATGCATGACGGTGGTGCGTCCCATCGGCAGCCCTAGCGCGCCCAGCGTCACCGAGCTGTGCAGGAAGCGGCCCTGGTAGATCAGCCGCAGGATCTCCGCGCGAGACACGCACTCCGACGCCCAGTCCGCTGGAACATGGGTTAATTCTATGTTAATTTTTTAACACTTTAATTTAAAAAAACACGTTTTTTTTAATTTTGTAAGTTACATTGTATAAGTTTTGACACAAGTTATCTAATACTATAATTGTAAACCACGGCACTGTACTACTAGGATTAATTTAAATATTAAGCTATTGCATAGCTTTTATCGCGGGCCTGGGGACCGAATTTTAGTGATCTCTTTCTTATGTTTACAAGAAGACCGTAACGCCGTCCTCCCCACTCGGTCTTTCGACTTTGAATCTTATTTGTATTAGCTTTAGAGACTAAATCCTCTTAGCAGTGTTGCCAATTTAACGGATTTCCCGTGATATTTTTTAAGGTAAACAAATGTCACTCTTCAAAATAAAAGCAATTCCGAAAAATTGTTAACATCCCTATTGCTTATGTTGATAAAAATGCATGCAACATGGCAATAGCTTTACCGCGGCAGTCCCCGAGTGCCGCACTTCTTTTTTTGATTATTATTTCCAAACTAGCAGCGTCCTGCGGTTTCACCCGAGTAGTTTCCAAAGTGAGCTATCAAATTCTAAGTTATACGTTTTTTACTACTATCGGCAGTACCTATGACTGCTATTCTTTTATAGGATAGACTTCGGCGAGTGTGCAACTAAACTGTACTCCGATTTGAAGGGTACTATGTTTCTAGTGAAATAACAGGACCTAGAGATAAAACATCTCTGGGTCACGAGCGCAGTAGAGTGCTAGGTAATGATTTGGACTAAATAAAAAAATATTGTACAATCTTGCTTTTTTTTTTCTATCCGACTGCTCGTTTCCGCGATATCGTTTCATAGTTGATGTTCCAAAAACACGAACGAAGAGGTTAGAGTCTACTTTTGTGATATGAACGTCTAAGATCTAGGCTGTCAAATTGTCAAATGCGTTGCCTTAGTGTAGTGATGCGTGTAAATCGTTGATGTCTTCAAATTGAGAGTGAATCGGTTCCTTCTAGGTAAACACGCCCCATTGTAGACCGCATCATCGCTTAACATCAAGTCATGGCAGTCAAGTGTAAATCCATTAAAGTTGAAAAATAAAAAAAGAACATCGAACATGATAATGTATTGTTATTTGTTTTTGTTTATTACTTTCCATGTCATACGTCAACTCTTCTTATAACATTCGACATTTCTTTTCTCCTAATATTCTGAAATACCACATAGGCTACTTTTTATGCCATAAAAGTAACGGGAACTGGAACTACCGTTGAGTTGGAACTGAAAAACACTTCTAGTAAAAGTAGTAATAGTATAGACACTTCGTATTTTAACATTCTAAAAATATTTTAGAGTATTTTAACATTCTAAAAATATTTTAGATAAGTATCTAATTTCGTATAATGTTATCAACAGTCAGTTGTTTTAACATTATCTTAAAAACCTCATTTTAAATAATCAGCACAAGCAATTAATTAATGTAAACAGCGTATTAAAGCTAAGATTAATTTTATCAACATTTTTCATTCTACATCTAAATTAGCACTTAAGACTAATATAAATAGGGTAATAAACGGTCAAGTGCCTATTCTCACACAAAGGATTCCGTACAACCCATAGCTCATGACATATTTCATACTGACATATTTCATGACAAACATGCCTTGTCATAAAATTCTACAAAAATTACAGCTAAATCTAGATTTGTCAATTACAATTGATCACCAAATTACGTACAAAATTCAGAATTATAAAGATTATTTCACAGAAAACTAAATATTTTAAATTGTAAAGAAAAAAGAGCGGTTGCCCCCAGAGAGATTTGAACTCTCGACCCCTGGTTTACAAGACCAGTGCTCTAACCCCTGAGCTATGGAGGCTCTCGGCAGGCGGGCCGTAAATGTCGATTCGTATCATGAGCGCGCCACCTCACACACTTTGCGATGAGTCAACTAACACAAGCGTAGAATTTATACAGCTGTTTAAACACCGCCGCCAATAGATGGCGCTAATAAATATATTATTCATGCTTCGGATTTGCGAATCTTATTGTTCTTCAAAATATATTGTATTTGTTTCGATAATGAACCGAGAAGTAACAAATTAGGTTTATTACCACAAACATACAAACAATAACAACATAGTTAACAACATTCCTCGATATAAAGTGGGATTAGACAAAAGCTAGGTACGGTTACGAGTACAATCAAAATTGTTTAGCACTGATGTAGGATAACTTTTTTGATCTTAACTTGACCATCGCATTTGAAACTACTAACAATCCGATTAAAACTGCGGTAGATACTCGTTTACCTATTTAGATACTTTACCGACTTCAAAAAACGCGGAGGTTCTCAATTCAGTTGTATTATTTTCTTGTTTCTATGTTACGAGATAGCTCTGCCAGTTGTGAATCGATTTTGTCGATTTTTATTGTTTGTTTTTTTTTTTTATAGCGTATAGGTCCGCGTTTGATCACCAACTCGCCTGATGGTAAGCGACGGTGTGGTCGAAGATGACGCACGTTGACCTAGAAGGTACCTATTCACTCTGACCTTGAAAAGTTCTAGATTGTATCTCTCAGGGAACAAGGAGGCCGGCAACTTATTCCACTCTAAAACTGTCATCATATTTCAGAGGTGATAGATATCACTTTATGGGTTTTTGAAATAGCAACAAATAGATAGCTAGATAATCGTTTGTTCTTAAAACGTCGCGATCTCATTGTAACATTGCGTTTAGGTGATTTCACGAAAATTATGAAATCTACCCGAGTATCTGATTTAATTATAAATTCAAGTCAGTTTTTGGATTTCGCTTAAAATTAAAATTATTCTCTAACTACACGTACCTAACACAAAGTCCACTACGAGTCGTTGCTACAGGAAGATACCTACCTATGTAGTGTGTATACCTATATTTTGGGGTCAGATGGTGTTGTGTGTGAAATGTCCACCAACATTTATTTATTTACTAGCAGCGCCCCGTCGTTTTACTCTTCTCACTCTTTTCCCTCATTCACAGCCTACAAAAAAAACTGTGTACGATCCGGCAAAATAAGTTTTCACTTCAAAAATCCATACTACTATTTTTCGAAATTTTCTGACTGCCCGCCTCGTTGCGAGAAACGATCGCACAAACGAACCAAGGTAGGGGATTTAAAGCTGGAATACACTGGCCGCTCGATGCGCAGATATCTAACCGGCGGCTAATGAATTACACTATCTTGTTAATTTATGCCCTCACTAAATTTCAGACCGTTTGGACACACGATTTTAGAGATTCCATTTAACCGGGTGCTATTTTCGTTTATCAGCTACTAACAAAATAGTGGGGTGTAAGGGGACCTCAACATCTAAGTGTCCCCAAAACTGTCAACCTCACCTGCCCGTGGTGCACCCTGCCGACCAACAAACGAGGCTCTGACGACCGACCGATGGCGGGATAACCATCCAAATAGCCGTGCTGTAAATATAGCTGTGACGGGCAGCAGCGTCACATGCATAAGATGGCACGGCACTGCGGTCGCCAACCCGCATGCCCAGCGTGGCGACTATGGGCAATACCCCTTTATGATAGGTCCCAAAAGAAAAGGCCCCTAGTTCCCGGCCGCCCTGCTATTCCTGGCCAAGGCGGCGGTCATGGTAACGGCAGGGCAGGGGGTGCGAAGAATCCCCGGGCTACGGTAGGCCGCCAAACCCAATTGACCCTGGCTGTGCATAACGGACGGACGATTCGAGATGACGATAGGCTCGCTCAGCTGGAAGAAGAACTGACCCACATAAGGTGGCACATTCTCGGGTTATGCGAAGTCCGAAGACAGGAGAGGACACCGTAACCTTGGAATCGGGCCATCTAATGTATTACCGTGAAGGTCACCAGCTGTCGCAAGGTGGTATCGGGTTTCTGGTCCACAAAACTCTCCATAACAACGTTTTAGAAATCGCAAGTGTGTCTCCGAGGGTCGCATACCTGGTGCTGAAGTTGACCGAGAGGTATACCCTCAAAGTGGTCATGGCGTACGCACCCTGGGAGGCATACCCTGATTCAGAGGTGGAAGCTTTGTATGAGGATATAGCGAAGGCTTTACATAACACCTCCAAAGCCCACTTCAACGTTGTTATGGGGATTTTAACGCCAAAGTGGGAGTACGGACTTGCAGTGAATCGGTAGTAGGACCATATGGTTTGGGAAGACGAAATGACAGGGGCCAAATGCTGATCGACTTCCTCGAAAAGGAAAGGCTGTTTCTGATGAATTCGTTCTACCAGAAACAGCCTCAGAGGAGGTGGACATGGCGAAGCCCCGACGGACGGACGAAAAATGAGATTGACTTCATTATTGCGGATAAACGGCGTATATTCAGGGATGTCTCAGTGATCTCTAGGTTTGCTACCGGAAGTGATCACAGGCTTGTGAGAGGCACCCTGAATATTGATTACAAGCTTGAACGCGCCCGTTTGATGAAGTCAACACTCCGTCCGAACCTTCTCCAAACCATAGTTGGGTCTGAAACATTTCAGCTAGAACTGAATAACCGGTTTGCTGCCTTGGAAACCACAGACAGCGTTGACCAGAAGCTCGACAGAGTGGTGGACGTCCTACGAGATGAGGGCACAAAATTCTGCAAAATGCGGCGCAAAGGCAGAAAGTCAAAGCTTTCGACGGAAACTCTGCAACTCATGGAGGAACGACGAAATCCCACGTTAACTTCGTCAGAACAAGGGGCTCTAAATAAGAAAATTACCAAACTTGTACGACGTGACCTCCGATTAGCTAACACGCTCTTGATTGAAAAATCAATTGAGCAAAATCGGGGTCAAAAGTGTTCGTCAAGACACTAGGTAGAAGTCACCTAACGAAGTTAACCACCTCGGCGGGGACAGTCGTTACATCCAAAGCGGGTATTCTTTCGGAAGTGGAAGACTTTTACGGCCAGCTGTACGCATCACATGCTCCTCATCTCCCACAAAACGAGGACAAAAGAGCCACTCTGACACGCCACTACACAGAAGACCTGCCTGAGATAAGTCAAGACGAAATTGTGATGGCTCTTAGGCAACTTAAAATGGAAAAGCCGCGGGTGAGGACGGGATTACAACAGAGCTCTTAAAGGCTGGTGGAGCCCCACTTCTTAAGAGCTCCAAGAACTGTTTAATGCCGTCCTCTTCACCGGGAGGACTCCACAGGCGTGGCACAGAAGTGTAGTCATCCTTTTCTTTAAAAAGGAGATAAGACCCTTTTAAAGAACTATAGGCCAATATCGCTTCTGAGCCACGTCTATAAGTTGTTCTCAAGAGTTATCACAAATCGTCTCGCCCGAAGACTCGACGAGTTCCAACCTCCTGAACAGGCCGGGTTTCGAAGTGGGTACAGCACCATAGACCACATTCACACGGTACGGCAGATTGTACAGAAGACAAAAGAGTACAATCGGCCTCTTTGCTTAGCGTTTGTGGACTATGAAAAGGCGTTTGACTCGGTCGAAACCTGGGCTGTTCTGGAGTCCTTACAGCGATGCCAAGTCGATTGGCGATACATCGAGGTGATGAGATGTTTGTACGACGCCGCTACGATGACGGTCCAAATTCAAGACCAGCAGTCGAAGCATATTCCTCTGCACCGAGGCGTGAGACAAGGGACGTAATTTCCCCGAAATTGTTCTCAAACGCACTAGAGGATATGTTTAAGACTCTGGATTGGGTTGGACATGGCCTAAACATCAATGGCGAGTACATCTCTCACCTACGATTTGCGGACGACATCGTCATAATGGCAGAGTCGCTGGAGGACTTGCAGTGTATGTTGGACAGCCTGGCTGACGCTTTCAACGCATCGGCCTCCGGATGAATTTGGATAAAACCAAAGTCATGTGCAACGAGTTCGTTGCTCCGGGACCGATTGCCGTTAGTGGAACCACTCTTGAAATTGTACAGAAATACGTTTACCTAGGGCAGACGCTCGAACTAGGTAGAGGTAATTTTGAGAGTGAGGCTATGAGAAGAATACAGTTGGGCTGGGCAGCATTTGGAAAACTTCGTCGGGTCTTCTCGTCACCCATCCCACAAAGTCTCAAGACAAAATGTATAACCAGTGCGTCTTACCCGTTATGACCTACGGTGCTGAAACGTGGACACTGACAGTGAAAATGGTCCGTAAGCTCAAAGTCGCTCAGCGAGCTATGGAAAGGGCTATGCTTGGGGTTTCTCTGAGGGATTGCATCCGGAACGAAGTAATTCGTCAGAGAACTAGAGTCACCGACATAGCTCAGCGTATTAGCAAACTGAAGTGGCAGTGGGCCGGTCACATCTGTCGCAGACCCGATAGCCGTTGGGGCAGACGGGTTCTGGAGTGGAGACCGCGAATCGGCAAACGTAGTGTAGGACGTCCTGAGACTAGATGGAGTGACGATATTCGAAAGGCAGCTGGTGGCGGTTGGAGAAGTAAGACCGAGGACCGGGCTGAGTGGCGTATCATAGGAGAGGCCTATGTCCAGCAGTGGACGAATACAGGCTGATGATGATGATGATGATGATGATGAACAAAATAGTACGTACCTACGTCTACGTAGGTTACCAGTGAGTAACGGTGTGGTAAGGTGCAATATAATGTATTTCTTCGTGTAACCATAATGTAATCCGTATCGCGAAATAGCAACAGCTGTTTTAAGTAAAACGTTTTTTAATAACTTGACAATTTTTTTCATATAAAATGGTATGACGGAACGAGCAAAACATGTGCTGACGGTAAGCAAAATGCCTGTCAATTCCAATATAGCACCACGTTGCTATTGTAGACAATCCAAATTATTCCCTAGTACTGCACTGCGCTTGTCACAGAAATAAGATAATTTGTCTCTTTGCTCTGTAATTTAGTTAGAAACTTTACAAATAGGGCTAATGTTGCATAATACGTCACCTTTATTATAGCTACAGACTCAAGACTCAATCAGGCGAACTCTCAGCGGCTGATACATAAAGCGTTTAACGCGCATGCCCCAAGTCGCTACTCCGGCGCCTCTCTGATGCTACGCCGCTACATTAACATGTCGGTGATGCGAACTCATAAGCAATTCCTAAAAAGTGCTCAACGTTAAAGAAGTTTCCACTTTACAAAAAATTGGCAGATAGGGACTGCCGATAGAAGTGAAAACTTATAACTCAGAATTTGATAACTCGCTTTGGAAACGACGCGGGTGAAGCGCGTTGCTAATCTGGAATAAATCTTCAAAGCATTGTCGTCTAAATAAGTCTTTTAAGCTAAGTCTCTTCTAAAATGGTAATGTAAAACAAAACATATCTTCTAACCAATTTTAATAGTATTTCTAGACGGTCATGATCCCGAGCTCACCCGAAGATTTCTTTCATTCACGAGAGTGATGCTTGAAGACAATTCACGAAAAATCTGTGTATGTGGTGCGCCAAAAGAAGACTTAAGTAACGACACTAAGAAAGACACTTTAAAAAGAAAAAAAATAAGGGCGGGCGCACAAAGACGCGGCCAGCCGCCGCCGCCGCCGCCGGCGCGGGCGCTGCGTCCTGGGGTAACTAACCTCGCGTAACGTTACGCGGCCGACGAGTGCCGAGGTCGGTCGCTGAGATACATTTCATCGCGCGATAATGAGTCCGTACCTACTAGATATGACGCACGCACGATGTCTACCGGTCATGTGTTTGACTTCGCGTTTAAACAAACATTAATCGTCGTCGTTTTTAATAAAAACAAATACAATAATAAATAGTTTTCTTAGTGAAAGGGGACGTGATCACAGCTCAGGTCTCTACCTGGTCTCAAAACATTTTCACGGCCATACAGTGTAGAAACGCCACCAGTCTGATAGGCAGATCATCGGTCAGAGGCAAATTGCCAACCAAAAATGCCTTTTTAGTCGTCGATTTGACGAGCGCGAACACTAAATGAATGATTCCAAAATTGTGTTTGTTGGTATGACACTTTAAATTGTATTTATTTAATTAAAAAAAATACTGGTAATATTATAAGGCCGAACGTTTGGATGTTTGCTGTTAATTCACGTCAGAAAGGTTTAACGAATCGGGTTGAAATTGGAACACGAATAGTTTGGAAATTTGGAATAACGCATCGCTAAACAGAGTTATTTGTTGTGTATATTTAGGGTTTTCTGTATTTTTAAGTGCAATGAAGAGGTTAATCAAACGAAACGAAATTTTACGCCGTGTTTTGATAATTGGGGTTTTTATACTATTATTATATAACTATTCAAAACTTGTACTACGTTTACTCGTAACAAGTAGGTGACCACCGATATCTACTCGTATTCGGAAGTAATACACCTACATTAATCGACTTTACTACTTTAAAAATACTCTCTTAATTTTCCCCTCATTCATTCATAATTTAAGAGCGACGCTCTTGTCGGTGGAGTTGTCCTTCCATGTACTTCTACACTCCGCCTTCTCCTTGACTTCCTGATACGACACTACATTTATCTTCTCCTTCACTTGGTTCATGTAACTTATCCTAGGTCTACCTCTCTTCCTCCTCCCTTCTGATTTACCTTCCAGTATTGTTCTAATGAAGTTGTCGTGTCGTATCAGATGTCCCAACATCTTCACTCTTCTTTTTTCTAATTCAAATTTTCCCCAAACACACCAAAAAATATTACTTAAAAAAATCTGAATTCCTGTGTGAAATGTAAAGAAATAAATCGACTACAAATGGAGACAACATAATAAGAATATTAAAAACAATTAAGCGCCGCCGACGTTTCCCCCAGAAAAGAGGCCTTGATTCCGCTCAGAATCCAAATGTAATTTCTTCTTCATTTTCAATTGCTCGCACGAACGACAGTATCAAAGGAAAGAAACCGACAAAAACATAATAAAATTAGCATAACATCAAGTCCCGGGGATTCCTCCGCGCAACTGGCAGGAATAAGGAATCTGAGGAGAATCGCTAAACAAAGTTATGGAATAACAGTTACATTTACATGAGGGAATGTGCGTAGATACCGCGTTATTTCATCTGCATAAATGATACGTGTGATCTATCGTCTAACTTTCTTCGAGATATCAAAAATAATATTGTTGGGTCCTCATTGGGCGTGGTGGACTAGGCCCTGACTCTCTCCTTGTGAGCCCAACATTGGGAAATTAAAACGGGCTGGGCTGCTTATGAAAGGGGGACGAATCCAATCGAGACGGCGATTAGTTTAAGTGGAAGTTTCTGTATCTCTCTGTAGATAGGTACTATAGATATATATATAATTTTTTTCAATAAGATGATAATTGATGTCTAGATTTACAAGACTACACTACACACCTAACTAACTACTTGCACCAAGCACATATTATATGAATTATTCATATACCGAGGAAGGTCAAATATACACATGTACATATTTGTGAGAGAAGCATACATACTTACAATACACTATGCAGTGAACATTGAGTGACTTCCAAAATTATAGATATCAATTCTATAAATGTTAATCTGCTTAGCTAATACGGCAAATTACTCGTACAAATCATGATGGCTTTTTTATTCATTGGTTAAATGATGATTTTTGAGACCAAACTTAGTTCCGACTATACCCTTACCAATATCAAAATACCATCAACACGAAAGTTTGCGAGTGGATGTTTATTACTCTTTTCGGCAAACACTACTTAAGGGATCTGGATGAGATTTAGTTCACAAATAGATAATACTCAGAAATTACACGTAGGCTATTTTTTCCCAGGAAAATAACGGGGTCGGGATCTACAGGGGTAAAACCGCGAAGGGCTGACAGTGCAGTAATAAGTATACTTCTGTTTAGTAAACTGTTATCAATTGTGACACGTCGTTCAGACATACGAGATAATTAAGCGGGGTTATAACAAAACTTTAGTTTCCTGAGATCCTGAGGGTAAAACTATCTTAACTTTGATATTGCTCTCTCTCTCTCTTTTCTTTTTGCTTGATATGATAAAGACAGCAATAGCAAAGCCATGTCCGATTTAGTTGGCGGTTGAAGGGCTGGTCGCCTCACGCAATTGTTGGATATTTATTATCTGCCGGGTAGCACAGCTGCCACGTACATCCCAATTATTGTTATTAGTATTATCTCCAATATGTTCTAATATTGATTCACTCTATTCGTAGACTAGCAGCGTCCGCGGTTTTACCCGCGTAGTACCCGATCCCGTTATTTCTGCGGGATACAAATTATTCCAGACTATTATCTATCTATGAACAAAATTTCATCGAGATCCTTCCAGTAGTTTTAGAGTTTTTGCTTGAAAGATTAACGAACAAACTTAATTAAATTAAACAATTCAATTATGCAATCAATAAAGTAAACTTAGAACACAAACAGGATATACTCGTACACTGTAAAAAAAATATTTGAAGGTGTTTCTGTATATTGTAATGATTTAAGATCAATAAAAAGTTTATCATCTATTCTCCTATGTAACCATAAGCTCCCAGTTGGCATTATTTGCGTCTCAACAGAATAATAAGATAGTAATTCTCGTATTGGTACGTGGGCGAAGAGGAAAATCAAACATAACCTTTATTATCAAATTCCAATAAGGGTAGAGTTCACCGCAAAGGACAATAAATTGAGGATACAATAATAATAACAGGATTTATCCAAGTTTAGTTTCGATATAAATGGTGAAAGTATAATATTGATATCATAACTATACCAATTCGAGAACTTACCATTATTATCTGATATTAGGATAAGGAGATGGAGATATCTACATATGTATGTATTTTATTTATTAGCACTAGTAACAAGATAAAGGCTTAGACTAGTTTGTGGACAGATGAGAGAAGCTTAAATTTACTAAGCCTACTTACTTACTTTCATTGCAGTATTTCAATGGGTATATTTATTGTGTACTGTAAACATATGTGTTAATCTTTGAGTGTGTAAATAAAGCAAGATTTGATTAGTGTTTGTCTTAGTACATCGACCTGCCAAAAGTTCATTCGGTTCTTTACGGTCTTCCCTGAATTGGATTACATTAATGTTTCTTGTCACAAACTGAGAAAGATATAGAGAAGTGATAGATAGATAGATTAACTCTTTATTGCACTTAATTTAAAACAAAAATCATAAAGACTTAATTTAAAGTTCTCTTAAGTAATAAAAACGATCTCTTCCAGACAACCGAAGTGCTGATGGTGTTAATCTTGTCAGAATTATCGCTGGTTCGACGTCTTCTAAATTGGGCATTTATTCTTAACGTAATAATACGTAGAACAATACAATTAACGTGAAAGCTTGGATGTTTCTTTCTTTGTTTTACACGTCGGAACGGCTAAACGGATTGGGGTGAAATTTGGAAAACATATTATAGTCTGGAATAGCACGTAAGTCAATTTTTATCACTGGATAATCACGGGAACGGGGACTACGCGTAAAATAAACTTATTATTTTTTATGTTCCTGAAATATCGAATGCGTGGTCATTTTAAACAACCAATTTAAAGCCCTACCACAGAATAGATATTACCACAGAACCCTCACTTAGCGAAAATTGTTATATAAATAGCGACTCTTGCTGGGACGCAACAAAGTGCAATTCAGCTCGCATTAGCGCTCAATGCCTATCGCAATTTTTAAACTAAACATTTGCGCTCTCTTCTAACGCGTAACTCTGTCGCTGTCTGGCGCGGAATGATGCGCATCGAAAGGGTTGTCGACATATTATCTAATAAAAAATTAAATTAACCTTTCGTTATGTAGGTAGTCAGCATTGTAGCTCAGATTATATATTTTAGTTATTTCCTTCGTAACGCGCAAGACAGCTAGAAGAGGCCGTAACATAGGGTCGGACACATTGAAATTAAAACAATAAAAGTATACTACGACTGTTTTTATTCTACTTGATCGTCTAAATGTTGTTTGATAAATATGTAACATATTAATGTACTTACCTACTTTAAAACATACAACCAGCTTCGATTACAAGCTATTTTATAATGTCCCGTACTTTTTGTACGGTTAGCAGAAAAATATAAAAAATAATGGTATATTTTGTACAACTAGGAAAAAATTATAATTCTTTGTTTTTTGACTCGTGCATCCATAAACAGCACAATATATGGCGACGTAATTTTGCGCGGGAAACGTGCTGCGCGAGCGCTCAGACGTGCGTTCGACAACCGCCTGGCACTTGTTCCGTGCGAGGAACGGTCTAGCTGTAGGCTAAAACCGCGCGACCTTGAGCGAGTGAGGATGCACTGGCCCTACCCTGAGCAAATGACCTTGAGTATTATCTTACCTCATCCCACTCCCCCTAGAGAGAGCAAGACAGAACCAAAAGGATTTGTTACTGTTTTACGCTCAGATTATAGAATAAAGTCTTGAAAAAAACAATTTTTGGTATTTTCTACTATTATGTTCGTAATCAAGTTGCCTATCCGTTGGTGTAAGTGCTATATCCAATAATGGCGACTTTTCGAGTAGATAATTTTTATGGTTTCGTTGTGAGGAGATTAACTGAACAATATATTCAATAATAAAATTGAAACTACCATTTTGGAGCCAAGATTTTGCAAAACTTTAATGTTTTCTTTTACCAGTTGATATTTTTTTTAGATAAAGAGTAGATAGTTCTAAACCTTATACAAAAAACTCATTTTGCTCGGGGACGCGCCTTAACGTGTATGTATACCATCTTATGCTAGCACTTCAAAAATTCCCTCCGGTCGTTCTAATACTAACCTAGACTTCCTACTTACTAACTTAGACTAGAGTTATGTTATTCCAAAACCGCAAATTATTTCCTCAAGTAAATGTGTTTGAATTATACATTTGCTTTCAATATTTGCTATTGTATGAATAGGTAAGTAATTTCCACACACGCGATGTCATTTGTTGACATCGTTTCGCGTACGGCGTACGTAGTTAACGAGTGAAAATTTAAAAATGACCTATTTAATTATTATTCTACTTCCTTTTGTTATTCTCGCTCGATAGTGACCGCCGCGAGGTCCCGGGTTACCGGTACGTTACCGCCGCCGCCGCGGTGGTGGCGGGCACGGGCCGGTCCCTCGGCTCACGGCGGTCTAGACAAGCCACTTGTGGTATAGGCGCCGGATACCAATGGCACCCCGATCACCTCACCGGCGAGGTTACCGGGTCTCCCTAATCCATCAGCGGATTTTAGTCATTGTTAATAATAAGTCAGCTGACATTAGAACTTTCATAAAGCCTCACCCGCCTTTAATTCGTCTCTCCCTAATAATCAGTCCGAAGACAATCTCTGAATTATTAGTATTAATAATCAGTCAGATGACAATTAGCTAATTCCCATATAATAATCAGTCAGCCGACATAGTCGTTCTAAAACAAAACTAAGCCAGCCGGCAAAGTCTCTCTTTGCATTTTCCCCAATAATAAGTCAGTAGACATAGTAACTCGCGTAGTAGTACCGGGTTCGATTCCCGTCACGACCCGGTGGGTGTAGGCAGTAACTCTGTCAATAGGCACTAAGTGCCGAACCTTGAATTTCTCCCCGGTGACAGCGCGAGCCGAGGCCGTGCCGTCTAGGCGCCCTCGCGTGAGTGAGATAGTCACCGTACCCGCGTCACTGCCCTCCGCGACATGCGGTTCACGGGCGCACTACGTCCGATAGCGCTCAGCTAGAGTGCTATGTTTTCGGTATGTATGTATGAGTTAGATAGCTAGGTAGATAGCTCTCGCTCTTAGTTCGATTTTTCTTTCAGGTTAGACTTCGTAAGTATGTTAGGAATGTTAGGTTAGGTTATTTTGGGTCCTGCGCCTCCGGCGCTAACCCAATAGTCAGATAGGCAGTAGGGGCCTCCGGGCCAGCAGTCATAAATCAGTTAGAAAAAAAAAAAAAAAAAAAATCCTTTTGTTATTTGCACGGACGGAGTAAAATTAATGACATCTTGTGTTATTCATAATTTTATGAGAATGAATACACCTAACCGTAAATTGATTTCGATGAGTGGAAACTCGAGGTAATTATTTAAAAGTTAAGTATAATATGTTTATCCGATACGACAATCATAATGTTTAAAATAAAACATTAGGTATAATACGACGACGACAATACTACAATTACTGATCATAATGTTTAAAAAACAACATCATGATTAGTGATTGTCGTATTGGGATTGAATATATATTTACTAAATGATTTTGAAACTAAACCTGAACTAATCATAAACACAAAAACTGTCAGCTGAAAGATCAAAATATGATTTACTCTTTCATGCAAAGACAGCAGAAGGGATAAAATTTAGTAAATAGATAACATTGTGGAATAAATAGCACATACTCTACTTTTTATCCCGTGACAATAAAAACGAGAAATATGTGGGTAAAACCGCGGGGCACTGCTAATATTATAATAATCCATAATTCATTTATTCGCGTATATGGGTATACAAAATATCTTAACAAATACACATGTTATACCAATATGTTTCGAATAATAACACAACAAGAATACTCACTGATATTCATTTCACAAAACAAAGACGAAAGTTACGTTGCTCTTTACATCAAAATCCCCACAGTACAATGGCATAGCTGATTTTCATAAGCGTCGGTAAAATCACACCCCATTGAACCCCCTCGATGATCACCCCCGACTCAGTATTGGATATTTATCATCCGTTGTGTATCGCGTAAATAATAACTTTACGAGTATTTTGCAATTTAGATCGTGCTAGGGTGTTTTATATCTGTAATAAAAGTAGCCGACATAGTCGCATAAAAAAACGGAAATATTCCATGATAGATTAATCTTTAAAACCCACGCGACAGTCTTTTAATACGCGCTTCAGAAAAAATATTAAAACATCAAATTTCATCGTATAAATGCATCGAACTCTTAAAAATGGCAGAAGCGGCAAACGCGCTTCTACTATGGCGATGCAAAATCAGGTGACGTCTCCTGATTTAGTCTCAGTCGCAACAAGGAGTTGTGTACGTTCGCTGACGATTGTGTACGTTCGCTGATAATTCAATTTTCAAATTTTTCAAACAAATTTTCGCCACTTTATGTTGTCTTTAGATTATAGCATACCTCATCTTCGTTTCTTTAATTATATCGATGTATAAATGTGTAAATTTAATCGTACAAATGTGAAAATAATGATTCTATATTTATTTGATTCTTCGGATAAACTTTTACAACGATAATGTCAAACATCAATTAATTGTATCAATTATACAACGTCAATCACAGATTAAACACCTCACGTCAATAGACACAAAAGAGTGACGTTGACAAAAATGATAGTATTCTGCGATTGGTATATTGCTAAATTCAAGCTTCTTTCATTTGACGATGAATTCCGAAATTACTCAATCGATTTCACTTATTAATTCCCAATTAGATATCTCACTATACCTATCACCCAGTAATGACATACGAGCTATTAGATGACGCAAGCGAAGGAGATTGGAGAAAGCTAGACGTAAAAAGTAACCTATACAATACATATGTTATTAGGTAATGTTATGTTGTGACGTTTTTATTTTCATTAAAATCACAAAGAGATACGCGGGAACAACCATACAAACTTACAAATACACAAACTTTCGATGTTATATAAAGTAAATTGGGTTCTTTAATCATAAATGTACATACAATGTACACGTTTGACGTGTTAGTTTGATTGTATTGATTATTAAAGTGTACAAATTATTTTGTAATTGTAATTAATAGTACTGACTAACTGAAATGGCAAACTTTGATTTGCCAAATAAACTAGCAAAACATTCGAACGTAACTATAAATCGAAAGTGAAGAAACATAGAATTTGAAATGTAATTTTCATGTAAATTACTAAATGAATGAATGACTGTTAAATATCATTTTTTTTCATATACCGTGAGACGAGATTTTTATATTTACGTCCTACTAACACAACAAGTACTGTTGGCGATCAACACAAATGTATATATAGGCTAGTTTTCGTATGTTTTGTGATTAGTTTGGTAAAATTGTAATAATTATAAAATTATGGATAACTGTTTGGTAAATAGGGCTTATATAGTTAGGATTAGGTAGGACACACCTAATAAATACGGTTTATAAGTAATTTCATTAGAATATTAGGTAGGGTGTCCATTTATTTACGCAACATTAGGCAATTCTGGAAAAATTAGGTAGTTTTTTAGTAATTACTGAATTGTAAGCTAAGGTACCCCCAAGATAGTTATGGAATTTGGTAGATCTGGTCGTGGGCTATATTTTAAGTGGTAATCCGTTAGCCTAAGGCCAGAAATGATAAAGTTATGGTCAAAATACTAGTTATGCCATAGTGAAAATGAACCGAAAAGAGGGCTCAAAATACGGGGCTCTCTTTTAGGTAAAGGTAAGGGGGTACTTAAGCGATCTTAATTTTGTTCGGAGCATGCTCTTCTCAGCGGCTCCAGTACTAGGAAGAAAAGGAAGAAAAATAAAAGGAAGACTCAAGAATCAGCGTTTCACTACCCCGCTCCCAGCTCCCTTTCAAGATCCTGCCAAGAGGGTCTCGTCGAGCGAACGTCGGGATCGCGCCGAGTTGTCGTCGTGTAATCGTCAAGGGCACGTCGGACACGCCGACGGTCGCGCCGACTGTCGCGCCGAGTGTTACGCCGTGTGTCACTCCGACTGTCAAGCCGAGTGTCACGCCGAGTGTCACGCTGACTGTCACGCCGAGTGTCACGCCGACTGTCACGCCGAGTGTCACGCCGAGTGTCACGCCGATTGTCACGCCGAGTGTCACGCCGAGTGTCACGCCGACTGTCACGCCGACTGTCACGCCGACTGTCACGCCGAGTGTCACGCCGACTGTCACGCCGACTGTCACGCTGACTGTCACGCCGTGTGTCACGCCGACTGTCACTCCAAGTCTCACGCTGACTGTCGCGCCGAGTGTTGCACCGAGTGTCACGCCGGAGATCAAGTCAAGGTCAAGTCAACGTCACGTCCAGGTCAAGATCGAAGATTGTCCCACAGCGGTTGCAAAGTGAACCCAGGGACGAGTCTACCAGCGCCTGTCGGAACGAGAGGGCACGTACTCAAGAGACCTACTTACAACAGGTCTCTCCCCCACTCGCTGCCGGCAGACCAGGCTCGTCAACGCATAGCGGTCGGTCTTAAGCCGGTCGCGACAGCTGGTCCTTCGAGCCGGATTCACGCCATAGCAACTATCGTGGGACTTCGTCGAGGAAGTGAAGACTTGAAGACATCTGCGCTTTGACAACGGACGAGGTGATCATCGTGCGAGTGGAAACGAAGATCAAGATGCCCGTTACAAGAAGCCAGAAGGGAATTGATCGGCAAGAACGCACGCCGGCTGAGAGAGCATCACGTGGCACCACAATGGAGTCCGGCACGACATCCGGTACTAGAACAGAAGGTACCTTCCCCGTCTGGGACGTCGTTCGAGACTACGACTGGGGCCACAACCGAGGAAGATAGAACGTTGGTGGGAAGCCCAAGTTCGAAGATCTCCGAGAGGCTAAAGAAATCAAAGGCCTCGTCTGTAGCGTCAACAGCCAGAAGGAAGAGAGAGATGGAAGCACGTGTGGAGTTAGCTCGACGGAAGCTAGAAGAGGCACGAGCTGCGGCTGGGTTGGCAAAGGTTGAACTGGAGATGCTTCAACTGGAAGAAGACGACGACGACTCCGTGATCAGCGTACCAGTTGATCGGAGAGAGATGGTGCACAATTGGATCAGCGATTCGACGAAAAGGCTGCCAGGGGAAAGTGTCAGAACCGGAGAAGCCCGGCAAAGCACAGACGGCCACGAAAATCGCCGAACCTTCTGCTGACATTAAGTGCATCACTGAAGCTCTACGGGACGTCATCAAGTTGTCAACGAGAAATGTAGCAGCACCTAGCTACATGTTTGATCTCCCACAGTTCGACGGGAACGCTAGCGAGTGGCTAGCCTTCAAGAGGGCATATGAAGATACGGCTGAGAACTTTTCTTCAATCCAAAACATGATAAGGCTGAGGAAGTCCATCAAGGGTGCAGCGCGAGAGTCGGTCAAATGTCTACTGTATTCTGACAATACACCTGAAAACATCATCGAAGCGCTGCGCCGGCAATACGGAAGACCAGATGGACTAGTGCTGGCAGAGATGGAGAAACTGAAAAGGCTTCCAAAGATGACGGAGAGCGCTCAAGACGTGTGCGATTTTGCATGTCGAGTGAGCAACATCGTGGCAACAGTGAAGAGTCTGAGAAAGCCTCAGTATCTCCAGTCGCCGGAAATGCTGAAAACGATAGTGGACAAAATGCCTGTGGTCATACGGTTCCGGTGGTTTGACTTCACAGCTGATACGGAAGATCCAGATTTACTCCAACTGAGCAAGTTCCTGAACAGGGAGGCAGACCGGTGCAGTCAATATGCACTACAAGAAGCCGTGACCAAAAGCCAAGGTATGAAGAGAGAAGTTACCCATGCCGCCGTGGAACAAAGAGAAGATAAGGAAAACTGTCCACACTGTCAAGGAAGCCATCGCCTGTACCAGTGTAAGAAGTTTACGGAAGCGTCGATCAAGGAACGATGGAAAATTGCATCAAATTGCAAGCTATGCTTTAAATGCTTGCAAGGTCGACATCGGAAGCAAGACTGCCAGAAGCCAGGATGCAGAGTATGCAACAGATGGCACCATGAGCTTCTACATGAAAATCGGCTACCTGAAGGATTGAAGGAAGAACCGGATGGCAAGGAAGTGACCAACAACGTGCTCCAGGTCAACATGGCGAAGACTAAGAAGGCTTACTTAAAGATGGTACCAGTTGAGATCTACGGGCCAAAGGGAAGCGTCAAGGTATTGGCTCTGCTGGATGAAGGGTCAACGGTAACACTGGTGGACTCATCGGTAGCCGAACAATTGGGACTACAGGGACCTCGAGAGCAACTCACCATAGAAACAGTTGGAGGAAAGTTGCTGTTGAACAAGAGATCCATGAAGCTCAATTTGAAAGTTCGAGGTCTTCATCACACACGGAAAAGAACTATCACCGGGGCAAGAACCATAGACGAACTTCACCTGACACCTCAGGGAGTAGACAAAGAGAAGGTCAAGATGTACTCTCACCTAGACAAGATCGCGGAGCAACTCTGCTACAAGGAGGAACGGCCCATGTTACTTATCGGTCAAGACAATTGGGAGTTGATTGTCTCCAGGGGAACGCGAAAAGGGACGAAGACTCAACCCGTCGCATCACTCACCTATCTAGGCTGGGTGCTACACGGATGCGATTCGGCGGCAACGAAACCGGTCAACTTCGCAACCTGCGCACACGTTTTGGCCCGAGACAAAGAAAAGCCAGACTTCAAATCAGCGAAGAACCAAACAAAAAAGCAAAGAGAAGAAGCTGGACAAAGATGAGAGTAATAAAAAAAAGGATCCTGCGCGGAGAAGATCCTCGAGAAAAAAGAAGAAGAAGAAGCCTCAAGAAGAAGTAACGATGACAGTTGAAAAAAGACAGACCGAGAGCTCATTGGAAGATCCTACCGCGCTCACGAAGGGGAGGCCCCCTGAGACGTCAAAGATGAAGAAGATCGACGCGATGACAGCAGAGGACCTACCAGGAGAGGGGACATCGCTTCGGAAAACCGCCTTCATCGAGTGCGGCCGTCGACTACCTTGGCCCCACTGTTGTCAAAGTGGGTCGACGGCGTAAGAAGCGAAGGAGAGCCTTGTTTCGGCGAGAAGACTGCCTGCCGCACCTACACCGTGGCGATGCAGTCCTCGCCGTCGGTTCCACGCTGCGCAGAGAGACGGTACCTAAAGAAGAAGTGGTCCGCACTTACACTGGACCAGGTGGCAAAACACGGAACATCGTGGTCCGCACGAATGGCGGAATCCTACGGCGGGCAACCTCCAAGGCCGTGGTATTGGTGCCTCCATGGGGCGGCGAGCACGAGGTTCCTGACGTCGAGCAACGGCAGCATCGAGACGACGAGCAACACGCCTCCGACCGGTGAGATCGCCGAGCCAGAGAATGGTGCTGGCGCACGAAGGGGAGGATGTTGGCGATCAACACAAATGTATATATAGGCTAGTTTTCGTATGTTTTGTGATTAGTTTGGTAAAATTGTAATAATTATAAAATTATGGATAACTGTTTGGTAAATAGGGCTTATATAGTTAGGATTAGGTAGGACACACCTAATAAATACGGTTTATAAGTAATTTCATTAGAATATTAGGTAGGGTGTCCATTTATTTACGCAACATTAGGCAATTCTGGAAAAATTAGGTAGTTTTTTAGTAATTACTGAATTGTAAGCTAAGGTACCCCCAAGATAGTTATGGAATTTGGTAGATCTGGTCGTGGGCTATATTTTAAGTGGTAATCCGTTAGCCTAAGGCCAGAAATGATAAAGTTATGGTCAAAATACTAGTTATGCCATAGTGAAAATGAACCGAAAAGAGGGCTCAAAATACGGGGCTCTTTTTAGGTAAAGGTAAGGGGGTACTTAAGCGATCTTAATTTTGTTCGGAGCATGCTCTTCTCAGCGGCTCCAGTACTAGGAAGAAAAGGAAGAAAAATAAAAGGAAGACTCAAGAATCAGCGTTTCACTACCCCGCTCCCAGCTCCCTTTCAAGATCCTGCCAAGAGGGTCTCGTCGAGCGAACGTCGGGATCGCGCCGAGTTGTCGTCGTGTAATCGTCAAGGGCACGTCGGACACGCCGACGGTCGCGCCGACTGTCGCGCCGAGTGTTACGCCGTGTGTCACTCCGACTGTCAAGCCGAGTGTCACGCCGAGTGTCACGCTGACTGTCACGCCGAGTGTCACGCCGACTGTCACGCCGAGTGTCACGCCGAGTGTCACGCCGATTGTCACGCCGAGTGTCACGCCGAGTGTCACGCCGACTGTCACGCCGACTGTCACGCCGACTGTCACGCCGAGTGTCACGCCGACTGTCACGCCGACTGTCACGCTGACTGTCACGCCGTGTGTCACGCCGACTGTCACTCCAAGTCTCACGCTGACTGTCGCGCCGAGTGTTGCACCGAGTGTCACGCCGGAGATCAAGTCAAGGTCAAGTCAACGTCACGTCCAGGTCAAGATCGAAGATTGTCCCACAGCGGTTGCAAAGTGAACCCAGGGACGAGTCTACCAGCGCCTGTCGGAACGAGAGGGCACGTACTCAAGAGACCTACTTACAACAGGTCTCTCCCCCACTCGCTGCCGGCAGACCAGGCTCGTCAACGCATAGCGGTCGGTCTTAAGCCGGTCGCGACAAGTACAGTATGTAAAAGTTTGTTGCTCATAGTCATAGTTAAATTATATTAGGTCTTTACATATGAAATTGGTGTTTTGTGGTACTGGCGGCCACTTTGATCTCAAAAATCTCCCCTTGGGTTAGGAATTTCAATTTCTCCTGTAAAATTACTATTTTGGAGATATAACAACTTGTTTTTTTAAATAAAGAGTGACGAGACGAGCAGGACATGTGCCTGATGGTAAGCAACATGCCCTCCACATAACAGTACAGTGACACGCAGCTATTGGAACATGAAGAGTCCAAATCATTACCTAGCACTGCACTGCGCTCGCCCCCCAGAGATCTAAGATGTTATATTTCTAAGCCCTGTAATTTCTCTGGAAACGTTGTCCTTCAAACCGGAACTTACTGCATCGATATGTACAGAAGAAAACTAGGCTGACGATAATGATGATATAAAATAAGAGAATCGAATCGTCAGATTCGTTACATCACACGACGAAGACAATAATTAATGCAAGAGAATTTTAAACGAAGCTGAGATAAACTGAATAATGAAGAGCCAAGGTTCGATTAACACAATTAATTCAATAACCTTTTGTTCGCGTCGGCCTCAGCCTTGCTTTTTTAAAAACGACTGCCAAATACTACCGGTAGCATGGAACGGGGGCAACGTTAAACACTTAATTAATCGTTAATTATTCAAATTTACGTGCAAACGAAATAAGTACGTGAGTCAGTTTGTTTACTTTTCAAATATTGAAATTAGCTGCCCATTCCGGCTTCGCTCGGATTGTCATATACCTCAGAAACTTCATTTGGCTCACGCACAACAACTTTGCTAAATATCATCACATGATCAAATGCATAGTTTACGATTATATAAAGAACACACAGACAAACATTCATTTTTATATAATACTAGCTGTACCCCTGCTACACTTCGCTGTGGCACGTTGTAATGCAAAAATTAGATAATAACAAGAACAAAATTAAAAATTTTGATTAACCCCCGACTACCTTAGATTTGTTATCTGTACAACATTCTACTAGTCAAGCCCTTTCATTTGATACCCATATTAAGGAAGTTGTGAGAAAAGAAATGTAATTCGCCATTTTGTGGTAGCGGCCATCTTGGATTTGAAATTTGTTATAGTGCAAAGTATTCTACTAGTCAAGCCCTTTCGTTTGATACCCATATTGCGGTAGTGGTGAAAAAATTTATATAATTCGCCATTTTGTGGTGGCGGCCATCTTGGATTTGAAATTTGTTATAGCGTATAGTACTCTGCTAGTCAAGCCCTTTCATTTGATACCCATATTGAGATTGGTTGTGAAGAAATATTTTGTCCGCCATTTTGTGGAGGCGGCCATTTTGAATCGATTTTAACCAAACATAGCTAAGAACGGATATTCACTTTCAAATAAAAAAAACCGCATCGAAATCGGCCCATCCGTTTGAGCTCTACGGTGCCACAGACAGACACACACACAGACAGACAGACAGACAGACAGACATCGACATTTTTGGTCGGGGTTTAAAAACAATCCTTGATGCGGATTATATATATCATTCTCAAATTTCAGCTCAATCGGTGCAGAACTTTTTGAGTTTTTGAAGCGTACACAAACCAACATAACAATTTTATATATAGACTAGCTGTAACCTGCCCCGCTTCGCTGTGGCACATTATGATGAAAAAATTAGATAAAAACAATCCTTGATGCGGATTATATATCATTGTAAAATTTCAGCTCGATCGGTGCAGAACTTTTCGAGTTTTTGAAGCGTACACAAACCAACATAACAATTTTATATATAGATAATGGAGTATTTATTTTTAACTATTACCTATAGGTATACTTACACTTGACCGTCATCTCAATTCAATGCATTTATTCGAAATTTAAATTCGTGAGAACACATGGTGACGTAATTTACAACAAAAAGGCATAGATTCTGTGTACATAATAATGAGATAAATTAAACAATGTCAAATATGAATAAAGCAGCTGTATAGCAGGGGGCCTCGTCAATTAGATGCAGCTGTAAACAAGATTTGGCATACCTAAATAAAAATATAAAATACTCAAAATAATTGATACAGTATAAAGATTAAGACTAATTATCATTTTTCCTTATAATAAAATTCTAATTTCGACACATTTGTTTCCATTTATGTTATATTTTTACGTCTCGCCCGATGATGACGACGGAGTGTTTACCCAGAAGAAACCGATTCACTCTCGATTTTAAGAACCAAGATTGTTTTTTTCATCCATCGGGAAAATCCCACTCAGGCAACGCCTTCGACAGCGTAGACGGACTTATCATAAAAGTAGAATACTTTACTTTTTACAGGAAACTGTTGAAGTAGAATTTCTATTCGCCCTATACAAGTTGACGTAATCTTTGAAAAACTACCTTGCCATTGAGTTTTATAGATGTCCTCGCTCAGGGATTTTTTTTAACTACCACTCAAGATAAGTAAGCGTAATGCTCTTTTTTCCTTCGAAGTTTTATGGTGTTATTTAATTGGTGTCCTTTGTTTTATAAAAGGTCATCTATTAATAATAATCTTTTATTAGACCTAAAAAAGACTATCAAAAACTATTTTACATGGCTAGTAGTACAATGTTGTACTTGTACCTTGTACATCTTATGTTATTGGCTATACTAAAAAAATCGCGTTTATAGAGGTAATATTAGTTATGCTGGGGCCACTAACGAGAAATGCCATTAATTATCGCGATAATGGACGTTAGCCGTAGGTGTATTTCACATCTACGGTTAACGTCCATTAGGTGTATTTTACACCTACGATCAACGTCCATTATCGCGATAATTAATGGCATTTCTCGTTAGTGTGGCCCCAGCATTACTAATATTACTTCTATAAACGCGAAAGTTTTTTGAATATGTATGGAACATGGATGTTTGTCACATTTAAGTACACCTAAAAACTACTGAAATAAACTGGGTGAGATTAGGCACATAGAAGTATTTTACATAATAAAAAGAATACTCTAAAATATCTGCGTCGTGCGTAAACCTGAGTGCCATAGGCCAGATAACAAAATTTGACTATGAACTTGAATTGATATTACATCCTTTGAAGTGAAAAATTCTTTAGATGCGTTGAGCATGTTACGGTTTGAGATAATATAATACGTTGACGTCACCGACATGACTTTATAAGGTTAATTATTAGGAGACTTATTATTAGGGACTTTATAAGGTTAATTATTAAGGTATATTTTAATGTATTGTTTATTGTAAGTTTTCGTATTGTTTTACTCTTAGATTAATTACACTAGCTATTTAATTTATTGGAAACTGGAGCGCCGCGTTACTGTGTATAGTTTCCTATCTGTGTTGCCTGGAAGAGATCGCTCTAAGGTCTAAAGGATAAGGCCGTTAATTAAAATGTCTAACATAGGCTCTTAAGTTTGTTTTGTGTTTTTTGGTGGCTTCTAAAGTTTTCTTATCTCATCTCACATCATCTTATCCTATATCATCTCATACCATATCATCTCTTCCCATATTATCTCACCCCAAATCATCTCATTCCATACCATCTCATCCCGTCTCGTCTCATCTTACCTTCCGCCCAGTTGTCGTAGACGTGCATCGCGATGTCCCCCGCCGAGTCGACCGGGTTGAAGGTGAACTCCTTCGTCTTGCCGGACACCAGAATCAGTCGCAGGTTGATCTGGAACAATAATAAAAAAACATTAGTGGACATTTCACACACAACACCGTCTGACCCCAAATAAGCAAAGCTTGTACTATGGGATCAGATAGCTGATGCAATACTTTTATAACAGTAATAACATACTAATTATACATAGAAACTTTAGTTTTTATAAATTAGTTTATTAGGGACGGGATGATCAGGACATGTGCCTGATGGTAAGCAACATCAGCCTGCCCATAACAGCACAGCACAGCACTTATACTCATACTTAGCACTGAATTGCGCTCATCGTCCAGAGATATAAGATTATTTATGTCTTAACCCTGTGATTTCTGCGGGAACCTTGCCCTTCGAACCGGAACAAAACTTCCTACTTGGCGGTAGAATAACTGACAAAGACGTCGTTCCCAGATACACTGAGGAAAGTCCTACCACTTCATTTTGTTTATTTACCACGGTTCACTTACCAGTTAATGACGCGACACAATATAATAAAAGCTCGTTAAGGTTTCCCAATGTGTTTGTCGTCATATAACATGTTTAAATCATTCAAACAAAAGCAGCCAAAGGCAGAGCCTGTAATCGGTAGCATAGAATTGTCCAATTCGTCAAACTGCGTCCTACGAGACAAGCATTTTAAGCTTTGTCGTTTGAAGTAAAAAAAGTCTATTTGTTTGAAAATGAAATGAAATTGCATAGCATTAATAATTCATGAGCTATTTTTTATCCTGGGAAAATAACAGGAACGGGATCAACGCGGGTAAAGCTGTGGGGCACTGCTAGTTTTTACATAAAATTAAATAACAGATGTGAATGGATGTGGCCTCCCAAACTTCAGAGAGTACGGAATTATGTTATTGTTGGGAAGAGTGAGCTCACTCTTTCCGTTTGAGTCGATTGTAGGAAGCGGTGAACGCCGGACGTTTAATACCTATCGCTATTCGTTGTCAACAAACAAAATAAGTAGAACCGCAACATACCTCGCCGCTAGCGATTCTAGGGATCAAGTTGATTGGTAGTTGTAAACCACTCACGCTACACAGAGACAATTTGTTAACAATTTTAAGATGCTCAGGGCACATCCATTGATTTATATCGATCTAAGTACATACGTAGTTTGCAGTAGCTTTGCTTAGTTTCGGGTAAGGTGGTGTTGTGTGTGAAGTGTCCACCGATATTTATTTATTAGTTTAGAACTATTTTGTTTTTCAGGAAACGGTTATATTTATCATAAAACACGTTTTATAAAACTAAAGTTCAAACAGCTCAACAAATCATCCAACATTTGATTTTGAAAACCAACTTCCTTGAAGGCCAACTTCATTCTTCATTAATATCAAATTATAATATTTGAAATAGCGCCAGATTCTCGCGAGCATAAATAATTCACAACCACTTAATTTACAAAATTCATCTTTTAGGGTTCCTTACAAAAGGTGAAACCCGATGCTCAACCGCCTAACTAAAATGGTCTTTGACATTGACAAAATGACAAAACGTCTATTGTGACCAAAACTTAACTTAACATTAAAACGAATGGTCAAGGTTGCCTGGAAGAGATCACTATCAGCGATAAGGCTGTCATTTGACACACTAGCTCTAATAATTAAATTATTTCAACTTGTAATTTTTTTTTATATTGGTGTGTTCAATTGAATGTATTTTTTTACTTTTATAGGTTTACACTTGACCGCCATCTCTACTGGTGTTAAGCGATGATACGGTCTACGATGGAGCGGCTTACCGAGAAGAAACCGATTCTCTCTCGATTTGAAGACACCAAGATTGTAATCATCGGGAATAACCCACTCGGGCAACGCATTCCACAACCACAGCCAAGACAATCTTATCACAAAAGTAGAGGCCAACCTCTTCGTTCAAGTCTTTGGATCGTCAACCATGAAACGATGTCGCTTTTTCGAGCAACGAGAAGTCCGATAGAAAAACGGGCAAGGTGGTATTTGGTATTAGATCATGCTGATCATTTGCACACTCTATGTAATGTATCCGGTAAAAACCCGATAAGCTAGCATCATCGTCATCATCATCATTTGTGGTAAGGAACTCTCAATGTGCGAGTCCAACTCGCAGTTGCCGGTTTATTTTATGGATTTGTGTTACAAAAGCGGAGCAACAGGTATATGTGGAATCGGGTCAAGGTTCCGACCCACATGTTCAGCGAGGGAGTTCGCGGAATACGCTGGCCGAATTCATTTTTCACTGTCTCCTCTTTACTGTAATCCTTGACCTAACATGGTATGGTCGCGTTGTAAAATAACGGCCTTGAAGAAATCCTACAAAACGTATATTTATCGCAGCACAGGGCTTTTGTTACGGCTGATCTAGACGGGAGAACGGCGACTACCTATCCGGCCCCGGGTTCAAAACCACGCGCACCACTGTCTTTTCGAAGTAATGTGCGTAGTGCCGCTAACTTAAAACGGTGAAGGAAATCATCGTGAGCAAACCAACATGTAGTTAAAATCTTTCGAGGTCATGCGTCATCCACCAACCCGCACTGGGCCAGCGTGGTGGATTATGACCTTGACTCACTGCTTGCGAGAGAAAGCACCGAGTCCCAGCCGTGGGAAAATTTTGTGTGCTGTTTATGTTTGTTTGAACGCGCTAATATATGGAATTACTGGATAGATTTAAAAAACATTTCACCGTTGGATATTTACATGATCCCTATAGGTAGGTATACCTACGTCCCACGGGCAAAGTAGGGGTGGATCGCTTGTCTATGATAAAAACGTAGTAAACGATATTATTTGCTACGTATTCTACACGCAATCACTACTGAAGCCATTTCATCACAATTCATAACATGAACTTAAAATCAAATTTATTCAGCGCATCACAATTTCCAACCGACCTGCATTTTACATCCGGACGTGGCTCTTTTAAATCTACAAAAAGTAAAATTACATTTCAAACTCTATTATGCTGAGCTTTAATTAACCAAATTAAATAAACACACGGCGAAACCACGCAACTAATTAGTTAGTTCTGATTGTGTGACCTTTTCAAATTCGATGTTTGCGCTACCAGATTAACATGACAAAGCCGCAGAGCAACTTTAACTCGGCGGAGCTCATCCTTGCCGCATTAATATGTATGTAAATGTTGGATTCGTGCGGGGAGAGAGGAACGCGGTCGTCGGTTGTCGCGCTGTGCCGAAATGTCGCGTGGCTTTCGCAACGCAACGGCGAGGTGCGGCAGTGTGGTACCGCCTTAACACATGACTAACTGCAAACACTTCATTTTAGGTACTGACGTGAAAATTAAGGATTCTACGTTAGCGTTTAAAACCTTCACAATAAAAGGGCTAAAAACAAGTGTATTACAAGTACTATTCTTTTACGACAGCCGTTGTTTCACCTAGCGCTGCACCTGACATAATGTGTACAGACCTACCTATTCCTTAAAATGGTGTTTTGTTTGTAGACATCCACAAAATTGTCATTCAAAGAACTACACTTGAAAAAAAATCACGAAATTAGTGTGAAGTACTTTTTGGATGTCCCCATTTCTTACTACAAATCTGCGCGGCGTAACCCGCGATTTAACAGTTGTTCAGGACAATTTGTATTCCTCAATACGTAGGTTTGTAATTATCTAATTATCGTTTCCCACAGGAACCACAAAGTTGACCTAGATTTAAATCCAGCTAATGTACTTTCTTCGTATTTAGTTTCATTCAAATCTATTAAACATTCCCCTCTTACGAATCCACAAACTTTCGCATTTGTAAAAATTGATAAACAAATGATTGTAGAATGAGCCTCCGATAAATTGATTTACGTCAAAAATTATTGTCGAAGGTCACAAAGTTAAACTACATTCTTAAAATCAGGGTAACAGAAACATTCTAAAAACTAAAATAAACTGCAAAAAGAATTACCGTGCGACCCTGCCAGGATTCGAACCTGGAATCTTCTGATCCGTAGTCAGACGCGTTATCCATTGCGCCACAGGGCCAGTTGAAATAAATGGTGAAATTAGGTTACTGAACTCAAAGATATCTATTAATAAATATTCTTTGAATGAAATCTGGAAATACATGATATTTAAAAATAATCATTTTATTAATGAGTTTTCGAGACGACCGAACACCGTATTATTTTTTTACTTGGGAGTTGGCTTTTTTTTTTTTTAGCAAAGCCAATTCAAATAAATACGAAATAGTGTGTATTGTTTATTATTATAACATATCTGTATTTATACAGAACGCAAGCTCCGCAGTTTCCACAAGGGACACCACGTCTTGCGGCGGCCATATTTCATTTTTCCCGCCATCCGGGGGCAGTCAACCATTTTCGTTCTTGCATCCACAACGTGGCGGGAAATTTTATGCCTTCCTTTTGTGTTTCCGTTGAATTTTTGGATGCCCTTTCAGAGTGAATAGTTGTTCACGCATATTAGATGGGTTTTGTGTTTTGTAGTGAAACCATTAGAATTATATGTATTTGGCATCTATATTGAGATACATATTTTTATATAATGTATTGACACTAGTACCTATAAGTATTACTTTTTATTTTGATTTAAGGCGAGACAGTAATACACCAGTAACAGAAATAGGTAGATGAGAGTGATTAAAAGAATATTAGGAACAGAGCAAGGTAAACTTTGTAGGCACTCATAATACCTATAGGTAATTATGGGCAACATTTACTAAGTAATCAACCCACAAAGCCGTGGTGGCCTATATAGTGACGAGATCGTCCGCCACATAATCGTGAGGTCGTGGGTTCGAGTCCCACCAACTCCTTTGAACATTTTTCGTGTGTGAGTGTAGATCACAGCTGGTTGTAACGGTGAAGGAAAACATCGTGAGGAAACCAGCATGTTCGGCAGAAGGCATATATCCTCAAAAATTATCTTTTATAGGTCATGCTAGATTCCTTCACCGATTGGTTCTTTTATCATTAAAGCCTTGACATACTCATACATACTCGTATACCTAGATTGTAGTGTTGTTACACTCTCGTACAACTTGCAAAATAATCAGAGGCGCAAGGGGATTCGAACCTACGACCACACGTTTGAGATATCAGACGTTGTAGGCAATAACCACGGCGGCTTCATGATTTGGACAAAAATAAGCCTTACCTTTACATTACAACACCTACAATAGACAGCTACAGTACGACAATTTATTTGTAGAATATAGAGATGGCGTCACGATCGAATTTTTTTGCCACCTTTAACGAAATTAGTCAACTTCTGTGTTCTTTAATACTCATAACCCAGTAGTTCCGCATTTGGCCGTTCTACGAATAAGTTGGTAGCACTACACCCACGATTCTTGAAAGTATACAAGAATCATGAAACGAGGAAAGTGTCGCGGATACAAGCGTAAAAGGGAAAGGGTCAAAAAGATTTTTTTCTGCCACTTATGGTAGCCTTTGTGTGACTGGGTTGGCTTTTATCGCGTAGCTTGCGGGCCATTGGTTTCCCAGTTTTGCTATACTTTAGCCGTGGACATTGAAATGGGAGGGTTGACTCACACTTACACGACGTTCATCACCGTTCACACAAACATAAAAAAAAATAGATATTCCTTCAGGAAAAATCCGTTTTCGGATGCCCGACTGTCATCCATATATTCGTTGGGTATACATATTTTTTCTAATATTATACCTATCGAGACTTTCACAGTTTCAATATTTTATAGGAAATTATGAATTGTAATTGCGACTTATCTCGGTATCATTATTTTTGTATTTCACCAAAAAAAATTAAAGGTTCATCATGTTTGTTGTTTTTTAAAATGAAGGTTTTATGTGAATTCAAATTTGCAGCACCTCTGGGATCTTTGATCTTTGATAATGTACAGATGCTCAAAAGAAGGGGACGTAAAGGGTGTAACTTGACGCATATACCTATAATAGAGGTATCATCAGATTTGATTCAATCATCACAAAATAACTGACTGATATAATAATTAACTTATTTCAACGAATTCCAATCGTTATTATAATTTGGTAAACCGTACAATTTAACTATTTATATCGTTTAATCTCTTCAATACTGTTTCGTTCGCTTTTTCTCCTCCTTTTCCTGGTATATAATTTATTTGATAGACCGACATTTTCACCTGAGCTGACGTTGCAATAAATCTACTTGTATCGAAGGGCCATTCGATGGAAGCTTTTAGTATTTAGTTCAAGTAACTTGACTAGTTTGTTAAGTGGGGGAGGCAGCATCGTATTTAAAGGCAAACATGTTTACGGTCCTACGAACGTTTGTAAGACCCCAAGCAAGCGTGAAACACGAGCAAAAAACAGAAAAGGGGAAACATGTTTTATTAACTCTCAATCTCCAAGTACACATTAAATTTATAAAAAAAATAGATGTGGCGTCACGGGACACCAGCCCCTCTACCGCCTAACGATATCGGCTATGGCTTTGGTATTGCTGTCTCTATCATTTCAAGCGAAAAAAAAGACAGAGCAATATTAAAGCTAAGACAGTTTTAGTTAGGCGGTAGATCCTCAGGTAGGAAGGAACGAAGTTCCTTCGTTTAAAATATAACCGCAATACAATTTACAAAAAAACATTGTTAATTTTATTAATTGTACGATCATCTGAAAAATAAAGTTAGCATCATCGGCACTTTTTACGGGTCACTTCCGTTATATATTTTTCTTACGGTTTTAATCTCACATCAGATCAGATAAGAAATATGACTGGAACCGTGCGATGGAGCAACAATACTGACAAATGACTTTGATTGATGGGAGTATAGCGTAAACGATCGTTTGACTAGACCCGTGATGTCATCGAAGCGTTTGCAGCTGCGTCGCCAATCAGCAAGCCGTTTGATAGATTATCAACTTGATTGTTTCAGTCTTCGGTCGCCTGTGCCTTGCAAGCACTGAACGAATATTCAGGACGTTAAGTACTATGGTAAATGTATTTTGGTAAATGCATTTGAAAGGAAATGTGTGTGCTTAAAACCGCATGGCAGAAGTAAAACTAAAATAAGAGATTACTATTAAAAACTTTTGACATCGAAAAATAAAAATGATTCCATATAAATTGAACATAGTAAAGACAGCGACACGATAGTGACAGATGCGGCTGAAGGGCTAGATATCCAGGGCCAAAATAAATAAAAAGACTGTGCCAATAGACAGACAGAAGCTATGACTTTCTCGCTCTGGCACACTCGGCGGTCCCGACGTCCCGAGTTAACCCGAACATTTCTTTCACTTACATTACAATTACAATTTTGCAAATCATTTTCGATTCCACGATAAACATGTCAACTATCGTGTCAATAGTCGAGTGGTCTTCTAATCGTATGGAAAACCGCTTCAGTATTGTAAGTGGAAGGCTTTCAGGGACGCTTCGTGTGTACTATCAGGTCTGTGCGTATGTTTTAAAACAAGATCCTACGACTGCCAGACCTTCATTATTTTATAAAAGGAGAAAGTTTTTTTGTGTGTTCCCAACAGGTAATAACGATCCCCAAATATAAAGTTTGGGTAGTGATGGCTTTGTCAGTTAACAGGTAGGAAAGTTAAGGGAAAAATGTACCTCTTTTTGGTCATAATTACTTTTCATAGTTCAATTTTTAAATACTTTTGAAAATAATTTTAAAATGATGCCGTACATTGCCACACAGTTCTTTCGGTTTCAACTCCCTGCCCAGGCCCAGACACCCATAAACTATACTCATTCTTGATTATACTTCGATTAGAAGTAAGGTATGGAGATGTTCAGTAGCATAGACGTAAATCATCTTATACCTCTGGGTGATTAGCGGAGTGCAGTGCTAAGTCAGAGTTTGGACTCTTCATGTTTAAATAGCTACATAACAATGTGCTGTTATAGTCAGGCGTGTTGCTTACCATCAGGCACATGTTTTGCTCGTCCTCCTGTTATTTATACTCTAAAAATTAAAAATAAAGTTTTCATTGGTTTGGAGATGGTGTTGTATTAAAGAAGATTTGTGTCGACAACGAATATTTTGGACTAGCCGTAACAATTTATTACATTACTTCCTTGTAGTACGTAATCGTAAGTACACACATATTTATAAATCAGTGAACAAAACAAACAAAACGAGAACATAACACCGCGAGCAATTACTGGGGCCGAGCCCGCAGATGTCAGAAGGAGGCTTGCTTTATATTAAAGTGGCCAAAACGTAATTGGCTCTTTATATTTTTGTGAAAACCAAGGTTGGAGCCGGAAGCATGTGACGGCTCAGCTGACCTCGTTTAACGTACCCACCGTTTTAATCCACTCAGCACTGGTTTCGTTTCAATTTCATCTGATTTATTTTATAGACCTGAAAATATTTATAAATCTGGAAATCGAGGTGGACGAGCATATAATGCTCATGTTACTGGTGATGATAAAGAAACAGTTTTCAAAAGGCAAAAATACCTGTCAAAGACAGTTCCCAATTTCGCCGTAGGTGGCGCCACTGTTTTATTTTGTTAGAGAAATTTCACAAAAACCAACAGTGGTGCAACACTTGGCAATATTTGGAACTATCTTTGACAAGTCTTTTTGCGTCTGGAAAACGCCTCATTCTAAAGACATTGTATCACACTGACATTAAATACGCAAAAGTTTGTGTTTATTTTTCGTACCACGAGTTTTTGTAACGGCTGCATGAGCCTGTGCAGCCGACTAAGTGTTATCACAGCTGGGACTCGGGGCCTTCTTTCGCAAGGAGAGAGTCCAGGTCGTAATCCACCACGCTGACCCAGTGCGGGTTGGTGGACGCATGACCTCTAATGTTTTTCTTCACCGTGTTTAAGTTACTCACGTGGTAACGGCTGAAAGACATTAAGTGCGTAATAAGTAATGTATCTACGTTAATTTAGGTACGTTAGTAGGTTAGTACATTGATTAGTATACTGTTAAAGTTAGTGGACGCTGTTTACTTCCCGGACCACAGATATTTTTATCTAAGTCCCAATTATTTTTGCTAAATCTGATTTTTAGGTGGTGCTCATTCACTTGATCAAAGTCACCCTTAGTGCTATGGAATAATCTAACCTTTGCTGATGAAGATAATCGGAAACGAAGTTATCCGACCCAGGAAATAAAGTCACCGTCATGGCGCAGAAAATATCCAAGCAAAAGTGGCAATTGGCCGGTAAAGTTGCTGGAAGAACCGATAACCGTTGGATTAGATGAGTTCTGGAGTAGAGGACGCGTTTAGATAAACATGGTTTACGACAACCTGCGGGTAAACGGATTAACGAACCTATGACAGACGACCGATTGTACAGAATGGAATGATGATCGAGCTCATTTGCATGCATTAGAAGAAATCTAACTGCAAACAGAACTCCAACAGAAAACAGCAGTCATCGATTGATGAGGATCTTAAATGACCATTTTGAAATTATAATCGCGAAAGTAATTCTAGTAACATACTTTTAATGGGTTTACATAAAGGGTAAAATATTACTTTACGCAATATAACGTAAATTTACAGAAAACAACCCGAGTTATATTTGTATCCGTGTCCGGTGATTTCACCGGTTACACACGTCTATACGAGTATAGACATTTATGTGTTTGCCTTTAACGAGTCTAGACGTATAAATGGTTATGGGGACGAGGGTGTGACGTCACCGGCCGGAGTCACCACGACGTCAACTTTCACTGGCATGCGGCGACTAAACGGTTCGGGGAAAGTTGTTAACTACTGAAACGTGTATGTGGCCTTGCGATACACGACTCCAAGTTCAATGGCGGTAATCACGCGGTAATCTTGGCAGTTGGCATACGTCACTGTGCCAAAATCAACAACATCGTAAAAACGACATCTGACGTTCTAAAGACTCGAACAAAGAGGTTTGACTCTACTTTTGATGTGAGATCGGATGTTAGGGAGCTCCGTAATCGTAGTCGAAACTATTGAACATTCGAAATAAAAATATATCCGTAACCATATCCGCATTCGTTTCAAAAATATCGGATAGTTTCGGATAGTATAAGGCATAAGGGCGGAGTTTAAATAAAACGACATATTTCGACGAAAGGTTTTTGTTTCACCATGAGAATATGAAACCAGTACCAGTACCGAAGCCTTTGAAACTTGTAAAAAACAGAAAAAAATCAATAGATTAAAATCAATTGCAAACGGAACAGAATATGACAAAAGTGGAAGCAAAATAATTTACGGGCTATCTGAGGCCGGGAAGTGGATCTCAATCCTCTTCCTGCCTCAATCTAAAATAAGAAGGTATCCGTAATCCGTAACCGAAACTATCCGAAACTAACGGATGATCCAAAAAAAATTCGTAACCGTATCCGAAAGTGATATAATTTTGTATATCCTATATCCATATATGTATCCACATCCGAAATATCATATCCATAACATCCCTAGATATCTGAAGGAAAATGCGTCGAGCATATCATCGGTTGCACTAACTGGTCGAGTGTGAAAGGTTAGATGTTTTAATATTATCCATTTGTCCAATTATCTGTTCTGGCGTTACGCGACCGATATTACGCGGCGCATTTTTCAGGTATGTACCAACCCTTAGGCTGTGGAATGCGTTGCCTATTACTCAGGTTCCGCAGAGGGTTTTTCACGTTGGATACAATATTGGTATCTCCAAATCGAAGAGTGAATCGGTTTATTATGAATTAGCATGCTCCATTGTAGACCGCATCATCGCTTAACATCATTTTCCTGCAGAACCGAATTTTAAAACGCATCGTGAACAAAAAAAACGTAGTCAAGGAAATAATAGATTGTCAAAAAATATAAGATGTTCCCAGTAAAAAGTAAAATAAATATTTAATATCCTTAAATCAATATTTAACTTAACTGGCTAACAGCCAGAACGCCCGTCCGTCACTATTATGAAGTCGTATGTCGTATATGGTCGAATCTCGCCTATACATTTGAGTATTTTTTCCGCATCGGTAAATGCAGCAAAGTGTGTGGAGCGGTATACCTGCCCAGAATATACCTTTATTTATTAAAAGCCGGTAAATATACCGAAGTTCATCTGACCGCAGTATCGAGGTAGGTCAAGGTAACCGCTTAAAAAGTGCTCCGATACAAAATACTGCGAGCGCTGGCGAGGATCGATACGATACCTTTTACCGGTATTTCATTATAGCCCATTTGCGTCAGAGCGGTTATCAAACCTAAAAATAAAAGGATCGACCGTATAGATAAATACTCGTATACAGTTTAAATCCTAAAAGCTCCTGTTTGAAGAAAAAGCGAAAGAAATCTATGAGCAATTTTGTGGTTTGGTCCCTTTGCAGAGTCCGCCTGGGGTACAAAGTACTTTAGCTTGGCCAGTTATTCTGCCGCTAAGTAGTAATGTGTGAACATTACGGTATTCCGGTTTGAAGGGCAATGTTTTCAGTGAAATTACCACTTACAGGGATAAATCATCTGATACTACTAAGGTCAAGTAATGTCAAGTAGGCCAGTAATTTGAACTTTTTGAACAGGCGTGTTGTTTGCCATCAGGTGCATGATCCGTATTTGATATTATGATATTTATAATATGAGCGGGCAGTGCAATTTTTCTGTTCGTTTCAAAAAGAACATCTTTTCTATTAATATTTTTTTCCGCTCAGGCAAGACTTTTTTACGTTTGGAAAAACGGAAGTTTTATCGACAATAACCAACAAATAGTGCAAGATCCCACGTCTGCCAGACCTTCGTTATTTTACTAAATCTGAAAGTTTTTTTGTGGGCTCTTAACACGATAAAAAAACCTCACTTTCGTCGTAATACATAGTAATTTTTTTTATAAAATTTCATTCAAAAAAATGATGCCGTATAATTCCAGAAAGTTCGTCCGGTTCTAACCCTTTGCCAGATACCCTTAAATTACTCATTCAATGGGTTCTTGTTCTAAATCTAAAACCATTTTCAAACCTCTATAGTCTAGACTCTAGACTTGTACTAGGTACGTCTTAAAGCAGTTTTACAGATTCCATCCTTGATTTAAGTAGTTTTTTTTTTTCAAGAAAACAGCACAGTTACTTCTTATATACCGACGGATGTTCCGTATTGACCTTCTCGAAGTAGACCGACTGCATCAATAATTCAGCGTTTTACCTGGAACAAATGAAGACGCTATTAGTGATGGAATTCAGTTCAAGGGCGGAAGGGCGGGGGGGGCTGGGGTACATGACCCCCCCTTTGCTGGGTCCAGTATCTAGGTAGATCACTGATTAAATAGCATGCATGTACTTATCGCACAGTTCAGTGACTTGAACACGACTATTGACGCACCGCACGCAAGATTTTTCCGGAGGCTTGAAATTTAGGCTGATCTGTCGTCACGCTGTGAGGTGAAAGACTCGATTGGGTGAACTCGGCATCGCGCCGAATGTGCCCGAGCGAGAAAGATACAGTCAGCTGCTCTTCATCGGCAGTGTCACTGTATTTATGCTATTTTGATTTGTATATAATAATTTTAAAAAAATATATTTCTACATTGTTTTTCAATTATCTTACTATGAACGTACGATCCATAACAATACTACATAATACAAAATTCAGATGAGAAAAAAATTCAGAGAATGAAATATTCTTTATATTTCATTTCTGCCGTGAGGTCTTAAGGACGCACATATATTTTTATATTTATACGGGATGACGGAACGAGCGTGAAATGCACATGATGGTAAGCAATTAAGCATCACTTGTTCCCGTAACAGAACAGTGTCACAAAACTATTTAAACACCAAGTTCAAATCACTACTTAACACTGCACTGCGTTCATCACCCGGAGAAATAAAATTAACTAAAATCAATAAAGTCCGCGTGAAACCGTGGGGCGGTACTTGTATATTATAAATAGGACTACCACCTGTTCCAGAAACAGATTTTAAAAATAGATTATAAGCCGAATACTAATAACATCAGAGATAATGTACATAACACAAAACAACATTGTAAAACAACATTTAACTAATGTGACAACGGGGCAATTTATGAACCAAAACATGTCAACTGTGAAGTAAATTACGACTTTTCAGTTTATGATGCTGTAGTGTTGGGTCCGGTATCAGAAAATCCTACTAATATTACAAAACTAGCAGCGTTCTGTGATTTTACCCGAGCAGTTCACGTTTCCATTATTTTCGAGGGATAAAAAGTAGCCTATACGTTCTTCCAGACCAGTCCTTTCCAAAGTGGGCGATAACACCCCCTTGTGGGTGCTGCAGTAAAAGTAGTGTGTAGTGTGTGTGCAGTAGTGGTAAATACCTAGAAAAAAGAGGCCTTGCAAGTCGAAGCCATAATCCGCTGGCCCAGTGCGGGTTGGCGGACATGATCTCCAACGATGAAGGTACATGTCGGTTTCGTTAAATTAAATTAACGTTGGATGTTGTTTGTACTAAAACCGCGATTGAAAAATTGAGGTGAAAGGGTTATAAGCACCTATATACAAAAAACCTTAAAATCGGTCAAGCCGCTGTTTTTAACCCCCGACCAAAAAAAGGAGTGTTATAAGTTTGACGTCGATGTCTGTCTGTCTGTCTGTCTGTCTGTCTGTCTGTCTGTCTGTCTGTCTGTGTGTGTCTGTCTGTGGCACCGTAGAGGTCAAACGGATGGCCCGATTTCGATGCGGTTTTTTTTATTTGAAGGTTAATATCCGTGCGGATGTTCTTAGCTATGTTTGGTTAATATCGATTCAAAATGGCCGCCTCCACAAAATGGCGGACAAAATATTTCTTCACAACCTACCTCAATATGGGTATCAAATGAAAGGGCTTGACTAGTAGAACACTTTACATTATAACAAATTTCAAATCCAAGATGGCCGCCACCACAAAATGCCGAATTGTAGTATTTTTTTCACTACTACCTCAATATGGGTATCAAATGAAAGGGCTTGACTAGTAGAGCACTTTGCACTATGACAAATTTAAATCCAAGATGGCCGCTACCACAAAATGGCGAAATACATTTCTTTTTTCACAACTCCCTTAATATGGGTATCAAATGAAAGGGCTTGACTAGTAGAACGTTATACAGATGATGCGAGATCCGAGGTAGTCGGGGGTTAATCAAAATTTTTAATTTTGTTCTTGTTATACATATATTAAACAAGCAGTGCCACGCAGTTTTACTCGCGTACCTTCGGTTCCTACAATTTTCCCGTGTTTAAAAATAACCTATGATTCATTCCAGCATATAAACTAAATTCAATTCAAATTCCAACCCGATTTGTCCAGCCGTTCAGACGTGATTGAGCAATAAACATCCAAAATTTATCAAGGTTATACCTAGGCACGCTCCATCGTAGATCGCGTCGTCGCTTAACAGCAGGCGAGATGACGGGGAAACGCAAACTTATCTTTGTTTCAACATTCTTTCGTCCAACATACAATGTCATTTGAAGAGCAATTTTCCTTTGCGACCTGGTAAGAATAGGCGTGTCAGACAATGCGAAAAGAAATTGAAATAATGCTAATCACTATAACATCAGGCGAGATGGCCTGAAAAGAAGTGTAATAGTTAAAAAAAAAGTATATGGACATCATGCCAAATTTAGCACTAAAAATATCGAAACGCAAATACGAATAGATAGCTGCCACAAATTACATTGCATCAATTTCCCTCAAAGCAAGATATAGTAATAAATCATGAACATAAATAGACGTTCACTGACAACTAACAAACAATACGCAGCTCCAAATTAATAACATTAGCGAGCATCTTGTTTCAAACGTGCGCAAAATGGCGCAAATCCACGTCTCTCATCACTCCCGAATTCGTTGACGAGAGCATCGCAAATGGCACACAAAGAGAGGCATCCATTTATTTCCACATAAAAGCTACTGGCGTTCTTTTGTCTATGATTCCGCCGGCATAACTTATGTGCCGACACTCCCGTCCTCCCCTAAACTTTGTGGGGGTGAGTGGGTCGCTTCGCGGAAGTGACGTCACACGACACAGTGCCCGACACCCACCGGCCAATCAGCGAGTTTATATAGGTCAAGGATACAACCCTAATTAAGATTAAATTAACAGTTATCATAATACTGAAAATATAAGTATTGTACAAAAACTTGAAAAAAAATAAGTAACGGCTGGTCTAATCAGGAGAACAGCGCGGCGTCTCCTGATCCGGCGTTCAAATCCCACGCGGACCATTGTTTTTTCAAAGTCATGTGCGTAATGCCGCTAACTTAAAAACGGTGAAGGAAAACATCGTGAGGAAACCGACATATACATAAAATATTTCGAGGTCATGTGCAATCAACCAACCCACACTTGACCAGCGTGGTGGATTACGGCCTTGACTTTCTCCATGTGAGAGAATGCCGCGAGTCCTAGCAGTGGGAACATTTAGCGGACTGCTTATGATGTACCTCTATGTGTAACTTCTGCCAGAAAGTATGATATAAATCCTACTAAATATTATAAATATCAAAGTTCGGATCGAATCGTAATATCAGAACGGATCGAGATGAAATTTGGTACCCAGGTTATAAATAGTCTGGAATAACACATAGGCTATTTTTCATTCCCGGAAAATAACGGTATCGCAAACAACAAACTAATTAATATTTTTTCCAGAAACTTTACCACATCATATGAGCTGTGACTAACATCTTACGGCTCGAAGCTCGCAGACATATACCAAAAGTATTTATTCGATTTATGACAAGCAAGCAGCGGTCACGTACCGGTGCAGTGGACTTAAACTTGGTGAGGAAACGTGTTCGGAATATCGGAAGCTTTGGAATTACGAAGTCCGTTGAACTACTTTATAGTTTAGAAATCATTTATTTTGTAGTAAGTTTTTATCAGTAAGCTGAAGTGGCAGTGGGCTGGTCATATACGCAGGGTCGGAAAGGGCCCGGGTGGCTCTATGATCGGTCTATTACAGTTGGATCACACGCCCGGTGCCCGAGACCTTATTATATGGTTGCCGTATGCCCCACAAGGCAGACCAATGGGAGCGCGCACCGGCTGAGGCCCGAATGGCAACCGCCACCTCGACTATATGGCCAGTCCGTCGCTGCATATCTGTAGCAGAACTGATAACCCTTGAGGTATACGAGTTCTGGAGTGGAGATCTGGAATTGGCAAACGTAGTGTAGCACGACCTGAGACTAGACGGAGTGACGTTTTACTAAAGGCAGCTAGTGGCGGTTGGAAACTTAAAGCCGAAGATCGGGCTGAGTGGCGTATTTTTGGAGAGACATATTTCCAGCAGCGGACGAATATGGGCTGATTATGATGATGAAGTTTTATCGTAAACTGACTCGACGGACGGCTTGACTGAAGTTACGGATGGTCTAGTCGGGACAACGACAACCGCCGATCCGGAGCCCCTGGTTCGTATCCCACGCGCACCACTGTCTTTACGAAGTCATGTGGGTAATGCAGCTAACTTATAAACGGTGAAGAAAATACATCCTGAACCTGGAAACCTGTTTGTCGGAGAAGAATCACTCTTTAAAATTAATTTCAAAGATATTAATTATAATAAATTTAATTTAAAATTAAAGTAATTCGTGAACCTCAGGGACTCATTCACATAATTTATTTTGATAATTGAGTAAGTAATACAATTACAAGTGATCAACATTATAATATTTGATTTGTAAATTATAGCTTGGATGGGATTTAATTTATATGTACGAGTATAGTGGGTTTCTGTGTTCATGATTCCATCACAGAAGATAATTTAAATAAAGGTTAAGTTCAGGATCGAGCTGATTGGAGAGTCATAAGAAAGGCCAACGTAAAGCAGTGGCCTAAGATAGTCTAAAGATGATGTCAACATATACTTATATCTCATCTATTTGGATCCGCAGTTGTTTGCTTACTTTATGAATTTCGATCGTATCGATCACTCGTATGAATCATATGTATCGTCGAAGACTTGTATGTTTACCATCTAAACGTTGCCTAACAACATCTCCGGCACAGGGCAAATCTAAATAGAAAGCAAAAAAAAAAGTTTGAAATAGTTCCTTTTAGTCAACTTTTCAAATATTACACACATTACGTATACACACGGGTATCCCAAATCCAGTCGCAACAACGAACTCTCTTGAAAAATACATCCAAGTTTTGAGAAAAAAGCTATTAACTCCGCGCAACGACCGCACGCCAACATGAAAGTTAAACAAAGAGCCCCAATTATTCCCTTACGCCGGATATATAAAACCCTTGGCAGCCAGGATAACATGTCAGGAGGCCGGGACTAGAGGGCCCCGAGACATGATTGATAACTTTGTGAATAGTACCCCGGGCCAATTTGTATCTTGTGGCCCGTCGCGTCTTACGGAATACGAGCTTTGATATATCAAGAGCTATCGTAATACACTTGGAAAGGTCAATAGGTATAAGATGCTCTATCTAATGTCAAATTATTATTGTAACAGTCGCTGATGTTATTCCGGATAGAACCGAGATAGAGAGAATATTTATACGACCTGATGGAATTCTTTGAATTGTGGTCGTAATACGGATAATAGACAACTACTTCAGCGTTGAAAAAAATACCTAATACATATCGATGATATTGAGTATTTATGTGGTTGTACATCTTCTTAAAGAGAAAATTGGTTTAATGATTCTTATACATGCCTACAACAACCATTACAGTCAAGTCGATATGTTACATTCAAGGTATTTAAATAAAGGACAGTATTTCAATAAAACAGTTGTATAATAAAGAAGAAATTTATGTGGAACCTTACATACTTTCCTTAAAAACACTCCTTTTTCGGGGCAGCCGAATTATAACGCTACCCGTTCCTACAATCAGCAACAAGGAAAACCTTTTGCGCATTAACTTCCCCAGCCGTAAAAGTAAACACATAACAATATATCAAAGTAGGGTGTACGTAGTCGGAATAGCCGCATCAGCTGCTGCGTCGACCCGACTCGGCCACTCGTGTGAGGGTCAGCGTTCAACATGGGTTTATAATGTGGAGCGGCGAAGAGCGAGTGGCCTAGTTGGCTTCCGTCCCACCGCTCTCAAACACGGCCGGTTGACGTCATTGTACTTGCACTAATGGCCGGGATGTCACCCGGTGTCTCCGCAACTCCCGACGGTCCGTAATCGCAATGTAAGAATTGCGAGTGCTTCCGAGAGCATACTAAATTGGATTCCAATGCGGCGAGATGGGAAGTGTGCATATAGGTAACGAGGCGCGAGTCCTTTACGAAATTGAATTCGGAATTATGGCACGTCTATTCAGAATTTGTGGCGCTTTCGAGTGGGGCAGAAAATACGTGACATTTAAATTGCACTCGCCACTAGCGGCGTATTTGAGAATATTGGTATTGAAGTGTTTGTATCTTACTCGTAGAAACATATGCGCAGTTTCATAATTACTATTGAAAGCGGCCAGATGTTCTCATTTCGTCAAGTACTAAGTTTCATGAGTAAGACCTGGCTGTAAGCTCTAAGAGTCACTATTATATATCCAAAGATCGTTTTCTATAATTAGGTAACTTCTTAAAGGAAATAGTCATTTGAACCATTGGTACAAACAAGACTTTCAGATAGCGCTCTTAAGAGCCATACGAGAGCAACTGTTTCCAGAGAAATCACAGGGCTTAGAGACATAACATCTTAGATCTCTGGGTGACAAGCGCAGTCCAGTGCTAGGTAATGATTTGGACTTTTTATGTTCCAATAGCTGCGTGTCACTGTGATGTTCATGTGCATGTTGCTTACCGTCAGGCACATGTGCAGCTCGTCCCGTCACTCTTTATACATAAACAAGTTATCGAAATAGCTGAAGAACTTTGTAATCACGGTGCGAGTTGGTAACCGAGCTACCTCGGTATTGATCATTTCATTACAATCAATGAGACGGCGGAATTCTCCGGTGAAGTTTACGCAGCGATTATGGATGATTTATTGCGGACGCTTCGGAACATTATTAATATTCTCTTTCTTATTAAAGCTCCAACAGATATTAAGTCCCGGGATAAACACCGGCTTATCAGTCTAGATGCGTGGCGATTGATGATGTGCTTAGTTGACTTTCTTGCTTTTCAACGCAATTTCATTAGATAATAAATTGTTTTGAATACAATATGACGCAGGACTAATATAGTTTCTGCGTCTGGATATTTTTTTTTGTATCATAGGTATGTAATTCAGATTTGTATTTATGACGCAAGTATTTGCCCTATGTGGAATCGAACGAACACATGACCTCCGAATCCGTGGGTAGACTTGCTACCAACTAAACTACGAGGTTAGTACTATGGATCGCAATAACACCACGGGTAAACCTGTAAATGTTTATGTATACAAATAAATAAAATTTGAGTGTCTGTATGTAATATCAAAGTAACAGCTTTTTATTAAGTTCAAATGAAAGTATACGCGGTGCCTATTTATGTAAAACGCAGGTGAAACCGCAAGCACAGATAGTCATCTATATTATTCATATCTCATACAAACAAAAGCACGCACGCACGAAAACAAACATTTGATTTGTATAATTGTATATCAGTACAGTAGCTCTTTTTAGGGTTCCGTAACAAAATACGGGACCCTTATAGATTCGTCATGTCTGTCTGTCAGTCTGTCCGTTCGTATGTCACAGCCACTTTTTTCCGAAACTATAAAAGCTATACTATTGAAACTCGGTAAGTAGATATAATCTGTGAACCGCATTAAGATTTTGATACAAAAATAGAAAAAAAACAAAATTTTAAGAGGTGTCCCATACATAGAACTCAAACACAAAAAATTTTTTTTGATCAAAACCCTACGTGTCTACCCTATGTATCTATGGATAGGTCATCAAAAATGATATTGAGATTTCTAATATATATTTTTTTCTAAACTGAATAGTTTGCGCGAGGGACTCTTCCAAAGTGGTAAAAAGTGTGCCCCCCCCCTGTAACTTCTAAAATAAGAGAATGACAAAAATAAAAAAAACTGTATGATGTACGTTACCATGTAAACTATCAACGAAAATTGGTTTGAATGAGATGTAGTAAGCAGTTTTATTTTAATACGTCATAAATTGACTATTGTTAAAACACTGATTAAAGTAAGAACGAACAACAAGAACTTTTGTATTATGTTACTTGCTGCTACGGAAGCCTTCATGGGCGAGTCCGACTCGCACTTGACCACTTTTATTTGGATTTGGCTTCGTAAAATACTTACACACAAACATTGACACATACCGACAAACTTCTATTTTTACAAACATTAGTAACCGTATTAAATAACATGACCCATATCACGAAACTAAAGCAATGCAGGATTCCAAGGTCCTCTCAAAGTGTGTCACGTTTTCTCGCAGTAAATGTACACCGGGCCATATTACTCCGTTACTCAATAACAGAGTTCATTACAAAGGGATAAAGGCACGTAATTTGATTCCAATTTGATGGGAGCGTTTTCCTCTTTGTATTTATTAGGAGAGATAGCGCGTCATCCACCGGTACGGTGGTATGGTGCTCGGGGGACGTCCGTAATTTACCGCGCCATGGCATATTTATTTGGCGAACAGTTGCCAAACAATAGGTACAGTGTGGGTAAAAGATTTTTATTTATATAGACAAAACAAAATCGACGAAAAAAGGCTGCATAATTAGACTATGGCAATAACATATCTACTTAGTTAGGGAGCGACCGCGTCTGATCCTGACTTGCCTTATAGATGTCCTAAAAATATTCAAATTAATTGAAAACATTCCGCAATCGAGTATTTCACGTTCATTAAAAACGTGATATACTTGAAGCCGTAGGAATATAAATTGTATCGCCTAAGACAATTTGCCATCGGTTCCGGGAGAAGAAACCTTTCAGTGCCGAGATTGGATGCCTTTGTTCCAACGGCCTTCAGATTGTAATTAAAGTCATTCCATGAGACTGCCAGAGAATAGAGAGCACTGTTCCTGTTTAAAGGATCCAGTGGAAATATCTGATGGTTAGATGGGTCAATGAAATCGCGAGACCATGCATGTAGGACAGGATAAACCAATAGTGGACATGGATAACGCCCAGAGAAGCCTATTCACAGCAGTGGGCGACAATGAGTTAAAGGGAGAGTAGAAAATCACATTCCAATCATAACTCACGCTGACAAAGTGGAGGGATGTCATACATCCTCTACAAATGACCTTCTTGGAAAATTTTCTTCAGTGCCCTTCCAATAATTTCAGCAAAGTGGGCGAGGAAATTTTGTTAACAGATACCAAAAGGCCATAAATATCGATCCTGGACCTTCAAAGCTATTTTCACAAAGTAAAACATGTTTCAAGTTTAGACCTTCCCGCCAGCCACCACGTTTTTTCCCACAGCCCAAGATCAGGCAGTAATTTGAACCGGAACTGAAATCACTGCGCTCGTCATGCAGATATATCCGATGTACCACGGTTCCGCCGAGTATTCGTATCTTCTTCCTTCACGTTACGTATTCGTTAACGTCAAACCCTGCTAGGAAAGGTTGTGAGTGCGAACCTGGCTCCAAAAATACCAGTAGTATCAAGACGAGAGATCGGAACCAGGGTTTCGTAAATCAACCGTCAAAAATCGTATTGTCCACGACCTCATTCCACGGGCAGCTGTAATTGACACTGGTATTTTTAATTACGTCTCGGTTACGGATCGAGTAATTCGAGATTTCGTGTTTCGAGGGAAATTGCGAAATCGATTCCAAATTGTTTATTATTCTTTACGCCTAGATACACAGTCTCTGTTGTCGCGGTAAATATTTGGGGAGTTGTTTATTAATTTTTGTTTGACTTCGGCAGTTCGGCACTTTCTTAAAAACGAGCGGGTCATTTCATGAATAAAACATTGTTGCACGTTCGTGAAACGAGACGACGCAAGTTTGGGTTGGAAACTTTATTTATACTATTATTTGGTTCGCAGCGTATTTGCTATCACACAAACACCATGACATATGGCCAGATTATTGGGTTATTACATTGACTGTGTCTTTGTGAAGGAAGACCCCGAGTCGCAGAAATGGGTATACAAAAGTGGGTTGCTTTCTTTAAAATCAACCCTAGTATATATTTCTCGATAATTCAATCTGCGTCTCCGAGTTTCATTGTTAAATACATCCCCTAACGTTTAGGTTCGATTCTCCTAACACTGCTTACTTTTAGGTCTTAGCTCATTAAACATAGAGGTAGAGTTACTACAAAAGAGATAGCTATCTGAGAGCCATGTAAAAGCCATTGAGTTAAGACTTCTGGTTCGCCCAAAGCGATGACATAGCAATAAATTTTGCTACTACATAAACCCTGCCCTAAATCTAACTGCAGAGTCCCAAGCATGAAAAACCGCATCAAAGACAGTTCTAGTTACATTCCACTGTCTTTTCATTTCCTGTAGTATGAGTTTACGAAATTATTCCACACACTGCGAGTTCCACGAGTCACATCCATGAGCGGTCACGTCGAATACTCAGAATTCCGTCAACTACTTTTAGCCATTTGTTTGGCGTTCAGACGCTTTCACGATCCTCAGATTAGATTTCCTTGTTGCCAACGCACTGGCATTTACTATTTTCTACGTTTGGTTTACTTCAGAGCTGTAGTGAGGCGTTAAAAACGTCGAAGGCAGGTCGTAAAATTCGACTTCATGATGTATCTGGGGCACTTGGTAATCTACGAATTGCGCCATTTCAGGACTGACCTCGAAGCTCAGTTGGTAGTAAGTCAATGAGGTGGAGGCCGTGGGTTCGATTTTCACCCTGTGTCTTCCTACCCAAAAACTTATTTGTATGACTAATATAGGTATTTCTTCTGCATTTAGCTGCTTTATTCCCAAAACTAATGCGAGCCAAGGACCTATCATAATTTTTAATCAAAATCGTATGTACCGGCATAGAATAGATAATATAGATAGAACGGACACTCCCCACCCCCCGCCAATTTCAAGCTTCCTCACCCCTCAGGCCGTTTCGAGTACGCTAGGAGCACTAAACGAAAGGCTAGTATCGAAAATTTTATTCCTAACGAAATATCATCATGGTGGGGTGTTGTGCTGTTTACGGCTGTCCGTCAACTAAACGGGACAAGATTAAAAGCTTTAATTAATTTCCTAAGGATAAAATAACGTAAGATTAGAAACTTTTAAATAACGTTGCTTTATAATAACGTAGTAATTTTTAACTCAAAGTTCGTAACTTACACAGCCAGTTTTGTGCACGGATTGATAATGCCTGGAGGAATAATTATAGTGACAGAATAAAGTTTCCTTCTTGGGTAAGTGTAAAATAATATGCGAATGTGTACCTACTAACAGAAATAGAAATCTAGGTACCTATCGATCATCGGTTTCGTTTGATTTTACGCGGCAATAAATACACCATTTTAATTAGAATAGTATAATTTGGCACCATTCTATTTATGTAACTCAACATAATAGCAAGTTTATAAACTACTTTACGTCACCAGGTGAACTCAAGGGGCACAACTATTCAATAAAATAATTCAGTAGCCCTAGCGCTAACGCACACATTCACGCGTGTGTACGAACGACATCTGCGTAGTTGTGTGTGTGAAGAGTAGGTAACCCCACAACGGTGCTTGTATGGAATTTTAGTGGAGCGTCCGGGGTGTGGTATCGGTACAAAACCATGGTGGCGTGGTGTCGAGACCGTCCGATGTCTCGAATGTGAGATTGGGTTCGAATCCCGTCTGCATTTCCGACTATTTTTCCAAGTACAGCTGTACAAGTTTCTCATAAAAATGGCTTTACGATAACTAAATACATCGTGAGAAAACTGACATGCTCCAAGAATGGTATCGGGGGTAGTCTGGTATCTTAAGTTAATGTGGTAAATTTTTGTGTGTTTTATTTTATGTGACTTTTAATAAAGAGTTCTATCTTATCATTCGAGGACGTCAACCGCCAACTCTCACCAGCGCGCAGCGTGGAGCCTTAACTTTCTCATTTGCAAAAAATAGTGTCTCATGCATAATTTCTTAATATTTTTCTATTACAACGCGACTACATCTTATACCTTTAAACGAGCTATTCTTGTAGGTATATATATCTAGAATGTGAATCTCGGAAACGGCTCGAACGATTTTCATGAAATTATGTATACAGGGGAACGATAAGGTTTTGTTTTTTAAAACATTATTTTATGCGCGTTTTTAGACAATGAAAATGTTCTTTTTTTCTGAGAAAATCTTTTACTTAGAGCCCTTTATAAACACATTTAAACGGAGCAAAGCTCGGTCAACCAGGTACTGAAATCTTTAAATCTGACTGGCCTCGTGGCTTGGTGGGTAGCAGCTCTGCCTGCGAAGCCGAGGGTTCGATTCCCACCCAGTGCAAATATTTGTGTGATGAATTCCAATATTTATACTATATCTCAGTGTTTCTGTGTATAATAAGTATGTACATTTTTTTAAATAAAATGTGACGAGACGAGCGGGACATATGCCTGATGGTAAGCAACATGCCTGCCACATTTTTTTTAGTAGTGGTAGGACTCTTGGCAGAGTCCGCCTGGGGAAGTACCACACCTTTGCCAGTTATTCTACCGCCAAGCAGTAATGTGCAAACATTACTGTGTTCCGGTTTGAAGGGCAATGTTTCCAGAGAAATTACAGGGCTTAGAGATATAAGATCTTAGATCTCTGGGTGACGAGCGCAGTGCAGTGCTAGGTAATGATTTGGACTCTTCATGTTCCAATAGCTGCTTGTCACTGTGCTGTTATGTGTCAGGCATGTTGCTTACCATCAGGCACATGACCTGATCGTCTCGTCACTCTATATTTAAAAAAAAAAAAAAAAACATAACAGCACAGTGACATGCAACTATTGGAGCATGAAGAGTCAAATCATTACATAGCACTGCACTGCGCTCGTCACCCAGATATCTAAGATGTTATATCTCTAAGCCCTGTAATCTCTCTGCAAACATTGCCCTTCAAACCAGAACACAGTAATATTTGCACATTACTGCTGGGCGGTAGAATAATATTATAGGCCGTACTAGTACAAGCTTTGCTTAGTTTGGGGTCAGATGATGTTGTGTGTGAATCGTCCACCCATTTTTGTTTATCAGTTTCAGCGTAGCGTAACCGTCGTTATCACTGTATAACACTAGAACAGACACCTAATAAAACGTAGTTCTATTTTTTTGCCAGAAGCAATTTAAAACTATACGATGGCAGAGACTTATCGAGCTCGTTAATAAGCCGATTCCGTTTTTCGCAGGTGAGATGAATATATTTTATTCGAAACATTTAACAGCCGTGAATTCAATATTTTCTTCACACGCGTAAACATATTTTTTACCAGAATTTATGATCGCATTCAAAGTTAACGGGGTTTGTATTTTTAGCTTCAACCGAATTTTATTTTCCTTTCTGCGGAGGAAAATAAGATATGTCTTGTGTTGAATATTTGGAATATATTGTACTTACAACGTATTTAACAATTAAACATAAATTTTTGTTGCTTTGCCAGTTATTGTACCGCCAAGTAGTAATGTGCAAACATTACTGTGTTCCGGTTCGAAGGGCAATGTTTTCAGTCAAATTACAGGGCATAGGGATAACACATCTTATATCTCTGGGCAACGAGCGCAGTGCAGTGCTAGGTAATGTTTTGGACTCTTCAAGTTCCAATAGCTGCGTATCACTGTGATGTTATGAGCAGGCATATTGCTTACCATCAGTCACATGTCCTGCACGTCTCGTCACTCTACATGATAAAAAAAATATATTTATATATTGAATGTGTGTAAGCCATATTGGCTGTCTGAAGATCTAACTAATCAATAGGTGTAGTAAGTACGAGTAATTAGTGGGTCCGTTAAAATAATGACAAAATAAATCTTTCGGCCTTAGTAGGTCACAGGGGACATAACCCCCCCAAAATCGTATACGTTAAAACAAAAATGTCAGAAAATTAAAAATATCTAATAGTACCATAGACTATTTTTAATGCGGGAAAACAACTAGAACGGGAACTACGCGGGTAAAATCTTGGGGCGCTACTAGTAAAGTATTTTTTGCTTGATTTATTGTTTTTCTACTTGTGACCCCCCCCCCCCAAACCTGAGCCTGCATACTGGTGACCCCCTCCAAAATTTGAGGCTGGGACCGCGCCTGCGACGCCGACGGCTGGCAACTCAATGAACTAAAAAAAAAAGAAGAACTTAACATAATATAGAACTTTTCTTAGTACCGTTTTTTAATTACGTTAACCACTTACACACCAGTGGCAAACGAGACGAGGTCAACTGCGCAATTCTATTGAAAAATACCGTCGAATGCAACCAACGTTTGATTCGGACTGGACCGACAGACCGATATCATACTCGTACATGAAACCTGTTAAATAATTAAAAATATTTGAACCATGTTACCAGTATTAACCTTTTCTTTAAAGAAATATATAATAGAATTTTCTTCCTTTTCAAACCGTCAATAATTTAGCACACCCGAAATGTTTTAAGCATTTAGTAAAGCCAAACCGACTCTTTCATTTACCATCTTTTGTGTTCAACGTGAAACCACAATTCAAAACGAGCTCATTTCCACTTCTTTTTAATAAAAAGAAAACAGTCCATTTACATTTTGTCTAAGTCAGGGAGTAATATAAAAGAGGGGGCGAGGCAAATGTTAGGCAAACAGATTTTTTATCCCGACGTGAAATATACTGGAATCGTGAGGTTCCTGGAACGCTTCGCCCCGCAGCGGTCGCCATTACTTTTTGTTAAGATGCTTTACATAACGCGGTGATGGTTCAGTGGCGAAAACGTCCGCGTTCACTACAGAGGACGTAGGTGCGAATCTCGTCTGTACCTATCGCTGGCTTTAACCGTGTAGGAAACTTTTAGGAACAAAGCTCTTTACGACAAGCTAGAAGGAGATATTGATTTTTTGCTGCGCGTCCAAACTGAAAAATTGTAAGAATAAAACCATAAGAAACATAAATATAATGGAAATGACGCGTTAAACTACCCGTGACCAAATTCCATAAACAATAAAATTAAACAATATACATAATAGGCATGACGACTCATTTTTTATTTAATGTGCCATCAAAAGGCTACTCAGTACCTGAAATATAGGTTAAAAAATTACTTTGTTATCTTAAAAACTTCCCGTGATATCAGGATTTTAAAATCACAATTTTGGACTCTCCCAAAAACGTTTCATACAAAAACACTACAGAAGCGTGTCGTATTTTCTATGCGTCACGCGTAAAGTTGGTAGCTATATTAAATATTGCGTTTAGGAAACTGGTTTCATAACAAAAGTCACTTGAAATTGAATTGGTTATCCAATGGTAAATAAATTTTCTAATAATTTCGTACTTTTAAAATGGACTTTTTTCCCATCCAGCTTTGAATGATCATAAAGTAAGTTAAACTAAAAAATATCAAAATCAAAATTGGTACATATTTTATTCTATTAAAATACTGTCATTTTATCAAATCTATACTAATACTAGCTGTACCCTGCCACGCTTCGCTGTGGCACATTGTAATGCAAAAATTAGATAAAAACAATCCTTGATGCGGATTATATATCATTCTAAAATTTCAGCTCAATCGGTGCAGAACTTTTTGAGTTTTTGAAGCGTACAAAAACCAACATAACATTTATATATATAGAGATTATAAAGCTGAAGAGTTTGTTTGAACGCTAGGATCTCGGGAAGTACTAGTCCGAATTGAAAGACTATTTTTCTATTAGATAGTCCATTTATCGAGGAAGGCTTTAGGCTAAAGAACATAACGCTATTGTCAATAGAAGGGGAGCATGAATCTAGAATGGAACAAAAACGGGAAAAAATATTCCGTTTTGAGAGTTTTCGTAGCGTGCTTTGACATGACAGCATGTGTCTAAGATTGCGTCAACTACAATTTCATTTTTTTCTTTTGGGTTCCATTCGGTAATGTCGACGTAATTTCGCCAATATCCAAGATTGCGTCATTGAATATAAACCTTTGCTAATCAAATTTGTTTCTAAACCTGAGTTGATACGACCAATTTCCGACAGGTGGCGTAGCAGGTAGTTGAAGAGGTTTTTTGTTTGAAAGCGATATTCTCAGGAATGACTGAACCGATTTCAGTCATTTTTTCACCGTTCGATATGTAAGGTATCCCGATGAGTGCTATTTATGTACCACGGGCGAAGCCGGGGCGGACATCTAGTAATTTAATATAATTGCAGGACCTGTCGTCACGACTATTCGAAGGAACTTCGTTACTGTTGTCCCACCTTACCTTTTTTTCATTATATAGAGTATAGAGTGAGCAGAACAGATTCACATGGTACCAGATGTAAGCAACAGGCCTGCCCATAACAGCACAGTGTCATGTAGCTATTACAAGCTAATTGAAGAGTCCAAATCATTACCTAGCACTGCACAACGCTTTGACAAGCGCAGTGAGCATAAGCGCAGTTTGGAATCATCATATTATATCTCGGTCAAGTGTAAACCTATAAAAGTTAAAAAATAATAATTGCCAGTCATAATAAGCGATGCCGATAAAAGAGAATTTATTTTTAAACTTATAACTCATCATTTGATAGCTCACTTTGAAAATTACGCTGGTGCAAAAGGAGGGCGTGGCCATGACCAGGGCCATGGTCCCGAGTTTACCCGAAGATTTCTTTCATTTATTGACGTGACGCTTGAGCTCTATTCACATCCCACGAAAAACCTGTCTGTGGGGCGCCAAAAGAAGTTTTCACTTAAAAAAATAGATGATCCTGGAGATACTTACATGAAGATTTACGTATCTCTATGACCTGTAAATTCTCAAACCTCGTTAGATTATAATAAACCGTTGTGACCGAGTGGCGAGATTGTTTGCTTTCACAAGCGTGAGATTGTAGATTCGAAACTACTATAAGGCAAACCGACTCATTCAAAGAAAGACGTCACTGCAGAACATGTGTCGTCGACTCGTTGGCCCGCGTGGATTACGTCCTTAACTCTTTTTTAACCGACTTCAAAAAAAGGAGGAGGTTATCAATTCGACCCCTATGTTTTTTTTTTATGTATGTTACCTGATTTCTCGAGAACCTCTGCACCGATTTTAAAATTTCTTTTTGTGTTCTAATGGGTATGCTTCCCGAATGGTCCCACATAAATCTTATCGAAATCGGTCGGGTGGTTTATGAAATATTAACCATAAACTAAAATTTGCGTACAATTATCTGGATGACGTAGTTGAAGATTTCACAAAAGTTATGGAACTCCATGCTGTCAATACGAAATTGTGTAAATTAATTAATAAAAACTTGTTTTTAGCCCCCGACCAAAAAAAGGGGTGTTATAAGTTTGACGTCGATGTCTGACTGCCTGTGTGTCTGTCTGTCTGTGGCACCGTAGAGCTCAAACGGATGGGCCGATTTCGATGCGGTTTTTTTATTTCAAGGTTAATACCCGTGTGGATGTTCTTAGCTATGTTTGGTTAATGTCGATTCAAGATGGCCGCGTCCACAAAATGGCGGACAAAATATTTCTTCACAACCTACCTCAATATGGGTATCAAATGAAAGGGCTTGACTAGCAGAGTACTATACGCTATAACAAATTTCAAATCCAAGATGGCCGCCACCACAAAATGGCGAATTATATAATTTTTTTCACCACTACCGCAATATGGATATCAAACGAAAGGGCTTGACTAGCATAATACTTTGCACTATGACAAATTTCAAATCCAAGATGGCCGCCACCAAAAAAAGGGCGAATTATATTATATTTTTCATTACTACCTCAATATGGGTAACAAACGAAAGGGCTTGACTAGTAGAATACTTTGCACTATGACAAATTTCAAATCCAAGATGGCCGCTACCACAAAATGCCGAAATACATTTCTTTTTTTCACAACTCCCTTAATAAAGGGCTTGACTAGTAGAATGTTGTACAGATAATAAATATGAGGTAGTCAGGGTTTAATCAAAATTTTTGATTCTGTTCTTGTACACTAAAAAGGGTTAAATAGACTATTTTCGTACAAAAAATTAAACCGACTTCAAAACCACAAATAGGCACTCAAAAGCGAAAAATAAACTAAAATCATTATTATAAGCGCTACTCACTCATCTATTTGAAGTCGGTGCCAGCCAAATCTAACAGGTAGTAGATAGATACTACTTACCTGTGCCTACTTACCATGTGCCTACATAGCATCAATCTACTAACTTTTTGACCTCACTGGCACCAACTTCAAATAGATGAGTGAGTAGCGCTTATAATAATGATTTTAGTTTATTTTTCGCTTTTGAGTGCCTATTTGTGGTTTTGAAGTCGGATTAATTTTTTGTACGAAAATAGTTTACTTATTAGTTTTTTATGACTTCGTGATTATTTTATCAATCTATTTCTGTAATGTCAGAATACCATGTGTCCCTTCGTAAAACAATCAATAGAAATGTATGGAATCAATACAGTTGTATTAGTTCTGACCGAGTGTCCAGTGTGTGATGTGACTAATGATAGGTAGTTGTTAAATAGGTGTCCACAACAGAGTCGCGTCTAATTAACATCGTTTATCCAAACATAGCAGCGTTGTACAGATTAAATTTACATCAAAAGCTATTAGCTTGATTACTGCTTGTTAGGGCACTTGCTGCGTCGTAGATGCGTCCGGCTCGAAGGACCAAGTGAAATAAAACAACTACAGCCAAATAGTGGAAAATATTCTACTTTAGCGCAGAAGAAGTTTGTGATAAGAACGTCTAGGTTGTGGAATGCGTTGCTTGAGTGGGTTTTTTACCGATAGTTACAATCTTGGTATCTTCAAATCGAGAGTGTATCGGTTTCTTCTAGGTAAGCACGCTCCATCGTAGACTGCATCGTCGCTTAACATCATGAGATGGTGTTCAAAAGTGAAACTATTATGGTTAAAAAAAAGAAGACGCAGGCCCTTGCTGAACTATTCTACTATTGTGAAATTTTGGATGTTTGTTGCTCAATTACGTCGGAACGGATCGGATTGAAATACGGGACATAGTTTATAATTATAGTCTGGAATAATAAAAAAGGTTTTTTTCACGGGCAAATTACGGCAACAGGTAAGCTTACTGCAGGCTTACCGCGCGGGTTGTGCTGCAGGACGCTCCTAGTAATGTGAAATGTTGAAAATCAACGTTCACGATCTGCCTAAAGTCCCATATAAATGGACAATTTATTTTGCTGACCTGTTGTTGTAAGGCGCGGCAATGAAATCTTTGCTCAAACAACGTGTCAAAGTAACGATAATGAACAATGAATAACATTACGAACTAGAATCCTTCGAATCCAATACTTCAGTTCCGTTTAGTTCTTCCTTCACCAGTTCGGTTTCAATAAAACCGAATCTTTTGTTCACCGCAAACGCGCTGAGTCGAGAGCATAGACTGTTTGCCGGTGCGAGCGAGTGAACAGCAGGTCTACTACGAAGTCCGATACACGATATATCGGCAGAAGTTATGGACGTTTCATACCACGAAATACAATCGGCCGGTTGATCTGATCGGGGGTTTCGTTCATTCCGACCGACGCTGATTTGACAGTTTTTGTGTCATCAACCGATCGATTGTGTTTCGTGGTATAAAACGTCCATAACTTCGGCCGATATATCGTTTATCGGACTTCGTAGTAGACCTGCAGATACGAGACTTACTACCTAAAGTCTTAAAGTAATAATAATAATCTATAGCACATATCCATATATGTATAAGAAAATTAAAACAATTATTTGATACCCATATTGAGGTAGGTTGTGCAGAAATATTTTGTCCGCCATTTTGTAAAGGCGGCCATCTTGAATCGATATTAACCAAACATAGCTAAGAACATCTGCACGGAAATTAACCTTCAAATAAAAAACCCGCATCGAAATTGGCCCATCCGTTTGAGCTCTGCGGTGCCACAGACAGACACACACACAGACAGACAGACAGACAGACATCGACATCAAGCTTATAACACCCATTTTGTTGGTCGGGGGTTAAAAACAAAGTCATTTCCCGCGTCTGTCCGTTCCTACATAAACTAAGATCTTTAAAACCACCGAATAGATTTTGATGCGGGCTTTTTTAATAGATCGAGTGATTCAAGATGAAGGTTTATATGTATAATACAGTAAAGAAAATAATAGAGAAACACTGATAATTTTAAAGGTTTCTAATGTAAACAAAATATCATAAATAAATATATTTTTTGCGCTTACATTGCAAACGCTGGCTGAACCCTACGAGATAGATCAAAATAATGTACAACAGTATTGTTCCCCTTCAAAAGCTCTACGAAAAAGTCTACTATAGTACCTATATGTTTATCGCTTGGCAATAACCCACAATGATCATTGTTATTATTAGTATCATCATTGCAGCCGTGCAAAGCCGGGGCGGGTCGCTAGTATTATATAAAACAATATATTGTTGTATTTTAATAAAATCAAACCTTGAAGCCAAGTTAGGAAAAATATATTAGATATTCTAGATTGTCCGAAACTAGATATCAATATTAATATTAATAAAAATAGATATTTAGCAGTGGTAGGACTCTTGGCAGAGTCCGCCTGGGGAAGTACCACACCTTTGCCAGTTATTCTACCGCCAAGGAGTAATGTGCAAACATTACTGTGTTCCGGTTTGAAGGGCAATGTTTCCAGAGAAATTACAGGGCTTAGAGATTAAGATCTCTGGGTGACGAGCGCAGTGCAGTGCTAGGTAATGATTTGGACTCTTCATGTTCCAATAGCTGCTTGTCACTGTGCTGTTATGTGTCAGGCATGTTGCTTACCATCAGGCACATGACCTGATCGTCTCGTCACTCTATATTTAAAAAAAAAAAAACAAGTACGAAGTAATATCATCATTCCAGCAACACATTTGACATACGACTATATAAAGTTATAAATATAATAACAGAATACACTCTTTTAGAATTGTGAAGTGTGATAAAAAGTAGCCGTAAAGTGATAACGTGAACCTATTTACTGTTATCTATAAACGGGTGCACATGTACAAAAAAACATATCGATATCAGACATTATGTCCTATTGGACTATACCGATGCAGGATATTCGCTCAACATTATTTTTTAGCTAACAACACTCATACCGCGAGCTATTTTGCACGTGGCGACATCTAGTTTAGATACATGAAATCTTTGTATTACATATAATCAGTAGCAACGCCCCGCCGTTTGACCAGCCTAACTCCCGTTATTTTCCCAGGATAAAAAGTAGCCTAGAACACATAGGCTAATTTTTATACTAAATCCAGAATATGATCCAAACTAACGGATCCGTTCATACGTTACGACGTGATTGAGCAATAAACATCCAAACATTGACTTGTATAATAGAAGGATAGGATAAATCGTACTCTTAAATTTGATTTTGGAGAACGAAGAACTCTTTGAAATTTTCTATAAGTGAAAATATTTGCGTTCCGATTACAAGGACACAAATTTCTAGAGAAACTACAAGTACTACTAAACTAAGTACTAGCAAAACATGAATCATCTCATTTCACCGTGTGACGAGCGCAGTGCAGTGCTTCGCAGTGATTTCAACTCATGCTCAATAAACTGTGTGGTCTCTGTGTGACATCTACAAGTTATAAGTGTATCGCTTACCATTAATTAGTACACGTCTTGCTCGTAAAGCGCTTTATCCTATCCATTAACTAGCTATGGATTATTTTTATTATGTTTTCTTGAAGTGAAAATTTCTTACGGCCTGTGAATTGGGCTCAAGCGCTCTTAAAATGGCCATGTAGTCTAGATGGCCACGCTAAGAAGACTTATTTAGGGGACAATGCTTTGAAGATTTATTCCAGACTAGTAGCACCCTCCGGTGCCACCCGCGTAGTTTCGGAAGTGAGCTATCAAATTCTGAGTTTATAAGTTTTCACTTCTATCGACCGAGATTGACCTATGGAGCGCCAGCGTGGTACGCACTTTGTTCGGCTACGCAGAAGAAACGCCTCCAGGTGGTGCAGAACACCACCATGAGAATCCTCACGGGAGCCGGCCGGTACGTACGGAACGACGTCATCGCCAGAGACGTGAGTCGAAACGGTGGGGGAGTTCGTGACTCGTTTAGCGCGAACTATGTTCGACCGCGCGGACAACGGGCCACACCCCCACCTAAACAACATCGCATCGCACGCATCGCGAAGACGATGATGAGGCCATACGACAACAAAGATGAATAGAGTACCACCACGCCAAGACGCGGCCACCGTGTTTGGGCTGAACCGGACCCAAATTATGGGCCTCAACACCCCCCCCCCAAGTCCTTGAACTTGGGAGCCCTGCCCCGGTAGAGAAGTTCGCCTCGGAGCCGGCTCCCTACCTTCCCCCTTGGGGATAAGGAAGAACATGGCGTTGAAAACTTCTATCGGCAGGTTTATCAGGCAGTAAATTTTTTTTTTTAAATTTCAAATTTAGTCGTGTACCAAATGTACTACTGAAATAAAAAAAATTAGGAAGTCGTATACTTCGTATAACTGTTTTTTTTATTTTCAGCAATACATTTGGTACCCGGCTACCCGACTAAATTTGAAAGTTGTAGAAATGTTAACACTGTTTCAGAATGTGAACCTGTTTACTGTTATTTATAAACGGTGCACATGTACAAAAACACATATAGAGAGCTGATATCAACGTACAGCGTACGGACCCGGGGCATTCGCTCAACGCTACTTGTTTTCTAGATAACAACACTCATACCGCGAGCTATTTTGCACGTGGCGACATCTAGTCTAAATACATGAAATCTTTGTATTATAAATGTATTATCATAATCTTTGCGTTTGTCTTTGAAGAACGAAGAAGTTTGTTTTGCTCGTAAAGCGCTTTATTATTCTATGTAATTAATGTAATTAATAAGTACTTATCTTGATATGAGTATTTCAAGAATACTCACAGTATAATTGAATAAAATTATTATTTTGTAAACTGACGAGGCTATAAATGTGACTTATATTATCATAATAATGTATGTATTCAATTTATGCCAATAAAAATATCTTATCTTATCTTATCTTATGGATTATTGTTTTTGAAGTGAAAACTTCTTTTGGCGCACCACACAAAGATTTTTTTGTAAGCTGTGAATCGAGGTCAAGCGTCACGCTCGTAAATTAAAGATATTTTCGCCCATCTAGAATTGCGTTAATCATTCTAAATGACCATGATTAGAAGAGTCGCCATATATCTAGATGCCCATGTTTCGAAGACTTATTTCGGCGACAATGCTTTGAAGATTTATTCCAAACTAGTAGCCCCCTCCGGTGTCACCCGCGTAGTTTCCCAAGTGAGCTATCAAATTCTGAGTTTATAAGTGTTCCCTGCTATCGGCAATCCCTATGACTGCCAGTTTTTAGGGTTCCGTAGCCAAATGGCAAAATACGGGACCCTTATAGATTCGTCATGTCTGTCTGTCTGTCTGTCCGTTCGTATGTCACAGCCACTTTTCTCCGAAACTATAAAAGCTATACTATTGAAACTTGGTAAGTAGATGTAATCTGTGAACCGCATTAAGATTTTGATACAAAAATAGAAAAAAATAAAAAAAATTTAGGGGTGTCCCATACATAGAACTGAAACTAAATTTTTTTTTATCTAAACCATACGTGTGGGGTATCTATGGATAGGTCATCAAAAATGATATTGAGGTTTCTAACATATTTTTTTTCTAAACTGAATAGTTTGCGAGAGGGACACTTCCAAAGTGGTAAAAAGCGTCCCCCCTGTAACTTCTAAAATAAGAGAATGACAAAAATAAAAAAAAATGTATGATGTACGTTACCATGTAAACTATCAACGAAAATTGGTTTGAATGAGATGTAGTACTTAAGTAGTTTTATTTTAATACGTCATAAATTGACTAGTGTTAAAACACTGATTAACGTAACAACGAACTACAAGAACTTTTGTATTATGTTACTTGCTGCTACGGAAGCCTTCATGGGCGAGTCCGACTCGCACTTGACCAGTTTTTTAAACAGCGAGTATGTCAATATCATGTTCGAGTAAGTCATGCGGTTCATGGCAAGCAACACGCCTGCCTAACGACTACAGGGTCACACAGCTATATGAACATGAACCAACCACCCAAATGACTGCCTACCACTGTACCACTGCACTGCACTGCGCTCGTCGCTCAGATAAATAAAACGATTTATCTCTATGCCATAATATCGACTAGCCTCGTGGCTTAGTGGGTAGTAACTCTGCCTGCGAAGCCGAGGGTCGTGGGTTCGATCCCCACCCAGTGCAAATATTTATGTGATGAATTCAAATGTTTGCACTGTGTCTGGGTGTTTCTATTTATAATAAGTGTGTATTTACAACTATATAAGTATTATATCAGCTATCTGGCCGCCATAGTACAAGCTTTGCTTAGTTTGGGGTCAGATGGTTGTGTGTAAATTGTCCACCAATATTTTTATTTATTTATCTATTATGTAATTTCACTGGAAACATTTGCCAGAACGACCGTTCACTGGAAACATTTTTAAATATGAATACCAATACTAACTAAAACAATAGCGAAACTGGGAGGCAGCGATCCCGCGGCGCGCGGGTAGGACATGCCATTTCAGACTTGTTGCTTGCATTGTTACGAATTGTAGGTACAGTACCTACATAGGTCGCGGTTGGTAGTTCGGATAATCGCGAATCCGTTTAACTAAGGGCTGGATAATCGAGTTTCTACTGTAATACATAGTTTCATAAAAAAATCAATGTTCACGTTTAGCCTAAAGTACCTTATAAATGGGCACTCCTTTGCTAAATGTCGTTAAGAAGCGCTGCAACGCAATCTTTGCTCAAGCCACGTGTCGAAGTAACGATAATGAACTCATTACGAATTGGCCGTGTCTTCAAAAAGGAATCATCCGAATCCACTACGTTATTACCGTTTAGTTCTTCCTTCATTATTTCAGTTTCAATAAAACCGTATCTTTAGTTCACCGCGAACGAGCTCAGACGAGTTGCCGGTCGTCGCTATTGCGCTTGTGCACATTGCACATACATAATATTTACATTTTATTAAAATTTTATCGCGGATGTTCTTTGATTATTCAGTGATTTATTTATTTTTCCTTAGATTAGGTTTATCAATATAAACGATTACTTACTATGTATGAAAAAAAACATTATAAAACCCTAATCCTAGATAGCCTCCTGCAGCGGGGCAGGGCTCAAACTTTGACTATTTCGTACATAGAGATATCTATATTATAATAATTATACACACTTTCATTATAATAATTGTACACTAGCGACCCGCCCCGGCTTTGCACGGGTGCAATGATGATACTAAATATAAGTATGTATTAATAAACATGGGTATTGTGGATTATTTCTAAGAGATTGAATCCTACTAAAACGCAAGTCATCGTTATAGGCAGTTCCCGTAATATCAACCAAAATGACTGGCTGACTTCCATGTGTTGAATTTGATGGAGTTACAATCCCTATTGATAAAACTGTGCGTAACTTGGGTGTTATATTTGATCAGCATTTGTCATGGGCTCCACAGATAGTCGAAACTAGTCGCAGATTATTTGCATCTGGAGGATCTTTACGTAGATTACGTAATTTTCTTCCAACCACTACTAAAATTGCGCTTGCACAGTCCCTCTTGCTCCCCTATTCTCGATTATGCTGATGTCTGCTATCTCGATCTCACCGAAGAGCAGCTATCTAAACTTGAGCGCCTTCAAAATTACTGCATAAGATTCATATTTGGCTTAGGCAAGTATGATCATATTTCTAGCTACCGCGCTAAGCTCAAGTGGCTGCCTATTCGTCGTCGCCGGGATGCTCACATTCTCACCCTCCTTTACAATGTTATATATTTACATCCTACAAAATGTTTGGCGTCATGCACGTCGTGCATCATTACGACGTCCTCCAGTTCCACTTGCTTATTTTAACATATATATTAAATGTATGTAAATTAGTAAGTGTATTTCTTATTTTATTCTTAGGTTGTTTAACTAGTCCTACAATTGTATCCTATTAGAATATACTAAGGCCGCATTTTTGTCTATATTATCCTATCCGTGCATGGTTGCCTGGAAGAGATCGCTTTAAGCGATAAGGCCGTCAATTAAACTGTCTAGCATAAGATTTTCTTAAGTTCCTGTAGTAACTTTTTATGTTTTTATTGTATGTGGCTTTTAATAAAGAGTTTTCTTATCTATCTTATACATATACTATTTCAGGCTTTTTTGTAGACCTTTTGAAGGGTTGGGGGCCTTTTACAATATTGCTGTAGGTACGAGTACTTACATTATTTTGATCTTGCTCATAGCGCTCATTTAGCTAGGCGTTTAGAGTGTAAGCGCAGAAAAAAAGTTCATTTATGGCATTACATTAGAAACCTTTAAAATTATTAGTGTTTTTCTGCTGTTTTATGCACGTATTATACATATATATAAGTATATAAAACTTCCTCTTGAATCACTCTATATATTTAAAAAAACTCGCATCAAAATCTGTTTGGTGGTTTTAAATTCATTCATTTATTCATTCATTTATTTCAAGTTACAAAGACTCATACACTAAATACTTAATTATTCATAAAATTAATTTCGTCACATTACATTATAATTTAGAAATAATTAAATTTATACATTTTATCATTAAATTTAACATAATTCTCAAAAAATAAATATGCATAATTTCGTTTTAATGTCAAATTAAGGACATAATGCTGCTATCCAATTCAGTCACTGTGTGTAACATGAAGCTGACAACAATGAGCTATGTATGGACAGTGGCGCCGAGCCGCGAGCACGGCCAGCATGCTGTTGGAGCTCCCGCGCGCACGCCGCACGAGCGAGCCGCATCTCTTGCGCAATGTCGAGTAAAAGCAGTCAACACGAGCCTCTGCAAACATTGCAGATGCGCTGCAATAGCGCGGGAGCCCCACTAGCATCCTGAACGCGTTGTTGTATTGGACGCGGAGCGCGTCGTAGGATTTTTTGGTGTAATTAGCCCACAGGCTGCACGTGTAGAATGTAGTACAAAAAGCTCTGAACAAAGTTAATTTAACATCAATTGAGCATCGTGCAAATCTGCGGATCACCATGTTAGCCCTCACTGCCAACGCCCTCCTCTCCCTCTCTATGTCTGCATCATCCCTCAGGTTAGGTGTAACTAGATGGCCCAAATATTTAAACTCCTCTACCATTAGTAAAGTGCTACCACAAAGTTTTACTGGTGGTACCTTAGTCACTTTCTTCCCTCCCTGAAAAACCATACACTGACTTTTTTTACGTTATATTGTAATCCATGTAATTTAGCATAGCTCTCACATATAGTCAGTAATTTCCTTAAGCCACACACCGAAGCACTCAGAAGAACCATATCATCTGCATAGCTTATATTATTAAAACACACAAAGATCTAAAGATCTAAGCATATATATTTATAGGGACGGACAGACGCGGGAAGTGACTTTGTTTTATAAATACTACATATACCGATCATTTTAACAGAAGAGAAACGACTAATACTAAATAGTAAATATGTACTAATTAGTACATACATATTAGACTTACTACTTCTAAGAATCTAATACTTTTCCAATCGTGACCCGGTTACTATTATTTGTAAATGGGTGCACGATTTCAAAAATAACTTCTGCGTTGGGACGCAGACTTCAATGCGAGTAATCAACTAATTTGTTTAAACTTAAATTACTTGTTTCAGATAATAACATTCACACCGCGAGTTATCTCGCACGTAGCGACATCTAGTTTATGTTGTACGTGATATTTTTGTGATGAAAGAACTCTGCAATGTTTTATCCCCAAGCAGTAAAGTGCAAACATTTATGTGTTTCGAACACAAGGGCACGGTTTGCGCAGAAATTACAGAACTCTCTCTCTCTATGGTCGGTCCCTCATGTCTGAGGATCGTGGTCAGCATCGGGGTTATATCTGGAGCGGATGATCTGCCTCCACCGGTTTCGGTCCAGCGCGTCTCCCACGACCGCGTAGAATTTAGAGGACGATGAGTATATTATATTAATTAACTCTGAACAGGACGAATCATGACATGTGACGACGCTACGCAACAAACGCTCAACACTTGCTCAAAAAACTGCGTAGGATCTGTGATATTATATTAAGCAAGACGCGTGTTGCTTGTACAGTCGCTCTATCTTAAACATTAAAAATCTATGGATTGTTTTTTTTTTTATCACAAAGTGACGAACGAGGTACATGTGCAATGTGCACCTAATGGTATAGCTCTATGCTACACGCCCGACTACTCGTATTTAACTACCACGCGGTCACGCAATTTTTTGAACATCAAGAGATTAAATTACTGCTATATCACTCGTTATTATCATATATATTCTAGATTGTCCGATACTAGAGATCAAGTTCGAAGAAACAAGAAACATAATTATTATTTTCATTTCAGCAACATAACAAATAACAACACATTCGGCATACGACTAAATTTTAAAATTTATTTACTTAAAACAGTATTTAGAATGTGAACCTGTTTACTGATATTTATAAACGGTGCACATGTACAAAAACACATAATCAAGAAGTTGACCTGCAAGACAATGACCATTGATCCACGGTAGGCATCCGGAGCATTCGCTCTACATTCCCGTTTTTTAGCTAACAACACTCATACCGCGAGCTATTTTGCACGTGGCGACATCTAGTTTAAAAACATAAAATCTTTGTCTATACTAATATAATATTATAAAGAGGAAAGATTTGTATTTTTGTATGTTACGAATAAACTCAAAAACTACCGGACCGATTTCAAAAATTCTTTTGCCAATAGAAAGCTACATTATCACTGAGTAACATAGGCTATGTTTATCACGAAAAAAAATGAGATATCTATGGAAATTTTTACTAAAACCAACGCAAGGAGTAAAAAAACAGTCATAAAATGGCTTTCATCGCATACGCTGCGGAAAGTACTAACGATAGACCAAAACATTGTTCTACAATATTATAGAGCGTATTAAAATCTACAAAAAACCTCGCGAGACCATATGTCTAACTACAGTAATTACCTCGCAACAATTACTTTTTTACATTTTAAAAGTAAGTAAAAATGTCTATCAAATTCAGACCATGTTTTCAACACATTTGTATTAATTCTTATCCAAATAAATTATTTCTTATTCAAGACTCTTTTAATACGTATTGATTACTTTTTGAATTATTGAAGTCGGACATTCCATTCAAAAGATATAACGAAATTAAAAATATCAATCCTATCAAAATGCGGAGCCCCGCGGCGCAACACCGATAGAGGGGGACACCGAGGCACGGGGGAGAGGTGTTCGCAGCTATGAAATAGGTAAGTACTACGAGTAGCCGCGCGCGCGTCTACTAATTCGCGTGGTCGCCTCGCTACGTAGGAAGTGGACGCAAATGATAGTAAATATTAAACATTTTGACGTGACAACGTCTTATAAATTGGTTTGCCGGGTGACACTTCAAGAAACTGCGTTACGCTCCGCTCACGTTATGCGCTCACAACGAGAGCGAGTGAGAGGCCCGCGTCCCTTCCACTCGGGCATGGTTAGCCCGCCTAAGAGCGAGAGAGACAGACATAAAAAGTGAAAGGCACGCGTCCCTTCCGTAAAATTATTTTACCACTCAAAGTCGTTATCACGTAAAACTTTCGCCCGTATACCGACTTTACAGGCAACCAATTTTTTTTCGTACCACTTTTTTATGTTCCTATCAAAATGTTCTTTTCAGAACTACTCTTGTGTAAGTTTATTCTACCTTTACTGATATTGTTCAAGTTTTCTCGCACTTTCTACACAGTATTACATTAAATTTATTCCATTTCTGTTTCCTCACGATGTTTTCTTTCACCGTTTTAAATTGGAGGCATTACGGACATGCCTTCGAAAAAACAGTGATGCGTGTGTAATTTGAGCTGGGGGGATAGGATACAATATAGGTCATCCCCAAAGGTCCCCTTTATCCTACTAAATTAGAATAAAACGGAGCATTAAGGACTACGATGATGAGACAGACGATCAGAAATCTAGCTGTGTCAATAGATTCAATAAGCAGCCCACTAAATATTCCTTCTACTGGGACTCGGGGCCCTCTCTCGCAAGGAGAGAGTCAAGTCCATAATCCACCACGCTGGCCCAGTGCGGGTTGGTGGATGACACATGACCTCAAACGATTCTAAGTACATGGCGATTTCTTCACGATGTTTTCCTTCACCGTTTTAAGTTAGCGGTATTACGCATATTACTCCGAAAAGACAGTGGTGCCTGGTGCACGTGGGATTTAAAACCGGGGCTCCAGATCGGCCGCCGCCGTTCTCCCGACTAGGCCAGCCGTAACTATTTAGTACGTATTTAGAACTAATAGACTTTAGTACCTTCATAAAACATTGCACAACCATAAACTACGTCGTAGGTGGCATTAGCAGATTTTAACACTAAATTACAACCATTAAATATTTACTGATTTAATTTTTGATTTGATGCGTAAAAGTAAAAGGGGAATAACAACGACGCCAGACACGCCTAACGTTTTTAGGACTAATGATAATATACCATAACAACTAACGCATAACAGTTTTCGCATAATTTTTGCTACCGTATATAGCATAAACATAACTTAGCATAATGTTTAAAGGCGCATATTGAGAGAAGCATAACCATACCTAAACATAACAATTGGTCCTATTATGGTCTATCACTGAAGTACGACTCCGGGTGAGCTCCTGGAGCCAGAAGCTCTATGTCCTTGAGTGTAAACCTCTCGCAACGGCGACGACCTCGCTTGGCTCGCTCCTCTCAGGACCTCCCTTGAGCTTCTGGCTCCCGCATTTTTTTTATAAAGTAAAATAGGCAAAAAAAACATACGTTTTAAATGATAAACATATGATTGGGATTGTTTGTTTGGTCTTAGTCGTATGTCCTAAGCATGGCAATTCTGCCAAGAGTGTGTTAAAATTTGTAAGTCTAATAATTTTGTTTTATACTTATTTTTCATAATACCCGTGCGAAGCCGGGGCGGGCTGCTAGTATTGTATGTGATTCGTAGCAGCGCCCGACGCGGTTACACCCGCGTAGTTGTAGTAGGTATGATGATAGGATAATCGTATCATCGTACTCGTAATCTTTGTCTTTGAAGAACGAAGAACTCTGCTATTTTCTATCCCGAAGCAGTAAAAAGAAAACATTTTGTTTTTCGATTAAAAGGGCACAGTTTCTGGAGAAACTACAGGACAAACAGGTAAATCATCCCATTTCTCCGTGTGACGAGCTGCAGTGCTACGACAGTGATTTCAACTCATGCTCAATAAACTGCATAGGTTCTGTGATGTCATGAGTGGGTGTGTTGCTTACCATTAATACACGTCCTGCTCGTTCAGTCGCTTTATCCCTATCCATTAAAAATCTATGGATATGATTTTAATGGAGAGATGGGAAGAGTAATTAAACTCGGCAGTCTCGAGTTCACCCAATAGATCCTTTTAGCGCAAACAACATGACGAATCCGCCTCACTTCCAGCCTACGGAACAATCGATGTGCTGTGCGCCAAAAGAAGTGTTCACTTCAACAACATCGTTAAATTTGTTAATTGACTTGAGACAAAACTAACATCAACTAGAAACTGTTCTTCTCTCAGTTTATGCTCTTGTTCTATCCATGTCGATCTGCTCTTTAGTGTGACAGAAAGCTCTACGAACGTAACAGGAAATTTTGCTATCTGCTTCAAATTTACCTGAAACAAATAAATACTGCTATTAGCAACAGTAAAATATAGTAAGCACGTAGAAAGTTGCATTTGACAAATAAATAAGTTCATACATATTTAACAAATAAATAAGTTCATACATATTTGACAAATGAATAAGTTCATACATATTTGACAAATGAATAAGTTCATACATATTTGACAAATGAATAAGTTCATACATATTTGACAAATAAATAAGTTCATACATATTTGACAAATAAATAAGTTCATACATATTTGACAAATAAATAAGTTCATACATATTTGTAGCCATTTCTCACACATTAGCTAATAAATAGCCCCAAACTGAGCAAACCCTGGAAATTATGGGAACCAGACAACATCAAATTATAGGTAGGGTTGCCATACATCCGGGTTTCCCCGCTTTTGTCGACGTCGTAGTACGAACGCAACGTCCGAGCGGAGTTTTGGGCTCGAAAACCCGGGGTTTTCACGAATCTTGGCCTGGTTGCCAAAACTTTAGGGATGGCTACCCTAAATATAGGTACTATTGTTATTTTTACTATCTACATACGTATGATGTAGAGAAACACAGAAAGGATGTGTTGACGTTGCATGCATGATCTGACGTGCAAAAAACCTGAAATTCTAAATGAATGGTGGTGACTCTTGTAACCATCGAAAAATCATACACATATCAAAAATGTATGTCCAAACATTTTTGACAAGAACAAAATTAAAATTTTTGATTAACCCCCGACTACCTCAGATTTGTTATCTGTACAACATTCTACTAGTCAAGCCCTTTCATTTGATACCCATATTAAGGTAGTTGTGAAAAAATAAATGTATTTCGCCATTTATAGTATAGTATTTTACTAGTCAAGCCCTTTCATTTGATACCCATATTGAGGTAGGTTGTAAAGAAATATTTTGTCCGCCCTTTTGTGGAGGCGGCCATCTAGAATCGATATTAACCAAACACATAGCTAAAACATCCGCACGGATATTAACTTTCAAATAAAAAAATCGCATTGAAATCGGCCCATCCGTTTGAGCTCTACGGTGCCACAGACAGACAGACAGACAAACAGACATCGACGTCAAACTTATAACACCCCTTTTTTTGGTCGGAGGTTAAAAAGCAGCTAATCTGATTGTAAAATACAATTATATTATTTTCTTTTTCTTATATAATGCTACCTGCAGCTCACATAAGCAATTGAATGTTTTATCAATTTATTTTGTTATCACGAAAATATTTTTTTCTAATTTAGGAGTAGCCTAAGTCATTCATTATCCTTATAACATCAGCTAAAAAGACGCACTACTTAAAAATATATGAACAGACGCAATTTAACTCTCATTGCATACGACTCACAGCTTTTATAACACACTATATAATATAAATAATACATACGTATATATGTGTATAAAGGTATATTCATATAAGCTGTAGTACAATTAGTATCGTCAGAAACTTAATAGGAGTAGATCATTGAACGAATATACACTTGTTGTTATTGCTCAAGAGTTGCGTTAGTAGCGACGTCATACAGCTGGTGGCACGAACTCTGCGGCTACACTTAAAATATTCATGATACACTTTTCATTTGTGCTTGTGCACTCCATCCTCGGAGAACAGAATATGAAACTTTTTAAAAGACTGGAGTCACCTAAAGAGTAAAGTTTTTAATTTAACTTAAGTCTATGACACCGCGTTACGCGTTTGTTAGTTATTTTTTTAAATTTAGGCTGCAAAGACAATGGCAATTCAACAAAAAGAGACTACTACGACAACAATTAAAATTATACATACGATATAACAATACTCGCAAACAATCGTACAATACCTTCATTTTTGGGTAGTCTTGTGAAAAAAATTCGAACAAAGGCTTACTGTAGTTGAACCCAACAAAAACAGAGTTAAATCACTTCAAAGAAATATTTAAATAAAGGACGAATATATGCATGAATCCAAATTGAAATTCAATGGTGTGCGTAAACAAACATATTATAGTTTCAGGGTTCCCGTGTTCAAATGAAGAAATAAAATATCAAAAAATTGGTTGTCTGTAAAGTCAGGTTGGTTTACGGGCGATAGTTTAACGTGACGACGTCATAACAAAACATTGATCGATGCGGCGTAAGCGTACAATGAGCGTAACGGGACATAACGGGACACTTTTTCGGGCATGCAGCCGGCGTTCGTTGATTTATTAGACGTTGTCACGTCAAAAATCTTCACTGACTTCATTGCTCTACCACCACTCAAATTTCTCAAAACTAATCGAAAGAGGAAAGAGGTTATCCTATTGGCTACTAACCGTTTTTTATGTGTCACTTCGATGAAAACAATTCGTTTTGTAAGTTTTTTTGGTAGTCATTTAATCACGCCATAAGAACCGAACGAATTTGTGGAAATTGGAACTTAGATTAAAGTTTGGAAAAGTCCAAAAAATGTAGAGTTTCTTTAATAGCTTTTTAAATTCGACGCAAAGTTGCGGAGAAATGTTTCCGTTGCTAATAATTGAAACTAAGCAACATTTTACATATTATAAATAAATAAATATATATTGGTGGACAATTCACACACACGCAGGCAGAGTTCCTACCCACTAAGCCACGAGGCCAGTCAATAAATGTGAAAGTTTGGAATACCGTTAGATCATAGTCACGGGAAAATAACGAGAACAGCGCGGGTAGAACCGCAGGGCAGGGTATGTATAGTTTCACTTATTAGTGAAACTAACATCTACTAAAGTTCTTTTCCGTACATTCTAACTCAATGGTATCTTGAATGATTGAATCTTTCACCGATATAGAGATTAAACTTGTTGTACACCCGATATCCACACTAATTAAATAATAACGACTTCTTAATCTTTGCTCGGTTAACTTGGTGCCGTGATAGCGGTCAAGCGTGACCGTCACCTAACCTGATAGAATTAGTCATTTTAAAGATTAAAAATTATAAACCATTTATTTCTTGAAATAAAATCTCATACATACACAAATGTAATTGAAATCAGTCTCATTCGCAAAATTAATAATTCATAATGTCAATACAAAAAATAGATCAATGTCAATAACATAGATATAAATTCACATACCTACACAGGACTAACACATGCTATCCGATTCATTGCATATACTACGTCTGATGAAAATCGATCTAAGATGACCGACGTCTCAAAATGGCGCATTCCATTATTTTTTTCACAACTCTCTCAGTATGGGTAATGGGTATCAAAAGAAAGGGATATATAGTAAAATACTTTACATCATGACAAATTCAAGACAACAGAATGTCGGGGGTTATTTACATTTTTAATTTAGGTAGTTTGTTCTTCGAATCATCAATCAGCACTCAGTATCAGGCGCAAATCATATTCTTGTTCGAAACAGATACGGAACCGTCAGTGTAGAAATTCGATACGCACTAGACCAGATAATTGGTTATGCGGATTGTCGTGTTGTGTTGGCATTGCCCATGTCGCATCGTTTCTGCAACACGCGACATGCATACTAACTTGCGCCGTGAATCCCAAATCATAAAGAAAATATTACAAAGCTGAAGAATTTGTTTGTTTGTTTGAACTAGATAACTCAGATACTACTGGACCGATTTCGGAAAATCTTTCACCATTGGATATGTACGTGATCGCTCTCTGCTATAATTGTTATGACTGATATTATGTACCACGAGCGAAGCAGAGGCGGCGCGCTAGTCATAATGAAAATAAAAACAAACGTCAGTATAACTTGAGCTGCAATAGCGTACATTTTCAACTACTTTTGGGTTCAAATTTCAATGGTGTTGTGTGAGAAATCCAAAATTTATTTATTTATTATTAATTTAAAGCAGAAAACCTCTTGCTTCGATTATTGGGCGGCTAATCCATCTGCAACAAATGTTTCTTTATATTAATAGTATTGAACTCGACCTCTATCTGGCCAGATGTTTAGCTGATTTAGATGTTTATGTAGGTAGTCTACGATGGAGCGGGCTTACCTAGAAGAAACCGATTCACTCCCCACTTGAAGATACCAAAGTTATATTCAGGAAAAAGCCACACAGACAACGCATCCCACAGACCAGACTAGACCAGTAAAGCCATTTTGCTAGTGGGCAGAGCGCCGAAAATAACTTAAGCGATATATAAACATTATCGAACGAAGGCCAATTGCATTGAGGATAATCATCGTATCAACATACTAAAGCGTCGTTCGCTTTGTCTATACGCAGATGCAGATACCACCTACAACCTAATACCGAATTGAACGCTTAGTTCGAAAATAGCGCATGAAATTCATACTCAGGCTATACCTCTACAATGCTATGGGTACGAGTAGCTTTTAAGCGCTGAGCGAACTGACACTTTCAATTTTTTGAACTTCTTTTGCTACAAAAATACCAGATAACCAAGCTAGTAGTAACAGAACTCTTTGCAGAGTCCACCTGCAGAGTGTTATTTTGTCGCCGTTAGTAGTATGCAAACATTACTGCATTCCGGTTTGAAGGGCAATGTCTCCAGAGAAATTACTGAGCTAAGAGAGAAAACACCTTATATCTCCGGATGCGAGCGCAGTGCAATGTAACGATTTGGTCTCTTCAAGATCCAAGAGCTGCATGTAACTGTGCTGTTATGGGCAGGCATATTGCTTACCATCAGGCACATGTCCTACTTATCTTGTCACTCTATACTATTTTTTATATTAAGAGCTCATTATGTCCCTAAGTTGAGCTAATTTGTTGAATTGTTGTGTCTACGATCCTTCCATTTTTGTCTGTCTTGATTCAAAGTAGTCCAGTCTTTAAGGTGTTTGTCGAGGTCGTTCCGCCATGGCCATCGCCTTTTGGGTCTGCCGTGTCGTCGTTTCCCATATACTATACAATAAAAAATAATCTTAAGTACGGACTACGGAGACAAGATCGTCGAATGATAGAGGAAGCCGTGCGCAGTTCCGGCGTAAGTAACGGTCGGCCGAACTGCCGCCTCCGCGACCGTTAGCTTCCTGGATCTAGGGTAAGTGGGGAGCGGTTACTATCATTACCAGTCACCGTTCAGGTCAACAAAGAAGCGGTAACCGCAACTATCAACGTTTTGTTATGACGTTGTCACGTTAAACTATGGTCCGTAAACCAAGACTTTACAGACAAATTTTGTACTACAGACCTAGTAAATTTGTTTCGTGGTATCAAAAACATTTATATACGGTCGAATTGAGAAACCTCCTTTTTTTGAAGTCGGTTAATAAAAAGTTTTTGTATAGTATTACCCTTTCGACTTAGTGTTTCTCCTACTGCATAAGACAGTATGGTTTTATTTAAATAAAAAATGACGAGACGAGCAGGACATGTGCCTGATGGCTTACCATCAGCAACATGCCAGCACAGCACAGCAACAGCACAGTGACACGCAGTTAACATATGTATGTAGTTCTCGTTACGTTGTTATTCCATCAAGGTACGCACTTACAACTCCAGATACTTAACCTATAAAATACGAGTAACATAATAGACAAAACTACTAAAATAAACAAAATTTAACTGATATACAAAGTTGTTTTGAAATAATATTACGCTTTAAAACTGTTGAAAAATCATAACAACGCAGTAAAACCGTAGTCTTCACGACAGTTGTAAATCTAATCTAATTCGTTTATTGCATTTAAAAAAATGAAGACTGTCAAAAAATTAAACACTCGAACGGCGTAAAACTAAATTTTACTGGCAATAACCTGGGAGGGGGGGAATTCACTCGAATAACTCTTGAGGCAAATAAAATGGGGGAGTATTTTAGAATCCACTCGACATTTTATCTCTCCGACTCGAGTCGGGTACAGTTGATTAAAGAAATTAATTGTTTATAGTCTGTTCGGACGTGGAGGGAATAATTTTGGAGAGAAAACTCGCGGAGCAAAAACGGTCACGATTTTTATTCGCCGGACACTTTTGCAGAGTTTCGACGACTTTGCGAACGCGACGTGTCTCGTCACCGCTGAATTTAATTTACTCAGAGTATAAGTGTAAGGACCTGTCAGACTTTTAAGTAGATAATACACAAAAAACTGAAAATATTAAAAAACCACGTCATCATCGTCATCAAATCACTATTTTTTTATCAGAGACATAATATTCCTAGAAGTAGTAGCTAATTTTGGGTAGGTATTTTCAGCTTACGGCAAGTCACGGCTGGTCTAGTCGGGAGAACGGCGCCTGCCGATCCGGAGACCCCGGGTTCAAACCCCACACGCACCACTGTCTTTTCGAAGTCATGTGCGTAATGCCGCTAACTTAAAACGGTGAAGGAAAACATCGTGAGGAAACCGACATCTACCTACCTAGAATCTTTCGAAGTCATGTGTAATCCACCAACCCGCACTGGGCCAGCGTGGTGGATTATGGCCTTAACTGTCTCCTTGCGAGAGAAGGCCCCGAGTCTCAGCAGTGGGAACATTTAGTGGGCTGTTGTTGATGATTTTGCAGCTAAAAGGCAAGCTAGCTAGCTGTGAAAGATAGGGAAGCAGCAATTAATTTTGCCCTGCTACTCACCAGGTTTGCACCTCTGTGTTGGGGTGTACCTAATTGGAGAGGCAAGTGACAAGTTTTCAACTTGCTTCAAATACCTACTCAAAATTTGTTAATCGTTGTTTGACCGCGAGCCGAATATCGAATTTCTACAAATATCCGCAAAACGTGTCAGTGTAATAATAATTTGTGAATTTGTGATATAGTCAGTGTAATAATAATTTGTGATACAGTATGTGGCAAGATATTGCATACGTCCTTACACGGCGTATCGAATGGCCGCCGTACCGCAGTTGGCTTGGAACATATCACGTTACAATAACTTCTTATCTGTTGAGTTTAATTACATTAAAGGTTGAAGTCTTCTTTCGAATTCATGTGTCATCTACCAACCCGCACTGGGCCAGCGTGGTGGATTATGGCCTTAACTTATGGCGAGAGAAGGCCCGAGTCCCAGCAGTGGGAACATTCGGATGATGATGATGAAAGATTGATGTTCCAAAGATTCGATCGAAGAGGTTTCGTAATAAGAACCTAAGAATAACTAAACTTTGGAATGCGTTGCCTGAGTGGGTATTTATACCTGTTGGAATTATTGGATAAAATATAGGTGCCTGCAACTCCAGGGTGAACTGGTTTCTTCTAGGTAAGCGCACTGTGAATATACACTTGAAACATAGGTACTTAATAGGTACAGTTTGAATTCGAACGAACGACATCAAGTTAGTAAAATCTGACGTTCTTGCCACTGAGTACATACGGCTCCACCAGTCTAACGAACGTCTCTAGACTGGTAAAGACAGTGGCACTCTGCCGGGGGACTGCCTATAGCAGATAAAAACTGAACAATTTTTACGTACATACACAAATAAATGTACTTAAATATGTATGTAGCAGTGTCGGTACAAGTTAGTGTCTCGAGATAAATTCAGAGTTCCCGGGAAGTTACAGAGTAAAGAGATATAAAGAGATGCGGCTTATGTCTCTGGGTAACGAGCGCAGTGCAGTGTTAAGTAGCGATTTAGATTCAATACATACTCAATACTCAAACATTTGTTGCTTCATTTTATAGATAGGATTATATATAATCTGGATTACAAGAAGAGATAAATATCAAATCAATTCAAGTCGATTCAATTTCAAATGGCTACGTGACACTGTTCATTGGCGGAAGTGTTACTTACTAACAGGCGCAAGTCTTGCTCATCCTGTCTCGCTGTATAAAATAAATGTTTTCCCAATCTCAAAAAAAATACGGCCCACGCTTCTAAACATGTTTTCATTATAAAACTGCACACGCGATTCGCATTAAAAGCAGCTAAAAACAAAATGTACGCGACTCAAAAAAAAAAAAGGCGTCCACAAACAAGCCGTAATTTCCAACGGTCCGCGTTAATACCACACACAGTTACTCACTGGGAATAATTCCGAATAATGTATGAGAGACAAAATAGAGAAGCGCTGCGTCGGATTCACAGCTAAATTGGGTTTAGGACGCTGTTCAAATTACCGCGAGGAAAATGTTGGACAAAGTGAATTAAACCTCAGACGATGGTTGTAATCTTCTAAGCTAAGAGTAGATTCTGAAATCTGAAAAAGGAAACTCGGCGAAAGCGAGCTCGATTGTGAGGTCGATGCTGACTAGCTGACCCCGTCTGTTATTATTATTATTTGATTTACATAGAACACGAAACGATTGTTAAGTAAATATACGAATATTAATCTTTTTTAAAGTAAAAATGTATTTAGACGTGTACTGTACTTTTTTGGTATGGGAAAATATTAGGGATTCGCGCAACCGACATGCTATTGTCGGTCGACAGTGGCGGCATAGCGAAATTAAATGAATAATGTAATAGTATCCAGTGAAATTACAGGGCATAGAGACAAAACATCTTATATCTGTGGGTGACGAGCGCAGTGCAGGCAATAATGTTGCAATAGCTGCGTGTCACTGTGCTGTTATGTGATGTGGCAGGCATGTTGCTTACCTCGTCACTCTATACTGTAAAAAATATAGCATCGTAATGTTTTTAATTTCAAACACAATTGAACCGGCGACACTATAACCGTTACTAGTAGCGCCCCGCGGTTTCACCCGCGTTGTTCACGAATTTCACGATCCCGTTATTTTCTCGCGATAAAAAAATAACCTATTATTATTCCAGACCATTATCTATGTACCAAATTTCATTCAAAGAAACAAAAAACGCAACTACGTCAAGCTCCTCTTTTTCGTCAACCTCTTTTACGTCAGAGATTAAATCTTCAGTATTTTACAATAAAACAAGAACACCATTAGTTTATGAAAAAAACAGCACTAAGGTAAGACGCAAAATAAAAGCTGATAATGGATTCCACGAAAAGTCTGTGTTCCGCAAAAAAAAGTCTGGAATTGAATAATAACGATATATAACAATATAGGTAATATTTGGATAATAAAAAAACTACGATTACGTCATTCTTAGTAGAGAGTACACCTGTAGCGGTATACTTTTGGCGGAAAAATGCTAGCTTATCTGTTTTTTTTTTCGGATACACTTCGGAGAGTGTGCGACTGATTTCTACGATCTAATACCACCTTGCCCTTTTTTCTATCGCTCGTAGCTCGAAAAAGCGACATCGTTTCATGGTTGATGTTCCAAAGACACGAACGAAGAGATTTGACTCTACTTTTGTGATAAGAACGTCTAGGCTGTGGAATAAATTGCCTGAGAGGGTTTTTCCCGATAGTTACAATCTTTGTGTCTTCAAATCGAGAGTGAATCGGTTTCTTCTAGGTAAACACGCTCCATCGCAGACCGCATCATCGTTTAACATCAGGCGAGATGGCGGTCAAGTGTAAACCTATAAAAGCTAAAAAAAAAAAACGTGACGTATTGTGCAATATTAGTGCCAATGTTAAATACTAAAATTCTAAGTTTTATATATTTAATAATTATGTTTTCGTTTCTACCGGCAGTCCTATCTATCGGCTAAAACTGGCTTTCTTTTCTTGTTGGTGATTTCCGGTTGTCAACATCAAGTATATCATTCCCGAAAGGCTCTAAGCCGAAACTACACGATCCCATAACGTGACGGACGGATAACGCGACCAAAGTATTGGTTATTGCGATGGTAGGGCCGGTAATGCCGTTCGATGGTTCAATCACAGCAAGCCGACACAAAACAACCTCATAAAACATGTAGTAGGGTGCGCCGGAATAGGGTGACCAGGCCTTCAACCGCCAACTAAAACGGCTTTGAATTATTTTTTCACACCCTACACCAGGGGTCACCAATTAGTTTCGCTCGGGGTCCAATTTAAGGAATGAAAAGACCTTCGCGGTCCGCTCATTTAAAAAATAATTACTAAAGACAATTACGGAAATTACAAAAGTATTTATTTACTTATCAATGAGAAAAGTGTCATTTTTGTTGCTAATTACTTATCTGTCTAAAGTTTTTTTTTATTTATTTTTTTTAAATAAAGAGTGACGAGACGATCAGGACATGTGCCTGATGGTAAGCAACATGCCTGACACATAACAGCACAGTGACACGCAGCTATTGGAACATGAAGAGTCCAAATCATTACCTAGCACTGCGCTGCGCTCGTCACCCAGAGATCTAAGATCTTAAATCTCTAAGCCCTGTAATTTCTCTGGAAACATTGCCCTTCAAACCGGAACACAGTAATGTTGGCACATTACTGTTTGGAGTAAAAATTGGTGCAAGCTATTGACATTACGACATTCAACAAAAATACTGCGGGAGATACCTTCGAGAGTGAATCGGTTTTTTTCTAGGTAAACACGCTCCATCGTAGACCGCATTGTCGTTTAACATCAGGCGAGATGGCGGTCAAGTGTAAACCTATAAAAGTTAAAAAAAAAACCTAGCCTAAATCGAGAATCGAGACGTAATACCGATTGTAATCATCGACAGTGAAGTATTTGTAACCTACAAGTTGCAACCTTGTAAGTTGTAGTCAGATGAGAATAATGTAACATGAAACATGACGCAATGACAATTACAACAATAAATCAATAAATCGTCATTAGGTAGGTAAATAATTCAAATCCGAAGGCTAGGTCACATACGATTAAATTAAAAAAAATGTATCAGGGGAAATACAGTTTTTAACGAGGTGGTTATAACAATGGCATATCTAATATATAAAATTCTCGTGTCACAGTTTTTGTTGCCATACTCCTCCGAAACAGCTTGACCGATTTTGATGAATTTTTTTATACTTATCCGGTATCTATGAGAATCGGCCAACATCTATTTTTCATCCCCCTAAATGTTAGGGGTAGTCCACCCCTAAATTTTTTATTTTATTTTTTAGACAAAATTTTTAATTTCTATTATTTTATGATACAACATACAAAAATACATACAATGCTCAATTTTTACCATTCTACGATCAACCCTTATTTTTTAATAGCCATTTTAGTAATTTAATCATTTTTCCTCTCCGGTCGAAAACTGATCAATCGTCATTTAATTAGTCATCCCCGCCAGTTGTCTACAGGTGTCACTTCTGACCCAGTAAACAGCACGATAATTTGGGGATCAAAAGTAGTCTATAGCATATATATAGTTAGTACACGGTAATCTCGGGAACTATCGGACCGATTTAAAAAAAATCATTCACCGTTCTTTCATATGTTCGTAATCCTTGAATGCTGTAGGTTATATATATGTACCACGTGCGAAGCCGGGGCGGGCCGCTAGTACTAGTATAATATTGTGTGGTAGGATTCTTTGCAGAGTCCTATATCTATACACCTAGTTTGGGAAATTAGAAATGTTATTGTAGAATGTACAGATTTTATTGAAATAAACAATTTTATTATTTATTATTATTTACCTGGGAAGTACCATACCCCTGTCAGTAGATAAGCAGTAATAAAGTAAATAGCAAAGTAAAATACTAAGCAGTATTGTGGAAACATTAATTTGTTCCGGTTTAGAGTAATGTTTCCAAGGAAATTAATTACAGGGCGACGAGATAAAGTATCTAATATGCCCAAGTGATGAGCGTATTGCAGTAATATGAATTCTTAATGTTTAAATGTGTTTATACATAAAATATATATGTAGTAGTCTTATATGCTTATATTATCATAACTGTTGTTATGGGCAGAGACGTGTTATAGAGTAAGATCCCTGTTGATCCCTGATCCATAAATGTTTTTATGTACCTTCTGGACCCCACTCGAAATTGGCCGTCTAGGCAAGTTAACGGGTAAGCATATGTTCTTAGTACGTACTAACTCTACTCAATCGTCCACATTTCGTTCATCAGAAAATGCGTGACGTCTCGCGGCTCTGGGATCTTGGACTATTACTATCAGACACACATATGTATCTTGCTCGTCACGTCTCTATCTTCTTACACTTTCGTTTGTTTTCGTCTTACTTAATTTACTACCTATGTATTAGCTACCCAATGTTTTTATAGTACGAAGTGATGGAAAGAGCCGGACATATGCGTGATGGTAAGCAACATGCCTGCCACCTAACAGCACAGTGTCATGCAGGTATTAACATGAATAGTCCAAATCATTGCGTAGCACTGCACTGCGCTCGTTACCCAGCGATATCAGATGATTTATCTTGTAATTTTTCTGGAAACATTGTCCTTCAACCCGGAACACAGTGAAGTTTGCACATTGCTGCTTGGCGATAGAATAACTAGCAAATGTGTGATACTCCCCCCAGGCGCACTCGGCAACTGAGTCCTACCACCAAACCACGTGTCTTCAAATCTATAGTGTATCGGTTCCTTCTGATAAACACGCTCCATGTTAGACCGCATCGTCGTCAAGCGTAAGCTAATATTCGTTTAAAAATAAAAACAGAATCTCAAATCTATATATTTCATTGACCACAAACAAAGGTTATGAAATACCTCGCACACTTCAACAGCAAACACTATAAAAATGACATCACAAGTGTTCACAAAGCCACAATCGAGATAACGATCGATGCACGTGTGCAATTATCGAGATACGGCTCTCATGGACACTGCGGACAAATCCGGTACCACGAGCTTTAGGTGCGATGATATCATGAAACAATTGACGCTCAACATTTTTTTGTTCCGCAATCGCAAACTTTATTCCTAGGAAATACGGTTCACAACAAAATGTCAAATTTGAAATGAGTTGCCGTTCAAACGGCAAATTCTATCTTCGTTTCAAAAATTATTACATATTCCAGTGATCGCGAAGAAAGAATCACAGAATCTCATATCTATATTTCATTGACCACAAACAAAGGTTATGAAATACCTTGCACACTTCAACAGCAAACACTATAAAATGACATCACGAGTGTTCACAAAGTCGCAATCGATAGATAAATCGATATACATACGTGCAATTATCGAGATTTCGCTCTCGTCGATACAGCAGACAAACCCGGTACCACGAGCTTTGGGTGAGACGATATTGTTTTTTTTTCTAAATTTATTTTTAATACATATAAAATGAATTCGCCCTTAAAACCTCAACAAGGTTTGCCTAGGACAAACAGTTTTCAATATGTTCCTTAAAAAAGTGAACATTATATCTATAGTATAACACCAAGAACTAAAATATTACAAATTAAATAAAACAGATATCTGCGCGCGCGCACCCAAGACAGCCGTATGCGTTTTAGTTTATATCACGAAACAGTAGGCAAAGCGAATAGTCCGTCAGTTAGATCTCGTTTAAAATATTTTTTCTTATGTTTCAATAACAAAAAATGCGTGACCGACTGCCTATCTCGCGTGACCGACACGCGCAATAGGCAGTTTATCTGTATTACAGATAAACTATCTACTCGTATCTATCTACCCTATGACTGCCATTTTTTTTTGCAGTGCGATCGCGAACTTTATCCGTACGAAATACGGTTCACAAACCAAATGTTGAACGTCAAACGAATTGGACAATCATCGTCCATACGTGCTCATGGTATGGGCCCAGGGCATTAATCATGGTCGTGTCCAGTTCAGCCCACTTCACACGTAGCGCCTCTTTTTTTGCGGGATACGATTTATAAATAAATCGAGTTATGGGGCGAGTGACATCGAATCGAATAATTGTGTACATACATATCTCATTCCTTTATAGTATTCGTTAGTCTTTGTATGTAAAGGTGATCGTTTTTTAAAATATTTTATTTCAAAAAATTTAATTTTCCTATGTTTATGTCTTTGTTGATGGATCTATAGTTTGGATATTTACATTTTTCAAGTCTTGTCAATCTATACCTTGTATAAACAAGAACAAAATTTAAAAATTTGCTTAGCGCCCGACTACCTCGGATTTGTTATCTGTACAACATTCTACTAGTCAAGCCATTAAAGAAATTCGCCATTTTGTGGTAGCGGCCATCTTGGATTTGGAATTTGTCACAGTGCAAAGTATTCTACTAGTCAAGGCCTTTCGTTTGATACCCATATTGAGGTAGTAGTGAAAAAAAATAACATAAATCGCCATTTTGTGGTGGCGGTAATCTTGTATTTTAAATTTGTTATAGTCTTAGTATTTACTATTAAGCCCATTATATTATATTTATATATTATATTATATAGTATTTTACTAGTTAAGCCCTTTCATTTGATATCCATATTATGGTAGGTTGTGACGAAATATTTTGTCCGCCATTTTGCGGAGGCGGCCATCTTGAATCGATATTAAAAATACATTTTTAACCACGCAGATATCAAGCCTAATTATACGGTTTTGTTACAACTTAAGAGAAAAGCTTTTCACTGTGAACCTTGTACTTTAAAAATCATACACAAAAAAAAAGAAACATAGTTACTGGACGATATTTACAATTTCACGGTGATACAATAATATATAAATATAACATCAAATTACAATTAATTATTTTAATTACTCTCCGATACAAATTACGGTAAAGATCAACGATGCCACATGCATATGTATTCACAAATAGACACATCAATTTTATCATAGGCCAATGAAAACAAAGCTTTACAAATATCGAGTACAAAAAGTGTTGAAGCTTCACTTTAATCTAACGACGTTTTTAACCCCCGACAAAAAAAGGGGTGTTATAAGTTTGACGTCGATGTCTGTCTGTCTGTCTGTCTGTCGGTCTGTCTGTCTGTCTGTCTGTCTGTCTGTCTGTCTGTCTGTGTGTGTGTCTGTCTGTGGCACCGTAGAGCTCAAACGGATGGACCGATTTCGATGCGGTTTTTTTTATTTGAAAGTTAATATCCGTGCGGGTGTTCTTAGCTATGTTTGGTTAATATCGATTCAAAATGGCCGCCTCCACAAAATGGCGGGCAAAATATTTCTTCACAACCTACCTCAATATGGGTATCAAATGAAAGGGCTTGACTAGCAGAGTACTAAACGCTATAACAAATTTCAAATTCAAGATGGCCGCCACCACAAAATGGCGAATTATATAATATTTTTCACTACTACCTCAATATGGGTATCAAATGAAAGGGCTTGATTAGTAGAATACTTTGCACTATGACAAATTTCTAATCCAAGATGGCCGCTACCACAAAATGGCGAATTACATTTCCTTTTTCACAATTCCTTTAATATGGGTATCAAATGAAAGGGCTTGACTAGTAGAATGTTGTACAGATAACAAATCTAAGGTAGTCGGGGGTTAATCAAAATTTTTAATTTTGTTCTTGTTACGATATTGTATAGAAGTTAACATTTTATAGTCGAACTTGTTATTTTTGTTGCTGCTATAAAAGTAAAACGTTTGTGAACGAAGTTTTTAAAACCGTTTTTGTAGCGTCGCGTCTGTGTTACCGTTACTTTACACCTACGTTATATCGACAAACTAGGTTGAGACATAAAACTCAACGAATTGGTGTTCTACGATTTCCTATACAACACTAGCGGCCAGTTCCGGCTTCGCTCGAATATTGACATACAAAGGTCATTAATCGAAATAAAAACTATCCTATCTTTCAAGGTGGATCAAACTGCACACCGTGTGCAAATTTTATTAAAATAGGTTAAGTAGTTTGTAAGTCCATCGGGGCCAAACAAAGTGACGCGTAATTTATATTTCTTAGAAAGATATAACATTATCGGAGTTAATCCAAATTTTCAGACGTACGAGGGGTGATCCAAAAGTAATGATAATCAATAATAAACACAATGAATAAAATCAAAAACTAAATTTATTTCTCAACATAGTCTCCTAGCAAGTCTATACATTTAGTCCATCTCTTTTCTAAACCTAAAATTCCCTTAGAAAAAAAATCTTTATCTTGACTCTCAAAAAAGTCCTCAACCGCGACCATCACGTTGCTATCATCGTCAAATTTCTTGCCCCGGAGGTGTTCCTTGGGTCGTGGAAAGAGATAGAAGTCACTGGAGGCTAGATCTGGTGAATAGGGGGGGTGTTCCACCAGCTCAAAGCCCGCTTCCTGAATGGCAGCCATGGCAATTGCAGCTTTGTGAACCGGTGCGTTGTCTTGATGGAACAGCACTCCAGCCCGCAGTTTGCCTCGCCTTTTCTCCTTAATAGCCTCCCGCAATCTTCTTATTTGTTCTGCATAGTAGGAGCCTGTAATAGTGGCCCCCTTTTCCAAGTAGTCCACCATGATTATTCCTTCAGCGTCCCAAAAAACAGACGCCATAACCTTCCCTGCTGAGCTTGACACTTTGAATTTCTTCGGCGTCGGTTCATCGGATCGTTTCCATGTCATCGATTGTTGTTTTGTTTCAGGATCAAAATGGTGGATCCAGGTTTCGTCCATGGTCATAAAACGTGACAAAAAATTATCCTTGTCTGCCTGGAACTTTTCGAGATTTGCTCTTGACATGTCGACTCGTTTCTTCTTTTGCTCGTCGTTTAACATTTTCGGTACCCAACGCGCGGAGACCTTTCTCATATGCAATTCGTTCACAAGGATTCTTTGAATGCTGCCATATGAGATCACTGTGACCTCAGCTACATGCCTGATAGTCACTCTTCGATCTTCAATACAACTTCTTCAACTTTTTTCACATTTTCTCTAGTGAGGGACGTCGATGGGCGCCCTTCGCGGTGTTCGTCTTCCGTCGATGTTCTTCCCAGCTTAAACTCCTTAGCCCAGCGTGCAACTGTGGAATATGGAGGAGAACAGTCCCCTAATGTTTCCACCAAGTCGCTGTGTATGTCTTTGGTAGACATTTTTTCAAGCAGAGGTATTTAATGACAGCTCTGATTTCGTGTTTTCCATTTTGATGTTCACTCCTTGACAGTCCGTATTCAAATGAATGTAGCTCCCGGAATTGTGGCCTATTTATATGATTTTTTTTTCCTGAACTAGTGGGTAATTGAGCAAGTGACTGTAATTTTTTTGTATTTTTGTGTGCACTAGAAATAACTGATTATCATTACTTTTGGATCACCCCTCGTATGTCCGAAATATCAGCTGAAACCTTTGGATTCCGTTGAGATACGTACTAATAACAAACGATTTTCATGTCTGAACAATTCTTAGTTTTGTACATCGCTGGAATGTTGCAAATTTATAGATTTACTATCGGATTCATTTTGGAGACTGATACAACTGATCTGCATGTTAACGAGTATACCACCTTCTGCTATCGGAGTGCTCGTAGCTCGGAAATGCGACATCATTTCGTGGCAGACGTTTCAAAAGAATCAAATGAACAGATGTGACTCCACTTTCGAATATCTGTTGTATGATCTTCAATAGGAATGTGGCATTTCTGGATGAATGGTAGTTCAAGCGTCTTCAAATCAAGAGTGAATTTGTTTAACTTACCTTCTATGTAAGAGCGTTCCGTTATAGATCCTATCTATAAAACGATCCTTATGTAGTCAGCTTAAAAAATGTATAAGTATAAGTAAATTCATCATCATCAACATCAGCCTATCTTAGTCCACTGCTGGACATAGGCCTCTCCTATGGCTTGCCACTCAGCCCTATCCTCAGCTATACGTCTCCATCCACTGCCTGCTGTCTTCCGTATATCGTCACTCCATCTAGTCTCAGGTGTCCTACACTACGTTTGCCGATTCGTGGTCTCCACTCAAGAACACGTCTACTCCAACGGTAATCGGTTCTGCGACAGATATGACCGGCCCATTGCCACTTCAGTTTGCTAATGCGTTGAGCTATGTCGGTTACCTTGGTTCTCTGACGGATCACTTCGTTCCGAATACGATCCCTCAGAGAAACTCCAAGCATAGCTCTCTCCATATCTCGCTGCACGACTTTAAATTTGTGGACCGCTTTGACTCTCAGTGTCCAAGTTTCGGCACCGTAGGTCATGACAGGTAGGACACACTGATAAGACGACGAGAAGACACGACGTAGTTTGCCAAATGCTGCCCAGCCCAGCTGAATCCTTCCTTGAATAAGTAAATTAGCCTACATGGATTCGAGGTTTTCTCTCATAAGGAAAAAGTCCACGTCACAATCCACTATGCTGGTCTGGAACGGATCGAGTTGACATTTGCAACACATTTAGATTATTTATAGTCTGCAATATCTACTACCGCATATAAAGTACTTTTTATCTATAACAAATAACGAGAACGAGAATTGCGCAAGTAAAATCGCGGCTCTCTGCTAGTTAATTATATAACAAGTTTCATAAAAAAATATTTTACCGTTTACTACACAATTTATTCGTAACTCTGCATTTATTACCCAAAGAATAAACCCTTACCACATCGCGTTCGAGTTAAAATATACATCATTCACCGGCGACGGCGTCTCATAATATGAAACACGTTTGCCTAATATATCCACTTAATATGGCCCCTTTCAGCCCTTTGAAGGTACTTCGGTAGCTAATTATAATTCCTTGGGACGCACCCAAGGGCATGGCCGCTCATCCGAACTGATTAAAATGTTTATATCTATAATAATGTAATAATCTTAGATTAAAACGTAACATATATGTAAAACGAGTGGTGACTTAAACTCGTAGTCTTCAAAAAATAAAAATAAGTGGTGTCATGGGACACCAGGTAGGAAGCAAGTTCCTTCGTACGTTACGAGACGAGAGGTTTGGAGTCGCTATCTGGCAATGTTGTTCCATCTTTTAACACTAAAAGTAACAAGTTCGCGCTGAGACCGCGACACGAGACCGCGATTTTTTAATCTATATATTTATAAAGCTGAAGAGGGTTTTCGTTTGAACGAGCTAATCTCACAAACTACTGGACCGATTTCCAAAATTCTTTCATAGACATAGGCTATATTTTATATCATGTACCATGGGCGAAGCCGGGACGAACCGCTAGTAACATATATGAGACGAACAAGACGAGTGCTTAACGGTAAGTAACACGCCTGACTATAACAGCACAAAGCTACTACAACACGAAAAGTCCTATTACGTAAGTAGGTAGCAGCGGAGCGAGTGGCAACAACGGTGGTTAAATGGGCACTGATTTATTCAGATAAGGAACTGGCGGTCGTAGCCGCCACCATACATACCTACTTCTCACTATGTATATTACAACTATATGTATACAACATACAGCTAGTTCAAATCACAGTCGCTCGCCCAGAGATATTAGATGATTTATTATATCTTTTTGCCAGAACAAAGTAAAGTTCGCACATTGGTGTTTGGCGACAGTACAAAAGACGTAAGTATTTCGTGATTACCATTTCAATTAACGTTTTAAAACGCTTATGAATCTTATACCATTCGTATAACTATATTTTAGCTTTTAAAGTGATAAAGTATATTGTACCAGAGCAAACATGGTAATAGAACGTATTCCTATCCAATACGTGGATCCAAAAATCGTTGTACATTTTATCTCGTGATCCTCGTAAGCCTAGTAACCTCATTGATCCTCATTTGTAGGAATCTCACCGTACCTTCTAATATAAAGCGCTTACTCAGGAAATGTTCATCGCAATTTTCTATAAGGGAGGAAAACGGCTCGAAGGACCAACTTCACGTATGTGTGATTTTCACATAGACTGTTTTGGTTGTTTTTGTCGCCGATCGGAAGGCCTTAGAAATTAATAAATAAATAAATTATTAATTGACTTGTAGAATGTGACATCATGTGTTGCCTGAGTGTGGTTTCCCGATGGTTGCAATCTTGCAGTCTTCAGAGTCGAGAGTGAATCGGTTTCTTCTAGATGACCACGCTCTATCGCAGACAGCATCGTCGCTTGACATCTGATAAAATGGCGGTCTAGTGCAAGCGACCCAATGAACTGCTAAGTAAAGCTTGTACAATGGGATATGATCAAACCAACTATCACCAAGTCCAGTAAGCAACTCACCACTACTTCATCACTGAAACACGTGGCCCGCACCAAAGAGCAGTTGTCTTCACTTATTATATATTTATCCAGTCCGTATGTATTCAGTTGTTTTTCCCGTAAGATACAAATGTCGCCTCGTCGGCGGTTATCTCGCTCCTTCTAATTCGTTTCGCCAATGACCCGCGCGCGGGTTGATTAAAGAATTAATAGCTACCCTTCCCTCTACCCTCTCTATCTCCTGGGGGACGGCCCGGGGCGAAGTCGTGACTAAAATTTGTCATAGGGCTAATGTAGAGGATGGCACTTTTTGTGGCTTTAGCTAGCGGGGAAGATTACGGTGAAAAGGCTGCTGAGACCATTCTGTGGCATTAGTTCCATTCACTGTACGTATCTTTAGGGTCCATTTAATGCGGGAACCGAGATGAAAGTTTCGTTTCTAGAAAAGTATTGCTTCCTGGGTGGCGTTCATCGGAACAGTGACCATGACAGCTTTTTTTTTATAGAATAGAGTGAGCCACGAGCATGCCACGTGCCTGGTCGTAAGCAGCATGCCGGCCCATAACAACACAGTGACACGCAGCTATTGGAACTTGAAGAGTCCAAACCACCACATAGCACTCGTCACCCAGAGTTATAGGGTTTTTGATCACTTAGCCCCATAATTTCTCTGGCTGTACAGCATCTGAGAGAAGTGTTCAATAAAGTACCGATTTTTGTACCTGACATTTCAAATCAACTAATAACTATTTGTATTTGATGTTGGTTTGAAGATAAGGCGACCCGATTACGAAGATGCTACTTTCCGCCCCTGGACAGTGATGTGAATTATTCCTGTCCAAAATACTGTAGCACTGTATTGTTGTCTGGCCTGCCAGCCAGTCAAGCCTGCCCAAGCTTGTTGCTTACCACCAGTTTCCCGTCCTGCTCTCGTCACATTTATAAAAAAAAACTCGTGACGGCAATTCCGCAGTCACGCACACGAATAGCGCACGTAATGGCACGCGGGGACACACTATCATCCGTTCATTAGGCTAATGGAGGAAATACGGAGCCGATATAAAACAGGCTAGCTTTTTCCTGCGGGCTGGTGTTTGGCTAGGGTTCTATTTCTTTATACAATGCAGGGACAATCCAGTATGAAAACGGAATCCGTATTAGTGTTACGCAGTAGACTTGTACAAAACCAGAAGGGACCTGTGGGTCTACCGCCTAACTGAAATCGTAGTTTTGGTTTTGATATTGCAGTCACTTTTTTTTGCTTGAAATTATAGAGACAGCTACATCAAAGGAAAAGTCAGTTAGGCGGTAGAAGGGCCGTTCTACTCACCGAGTGTGAATCCCTTTAACTAACAAGGGGAGAATGAGAATCAGAAAAGTATTTGTTTTTTATTAGGTAGTAACCGCGTATATGACTAGGCCACTGAAGCTCACATAAAGCATTATTTTCAAAGCGGCGACGTATGGGACAAAATCTTAAAAAAAAAATGTGTGCGCATGAGACCGCACGGCAGAAGTGAAAACTAAAATAAGAAATACTTATATTTAATGACCACTAAATAATTTTAATAATTAAAAATACAAATTATTTAGAAATTGAAAATTAGTATTTACCTAGTAAGCACAGCAACACGAGAAGAACATGTGGCGAAATGATTAGTATCTATGGCCTAGAATAAATTTTAAAAAAAATTACGTGGTTCGGAAATACAGGGTTTGACTAGCAAATTTTTTAGTATTTGCTATTTATTTATTTTATAGGTATTTCGCTAAAAATGCATATATGTTGTTGTGTTTAAAGTGTATGTGTAAGTGCTGTGATGAAAATAGGTATCATTTTGTGTGTTTACGTAGTGTAAGTGCTGTGATAAAACAGTAATACGAGTATATTATAACAAAAACTTTTTTGCAATGGATGTGAAATGCAAATTTAATATTTCGTGACAAGTTCAATTAATGACATTAGTGTGGTAAGTACCTAGAAGTTAACGTCGTTATAAAAAGATATAAATATAATAAACACAGGTTCACAGGGACTATATTATCTTTCTCGCTCTGACGCGCTTGTTCACTGTATTTTATTTCTCGCTCTAGCATCCCGAGTTCATCCGGAAATTATTATCATACCCGAGCGTGACGGGTTAATTCATTTCATAGCCCACGAAAATTTCGTCTCAACGCGCCTAAAGAAGTTTTCACTTCAAAAATGTATCGCACTATTTTGGCATGAGCACTCTAAACAATGTTTTGAATTAGTTGTATTAGTTCAACGATTTATAATTTACAGCACCGTGGTATCAAAGCACCAGAGTTTTGGACATCCTTCAGATTCCACTGTTTCCACTGCTCCAATCATAAGAGTTTCCATTCAGATAACATCAGAAACTCAATCTAAATAACAAACATCGCTGCGCAAGGACACGGAACCGTCAAGTTTTGCCAGAAACGTGTGGTAGCTTGTCGTTAGGGTTACCACACGTGTGCTGAATTTAAGTCCCATTATAAAAAAGGAAAAACGAAAATTTCAACACATAAAAGCGGCGTGTACCGAGGTACTCGATAATATAATAGGGCGATGTGTGTATTTTTACACAGCTTTTCAACTTCATGAATAAATTATGAGTGTATACAACCATGTATTATACCACAATAAACATAATACGAAGAACTTTCTTGTAATATCTTTGAAAAAAAAACTACTACGATGCTTGCCTTTGATCACAAACACGCCTGTTGGTAAACTACATACGTTGTAGAACTTATAAGGTATTTTCTAAAACTTTGCTCTGACCTTGAAAAGGCCTAAGTTATAACTTAAAAGGAACAGACTAGAAGCAACTTCACTTTGGTAAGTTTAAGTTAGTTAAACTGAAAATTTTCCTCACTTAGCCTTTTGGGGCTATGGTGCGTGACTCATTTTTCCTTTATCTACTCCCAATTAGACCAGGCTATCCCATAACGCCAGCAACCTAATCACTTATTTTAACTTTGGACGAATCATTCAGAACCTTTCTGCAAACGGTTTAAAAAATGTCCTAGTTTATGGTTATTGATGGTGAACCGAGTAACTGTATAACTCGCTTGTAACTTATATGATACACTCTAACTCATACCCTCAGCTAATATGCAAATCTCGATACCGGCGGTAACAAAGTTGCCGAGTTGCCACACCTCCGTACGTAAATCTTCAAGCTCGGTTAAGTACGGCAGCTTTGATAAATTACTCGCAGCTGTGATTAGCGAGAAATAGCACGGTGCTGTTGTTTTTTTAATAACTATTAGTGGTCTATCTTCTTCGAGGTTTGCCGGGAGGTCGTTTGCGATTTGAGACAATGGAAAAATATGTTCCCAATTTGAGTTCAATTCCAATTACGAACGTTTAAAAACTCACCACCCATCCACGCTATCTCACTCTATTAGTAAAGAGGCACGAGCAGTACACGAGACCGATGGAAAGCAACATGCCCGCACACAACAGCACAGTGTCCGCAGCTACTGGAATATGATGAGTCCAAATCACTACCTAGGACTACCTGCTCTCGTCGCCCAGACATATAAGATAATTTATTTTTTTAACCCCCGACCAAAAAAAGGGGTGTTATAAGTTTGACGTCGATGTCTGTCTGTCTGTCTGTGTGTGTGTGTGTGTGTCTGTCTGTGGCACCGTAGAGCTCAAACGGATGGGCCGATTTCGATGCGGTTTTTTTTTATTTGAAAGTTAATTAATTCGTTATTTAAAAACAAATGTAATTCGCCATTTTGTGGTATCGGCCATCTTGGATTTGAAATTTGTCATAGTGCTAAGTATTCTACTAATCAAGCCCTTTCGTTTGATACCCATATTGAGAACTATATATATATATATATATATATATATATATATATATATATATTTATATTACTAAGAACACCCGTTCTTAGCTATATTTGGTTAAAGTCGATTTATTTCCAAGGAAACATTGCCATCAAACCGGAACACATGTTCACGACAACTCTAATGCAGCTTCAAAACTAAGATTGTGAACCACATTAAGGCTCCAGAAACAACGAGGCACAACAAGAGTCACAGTCATGGAAAACGATGAGGACCACATTTCGAGACGAGCTCTACTCTTGATCATGATAAGTTGAACACGCTCTTTTCGCCCTAGTATGGATGTCTACGAAACCGTGTATCTTGGAACAGCAAATTGTCTGAATGGCGACGCTCGGGAGGTGCATAAAAGCTGCATAAAACTCCAATATGACCAATTCCGCGCCACATACGACCGATTAGTTCCAGCGGCGGCCCGCGGATATTGGAATAGAACTCAGTTTTACTGTGGGGTTAATGCGCACTTATGGAAATTGTGAACCGCGATGGTTCCGGGGCGGCCTGTTTGCTTATCTGGGTTTATAATGTATGTATTTGAGTGTAATTATTCAAACATAAATTTAAGCTATCAGGGTTGCTCGCTACACTAGTATTACGTACCGGTTATTTGGTTAAACGGCGTTGCGAAGCGACGTAAGCTGATAAGTTGAATCGAATGCAATGATTACTTGTGAAGAAATATCACCATAAATTAATGACCACGAAATAATAAATTACGAAATTGCTAAAACAAACACATATTTGCTTCGCGTTAAATGTCTAGATACAAAGTTTCATGGTTTTGTCTTCAAAAATAATTACGAGTTTCCATATACTTTCATCCCTCATTTCAACCCTTTTTCCGTAATAAAAAGTAACCTATGTCCTTTTTTGGAATTAAGTCTATCTGTGTACCAACTTTCATTAAAATCGGTTTTGTGGATTTCATGCTTATAACTTTGAAAATTACGGAATCTTCATACTTTATACAACCGTCCATCCCTTGTTTCACACTCTTAGGGGTTGAATTTCACAAAACCCCGTCTTAGCGAGGGCCTGTGTGCTAAAAGACACCTCCATGCAAAATTTCTGAGTTTTCGTGAAGACCTTTCGCTTTTATATTTAGGTATAGATAAAAATGCAAAAAATTACTGTGAGAATAGACAATATTATTAAACATAATTTATAATTTCTTTGAGTGCTGACCAATGATGAAGATGATAATACCTACTAACTGTTGTTCAGATAACGCTTAACAAATGCATTTTTTTGATAAATTATGCACTTGTCTTATATTGCTCCTTAAATTGGCGAAAAAATAATTATTATGGGGCAAGGATTTGCCTGGTGATTTTTAAAATTCACATATTGGTGTTTCAAGTCCGGATCGATTCATTCCCTTTAATCGAGGTTTCGTTTCGAGGTTCGAGGTCACCTCACTATGACGACATAACTGACAAACGTCAAATGTTACCTATTAAAATGACCTGACTATAACGGAAGTCCACCGATGTTACTGGAGTACGAAAAAACCGGTGCCAGTAGAAAAATATAAGTAATCTCTTTTAGAATCCCCCCAGCATCGACGACTACCCGTGATCACCATCGCAAAGACCTCATTAATCCTTCAGACGGTCCAGTTCCCAGTCGGAGATAGTTCGCAAACACTTAATGGATTTTAACTCCTTTGATACTGAGTTTCCTACGGTCGGATGCGAATCAATACCTTCTTGTTACACACCCTATGAGCTCTGGTTCAATTAGGATGCTTTAGTTTATTTGTACTTGGTTATTCAAGGTGTACCGATTTCGATAATCCTTTTTTGTTTGTTGTTGTACGTATCAAAGTTGGTAGTATACGCTGATGCGTACTTTCTTACGACGTACGACGCCTTTACCAATTAATGAAAATCGAATCAAACGAAATTAACAAAAAAAAAAAAACGATTTTTGGCAGTAGGCCATTTTTGTCTGAAGCAATGATCACCTTCTCCTTAAATTATTTGCGAGAAATCACGAAAACTGGTACCTATGTTTCCCAACGCATTTATGTTGACAGTATCTGAAAGCCTCAGTCGTCAAAAACGACCCACAAGGAGACATGAGCCGTGATTCCCATATAAGTGCTCACACGCCGTTATAATTTGACCCTACGATTGCTTAGAATCACAGCAAGTCCTTGTGTCAAGTTATCCTGGTAAGCACACACGTTTTGGTTACTGGCCATCAAGAATTGTGGGTCTGATTTCGTAATCGTCTCAGGGGTGAAATAAAACGTTATCGCACTCATGACGTCACCGCCTGACAACCAAACATCACCACTGATAAGGAAAACAGAAATATCCAAAAGGGTGCTTGGGCATTTGGGAAAGAGAACGCGGATATTTGGGGTACGATGGAACGATTCCAATTGGTCAGATAGGGAATCCAATAGATCGTTTTACAAAAACGGTCTGAATGCAAGCGATCTAACATTGTTACATTATAAACTGGCGGTATTTAAAATGATAGGGTGACCATAGCGATACTTACCCTGGTAAATTTACGTGTAACCGTATATCATATGTAAAATATGTACATATATTTACAAGCGAACGTAAATTGTGTATTTAGTAAATTTCACAAACGTAATTGAAGTTCCTAGCCCGCTGGTCCAACGATATAATTAAACACGCCTCTAATATGAGATATGATATCCCGAGCTGCAATAATTGTGTTACAGTCACGTACCACAGCGGTTCAGCTAACAAACTGCGTACAAAACGGCAGCTTAGTTCATATAACTCTAGTTATATAACTGTGAGCGCTTAAAAAGTTGTTATTTGAGAATTTATTTTTAACCTGGATGATAGATTACGAATGGCTTAACTTCTAAGATGGGTGGGGTTCGTAGATAGTAATCGAATGTACGAAAACTTTTGATTATTTTTACAAAGGACTTCTGGGGATTGGTTTCACATGGCCTCTCGCTCTATTACCCACCAATTGGGCTCGCCGTACAAGAAGTACGGTAAGTGAATTTGGATGAATAGATCGACATCGTAATATACCATGATCGTGCTATGAACGTATCAGCTACCAAAACATATTCAGGTGTGTAGTTTTTATTGTTTTCTTGTCCTATGCAGGGTAGATCGCGAAATCGCGGCTCCATGCACTTGTCGATTTCAAAAGCCATTTTTGAACTGTTGAACGGTCTAATTTCATAGTATTAAAAACAAATATTGATTTTTTACACGACTCTACAACTATTCAAGCTTTCAAGTAATGTAACGTTCATCATTCCTAGCATCATGAGCGGATCAACAGTGTACCCGTAGTTCACCGATATCCTACGACTCTTAGAGCTTAGTTGCAATCTAATATACTCATCGCTAGTCATCGCGGCATACATATACTGTACTACAAGTTAACATTACGAATATTTTGCGAATCTACCGACTCTCCACGTTTATATCACAACGACTCCACACCGTATCGCTGGGGGATATGATTCACAGTCGCGGTGACCAAACTTTGAACGAGGGTTGAATCGAACAACCATGGCACCAAGAGCTCATAGTATGGGCTGTGATATAAATAGCGTGGCAGGAGTGGAACTAAATTAGACAATTAATCAAATAAGCGCCAGCCGCAGTGGGGATTATTAGGATTGTCTGTGGTCTTATTACACAGGCCTGCTGTGTCAAATGCCTCTAGTTGGGCATTATTCACAACCTTGGTATTCTAGGGTAATTATTCCATGATACAACAACTATCTTAGAATACTTAGACAGGGATCATATGAGATATGAAGGATCTTCGATGTTATGACTGGATCCTTAGGGATAGATGGGACTAATGATAGCTGGTCTCTACTGCCCATCGAAATTTGGGCTAGCGCTGAATGTCCAAGGTCTTTGGTAACCAAGTCATACCTGTCGTCGGATCGATATTCATTGGGGTAGACGTGTCCTGACTAGTGACGTGGGTAGACTGCAGACTGGAAATCAGAAAAAGTAAAAACTAACGTAACAGGCTCTGAAACTCCATGGAGTGACGACGTAAGTAAGGTAGTAGGTTGTGACTGGAGGAGATATGACGATGATAGGGCAGAGTGGCGTATCGTAGGAGAAACCATTCAGCAGTGGACTAAGATAGGCTGATGATGAAACATACTAACTGTACATGTAGGCGGTGACTTCAGATCTGGCTCGTTTCTGGTGTATGTAAATCATGCTTCAAGTATACTTGAGCTTTATACGCAAAAGCTTATACGTAATGTCTGATTTGTGTAACAATAACAAAATAATGAAATATGAAGGGTCTTTAAAACTTAAGTAGTTAGTAGCTTGCGTGAGTTAGTTTCACCAAAGTCCGATCCAGGGTTTTGTCAAATGTAGTTAATTCAACGAATACGAATCAAGTTTACTAATAGCTAGAGTTTATTCTAATAATTAACAGAGATTTACTATGTTTCACAAGAGCTGAGTCTTGCTGAAGAGCTGCTCTCATTGCTATTCAGCGCGGGAAATGCAGCACTATCAAGCCCCAAACTAAGCAAAGCTCGTAGAATAGAAACCAGAGCGCTGATAATATATTAATTATTTAATCTACGAGTTTACTAATAATCAATAAAATTTGTCTGTATCTGCATCTGATGTCTGTAATTTCAAATTAACAGCTTTTTACTACGATCAAATCAAAGTAAATACTGTAGCTACGTGTCACTGTGCTGTTATGGGCAGGCATGTTGCTTACCATCAGGTACATGTCTTGCTCGTCTTGTCACTCTTGTCACTCTAAACAGTAAAAAAGTAGATATGTGTCCGTAAAATGAACACTGTCAGATCGTAATCTCACGCGTAAGATTATAATTACGCGTGAGATTATAATCCGATGGTTTTTTACCATTTTACGGTGACATATATTTATATTACCTTAGTAATAACTACTGTCCGTAAATTAATCACCGTGTTATAACTCAATAAAAATAATTTAATATTTTGTACTATAATAAAATTGCAGGAAACAAAAAGTAAATTTCAACATCAAAATGGAGAAATCTCATACCTTTCCATAATTATATGGAAGCAAAAAACTTCCAAATTCACTCTCACGGCACAATTTTTCTTAGAAAATTACCTGAAAAGAAAAATAAACAAATAAGTACACGTTTGAACGTCGTCTTCTCACAAAGCAAACAAGATATAAGAATCTTCAGCAAACTCACAAGTCGAACGGAAATTGAAAACATAAAAGCGAATGGCAGTTTCATGGTATTTTTAGATTTGCTCGCAAACTTACGGGCCCTCATAAAAGTGTCACTACACCAATGAGTTCGAGCAATGGACATGCCATTTTGAATCTACATATACCGATTTCGACCAGTAAAGATAATTTTCCAATTTCAATATTTTTTCAGATTTAGTTTACATTACAATAGTACGGACGGAACGATGGAAATGATCCCATGAGTAAATAAATAGTCCCATTTTCTCAATGTTTAATTTGATCATCCAGTTGATAACTCTACCTACCCGCCATGGGTTCGTTCGAATCGAACGAACATAGTCTGTAAGAATCTAGAATAATGTACATTTTATAGTCTCGGGGGATACTAATAAACAGACAAACGAAACGGAAGTTTTCCTTAAACAAGATTATTACTATAAGTACGAGTATAAATATTCTGAAACGAGTTAAGATTACCAGGACAAAATTAAATATTAACAAATATTAAAAATAACTGTAGTTAATTTTCCTTTCGTCTGACGGAGTAGATTTTATAAAATATTCAAACGATCAACGAAAATTACATCTTACCGGTAGAGAAATGGACCTTTCAATAGGCAATATAGTAGTTTATTTCCTGGATTTTGAACATTTTCAGTGATTTTCAGGTGTGTTTTATGTAATCATTGTTGCACAATATTTAAACAAACTAGCCCGTTACGTCCCGACTTCGTTCAAGATGAGTTTTATCACTAGAGCTTTTGTAGAGATCTCTAACATAGTTCGACAATATAGAATGTTACTTACTCAGCGATGATATAGTATTATATGAGCAAAAGTGAAATCAGTCCAGTAGTTTTTGAGTTTATATAAGTATTACAAAACGTTAATATAAGGGGGTTTTAAGCGACTTGTATCATTTGTCTTCCACTGTCTGTCGAACTTAGGGTTAGCACAAAAGGTTCTATGCCTAAACTAACTAACTATTATACTTACGTACAAATCTGAAAGCATACTTGCCGCATACTCGAAGCTTAATACAAGTCAGCTCTTTTATAATATTGGTGTAGAATGGCAACATCGTAACATCGGGAAAAGGGTAAAGTTATTTACTCGACGTCGTAACACCCTTTAAATATGGGAAAAGTTTCAAAGAAGCGGTTTCATTGCGCATAAAATATGAAGTAAAAGAATATATACACAATTTTTTCTGCGAAATCATTTTTATGTCAACGATCAGATCACTGAGCCAGATATAACACTGCTCAGTTGAACAATAAGAGCTTTATTTGACTGTAAAATCGAAAACATGATGTGAAATTCTATCTATTTATTGCTTGGTTACTTATATGTTTTTTTTCATTGGCCGTCATAGGGAATGTCAATAAAATGAAGAAATGAAAATTTAGTATGAAAACTAACGTGGTTATTACACATTTTAAATAAATACACGAGTAACTCACGTTTGATAATCAGTCTAGTCCGTCTTAAGTTTCGATCGCAGCTCATTTCGCTCGTTCAGTGAAAAAGATCGCCGTACGCGATCGAAACTTGAGTCGGACTGGACTGAGTGAGTAAACCAAACGTGAGTTGCCCGTGTATTTATTTAAACTTGTAACTTAATATTTTAGTATAAAACACTAATACGCCACCTAGCTACCTGTATAACTAGATGTACTGTTATTACGATGTTGGCGACGCGTACTCACAAAATCTCACTAATCCAAAGTGCTGAAAACTATTTCTGACTGTTTTTTTATTCATTTATTTAACACGTAACAACTAAAGCCCAACGGTTTTAACCGCATACGTCTCGTTCCCGCTATTATACCGCAATACAAAGTAGCCTATGCTATTCCTTCCATATTATAATTAATCTATCTACCAAATTTCATCCCGATCCATTCAGCCGGTCCGACGTGATTGGGCAAGAAACATCCAAACTTTGTCATTTCTAATATTACTACGATTCTAAAACCGCCTTATTGTTTCCACTGAACTATAAATACATCAACAAAATAATGATGGTTTTGTTTTACGACTCACGAAGCCATGGCGACTGAAATAATTACAACTATTACTCGAAGTAACATCTTTTGACCTGAATCGTGACACGAAAACGAAAGAACCAGAACACATGCCCGCGGCGTTCTATCAAAATACAGGATTACTCAGAATGTGTACGCTGAAAAAAATAATTGTAAAGTTAATTTCACGCAAAAAAAAAATACTCACGAAAAAAACATGTTTTTGGAATATTTGATTGTTTTCGAAATTTCAGAGTTGCTCTTATTACCTATACATTTTGACATAATAACAAGTTTGTTGCGGTCAAATGACCGCATATTGCCTGATGTTATCAATGTCACGGCCTAAGACGTAGAATGTACTTACCAAGAAGGAACTTTTTTATTTTGTTTACTTTAGATTTGAAGACAAATTAATACATTTATCTAGATCACAATTTTTAACTATCAGAATTTCACATCTATCTTCACTCGTATAAACAGAATCAGTAAATAGTAAGTTGAAACCACGGAACTCAATTATCTCACCTTCCATTTCGCTGTGGGTTCCCAACACCGTAAGTACGTACACGTAAGGTACCTTCTCCACAGACATAGCGGTTTGTCCGTACAGTGCACCTGTTTTCGGCTGAAATTTTCGACCAATGAGTCCCGGAGTTACTTAAATTTTTCTAGACATAGAGTATTCTGTTTTTAGGATTCCGTAGCCAAATGGCAAAATACGGGACCATTATAGATTCGTCATGTCTGTCTGTCTGTCCGTAAACTTTCATCGAAAATTGGTTTGAATGAGATCTAGTAAGTATATAGTTTTATTTTAATACGTCATAAATTCACTATTGTTAAAACACTGCTTAAAGTAACAACGAACTACATGAACTTTTATATTATGTTACTTGCTGCTACGGAAGACTTCATGGTCGAGTCCGACTCGCACTTGCCCACTTTTATTTAATTCGTGGGATTGGATTTCACCGCCATATCTCCCGATGTTAAGCAACAATGCGGTCTACGACGTAGCCCGCTTAACCGGAGGAAATCGATTCACTTTTGTCGACGTCGCGTCGTCGTAGACTCTAAACGATCGATGTCGCTATTTGGAGCTACGAGCAATCCGATAGAAACAAGAACAAAATTAAAAATTTTGATTAACCCCCGACTACCTTAGATTTGTTATCTGTACAACATTCTACTAGTCAAGCCCTTTCATTTGATACCCATATTAAGGGTATTGTGAAAAAGGAAATGTAATTCGCCATTTTGTGGTAGCGGCCATCTTGGATTTGAAATTTGTCATAGTGCAAAGTATTCTACTAATCAAGCCCTTTCATTTGATACCCATATTGAGGTAGTAGTGAAAAATATTATATAATTCGCCATTTTGTGGTGGCGGCCATCTTGGATTTGAAATTTGTTATAACGTTTAGTACTCTACTAGTCAAGCCCTTTCATTTGATACCCATATTGAGGTAGGTTGTGAAGAAATATTTTGTCCGCCATTTTGTGGAGGCGGCCATTTTGAATCGATATTAACCAAACGTAGCTAAGAACACCCGCACGGATATTAACTTTCAAATAAAAAAACCGCATCGAAATCGGCCTATCCGTTTGAGCTCTACGGTGCCACAGACAGACACACACACAGACAGACAGACAGACAGACAGACAGACAGACCGACAGACAGACAGACAGACAGACATCGACGTCAAACTTATAACACCCCTTTTTTTTGTCGGGGGTTAAAAAGCAAAGGAGTATTAAATCATGCAGATCAGTTTCACACTCTTACGGAAGAACATATCGCACATTTAGGATAAAAGTGCCCTATTCGCCATTTTTTTTTCGCTTAAGGATAATAAGCACTTGGACGTTACGGTCTTTGTTATTTTAATAAGTTTTCCTTTTTTGGACTAAAAAAAAGTCTCATGCTTTGAAATGAAAAAAATTAGGTTATATAACTAATTTAGTAATTTCTTAATTTAAGTAACTTATATTTTTAGCATGTGATATACCGCAAATTTCGAAAACCAATTTCAAAGAAATTATATAACCATTTAGATCAAATTGTTTAAAAAACCATTAAGTTTACAATATGAATTCAAATCGCGAAAGTTTAAAAATAATATCAACTTCAAAGAGTTCATCCTGATCGAACCGCACGCGATCCGGGTAACCCAATATTCTTTAGGAATCCGGGATGGCAACACTGCATGCGTCTCGTGTCTAATCAGGGCTGACCCGGATAGGGCTTTGTTCCAGCGCTGAATGAGGGCCGCCTGAACCCGCTCTAATTGCGGGAGGGTAACAGGCGCCTTTGTCGCAGCCCTAGACAACTAGATAACACGAATGAGTTAGTTTTGCGATTCAGTAAGCACGTTTTTTAAATATGAATAGCTATCGTTTTTCAGGTTGTAAATATGGGCGTTGGAAATCTGCAGTTCTCAAAAAATAAAATAAGCGTTTAGAGATTTGCGAAAGACGCTAGGATTAAAGTGCTGACAATTTACGCAAACCCTTCCGCCTGGGGGAGACGGTCTGGTTATGTCGGACTTGATATCGCGAGTGGTGCCCCTACTAACTAAAACCTTCATGGTGTTCTACCTTTATCGTTTATGGCGGGAACGTGGGGAAGCTCTCGCATTTTTCTGCGAATGCGCCGCGGCTTCCCCGCCTTCGGGTCACCGCGCGTCTGAACCCAACATACGCTGTGAGCACCTTGAGGATCAATTAGTAAGTGGGTGTCAGACAGCATCTGCACACTTCCTTGGTCTCCCTGAAACACACCTGGCCACGCAACGATTTGCGCCTTCCTAACTCTGCACTGCGTATGTCATAAGTTAGTCTAACATTTATTAATAGTAACTTAAGAGCTGTCCTGACCTCGAGACCGTTTAATAACAGTCTGATTTAATGACTGGTCAAACACGACTATTTTAGATTCGTGTGTCATCTCTCAAGAGCATGCGACCAAGTCATGTTTACTAATACTTTGACTCATACATCATGGTAAGTACTGACTAAAGTAACTTTTGAAGTCTCTTTTAATCTACTAACTACTTTTATTAAGTGAACAGATACATTGTAGTATGTTTTATATAAGGAATGCCTTCTGATTAGAAGGTATGTCTTTTCAAGTTCAGAGTGCGGTTTCTAAGCGCTTTCTATTGGAGACCGTAACGTTGTTTTTATAAAGTGCATATGAGACATTAAATGGTACAAATGTGCCAATTGCTGTCAAAATAACTATAACTTATAACGTACCACCTTATTCCCAACTCCTTCAATAGAGGTATCAACTGAAAGGAATTGACACTGGTACCATACTATGGACCTGTAACAAATTTCAAAGAGAATGTTGAGAGAGAATGAGCCGGTTGTGTCCCAAAATTTTGTTCTTGTGATAGTTACCATAAGAGAGCGTTAGTGTCATTGCTTTTGAACGCATCACAAAGATATCAAAATCTTAATAAAATGGTTCTCTTAAAAAATTACACTTTTGCACAAGCGACAATGTCGCTCCGGAGGTGCGATAACATGATCAACGATTGTGACAATAATATTGTAAAATTAGGTAAAGCACGACAATGCACAGGAGCCACTACGACTGAATTATTCATGTTTAGCACCGGCGACGTGCTTCAACTCGTGTACAACTCGGGATCGGAATGTTTACGAGAAGTGGCCTTTAAGCCCTGGAAACGCATAGATAGAAAAAAAAAAACAGATCAATTGCCACAATTTATTTTTCTCCAAAATCCGATTTGTAGTGTTTTTGTCATCGATATAATTAAAGAAACGAAGATGAGGTATGTCATAATCTAAAGACAACATAACGTGGCGAAAATTTGTTTGAAAAATTTGAAAATTGAATTGTCAGCGAACGTACACAATTGTCAGCGAACGTACACAACTCCTTGTTACGACTGAGACTAAATCAGGAGACGTCACCTGATTTTGCATCGCCATAGTAGAAGCGCGTTTGCCGCTTCTGCGTTTTTAAGAGTTCGATGGTTTTTTGTACTATACATAGTGACAGCAAGACAACCGCCTAACGGTAAGCCACACGCTTGCCCATAACAGCTTTTTGGACGAGTTCAATAGAGATTACTTCATATACATATATACTTCTATGGTATAATTTATCTTTTAGCCCCAATATTTACATGCCTTTTAAACCAAAACACAAACATTATACAAACGGAATATTAGCGCATTACTGCTTGGCGGTAATATAATTGCCAAAGGTGCAGTAGTACTTCCCCGGATGGACTCTGCAGAGAGAGAGTGGGATACGTATCACTACAAACAACAACTATTTCCCTCGTGTGTAGTGTAGTGCAGTGTTAAGGTACAAGTTCGCCCGGACCCCCGCGACACGAGACCGCGACCGGAGACCGCGACAGGCACTTGACTCTATGGAATTGTATGGACGCCACTTCGCGCCGAGACCGTGACACATGTCTCGTGACACGTGTCTCGGTCTCCTGTCGCGGTCTCGGCGTGGACTGGCGTCCATACAATTCCATAGAGTCAAGTGCCTGTTGCGGTCTCCGGTCGCGGTCTCTCGTCGCGGTCTCGTGTCGCGGTCTCCGGGCGAACTTGTACCTTTACGTGTCAGTAGGTACGTAATTTCGACTCAAGTTCAAATCGCGGCGTAGTACGAGTACTGTTGCTGTTATGGAAAGACGTGTTGCTTACCATCAAGCTTACCATTATTATTTCCATCACTTTTATTACTAAAAAAAAAACAAATCGGTTTTCAGAGGAAAATAAATTCTGGCAGTTAATCTGATTTTTTTCCCAACAAATCGTTTCCAAGGCTTCATCCAGGAGTATATATACCTCGTTCTGTCACTCTATTAAAAATATTAGTACCTAAACCAACACAATATACGTAACGTATGAATACTTCCCCTTTCATAAACAAAACTGGCACACATGAAGGTGGCTAATCATATAACCCATCTATAGAAGGCCGATACCCATAATCGATCGTTCGACACATTTTTTCCGCTCCCAGCAGTATTTCGGGGAAAGCGTATGTTGCACTAAGCCGATAAGAGGATATTTCGCAAACGCGCGTTAATAATGAAAGTATCGTATATAGCGGATTAAGGCCGGCGGCCACCGGGTGACCTTAGCCGTATCGCGCAAACGGGACGTCGAACATCCGCTATTGATAAATCGCTTTAATCAGTTCTACCATTATTTCTAAATTAAACTCTACTAACATACTCAAAAAGTGGAAAAGTGGAATGCTCTCCTAGATTAGGTTACCATCTCCTTGCAGTTTTCTAACTACACTAAATGGACTTGTGAGGTCGAGGTGACAGATAACGTTTTTCTCTTCCCCCTCAATCTATCACCCGGCATCTCATAACTCACTGCTTTCGCATGTATAGGCATCGTCTTTAACACAATAGGCATGTCGACTCATTTTTGATTTATAGTGTCATCAAAAGGCTACTCAATAACTGAAACATAGGTGAAAGAATTACTTTGTTATCTTAAAAACTTCCCGTGATATCACGATTTTTAAAATCACAATTTTTGACTCTCCCAAAAACGTTTCATACAAATCACTTCAAAAACGTGACGTCATACTGTCGTATTTTCTATGCGTCGCGCGTAAACTTTGTATGGTAGCTATATTAAATATTGCGTTTAGGAAACTGGTTTCATAACAAAAGTAACTTGAAATTGAATGGGTTATCCAATGGTAAATACATTTTCTAATAATTTTGTACTTTTAAAACGGACTTGCCCATCCATCTTTGAATGATCATAAAGTAAGTTAAACTAAAAAATATCAAAATTATCATTATATCAAATAATTTAATATATTTGCAGGACCTGTCGTCACGTCTATTCATCTAACTTTTTTGGGGGTCCTAGTGTGACCGTTTACCATCAGGTCTAACGATAACCTGTGACTATTCTCTCTTCTCATATAATGTGTCCGTACCAGGAGAGTCTGATATATTTAATTTCTCAGTTCCAGGTGCAACATTTACACTCTAGTGAACCAACCATACACTCACTTGAGAGAGTTTTTCCCGATAGATACAATCTTGTCTTGAAGTGGAGACTGAATCTGTTTTTCGGTGATTGGAAACACGCTCCATCGTAGACCTCATCGTCTTAACATCAGGCGAGATAGCGGTCATGGCGGAAATCTATTATCGTTAAAAATAAAACCATGATTATGTAAAGGAGCGACTCCTTGAAAGTAAATAACCGTGTTACTTAATTAAAAAAAATCGATACATAAGGTTTGTATAAAAACCGTATACACGGTTGAATTGAGAAACCTCCTCCTTTTTTGAAACTGGTTAAAAATAATGTTTGATCTTTTACTACTTTTTACCGATCAGCAAGAATGTAACAAAACATTTTTTAACTAAACTTTCGTAATAAACATTTATTAATGAGACCCTTAGGATGTGCTAAAATTTCAATTTCAAAAATGAAATTGTGTAAACTCATGCATAAATATGGAGTGGCAAAGGAAACCATCAACAAAGCCTCTCGACGAGGAAGTATTAACGACTTTCTTCGTAAGTTAGACCATTAACTTAAGCACAACAACGTCAAGTAACGATGGTTCATTTGGGAACAAGTTAAGGCCTGATTAGGGATGGACTACCTCACTTAACGAAAGTAATCGATACTTTGGTATTTTTCGGAGTTTATCGAATCTAGCACGATACAATTAATTTCTATAATGACGGCTTTTCAGTTTTCAGACAAGTAAAAAATAATTATAGATGCTACCTGTGACGTCTTACATGACTTGAATTTTTTGTCTAAATATGAGGTCTTATTAATGTCAATTTGATTGACGTATAATTTAACTAATTACATTCGTATGACAATTATTTTTGTTTTGGTGTCGTTGGCTATTTTTTCCACTCTCCTTTTACTATTACGTACCACAAACACGACAAAGTCAAGGAATAATTTGCTGCTCACGTAAATATTACGTATCCTGCTAATATTATCGATGCGAAACTTTTGATGCTTGTTGATCAATCACATCGGAAGGGCGAATGAGTCTGATTGAAATTTAGAACACAATTTCCATGTGGTTTAAACATAGGTAGTTTTATCGCGGGCACATTAAGGAAACTATGGGGGGCGCTACTAGAACTGATTTTCCTAATGTTATTAGGACCGTGCAATCAAGTTCTTATAGCGAGACATGAATATAGCAATTAAATTGCAAATATTTTCAACTTCGAAACTATATTCGTAAGAAAATTTTATATGTATGCTCCTAAATTTTTAACTAAATTGAAATTAATGGTATTTTAAAGTTTAGGCAAAGCAAAATTTCATAAGTATCAGTGTTGTCCAAACTAGATACATTCCATAAAAGCACTAAGACGTGACGTGACTACAGTTCATTTGAAGCCTGATTAGAGATGAGCTACTTTTCATAATGTCAGTTATCGATACTAGTGAAATTTTAAGAAAACAAGTCTACATTGTATTATGTCCTGATGACCTAATGGATTTAATTTGATTGTTCTCAAGTCTAAACTGAATCAGTTTCTTTAGATCTGCGCTCGCTCCATCACGGACTGCATCGTCACTTATTATCTGACGACTTGGCGGCCAAGTGTACAACTCTATCTATCTATCGATAAAGATAGATGAAGTAAGAGGATAGATTACTTACACTTTAGAGTCTAGTCTAGAGGACAGTTTACATTAGCAACGCTGTATCATTTCATTTTACGAGCTCCACAAGTACTCCTATTCTTTTCCATCGGGTTTCGCTGATGATGAATGATGAGATCGATATCTATATGATGAGCTACGGTCTATTCAAATCGATAAGTTACTAAGCCCGTGTTTGCAATGCAACAGATCCAAGCTCGACCCTCGTTTGACCCATTTCCTGGCATTGTTTGGTCGAATCCCCCGCTAATTCTGCACTCGGCCATGCGGCAGTAATCTATAATCACTCTCAGTCGTACGATGCATCTATTGATTGTAAATAAGTTCTAATACCTGAACCTAAATAGTCTAAGAGGTCTTCTTAGGCTGTATCAATAGGGAGATGTTTTTAGGCCAAGAACTAACCGCAGCATGGATCACGCCCCCTTTTAAACCCCCACCAAAAAGGGGTGTTATAAGTTTGACGTCCATGTCTGTCTGTCTGTCTGCCTAAAGCACTGTAGAGCTCAAACGAATGGGCCGATTTCGATGCGGTTTTTTTATTTGAATGTTAATTACCGTGCTTTCTTAGCTATGTTTGGCAAATATCGATTCAAGATGGCCGCCTCCACAAAATGGCGGACAATATGTTTTTGCACAACCTACCACAATAAGGGTAAAAAGTACTTATTATATCTGTCAAACTCTCGTAACTGTCGGTCGACTTTGTGAAGCATTCACTGGAAACAAACATCATGAATGACACTGGATTTTTATATGTTAAGACTAGCATCTCCCCGCGATTTCGTTAGCGTTTTCGAGTACGTTTACAGAAAAAAAAAAAACGATTCATCATCGACTTGAAAACATCAATATCAATCTAAATACAAATAATAATTATTGATACATTTTTGTCTTGATTTTCATGATGTTTGTTCCCAATAAATTCTTCACCAAATTAACCGATATTTATGTAAGTTGGCATTTAGGTATATGTGACTTGGTTTAACTTGAGAGACAGGTAAGTTTTTTTCGATTGATGGTCTCTACGACAATATCCGAGTGAAGCCAAAACGAGCCCCTAGTAAGACATATAATTTTAATTTAAAAGCGCCCATAGCTAATGGAATAATTTATCCAAAATCATCAAGTAGTCTAGTCGTTACGGCCTTTAGCATTGTACCCCCTTTACAATGAATCCCAGCACTCAACACATCGATTTATTCGCGTAGAGTGACGATACACGAGTGCGAGTAGCGCCGGCTGCAATTACTCTGTTTACCTAATCTATCAGCCAGTCAGATACCAGTTCAAACTGATCCGTGACACAAAAGCTGAACGCTTTATCGATGTTTTAGATTTCGAGCTTTACGCCAGTTATTTAAATTTAACCATTGATGTTATAAACCAGAATGAGCGTTTTTGTTTCTGTTTATCTCAAAAAAATTAAGTACATACATATGACACACACAAAGATCCAGAGTTAACGTTTTGAGGCACGTATTCATTGCACAAACGTTTTTCTTGGGTGGGAATTGAAACCCACGACTTATGGCTATTTAAGCATACTCTCTACTGACTGAGCCACAAGACAAATTTCAATTTGTAAAAATAAACTTACACATTTTAATAAGTAAATAAATTCAAAACTATTTATTCATCACATTATATCAATCATCTGCTTTCGCTCATTCCACTCATGTGGTGTCGCTACAATAAAATATGTAGGTTTCATTCCATGAACCTCTATCACTCCTTATCTCAGCACTCGTGCGTATTTGCGTTTGCATACATATTCTCATTCAAAGAATACTCCCCAACTTTTTCCATCGTCCTCAGTACCAATTTACTCTTACAAAGATCCTAATTCGAAAAACGGTACTATTTAATCTCAACATATCCTCTCACATTGATCCTTAATATATTCCATACGCCAGCACTTCCTGAAGCCCTCCATTTCGTCGCGGATTCTGCTATCTTCACCGCTCGTCCTCCAGATCAACATATTAACGTGGATCCTTGTATCTCCTATTAAGGTAGAGACATTTCCTATCTCCCGAAGTGTATCTCCAGTAATTAAGCCTCTTCATGTTATCTCTCCACTTACGATCCGTTTGTTTCTGATCTTCAAAGGGCCGAAGGAAATTGCCGTTAATACTTTTGTTGGCACAAGGGCCGATCGTGCGGAGTGTTTTTGTTCATTTATTTTTTATCAAAGGTGGAATTGGAATGACATGAATTTCATTTGAATTTGTTTTCCGTATTTTGGTTTTATGTTGGGCTCGATTTTTTGCGGCCTTTTATGTTATTACGACAGAAGTGTCATAATAACGCAAAATGACCTTTTCAAAGCAATCGTATTTCCATTAAATGATCATCCGTGTTGAATTGGGAGAACAGATTGAATAGGTTGTTTCTTTTCTCGACAATACCAGAAAAAGCCAATGAAAGTATCGAACAGAAAATACTTCAAAAATAATATTCGACGATTCCGGAAACAGGGACCTGAATATTAATTATAATGGCCTTGTGGCTTAGTAGGTGGTAACTCTGCCCGTGGAGACGAAGGTCGTTAGTTCGATTCCAAAATGTTTGTGTGATGAATACACAGTCATATTTGTACTGTGTCTGGGTGTTTCTATTTATAATGGTATGGTAGCCATAGTATTACAAGGTTTGTTTAGTTTGGGGTCAGATGGTGTTGTATGTGAATTGTCCACCAAATACAATTAATTTAATAATTATTTATTTCTATTGAACAATGGTTTCGTACTTGACCACCATCTCGTCTGATGTTCAGCAATGCTACAGTCTACGATAGAGCACGTATGCCTAAAATAATCAGAATGGCAATAGCTTTACACTAATACATATATTTTGATGTTTTTATTGAGGTGATAGATGGGGTGTAAGGGGACCTCAACATCTAAGTGTCCCCAAAACTGTCAACCTCACCTGCCCGTGGTGCACCCTGCCGACCAACAAACGAGGCTCTGACGACCGACCGATGGCGGGATAACCATCCAAATAGCCGTGCTGTAAATATAGCTGTGACGGGCAGCAGCGTCACATGCATAAGGTGGCACGGCACTGCGGTCGCCAACCCGCATGCCCAGCGTGGCGACTATGGGCAATACCCCCTTTATGATAGGTCCCAAAAGAAAAGGCCCTAGTTCCCGGCCGCCCTGCTATTCCTGGCCAAGGCGGCGGTCATGGTAACGGCAGGGGCAGGGGTGCGAAGAATCCCCGGCTACGGTGAGCCGCCAAACCCAATTGACCCTGGCTGTGCATAACGGACGGACGATTCGAGATGACGATAGGCTCGCTCAGCTGGAAGAAGAACTGACCCACATAAGGTGGCACATTCTCGGGTTATGCGAAGTCCGAAGACAGGAGAGGACACCGTAACCTTGGAATCGGGCCATCTAATGTATTACCGTGAAGGTCACCAGCTGTCGCAAGGTGGTATCGGGTTTCTGGTCCACAAAACTCTCCATAACAACGTTTTAGAAATCGCAAGTGTGTCTCCGAGGGTCGCATACCTGGTGCTGAAGTTGACCGAGAGGTATACCCTCAAAGTGGTCATGGCGTACGCACCCTGGGAGGCATACCCTGATTCAGAGGTGGAAGCTTTGTATGAGGATATAGCGAAGGCTTTACATAACACCTCAAAGCCCACTTCAACGTTGTTATGGGGTTTTAACGCCAAAGTGGGAGTACGGACTTGCAGTGAATCGGTAGTAGGACCATATGGTTTGGGAAGACGAAATGACAGGGGCCAAATGCTGATCGACTTCCTCGAAAAGGAAAGGCTGTTTCTGATGAATTCGTTCTACCAGAAACAGCCTCAGAGGAGGTGGACATGGCGAAGCCCCGACGGACGGACGAAAAATGAGATTGACTTCATTATTGCGGATAAACGGCGTATATTCAGGGATGTCTCAGTGATCTCTAGGTTTGCTACCGGAAGTGATCACAGGCTTGTGAGAGGCACCCTGAATATTGATTACAAGCTTGAACGCGCCCGTTTGATGAAGTCAACACTCCGTCCGAACCTTCTCCAAACCATAGTTGGGTCTGAAACATTTCAGCTAGAACTGAATAACCGGTTTGCTGCCTTGGAAACCACAGACAGCGTTGACCAGAAGCTCGACAGAGTGGTGGATGTCCTACGAGATGAGGGCACAAAATTCTGCAAAATGCGGCGCAAAGGCAGAAAGTCAAAGCTTTCGACGGAAACTCTGCAACTCATGGAGGAACGACGAAATCCCACGTTAACTTCGTCAGAACAAGGGGCTCTAAATAAGAAAATTACCAAACTTGTACGACGTGACCTCCGATTAGCTAACACGCTCTTGATTGAAAAATCAATTGAGCAAAATCGGGGGTCAAAAGTGTTCGTCAAGACACTAGGTAGAAGCCACCTAACGAAGTTAACCACCTCGGCGGGGACAGTCGTTACATCCAAAGCGGGTATTCTTTCGGAAGTGGAAGACTTTTACGGCCAGCTGTACGCATCACATGCTCCTCATCTCCCACAAAACGAGGACAAAAGAGCCACTCTGACACGCCACTACACAGAAGACCTGCCTGAGATAAGTCAAGACGAAATTGTGATGGCTCTTGGGCAACTTGGAACAAAATGGAAAAGCCGCGGGTGAGGACGGGATTACAACAGAGCTCTTAAAGGCTGGTGGAGCCCCACTTCTTAAAGAGCTCCAAGAACTGTTTAATGCCGTCCTCTTCACCGGGAGGACTCCACAGGCGTGGCACAGAAGTGTAGTCATCCTTTTCTTTAAAAAGGGAGATAAGACCCTTTTAAAGAACTATAGGCCAATATCGCTTCTGAGCCACGTCTATAAGTTGTTCTCAAGAGTTATCACAAATCGTCTCGCCCGAAGACTCGACGAGTTCCAACCTCCTGAACAGGCCGGGTTTCGAAGTGGGTACAGCACCATAGACCACATTCACACGGTACGGCAGATTGTACAGAAGACAAAAGAGTACAATCGGCCTCTTTGCTTAGCGTTTGTGGACTATGAAAAGGCGTTTGACTCGGTCGAAACCTGGGCTGTTCTGGAGTCCTTACAGCGATGCCAAGTCGATTGGCGATACATCGAGGTGATGAGATGTTTGTACGACGCCGCTACGATGACGGTCCAAATTCAAGACCAGCAGTCGAAGCATATTCCTCTGCAGCGAGGCGTGAGACAAGGGACGTAATTTCCCCGAAATTGTTCTCAAACGCACTAGAGGATATGTTTAAGACTCTGGATTGGGTTGGACATGGCCTAAACATCAATGGCGAGTACATCTCTCACCTACGATTTGCGGACGACATCGTCATAATGGCAGAGTCGCTGGAGGACTTGCAGTGTATGTTGGACAGCCTGGCTGACGCTTCTCAACGCATCGGCCTCCGGATGAATTTGGATAAAACCAAAGTCATGTGCAACGAGTTCGTTGCTCCGGGACCGATTGCCGTTAGTGGAACCACTCTTGAAATTGTACAGAAATACGTTTACCTAGGGCAGACGCTCGAACTAGGTAGAGGTAATTTTGAGAGTGAGGCTATGAGAAGAATACAGTTGGGCTGGGCAGCATTTGGAAAACTTCGTCGGGTCTTCTCGTCACCCATCCCACAAAGTCTCAAGACAAAATGTATAACCAGTGCGTCTTACCCGTTATGACCTACGGTGCTGAAACGTGGACACTGACAGTGAAAATGGTCCGTAAGCTCAAAGTCGCTCAGCGAGCTATGGAAAGGGCTATGCTTGGGGTTTCTCTGAGGGATTGCATCCGGAACGAAGTAATTCGTCAGAGAACTAGAGTCACCGACATAGCTCAGCGTATTAGCAAACTGAAGTGGCAGTGGGCCGGTCACATCTGTCGCAGACCCGATAGCCGTTGGGGCAGACGGGTTCTGGAGTGGAGACCGCGAATCGGCAAACGTAGTGTAGGACGTCCTGAGACTAGATGGAGTGACGATATTCGAAAGGCAGCTGGTGGCGGTTGGAGAAGTAAGACCGAGGACCGGGCTGAGTGGCGTATCATAGGGGAGGCCTATGTCCAGCAGTGGACGAATACAGGCTGATGATGATGATAGATGAGTTGGTATTAAAGATGTCTATAGGCCTCAATGATCACTTAGCAAACGGTAGCGAAGATACAGCTATGTACGTGCATTTATGGTAACTTTTGAAATAAAAACGTGACTACAAGTCATTTACATACTTAAACAATTACTGGATCGATTACATAGTCATTATATTTATAGCGTTTAACAAGATTTAATAGATATGATGTTTATTAATTACACTGAATCGATTGAGTACTATTAGTGATCACGTGATTAGTTTCTCATAACGAAGGAATACTGTAATTTCGATGAAAAAATGAAAGAATGGTAGATAAGAAGCAATCTTAACTGAGCAGCTAATAAGTGTCGCTACTATCAAATTCTACGATACAACTCACACTCACAACACAACTCACTCACACAAAATGATTTCAGTTTTGATCAGTGGTTCCAATAAGTTTGTTTAGTTGCAAAAAAACTCATAATTCATAACAGCTCATCGTCCCCCCTACCTATAGTTGTGAGCGACTCGAGCTGCAACTCTTTCAGCCTTTACAAACCACTTTCGCATTAAGAACGTCTAGGCTGCGGAATAGGTTGCCTGTGTGGGGTTTTCCCCGATGGATACAATATTGGTGGAGAGTAAATAGGTTTCTTAAGGTAAGCACGTTACATTGTAGACCGCATCATCGCTTTACATCAAACGGTGGCCAAGTGTAAACTTATTATTGTTAAAAAACTTCCAACGTTGGATATCCAAGAAAGAAACCGTGTGAGCACATCACCAACCTGTACTAGCCAGCTTGGTAGATACATATGTACAGCCTTGACCCTCTCCTTGAGAGAGAATGTCCCGCGTCCGACCGGTGGGAACATTTAATTGACTGCTTATGCTAAATTCATGAAAATTAAAAATAGGTCACGTTTGTTTGGTCAAGAATGTGCTGTAAAATTTACATACGAGTATATGACGTAACGGCAATGTCTAAGAACAATGTTCAGAACTCATGACTATTCATGAGAACAATTCTGAGAAGTGTTCTTACGCCATGGTGAGTCGCTACACTTTCGCTTTTATCATATTCTCACTTAAATTGTCACTGTTCTAAATTACGCTTCGTGGGACCGTGGCGAATCCCCGCTCGACTATACGGGGTTTTGCAGAAAGGCTTTAGTAAGGTGAATGGTTTGTATGTCAGGATATTAATTAAGACATGTTATATTAACACTAGCTAGGCCTCGCGGTGTAGCCCACTTGATCAGTTTTTACGATAATATATTACGCGAGTATGAAATTTTACAAATTTTTGAATGTTAATTATTTTTTACTCAAAAGTCAAAAAAGTTTCATACTCAGCTAAGCTTCAAAAATGTCGAAATTTCCACATTAACTTTCAACCTCTTAAAAACCGTTTAACGCGTTAGAAAGTAGTATAATATTATGTCCTTTCTCAAGCTCTCTTCTATTGGTTAGCAGCAAATTATATAAGCTGCGATTGGATCTTTTGTACGGTTTAGGCGCATTAGGGTTAATTCTCATTATGACATCCGACTCGCTAAAAAAGGACTACTTCTCATGGCCACTATGGTCATTCTATGGTCACTTCTTACTAGCTCAAGATTCGGAAAGCTAGTGCTACAACTGGCAGCCTTATCGCTACAAGCGATGTCTTCCACGCATCCTTAGGATGGTTTTGGGGATTTAAAAAAAATAAGCCAAGGTACACCAATGCTGCTTAACCTTACATTAAAGTCCTTTAGTAGTGTTGAAAGTTTAACCGCTCAAGACGCACAGTTACACAGCTCTGGTAGACGGTCTTGTGTTGCCTTATCTTAGGAAGTTTTATCATCGCTGTGTCTAAGGAAGTTCTAATCTCTGCGACGAACAAGAAAGTTGTGTTAAATTATACGAAAGTGTTACAGCCGTGAGTTATATTTTCAGAGATTTTAGACCACAGGTCCTTTACAGATATATCCTAGCCTATATAGTAAATACATATTACGTAGACCTAGTGTCTCGCAGATTCGCCTGTGTAGTTCCCATTTACAAACATTTTACGTCGACGATCAAAAAGGATAAAACAGTATTTTAAGAGACCTATCTATACCTTTACTATCTACAGAACTTGGAGCCAGCGCACAAGCCACAGGACCCTAACAAACTAAACTTACTAAACAAATTTTGCATTTATATCATATACGTGGACCATGACTCAAGGGATAGGGAAAGATTAGAGGCATTCGAAATGTGGTGTTGGAGGAGAATGGAGAGAATCAGCTGGAAGGAAATGAAGAGCAATGAAGAGGTTTTGAAGATGGTAGAGGAGAAAAGAACATTAATGGAAACAATAGAAAACAGAACAGGGAAGATGTTGGGACATCTGATACGACACGACAACTTCATTAGAACAATAATGGAAGGTAAATTAATAATAACAATAATGGGAGGAGGAAGAGAGGTAGACCTAGGAAAAGTAACATGAACCAAGTGAAGGAGAAGATACATGTAGTGTCGTATCAGGAAGTCAAGGAGAAGGCGGAGTGTAGAAGTACATGGAAGGAACTCCACCGACAAGAGCGTCGCTCTTAAATTATGAATGAAATTAAAGCCATCATATCCTACCACCTAATATAAGAGATAAAAGCCAATGTTTGGATATATTGATGTTTGTTGCTCAATCACGTCGTAATGTAACAGATCGGGTTGGAATTTGGAATTTAAACCTGCATTTTTATACATATTCTGTTACAAAAATAGTGGGTCACATTTCACACCCAAACTTTATTTCCAACAAATAATTCGAAACGAAACTTCGACTCGAACAACTCATTGCGAACAAAACAATGAACTGACATTTCATAATGATAGACGCAGACACTAGGACAGTCGTTCTTTGTTCTCAATCCATATCAGAACGGAATATCTCCCAAACTACACGCCGGCATTCTGTACATTCCTCGGTTCTCGTTGCCGCTTGACCTTTACGAACGAATTCACTTCGCTTTTATACATTTTATACGGAGCCGTTGACTGATTCGTAACGTCAGTTTGTAATGTATCGAGTTTTTGTAATGAGGTACAATGGAATCTATGGTAGCTATGGTTTGCCTTCACACAATGTGCACAATCTTTAATTTACAAATTTGCGGAATCACTTTTTTGTCATCTAGTTACTACAAGTTTCGGCAGCTTCAAAAACAAAGTGATGGCAAAGTTCCCATAAAAATGTAAAGAAATAAATTTGACATAGGTCAGTAGGTCAGTACAATTGTAATAAAGACATTATACTCGTATAATGCTTGACAGTTTTCTGTACAATAATTATTGTATTACAGTAAAGTAGTCATTTAAAACTATGACAATTTGAATGCTCTTTCTTTTGTTTTTATTTTTTATTAATTGACGTGTAAATTGTACATTTATTAATACTTTGACTTAGTCTTTATCTTTTGGGCGTCAAAACTGAAAAAAAAAACAGGTATTGATAACTATTGGTACTCTTAGCACCACCTGTACGATGTTCTGTATGTAGAGAGGTATGCATGTAGGTAGATAGAGTAGATACCATCCTAAAATTGTAACTACAGATTATAAGTCAGCGACGTCAGATTATAATCTGATGGTGTTTACAACCAGGACAACCACACATAAATTACCAACTAACTTGGCTCAGCAACTCAAAGAGGGTCCAGGGCGTTGAAACCATAAGACGGCTATTTCGCATTTCGCTATTTTAAGGCCGTATCTTTCATGTTTGTACATGTACATACATTTACAATATTTCTTCTTATTTTTTTGGCACATTTATTGGATCGTTAGTAATTTTACCACTCCATCTATCAACAAAGCGAAAACTATCTATATAAAGCGAACAATATCTATATAACAAACCGAAAACTACACTGCGGCCTCCTTAGGGCACACGGGTGTTTTATAGTGCGAGAACGTACGAGGCCCCAGCGGAATTTCGTTTTATGTATACCGAGTGGTTAGTTATGGTTTAGCAGACTTACTATTTGTGGTTTCGGCTCAAAATATCACTGATGGCCGGATCCTTCACTCGACTATCGGCTTTCACGTGAACCTTTCCTTAAAGTGTTACAGAAGAATTCGCATCACCAGTCTTCACTATTGATGATTAATACCAATGTCGTATACAGGAGCGATAAACAAGAGGCATTGCGTAAAAATATAATAATTCAACAATTTCGCCAGAACACGTTAGTGGTGACTCGGGCGCGGACACTAGGTAGTGCAGCAAGACGAATTTTACGCTCTAGTTGTATTTTTTTTAAAGGAACCCATGGCAGTAGGCATCTAATCTACCGAACTTTGGAGTAGCGTAGAAGCCACAGGGCCTTATGTTTTTTTTTGCCCAGGGAAAATTCTTTATGAGTAGGCATGACGACAGGTCCTGCAATTATATTAAATTGTTGATATAATGACAGTATTTAAATAGAATAAAATGTGTGTGTAACTAAAAATATCAAAATTAAAATAGGTATTAACTTACTTTATGGATGGGCAAGTCCATTTTAAAAGTACGAAATTATTAGAAAATGTATTTACCATTGGATAACCCATTCAATTTCAAGTTACTTTTGTTATGAAACCAGTTTCCTAAACGCAATATTTAATACAGCTACCATACAATCTTTACGCGCGACGCATAGAAAATACGACAGTGTGACGTCACGTTTCTGTAGTGATTTGTATGAAGCGTTTTTGGGAGAGTCTAAAATAGTGATATTAAAATCGCGGAAAGTTTTTAAGATAACAAAGTATTTCTTTCAGTTCCTATGTTTCAGTTATTGAGGCCTTTTGATGGCACATTAAATCAAAAATGAGTCGACAGGCCTGTTCCAGCCAATTCGAGTGTATTCTCGAAGCGTTTTAGTAAATAGCCCACAGATATATGGTACAGCCGTTTTGTTATCAGATCGCCTCGCAGCAAACGAAAGTCTGTCTCCGCCTTAACAAACAATTTCAGTTGGCTTTTATAAATTTTATCTGGAATACCTCAGCACGAAGGTATTTTGCAATTTAACCGTTCTAAGTATTCCACTGTCAAGTCCCGCTTGATTCATTAACGTTTATTTATTGGATAGCTTCTGTACAAGTTCGCTCGTTTATATTAAAATTTTCTCCGCAACTTTTCGAGTTGTAATTTCAAATTTTTCAGTGAAACTCGCCAAAGCGGATTTGGGTTGCCAAATTGTTAGTGTAAAATTGTGGCACCGTTATGGGGCTTTGTTTTAGATTTATACGCCTTAGTTACGTGTTATAGGTTAAGGCTGTGTCCACTAGCATGCGCAACTAAGCGACGCCAACGCGGGAGAAAAATATCAAGTATCCACCAATGCACGGTCGTACTCTTCCGAAACGGCTCGAAGGACTATAACGAAACTACTATCTAGAATTTAGAATACGTAGTTCGTGAATTACTATTTCCTCAAAGTAAGTATCTCTACATATGACGTATCGCGTCATAGCAATACTTACTTTTCGTCACTTTCACGTTTCATGCGATTGACAATGTATTTGACTGAACAAACTTTGCTCAGGTCAGCTAGTAATAAATATACATCTGGGATCGTTTTTCACATAACACTATCTAGCCCCAAATTAGGAACAACAATGGAATCACTTTATTTCCCAGGTCCTGGTTAGCACTACTGAAGGAGGTCTAGCGGAATGAGCTTTGTAAAAACAATAGAAATGCAAAAACAAAAGAACGGGAGCGAGGAATGCGTACGAGGAATGTGGAGAATGTGCGTGAGGCGGTGTAGTGAACTGCAAAAAGAGTTCGCTATGCGTCCCTGTACCGTTTACGCTATATACTACGAGTAGGTATATAGCGTTTGACAATCAGCCTAGAGCCGTGTAATTATAGCACTTAGAGTGGCAGACATAAGTTATGAGTGTATTCCGTGCTGGTCGAATAACTTCCATGACTGGGCGCGGTCGGCTCGACGGCGATGCTAGTTTGTCACACCTGTCAGTATTTAGGGCACAGGAGGCATTTCTCCAACGATCCGATTCTATTTTTGTGTAATTTCGTTCAATGGTAACCTATTTCTGTACAATCCTGTTTCTATTTACTAGTAGAAGTCCGTCCGTAGCCTATAATAGCATTCAGGAATCATGAACATAGTACATATCTAACGGAGAAAGAATTCTTGAAATCGGTCCAGTAGTTCTTGTGATTAGCGCGTTTAAATAGAAAACCTCATCAGCTTTATCATATTAGTATAAGATGCAGGGTCGTCTTTCACCAAGTAGAGGCCCTGGGCACATTGGGCTAATGGGGCTCCTATGACCATGATAAAGCATTAGAAACGTAGATAGATATACCAAGTTGTAATTGTTGCATTATTTTTATTACTGTACAGTAAGCCTAATTTTCAGGCAAGAGTATAGTAGCTATCGGGTATTGTTTGGTAATGCAGTAGTAGTGCCTAGGGGGCCCCAATCCATCGCGGGGCCCTGAGCACGTGCCCAGTGTGCCCGGTAGGAAAGAGGGGCCTGATAAGATGTACTCGTAGTAACTAAAAGTTCTACTACGACTCTGATGGCGTACGGAAGTAGGATCACTATGACGTCTCGCAGTTATTCTGTTCGCTTGGGTGACAATGCTTTCACTACGACTGATATAATTAATGTCCAGAACTCTTGTTAAGGTTTTATTTTTCTACACAGAGGAGGAGAGGAGGAGAGAGGAGGAGTAAAAAGGTACCACTTTCAGACATTGGGTATTACCGTTGAATCGTCGCAATTCGTTCACCACATGTCTTGTTCCTGTTTTAGGCAATTTTTCCTAACACTGCCTCCATAGGAGGTCGTGCGCGTCTTATCCTGTCAATATTTCAAACGTTATTAAGGGTACACGCATCCTTTGGTTCTGTAATAATGTGGAACTACGGACCCGAGTGTTTGCGTGAGCGACGAAGGAAAAAACTACCATCATCATCCACTTCAGCTAACACGAGTGGCAAAACTGTGAAATTTGTGGTTTTTGTTGTTTGATAAACAATAGCTGGTGGGTTCTTGCAAATTAGCAAATTGTGCAGACATACAATCAGGAATTTTTCACTGCGAACCATAAACAATCCGCTTAATATTCCCATCTCTGGGACTTGGGGCCTTTTGTCTCAAGGAGAGAGTGAAGACCTTAATCTACCAAGCTGGTCATTAGGATTGTGATGGAGACGCCACTAAGCCACCATGGCTAACTAAGAAATAAAGCCTTTGTTGTAATAACAGACTGCCGAACCTATTTAACTGAAGTAGTAACAGGTGCGGTCCGAAGGGGAGGGTCACAGGGGATATGACCAACCAAAAAAAGCTGCCCCTAGCCGTCATGCATTTGATGTTTTGATGACACCTAACGGAGCTCTTATGTTCCGTTTATTGAATAATGTGCGCAAAAATTACGTGTTCTGCAATAAAGTCTAATTTCCTCGTCTTATTGCATAAATATCTCCAAAAGTCTCTTGGTCTTCTTCTCTTTCGCAAGTCTTTACGACTAAGACTAGTAGCCTGACTAGCAAAGACACTGAAGAAATTATAAGAAATCCTGTTTTAAACAAAATTAAGTAGGCAATGAATTTCAGTACACACGTGCAGCAGGCGTTGTACCCTCGTCCTGACGTCAATTATCTGCGGGGAAGAGCAGCGGCAACACGACGGCAACGCGTGACGTGGGTCGCGACCGCGACCACGGATTACGAAGAATTTCCGGACGTTAAATATTTAGAGAAATCTGTTGATGGTACCCGGAGACAATGGGTCTGAATATTTCAGTGGATGTAGGTCGAATCGGCAACTTCTGCAGACGGTTACGTTGACCTCTTAACCTCAACAAACGAATGCTTAATTTTAGTGAAATATTAATTTCTAACAATTAATTTGTTTGGATATTAACACACTTCAGAAGGTCAGGAAAACGCGATAACACGGAAAAATTACACTGGAGGTATATACACGGCAATTAAAGAACTGATTCACAATACTTATTCCATATCACTGAATGTTTATTATCGGCTCATCTTTTTTATTTCATTCCCTTGTTCTGTAAAACGATTGGACTATATATATTTTTATGAATATAGAGTGACGAGACGAGCAGGACATATGCTTGATGGTAAGCAACATGCCTGCCCCTAGCATCACAGTGACACGCAGCTATTGAAACATGAAGAGTCCAATCCAATATTTGAAGTTCAGTTCAGTTTCAGTCTCTAAAATGATAAAAATTGCTGGTAGTACGACTGTTTCAACCGAAAAATAATAAGACCAACACTTACTGCACCAGACTTCACAGCACCAGAATTAAATTTCAGGCCCGAAATATCTTTCTGGACCCCGTAGCAACGGATATTTGTTTTTGCGTATCGCGGCCAAGCCACTAGCGGTCCAACGCAATTCCAAACGCGGGCCACATTCGTTCGCGAACCCTGAACAAAGCGACGACCAGAATTTATTTAGCAACTAGGTTATACTCGAGGCTTTGTTCACATCAATGGGCCATATGGTTTCGAGGTCGTTACACACAAAAATCTATTTTTTACAAATACCACTCCCAAATTTCGCGTTTCCAGAGTTCCAATTTCGTATTTCACAGTCATAGTTACCACACTCTATTCTCTGATAGTACCTTAGATACCTAGTTGATATGAATTTATTTAGAATCGTATCCTTAAAATTCCTTTTTTATTTTCATATAATCGGGACGAGCAAGAGGCGCACCTGATAGTAAGAACCACCCTTCCCGAAACAGCACAGCTCCAGACAGTTATTTGAAAATGAGGAGTCAAAAAATGCCTTTTCAAGTAATTATTTCTTGCCTGCCCTTGATGCCTTAATTGTTATCATATTGACTGTTTTGGCCAGCAATGACAGCTTAACAGCCTATCACACCACACCAATCACACCAATCCACTAAATCGCGAGAAATGTACATACACAACGTATTATTTAATATTCCGATCAGCACAAAAGCTCTCCTTGCGATTGTAGCGATACCGATGGTATATCACGATGTATAGCGAAAAAAAGGAAGGTTTATTTGCTTTACGCACATACGAGGGTCAAACTGAAAGTTCTTAGAACTGGCCACTAAGAAACAATATAATAAAAAAATAATTCTATAATTTGAAAATAGAACTCTTTGCCAATATTACTGAGTATATACTTCATTCATTTGTCATTTGTTTTACGATTTGGCGGCAAATTGAAAATTGTCTGTGTCACGTCAACATGAATTTAACACGAGAAAATTTTCGTGCAATGATTTTTTATGACTTTCGATGTCATTTAAGTCAACAAGAAAGTTATGATAGACTACGATTGGCCTTTGACGATGAAGCCCCATCTCGTGCGACTGTTTACAACTGGTTTAATGAGTTTAAACGTGGTCGCACTAATCTCACTGATGATTTACGTGAGGGACGGCCTTCTACGGCGACGACTGAAGATAACATCTGTGTTGTGCGGCGTATGATAGAGACTGACAAAAGAGTGACCTATCAGCAGATTCGGACAAGCTTAGGCATCGGTATGAGTCAAGTGCACAAAATCCTACACGAACATTTAGCGGTCAGGAAGCTTTGCGCCCGGTGGATACCTCATAATTTGACTGAGGCTCAAAAACTCCATCGTGTGGATTGGTGCCGTAAAATGATTGAAAGATTTAACGGAGGTGACTCAAATGCTGTGTTCGACATACTAACAGGTGACGAAAGCTGGATTTACTGTTATGATCCTGAAACCAAAAGACAATCTGCTCAGTGGGTGTTTCCTTTCGAGGAGTTGCCAACTAAAGTGAAGAGAGATCGAAGTGCGGGGAAAAAATGGTGGCCTCGTTCTTTGGAAGGATAGGTCATTTCGCAACAATTGTGTTAGAGGATCAAAAAACAGTTTCTGCAGAATGGTACACTACCAATTGTTTGCCACTTGTCTTGGAAAAAGTTCGAGAGAAACGACCTCGCAGTAGGATCCTCCTTCACCACGACAACGCCTCATCGCACACTGCCAAGCGAACGATCGACTATTTGGCGACATCAAACGTTGAATTACTGGGTCACCCGCCGTATAGCCCCGACCTCGCGCCTTGTGATTTTTATTTATTTTCAAAATTAAAGAAAACTTAAAGGAAAGCGATTTATGAATGCTGAAGAAGCGGTGGCTTCGTATCGCGATGCCATTGAAGAGACCCCTAAGGACGAGTGGGCAAAGTGCTTTTCCCAGTGGTTCCATCGCATGCAGCGGTGTATTGACGTGAATGGACAATATTTTGAAAAGATATAATAAAACTAATAACTGGCTAATGTAATCAGTTTTTGATTTTCTAAGAACTTTCAGTTTGACCCTCGTATGAAATTGAATGTTAGAGTTTGTATTGTTGTTCAAATAGATATCTGGTAACGTGTACAGTAGATAGTTTGTTGCGTAGTGTGGGAGGAAAAGGTTCATGGTAAAATAACTCACGTACATTTTTAACCCCCGACCAATAAAAGGGGTGTTATAAGTTTGAGGTCGATGTCTGTCTGTCTGTCTGTCTGTCTGTCTGTCTGTGTGTGTGTGTGTCTGTCTGTGGCACCGTAGAGCTCAAACGGATGGACCGATTTCGATGCGGTTTTTTTTATTTGAAAGTTAATATCCGTGCGGGTGTTCTTAGCTATGTTTGGTTAATATCGATTCAAGATGGCCTCCTCCACAAAATGGCGGACAAAATATTTCTTCACAGCCTACTTCAATATGGGTATCAAATGAAAGGGCTTGATTAGCAAAGTACTATCCGCTATAACAAATATCAAATCCAAGATGGCCGCCACCACAAAATGGCGAATTATATTTTTTTTTTCACTACTACTGCAATATGGGTATCAAACGAAAGGGCGTGTCTAGTAGAATACTTTGCACCATGACAAATTTCAAATCCAAGATGGCCGCTACCACAAAATGGCGAATTACATTAATTTTTTCACAACTCCCTTAATATGGGTGTCAAATGAAAGGGCTTGACTAGTAGAATGTTGTACAGATAACAAATCTAAGGTAGTCGGGGGTTAATCAAAATTTTTAATTTTGTTCTTGTCGTCTAACTTGACTTAACCCGTTATTAGGGTACCACATTGGAATTTTCAATTGGCAGGTAAAAAAATAAGTCATTTAATAACAATGTGAGCCGTATAACGTTGGTCAATAATATTAGTTTATCTTTCTTTACTCTAAATATAAATGAGTATTATTTTAATACCCATTTTACGGTTGTGATGGATTAGTTAATAATAAACTTGACAGATTATTTACTGAAAACAGAACATTCAAATGAATATGATTATTTCAACATTCAAATTAGCCAGTTCAATAACAAATTAATTAACCAGTTCATGACAGCGAAGATCGATTTGTTTATTTAAACCAAATTAACTCCCACTTTGTCTTAACTTTCTTAACTTTGTCTTAAGATTATAAATCTCGAAAGAGCTCAACGTTCTGTACTCAAAGTAATGACACATAAACCATTCCGATACCCTACAACACTTCTCTACTCTGAATCAAAAATTCTGACGGTTCGTCAGCTCTACCTTCTCCACCTTGTCCTCCACCATCACCAAAGAGTCAAAGTTGAACCTGGTTTAATTAAATCTACTATCAGATCAACAAAAAAGCGTCTGTGTCATCCAAAAACCCTCGACTTCTTTTGCTAGAAGGCAGTCATACTTCTCCAGCGCTTTTGTGTACAATAAGCTTAACAAAATTCTAAATTTTTATCCGTTGACTCGACATTATTGCAAAATTACTTTGGAGAATTGGTTGCTCAAACAAACCTACGAGTCCACAGAAATGGTGCTTATCATTATGTCCTGACAAACTAGTATCCTTTTTTTGTTTCTATTTTTTTGTTTTTATTTTTAAATTAAATTGTTTGTTGTAATTGTCATCCAGAATCAAAATTTTGGTTTTTTCTTATTTTATTCTTGTAATTAATAAAATCGAGTTCGATATGTTATTTTTCTACAGTTCATAATATTTTCTGGTTATTTAGTATCATATCATAAGTTGAAAATTATTGTAAACAATCCATTCTGTTTTCGGCGGAGGGTATTGGTACGCCATCTCACAGGTTTTCCTAGTTTGGGTACCAATGCACTTCTACATGGACCAACACAAAATTACAATTACATCTGTATGAAATGTTTTTGTGATGTTCTCAGCAAAATAAATATATTTCATTTCATTTCATTTCATTTCATTTCAACTCTGTAAATATTGTCACGGAGCAAAGATCGTTATCATTCTGATGAAGTTTAATCCCGAATCTTAAATAAGGAATGGTGAGTCCGTTATCAGGCCCAGGTGATCCTTATCTACTGTTTGTGTTTGCTGTTGTTAGTGACGTACAACTTCGTGACTGCTGCTATTTTGATATTAACCTTGTTTAAAACTTGTTTGACAAATTAATTTTTTGTACCTGAAGTAAGTACTTACTTAGTTAATTAAGAATTTAATTATTTCCAAATTTATTTATAAACTAACATCTAGTTAACAGCTATTTATTTTTGACATATCGGTTGCGACGAAAGAGTTTGCATTTGCTACATATAGAGTTTATAGAGTTAGGACAAACGCTTTGCACCGAAAGCACCGGGGGTCTACCGCCTGACTAAAAATGTATTTGGCTTTGAAATTGCTCTCTCATTTTTTCTCGCTTGAAATGATGGAGACAGCAATAGCAAAGCCATAGCCTATGTAGTTAGGCGGTAGAGGAGCGGGACTAATCGCTCTTGCCTTGTCGCTCTCGTGGAAGTGTCACACTTTTGTCGCGGCACTAAACTGTTGCCATAGCTAACATACACCTCATCTGCTTACGATTAGTACAAAGGAACCGTGTGGACAACCCCGATCTATTTACTTATTATTTATCTAAGGTTGCGACATTATTTTAGCAAAGCTACGTCATCGTTAAGTCTTGATAGGTAGGTTGATGCTTGAGCGCCGTCTCAACTGTTGCTAAGGAATAATACTAATTCAAAAATGTACATAATTCACTCCCACACTTGAAGTCAGCCTTCCATTATTACACAGTCAATTCGGGATCATCCCACGTTCAAACATGCAGCCACATTACGCCAGATTAGATATTCAGGTGTCGGGATATGAGACGGGTGCCCGCGGGGCTGTCGAAATATTCGACTCTCATCGCCTGTTCCGTATCGCCCCTTTGACGCGTGTTTAATTAAATTTTGGAGCGAGAGGGACGTGTCGAAACCCAAGCATAGGCCGACCACATCGCATTCACTCCTTGATATATATTTTCCCTTTGTTTATTGTACACAATACTAACGGCTAGTTGTCTGGGAGAGATTGCTCCCTCAGCAATAATTCCGCAAAATAATTGTTTGTGTAGAAACTCGTTATTGTAATATCTATAAAAAAATTGCGTGATGATAATTCTGACTTTAAAGGGGTCATAAATTTGCAGTAATTATGATCGTTGTGGTACTCGAACCAACCGCTGGCATTAAGGTTTTACCATAAAAAATATTTGCTAAAAACCCCACAAATGTTGTTCGGTCATATAAATGACTAGCAGTGCCTCATGATTTCACTCGCATAGTTTCCGTTCCCGTTATTTCCCCGGAATAAAATCTATCCTATGAGCTGTTGCAGACGATGACCTATGTTTCAAATTTAAAACCGATCTGTTCAGAAGTTCCGACGTAATTGAGCAACAAACTTCAAAATATACAAAACAACCAAGCATTGGCATTTATAATATTAGTAGGACGAAAAAAATACCTAGTGTCACTAAAACCAAATTTACTGATATAATTATATTGTTCAATATGTCAGACTCACATGATTTCTGCAATAAATGTTAATGGTCAATGGCCATCAACGAGCAAAAAGAGATTAAACTAAAAAAACTCAATTCCGGATATGAAATGGGAACGCAAAGCAGGAAGCACATTCGCCGCGCGCGTCGAAACGCTCGTCACTTATCGATATGCATCACTATTTGACGCATGTTTAATTAAATTTGGACGTCGCGTCGCGTCGCTGCTGTAGAGGGTATAGGCACATTAACCGTTTTACAAGCGTAGCGCGAACCGTCAAGCTGTCAACTGTTTTCACGAATGTCGTGTGCATCAATTCAAATTGTAGAGGACCTGAATAACATCAACCTTCACTCATGTGTATAATGGAAATGTGTAAAATGGTTTTATAAGAAATTTAGTTGGCTAATAAATGTATAAGTAATTCTGGTAGGACTTTTGCCAGTCTCCTGGGGAAGTATCACACCTTTTCCAGTTACTCTACCGCCAAGCAGTAAAGTGCAAACACTATTGTGTTTCGGTTTGACGGACAATATTTCCAGAGAAATTACAGGGTTTAGAGATATAACATCTTAGATCTCTGGGTGACGAGCGTAGTGCAGTGTCATGATTTGGACTCTTCATGTTCCCATAGCTGCGTGTCACTGTGCTGTTATGTGGCAGACATGTTGATACCATCAGGCACTTGCTCAACTCGTCACTCTTTATTTAAAAAAAAAAGTATGTTAAGAATTATGAAAAAAACGGGTAGTCTGAAGTCTGAACATTCCTCGCACCGCGGTTGTATCACGGGAACGGGTAAAACCGTGGGATGCTTCTAGTTTTTTGGGTATGACGTCCTAAGAACTGAATAGATCAAGCTGGAATTCGGAACTCAAATAGAGAGAGAGGGAAATCGTGAGCAGATATTTATTTCGCAACTTTTTTGACTGCCCTAGTTGCTTAGTTGGTAGTAGCTCTGCCTGCGAAGCCGAGGGTCGGTGGGTTCGATCCCCACCCAGTGCAAATATGTGGTGTGATGAATTCAAATGTTTGCACTGTGTCTGGGTGTTTCTATGTATATATAATAAGTATGTATTTAAAAAACTATGTAAGTATTATATCAGCTATCTGGCTGCCATCACACAAGCTTTGCTTAGTTTGGGGTCAGATAGTGTTGTGTGTGAATTGTCCACCAATATTTATTTATTTTATTTTATTTTAACTATAAAGATCGAATACTTATAAGTATTTTACAATATCTCCTTGTTACTACATTTTCACGTTTTTTCTTAAAAACTCTTTTTTATTTAGTGCTATAATGATTGTATCTGTCTCCTTGACAACAACCAAGTCTGTGAGATAAAATACGTCTCTCTGTTTCAATGTAAATTTAGTTTTTTTGAGCGAGTTTCGGCGAAAATGTAACTAACGTCGGTTGTTAATTAAATTTGAAGTAATCTGAACGCGTCTGCTTCGTTGAGTCATTCACTAGTTAACAGCGTGTAGTTTACTAGCTCAACTCATTATTGTGTTCGTAATGTGTAGATTAAACTCTTGGATTTTACAACGCCTTAATAGAGTCGAATGAAACTGAAATGACCAAGCGCTTTGAACGTTTAGGATCGTTTGGTAAATAAGAATTAGAAGAATTTTTTAAGTGAAAACTTATTTGGCTGCATTTTTTTTCGGTAAAGGAGAAACTTATGGGTTATGGCGTAATTGAAATGGTAACGTCGCGTCGGGAGTGAGAAGGCGGTGGTGGTACGTACGCGTTAGATAATTTATGGATTAGTGAATTCTTGTAATTTCGCTTTAACGACATGCGTAACAGCAATTATATCTGCTATACAGGTGATGTATTGTGCAACATAGCATAAACACCCTACTAAATGTTCCCACTGCTGGGACACGGGGCCTTCTCTCGCAAGGAGAGAGTTAAGACCATAATCTACCACGCTGGCCCAGTGCGGGTTGGTGGATGACACATGACTTCGAAAGATTCTACGTACATGTCTGTTTCCTCACGATGTTTTACTTCATCCTTTTTAAGTTAGCGGTATTACGTACATCACTTCGAAAATACAGTGGTGCGCGTGGTTTTGAACCCGTGGTCTCCGGATCGGCAGGCACCGTTCTCCCGACTACACCAGCCGTGACTTGCCGTAAGCTAAAAATACCTACCCAAAATTAGCTACTACTTCTAGGAATACCTATTATGTCTCAACTTTTAACTTTTTTTCTTAGTTACTAGGACCCTTAGAGCCCGCCTGGGAAAGCAGACTACATCTTTGTGAAATTAATACGGTTGTTTCAGACGGCCATAAAGGATCGCAAAGCGGCGGCGATGGAAGCACTAGGGGGGGAGCTTTTAAAAGATTATACCTAAATTCGAGTTTTGGACTGATATTAGTATTTGAGTGTTTCTGCATTCCAAACGCAATGAATCACCATTGTGTTTCATTAACATTACTATAAAAGACATGGACCCCGAAGTTCATGAAGATTAATAACAAAAAGAAAATACGGATGTCTGTTCTGTGTTTCTATGTATGTATTTATGTATCAAAAAGTGTAAAAAGTTTTAGAAAACGATTTGTTGCTTATTGAATGACACAAATAAAACAGATGGGCTGGCTTAATGGCTCAGTCAATTTGACATCAACACTAGTGGACATTTGTAAACATAACAAACAAAATTATTATTTAATTACCTCGACGTTTCGGCAGCGTCACGGACGAGAAGACTATAAGAGGAAATTTCTCACAAAACATGAACCTGAACAATGCTCGTACTAAGGGATCCAGTTAGCTGATAAAATACTCATATGATGGTAAAAAACTTACTTATGATACATAGAAACACTCAGGCATTAACACATATCTGAATTCATCTCACATGTATCTGTCTTAAGTGGGAATCAAATCGGTAAGCTACAGCTCTGCAGGTCTACTACGAAGTCCGATACACGAACTATCGGCCGAAGTTATGGACGTTTTTACACCTCGTAACACAATCGGTTGGTTGATCTGATGGGGCGTTTCGTTCATCCCGACCGACGCTAATTTGACAGTTTTTGTGTCATCAACCGACCGATTGTGTTTCGTGGTATAAAACGTCCATAACTTCGGCCGATATATCGTTTATCGGACTTCGTAGTAGACCTGATGTAGTCAGTCTTTCTACCAACTGAGTCACAAGGCTGGCCAGTTAGATCGTATGTTAAAGCTTCACTATAGACTGCGCAGGAGCAATATTATCAAATGTACGCGCATGCGCTACTCGCTACTTCACGTCAAAAACAACATGGCAGCGCAGCAGTAAGTGAGTGAGTCAAACCCAGTCAGAGCGCGTTGACCCGTCGTCAGAAGTGGACGTGTCCGCCACATCTCACATGCGATAACTTCAAACCGGTTACCGGTTCTACGTACACTACATCGTATTATGATAATTGAATACTACGACCAGCAGACCGTGAAACACGATAACGGGTTGTAATGTTGTGACCGATATTTGCGAATATAATTTGTGTTATACTACACTGTATTGTTTAGTCGATATGGCCTACTGGCGAGAGCGTCCACGAAAGCGTAAGATTGTGGGATCGAACTCCGCTTGGACTTCTGAGTATTTCCTAAGTACATGTTTTTTTTTAATTTAAATTAGCCACTCCACAGACTCTGGGGTCCGTGACCTTTGTCATTACAATTATCTTTTTTTTTACAAATTTCTTGGATTAGGAGAAGAAAAGGAAAATAGGGGGGGTGTTGTGAACATTTAATTCTAGTACTAGTCCGATTTCGTCTGTTGAGCCGATCACTACCGGTTGGGATTCCGACAGTAATCGACTCGACATCGTCTTTTGCTTAAGCCGCCTCCTCCCGGCGCAGAGCCTCCACTATTGCCGCGTTTCTGTCTTTTATGGCCATCTGTAGGTTGAACTCTCGGATGGTATTTGGTGATGCAGCTAACGCTCGCCGTACGAACCGACCGATGGCGTCGTCGGTGTCGTCAGCGTAGTATGTGAAGGTCCCCGTGTGCCGTGAGATTGCAACAACCGCATGGGGCACGCTGTCGTGCAGCTTCATGTTTACCTTAGTTTTAATTACGATGACCGACTCGTATGTCAATCCCTGAGCTTCATGGATGGTAAGGATGCGTGACCCGGTGCCCGACCCGTAACCCTGGTTTGTCAGGGTCTCCTTCTCCTCTTGAGTATACAATAAGAAGAGGGTGTTGGATTGGGTGCCGGGTATTTGCGCTCCCTTAAACCTTCTCTGCTCTAGAGACTTTATACGGGGTGCTGATGAGTACATACCTGAGTATATTTCCCTCAGCGCATATGCAACATCCATCGGATTGCGATGTGTGCAGAGCAACTCCTGGTTGATCTTTATTACCAGGTTCGGGCGGTGATACCTCATTTCGAAGAGATTTTCCCTTTCGATGTAAGGTAACTGATTGACGTCTCCGATGAGGACGACGTCAATCAGTACCTAAGTACATGTTAGACATTACAGCTTCACCAGTGAGAGAAAATGACATTTTCCAAGCCGCACAAGACTAGTGGATTTTTCGGCAATTGTAGGATGTACTGATGTTAAGCGACGATGCAGTATATGATAAAGCGTGTTTACCTAGAAAAAAACCGATGCTCTATCTAAGTATAGTATAATTATATATAACCATCGGGAACTATACAGTCTAGTTAGTTTTCCAAATGTTGTTTATGTAATCGTTATGCCTGGTACCCATGACACAGGCTGCCCTAGTGTGGGTACCACTGCACATTTATTTCGTCTCAATACATTATTTTTTATGATTTAAGTAGACACTAACGTGTTTTTTAGTAATTGTGTACTTGAACCAAATAAATTTCATTTCATTTCATGCATTCCGCAGTCTAGAGTCTAGGCTTACAAAAGTGGAGTCAACCCTGATTAAAGGTTTTCTCTCTTCTATCTTTTTGATAAAAGGCTCTTACTTCCACATAAGGTGGGCTGATATTATGGTGTTGTTGTTTGTCAGATATGAAGCATGTTGTTGACTAAACGCGAACGCGCGAGATGACGGATGTATTGTGTCGAAACATTCCACTTTCTCTTCTGTCCTCGTGTTTTTGCCCGCTTTCTATACAATGATTCGGTATTGGATAAGTGCGGAACTGTATTTTCCTGAAACATATACTGTTGTTTGTACACCTAATATGTTGTTTTACGTCGAAATATCGTCCTCTATAAAACTGTAGCGAAATATCGGGGACCTTCACCTATTCGTCATTTAACCAAGGCTTATATTAATTACCAATACTAGTAGTAATTCTCAAATGTACTAAAATTAATCACTTTAAGAAAAGATAACTCTATACTGAAAACCTCGTGATCATGATGGAGGGAACTGGCATGTTCCAAAAAGTACATATTTTGAGGACGTGTATTATCTGCCAACCTCCACTTGGCCATCGAGGTGTATTGTACCCTTGACTGCTTGTGACAGGCACCGAATCTCAGTAATGGGAACTTAATGTGGGCTAGTCATGTTTATGCAGCTGTTGTGTAGTTTCCTTTTTAAAACAACGTTACAGTAAATCTGAGGCTGAAGAAATCTAGATCTAAAAAGCTCCAAGTTTACCTTCAAGGCTGTAATCCGGACGCCTTGTTTACTTAGGGTTGTCAAAAATACTACATACATATTTAGTTTTCCATTTTATTATAGGGCGTCGATACTAAGTATTATGATTACTCAATTCATATGGGTAGAACTTAGAAACCTCTAAGATCTACATTTTTTCTGGATGAAAAGTTGCTTATATATTACAATTACAATAATATAATTAATCTATTTGAGTTTCAAATTTTGGTTTTATCTCCCAAGTTCTTACGAACTGATTGTGCAACAAATATTCAGGCAGCGAAACTTTCACTTGGCGCATGTCAGACGAATACCTACATCTAGTACCTACATTTTAGTAGTGGTAGGACTCCTAGCAGAGTCCGCCTGGAGAAGTACAACACCTTTGCCAGTTATTCTACCGCCAAACAGTAATTCGCAAACATTACTAAGTTCCGGTTTGAAGGGCAATTTCCCAGAGAAATTACAGGGCTTAGAGATATAACATCTTAGATTTCTGGGTGACGAGCCCAGTGCAGTGCAGTGCTAGGTAATGATTGTGACTCTTCATGTTCCAATAGCTGAGTGTCACTGTGCTGTTATGTGGCAGGCATGTTGCGTACCATCAGGTACAGGTCCTGCTCGTCTCGTAATTTTTTTTAAATAATCTGTTTTGGACAAATCGGTTTAAATCACGATGTTTCTCTTTAAACGAAACGATGTTAACCGTTAAAACCAGTGGTGCTGACTAGAAAAGTATACGATATATATCAATATACTCATGGTTATAAAATCTCACCACTAGGCCGTCGTGGCTTTTTAAATTAAATTTAAAAAGCCATTTAATTAAAAAATTCATTTAAATTACGGCAGCGTTCCATTAAAATATTCAATTTTTGGAGGCATAAAGGCCATATATTATCCATTTACCGATTAAATTACTTAATCAAATATCATTTTGATGTTATTCAGTAATAATAACTTAATTACAGAACAATGAAAAAATTTAGCATTTTTAAATAAATAAGATAGTACCTACCCATTTTTTTTGCACTCGAAATGAAAATACCATTTTACAATAAAATTTTTGGAAAATCTTTGACAACCCTATACACCTGAAACTTTTATACGACTCAAGTTGGTTCGAGACGAGGCGTCGGTCCTCCGTCGACGGAAACTGTTTTAAAACTACTTTTATATCGCTATTAAGAGTTTCTAAGGGATGGGTTTCTTCAATATATCTACGTACCTATATATTAATAAAGGTAAAATGACTGACTGTACAGACAACGTCCCGTCCATACTAAAATTCGTCTAACTTGAAATTTTAACTTTTTTTATCAAGAAACTTTTCTATTAGGGAATGTCCACTCAGGTAACGTAATCCACAGTTTAAATGTCTTTATGACGAGTCTAAATAAAAGGAGAAACCTAGCTTGATCCCGCACAGAATTAAAAAACATAACATGTTTGTAAAAAGTTTAGACCTCAATCGGGTAAAATCAAATAGTGTAATACATATGCTACGAGTTAGGCCGTGGGACGCAGCTAGTTACATTTACATATTTTGTATATATATAGAGAGAATAGAGGTATATTTTATTGGTAACTTTAATAGGTTTACACTTGAACGCCATATCGCCTGGTGTTAAGCGACGATGCGGTCTATGATGAAGCGTGCTTACCTAGAAGAAACCGATTCACTGTCGATTTGAAGACACTAATTAATTATTACCATTAGGAAAATTTTATTACAAAACTTATCACAAAAGTAGAGTCAAGACAATTTGTGTACGGACCTTTTCATAATAAGATGTATACGCATAGCACAATACACAATCTAATATCGGATCGAGCCGTCAATGAAGCGTCCGAACTCCGAACCAGTCGGATTCCACGCGCGACCCCGCCTGACCTCCGCGGCCGTTGAATCAAGACGAAATGAGATGATACTCGTAGCGGGGGCGCATCTCGAATATGGCTGCGATGGATCCCATTCTTCTACGGCTCAATGGCTAATTGAATAGAATTCCTTTGAGCGCGGTATCATTTCACCGTGGAATACTCAATACTCCCGGACAAAGAATTAGATGACCTTATAGGAATTATTTATTTAATGACTAGTATCTTGCCCGTGACTTTGTTCGCAGATATTTTAGGGGGAAAAAATGTAGTAAAAACTTTTTTTTTTTATTTAGGGGAGTTGAGCACTTTTTGCTAGGGTTAAATCTTGGATTCGTATCACCCGTAGCTATAGATGTCCTATACAGGTGACGTATGGTGCAACATTAGTATTAATGTTTAGTATGTACTTACTAGAATTCTAATTTAGAAGTTTGTAATTCCATCGGCAGTCATTTTTATTTATTTTTTACTTATCGACTGTTTTTCAATCAGCATTGATCTCTACTAATCTTTTATTTCCTGGGTTACTTTGGTTTAGATTAATAAATCAATATTGCTCGACATTATTTTATCACGAATCCATCCAACCCTAAAGTAAGCAAAGCTTGTGAAATTATAATATAGATAAGACTATTATAATTTTAAATACATTATACGAAGTAAAAATTAAAAAGTTATTTTGCTGGAATAATAATACATCCGAAGCCAAAATCCCTGTAACACATGATCAGAAAATTATAAATCCCAACATTTCACTTACTGTGAAAACATTCAGTGAACATATCATGACTTTCATTCGCGTTATATTTTTGGATCGGATATGTCCGAAAGTTCGTACGCTTGACTGTGTATTTAGGTCAGCGGGATTAAGCTACCTATAGTACGGGTTTTAATATCGAACGCCTACTAGAATTTTATGATTATTTATTGAGGTTTTTGTTCCGGAAATGGTCGCCGCCGCCGGTCCGCACAGTTTTATGTGAAATCTATGTTTTAGAATGTTTCCATTCGGTACGTTTAATTTTTTTTAATTTTTATTACCGTAATGGGGTTGCAGTTTTATAGCGCCAATTGGTCTGTACCTGAAACAAAATAGAAACTGGTTAGTGTGTTACGATTATCGTAAAGCTGTTAATTAATTTACTTTACAACTGATTTCAAGGAGAAGGAGACTTCTTAATTTATCGGAATCTTTTTAGAGTGAAATGTTTATTACATCGCCTCAAACGTTTTCGTCAATCTATTGCATTTCAAGTTACGCCTGGTCTAGTCGGGAGAACGGCGCCTGCGGATCCGGAAACTCCGGGTTCAAACCCCAGACGCACCACTGTCTTTTCGAAGTCGTGTGTCATCCACCAACCCGCACAGGGCCAACGTGGTGGATTATGGCCTTGAGTCTCTCCTTGAGAGAGAAAGCCCCGAGTCCCAGCAGTGGGAACATTTCGTGGGCTGTTGACGTCATCATCAATGGCGATTGCATGTCGCGTGACGGTCGGCCGCGGGGTAGGCGTAAAGTAAAAGGCGCTCGACAGAGCAGCCCAGGCCAATATGGCGGCGTTACTCGTTAAGTTACTTAAACTACTTAACTTACTTAAATCGAATATTTTTATATTAATATATGAAATTAAGAATATATTAAAAAAAATAGTTGCATAAATGTCTATAATGCGAAAAAAAGTTAAATTTTTACAACACAATCATTTTTTAAATTTCTAATTCTAAATTAGGACCCAATTCAGTATTCAGTACGTTTCTTGTCCGTGCACGCTTGCCTGATAAAGATCGCTCAAAGCGGTAAGATACGGGTGTTAATAATGCAGTGATTAGAATAAAAAAGTATTCTATGTTTGGTATTAGCTTCCATTCCCTAGAATGATTTATAAACACTATTTTTAACATAAATGTCAACGATTCCTACTTTACAAAGGAGCTGTAGCTATTTCTAAAGGTATTGAATTCATCTAAGTTTCTAGCTGGAAGCACATCGGGAGAGTACCGACCGTCAGTACCATAACGGTGAATGGGACAAGTCATAAACTTTGCTAATTGAATTTTATTTCAACCCACTGAACTGGCGAAAATTCATTTTGTGAATGTTCATGTTTTGTAGTGGCTTAGGTTTGTAGTGATAGGAATCTTTGCAGATTCTGCCAAGGGATTGGCTTCCATAGTACAAGCTTTGCTTAGTTTGGAGTCGGATGGTGTTGTGTGTGGCATGTCCACCACCAATATTTTGGTTTAAAGGGCAAGGTCTCCAGATAAATTAGAGAGCAATCAACAAATCATTGTATAACAAGCAGCGCCCCGCGGTTTGACCCGTGTAACACCGCGTACAGTTCCCGTTCGCGTACCTAATGGTTTCGTGACAAAAAGTAACCTATGTACTATTCCAGGATTTAATCTAACTGATGTTCCGACATGATTCAGTAACTTTCTATTACGGGAACGAGAACTCGGCGGGCAAAACCGCGGCGCATTACGAGTTTAATAAATTTAACATAGATAGAAACTTTATTGACACAGAAACAAATTAAATTATTACAGTGAAAACAAACTTACATTTTTATTTTATTTATTAGCCACTCTAAAGACGCCGGGGTCCTTGATCTTTGTCATTACAATTGTCTTTTTTACACATTTCTTAGATAAGGAGAAGAATTGGAAAGGGGGGGGGGGGAGCTGAGTACATTTAAAATCCGTCTGTAGAGCCGACAACTACCGGTTGGGATTTCGCTAGTCATCGACTCGACCTCGAGTGTTTGCCTAATTGCCTTTGCCATTTGCCTAAGCCGCCTCCTCCCGGCCCAGAGCCTCTATTTTATTTACGTCTAACTTATAATATACGTATTAATTCGATGACATTCTCAGTCCGTTGACTCTTTCTTCTTCTTTTTTTTTTCTTATGACTACCATTCGGTAATATCACTGCAATTTCGCCAGCGTCCAGCGTTTGAATATTGAGAGTGTCGTTAATGTTCTAAGTAGTATTTTATGTTCTTTAGTGGGGTATGATTCTTCATTCCCGTCGACTCCTGTGCCTTGCGTGCGGACTGTCACTGTCACGGCGCGCTGACAACTTTATCTGGGCTCAGTGTGCGGTCGGCCGGATTCAGTGAGCAGAGTCGCGGACAACGAACCGGGCTGTACACGAGCCTCTGTTATATTAATGCTCTGATGCTTACATACGCGATCTAAGCAAATGATATTGCGTAGCCATAAACAGCAAGCTTTATGCTCAGACTGCAGCGGTAGGACTCTTCGCAGAGTCCGCCTAGGGAAGTACCACACCTTTGCCAGTTGTTCTACCGCCAAGCAGTAATCTGCAAACATTACTGTGTTCCAGATTGAAGGGAAATGTTTGCAGTGAAATTACAGTGCATAGAGCTAAAACATCTTTTATTTCTGGGTGACAAGCGCAGAGCAGTGCTAGGTAATGATTTGGGCTCTTAATAATGTTGCAAGAGCTGCGTGTCGCTGTGCTGTTATGTGGCAGGCATGTTGCTTACCATCAGGCATATGTACTGACTGTATCGTCACTCTATACTATAAAAAAAAAAATTCTGGTGGTGTTCTCTCACATGGAGAGGTTCAAGAGTTCAAGTTTAGTGCCGTGATTAGCTGAAAAGTTTTAAGCTTTTAAAAAAGCGTTGGCGGACACTACAATTCCTAGAAAGATATTAATTTCGAGACTAGTCGATTTGCTCACGACATTTCCATTAATCGTTAACATTATTTTGAAAATTTCCATTTCCTCGTGGAATCACTCCAATTTCACCGCTTGGCCTAGTTGACGATGGTAATTGGATCCACTATTCTGCGGGAAGATTGTCTGATATAATTAATAGCTGTCGCAGCTAGTTTCACAGTTGTCGTGTGCACTAATTGAACACAACATATTAGACAACATAACCAGCGCACCAAATGTTGCCATTAGTGGGATGGGGCCTTCTCTCGCAAGAAGAGAGTAAAAGACCATAATCCATCACACTAGCCCAGTGCGAATTGGTGGATAAATAATAACATTAATTAAATATTGGTGGACAATTCACACACAACACCATCTGACCCCTAAAGGTACAAGTTCGCGCTGAGACCGCGACACGAGACCGCGACAGGAGACCGAGACCGGAGACCGCGACTGGCACTTGACTCTATAGAATTGTATGGGCGCCAGTTCGCGCCGAGACCTCGCGACACGTGTCTCGGTGTCCTGTCGCGGTCTCGGCGCGAACTTGTACCTTTACTAAGCAAAGCTTGTAATATGGCGGCCAGATAGCTGATATAATACTTATTATAGTTTTAAATACATACTTATTATAAATAGAAACACCCAAACACAGTACATATATTTGAATTCATCACACAAATATTTGCACTTGACACATGACTTCGAAAGATTCTAGGTAGATGTCGGTTTGTTCACGATGTTTTCCTTCACCGTTTTTGAGTTAGCCGATTTACGCACATTACTTCGAAAAGACAGTGGTGTTTTGATTTGAACCCGGGGCTCCGGATCGGCAGTCGCCGTTACTAGACCAGTCGTAATTGAATATATTAGATGATGGTGTCTATATACCTAGCAACGAAAACATAGGCGCCCGGCGCCCGGAGGCGTTATCTGCGCACTGCCGGTGTTATCATGCAGGACAGTGATATGTGTTGCAGCACTGTCATACCCACACTTAACACATATCAATACAACAGTAAGCCAGGGCTGGTATGTCGAGAGAACGACTACGGCCGATCCAGATCCCCTGGTACAAATCCCGCGCGCATCACTGTATTTTTGTCATGAGCGTAATGCCTCAATCTTCAAACTTAAAAACGGCGAAGGAAATCATCACGAGGAAATCGGTATATACCTAGAATCTTTCGAGGTCATGCGTCATCCACCAACCCGCACAGGGTCAGCATGGTGGGGTACATGACACTAACTCTAACCTATTAATCTACCAAACAAAAAGGAATCATCAAAATCCATTCACATTATTATTGGCGAAGCTATCGAGTAGCGTACCCACAAAAAACACATAGCCGAATAGTGAACCTCCACCTTTTTTGAAGTCGGTTATTGTATTGGCATTCTGCACTATTTCTCTATGTACACTATAAGTGCGCGAAACATACTCTTCCGTCCATGCAATTGTTGTAAAAAGAGGTACAAAGTTTTTGTTTCACGTATTAATATATAGATTTGACCCAATTTGAGTCTCAGAAACTAAAGTGGGTATTAACATTCATTCCTGTTGGAAGTCCAATCCGGCGCTAAAACCCGGACAACGACCGCTTTACATTTCTTTGAATGTGACAACTATCCGACCAATCCCGACGAAAATATACGAGAATTTCTTCGTTACATTCACTATGCAAATTGTTAAGATCCAAATAATATGAACGGAATGAAATAATGTTTCAGTATTTACATCGATATTACATTTTGGTAGATGATTGAAATAACAAGATATATTTGTTGCAGCTATGTCGTAGAATGTCGTTTAAGTTGGGAACACCGAGGGCAATCGACCGCGTGGTCTCTCAAAGTCAAAGTACTTGATTCATAAATGTACAATTCACACGATAATTCAGGTGTGCTTAGTGTAAGTAGTTAGGTAGGTTTGTAGTGTAGTGCTCATTGTATTTTAGTTTTTAACCGACTTCCAAAAAAAGGAGGAGGTTATCAATTCGACCCCCTATGTTTTTTTTTTTTTTTTTTTTTTTTTTTAATGTATGTTACCTGATTTCTCGAGAACCTCTGAACCGATTTTAAAATTTCTTTTTGTGTTCGGATGGGTATGCTTCCCGAATGGTCCCATATAAATCTTTTTGAAATCGGTCAAGTAGTTTTTGAAATATGAACCAAAAACTGAAAAATTGCGTATCTGGATGACGTTGTAGATTTCACAAAAGTTATGAATCTCGACCCTGTCAATACAAAATTGTGTAAATGCTTTAATAAAACTTGTTTTTAACCCCGACCAAAAAGGGTGTTATAAGTGACGTCGATGTCCGTCTGTGTGTCTGTCTATCTGCTGTGGCACCGTAGTAGAACTCAAACAGATGGGCCGATTTCGATGCGGTTTCTTTTATTTCAAGGTTAATACCATAGCAGATGTTCTTAGCTATGTCTGGTTAATGTCGATTCAAGATGGCCGCCTCCACAAAATGGCGGACAACATATTTTCACAACCTACCTCAATTTGGGTATCAAATGAAAGGGCTTGACTAGTAGAGTACTATGTACTATAACAAATTTCAAATCCAAAATGGCCACCACGACAAAATTGCGAATTATATTATATTTTCATTACTACCTCAATTTGGGTATCAAACGAAAGAGCTTGACTAGTAGAATACTTTTCACTATGAAAAATTCAAATCCAAGATGGCCGCTTCCACAAAATGCCGAAATACATATCTTTTTTCACAACTCCCTTTATATGGGTATCAAATGAAAGGGCTTGACTAGTAGAATGTTGTACAGATAACAAATTTAAGGTAGTCGGGGTTTAATCAAAATTTTTAATTTTGTTCTTGTACACTAAAAAGAGTAAAATAAACAATTTTCGTACAAAAATTAAACCGACTTCAAAACCACAAATAGGCACTCAAAAGCGAAAAATAAACTAAAATCATTATTATAAGCGCTACTCACTCATCTATTTGAAGTCGGTGCCAGTCAGGTCAAAAAGTTAGTAGATTGATGCTATGTAGGCACAGGTAAGTAATATCTATCCTATACCTGTTAGATTTAGCTGGCACCGACTTCAAATAGATGAGTGAGTAGCGCTTATAATAATGATTTTAGTTTATTTTTCGCTTTTGAGTGCCTATTTGTGGTTTTGAAGTCGGTTTAATTTTTTGTACGAAAATTGTTTATATTAATAAAGGCTCTGCACAGAAAAAAAAATTTACACGTCAATTAATAAAAAAATAAAAACAAAAGAAAGAGCATACAAATTGTATACATTTTCAAAGTTTGAAATGACTACTTTACTGTATTAAAATAATTATTGTACAGTCGTAAGAGAAGCGCGGCACAGAAACCGGTGGAGGCAGATCATCCATACCAGATGCAGCCCGGATGATAACCACGATCCTCAAAAAAGAGGGACCGACCCAAGAGAGAGATGTCGTTGAAATATACATTCTTAAATTTTAAAAAATGGTGACTTAGGTGACACGTATGTTTGAAACAAAGCAAAACCACAAGTAATTTTGGAGTAAATAACTTTGAAACGGCTGAACCGATTTTGACAAAACACCACATCGGTTCGGGAGTTACGATGCCAAAGGCACACACACGTCAAACTTATAACACACCGCCGTTTTGCGTCGGGGGTTAAAAATTTAAAAATATACTATCACAGGTGCATGCTAATAGTATGGCACTCGACATGGCTGCATCTTCAAAAAAGACTTCAAAAAAGCTTCCGGATATCTCGAGATTTGATAATTATTCCGAATAAATCGTTAATAATAATCGAACCGATTTTGATACCCAATTCTTTTTAGTTCATAAGGGTATATTATTTACCCTCTGAATGGTCTCATATAAATGTTATCGAAATCTGCGGAACGATTTCTGTATTTAAGTCATTCGTTTCGTTTGTCGGAGCAATATACGTGGTAACGTCGGAGGTTACGTAATTCTTATATGTTGTCCCAGTCGATCGTCGCTTAAAACACTCTGCACAGTTCAAACATGATAAAACTGGCGACTTGTGCTAACAATCTGAGTGCATCGCTCGAGGTTCCCAGACGTCTGTAGATCTGTATTTACCCTCCTCTAACCGAATCCCTCGCTCCAGGGCGAAAATTAAAACTAAATCAAACATGAGGAGTTCCTCGTTAACTAAAGTTTCGTCACAGAGAATTGCAATTATGAGCAATATATATAAGTAATTTAAAATAACAGTTTGTTGCCCCGTTCAGCAGAGAAATTTCCTCCAGGCCACGTGGTTCGACAGCGTAGTTCGATCAATCGGACTACGTGAACTTTTTTTTCCTCTTGGTTCGATCAGTCGAACCATGTGCTTTCGAGATTCCTGATAGTTCGATCAATCGAACCACGTGAACTTTTTTTTCCAGCTGGTTCGATCAATAGAACCATGTGTTTTTAATTTTAAGACTCCTGATAGTTCGATTTATCTGACTATGTGGACTTTTTTCAATAGGTTTGGTTAATCGAACTTAGTCAACCCTTGTAAAATTGCTGAACTTAGATGAATACAACAACACAACAAGCATATTTTAATCTTCATTTAACCATGTTACATTTTTACTTTACTTCGTAACGTTTCCAAGGACATTATAACTTTATATACAGTTACTAACATTAATAAACTCTTTTTGTACAAAAATTAAAACCGTCTTCAAAACCACAAACAGGCACATATTTAATCCCAAGTTTTCTTAGTCCGAGTTAATTGTGCCTGTGAGTATACTTCGATGAATCGAACCAGATGAACTTGTCATAGTGGTTCGACAATGGAGTCGAACCACGAGGTCCCAAGAATTAGTAGTTCACGTGGTGCGATTCTAAAATCGAACCAAGAGGAAAAAAAAGTTCACGTGGTCCGATTGATCGAACTACGCTGTCGAACCACGTGGCCTGGAGGAGAAATTTGAAGTACCTACCAGTATCCAGTACCCAGTAAATACCAGTACACGCAATACGGTATTTCATCGAATGCATTTCGGAGAGTCTGCAGATGATTTACATGGTGTATTAATTCATAAACATTGCCTTTTTTCTACGAGCACTTAATATTAGCTCGAAAAAGCGACATCGTTTCATGATCCAAAATTTAAAAGAAGCAGTTTGAATACACTTTCGAAATAAGAAACATCTAAAGAGTGGAATACGTTCCCTAATTGAGTATTCCTTGATGGATTATCTGCTTGATGCTTGAGATGCCTTGAAGTAGAGTAGTAGTAGTAGTCGTGGGTAGAGTGATAAAAAAATTAATTGTCAATTCTTCATGAAAAATTAAAAATCTTATTTCTATAAATAATTTGTCTTTGGCAGAATTCCTCAAATTTTGATGGGCCAAACAAAATTTGTAAGACATGAATCATCAAACATTATCAAAAAACCATGAATGAGAAGAAAATTTGATTAAACTAACCTCCGGTCCTTATTGGGCCAGTAAAACCGGGTAAGTTACGAAATAGCACAAGTTTTGATGATGATGAGAGATATATATGAGGCATTTATGGCCCAACACGGGCTAAATAACTTTAAAGTCTAGCAGGCTGTCCAGCATGGCCCGGGCTCGCTGCCAAACCGTAAATTACGAGTAGACGTAGAAATCGCCTCGTGTCCTTGAATGGAACAAAATTGACTGCATTCATCTACTGCATAGGCTCTCAAAGTGGGAGACAACGGGCACTCATTTGCGCTGTTTTGTGACCGCTGGTGGCACTTTTGCTGATTGCATGACTTTCCAAGATTTAGAGACAATTGAAGAAAGTCTAAATGGCGGGAGCACTATGCAATAGATTTCCATGACCAAATACTATCTGGCCTAACCGCACCCGCGCGCGGGCGACGGTTTTATGACCGCTGATTTTCGCGGTTTCGCAGCCGTCGCGGATGAGATTTTTGCCCGCGAACGTGGCGAGTGACTGACGGGTGGTGACCGCGGAGGAGCCGCGTGGCAGCCGCACACGCTGCGGGCGTAAACCGCCTCGTGAGTTTTGATTTCAATTTTTACATATCAATCTGCATTCTACAGAAGCTGCGGGCCCGCGCCCGCGCCCTGTCGCGGTTTGAAACCGCTCCATGAGTGCTTAGCCTCATACGATGTTCAGGTTATTTTTCTTCTTTTGTCTTCTTCACATCTGTTGACATTATGAAATAACTAGAACCATGAAAGCATTACTTATAATAATAATTTGATGTTACTTCATCTACCACCCTTGATATTTTATTTAATGTCGTTGGCGAAATACGAGTATGTTTGAGAAACTATGTACTACAGCTGGGGCATTATTCTGCAGCCAAATGATAAATTTCTGAATGTTGGCATTGAAATGAAATGCTGTAAGACCTTGAACATACATTTTCTATTATGTCGTGTCAAAATTTTAAGCAGCTTCTAAAAATGGAAAGGTATGAAAGAAAATGTATTATTACAGTTCCTACACCACGCCCACAAGAGCGATTAGATCTGTGCTTTCAGTGTAAAGCGCGTTTCTTCTAACTCTATACGTAGTATGTGCAAAAAATTTTTTCATCCAAAAATCTTTGGTTGCAGATGTCCCAAAGCGATGGGTACAGGGGACCGTAAGTCCATTGCCAATCATCCTTTATAAAAGTTATGAGACTTCTGGATTACCTAGAAGAAAGTACTTTAAGCAATAATGTCTTTCTAATCTTTTCATTCTAGAGTAGAATAATCGAATCTAAAATTGCGTCCTTTTTTGAAAGTCCCAAACCTCGGGGTTTGCAATTACAACTTTCTATTGTTATTTCCACATCAAATAGAAGCATTTTCAACCCCTATGAAATTTCAGCCACTAAATGACCTTTGATCCCTCTGGCGATTGAAATTCACCAGATTTAATCGGGTTTCCTGTAATCAGATCGGTACCTACAGTTAACGAAACACGGGTAATATCGGAAATATAAAAAGGAGCTAGTGAAGTGGATCTGATGAGTGTTTTAGACCTCATCAAAAAATTTGAAATTGTCAGAGTAGGCCTATTTTTGAAATTGTCAGAGTAGGCCTATTTTTGAAATTGTCAGAGTAGGCCTATTTTTGAAATTGTCAGAGTAGGCCTATTTTTGAAATTGTCAGAGTAGGCCTATTTTTGAAATTGTCAGAGTAGGCCTATTTTTGAAATTGATTTAATTCTGGCAGCCCGTGGCTCCGTGGGTGTTGTTTCATATCAACGATTGAATTTATCATCATCAACATCATCCATATCCTTCTCTATCCCACTGCTGCATATAGGTTTTAGTATACATACTTTGCAATCGCTATCTGCTATCGCGTTCAGGTTTGTAATTTAAAATATCGTCGACCCATCTTGATGGTGGAATCATCTCGATTTCGAAATAAATACTATTAATAAATATCTGTAGGTATAATCTGAGGAAGGTATCGTCCAAAACGACGGTGGATGGTCCACAGGCAACTCGAGGTCCGAGCCCAAGGCAAACAGCGTTAAGAATTTAGATTACTCGCGGTCCCAAGTGACCCCAATACGGAATTTGTCCACATCGATTAATTTGTTAGCTCGGTCGTTGGCTATGTGAATAATTAAATTCGTTCCGGGTTTTGAAATGATGTTACTATTAGGCCAAAACAAATGTGCTGCTAGACTATATTTACTACAGCCCCATTCCTCTGGAAATTTCACAGGAGCTTTTTAGTTTATTTTTTCCAGAAATGTTCAGGGTATGGGTTCTCCTTGTAAGAGATGTATTGTACATTTACACTGCTGTAACAGAAAAAGAATCCGATTTGGTGATTGATTAAAGTCCCGGAATCACTATCTATTTGGAAAATAGGTTGGTATAGGTATAAATATATGTTTAAACTGGACGAAATCGTATCGGGATGCTAGTAAATTACTCAAGCATATGTCATCATAAGAAACTAACTTTAATATTAATTTTGCAAATCATTGTGTGATTACTCCGACGCGATTTTGGGATCCACTCCAAAGTTAATTCAATCACTTCGCTTACGTTACAGTGCACTAAGAATAGATCATTTGATTCTGAATTATAGAAACTTGGCAGTGTGATCGTGGGCTATTGGTGGCTCGGTATGAAACCATTCCTCACATTGACAACTTTTTTAAGCGCATTTCTTGTGGAGATCGGTTTTTTGCGAAATGGAGGTCAGTAGTACCCTGACTAGGCTTAATGCGACCGGTGCGAGGTTTTGTAACAGCGCGTTTACTAAGTTTTCTAATCCTACTTAGCTCCTAAATATTTGGCCCGACTAGTTATTTCTGCTTTCCTCCTGGGTCTAGGGCCTGTACATAAATGAAGACAGCAGGCACCGGTGATAATGATTTGACCAGTGACCTAACCCCGATCAAAAATTGCACTCAGAAAAATGGGGAAAATTGCAAAACGTCGGCTATTTACTCTCTGCCTCTCGCTTAGGGAATTCCAAAATTAGCACTTGCGCAAAAAACCTATCCTTCACGTTACGAATATACTCCTGTATTGTGTTAAATGAATATGAATACTTAGCGTACTGTAATTAATATCCTTTCAAGGTTTTCACTGAATATGCCAGTGAAATGTCGCGTCTATTCAATAGCAGGTCACATTAATCAATTTAACGGTGTGGCACGACAATACCACAAAAAGCAATAAATCGGTGGTCGCATAAACATAGATAAGTATTACTCTAGCTTTGTTTTAGTCGACAATTAAAATTTGTGAAAAGTTCGGCAACTTAACAATTGTAGTAAAAATTAAGATCGTAACATAAGCAAAAAAAAGAAAGTATTGCAAGAAGATTTTTGCATCGAAAGCCAGATACTTGTGAGAAACCTAATCTAGTTTTTTTCAAGACAGCGGAAAAAGCACAATGATGACATTAAGCGTTTTTACGCCTCGCAATACCCAACGTACCTTTGCGATTGCAATACTAAACATTCCCACCGATGGGACTCAGGGGCTTATTTCACAAGGAGTCAAGACAATAACTCACTTCGCTGTCCCACTTCAGGATGACGTATTACCTCCACAGATTCTAGGAACACGCCGGTTTCCTCACAATGTTTTCCTTCACCGTTAAAGACATTGGTGACGAAAAACTTGTAACTTTTGAAAAACTCAGAGATGCAAGTTACATTCGAAAAACGACTTACGATTGGGGGTAGCACGATCTAGCCACTAGGCCAATGGAAAATGTATATTATAATGACTAGAATAAATTGCAAATTTCTATAAAGAGAAGCACAGGCTTCGGCACCGATCTGCTTCGTCATTGACGGTAGACTTGGTGTGATCGAGTCCAAGGCCCGTTAGTTCTACATCATTATTGCATAGATTGTTCGACTTCAATGACATTCAACATTTCGCGCACCGTGACTGCATGCCTTATCACATGGCGGTAAGGTTCCCCCGATTACGATGCATGAAAGTTTGCCCGTCTTGTCTTGCAAAGTCATCGTAATTTTCAGAGCTCTGCGGCCAATTCTGTAAAAGTCGACACCGGGTTTGTCTTTGTCCACGGTTCTTCTTAAATTTATGTTCTTATAGTAAAAAAAAATATCCTATCCTTTTTTTTGTAATTTCATTCGTTTTAAATTAGAGACTTGTAAATATTTAGTATGTATATATATATTTTAAACGCAGGATACGTCTCCGCTCTTCGCATTCATTTGGATATAGTGGCAGCCTAAAGTTTGTCTTAATCCTTAATCTAAAAGCTTATATCTTAAAGCCTATATAAAGTTAAAGTGTAAGTTAATTATAAAGCCTTATAGCCACGCCTTTCCGACGTGATTGAGCAAAAAACATCCCAACTTTCACATTTACAATATCAGTAAGATTAGTAAGAAGTATGTTCCAACATAAAATAAACTACCCCACAAATGAAGTCACTGATACACATTATAGTAGATTTTCTGTTCGACAGCAGCATAAAATTAGGGTCGTTAAAATCAATACTCTGCAACCATTAACAAAATAACTATAATCCACTAACAACCAGCCTATTGAATACCCAATGAATTGCAGATTTTGTGGCGTTCGGCGCAAATAGTTCCTAACCAAGCTTTATAAGTAACTTTAACTAATGTAACGGGAGTGCTACCGTTACACCGAACTTCGAGTAAATTCGATTATAAGTTTAAGTATGTATTATCGATTGGTGTCTGGCAATTTGAATATGGCATTTAAACATTATTTTGGTTGGTTTTTTTCCGCAATTTTCGAGTGACGATAACAGTTTTGTTATAGCGTTACGCAGTGGTTTAGAGATATTTTTAATTTTCTAGTTTTCGTTTTCAAAAAACTACGTGGGTCTATGCTATTCGGAGCAGACGCCTTGCCTAGTATCAGGCGCCAGACTTGCTTGTCTCATGAAAAATAGATAACTAAACATTTGTGATTAAAAAAAATGTTTTTTTTGCAACTCACCAATATAAATAAATATATGAAGTTATCGGTTTCTTATACATGTTTATGTATGCATGCATGCATGCACTGCATGTGTATACAATCACATGCAAACGATCTATAGATGTTATTACCGTTTCAGTTCGATAGATTATCTTATGGTGACGACGCGTATCTTTATAATCTACAAAAAAGCTGTTTGCATAAATTCTATAGAAGTACGTCAAATATAACTGATTTCAACATAAATAATATTAGAATATTGTACTCTCTGACAATCGACTGCGTCAGAGAAATAGCGAGGGACACCGCTAGGGAGCCGGCCGACGTCACCGTATAAAGCTGCAATGCAGGTGGTAATAGCGTGCTTTGGGCCAAACTTATAGTCCCCATGCAATGTGTTAATATTTAGTAGGTAGAGGCACGTAGCAAGCAGTGTACGAAATAAAGGAACCGGGCGGATACTGGAACCGGCCTTCCGTAGATCTACGGTTTTTCGAAAAAGGTCTGCTGTAAAATTTCTGACTGGTTGTTCTGCCATATCTCTAACGTGTAAGCGATCAGGTCAGGATTAAAAAAAATAGTGTCACTTAGCATTTAGTACCTGGGTGACCAAGCTTTGCTCGGTTACTTAGATACATACTGATTTTCTACAAAAAAATGAACTTGAAAAAAGAATGCGACCGGTTGGATTCGAACCCGGACCTACCATATTTCAACCATCCATCTTCCCGACTGACCGCGATACTGTCGCGCGCCGTCGCGAAATTTACCATCGCATTCTAATCATTATGTAACAGTTTTTTCGTTGTCTAAAAACGCGCAAAAAACGGCGTTTTTTAAAAATAAAACCTGGCTAGATCGATTTATTATATTATTAACTATCTACGTGATCAGTTATAAAATAAACAATATGTTTAGAAAATACTTTTGTAGGCAATTAAATACCTATTTTAAAGTCAAGCCATAAATAATAAAAATTTGAAAAGTCAATTAAATACAGTTATAAATACATATCTATGCTATGTGGCCTTCATGAGGGATTGCAGAAAAAGAGTTATAGTAGTAGTCAAAAAAAAAAAAAAGGAAAAAAAAAAAAAACTTAAAATGCGATACAACGACAGATGTTTTGTACTGGAATGGAACTCGCTGTTTGCTGTGCGCTGCTGCAGCAGAATTCTATATTATGCATGTTATATGTTAAGCTTGTAATCTCAGTAAGAGAATTTATTGTAATTCAATTGAGATTAATAAATATTCTTAAACCCATTTATCGTCCCCGAAACCCCCCTGTATACATAATTTCATGAAAATCGTTCGAGCCGTTTCCGAGATTCAGATTCTATACATATATATATATACTTACAAGAATTGCTCGTTTAAAGGTATAAGATTAGCATTGGTGGTAGAAAACACTTCAAGTTGATGCATCATTCCAGATAGTCATTATTTATATCGATAACAGGTTTGTGCTTGACCTCTGTCTCGCCTGATGTTAAGCGACGATGTAGTAGTATGTTATCGGGCTCGCTATCTTGAAAAAAAAAACGATTCACTCTCGATTAGAAGAGGACCCAGATTTAGATCATTATTATTCTACGAAGTTGATTTAGGTAAAATAAGATATATTACATTTTTAAGTTTATTAATCTTAATAACCATTTTAAATCTTTAAAACCGGGCTCTATAATAATATAACAAACGGGACCAACCGCATGTTTATTGTTTTCATAGCATATGTCTGCGAATTATCGGATCAATGAGTTCACCTTTTTGTGAATATTAATATGTCAAATAAACCTGTATTTGTATTTATGAAACGCAGCTTATCAAACGGTAAAATGAAATACGATTTGAATATTTTCGGTTTAAAAATTAGACTATGTATATATATGTACTTAAACTACAAGCAATCTGCATTTTAAATTTAAACCTTAACCGTTTACTCGTAATTAAATAAAAAATATCACACTTCTATACATTTATAAGATTTGAAGAATAGGATGTAAATTTCTATGAATTTGTTCATTCATAATTTAAGAGCGACGCTCTTGTCGGTGGAGTTCAATCCATGTACTTCTACACTCCGCCTTCTCCTTGACTTCCTGATACGACACTACATTTATCTTCTCCTTCACTTGGTTCATGTAACTTCTCCTAGGTCTACCTCTCTTCCTCCTCCCTTCTAATTTACCTTCCGTAATTGTTCTAATGAAGTTGTCGTGTCGTATCAGAGTGATATTTAAACGAGTTAGGAATGGATTAGAGGAGATTTGAAATGAGCAAAATCTGGACGTTACGAGGGTCAAACTGAAAGTTCTTAGAACTGGCCACTTATAAACAATATAATAAAAAAATAATTCTATGAAAATAGAACTCTTTGCCAATATTATTGAGTATTATACTTCATTCATTTGTCATTTGTTTTACGATTTGGCGGCAAATTGAAAATTGTCTGTGTCACGTCAACATGAATTTAACACGAGACAATTTTCGTGCAATGATTTTTTATGACTTTCGATGTCATTTAAGTCAACAAGAAAGTTATGATAGACTACGATTGGCCTTTCACGATGAAGCCCCATCTCGTGCGACTGTTTACAACTGGTTTAATGAGTTTAAACGTGGTCGCACTAATCTCACTGATGATTTACGTGAGGGGACGGCCTTCTACGGCGACGACTGAAGATAACATCTGTGTTGTGTGGCGTATGATAGAGACTGACAAAAGAGTGAACTATCAGCAGATTCGGACAAGCTTAGGCATCGGTATGAGTCAAGTGCACAAAATCCTACACGAACATTTAGCGGTCAGGAAGCTTTGCGCCCGGTGGATACCTCATAATTTGACTGAGGCTCAAAAACTCCATCGTGTGGATTGGTGCCGTAAAATGATTGAAAGATTTAACGGAGGTGACTCAAATGCTGTGTTCGACATACTAACAGGTGACGAAAGCTGGATTTACTGTTATGATCCTGAAACCAAAAGACAATCTGCTCAGTGGGTGTTTCCTTTCGAGGAGTTGCCAACTAAAGTGAAGAGAGATCGAAGTGCGGGGAAAAAATGGTGGCCTCGTTCTTTGGAAGGATAGGTCATTTCGCAACAATTGTGTTAGAGGATCAAAAAACAGTTCCTGCAGAATGGTACACTACCAATTGTTTGCCACTTGTCTTGGAAAAAGTTCGAGGGAAACGACCTCGCAGTAGGATCCTCCTTCACCACGACAACGCCTCATCGCACACCGCCAAGCGAACGATCGACTATTTGGCGACATCAAACGTTGAATTACTGGGTCACCCGCCGAATAGCCCCGACCTCGCGCCTTGTGATTTTTATTTATTTTCAAAAATTAAAGAAAAACTTAAAGGAAAGCGGTTTATGAATGCTAAAGAAGCGGTGGCTGCGTATCGCGATGCCATTGAAGAGACCCCTAAGGACGAGTGGGCAAAGTGCTTTTCCCAGTGGTTCCATCGCATGCAGCGGTGTATTGACGTGAATGGACAATATTTTGAAAAGATATAATAAAACTAATAACTGGCTAATGTAATCAGTTTTTGATTTTCTAAGAACTTTCAGTTTGACCCTCGTATTAATAATCTTACTAATGTTATACATGCGACAGTTTGTATCTTTGTTGCTCAATCACGTCACCACGGCTAAACGGAGGATCGGGTCGAAATTTGAAACACAGTTAAATATAGTCAGTCAGGACAGGGTTTTTATCGGATATACATTCAAGAGTGTGTACCGATCTCTATCATCACCACCTTGCCCTTTTTTTTTTTTTACCTTTTATAGGCTCACGATGGAGCGTGTTTACCTAGAAGAAACCGATTCACTATCGATTTGAAGACACAAAGATTGTAACCACCGGGGAAAACCCACTCAGGCAACGTTTTCCACAGCCTAGACGTTCTTATCACAAACGTAGAGTCAAATCTCTTCGTTCGTGTCTTTGGAGCATCAACCATGAAACGATGTCGCTTTTTCGAGCTACGAGCATTCCGATAGAAAAAAGGGCAAGGTGGTATTAGATCATGCAGATCAGGATTTTTTCTATCGTACTTCTCATAGCTCGAAAAAGCGGCATCGTTTTATGGTCAACGTTCCAAGACACGGACGAAGAGGTTTGAATCTACTTATGTGATAAGAAAGTTCGTTGTCTGAGTGGGTTTTTCCCGATGGTTATAAATCTTGGTGTCTTCAAATCGAGAATGAATCGGTTTCTTCTAGGCAAACAAGCTCCATCGTAGACCGATGTCAAGCGACGATGCCGCGAGATGGCGGTCAAGTGTAAACGTATAAAAGTAAAATAATTTTAACAAAAAAGAACCGACTTTCAACGGAAAACTTATAAAGTAATAAAGTTTTCCTCGATTTCTCTAGGATGTCATCATCAGATCCTGGTTTCCTTATCATGGTACCACCCTTGGAATCTCTTGTTTACAACAAAAAAAATAATCGTCGAAATCGGTTCATAAACGACGAAGTTATCCGCGAACACACATAAAAAAAAAAGAACATACATACGGTCGAATTGAGAAACCTCCTTTTTTGAAGTCGGTTAAAAACGTCTGTAATAGCACATAACTAAGCTACTTTTCATCCCGCGAAAATTACAGACGCTACGCGGGTAAAACCATGGGGCGCTGCGAGTATAGTAAAATTCTTCCAGTTTTCTTCCAATATTACAAGTTTTTCTCGTATCGCAGGACTGGTATCACCGAGTGGACGCCACGGACGTCCTACGGCGATTTATTGTCGCCGAGAACACGCGTAATTAAATCCTGACCAGGGGACGGACACCGCCCGCTGGACGGAGGATAGCGAAAACTAACTGCAGTTTGTGGATTTCGAACCATTTTCTAAGTAACAAGATAAATGCTTTCTGTGTAATCCTACTAATAGCATAAATGTCAAGGTTTGGATGTTTGTTGCTCTATCACGTTGCAAAGGAAACGAATCGGGTTGAAATTTGAAATACAGTTAAATATAGTCTGAAATAGTCTGGCACATAAGCTGCTTTTGTTTTCCAAAAAGAAATGACGAGAACGAACGCGTTTAAGACCGCAGAACACTGTATTTTTTTTTTATAAGCCTTTATTGCCAAACTAAACAAATTTGAAACTTAACCTAATTACAATCTATCACATCGGAATTATCGGTTTTAGTGTTCGGCGTGTCTTGCGACACATAGGCCTCTTCCAGCTTTTTTAACATTTGTATAATACTAACACTGTTAGTATTATACAAATGTTAAATTTTGGATGTTCAGTGCTCAATCACGTAGGAACGGCAGAACGGATCGGGTTGAAGTTTAGAACACAGTCAGATTAATTTTAAAGATATTAAAATTTCGTTACAGATACATCCCATCGGGTAAACGGTTCGGATCCAATGTTACAAGTACACAGCTAGCAATGTACGACGAAGCAGACAGCGCGAAATATCCGCGATCTGACGATTTATAGCCCGATGCGACGCGTAATTAAATACACCAGGGGCTCTTCCCCTTGGGTATTATCGGACAACAAGCTTATATGTATGCTGAGGATACAATATCCTCATTGGCCTTTTTTTTATAAACATATAATTTTCACCGAAAAAACAATAAATTACTTAAATTTTAACGATTATATGGTTTACACAGGACTGCCATCTCGCCTGATGTAAAGCGACGATGCGGTCTACGATGGAGCGTGCGACCTAGAAGAAACCAAATTTGAAATTAAACTCCTACTCAATATATTTTTTTTAATCAACTAAACACACTGTTCCCATGAGGTAGCGAGGTAGTACGAATATATAATCGAGGTAGGCAAATTTCGGATTTTTCTTGGTCTTTCAAACCACTATACCGATCGATAAAATTTAAGAATCACTTCCGAAGATCTACCAAACAAAGAAAGAATCAACAAAATCGATTTGTCGAAGCTATCACGTTACATACAAAAAAAACCATTCTCCTCCTCCTTGTTGCCCAGTTTGATTCAATATCTGACTCTAGTATTGTAGATAAATCCCATCGAATAAAAGCTTGTAAAAGCTTTGTTACATAGTAAACTGCGTATATCGTGGCAGGCGGTGCGAAACATGCGCGTCCCCGCGATTTATGGAGCGATGCGAAAAATAATTAAACACATCGTACACCAACTATCCAGCAGCGGAAAATCAGTATCCATTACAAGTAGATCCTCAAACTCAAGAAGACACTTTTCAAACGCAGTTCCATTAGAATTTGTTATCTTTTCTTTCATTTTTTAACCCCCGACCAAAAAAACGGGTGTTATATGTTTGACGTCGATGTCTGTCTGTCTGTGTGTGTGTCTGTCTGTGTGTGTGACTGTCTGTCTGTGTGTGTGTGTCTGTCTGTGGCTCCGTAGAGCTCAAACGGATGGCCCGATTTCAATGCGGTTTTTTTTTATTTGAAGGTTAATACCCGTGCGGGTGTTCTTAGCTATGTTTGGTTAATGACGATTCAAGATGGCCGCCTCCACAAAATGGCGGACAAAACATTTCTTTACAACCTACCTCAATATGGGTATCATATAAAAGAGCTTGACTAGTAAATACTATACACTGTAAAAAAATCAAATCCAAGATGGCCGCCACCACAAAATGGCGAATTATATTTTTTTTACACTACTACCTCAATATGGGTATCAAACGAAAGCGCTTGACTAGTAAATACTATACAGTATAAAAATTTCAAATCCAAGATGGCCGCCACCACAATATGGCGAATTATATTATTTTTTTCACTACTATCTCAATATGAGTATCAAACGAAAGGGCTTGACTAGTAGAATAATTTGCACTATGACAAATTTCAAATCCAGGATAGCCGCTACCACAAAATGGTGAAATACATTTCTTTTTTCACAACTCCCTTAATATGGGTATCAAATGAAAGGGCTTGACTAGTAGAATGTTGTACAGATACCAAATCCGAGGCAGTCGGGGGTTAATCAAATTTTTTTTATTTTGTTCTTGTTATATAATGGACTGACGGAACGAGCCTGATGGTAAGCAACACGTCCGCCCACAACAGCACCAGTCTCATGGAACTGTTGGAACATAAAGAGTTCAAATCATTACCTAGCACTGCAACTGCACAGCACTGCTGTGCTCGTCACCCAAAGATTAAAGATGATTTATATCTATACCCTGTCATTTCTCTGGAAACATTACTCTTCAAATCAGAACAAAGTGACGTTTGGACATTGCTGCTTGGCGGTAGAATAACTGGTAAATATTTTCAATATTTTTATTTTCATGAATAACAATAGCAAACAGTTTTACCAGCGCAGTGGGGGTATACCGTCTAACTCTATTGTCTATGTTCGTGCCAATGCTATCTCATAATTTTAAGTTTTATGTTGAAATAAACGAGAGAGCTGTTAGCAATGTTAATTTTGCTAGCGATATCGAAACATCACATAAAAATATTACTTTTAAGTGATGGCATGAGCAAGACGTGTACCCAATTGTGAGCAACATATTATGCTTATAGCAGCACAGTATAAAATATATAAGCAAGCAGCCCACTTTATGTTCCCACTGCTGGGAATCGGGGCCTTCTCTCATGAAGAGAGCCATAAGGGCCATAATTCACTAAGCTGGCTCAGTGCGGGTAGACGCATGACATACGTCTTCGAATGAAGACTTACTTCCAACACTTCGTTTTTCTCACGATGTTTTCCTACACCGTCAATGCCAGTGGTGATGACAAACTTGTACATCTGCACTTGGAATAAAATACTCAGAGGTGCAGTCGGCAATCGAACCTACGACTTCACGATTGTGAACCGGACAATCTCGCCACTGAGCCACCACGGTTTCAAATACACCGAAACACGATATTACAACACGAAGCTATCATGAAACAGACACTGGCAGATTAACGACAAAGTCGTACAAGCCATAACCAAGAACTGAACTGAACACGATAATGTTGGCACGTTATTGCTTAGCAGTTGAATAACTGGCAAAGGTGTGAATCACACTCATATGTGATACTTTCTTAGATGTATCTACTTTAAGAGATACAAAGGCCCATATATTGTGGTCACCATATTATTGGATCCTCGTAATGGGACTAACTGACAAATGTGTTTTAATTTAGCTAAATTAATTCGTAAATCAATCAGGAGAAGATCGAGATTCCAATAATGCACAGAGGGATTCGAATGCAGGCTGGATTTATCACTTTTCCATTTTCCACTTTTCTCTGTTTACGTAACAGACGGCAGAATTTCATATAAATGCCGATTCGATTGGAAGTAAAATAATCTTCGTAAAAGAAGAATTTCATAGGCATGAGTTTTTATCATTGGGAGCTTATGCTTGACCGTCATCCAAAGAGTTTACATATAAGTACTACATAAATATAGAGTTGGCACAAAAGTTTCACACCGAAAGCACAGGTAGCATCTTTCTTGCCTTGTCGCTCTTGTGGAAGTGTCATACTTTTGTCGCGGCACACTCTGTTGCCATAGAAAGTATGCACGTCATCTGCATACGATTGACACAAAGGAACCGTGCGGAAAATGTAACTCTATACGTAGTAAATGTAAACTCTTTGCCGCCATCCCACCTAATGTTAAGAGACGATGCCGTCTAAATTTAGCACACTTAGAAGATTCTCGATTTGGGTGTTTTACCCAGATAAAAAAAACAACATATCGGCTACATTTAAACACATAATATTTGACCAATACTGAGGTACAGCGGGTAAAACAGTGTACCGCAGCTAGTGTAAAGCCACACCTACGTTCATTGCCCATCGAGTTGGAAACGTAAACGCTGCAGAGCACATTTTTACGACAGACGCTGTAAAGCGGAAAGACTCAGTGAAGCAAATAATCGAAGACCTGACATCCGCATACAAAATGGCCGCAGTAATAAAACGCTACATTGTAGTCTTAGGCCATAGGTAATAAAACAAAATGTTTAATTAAGATTTGCGGGTGTAAAGAGCCACATTAAGACAACCTGAGATCTGAGACTGATCTGTCAAAACGTACCCGACCGATGTAGTTAAAACTTGAAAGCTGTTTAAAATAAAACATTGAGATAAGCTTATAAGACTGTGTTCTCTGATTTCAGTGTTCTGTGATGGTTTCTGTTCTATGGTACGAGGTTAAATTTGCTTAGGGCAAAGCTAAAGCTAAGCTGCTTTTGATGACGGTGAGCGAGGAATATAATTACCTGGTTCACTTCGGATGAAGCGGAAGCGCAGTGCAGTGGCGGTAGATATATGAACTTGCCATGTTCAAATGACTGTATGGCGGTTTACTCCTATGGGACAGATGGACACGTGTGTTACCTTCCAGATTTTAGGATCCGAGAGACCTTAAGTCCGCTGGAAAGATCCTTTATTTTTTATTGATTCCCTATACGTGGACCGTGGTTGGAGCTAAGGTATCAAATTACCAGCGGTAGACCTCGGACGGGGCTGGTGACCACACCCACCGGCCTAAACTTAAACTAAGCTGAAATTAAATGTTATTTTGAAGTAGTTTGTCTTTGACTTCGAACAAAAATAAAGAGAAAATGTACACCTCTATAATAGCAAAACCATAATTTTAAAACTACGAGTAACTTTAGTTAGCTATGGCCCCCGAAATTTCTATAAACAGAGCATACCTACGTAAAAGCGGCTATCAGACCTATGTAACTATGTAAATTTAAATAGTTCTCATCTCGATATTTTCCCCACGTAATCGATGGGCAAACAAAACGTGCGAAGTAGGAAGAGACGCCACATGATATCACCCTCTACGTTTGCACAAAGATATTGCTTCGGAAACCTCTCAGCGAGAACTCTTACGGAACCTTTTTATTGTCGCGAAACGAGTTACGATTATGTAACGTCCAGGAAGGGAAGGACTAAAGAGGAATGCTCTAAATTACAAGCACAATCACGAATGGAGAATTAAGTCGGATGGTGAAAATTGGGTAAGGTATTTTGTATTAACTTCCTAAAATAAAATTTCGATACAATACTATTTAATTTAAAGCGAATTCACTAAACAAAGATTTAGCTTATAACTTGGGAATCTTCAAACGAAAAGTGAATAAATAGGTATCTATGGACCGATGACGTTCCACGTTGCATATTAGCTGCATCGATTTGTTAAGGTCAAACGGAGACCTATGGCACTTGGCCTCTAGAGTGACCTCTACCGCCTACCGAACTTTGGGCTGGTGCACAAGGCATAGTGTCTTACTAACCTAATCATACTAACTATACTTATGCACATAAGCAAATAACAAATACCAAAATACTAGCTGACTTCAAGAAGTGGAGTGAAAGTGAACTAAATATTTTCTTTCAGAATGGTAAAAACATTAATTTCGTGACAGTAATATTTTGAAAATTTAATCATATCTAAATTACATCCATTAAATTCCCGTTAGGTACATTAGTAAACATTTCATCTCGATAAACTTAGCAATATTGCAACCAATGGACCCCTGTCACTTGTTTCGTCCCTTATCCAAACCCTTATTAGGGCAAACAGATCGGAATCCGCCTTAAGGGAATTTTATAATAATCGTTATTGTTACTTTTCCCTTGTTTTGCAGAAAATTGCTGATAAGGTTGAGATTATCAAAGGATTTCCGTTTTTTTTGTCCCCGATTAGGCGTAAGGGCGGCCACTATCAGTACTTACCTACAGTATGCCACCACTGAATCCTGTGGCCAAATTGTTACAGGAAATTACCCGTTATCCTGGACTAAGCTTACTCATTCGGTCAATCGTCTATCCCAACGGTTATCGATTCTGTGACAGATAAGACCAGTCCGTTTCGTTATTGCGCTGAACTAAGTAGATGACCTTTAGTCCTATGACGGATTACTTCGTTGCAGATGCAATATCTCATAGATAACAGTTCTTTCAATAGCCTTCTGACCGAGTTTGAGCTCGCCGCTTTAACAGACATAAAAAAACAATACAAGTAAAACAAAAGGCGAAACATCGACTAAACCACTAAAAAGTTTGGAAACTGCGGACCGCAGTAATAACCATCAAATTGGGTTACGTAAAGCCAATGAAAGTTTCTCGCGCCGGACACAATAAGAGAAAGGAAACGAACCGCAATTCACCAATGACCATTCCGATTGGCGCGGCCCGAATTACACTCATTGTACAACGTTTATAGCTAGCTCGGAATATTGGTGGACATTTCACACACAACACTATAAAAAATAGCAAAAACAGCCTGCTTTACGAGTAATGTATACAGCTGGGACTTTGGGGCGTCCCACAAAAAAAAAAGACATAGCTTTTAATTAAAGCACTTGACCAAGAACAGGTTGGTCGATAGAACATGTTCTCGAAAAAGTAAATGTTTAGGAATATGTCGGTTTCTAGGTGGAAGACTAGTGGAAACCCTTTTACTCCTGCACACGGAAATATATCAGAAGCACAACCGCGGTTCGAACCTAAAATCGCATGTGCGTAAATTCGGATTTTCTCAACTACTGGGCCACTGCGGCTTTTTAGCTTTAGCTCGTACTAAATTCTAAATTACTTTTATTTATTAATTTGCTAAATTCACTGATCATTGAAAACTAACAATTTCAAATTAACTGCGTAATAAAATCTAAATGCCAATTATTTATGAACTAACGCCCCGCAGTTCCGGTTCCTGTTATTTTTTCGAGCTAAAAAGTAGCCTATGTGTTAATACAGGGTGTCAGCTCACTCCATACCAAATTTTATTAAAATCGCTTCAGTCGTTTAGACGTGAAGAAGTAACAAACATACACACTCACAAACTTTCGCCTTTATTATATTAGTGTGATTAACGTTCTTAATTTTGTTATAATATTTATTTATACATTAATAATTTTGTTGTAATTTTGTTATTAATGTTCGAGTGGCTTAATCACGCCGGATCGCCTGAAACGGTAAAATTTTGAAATACTGTCAGATTATTCTTTTTTTTACTTTTATAGGTTTACACTTAACCACCATCTCGCCTGATGTTAAACGATGATGAGGTCTACGATGGAGCGTGTTTACCTAGAAAAAAAACCGAATCACTCTCGATAGCCTAGAATGGCACGTAGGTCACTTTAAAAACAAAACGGGAACAAGAACTAGGCGGTCCAAACCGAGAGGCGCTGATAGTTTACAATATTCTCAAACGTACATCTTTAGAGTGGAATAAGTGGCCGGCTTCATTGTTCCCTTAGAGACAGAATCTAAAACTTTTTAAGGTCAGGGTGAATAGGTACCTTCTGGACCAGCGTCATCTTCGACTTCCGACGCTTACTATCTGTTACGTCTTTGGATGACGCACTGGTGCGAATCAAACTAGTTTTTTCCACGCAATAGATATATTTGATGTAATTACAATGTTAAGTAATATCACTCGCGTTCTCGTTGACGGCTGGATGGCAAGTGTTCTCTTGTGCGCGCGCTTCTCACGAGTGACGCGCGGTGGTAGCTGCGGGAGTTGCTCTTAACATCTAACAGGCTCTTCATGGGCCTGAACACTATCAGGCGAGTTGGTGGCCAAATGCAGGCCTATGCGCGATAAAACAAAATATTTTTAAGATTCGTGAAATAGTTGATCTGTCTACGAGTTAGCCGCCAAGGCTTGCGTGAAATAGAGCCAGTTAACCACCAAGGTTTGCGTGACGACAAGCGATAATTCCATTTACTAAGTAATGACAAGATATCCGTTGCAATGATCCTTATCTGTTGATACAGAGAGTATCGATGCAAAACCTATTAACATAATCGACTCGATCGAGTGACACTAAGACACACTGTGTTTAGACCCTAATTCGCTAACATAGCTTTTTCGTAAACCCAACAGCGAAGATGTGTGTTTGGTTGTTATCACATCTATTTTTTAAAGAGTAGGTACAGTGACGAGACGAGCAGGACATATGCCTGATAGCAACATGCCTGCCACATAACAACATAGTGACACCCAGCTATTGGAACATGAGGAGTCCAAATCATTATCTAGCACTGCACTGCGCTCGTCACCCAGAAATCTAAGATATTATATCTCTAAGCCCTGTAATTTCTCTGCAAACATTGCCCTTCAAACCGGAACACAATAATGTTTGCACGTTACTGTTTGGCGGTAGAATAACTGGCAAAGGTGTGGTACTTCCCCAGGCGGACTCTGCCAAGAGTCCTACTACTACTAAAATTTTGTGTATGGTACTATGTGTTTTAAATTATAATTATGTATGTACTCGTTTTGTATGAGATACCTGGCTTCTAAAGTGCCAACGCGGTGATATGTGAAAAAAGTGTCGACTAATATTTATTTTATTTTTCACTAAATTTATTCTCGACTGACTCGCGGTTCACTGTGCCGTAGGTCGTGGGTTCCATTATCACCCAGGACAATTATTTGTATGATAAATTCGGGAAAATTTTCCATGTTTGAGTGTTTGTTTATATGTAGGTATCTTAAGTATGGAATAAGAATTATGTTAATCGGCTAAATAATACGTAACTTTTCAACGAAAGCAAATAGCAAACGCATATCGCGTTTTCGGCAAAGAAAACTCCGCGTTCTCATACAGAATACAGGTCTCGTCAAAACATGCAAACAGCGACCACACGCAAATACGATGCGCGGATAGAAAATTACTGCTTAAATCACAGATTTTTAAAACAAAAGGCAGATGGAACGTGCAGAACACAGATCCTTAGGTCCAGAAAGCAAATATTAAACGCCAAAGCAAATACAAACTCCAGTCAGTACGAAACGGACTTCCGTCTCGTACGGGAGTCCCGTGTGATTTTAAGTTTTGTACAAGATTATGCCGTCTTGTGTCTTCAAACATTGCAAACATTGTTCCCAAAAATAAGAAAAGGAAAGAGGAATATCATTTCATAGGAAAGTTTGAATATTTTTACTGCTTTTTGTATAATTTAGGCGATTTCATTTCGATTGATGAATAGAAACACAACACCTCAACGAATATTGGTTAGTGTTCCTGTACTAAACTGAAATTATTTTCCCTAAAGTTAAGGTAAAATATAGATTATGATTTTTTTGAAGATACTCGTAGACCAAATTATTTATGTACTTAAGTAGATTGTATTATTCTATTTTAAACCCTATTTTTTTATCGAAATTTTTTTAATTTAATGACAATCGATGCCTAGCACAAATCCACGTCATTACTAGTGTTTATAAAAATACTAATAGTGTTGATGAAAACTATAGTTATGAAGTAAGTAGGTATAGTGGAGCTTAAAAAAGTAGGCGAGTTCTTTTGAGAGATCTAATCGTTTTAATCAACCTCATGTTATCTGGTCGAGTCAGTAGTGACATTGTCGAAGCTTTAATTTGTGCGTACATACTTACCCAAAAAAGATGTTGGGATCAGGTCAATCGCTGTTGGCACCACATATACTGGCCTTGCTGCCAATGTGGGTTGTATAAAACTTTTGAGCTCCCTGTCCCAACAAACTTGATTTAGGTTCTCTGAGTGGACGTGAGGCTGCTGTTCATTCTGTCCTGACTTTCTTTGTCCAAAATTGGGGAGAGGGCTGTTAAAGGTGTACGTCAAAAATGCCTTTAATTTGGTTGATCGTGGATCCCCGTTGTCCAAAGTGAAGAATAAAATTCTTGACTTCTACAATTTTGGCAATGTTATGGCAGACCACAAAATTATCAAAACAATCCTATGCTATCTTCCGTTGGTTATCAACTTGGTGAATCTTCGGCCATGCGACCTTCGCCCTGGCCATTCGCTCTATCATTTAATGTCTCTAGTCCAATGTAAACGTTAGGTATTTGGACGACGTAACTTTGGGTGGCGATGTGAATAATGTTCAACTGATTTACAAAAACTCTAAGACGGTTTTCGTTGGTTTGTATCAACATTTTTTGAAAAAGTGAACTTTTCGTTTGCGACACGCGTCCAGACAAAGATTGGATAGGAAACAAATTGAATGATCTGGCCCCCCAACATCAAATCAGTTGACAAAAATTCTCTTCACCTCCTGTGTTCACCGATATTAAATGAGTAGGTAGTTGCCATCTTTTGTCAAGCATAATATTCAAAATTTCACAAGAAGCTCCGATAGAATACTCAAAATAAACACACACATGACTTTTACTATTATTCGGCGTTGTCTTTTTATTCCGAATTTTCTGTACGAATATTCGAATTTTTAGTTGCATGCTAAATCAAAATTCTTAACTTCATAGGATGGAAATAGTAATAACAAGAAATCCTTGCATAATATATAATCGGTGTAGTAATAAATTATTTTAACATTATAATATCATCATCATCATAATCAGCCCACATTCGTCCACTGCTAGACATAGGCCTCTCCAATAATACGCCACTCAGCCCGATCCTCGGCTTTACGTTTCCAACCGCTACCAGCTGCCTTACGTATATCGTCACTCCACCTAGTCTCAGGGCGTCCTACACTACGTTTGCCGATTCGTGGTCTCCACTCCAGAACTCGTCTACCCCAACGGTTATCGGTTCTGCGACAGATATGACCAGCCCACTGCCACTTCAGCTTGCTTATGCGCTGAGCTATGTCGGTGACTTTGGTTCTCTGACGGATGACTTCATTACGAATACAATCTCTCAGAGAAACACCAAGCATAGCTCTTTCCACAGCTCGCTGAGCGACTTTGAATTTTCGGACTGCTTTTACTGTTAGTGTCCACGTTTCAGCACCGTAGGTCATGACTGGTAGGACGCACTGGTAACATTATAATATAATATGTGTTTATTATACGCGAAGATTTCCGAAGCTAAGACAACAATAGTGGGATTTTTTTCTTAAGACTGGGAACATTACACGCACACCAACGTGAGTAATTTGGCAACGTCGGTGAGAGCTGTCACGCATACATAACTAATTACTGGCCTCACAGTGTTGTTCAAGAAGGTTTCATCTGTTTAGAAATCTGTGGCTTAAATATTCAATCACATTACCGACGCGAGAAATACATTGTACATTCATTCTAGATTACATAAAAACTGAAATTGAACTATAAAACGCAAGCGACAAGGTTGGAAATAGAAACGACCCGCAGACAGACGAGAACGAAAGTTGTTAAGCGTGAATTGGCATTCAACGTGTTAATTGAATGAGAAATAATTATGAATATCCGTCTGGATATTTCTAACGATAAACAAATAGTCTAAAATCCCGCTATACAACGACCTTCACCGAGCTGTTTATTGGATGAAAAGTGTTTTAATATGTAATTTAATATGTCAACAAATATATTGCAAATGGGTTGCCTAAAAAAATTCAGTCCAGAATATGATTAATTAACAAATTTTTTATACTTCACTTAAATTGATTGAATTTTAGAGAAAACTATCTATCATAACTTATTATTTTGGCTTTACTCAGTGCTTACGAATTTAATTTTAATTAAATTACAAATAAAAGATTTTTCATTCAATAAACAGCTAAGGTCGTTGTATAGCGGGATCTCCTACTAAAAACAGTTACGGGTTAGTGAAAACATGCAAATGACATGAAAATACTATTGTCTTATTAAAATTACAAATGTCAAAAATTAAAAATTTGGATGTTTGTTGCTGAATCACGTCGTAACATTTGAACGGAAAAAAATGCGCTTTGACGTACGCATCGTCCGTTTTTTCTTAAAAAAATTAGATTATATATTATATAATTTATACTTGGCATTGGCGAAATTGTGAGGCTAAACCACAATAAAAGCCATAAACCAAGAGTTGAAGTTGAACATATGAACTTATCGGGCTGGAATTTTAAGCACAGATCTCTGGAAGAAGATATAATTAGGCTTTATATCCCGGAAAAACAACGGGAACGAGAATCATTAAAATCGATTCACAATGAGCGAAAAAGACGTCAAACTCTTAAATATCGCCGCAAAATTGCTAGCTTATCGTTTTTTTACCGGATACACTTAGGAGAGTGTGCAACTGGTCTGAATGATCTAATACCACCTTACCCTTTTTTTCGGAGTTCTCGTAGCTCGAAGAAACGGCACCGTTTCATAGTTGATATTCCAAAGACGCAGACGAAGAGGTTTGACTCTACTTTTGTGATAAGAACGTCTAGGAATGAGTTGCCTGAGTGGTTTATCCCTGATAGTTATAATTTATAATCTTGGTGTCTTTAAATCGAGAGTGGCCGCATCGTCGCTTAACATCAGGTGAGATGGCGATCAAGTGAAAACCTATAAGTTTTTAAAAAAAAGCTGCGCGTAATATTCATACAATAAAAAAATACAACCGAATTGAGAACCTCCGCCTTTTTCGAAGTCTGTTAAAATTCCACTCGATGCAAAATAATAAAAGCCTCTTTTCCCGACAGCAAAAAAAAAATATAGGCTAGCGTTTAACCTTCGACATACAAGCGTCAAGCCGGCATCGTGTTTCCTTGGCAAACTTTCCCCTTGCGCATTACATTTTCACGTCACGTAGACACCGTGAGTACGCGACATCGGTAATATTGATCCACTTCGATAGGGGAGGGAGCTCACGTGGACAAGGTGTGCTCTCCCATAACATATCGAGCTAGCAGCGACCCGTGACTTTACTCGCCTATTTCACGCCCCCGTTATTTTCCCACGATGAAAAGTAGACTATGTGCTATTCAAGATTATAATGTCTATTCCAAATTTGAACCCGATCCGTTGACCGTACCAACGTAACGTACATATATAAAATATGAATTTATTTTATCTTTACTAGCATATCATAGATATCAGATAAATTCTTGAGGCGTTGACTTTTAAATCGCGAATTAATCTCAAAATACAATAAAGTTTGATTTAAATTGATTTAAACATCGTTAAATGTATAAAAACTGAGTTCCCAAGAGCAATCTTAAAACGTCTAGGACGACGGGGTAACTGGGGTCGAAGTGCGACGAAGATTCGACTTGAAATGCTATCAAAAATAAATAATTCTAAGGCTTCAAATAAAGTTGAACTCGTAAACTTTACAAGCAGATCTAAAATAATTAAATTTAAAATTAATAAAGTTCGCGCATAATCAAATAGTCACGTTTTCTTTGGGAAACTTTGGAAAATTGGAAAATGCTGTTCAATTTTGTTGGGCGTCGAAGATTTTTTTTAAGCCTTCGTTCCCTCAAAAAAAGGCCTTTATAGGTTTACACTTGACCGCCATCTCGCCTGATGTTAAACGATGATGCGGTCTACGATGGAGCGTGTTTACCTAGAAGAAACCGATTCATTCTCTCGATTTGAAGACACGAAGATTGTAACTATCGGGAAAAACCTCTCAGGCAACGCATTCCACAGCCTTGACGTTCTTATCACAAAAGTAGAGTCAAATCTCTTCATTCGTGTAAGGCCTATGGTAAGCTACAATACAGTTGAAAATGAAACAAGCAGTCTTAGAATATAAGGAAGGAAGGAAACATTGCAACACCTTCGTTGCACTGTGCGTCTTGCAGCAGAACTTCCAAAAGTATGTTTCGTTTCACGAGTATTTTAAGCTTAAATCTCTTCACAACGAAACCATAACAATAGAAATTATTGTATTTAACCGACTTCCAAAAAAAGGAGGAGGTTATCAATTCGACCCCTATGTTTTTTTTTTTTTTATTTTTTTTTTTTTATGTATGTTACCTGATTTCTCGAGAACCTCTGAACCGATTTTAAAATTTCTTTTTGTGTTCGGATGGGTATGCTTCCCGAATGGTCCCATATAATTCTTTTTGAAATCGGTCAAGTAGTTTTTGAAATATGAACCAAAAACTGAAAAATTGCGTATCTGGATGACGTTGTAGATTTCACAAAAGTTATGAATCTCCACCCTGTCAATACAAAATTGTGTAAATGCTTTAATAAAAACTTGTTTTTAACCCCCGACCAAAAAAAGGGGTGTTATAAGTGACGTCGATGTCTGTCTGTGTGTCTGTCTATCTGCTGTGGCACCGTAGTAGAACTCAAACAGATGGGCCGATTTCGATGCGGTTTCTTTTATTTCAAGGTTAATACCATAGCAGATGTTCTTAGCTATGTCTGGTTAATGTCGATTCAAGATGGCCGCCTCCACAAAATGGCGGACAAAATATTTTCACAACCTACCTCAATTTGGGTATCAAATGAAAGGGCTTGACTAGTAGTACTATGTACTATAACAAATTTCAAATCCAAAATGGCCACCACGACAAAATGGCGAATTATATTATATTTTTCATTACTACCTCAATTTGGGTATCAAACGAAAGAGCTTGACTAATAGAATACTTTTCACTATGAAAAAATTCAAATCCAAGGTGGCCGCTTCCACAAAATGCCGAAATACATTTCTTTTTTCACAACTCCCTTTATATAGGTATCAAATGAAAGGGCTTGACTAGTAGAATGTTGTACAGATAACAAATCCAAGGTAGTCGGGGTTTAATCAAAATTTTTAATTTTGTTCTTGTACACTAAAAAGAGTAAAATAAACAATTTTCGTACAAAAAAAACCACAAATAGGCACTCAAAAGCGAAAAATAAACTAAAGTCATTATTATAAGCGCTACTCACTCATCTATTTGAAGTCGGTGCCAGTCAGGTCAAAAAGTTAGTAGATTGATGCTATGTAGGCACAGGTAAGTAGTATCTATCCTATACCTGTTAGATTTAGCTGGCACCGACTTAAAATAGATGAGTGAGTAGCGCTTATAATAATGACTTTAGTTTATTATCATATCTACTCAAAACCGCCATTATTTGTACTTACACTAACGGATAGGCAACTCCATTACGAACATTTTGGTGATTTTGGTAGAAATATTTTTTTCAAAAGACCAATATCTGATTTTATAAGGAGTTTATTCTAAAATTTGTACGTAAACCAGCGACAAATCCTACTGTTTCTCTCTTGCTCTTTCTTGCGGTGTGCGATGAGGTAAGAAATACACAAGATCATTTCCTCGGGCATAACAGCCTTAAGATGAAGAGACGAACTCACCGTCAAGTTTTCTTTTTAAAAGCTTTTATTTACTTTCACCTGTCCCGATTTGTATCATCAAATCTTACAAATTAAATATGTTCCACTTCCCGGTTACCGATTGAGCTGAAATTTTGCATACATGTGTAAATCGCGTGACAATACAATATTATGAAGACATGGTGCTGATGAAAAAGAAATTCGTAAGTAAACGACACAATCGAGTTTTAGCTCATCTGAATCGTCTTGACGATTACTTCAGTGCTAGATGATGGAGCTGGATGATGACGATAGGAATTCAATAACAAAACGGCATAACCCCATCGAGTTTCGTCTTTTGATTCGCCTTGACCTAGATAGTAAGTAACCACAGTCAAATAATGCAGCTGGAAGATGGCCATAAACTTTTTAGTAATTTTTTATTAACAAAATAATAAGAACATAACCGTACTTTCTACTAATATCATAAATGTCAGTATGGATGTTTGTTGCTCAATCATTAATGTTTTTTTTAGTTTTATTCTTGTTTTGAATAAAGCTTGTTTTAAAATCACAGCCTTATAGCAATTGGTCCAAAAATAAAACACGTCAAGTCCAGTACTACGAGTACAAATTGCAACCAAATCAATGACACGTCCAACGCCCAGTCGTCACGCAATCAGTCACGTTCAATTTGTCGCCCGCGAGCAATCACATCGATTAGAGGGAAGCCCACAGCGCGTGGGCTCCACAAAAGTGATCCGTCCCTGAACTTACGTTGGCATCGAGCTGATCAAATCTGGTTCGATTCGGTATTCATGACAAAGTAAAGACTATATTGGTTGATATGTCTTTTGTTTATCTTGCGTTTTATATTACACTGCATGAGCAGCTCAATAATGTTTCCATAGCTGGGACACGGAGCATTCTCTCACTAAAAGAGAGCCAAGTCCATAATCCACCACGCTGGCCAAGTTGCTGTATAAGGCATGTCCTCTAAAGATGTCTTTTCTTGAAACTTGCCACTTTTTTCATCGTTAAAGCAGTGTTAATTGCAAATTTAAACCTCTGCACTTGGAAAAATATTCAGAGGTGCATGCGAAATTCAAACCTACAACCTCATGATTATGAGTCGGGGGTTCTCGCTACTATGCCACCACGCCCATAGTATATTACACTGGGCTGCAACGAAAACTTTCATCTCGAAACAGGTCCATTACGATTTTCCATTTTTTTCTACCAAATGAAATATTTTCTTAAAGGTTTTTTCAAATGCATAATTTTGAGCTTTAGTAGACCCTAATGGGAACATGCTTCGAAAGACTTACTAAAATAATTAATTTTCCTCGTAAAATTAAAATCAGTCACTAGCCAAGGTCTGATCTGATGATGGAGCTGGAAAGTGGTCATAGGAACTCTGTAATGACACAAAGCAACCCCATCTAGTTTCGGTTCGTTTGATTCGTTTTCGCGAGTACTTTATTTTTAGATGGTAACAGACCCTGGTCTGATGATGGAGCTTGCAGATGGAAGGAATGGAATGTGTAGGAACTTCATTATATAAACGACAAAACCTTATCGTATTTAGGCTTGTTTGATTATATTTTTATTAGCATGTAATAAAATCTTGTTTTCAAATAAAGCTTGTTTATAATCAATACTGTCTATATTTTTTAAGTACAGCTAAGGACACTGTTGCTTTCATTTACCATTTCAAATAATTAAGTTTACTATTAGGTCCACGAATGACTTTTTTTTAAATAAAAATTGACGAGACGATCAGGACATGTGCCTGATGGTAAGCAACAGGCCTGCCACATAACAGCACAGTGACACGCAGCTATTGGAACACGAAGAGTCCAAATCATTCCTAGCACTGCACTGCGCTCGTCACCCAGAGACCTAAGATGTTACATCTCTAAGCCCTGTAATTTCTCTGGAAACATTGCCCTTCAAAACGGAACACAGTAATGTTTGCATATTACTGCTTGGCGGTAGAATAACTTTACTTCAATAGGCCTTTAACGAGGTCAACAACAAGTGGTCTGGTCTCGTTGACCGGCAGATATATGCAAATGAACGAACATGACCCAATGCGAACCTTGCGACATCGAAATGTGAATTCAATTGGTGATGATTTATTTTTAGCAGTGGTAGGACTCTATCGAAGTATACGAAATAACTGTTTTCTTATTCTGTGACTCTATGCAGAGTTCGCCTGGTGAAGTACCTACCACCTTTGCCAGTTATCCTACCGCGAAATCGTTATGTATTGTTCAGGATTGAAAGGTGAAGTTTCCACAGAAATTGTAGATCATAGAGATAAATCATCTTATATCACTGCGTGACGAGCGCAGTGCAGTGATTTTAAAGCATCATATTCAATATGATTGCGCAGAACAGTGCTGTCATGGACAGGGGCATTGGTTACCATTAATAAATAAATAATAATAAAAATTGGTGGACATTTCACACACAACGCCATCTAACTAAGCAAAGCTTGTACTATGAGTGCCAGATAGCTGATATATATATTTTTTTTAATACATACTTATTATTATATGGCAAACAGCCAGGCACAGTATATTTGTATTCATCACACAAATATTTGCACTGGGTGGGCATCGAGCCCATGACCTACGGATTCGCAGGCAGAGTTACTACCAACTAAGCCACCAGGCCAGCCTTATTAGCCGCGTATCTTGCTGATCCCGGTACTTTATGTTGTAAAAATACGAGGAATAGATCCTTGACAACAAAGTGATGAGATGGCGGTCAAGCCTATCATTCATCATCATCTATCTGCTCATATTCCTTTATGTGTGGTCGTTACAATATGTCCGTTCTCGCCATTTGTCATAATATCCGAGATTACATCTTTCTAATTCAAGTGCCTTTGTACACTCCTTCAAAAATGATATACCAAAAAACTTAGCAGTCATAGAAACTGATAGCTCAGAATTTGATAGCATACTTTGGAACCTACGCGGGTGAAACCGGAGGGCGTGGCCATGAGATGGCCAAAGGGAAATGTTGACGCATTTCTAGATGGCCAATGGCTATGGTCCAGTTGGTCAATTTCTTACCATTCCCGAGCCTGACGCTAGAATTCAATTCACAGACCACGAAAAACCTGTGTGTGGTTCGCCAAAAGAAGTTTTCACGTCAAAAGCGTAACGAGAGTAAGATTACACCGCGCGAGTGAGTTTTGAGTTTGCTATTAGAGAATGCAGGGCCAACTGAGAACAGTTCGGAATTATTCAAATTAATGGGTCCCTTAGCCGCAGAAGTACAGCTGAATATTTTATATGATACCTACTGTCTTGCGTTGTAGATCCGATACTTGCAGGAAGGAAAATCCCGAAACTTATCTTCTATATTTAGGCTTAGTGGGCAGTTACTTTGCCTGCGAAGCCGAGGGTCGTGGGTTCGATTCCCACCCAGTGCAAATATTTGTGTGATGAATTCAAATATTTGTACTGTGTCTGGGTGTTTCTAGGTACGTATAATAAGTATGTATTTACAACTATGTAAGTATAAGTATTATATCAGCTATATGGCCGCCATAGTACAAGCTTTGCTTAGTTTGGGGTCAGGTTGTCCACAAATATTTATAAAAAGAAATTGTAAAAACCATCAGATTACAAACTAACCTAACCTACAGCGATATTATAATCTCACGCGTATAGTCCGATAGTTTTGTCAATCTTACGGTAACATAATAACATCCAACATGTAACATAATAATAATAAAATCCATTAAAATACATAATGAAGGACGGTACGGTCGACATTTGTCGGGCATGCCGCCGTCCAGGCGAATCACTTCGTCATATTATTTCCGGTTGTTCGCATCTTGCTAACGGCGAGTACTTGCGCAGGCATAACTTAGTAGCCAGGATCATCCACCAGCAGCTTGCTCTTCGATACGGCCTTGTCGAGTGCGAGGTGCTATAAGTACGCACCTCTGCCAGTTCTCGAGAATGGTCGTGCGTTGCTCTACTGGGACCGCTCTATCATCACGGACAGGACTATTGTCGCCAATAAGCCTGATATCGTGCTGGTAGACCGGTCTCAGCACCGGGCTGTGATCATCGATATCACCGTACCGCATGACGAGAACCTCGTGAAAGCCGAAAAGAACAAGCTTAGCAAGTACCTTGACCTCGTAATTCGACGATCATAGTCCCAATAGTCGTGTCGGCAAACGGCCTTAAAAAGTCTCGACCAACATCTCAAGAGACTTTCGCTAGACGGTTGGGTTAAGGGCCAGATGCAGAAGGCAGTCATTCTTGACACAGCGCGCATCGTCAGGAGGTTCCTCAGTCTGCAGCCCTAACCACCGGTAGCTTGGGCCCTGCCCCGCTGCTGGCGGCAAACTAGGTTTAGGTTTTTATTATGTTTTTATGTTGTTTTTATATACAAATATTGTAAAAATGTAAACCTAAGAAAATGAATAAATGAGTGAATAATATCCATTAAAACAGTCAAAACAACGAAAAATATATTGGATATCTAATTTTAGAACGTAAGCAACTTAAAAAAATTAACAAGAAGTGACGAGACGAGCAGGACATGTGCCTGATGGTAAGGAACATGCTTGCCACATAACAGCACAGCACATCAACTTCAATCGATAACCAATCTCAAGGAAATCTCCGCGACATGGGTTCCATGGATAGTATAGAGTTTTTTTTTCTATCATTAGTTATAACAGATACGAGAGTCAGTGCTTTGTGAAAATTGAAATTTGATTTAAAAAAAACAATGTTTATTTCAGTTCCAATCCAATTTAATTGAATTGAATACGGGGGTGTAAGGGGGAAGCGCTTAACATCTAGCTTCCCCAAATGTCAACCTCTTCTGCGCGTGGTACACCCTGCTGCCAACTAACGAGGCTCTGACGACCGAACCAATGGCGGTATATCCATTTAAAAGCCAGTCCTAAATGGACCAGGCCGATGACGGGCAGCGGCGTCATCGGTGCAAAGGACTGGCTCCGCGGTCACCAACCCGCTTGCCAAGCGTGGTGACTATGGCAAACACCCCCCCTATGAAAATCACAACCAGAAAACGGCCCCTAGTCCCCGACGGCTCCGCTATTCCAGGCGCTGGTGGCAGCCTTGGTTCCGGCAGAGCATGGGGTGCGAAGAATCTCCGGCAGACGCCCCGCCACCAAACCCAACGACTCGACCTGGCAACATATAACGCACGGACGCTGAGGGCTGACGAAAAGATTGTGGAGCTGGAAGAAGAAGTGGACAAGTTGCGATGGGATATCATGGGGTTATCCGAAGTCCGTAGACAGGGCGAGGACAGGATAACCCTCGAATCCGGCAACTTGTTCTACTACCGGGAGGAGATCAACAATCCCAAGGGGTGTCGGGTTTATCGTCCGCAAGTCTCTCGTCAACAACGTGATAATGATCGAGAGTGTGTCGACAGGGTGGTATACCTTGTACTTAAAATTAGCGACCGGTATTCATTGAAGGTCATACAAGTATACGCACCGACCTCGACACATCCCGACGAAGAGGTTGAGGCCATGTATGAGGACATCTCCAAAGCCATACATGTCTCGCCAACACATTTCACAGTTGTGATGGGAGACTTCAACGCGAAACTGGGCAAACGTAGCGGTGATGAGTTGAGAGTGGGGAATTTCGGATATGGGCAGCGGAACCCAAGAGGGCAACGTCTAGCGGATTTCTTGGAAAGGAGAGCCTCTTTATGATGAACTCCTTTTCAAGAAACAGCCACAAAGAAAGTGGACCTGGATTAGCCCTGACGGTTCCACAAAAAATGAGATCGACTTCATTATGACGACTAAACGGCAAATATTCAGCGACGTCTCTGTGATCAGCAGGGTTAAGACCGGCAGCGATCACCGTATTATAAGAGCCACGCTGAATCTAAACATTAAGCTCGAAAGATCACGTCTAATGAAGTCCACGCTCCGACCAAATTATGCTCAGATCGAAGATCCCGATAACTTTCAACTCGAACTTCAAAATCGCTTCGAATCCTTAGATGAGTGCGTAACGGCGGACGAAATAAACGACAGGCTAGTGGAAACTGTTCATGCTGTTGGCAGAAAATTTTATAAGAGCCGACGCCAAAACAGAACCCAAAAGCTCTCCGATCAAACTCTAGATCTTATGGCGGTCAGACGAGATATGCGGTTACAGTCTTCGGTCGACATGACGGTATACAGACGGCTCAATAGACAGATCTCTACTTGTGTGCGACGCGACATACGCTGCTTCAATACTTCGAGTATTGAAGAAGCGATCAAGCAGAACAAAGGCTCAAAAGTGTTCGCAAGAGATCTGTCTCTAGGGCAAAGTCAGCTGACCAAACTAAAGACCGATAGTGGTAACGTTGTCTCGTCGAAGCCTGAGATTTTGGAGGAGATTGAGAGGTTCTATGAACAGTTATACACCTCTACGCAAGCACAACCTGTCGTTAGCATGGCAAAAGACCCCAGAGCCAAGCTGACCCGACACTTTACCGAAGATATCCCAGAAGTCAGCCTGTATGAGATTAGGATGGCCCTCAAACAACTTAAAAACAACAAAGCACCTGGCGACGACGGAATTACGACTGAGCTTCTGAGAGCGGGTGGAAAACCGGTACTTAAAGTCCTCCAGAAGCTGTTCGATTCCGTCATACTTGACGGTAGTACGCCAGAAGCGTGGAGCAGAAGTGTGGTGGTGCTTCTTCAAAAAAGGTGACAACACCTTGTTGAAGAACTACAGACCCATCTCACTTCTGGGCCACGTTTATAAGTTGTTTTCGAGGGTAATCACGAATCGTCTCGCACGCAGGTTTGACGACTTCCAGCCACCCGAACAAGCCGGTTTCCGAAAAGGCTATAGTACCATAGACCAAATTCATGCGCTTCGGCAGATTATACAGAAAACCGACGAGTATAATCGGCCACTATGTATAGCGTATGTGGACTATGAGAAAGCCTTCGATTCCATCGAGACCTGGGCAGTGCTTCAGTCTCTCCAGCGATGCCGCATCGACTATCGCTATATCGAAGTGTTGAAGTGTATTCACAGCAAAGCCACAATGTCTGTCCGATTACAGGACCAGTGCACAAAACATATCCAGCTACAGAAAGGCGTGAGACAGGGAGATGTTATATCTGCGAAACTGTTCACTGCCGCGCTGGAAGATGTTTTCAAGCTACTGGACTGGAACGGATATGGCATCAATATCAACGGCGAATGCATCACTCACCTTCGGTTTGCCGACGACATAGTCATTGTGGCGGAGTCGATGGAGGACCTCGGTGCTATGCTCAGGGACCTCAGTAGAGTATCCCAACAGGTAGGTTTGAGGATGAATATGGACAAGACGAAGGTCATGTCAAATGTTCATGTCTCACCTGTACCGGTTATTGTTGTGAATACCACACTCGAAGTTGTTGACGAATACGTCTACCTGGGTCAAAAGATCCAATTAGGTAGATCCAACTTCGACAAAGAGGTCCAGCGAAGGATCCAACTCGGATGGGCAGCGTTCGGGAAACTTCGGCACATCTTTGAGTCCAAAATACCCCAATGCCTAAAGACGAAAGTCTTTAACCAGTGCGTGTTGCCAGTGATGACTTATGGAACTGAGACGTGGTCCTTCACTGTTGGTCTCATAACGAAGCTCAAAGTCACACAGCGAGCTATGGAGAGCTATGCTCGGGTCTCTTTGCGCGACAGAATCCGTAATGAGGATATTCGCAAAAGAACGAAAGTGGCCGACATAGCTCAAAGAGTAAGCAAGCTGAAGTGGCAATGGGCAGGCCACATCGCTCGCAGAACTGACAACCGATGGGGAAAAAAGGTTCTTGAGTGGCGACCACGAACCGGGAGCCGCAGTGTTGGACGGCCTCCCACTAGATGGACAGATGACCTCACAAAGGTCGCTGGAAACCGCTGGTTGCAGGTTGCGCAGGACCGTTCGTTGTGGAAATCTAGGGGGGAGGCCTATGTTCAGCAGTGGACGTCTTGTGGCTGATGATGATGATGATGATGATGATGAATACGGTTTACTAAAGGAAACTAATTCACTCTCGATTTCAAGACTCTAATAGGCTGTATGTTCTACTTAACATATTTATCTTAATATGGAGGGTAGAGCAAGGAGTACCATCTGTGCACTTTAAAAATGTCCGTCCAAATGCATTAAATTAGGGTTAGCCACATCAGCATCAAATTTTAAAGGAAATCAAAAAACTTACTGTAATTCACAGTTCACGAAATAAAATCACTATAGCACACGTTTTCTCATAATAATTATTTAAGGTTAATGTACTGCATATTTTGACTACGCAATTATGCAATTGAAATTTTCTATAAGTAACTATTTTAGTTGAGACTAGTATTTTTTTTATTAACTCTGCATACTTCACTTCATTTACATGTGCTACATTTACACCTCTTACCCTTTGTCTACAGCAGCGCCAAAATGGAAGATTTTTTAATTGTTATTTATATCATATAGCTAGCCACTTTTTGAAATGTTCTACCTTATGAGATAATACTCCTTACTCTACCCTAACGAAGATCTTAATTTACTCGTAATCCAGGTACAACGAAAGCAGTAAACAAATTACAAATTCACGCGCCTTCATAATTTGATCCTTTATACACCAATAGCTTCAGAGACGGTCTGTACGTGCTCATTGATAAGTACTTTCATCTATTTTCGGAGCATAGTCTCAAAATTATGTAGGCGTTTTAGGACATGTTATATTGTTTCTTAAAGTCACTGAAATGGTGTCTTAAATTTATTGAATTCTATTAAACATAATAAATAAGAAAGTTTGGATGTATTGCTCAATCAAGTCGAAGTCAAATCGATGCCTGAACGGTTCGAGTTGAAATTTGTATACAGTTAGATTATAGTGTGAAAAACACATAAGCTATTTCGATCGAGCGAAATCCGCGGACAAAACCGCGGAACGCTGCTAATGTTTAATAGAAAATAGATAGATTTAAAGATACACCTCAATAAACACACCAAATTACATTAATTCACAACTTGAAACAATTTATACACTTATAGCGACACGAGGCTCTTCAAGCTAGCATAACAAGCTGGTGTTAGCTAGTTAGCAAGCTACTTCTAGCTTCGTGTAGACAACGCTACGCAACACTAGTTTTGTCTACACGAAGCTAGAAGTACTATTTTTCAAGCTTACTAACACTAGCTTGCTATCATAGCTAGAAAAACTAACCTCGTGTCATTCGGGCATTAATGTTAGTGCGACAGATGGCAATGTCTTTCAAGCAACGTTAATTTGAAAAAAGAAATGTGGAAACTAAAAAGACGAGGTGTGCATTTTGCGAATGTTTAAATAGTAATATTAAACTACATATAAAACTCACCAAAACAATTTCAAACGGACTCATTTTTCTAAAAGCTTCGGAGATATTCATTGCTCGGTAAACTAGTATATTTATTTAAAGACTTCAAAGGCCGGGTCTCCAATACAGCCCACTGTCAATAATAAAACTGCGGGGACGCAATTAAACTAAAATATTAATAGCGAACGACCACTCGGGGAAGCCTTATTTACGGTAAACAGGGCAGTGGTCGAAGCAATATCTAAGGATAATTAAAAACTTGTGTTTTGGTTTACTGGTATACATTAAAATCGGACTAGTGTAGGTTGAACGCGCCCACCGAGTGTTTCGTCAACATTAGTAAAAAAGTTTCAAAAAGTCTACAAAAAGACTTCGTCGTCCATACTTGTTGATAAAGATAAATATAATTTATTTTTTCAAAATGAGTAAATTGCAAAAATATACATATCTTATACCTTTAAACGAGCAATTCTTATATATATTATATAGAATCTGAATCTCGGAAACGGCTCGAACGATTTTCATGAAATTATGTATACAGGGGGTTTCGGGGACGATAAATCGATCTAGCTAGGTTTTAGTTTTTAAAAATATCATTTTATGCGCGTTTTAGACAATGAAAAACTCCTACATTGTCATTAGAATACGATAACTTATTTCGCCACTGTTTTTTAAGTGTAAATGGCTCACGACGGAATATGCTCGCCCTCGGAGTCAACAGGCCCCGGTTCGAATCCTGATGGTTACACTCGGGACTTTTCTTTTTGTTATTTTTTTTTTCTAAGAAAATCTTCTACTTAGAGCATTTTATAAACGCATTTAATTTTATATCTAAGTAGGTCTAAGTAAGTCATGACTACGTAATTCGTAACTGCCTAAAAATCATTTTAAAAAACCTAGCAAAGCTCGGTCAACCAGGTACTATGTTATGGTCACACGATTTCAAAGTAGCTTGTCGTCATGTTTTGCCTGATGTGGTAGGCATACAAATATTGAGTAAACATAATAATTGATTACTTTTAAAAAACTATAGTTTTATGATTTAAATAGACGCAGGTTTTATTAGTACATAATACATACATAGTACATAAGTTATATTATATGTATAGTATATATGTCGCAGGGAAATGAGGATATCAGGGATTACACGAAATCACTAGTAATATCGTGACATACTGAGAACGCTCAGTAATATGTCTAGTGATCTGACAAAATAGAATACGAATAATATAAAGCATCATCAGGTTTTTTGTTTGAAAGTGCTAAACTACTGAACGGATTTCAAAAAATCTTTCACAGTTGTATATAATGTACCTACGTAATTCCTGAATGCTATAGGCTGTATATTGTATACCACGGGCGAAGCCAGGGTGGGCCGCTAGTCTTACAATAAAACCAAACCTTATCGCCTAGTAAGGTTAGGTTTTCAGTTAGAGACTTAGCAAACAAGAATATTATTCTACACCTAACGTGATTTCGTGATTCTAGGAATTGCATGTTATCCCTGATATCTTCATTTCCCTTCTACAAATACCTATTAGTTTTAGAACGGGCCACGCAACCCCCGTAGCAAATATAGAAGCCAATCAAGCGTTCTACTTGTAATTAAGGGACCAAAATATAACTTTAAACACAATATCGAGGCCAAGGTTTGAGAAAATTATGAAATTAAAGCCAAAAGCCGTATTCGAACTTTAATGGCTATCGAGGGAAATTAGAGAGAAACTGTTTCATTCGGGGTCGCGAATCCCTGACCCATTTACCTGAAGCAAAAATAGAGTAGGTTCATCTTAGTATGGGTACAGCATAAACCGCCAAATTCGGCTACTCACTGGCTGGATTTGGGACTGACAAGGAGAGAGTCAATCCCATAATTCACTATGCTATGCATGCGCATTGACAGATGATAACATATGGCCTTAAAATATGACTTTCTTGTAATATGCCAGTGTCTACACGATGTTCTACGACACCATTATGGCTGGCCTGGTGGCTTAGTTGGTGGTAAGTCTACCTGCGAAGCCGTGGGTCGTGGGTTCGATCTACACCCAGTGGAAACGTTTGTGTGATGAATTCAAATATTTGCACTGTGCCTGGGTGTTTTCTATGTATAACAAGTAAGTATTTAAAACATATTAAGTATTATATCAGCTATCTGGCTTCCATAGTACCAGTTTTGATTATTTTGGGCTCAGGTGGTGTTGTGTGTGAAATGTCCACCCATATTTATTTATTTATTAAAGCTAGTTAGTGGTGTTGGTAAATTCATACACGTGCTCATGGAAAAATACTCAGAGGTGGAGGCGGGATTCTAATCCCGCCTCTACTAAGAAAACACTACTAATATTATAAAGGCGTAAGTTTGGATCTTTGTTGTTCATTCACGTCGGAACGCCTGAACGGATCGGGGGGTCAAGCCAATTTAGTTAGGCGGTAGAAGGGCAGTTCCGCCGCCTAACTAAATTGGCTATGGCTTTGCTATTGTTGTCTCTATCATATAAAGCGACAATAAAAAAGACAGCAATATCAAAGTTAAGACATCTTTAGTTAGGCGGTAGACCCCCTGGACGGGCTGAAACTTGAAATGCCGGTAGATCATAGTTTGGAATAACACATAAACTCCTTTTCAACCCTTTTCAAAACATGGCAACGGGAACTACGCGGATGAAACAGCAGGGCGTTGCTAGTATACCTATAAGCATCAGAAAACAGTTCCCTCAAATGGTGTAAAATTAATTGATACGAGTATTGGTGTCAACGGTTTCGAATATAACCTCACACATTAAGACAGATTACATATAAATTTGCCCAAATCGACTTTCTCTCGTTATTGGAATATATATATTTTATTTACATTAGAATAGATATCTTAATCGGTAGCTTAACGCTTGCCGCCTTATTTAATAAAGCCGTTAATTCCGTTTATCCTGAGTGCGTTTAATTATCATCTACGTGAGACATTGACAAATACAGACAAAGGGCTGAAGTAATCCGAGTAAGAAATGAGACTTGTTTGGTAGTTACTAACATAACCCGACGGTTTTACCCGAGTAGCTTCTGTTCTCGTAATTTTACCGGGATTATCATGTGCTATTCCAGACCATATTCTACGTTACAAATATCAATCCGATCCATTCAACTGTTCCGATGTGAGTGAGCAACAAATATAAAACATCTAAACATTTCGCATTTATAATAAATGGTATTAGTATTAAAATAATTTTGTACTGCTACGAGGAGGTTTGACTCTAGTTCTGTGATAAGAACGTTTAGGTTGTAGAATGCGTTCCCTGAGTGAGTTTTCCCAATGGTTACACCCATTAACAGCAGCCAAGACAAACATTATCAACTGTAAACATTTGAAAGTTAAAAAAGAAAAGAAATAATTTGCAATCAAAAATACTGCGACTATAAATTGAGTTATAAACTATCTTATCTCTGTATCAAACTGCACACAGCGTGAATTTTTTTATTAACATCGATTTTGCAATTTTAGAGTACGTCTTGGACAAACAAAGTGAAACGGATTATGTTTTAATAAAGATTTCCCCATGAATATGGTTCATAACACGGTGAAGGAAAAACATCGTGAAGAAACCGACCAATACCTTAAATCTTTCAAGGTCAGGTCATCATCTTCCAACCTGCACTGGGCCAGAGTGATGTGTTATATGGCTTTGACTCTCAACTTGAGAGAGAAGGCTTTGAGTCCCAGCAGTGGAACATTTAGTGGGCTGCTTATGCTCCCTGCCCCACATAACCGCAGCAAACATCCCGTAATTAGTTAAATAGGTACTAGTGTGGTGAATAAATCGTAATAGTTTAAAACCGTACATAAATAACTAGAGTTTGCAATCCAGTTAAAAAGTTAGACGGAGCACTAGAAATGAGGAAAGAAGTAATTGAATCTCAACAGGTAGAAGTTACCGTACACAGTATTTTTTTAACTAAATCTTGTGGAATGTAATCAACAAAGGCCATACTTAAATCGTTATAATTTCAGGATATCCAATTTGAAAATACAATACTGTACAATAGAGGGAAATGTATTATATTGCGTAGTGATTTTCTCGCACAAATAAAGACGTTTGAGTGAATTCTCAAATATAGCTTCGTAACAGGGATATATGAAATTACGAGAACCTATTTACTTAATAATAACGAATCATCGTAATTGTTACAAGTCTAAAAAGTTTACGGTATAATTTCCCTACTGCCTACTGATCTGTGGCAGAAGGTACCTTAGCTTCCTATGACATAAAGTAGAGCATACTAGAAGCATACCTAAACGTTTTCCTACTTACCACACTAAGGGACGTAAACTCCATCGTATACCGCATAAACACTTTTCAACATCAGGCGAGATTAAAGAGAAAATTAAAAAAAAAAAACATAATGTTGAGACTGACTATAGAAACCTTGTATAAATCACCAAACAAATTAGCAATGTGAACAAAATCATTTATATTCCGTAACAAGACGGGGAACAAGGAAAATCGCGCGATGCCAGCAGAATGTAAGTCTATTTAAGGCTAAGAACTCGTGGAGCGATTTTCAACCGCGACCGCCGCGGTTGCGGAACTACGCTTTTATTTCAAAACTCACGAGACCACTTATTTTCGCAGTTGTTTACTATTGAGGGCGACCGCCGCCCAATCGTCGGTAGAATGCAGATATTTTTTTTTTATAGTGTAGAGTGACGAGACGAGCAGGACATGTGCCTGATGGTAAGCAACATCCCTTTATAACTGCACAGTGATACGCAGCTATTGGAACATGAAGAGTCAAAATCATTATCCAGCACTGCACTGCGCTCGTCACCCAGAGATCTGAGATATAATATCTCTAAGCCCTGTAATTTCTCTGGAAACATTGCCATCCAATCCGGAACACAGTAATGTTTACACATTATTGCTTGGCGGTAGAATTACTGACAAAGGTGTGGTATTTCCTCATATGGATGGTTCCATGGTACTAAAAACCAAAAAATGAAACTCACGACTACTAATACGAATAGTAAACAACCGCGAAAATAAGCGGTCTCGTGAGTTTTCAAATAAAACCGTAGTTCCGCAACCGCGGCGGGCGCGGTTGAAAATCGCTCCGTGGGTTCTTAGCGTAAGTATTCTAGGTACCACTGGATTGGAGGTCGTAATATCGGAAACCAGTCCCGCGAAAACATCCGCGAGCCAAAACAAAATGCCACTGACCCGAACTTTGTCCTCGAGAAATAAATCTATTTGTATTAAAGAGCTCCGAATGCTCCAATGCGCACATTTCCGCTTCGCAAGTACCTGCAACAAAACGATAGACACGTAAACAAACAAATCGTTAAAGGGAAAACAAGAAACGACAGTCACAAGAACCCAGCTTGGTTTTTACTACAGCCAAAAGTTTGATTCGTAGCCGTACTTAATACAATTTAAAAATAAGTGTTCCCGGTTTGAAGGTCAATCTTTCCAGAGAAATTACAGGCCATAGAGATAAAACGTCTTAATTATCTGGGTGACGAGAGCAGTGCGCAAACTCTTCGTGTTCTTATAGCTGAGTGACACTCTGATGTTAGGCGTTGTGCATGCAGGCGTATTGCTTACCATCAGGCTCATTTCCAGCTCGTCTCTTCCCTCTGTACTATGAAAAACAATCTTAGAACACGGTAGTCTCCTTCAACTACACCCAACTTGTGAAGGATTATTATTTCACGACCTAGCCAAGTATCACAAGGACTTTTGAAGGACTATGAACAATCAGGATTCAGGGTTACTATTGAAGGTCTGCAAAAGTTGGCAATATGCAATAATTGCCCAGGCGTATGTCAAATAGCTGTTATAACAGTCAAGAGTAACTGGGAGTCCTTTATTGGCCGTTTCGATAACGGAGACAAGTTTCCAATGGCTCAATTTGTATCGGGAAAAAATCAGGACGATTTCGATAGGGTCGGTTTTATAGCATGGGATAGCAATCAATATAAACCAGAGAGCACGAAAAGATTCCGTATTTACCCGCAGCAAGCGTTGCCAGGTGTCCGGATAAAGTCGGGCATAGTTAGGCTTTTTCATAGCATGTCTGGTCAAAATAAACAGTGTCCGGCTTGTCCAGCTTTTGTTAGGCTAATCACTTTTCGCAACCTTGCTCGTTTGCATCGAGCGTGGCCGACCTAAGGCGACTATTGGTCGCTCCCGCAATCCGTAGTCAGTATAGAGTTAATTTCTTTTAACTGTTTTCAAAATAGGTTCTTAACGCACTTGGATGTTTGTTGTTTCTGTATGTATACTACCCTTATTGCGTAATCTACCAATTGTGAATCGATTTTGATGATTCTTTTATTTTCTTGTTTTGTTTCAGAGTGTGTTTTGGTGTTCACATGTAAATTTAATCGAAATCGGTGTAGCGATATTTGCAGTATTAACAAAAATCTAAAACTTTCGTGCTCGATAAAGTAGAAAGTAGATACCCGTTTACTCCGAAACCTCACTGTCCCACTGTGTGTTTAGTTGATTTCACAAAATTTATTAAATTTAGTCGAGTGTCTCAGTTTTATTTTGAATAGAAGTCATTTTTTGCTTTTTCGGATAAATATATTATTTATCGTATGTATTATACTGATTATACTGAGACACAAACTTCTCAATGATTGCAAGGTTTTCGACCTTTTCATCCAAATGTCGCGCGAAATTCACTGGTTCGTCCGGCGACCTGGCAGCCCTAACCGCAGAAACGGAGGATACGATTTTGTTTGTATTTTAACGTTAGTTAGGAATTAAAGTCTCGGACACAAAGCACGCTGTGGCATAAGATCATGCTAATTTCGCACAGAAGTCATGCTTACAAATGGCATACAAATGGCACGTGCATGCCAAACCAATTATACATTCACTAGGCTACAGGGTAACATCTGTTTGAAATTGCTACTGTACTATAATATGCCATGTGTTGTGATTCCTGAAATCTTAATCTAATATTCTTGAAACGAGGTCATGTAGTAGGTACTTAATGAAATAAGATAAAAAATAAAATAAAAAAATAAAGCTTCGGGATCTGAGACCATAGCGTAAACAGCTCACTAAATGTTCGCACTGCTGGGACTCGGTGCCTTCTCTCACAAGGAGAGAGTCAAGGCCATAACCCACCACACTGGTTCAGTGCGGGTTGGTGGACGACACATGACCTCGAAAAACTCTAGGTCCATGTCCTCACGATGTATTCCTTCACCGTTTTTAAGTAAGCTGCATTACGCACATGACTTCGTAATGACAGTGGTGCGCGTTTAAAACCAAGGGGCTCCGGATTGGCAACCGCCGTTCTCCCGACTAGACCAGCCGTAACCGTAACTTACTAGAACTAGCCGTAACTTGTAAGGTCCCTTTAAAATAATATATCTTTCTAAAGGGCTGTTACGTAATCTATTATAACGTTGAATGACTATCATATTTCATCTGACACCATCACCTAAATTTATTTCGTTCGACATCAGCTACAATTACCACCTCCATAAATTTGAAACTTTTTAATCATAATTTCTCTCATCAAACGACTTGCAGACAGTTTTATTACGACGCGCAGTTATCAATCCATCGGCGAATTTCAATAACGGTCGAACCACACTTACAGGGACGAACAGCTGTAGACCAGATAGAAAATACTTCATTCTTAGTTATACTTTTGTAGTGGTAGGATTCGAGTGCAGAGCCCGCCTGGGGAAGTACAACACTTTTGACAATTATCCTACCGCCAAGCAGTGATGTAATAAAAATTCATTAATTAACTGTGCTCCGGTTGAAACGGCAATGTATCCAGTGAAAGTGCAGTGCATGGTAATGATTTGGACTCTTCAAGTTCCAATAACTGCGTGTCACTGTTAAGGGCAGGCCTGTTGCTTACCATCAGGCACATATGTACATGACTTGCTCGCCAATTCACTATACTAAAATAAAATCAAAAAGTTTGCAGGTCGGTTACCGCCTATTCCATCCATATACGTGTGAATTAACCCTATCTTTAGATCCATCGGGAGTGCTGACCCAATGCCCTGATTTTGCGCTAAATTCAGACTAGTTCCATTAGAGTAATTTCGTTGCACGACCAACGCCTTAGCATAAGCCCTGTAAAAATTTATAACTGAGACTCTGGTATTATCATGGTAGTCGGTAAAACTGATTATTATGGCAGTTTATATAAATAACTGATTATTGTGGTAGTAAGAATAACTGATTGTTGTGGAAGTCCGTATGACTCATTATTATGATAGTTAGTGTAACTGATTACTACGGTAGTCATTATAACTGATTATTATGGCAGTCAGTATGGTATGCACTATGCAGAGTCCGTATATGATGGTAGATGGTACTCTTTTAACGGCTGTGTTATTCCAGACTATATCACTGCGCTAAAAATATTAACTCGATTAGTTCAACCACTCCGACGGAATTGAGCAACAAACATGCAAACTTCCACTTTCATAATATTACTAAAGTGTAAGTTAATATAACTATTATAGTCTGTCTGTGATAGTAGGTATCACTCAGTTGCAGGTGATGCTACCACCAAACATTTCTGTATTCTAGTGTTAATTCAATTAATCCTACTCCTGTCAATATTATGAATGACAAAGTTTGAATGTTTGTTGCTCAATCACGTCGGAACTACTGATGGGGTTGAAATTTGGAATGCAGTCAGATTGTAGTCTGAACTACAACACGGGAACATAAAGGGAATGAACCACACTGCTAGTATTATATTTGGGAAAGATTTAATGCTTGTTGTTCAAGCAAGAAGGATTGAAGATGCTTAGATCATGCAAACTTAAACCTTACTAACTTTACTTACGCACATACGTAGCAAAACGCAATCAAGCTGCACGCTGATTAACAGACGTAAGGTTCAGTCTTGGCAATCAGAGCAACGACGCTCCAAAGGGCGGTTACCCACAAACGAACGCCAGTGGAGAGCACTTCGTACTAAATGGAAGGAATACTCGCGGAGATTAGAGAGCTAAACGTTTATTGAGAGTAGAATAACGTACTCATGAAACTAGGCTAGTACCAGCCTTTTGTCTTCGCCACACGGGGTCACGTGTAAAGGCTGAACTAAGCCAAAAGGGCCGTAGCATTGGGTGTTATTCTTAAACTAAGTCCGCACGTAAGTAAAAGTCGTTGAGTTGGTAGCTAATTTAGGGTAGGTATTTAAGGGAAGCTGAAAACTTGTTGAAAAAAACTGAAAAAAACACATAATTATCCTATTATACTCCAACATGGAGGTGCAGACCTGGCTGGTGAGAACCGGGGCAAAAAACCCAAAAATTGCTGTCATTTTTTTGTAGTGGTAGGACTCATAGCAGAGTCCGCCTGGGGAAATACCACACCTTTGCCAGTTATTCTACCGCCAAGCAGTAATGTGAAAACATTACTGCGTTCCGGTTTGAAGGGCAATCTTTCCAGAGAAATTACAGGGCTTAGAGATATAACATCTTAGATATGGGATGGGAGGGAGGATGGGATGGGATGGGAGTGGATGCAGTGCAGTCCTAGCTAATGATTTGGACTCTTCATGGTCCAATAGCTACGTGTCACTGTGCTGTTATGTGGCAGGCATGTTGCTTACCATCAGGCATATGTCCTGCTCGTCTCGTTACTTCTTATTTAAAATATATATTAAATATAAATTACTTTTTATTTTAATAATATTTTAATTAATAGATATACTAGCCTCGTTGATAGTATATTCCATTTCCACAATAGTATAATTTTAGGTTCAAATTCGGCCTTACACCTCTTGAGTATTTTTATAAGTGTAGATGTATGAATTTGTTTTCATCCCTGGCTGTAGCGGTGAAGGAAAACTTCGTGACGAGACCGACATGTTCCAAGAATCTATCGAGGTCATCATTATCAGCCAACCAGCACTTGGTCAGAGTGACGGATTATGGCCTTGACTCTTCCTTGCAAGAGAAGGCCTTGAGTCCTCACAGGGGAAAAGTTAAGGCCATAATCCACCACGCTGCCCTAGTTCAGGGATAATTAATTTAATGAAACTCGTAAGCATAATTCGATGAAAGTAAAAATAAATAATTAATTATGATACGTACAACACAGGGTGTGTTACGGCTAACCTTGAATAGTAAAACCGTCTTATAGCATTAATAGCAAATGAGTATTGGCTCAACCGTTTTAGTTTACAAGCCCAAGCGTGGGCGCAGACAGAAATAGAAGGTACAATGGATGATAATGGTCTGGTGCTCGTTAATTCCTTCTGAATATTCCATTCGGTTCGTTGTTTGCTCGACGTGGGTTTAGACGATTAGGTAATAGAAAGTGATATACGTCGTTTGAATCGAGAATTGGATCGGTTTCTTCTAGGTAATCACGTAGTTAGCATCGCCGCTTAGCAACAGACCAGATATTTGATTTGATTAATACCCTAGAAATTAACTTGGAACGAAACTGAACTAAATCAATAAAATACTTAACAATGATTAAATAACTAGTGTTTTTTAACCCCCGACCAAAAAATAACACCACCCCTTGGTCAAAGTCAAAGTCAAAGTACTTTATTCATAAATGTACAATTTACACGTCAATTAATAAAAAATTAAAACAAAAGAAAGAGCATACAAATTGTATACATTTTCAAAGTTTGAAACTACTACTTTGTTAAATTTGTGTTAAATTTGACGTCGATGTCTGTGTGTATGTCTATATGTGGCACCGTAGAGCTCAAACGGATGGGCCGATTTCGAAGACGTCGTTTTCATTTGAATTTGAGAGTTATACAATATAATAGAATACGTTTGCGGAGTACTTATTTATCTAATGTCAAAAAGGGCTTTTTTATTATAAAAGACTAGATGTCCGCCCCGGCTTCGTCCGTGGAATATATATAGCACTCATCGAGATCCCGCACATATCCAACGGTGAAAAAATTTTAGAAATCGGTTCAGTTTCCTGAGAATTTCGCTTTCAAACAAAACACCTCTTCAGCTACCTGCTACGCCACCTATCGGAAATTGGTCGTACCAACTCAGAGATTAGCAAAAAGGTTTTATATTCAATAGGTATGTAATCTGTGATATTCAATGACGCAATCTTAGACACATGCTGTCATGTGTCATGTCAAAGCACGAAACGTACGAAAACTCTCTACAAGGAATATTGTTTCCCGATTTTGTTACATTCTTGATTCATGCTCCGCTTCTGTTAATAGTAGCGTTATTTTCTATAGCCTATAGCCTTCCTCGATAAATGGACTATCCAATAGAAAAAGAATCTTTCAATTCAGACCAGCACTTCCCGAGATCCTAGAGTTCAAACAAACAAACAAACTCTTCAGCTTTATATTATTAGTATAGATATGAAATTCTGATCACAACAAAAATGGCGTTTTTTAAATCCCAACTGGTAATGAACAATCTCTCTAAACACACAAGTTCCGTTACAATCGTATACAGGCCAGTTGAACATAACCAAACAGTTTCACGCGAGACAATGTAAGAATTTCACACGTTAAAACCATAACACGTATAAATTAAACCCAGCCATACATAAGTGGTAGCTCAACAAAAGAACCATATGACATAATTTACCAGACTGTCCATGACACACTGAACGAGTGAACGTTTGAAATATTATTCACGTTTTGCCACTGTGTTTTTATGTAATGTATTATATTTATATGTATTAGTAATACGGTTTAATGGCTTTAAATATGCAGATTGATATCAAAATCGAGTCGAATTAAATCATCTTTAGCTGCTACGAGTATATCACCAGAGATGAGCTAATAATATGTCCTGTACTTGTGTGTGTGGTTGATTTACAAAATAAAACAAACCAGTCCTATAGTCTACTAAAAATAAAAGACGTGTTCTGACAAAAACTCGCAATATACTCGTAGGTATTCTGTTATAATTATTAACACGCTAATAAATGTATGTCTTTTAAATCACTTCACATTAATTATTATTTTATTGATTTTTTCAATCACTTTCCTTTCAAGTCACATTCTAAGGTATTTCTGAAATTTCGACAATCAGTCTTTATTTTGCATTTTATTTTTCGAGAGCTAAAGTCTAAAATCGTTAGAAGTAAAGAACCAAGTCCATTGATGGGTATCGAATACATTTCTGACACAGTAAAACAACAGACCAGTATGTAACCGACTGTACGCAGCAATGGAAGGTGCCTTGGGAACACTTCAATTAGTGTCTATATTTACTTAATACTAGCTATATACCACGATGTTACCGTCGAAACAGCTTATAAATTCATAAATTCGTGTATCAGACTACTAGTCCAAGATCCCAGAGCCGCCAGACGTCACGTTTTTCTGATGGATGAAATGTGGACGATTAAGTAGAGTTAGTACGTACTAAGAACACATGCTTACCCGCTAACTTGCTTAGACGGCCAATTTTGAGATATGGGGTCCAGAAGATACATTACTTACTTCACGTATTTTCTGATAATTGATTTTCACATATTTTATAGGCAATATCTTTAAAAATAAGACCCCAATACTTGGGAGTTTTAAAGCGTCTGTTAAGCAAAACGGCCGACGGAAAGTGTCTCGGAGTATTGGGGCCTTATTTATAAAGATATTGCCTATAACATACGTGAAAATCAGTTATCAGAAAATACGTGAAGTCTGGCGGCCCTGGGAACTTACTCTATACCAAACGTAAAAACATACACATGAAATCCGAGTGGTGGATGTCAAGAGCAGTGCGTTCAAAAAAACAAAATACTTTAGCGCCAGTGTTACATACATAGATTTCGAATTTTTTGTACATTCAATGTCTTTGGTAATATATAGGTATGTATACTTATAGTAGTAATGACGTGAAATTTTAATCGTCAAAGAACAATAATTATTTTAACGACTAGGTACGCCGTTGACCTCAATCGATTTTAGAGGTAAATGCGTCACAGCGGCCATTCTTTTAGTAAGGTACATAGGCATAAGCAGTTGAACAACGTATTTCAATGTTGCCACTAATGAGACTCAGGGCTATCCCACACAAGGAGAGAAGCTAGATGTAAGGTAAGTCAAAGACACATTATGTTCTTGTTTTTTTAAAAATAAATATGCTGGTTCCGTCGCGGCGTCCCTTCCAGACGATTTAAGATCTTGGGGATCGCCTTTAAGTTTTTTATCGGATACATTTCAGAAAGTGTAATAATAAAAGTCTTTATTAACAATCTTATATGTTACATTTTATCGTATAACTACTTATGAACTAACTACTAATATAAAAATTGGTTGTTTATGAAAGCAACGTAATTAAATTTTATTTGTATTAGACACCGGTTTCGTGATTGTCTTGCTCTTTGGCATAGGCCTCCCCAAAATTTCTCCACAATTTTCTATCCCTTGCTATTCTCGTCCAGCATGGTCCTGCTATCTCCTTAATATCATCCTCCCATCTTCGATACTGCCTGCCTTTATTCCTCTTTTTGTATCTAGGGCACCATTCTGTAACTTCATTTGTCCACTTTTCAGTCTTATTCCTTGTCAAGTGCCCTGCCCAATTCCATTTCAGTTGTTTAACTTGATATTTCATATCTATAATCTTGGTTTCTTTTCTTATTGTTTTTAATCTAATTTTGTCTTTTAATTTCATGTTGAGTATGCTTCTTTCCATTCGGTGTTGACAAGTTTCTAGTGATTTGATTTTTTCTTTGTACAACTCCATGTCTGACATCCATAGGTCATGCTTGGTAAAATACATGATACTTTCTTTTTGGCCTCTATTGGTATATCTGAGTTTTTCATTACGTCTTTTAGAGCCCAGTATTTCTTCCATCCTAAGTTTATTCGATTTTGAATTTCTTTGGTTGTAGTGTCTGTTGGAGATATTATTTGACCTAAGTATGTATATTCGTTTACATATCCTAGTTCTGCGGCGTTTGCAGATTTAATGGGAGTTTTGATGTAATTTGTCATTAATTTAGTTTTACTGGTATTTATTGATAGTCCTACCTTTTCGCTTTCATTTAGCAGTTGTTCAATCATAATCTTCAGAATGTTTGAATCCCCACATATTAATACGAGATCATCTGCGAATCTTAGATGGTTTAGTAATACTCCATTAACATTTATACCATATTCCTTCCACTCCACTTGTCGAAATATATGTTCCAGTATTGCCAAGAACAGTTTGGGTGATAAGGGATCTCCCTGTCTAACTCCCCTTCTAATGGGGAAACAATCTCCTACTTTTTCTGTTCGTATTTTGGCTGTCATATTTGTGTATAATATGTTTTTTATTATTTTAATGTATTTACTATGAACCTGTTGCGCGGTAAGAGCTTCCCATATTTTTCCATGTTTCAGCGAATCAAACGCTTTATTATAGTTAATAAATGCTAAATAGTACTTCATTCCATATTCATTGCATTTTTGGATCATTTGTTTAATGGTATGGATGTGGTCGATGGTTGAAAAAGTTCGGAAAGTGTACAGAGTTGTAATACCTTGTCCATTTTTTTATAATGAACCACGGGCGAAGCCGGGGTGGGCAGCTAGTTATTGATAAAAGCTTATAAGGCTAACGCATCGTCGTATCGTGTGAGATGCGATCGTACATACAACTGGAGTTATCGCCCTTTCCGTACAAAGAAACAATTTTATTAGCATAGAGAACGTTTCGAGGACATAAAACGACGTAAAAATGGGCAAACAATCGGCTATCTGGAGATTGGTAAGATAACTCCAACAAGGATACGACACCGAACACAAGATCTGCGGATAAAATAACTCGTTTTGTTCTATCTGAAACCTCTGTCATGTTTTTTCATTGATAAATTTAGTAGGTTTTTTTTATCTTGTAGATTTTTTAGCTAGTACCTACATGTTGAAAAAAAAATGTTTTGTTTGGCATTTTGTTTCTACTAAACTTATAAATGCTGAGATTTGGATGTTTGTTTCTCAATCACAACGAAACGGCTGAACGGATCGGGTTGCAATTTCGAACATAGATAGTTTATTGTCCGGAATAGTACATTTAACAAAATCACGGTTAACAGTTAGTAAAAATAAGACTTAACAAAGATTGTTATTCATCACACGAATGTTTGTAATGTAATGACCCGTAACTCACTACCGAATGAGCCACAAGGCTAAGTATTACCAACTTGTATGATAGGTTAGTTTCGTATCATTTTGTTGTATATTTCGAGTGTAATAGGTAGGTTAAATTCCCATCAGATTAAGTTTACTGATTGAAATAAAAACTTTCCGGTTTACAACGTACTTTCGTTCAGTCGATTGTCTTAACTGTAATTCGAACTCGGGAGAGCGATTTAAGCTCTCAAATTTCCTTAAGAAAGGCTCCCAAATAAGTTGGAAATCCCTTAAAGTGCCAGCGTAAGCTAAGGATACACCGTACCAACGGAAATTCGCAAAACCCCAAACTTCAGGAAAACAAACAGAAACCTTTCGGATCCCCGGAAATTTAGCAAACTATAACATTTTGATTATGAAGCCCAGGTAGTTTCTGAACAGTCGGAGTTACGAAAACAATAGGTATTTCGCATGCTTGCGAACCGTAAATACCAGTTTACCGATCCTTTGTAGTTAATTTATTTCTGTTGGGAGTTTAATATCGTAATTAGTAATTTTCGTAAAAGGTCCCCCGAGGTTTTATCGCTGTGTGAGAGACGAGGCAGTCGACAGGGGCGTCTGCCGACGAGTTCGCCGATCGGTTGGGCGATCGATTCGAAATATAGCGAAACGTGGATTCGACGAAGCTTCTGACCCAATTCTAAAACGGGGCACCCGGGCATTCGTATTCTGGAGATTCCGCCGTGTAATATGTTGGTTTGTTGACAAGCTACCATGCGACGAATGGAGAAGTTTTGCTAAATTACGGGAGCGAAGTTGTAGGGTTTGATACCTTTAGGTGTCGACGTGAATGATCTGTGTACCTACTTTTTTTTTTTTTTTACTTTTATAGGTTTACACTTGACCGCCATCTCGCCTGATGTTAAACGATGATGCGGCCTACGATGAAGCGTGTTTACCTAGAAAAAACCGATTCACTCTCGATTTGAAGACACAAAGATTGTAACTATCGGGAAAAACCCTCTCAGGCAACGTATTCCACAGGCTAGACGTTCTTATCACAAAAGTAGAGTCAAATCTTTTCGTTCGTGTCTTTGGAACATCAACCATGAAACGATGTCGCTTTTTCGAGCTACGAGCATTCCGATAGAAGATATTCTTACTTCGTCTATTTAAGATTCAATTCCCGTAGATGACAAACATTTGTGTGATGAAAACGGATGAAATGGAAATGGAAAATAGTCGACAATTTTTTTCAAGGTAATAAAATGAAACAGCGTGCAAACAGGTAATCTGATAATTTGCTAAGCGCCTTCTAATCACCAAAAAGTATAATACAAACGCACTATTTCGTAAAAGCGTCAAATCACTAACTTAGTACTGCAATGATAGACAGATTAACATTATACGTAGGCGAACGTAACGTTAGACGGTGGTTTAGAATGTTACGGCAAGATATAAGAGCGAGAGCACTCCCTTCAAACGCTTGATTAAACATCACCACTATACGCGTTATAATTTGACTAATGCACAGTAATGTACACCTACTACACGCAGACATAAAGGTGATATCAAAACATGCCGCTTTGACACGCTGTCGCGGTGAAACTGAATAATGAAGCGCCAGCCGAGATTTACTTACTTTCATTCCGGACTGCTGTTCAAAAGGGAGGCTCAAAGAGTAGTTTTATTCACAACTAGCAACGCCCGGACGTTTCAACCGCACAGTTCCCGGTCCTGGTAATTTTCCGGGATAAAAAATAGCCTATGTGTTATTCTAGTTCATTATATATCTACAATGAATGTACCAAATTTCATCCAAATTCATTCAGTGTTTTTTGCGTAAAAGAGTTTTTTTTAATATAAGAAGTGACGAGACGAACAGGACATGTGCTTGATGGTAAGCAACATGCCTGCACATAACAGCACAGTGACACGCAGTTATTGGAACATGAAGAGTCCACATCATTACCCAGCACTGCACTGCGCTCATCACCCAGATATCTAAGATGCTATATCTCTAAGCCCTGTAATTTCTCTGGAAAATTGCCCTTCAAACCGGAACACAGTAATGTTTACACATTAAACCAGAACTATGATAATGCGAAGTCTAGGACAAATCCGGGAAAACCCGGACGGATGGCGACCTTAGTCATAGCTCACTGTGCATGGTCGTGGATTCAATTCCCACCTATGGATCAATATGTGTGATCACTTCGTATGTATTTGCGTGTTTCTATGTATCATGAGTATTTACCAGTTACCTGACATAGTACATAGCTTTGTTTGGTTTGTGACTAAGTGAATGTGAAAAAGTGTCGACTATTACTTGTTTATTTATTTTAGACATTGTACCGCTAAGAAGTAATACAGTACTGTACAATGCATTATTTTATTGAAGTTTGAATGCGAATGTTTCTAAAGCCATTACAGCAACCATCAAAGAGATATATCATGTTACAGCTCAAGGTGACAAGGTGAGTGCAATGCACAATGTTGACTTTTTTGTCTTTCGATCCAAAATATTTATTGGTGCTCAAAATTAAGGTAATCTTGTACTATGGGAGACACATATCTATTATAATACAGACTTATATGATAGGTACATAAAAATAGCCGAACACAGATCAGATATTTGTACTCATCACACAAATATTTGTCCTGGCTGAGAAACGATCTCACAACCAACGGTTCCGCGGGCAGATTTACTACCAACTAAGTCATGAAGTCAGACGAATTTTGTTTTTTAGGTTTACACTTGACCTCCATCTCGCCTGATGTTAAGCGACGATGCGGTCTACGATGGAACGTGTTTACCTAGAAGAAACCGATTCGCTCTCGATTTGAAAACACCAAGATTATAACTATCGGGAAAACCCCACTCAGGCAACACATTCCACAGCCTAGACGTTCATATTACAAAAGTAGAGTCAAACCTCTCCGTCCGTGTCTTTGGAATATCTACCATGAAACGGTGGCGCTTCTTCGAGTTACTAGAAGTACGATAGAAAAAAGGGCAAGGTGGTATTAGATCATTGTTTGATCTAATATTTTAGTTATCAGTTGCACACTCTCCGAAGTGCATCCGATAAAAAAAAATGATGTGACACTTTATAAAGTTTGGTGGAAGTTGAAGCCACGACCTTCTCAGTGGGCCGACACTTCAACGTCGGCCCTCTGCAAAACAATTCCACAACTAACACCAGCCACTAGAACTCGTCAACTCGCCTTATCAGACTTTTAGCCAAGCAAACAGCTCCACAATACCTCTACAACCGGTTGCCGTAATGAAAACAGCAGTTATATCACACGTTAGGTAACTGTGACGCAAAACCTTCCAATTGTGGTCCATTAGGACTATAGACAGTGTTCTCAGGGTCACAACACACGTGTATATCTAGTATTGATTGCGGTATGCGTATTCATTATCGTGCCACTTGCCTTTTAATTAGATTCCGATGATTACAGTTCAAAAGGAATACGAGAGATTTAAATGAAAAAATAAGTAGCATTTGAAAAATGTTGGCTATTGACAATTTGTTTTTAAGTTAGAACAAGGAACTGTTAGTAGTTGTATAAGTACGAGATTAAAAACATAGTATTGACACAGTTAGTACATACAACTTTCTTAGGTTCTTATTTTTATATAATACTTAATTTAAAAATATATATTTTGGCATTTTTGCGGGAAATTTCATACGCATTCGTCCACGCAATTTTCATAAAAAGGATTAAGTACCAAGTTTTTGCTTAACGTTTTAGTGTTATAAATGTAGTGGGTGCAATCAATAAATCTATACTTATTATTTTTGGCGGTAGAGGGATCGCGCTGGGCCTATATGTCGAATGTCCTTGATGTCTTGTAAGAGCAGGTCCTGAGCCTCAGCAGTGAAAACATAAAATAAGTAGTTTATGCGATATAACCTTTAACCCTGCATGGGTAGGTACATAATATACGTTGGGTGAATATGCGGGTAGTTTGCTGGCAGTCCGTCTCGCGACATTGCACGACCTTGCCCCGCGACCCCTGACCTGGCCCAATCGATACTGCGACAGTGACATACAGAGTTTAATATTAATCCACTAATGAAATACGACCGCCATATTGATCGCATGTTAATCTCTGGCAATTTGTTAGGTTGTCGTAGAATGAATAAACAAGTTTTTTCGATCTTCATTTAAATATTAGGGTTTTGCACAAAAACGCTGCTACCTTCAAAGGTAATATCAAAATGTACTAATGAAGATTCACCGCTTTGACAGTGAACAACATTTTTTTGAAGTTTGACAGTGGAGACATAGTTTGTGCGACTCATATCCGCGAAATATGTTAAAAATTCCTCGCGTCGCGTCTTTTTGCTTCGCCGTTAAAGCCAGTCGTGATGACAATATCGTACATCTATCTGTACTTGGAAAACTATCCAGAGGTGCTGGCGGCCTGAACCTTCGGCCTTTGAATGTGAAATCGGACTTTCTAGCAATGGAACAAGTAAATAAAAATATTGTCTCACCGCTAGCTGTATCGATTACGGACTGGCAAAGAAACCGGCATGCTCCTAAAAAAACATCTTCCATACCCGTGTTATCCATCAACACGCAATGCAAGTGTTGGATCATTTTTATTTATTCATTTATTTCAGACTACAGTCCTTATAAACACAAGTTAAAAATTGTTTTGTTATGTCAAAATTAAAATAAAACCAAATCAAATTAAATACACGCAGACAAAAATACACAAAACCTTCAAATCGTATTCTAAATTTCGGTTTAGATCCGGAGTTCTCAATGTGCAGTCTGGTCCAATACTGTATCATTGAGCAGCCCAGACCCATCAGTAGCTGTTAGGACTGCCCCGCACCCGGCGCATCAGGGACGCAACCGGAGGGTCTACCGCCTAACTAGAACTGTCTTAGCTTTAATATTGATCTCTCTTTTCTTTCCGTTTGAAATGATAGAGACTGCAATTGCAAAGCGAAAGCCGATTTATTTAGGCGGTAAAAGGGCCGCTTGCGCATGATCGCTGCAAACCCGTCAACATGTGCGTCTGCAAACATCTTTATGGTCTTGAGTTTGTACTAGTGAAAGAAAGCTCACACCAGTGGGAACATGAAGTGGGCTGCTTATCCTCTTTTTCGTGAGAAATAAAACATTTTACATTGTTTCTAAACTCAATTTAATATTTCACATTCATAAAATTCAACATTTGATTGGGTCGCAGTCATTAATTAGCGATTGTTTTGCAGGGCTTCGGTATAAAAACGAAGTTAGCGAAATAAATTGACTTCCCGAGTTGTTTGGTGGCGCGGCTATTACGTAACTTGGAGTAACGAGTGGTGAGGCAATAATAACTAGACTAATTGGATTCTTTAACTTCGTCCGCGAACAAGATTAGGGATTTCTAATTTCATAGTTGGGAAGTTTTAATGAATTTGTTCTCGAGTTATACAGGTGCCTAGTTGTATCCTAGTCAGACCCTGTATTCTGTAACAGCCAAATTGACTAAATGCATTTTTTTATAGTATATAGCTATAGAATGACGAGACAAGCAGGATAAATGGTAAGCAACTAAGCAACATGCCGACCCATAACAGCACAGTGGCACTTAGATTTTGGAGCATAAAGAGAGTCTAAATCATTACCTAGCACTGTACTGCGCTCGACGCCCACAGATATAAGATGTATTATGTCTATGCCCAGTGTTTTGACTGGAAACATTGCACTTCAAACCGGAACACAGTAAACTTTGCGCATTATAAGCTTGGTGGTAGAATTACTGGCAAAGGTGTGGTACTTTCCCAGGCGAACTCTGCAAATATTCCTACCGCTACAATTTTGCATTTTTTCCTAGTACATTTTTACATTTGACCACTATCTGGGTCTTTTCTATGATCTGGGGATGTTAAGCGATGACGCGGTCTGCGATGATTTCAAGATACCATTGGGAAAACCCCACTTTATGTTTCCAGGGTCCCGTGGGGCTTTCTCTGACAAGAAGAGGGCCATGGCCGTAATTCGGCGGCGAAGTGCGGGTTGGCGGATGACACACATCTTTGAAAGACTTATTACTTGGAAAATTTCAGTGAAACTTTTCGGCAAACCGATTTTGTTGAATACTTTTATTTTTGCTCCGTACATTCATCTCAGTTTATTGCCAGGGCCGGTCTTTGGAATGTCAACCATGAAACGATGCCGCTTCTTCGAGCTACGAGAAGTCCGATAGAAAAAAGGGCAAGTTAAAACATACATTTATATTTATTTAATTGGTTTTCAAAATCATGATTGACCAAAATACATTACGAATTAAACCCCAAATTATGAATTGCCAAAACTACTTTCGGGATCAAGTGTTTCGAAATGACGTGGTCCAAGTTTTCAGTTTGCTGTTATAGAAAATGGGAGCAGGTGGGATAAGTTATAATTGGCCGTAGGTACCGTGTACTTTATTAAATGTTTCAGACTAACTCATTAGTAAGGAATTAAGTACTTGTTGAAGTTATTGAGGAAAAAAAACATTATTTATCGTAACTCCTAACCACAGAAACGAGAATTACTTATAATATTGTTTTTCTGAGTTCATTATTGCTTTTTTTAATGTATTATCGAAATTAATCTTGAATGTAGTCATCTGTTAGACATCTTTAGAATTGAAGTGGCTTAATCAATCATTCTTGATTTTGGGTATAGGCGATGAATGTAATTAAATAATTGGCAATATATTTTTTTATACTGGGCACAATCATCATAAATTGGAACCCAACATTTAAATGACCTCCATGTCGCCCCACCCAGACGCAGGTGGAATGTCAAATTATAATCTCGTGATAAAAAATGGTCTACTAAATTTAAAAGTAAAAAAAAATCAAGCCTTTGCCCAGCTGTGGGGTCCCACAGCTGGGCAGAGACTGTCCAGACTAATAAAATAGAAAAATAAAAGTACCGAATATCCATTATAATTCTTTGATTAACAATGATTGATATCACTAATGACAACAGATCCAATGAGTGCTAAGAAACACTTACTATAAATACGCTATAAATGTTGAAAGTGACCGTTCACTACCAATCTCATTTATTCAATATTGGAACGTTTGCGTTCTCTCACTCCATCCAGTAACGACAGGGTCACTCAAAATAATTAATTCAAATCATTTGCATACCCCGTACCTACCTACCTGCGGTTCGCAATCTGTTGATAGCTCCGTCAGATAAATTAATTCATGGGTACATACAAAGGGCATACTCGAAGTATCTCATTAATCTTCAGCTCCTAAGAGATTCCCTTTACGACGCCCTAAAGGCCAGGGCGAGGAAAAATGCGCGGGGGCCCGCAATTTGCGAGCAGACCACTTGTGAATAATACCTTTCAATAAACAAGCGAAAAAGGGTCAACCGGGAAATTATAATAACAATAACTTTTTATGAGTTTTGTAATTTGATACAGGGTCCATTAATGCCAGATGGTCGGAAGTTTTCGCACGGGGTATTTTATGCAGACGACATATAAAATAACGTTTAATTGACAAATAACACTCGAGGCAGGTAGCAGATATTCATTTATTCAGGTAAATTTTTAGGTAGGTAACAATATGCAAATGAATTACTTAGAGTTTAACGTAAACGTACAGTAAAAAAGACCACGAATTCAATAAAACAACTGTCGAGTTAAAACTGCGGATTGGAATCAACATAATCTACTCGTACCAATTTTTTGGCAGAAATTTGAACCTTAATTGAAATCTTATTCATTAGACATGGGGGGGCAATGGGTCTTCCACTGATGTGCCGCTTAGAGTGTTTTGCGTATTTGCATCTGCCAACGTTTAACCGAGCGAACCCAACCCCATAGAATATCGGAGTGGTCCGGGCCACTGGTATAATAGTCAGTAAAGGGTTGCGAGGGTCTTGGTAAATCAAAACAGATGACAACATTTAATTACGAGTATTAGTCAACCATTTACAAACCCTACAAACATTGTTAAGTGTAATAATTATAGTAATCAATATCACAGGCTTATATCGGTTCCAGGTTTTCTGCTAGGTAGCTAGTATAAGATATATGATATAGTATAAGAATAAGCAGCCCACTAAATGGTCCTACTATTGGGACTCGAGGCTTTCTCTCGCAAAGAGACAAGATCGTAATCCATCTCGCGAGTTCATTGCGGGATGGTGAATGACACATAGCCACGAAAGATTCTAGGTACATGTTGGTTTCCTCACGATGTTAATCTTCGCCGTTTTAAGTTAGCGGCACATGACTTCGAAAAGACAGTAGTGCGCGTGGGGTGCCCGGGATCTCCGGGTCGGCAGTCTCCGTTCTCCCGACTAGACCAGCCTTAACTTAAAATGATATAGCTGTACATTTATTTATTTGTGTCTGGAGCTTGTCCACTCACCATTTCAAGGAAATACAAGTTAAAAACAGAATTGTGTAAAAAAGTGTATTTTAACAAATTCCAGTTGGCAGCAACAGTAAGTCTACGAAAGCAAATCAACGAAGCAAGAACAATCCCTGTAAATTATGCTCGAGGCGTCGAGCCGCGATGCGTAAAGGGCGATTCACGCCGGAATCGGCTCGAAGGACCATCACTGACACAAAGTGACCTGTTCCACTCAGTTTAGTCCGAGATCACAGATTTCCAAGGGTGAGAATTTACAAGCTCCCGTATAACAAATGGCGTGTTCTCAGTCGTATATTTTATTACCTGAGGGGTACTTGTCGCGCCGAGATGTTGTTTGAGAATGTTTTAAGTGGAAATATCAGTAGCGGTTCGACGGCTAATGAATGATTCATGTTACATTTGGGATTCGATTACGAGAGACAAGGGCTCTTGAAAGTTTATGGTAATACCTGGTTTAATTTCAAAGTAAAATTTATTTTCGTAGGCGTATTTAGGTCTAGTTAGCTTCAATCTAGGTCGTATCTGTTTATTATAGGTCAGATGCTTGTAAACGGATACATGTTCTGTTTTCGGGATAACGTAGCCATTGAAAATTAAATTAAAGTTGCTAGCTTTTTACTTTTCATTGCATTCATGCAGTTTTTTATAATCATTAAGCTTGACCGTCATCATCGTTATGATGACTGCGATGACGCGATGATGAGATGATGACTATGATGTGCGGATGCTAAGCGACGATGTGGTGTACGAAAAAAATAACTTAGTATAACTTATAAGTAATTCGCCATTTTGTGGTGGCGGCCATCTTGAATTTGCAATTTGTCATAATGTATAGTGTTTTACTAGTCAAGTCCTTTCATTTGATACCCATATTGAGGTAGATTGTGAAGAAATATATTGTCCGCCATTATGTGGAGCCAGCTATCTTGAATCGATACTAACCAAACAGCTAAGAACCACTGCACGTAAATTAAGCTACGAATAAAAAAAAAACATCGAAATCGGCCCATCCGTTTGAGCTCTACGGTGCCACAGACATACAGACATCGACGTCAAACTTATAACACCCCTTTTTTTGGTCGGGGTTAAAAAAGACGTTTGTGATGTCAACAAAGAAGGGAAATTGAGGTAAGTTATTATGGTAGCTAAAGTAAGGTATTAAGTAGGTATTGTGTATATGTGTATTTGTATTACAAATGGGCTTATATTAGATGGCGTTAAATGTGCTCTACTAGTTACCGAACTTTGGGCTTTGGTACCGAAGTTTAGAACACCTAAACTTACTATTACTACCGCACAAACTCGAAACATACCTGAAAGGTAAGTTGAAGTTTAAAACCGCGACCTAATTTTCACTTCATCACATTTACAGTCTGAAAATGCAGTGTACAAAAAGCAATACCCGTGTTATAAGAACCAGTTCTAGCTTTGCAAGCAATTTGGCAAGAATAATACAGCATATGCGGATACTGGGAACACTGTATGTTCTCGTGTATCGCTATTCTGTATTCTCGCTAGTAACGGTAGTATCTTGTTTGCCCCATACAGATCCACTTTCGACGCTGTTTGTGTACTTTCCACTTACAACGCAACTCGGTTCAAATGTTCGCGATGTTTTATTCGAGCTCAATATTAAAGTCGTACAAGTGAAGAACCATTTTCTATCTATCATCATTTTATCATCATACAACACCATCTAGTTTCAATTCTATAGTTTACTTTTCTATATTATTATCATTTTTATTATCAATTAAACTTAAAAATGATTAACTATTTAGGGTATTCCAAATATAATATATTTTAATCAAATAACCAATAACTTTTAAAAATAAAAAATAGCTTTTCGTCAAATGTTGCTGTATGATGTCACTTGCAAAAAGTACGTAAAACAGGTTTCTTTTCTAATTTCCTAAGCTCGCATATTTTCCCACTATCCCAGTATCCGTATTTGAGGTACCAAAATCTAAACTTTGAAAGATTACGTCAAGCGAACCTGTCATAGAGAAATTTCTCCCTTAACTTGAGAACTTGAATTTCCCCACAGTATGGTGCCTAACAGTATGCCGAGCGTCGCTTTGTTCTGGACTTCAGAACTGACGTCACGCTATACTCATAGGAATACAGTTTATAGAGTAGATAATGCATTCGTAAACAAATGACGGAAACGGGGGCTGAACAATCTCCGACTTGTTTTCAAAAGTCCTGTAATGGACAATGAATGGGAGGAATTCAATGGCCGCCGCCATGGGAGATGCTTTTCCTTTAATGGAAATAAACACAGATGGTGGTGTATTTAATGGCGTTCTAAGAGAATAAGTGGTCACTATACAAAGCTTATCTAGTATTCTATCGAGCTAGACAAACGGTACTCGACTGTTGAATTACAAGAAACTTTGAAATGCTGCACATGTACTCGTTGGAGCAATGAGACAAAGGGCAGAACTTGTATGTACAATTGTACAATCTCAGAGCATTCAAACGCTTCCCATATTATTTAGTAAATACGTTTTGATCTAAACAAGTTTCTAAACAACACACAATATTATTGCGGAATTTTTAGGATTGATCGTATATTAAAACAGTATGACTAAGTTTTTTTTTAATGATAACAAGTTCGCACTTGACCGCCATCTCCCCTGATCTCGATCATCGATGCAATCTATGATGGCCAAGATTGCATACATCGCGTACAACCCAGATAGGTATGCCATATTCCACATTCTACACATTCCCCAACCTAGACGTCCTATTCACAAAACTGGAGCCAAACATCTTAGTTCGAGTCTTTGGAACTTCAACCATGAAACTATATCGCTTCGTCGGTATCGAGATGTCTCTGGATTAACAACAGAGTTAATAATTTTAATTCTCCGTGTAACAGCGGTTAAAACCACGGGACGCAACTGATTCTAAATAGCTCAGAAAAATAAATAATAAGAAAATGTAAGGACATAGTAATAAATCTTATACCTCCGGATAACGAACACAGTGCTATTCTAGACAATGATTTGAATTCTTTACGTTCTAAAAACTGCAATGTACTGGTCAGGCATTTTGCTTGCACTTCTAGTACCTCCCGTCAGCGTCACTAAATTTTATTAAAAAAACGAAGTATGTAAAGATGCGTGGTATAAGCCCCGTCTTGTTCCCGCCGACCTATTTCTCTAGCAGCACTGGCCCTGTTCGGTATTCATGAGGCGTTTCGTGTAGTATGCGCACCACATTACCCTGATCTGCTAGCGAGTAGTTTTGGATTAGGAGCGCCCTCGCACAGAAATGCGTTTCGCTCGGAATTAAGTAGTTTCAAGTCCTCGTTGGCAATTTACTCCGGTGCGTGAACCGAAGCGGAACTTACGTAAGACGTACATAGTTAATGAACCGTTCCTTATTTCCTATGGACGGTTTTGAATTAGCTTCCGAGGGGCGATGCATTTTGATGAGCACAAGTTGCCATTTTACCGTCCCGTTTCTTACTTACCATGTTATCGCTCTGCAGTTTATCTTACTCTCTGTTTCTCATTTCATGGCTTTTATTCACGTTCTTTACCATCAGACGCATGTCTCGTCAGACGCTCATCTCATCCATAGTGTTTCGGTCTGTATTTCTGGTTTTATGTCGTTTGGTTCATAATATACTCCTGAAAGTTTCACCATGTTGTGTTGGATAGTTAGCCTTAATTTTGATAGCCAAGAACGTCCGATGTAATAATCACGAGGTCGTGGGTTCCAATCCGCCTACATCTCTGAGTATTATACTTATTCCTCAGAGCAGGCGTACGTTAGTCATATTTGTTCATGATAGACATATTTCGAACGTATGCGTCATCGACGAACGCACACTTGGTCAGCATGGTGAATTATGGCCTTGACCCTTGATTCTCTCTTTATGAGAGAAGGTTCCAAGTCGCAAGAAGGAACATACAGTGGGTTTCTTATACTATGGACCAGTTACCCTTGCCAATGCTTCAACTAGTTAAGTCGACGATTTTTATATATATATATATATAAGTAGAGGTATGTACATACTCGTATATTGTACATCCACAAGAATTTTCCTACACTGGCACCAAGCAATAAACTATTCGTAGGCAATTGATCACTACGGGGAAATTATTCACAGCTTTCGAGCAATTAAGGAACCCGACTTTTCGTCCTGTCAGGGGCCTCCATAATATGGGAGGACCGTCATTCTGTGGATAGTTTCCGTTCGTTATCCGGGAACTATTCAAATAGGGGGTCCTTGCCAAAATACAATCAGTCGGCGGATTCGGTGCCGCGGATTACGTGACACCCGCGAGTGTCATCAATATTCATGGGCAGACATCGTATCACGATGAATAGTCTATGAGTGTCGAACGCGTCAATATCCTATCTATACATCCATATCGGCGATCCACAATTGACCCTTGATGTCGCGTTACTGCTCTCAGACAACGTATTCGATTTAATTTTTGGCACGTCCTGTGCCAAAAATTTTCCTAATTCGTACCAATAACAAAGTCGGATAATATCAGTCCCTGTAGGATATTCTATCGACTGGCCTTATGACGCCGTCGTCAGTAGTGAATATGCTCACTGAAGCGTAAGCCATCGGTTCGATTCCCATCCAAAACAAACCTTTGTATGATGAAAACGGATATTTGTGCGGTATCAGGGCGGTTGCTTGTAAATATGTATTTTATTAGCTATCTAATAATATCCAAATTACCAAAACCAAAACCTACATTTTGTGGTCAAAGAAATCTAAATATTTACAAAACACCGATAAAAAACGATTTTTTTTATTATATACACGAAAAGAACCATCCACACGAAGAAGAAGAAGAAGAATCAGCTATCTAATTTTCATAATAAATATAAGGTGCCTAGATCAATGCCTATAATATAGGTAGTTAAAAAAATCTTCATAAATGTAGCACACTACAGCGAAGGTCGCGAATAGGAAGGTAACAACAAAACAGTACAGAGCTTACAAAAAACTGATAAAAAAAGAGTGGCCGGTCATAACGAGTCCCTCCAAACCTTTGTTACATTTATATGCAAATTTTTCATATCTACCCTCGACGGATGGCCAGACTATCAATCTACCCAGTCCAGGTGTCGACCCGTTGTTATGGTAACGTTGTTCTTTGTGCCGCTCGCCTCTAAAGAATGGAGTAACACAATTTAGAAGCCATTTAGATGCCGAAGGTCAAACTTTATGGGGCAAGGGGTTCGTAACTCTTTTAAGTTTTCTCCTCGCTTTGTTCGTTTTACTTTGCTAAAAATTTCACGTACTTCGGGTTAAATCTTGGAAATTTTGGTTTAATGCTAACAGTATTCTACTTGTTTTCATGCAAACTATTTCAAGCGTTAGTGGAAATAACAATGAGATTAAAAACCAATTAGTTCCGTTTTGGGTAATATCAGAATATAACGCGTAAACTGCTCACACTGCATCAGTATATTTCCTACTAATATTACAAATGTGAAAGTTAGTATATATGTGTCAATCTCGTTGTAATAACTAAACTGATCAGTCAGAAAAGATTCTGATCTTTTTATTTGAAACTTAGATAGGTTATAATCTGGAATATCATTTATTGCTCAAAAATATCAAGTTCATTATAGGAAAATAGCCTTTTTCTTCTTCACAGGTAACTGATGCTATTAAATAAGTACATATTTGCGCTTGACCGACATAAGGGTTGATCTTAAGTTGCGATGGTATTTCCGATGGAGCCCGTATATGTAAATAATTCGATATACTCTCGATTTGATATCGATCGATCGATCTCGATACCCATATACCATCTATCGGGGTATATCCACTTGGACTATGCATTCCACAATTTAGAAGTTCTTACCGCGACAGTGGAGTCAAACCACTTTGATCGTGCCATAGCTGTAGCTACATTTGAATTCCTTAATATACAGTTACGGCACAATGGACGTACAACTACTGAGCTGAAATGATAACCATTTTGCTGCAAATTCAATTTATCTTGTATTTTTTGCTCCGAGTCCGTGGAACGTGCTCGAAGCCCGCACATTTTCGCAGCGGGGGCGTCAGAAAAAGTGACAAATTCGCAGATGCTCCGGACAGGACCAGTGATTACTACAAAACCCATTTGTCGCAGACCGGGCAGTCTAAACTCGGAAACATTCGACCTCTACGAATAACACTGATAACATTTTTGAATCTCAAATTGGTTCAACTATTATAAACACTAATACTAATCGCTGATCTTACTAATATTATAAACGCGAAAGTTTAAATGTTTGTTGCTCAAGCACGTGAGAACGTCTCAACGGATCGGTTTTAAAGCTGATTCTATAGTCCACTATTACCACTCGCCACTTGTGGTGGTTGTTCATAAGTTTTTCACTGTAATTTTTTGATTTCTTGTACCACAATAAAGAGTTTTCTACCTATATATAGTCTGGAATAGCACATAGGCTACCTATTATCACGGGAAAATAACGAAAACGGTTTAACCCGCAGGGTGCTGCTAATCCAAAATATGTAATTTAATATTAATATCTATCTATACAAATAAATAAAACTGGAGTGTCTATTTGTAATAATATCAAATTAACAGCTTTTTACTAAGTTTAAATGGAAGCATATACGTCACCTATTTCTAAAAACTAAGTACTTTTAATATTTTTGTCGGTCTGTCTGTTTATTCCGACTGGTCTCCGAAACGTTAGAGAACGAAAATATCACGAATTCAGAAACACCTATAAACACATTACCGACTCTTTAACATTAACCTATTAAATGGATAAAGCTTATTATAATTTTGATGATATCATTAAGGACAAAAATGTATGGCAAAAAAGTGTGTCACAAATGTAATTACTTAAAAGCATTTTAACATCATAATTTAAAATTTTGGAATACATTTTTTTTTTGCTCCATTCCAAAGCTTTTGACAAAGGCTTTAGCTATAAATAGCTGAATCCGTTGGACAAGGCCTCTTTACAGCCGCTTCCTGTTAAATATTGTCACTTGTTTATGTATTTAAACTGTTTTATTATTATTTTGTAATTGACGCTACCAAGTTTTCTTTGTAAAATAATGGTTCGAAGAAATAAATTGAATTGAATTGAATAACGGATGGAATTCCTGGGCTAATAAAATTAGCAAGAAATTATGGAAAAATTCTTCAGTTTCTGGATAATGAATAGCGGGTAGTTATAAATAAATACATAATTCTATCTTTCATCGTCTCGTAATAGCTATTTACACGGGATGTAAAAGGTTTTACTGAAAGACGTAGGAGTGCCAATAAGTACCCCCAATATCAGTGCGTTGGCGTCTCATTGATCTCAAAGGTTGAACCTTTGAGACGTGGGCGGAGGAGGAGAATTTTATAATACACTGAAATTTATTAGAAATCAACATAGCAAAGACAAAATATATTTTTAGTCTCAAAAAGATCTATTTTCTTTATCAATATATTATTTAAGCGCTATTGAGGTATAAGGTGACTAAACCACTGAATTCGAGAGTGCTTACACAATAAGAATGCTATATTTATTTTGGAAATTCGACCTTGGGAGCCTTATGAAGTGCTTGGCTTCAAAGTTTCATACATGGCAAGCATGGGTCCGATTCACAAAATATGTATTTACACACTTTTATGGTCACGGGAGTTTTTTAAACTACAAAGAAAAACATAACAAGGAAAGGTGATGATTGACGTAAAACATTTATTGCAAAGACGACTAGATGACTAGACTACAGAAAATTTGGCCTGCAAGGACTTTGCAAATTTGTAATCCAATAGTTGAACATATGTGTTGACATGTAAAGACCAAACGGGAGAAACGGGAAGCATAAGCTAGTTAATCAGATTTTATGTAACAATGTAACTAAGGAGCAAATGTAAAAAGCTAAAACTCCTTATCGATCAGACAATTAGCGAGTGAGAGGACGTCGGAGTGGCTACGTGATCTATCAAAGTCACATAGCTCTAGGGATCAGCGAGATTGATTGTAAAATTATTACATGGCCCTTATATGATAGAAAGTGAGAGAATACTTTTAAGCTACATAAATTGTTGTGTTGATGTTTTTTTGGGCACATTATGTTATCAAGTTCTATCTAGTCTTTATCACGTTAAAATTAATGGTTGTTAAGCCACGGGTTACAACTAGTGTTGTCATAAGTACAACGCTGCTTTTCACTATTTCTTATGTTAGTTACATTTTGGTTACGCCAGATTATGATTGGTGATAATTTGTTGAAAATTACACGGAGCATTCCCATTCTCCTTTCCTCTACCCACCCTCAATCAGCACTATGGCTGTGTCAAATCTACCCACATTTATCGATGAAACGTGGGTAACGTCGTGACGTAGTCAGTATGAATGTGGATGGTTTCGGCTTACGTGCGAAGTTGATGTGTATTCTCGTCGTGCTAAAAAAATACTGAATGAACAATGAGTTCTGATCCCATACTCGTCGTGAAACGTCCAAAACCATTTGTGTTGGTGGGAATTTGTGATGAAGTAAAAATTTTGATAGGGAGCGTGCGAGACACTAAGTCCACACGCCTCTCTTCGACATCCCAGGCGTGGAGAAGAACAAGTCACGAAGGTTAGTGCTGCACCCGGTTCTCTTCTTGTTCCGTTCTTGTTTTTTTCGCGTCAACCAAGCGTTCGGAAAGACTTTTGGAAGATGATATGAGCTCCCGGCCCCCACGGGCCCAATGTCTCAAGTCTCAACCCCAAAGGACTCAAATATGTAACCACTTCTGAGGGTTGCATATTTCCGCCGATTGAGACGCTCAGCTGAATAAGCCGCTGCACCGGGCCTACTATGGATTTTAGTAAGGCGGTAGACTCAAAGACGATTGTTACGTAAAAAGCCTTTTTTCATCAAGTTTTTATGGTCTAGTAATGTTATCACAATAATTATTTACGCTTGGACTGGACGTTAACTAAAAATCCAGTTTCACGTTTGGGTGACAATCTTTTACGGTACAGCGACTGTTACTTTCTAGTTCTGATTGGACCTATTTTATAAATCTTGTTAAAAACGAGAATGACTGTTGTTTCTTGTTTTAGTTTAATTTGTGATTGCGTCATTAAGGCAGAAACTTTCGCCTACGTTATCATCATCATTCGCTTATTTTATCTAAGTTTATGTAAAGTCGGCACAACGTACAACATCTCTGGTTCCTCTATCTTTGGGAATATGATGTGGGTCAACAAAAACAGCCCACTAATGTTTTCAACGGCTGGGACTCGGGGTTTCTCTTGCAAGGAGAGAGTCAAGGCCATAATACATTCCGCTGGTCCAGTGCGGGTTGGTGGATGGCACATGACCTCGAAAGATCCTAGGTACATGTCGATTTTTTTCTTTCACCGTTTTTAAGTTAGCGGCATTACGCACATGACTCCGAAAAGATGCGAAAGAAAAAATTACGTATGCGTGAGATTTGAAACCGGGGCTCCAGATCGACAGTCCCCAATCTCCCGAATAGATCAGCCGTAACTTACTAGACCAGCTGTGATTTATATAAATATGTGGGTCAACACCGTTCTGTCCTAATTCTGCCTAACCTCTTTGTACGAATTTCCGGAACGTTCACCAGTAACCGATTGATGGCGATTATGTCTTGTTTATATTTATATATGTCTTGTTTAGGTTTAGCTTTTCTAAACTAAGAAACAACAAAATAAACAAGACCAAGACGAAACCAAGAAACGAAGGTGGCGGGTGGAGACGGAAGACTGCTCGGGCTGAATGGCGTATCATGGGAGAGGCCTATGTTCAGCAGTATGTATGTATGTATGGACAAGTACAGGCTGATGATGATGATGATGAAGACGGAACCAAGCCCAATTCATGGGCACATTATCCGAGATGTATCTGATGAAACTCCCAGAGGCGCCATCGAATTTTTAGTCACATTTGACAATCGCAAACAAATGAGGTAAAGATTTCTAGATGAAATAATCTTTTCTGTAGTTTGCATCATGTAACAGATTTAACATTTTCCCAGAAAACGCACAAAAAAAAGTAAATAGTACAAAAATGGCGTAATATAAACGCTTCCCGCAATTTTTCCATCACTACTGTTTTAATGAAAACATTATCAAACTACGACGCACGACTTACTTTCAATCTGTCTATTCGATTTAAAATAATCGACGTATCCAGTCACCGCGGCAATAACACGCGAGCTCAATTAACTATCGACACATATCGTGGCGGATGCGTTCAATAAATCGATATTCTTGCATTTTCCACTCGATTACCGGTCGAACGTCTGCGATGAAAAATTGCCGTCACTACACTTGAAACTCTAGTCACGTTTCTGGACATATTCTTGAGGTGAAGCGATTTATTGATTCCTACGACTCGATGGAAATAATTTTTCGATATTTTCACTTTGCAGACTGAAATTTAATTTGTATTTTGTACGATTCGGAGGGACAAAGACTGCTTTAATCATTTGTTTTTTTCTATAGTTTACTATCATAACCCTGTTCATAGACTGTAATCTGATAGAGATCCCTTTGGTCAATAAAGCCCGCTAATTAAATGTTAAAATCTGCTTCAGAAGGAATGCTGTCATTAGTCTATACGATACTGGCATGGTAATAGCTGATTCTAGGCTCGGGAGAGACTGTCACTTCGATATGAGGAGTTCAAACATTTCCCGAAAAAAAAAAGTCTTTTGACTATCAACAGTATGCAGAATTCAGTAGGAACTAAAGCCCTTTAGTTTTTTTTGCCAGTACGCTAGGCACTTGAGGCCAAAAAAACTCCGAGTAGTAAGATGATGAAGCAAGTTCTCTAAAAGTGTATTTCTAGGCACAAGCCGATTTCCTAACGATGTTTCCTTTCACCGTTAAAACCAATGGCTATGACAAACTTGTGATTGAAAAAATACTTAGAAATGTCTATGAGCTTCCAATGTACCGACGACCTGTCCATTGTAATAATTTAATGAAACACAGCAATGTGAAAACATTACTGTGTTCCGGTTTTGAAAGGCAATGTTTCCAGAGGAATTACAGGGCTTCGAGATATAACATCTTAGGTCTCTAGGTGATGAGCGCAGTGCAGTGCTGGGTAATGATTTGGACTCTTCATGTTCCAATAGCTGCGTGTCACTGTGCTGTTATGTGGCAGGCTTGTCATCAGGCACATGTCCTGCTTATTTTTACAAAATCTACCTGACTGGACTAATTAGAAAGGCACGAGTATATTTCCCAGTCGCCATCCCAATGCACCCACCTAAAATGAAAATCTGTGCAAGGAAAGGCTTGTTTTGTTTATATCAGCGAGCTTTGTTTACGAGTATTACGCCAAAGAATTCTGTTTACGTTTTCTCTGTGCGGCTAAGTTTATGAACCATTCCGTTTTATGAATCAGACTATGAAACTATTTCCTCGTACTTCCAAACGATGCGTGTTTACTGCTGAACTTTCCGGAAGGCTGTATTTTTGGAGAGATAATTACAAGATAAAGCGAAGGGACGAACAAGACGCGAGTCTGGTGGTCAGCGATATGTCTGTGACGGCACAGAGACACGAAGGTATTTGAATATGAATAGCTCAAATCAGCTGTGCAACTGCCATTCAACCGCTTAACTAAATCTGCTTTCGCTTTGTTATTGCGGTCTCTATTATTTCAAGAACAAAATTAAAAAATTTTGATTAACCCCCGACTACCTTAGATTTGTTATCTGTACAACATTCTACTAGTCAAGCCCTTTCATTTGATACCAATATTAAGGGAATTGTGAAAAAGGAAATGTAATTCGCCATTTTGTGGTAGCGGCCATCTTGGATTTGAAATTTGTCATAGTGCAAAGTATTCTACTAATCAAGCCCTTTCATTTGATACCCATATTGAGGTAGTAGTGAAAAATATTATATAATTCGCCATTTTGTGGTGGCGGCCATCTTGGATTTGAAATTTGTTATAGCGTTCAGTACTTTACTAGTCAAGCCCTTTCATTTGATACCCATATTGAGGTAGGTTGTGAAGAAATATTTTGTCCGCCATTTTGTGGAGGCGGCCATTTTGAATCGATATTAAACAAACATAGCTAAGAACACCCGCACGGATATTAACTTTCAAATAAAAAAAACCGCATCGAAATCGGCCCATCCGTTTGAGCTCTACGGTGCCACAGATAGACACACACACAGACAGACAGACAGACAGACAGACATCGACGTCAAACTTATAACACCCCTTTTTTTGTCGGGGGTTAAAAAGCGGAAAGAATAGAGAGAGGTATATCAAAGCTAAGACAGTTTTAATTAGGCGGTAGACCCCCCTGGTGTACATGGTCTGATATCGTAGGTGGGTTCCCACCCAGTGCAAATATTTGTATGAATACAAACATTTGCTTTGTGTCTAGGTGTTTCTATGTATAATGAGTATGTATTTAAAAATATATCAGTTTCATATCAGCTATCTGGCTCCCATAATAGAAGCTCTGCTTAGTTTGGTGTTAGATGGTGTTGCCTGATGAATGTCCACCAATATGACCACGAATAGTACCTACCTTGCTCTATAGTTCTGCTTGTGGTTCTAAAAAACTACATCGTTTTATGATAGACGTTTTAAAAAATCTAACGACTCTACTTTAGTCATAAAGAACGTCTAGACAGTGGAAAGCGTTGGCTGAATGGGTTCTCCCCGATGGTTACAATTTTTGTGTCTTCAAATCGAGAGTGAAACGGTTTCTCCTAAGTAAGCACGCTATATTGTAGACCGCATCGCCGCTTAACATCAGGCGACATTGCGATTAAGTTTTTTTAAAATATTAAATGTGTTAAAACTAACACAAAGTATGAACAAGGTCTAAGTCTTGCACAGAAAATAAATACTTATTCACTCTTCATTCCTAGTTTTTCATTATTATCGACAAGCTCATTAATTCAGTATCTGTAAATGAAGTGCGTTTTTGTAAATAGGGCGAGTGTTAATATCTCGAACAATTAACATTAAGAGTCCCGTTTTGTTACACGATTATTGATGTTATTTCAATAGTGATTGAGTTCATTTTGGGATATTGACAGTGATGAGTTCGAGAGGTATGTACGATACGTAACAGTGAAGATTTGGTGAAACGAGGGCGCTTCAAGTATTTATTGATTGAGTCGAAGTTTCCGTCCAGTCATTCAAGCTCGGTTACTTTTGTTGAAGATAGTAACTTTCTCTTTGTTTAGAGAGATCGAAACACTTCATTTTTTTACCTTCTTTTGAAGTGAAAACTTTTGGCGTTTTGAGCGTTTTTTGAGGGATGGGAAAAACAATTAAACTCGTGACACTGTCACTCTTACCGACCTCTCTGTATTCTGTATATCTATACTATTAATATTATAAAGCTGAAGAGTTTGTTTGTTTGTTTGAACGCTAGGATCTCGGGCAGTACTGGTCCGGATTGAAAGATTATTTTTCTATTGGATAATACATTTATCGAGGAAGGCTATAGGCTATAGAAAATAACGCTACTGTTAACAGAAGCGGAACATGAATCAAGAATGTAACAAAATCGGGAAAAAATATTCCATTTTGAGTGTTCGTACGTTTCGTGCTTTGACATGACACATGACAGCATGTGTCTAAGACGTCATTAAATATCACAGATTACATACCTCTTGAATATAAAACCTTTGCTATTTAATTATTTTTTTCTAAATCTGTGTTGGTACAACCAATTTCCGACAGGTGGCGTAGCAGGTAGCTAAAGAGGTGTTTGGTTTGAAAGCGATATTCACAGGAATGACTGAACCGATTTCAGTCATTCTTTCACCGTTGTATATGTACGGGATCCTGATGAGTACTATATAATGTGCCACGGGCAACGCCGGGGCGGGCATCTAGTACATATACTCGTATATATGAGGAAGAGTCTACGAGGGAAATCTACGCATATAATGCACCTTCATGAATTGTTATACGAGTCACAACCTCCTTTAGCATTAAGCTTTCATTCAAATCAAATTATTTAAACATCGAGCAGGGCATTTTCAATGTCTGAGCGTAGTCGTGGTGACAAAATTATTGGTTCGTATAGTGGACAGAGCAGCATCATTGGAGTAACATCGAGGTATATGAGAATTGTGTAGACATTACCGAAGATGTAGTGCCAGTACAGTTGATCCAACCAAGTAATCTTAGGCCACGAACGCTCTGCTCCTTTAATAACTATACTTACTACTTACTAAAATATAGAATTGTGACGCTAAATATAACATTGTGAAGACTAAAGATTTCCATTTATGCTAGCACTGACCATTAACGCCCACAATTAGAATCCTATATGTCATGATAAGGCCTTCCTGATATTGATGGAAAACTCACAAAAGTAATGTTTCCCCGACATATATATAAATATAATAAGTATCTACACATATAAAACTAATTTTAATAAAAGGCCAATTAAACGTACAGCTCTAATGAAACAATGAAGGTTTCTTTAGCAAACGAAAATACCATCGACGCGACGGCGACGGTTAGATTTTAGTTTTGTTTTTCATAAACCTCTTGACCGAATACGATAAATAATAAATAAATATTGGTGGATAATTCACACACAGCACTATCTAACCCTAAACTAAGCAAAGCTATAATACAACTGGGGAAGTACAACAACAACCTTTGTTGGATGCCTATAACAGATATTTACAGAACCTGCTTAACGTTGCTAATTGTTATTAACCGTTATTAACGTATCCCGTGAGTAGACGCTATAGCAGTTAGCAACGTTAATTTAGAAGGATCCAGCGGCGCTCCCGATATTAAATAATTTGAGTAATGTGCACACAAATAGTGATGCTACTTATTATTATTATGCTAAATGTTACTTATTAAATATGAACAGTACATATCTCTATTTAGACTTGGAATGAAAGACAGCAATAACAAAGCAATAACCGTTTTAGATAGAAGGTAGTAGAGTCTCGTTTATGACGCGTTTTGCCGCTAGATCTTGCAATCTAGAAGTTCAGTAGGTACAACGTTATTACAGTTATAATACAGACAATTGTTATAAACCGTTATTACAGCTCAGTAATTAGCTATAGCAGTTAGCAACGTTAAACTTAGAAGGATTTACTGGCTCTCCCGACATTAGGTTCATTAAAATTATGGGATAATTAAAATCAGTATCAACTACATAATCGTTATTTAGTTGCACATAACCCAGATTATGCGACAATTAAAATCAGTATTCTACACATAATAACCTACGTTATAACTCGTAAATAACGAAATAGCTGATACTGATTCTAATTATCGCGTAATTTTAATTAATTGACATGACATATATGACCTTTTTATAATCGTAATAATATTGATAGAAAATTCTATGAGTATGTGGATTTATAATAATTAACGTATTTTTCTATCCGACTCCAAAAAAGGAGAAGGTCGCAGTTCGGTTGTTTTTTTTAACCCCCGACCAAAAAAAGGGGTGTTATAAGTTTCGTCGATGTCTGTCTGTGGCACCGTACAGCTCAAACGGATGCACCGATTTCGATACGGTTTTTTTATTTGAAGGTTAATATCCATGCGAATGTTCTTAGCTATGTTTGGTTAATGTCGATTCAAGATGGTCGTCTCCACAAAATGGCGGACAAAATATTTCTTATATTTTCGTAGAATACTTTGTACTAGGACAAATTTCAAATCCAAGATGGCCGCTACCACAAAATGGCGAAATACATTTCTTTTTTCACAACTCTCTTAATATGGGTATCAACTGAAAGGGCTTGACTAGTAGAATGTTTTACATGTTTGTATAACAAACCCGAGGTAGTCGGGGGGTTAGTCAAAATGTTTAATTTTGTTCTTGTTTTATTTTATCTGGTATGTTACTCGATAGCTCCGTCAATTGTGAATCGATTTTTATAGTTTTTTGATGGACTGGATGGCTTTTTTTGTTTGGTAGATGGTAGATCATGGTTCAGAGGTAGTTCCATACAAAATTTATCGAAATCTGTGTGACGGTGTATTAAATTATGAACAAAAAACTAAAATTTACTTTCATTTATACGGATGACGTAGTGACGGCTTCTTATGAAATCTGGCCGAGTTGAAATTAATTTTAAATTGGAGTTTGTTATTCTATTTTCGGTGAAAATAAATTATCTTTATGTCGTATGTCTTACTATGCTATTTACCACAGTCCTTTGACAAAAGAGTATTATAGTACGACCGTTGATTGTTGTCGGACTCCAGTTTCAACCAGCGTCGTAGATTACCTGTAACAAAAATAATATTCCTAATTAAACACAGACAGTTTTACAGTTATCTCGTTACCTAGTCATTTCGTTAGTGTATTCGTTGTATTAACCACAGTACCTGTTTGGTAACTTTAGCACATATCTACGAGTATAATTTGACATTGACCCACACAAAAATTTAACTCTTTGTTTTATTATCACAAAATATGCATTTAAAAAATAAAAGTGGCCAAGTGCGAGTCGGACTCGCCTATGAAGGCTTTCGTAGCAGCAAGTAACATAATATAAAAGTTCTTGTAGTTCGTTGCTACTTTAATCAGTGTTTTAACAATATTTAGGGAATTTATGACGTATTAAAATAAAACTACTTCAGTACTAGATCTCATTCAAACCAATTTTCGAAATGAAATTATGAAAAAAATATTTGTTAGAAATCTCAATATTATTTTTTAATACATATCCATAGATATAAACACGTATGGTTTCAATGGGGAAAAAATGTCGATTTTCAGTTCTAAGTATGCGACACCCCCAAAATTTATTGTTTTTTTTTCTATATTTTGTACGAAAATCTTAATGCGGTTCACATAATACATCTACTTACCAAGTTTTAATACTGTAGTTTTTATAGTATCGGAGAAAAGTGGCTGTGACATACGGACAGACATGACGAATCTATAAGGGTCCATTTGGCTACGGAACCCTAAATATTGCAGTCGTATTTTGCTCTACACTTAGCAACTTAGCATATTTCATTAGAATTGCGACAAGTGCTTATTTTATCAACGACTCGATTTAGAGAGGTTCCGAATAAGCTCATTGTCACAGAAGCAGGTTACCACAAAACCTACTTTCACATAAACATTTACAATAGTGGGAGACATTACGTACTCCACATGCAATGCCCGCATTGTTTCGAATTTGAGCTCTAAATCATCGAGATAAGATCGGGTGCTGGAAGTTTTGTAAATTTCGGTGAGTTCCATCAACGAATGTGACTAAGCTGTGGGGCTGTGTTATGCAATCTTGGTTTAATTATACGTTACGAGCTGGTTAAACTAGAACAGATGGTTTAATGAGTGCGGTCGGAGTTAGGAGTAAGTTTAGTTTAGTGGCCGGTTAGATTAGTGACTATTTTGGAGTTATGTTTAAGTTGATTTACTATACGAACGTGTGAGCATCTGTTACAGTAATATAATAACCAAATGGGTAAACAGCTCACTTTATGCACGTTCTGTCTTTCAGGACTATCAAAGGCATAATAAATATGACTCTGACAAACTTAAAAACATATTTATTACATTTTAATAAGTTAATACATATTTCATCACGAACTTTTCCGGCTGATGTCTCTACTCTCTTTAGGGATCACAATAGTTTTGGGCTGAATAAAAGAAACCGTCCGAACTCTACAAACACCTAAGAGTTACAAAAACGCATGTTTTGGGAAAGTCGCAAGACGAATTAATTACTTCTCTCCCAAAAGACAAAAGTGCTCCGGACCTTGAATCTAGACTTCAATTCCATAAACAACTCATGGCAGGTGCACAAGTCAATACTGCTGGGTTGGGTGCGAGAAAGAAAAGGGAAGACCGAGACAGTAAAAACCTTTCTACAACAAGACGAAAATTACGGTTACAAAGTGCACGCTATGAAATTAGAAATGCAAAGTGAGTGGTTAACCATAGGTGAGTTTTGTATCTCATTAGCTCTAAAGTGGCGTGTACCTTGATCTATGACTGGTCTCCTGTCTTATTCAATTTTTATTTAAATCCTTCCCAAATGACCCTCCCTGACCAGAGTGACTTGGTAAGGTGGGGGAAAAGTCTCTGAAAAATGTTGCTAACTTATGGAGAGGCGATATGTACAGCAAGGCACATATTGGTGGGATGCAAGGTGCTCCTTAATACGCCACACAATTTACATTTAATTAAAATTACACCTTACCACAATAGCAATACCGTAAGCAAAAATTTAGAAGTAAAAGTAGGGAGGCTGACCCCACCACCATGCGGGATTTATTGCCAGGAAGAGAGAGAGAGAGAGAATAGCAATATCGAAAGCAACTGAGCTCGGGTCCTGATACGACATAGCAATAATACCGAAGGCAGTTGAGGTCAGCTCTTCGACCGCCTAACTAAATCGGCTTTGGCTTTGCTATTGTTGTCTCTAGAAGCTTCAAGCGGAAAGAAAATACAGAGCAATATCAAAGCTAAGACATGAGGTCGGGTTATATAGTTATTTGCGCTAGCCTTATCAAAGTCGCAAACGTGACAGGGGTCACGTGCGGGCGCTAAGGTCATTTATTTCGGTCGGCGAACTTCGCGTGTTTTATTGACGTCAAAGTTATGAGTTATTACAACTATTTAGCTTCTAAATCGAAAAACTATTAAATTATCAAACTCGTTAAAGTATTGATTGGTTTATTACCTACGTTGGCATGTGATTACGGATCTTTTATTTTTATAATACAAAGGTTTGTTTGTTTGTATGTACCATTTAGAATAGGCATGGTGACAAAAAACTAATAACCTATTAATATGAGTTATTTGTCCCTCATAGTCCAAGCTTTGCTAAGTTTGGGACTACTATTATATTATTGGTTTCGCCGCCTTCTCGCCTGCTGCTAAGATTATGCAGTTGAAAGGTCTCGTCACACAGAGGCGGGAAGTGCGGGAAAGATCGCCGGATCCGCCGGATCGCGCCCGCTTGTTATGTGTCAGGCATACAAATTACTCAAATTAGAATATTACTAGCGGCCCGCCCCGGCTTTGCACGGGTACATATACACACACATACACCCTTTTTTTGTATCGGGTTTCAAAAAAAAAAGTAAAATTATAAAGGAAGTTTGAATTTTTTTTATGAATTTTTTTATTAATGTTTTTTTGTATTTTAAAATTTTATACATATATAATATTATTTACAAAACAAAAGCCATTAGTTTTAGTGAGTCAGAGCTTCCCTGTAAACGATATTTGAAGTAGTTTTATTTTGTGGCAGCAAAATAAATTCATTTTCAGGAGCTCCGACACGTGATAGGCCAACATACAGTTGGCCATGAGTGAAATATTCTTTTCGTAGGTCGATCCCTAATAATTCGAAGGTTTGGCCCTGGGACTTGTTAATAGTTAACGCGAAAGATGATTTCACCGGAAACTGAAGTGGTTTAAAAGGGATTGGCAGATCAGTTGGAATCATCGGTATCCTCGGTATATGAGCTAGTTGACCAGCTGCTGGGCCAGTGATAAAATTTTGTTCAGCAAGCCGCTGCGAACGCTCGATACTTGACTCTCTAGCACGCGATTGCGACGCGTATTCTCTCCGACTTGCAAAGCGATTTTCAGTTTCTGAAGAAGATTCCTCATTACGCCGTATTTTTATTGCCCTCGCCTGGGAACTATGTTTAGAAAGTTGAGATCTTGATCTTTTTGGCATTTTTGGGCATTATAAAATTAAAAATAGAAGGAAATAAATAATTAAACAGGCTTTTACTAAATTTTTGCATATTGAACTATATGAAGTACTAAGCTGTTTGAATAATTAAAATATAATATTTATTATCAGGTAAGTAGTAGGTACTTATTGAAAGAAAATTAAAAATATGGGCTTAGAAAACTACCTTTTACTAAATTTTGAACAGGAATACCCATAAAATACTACTATAAGCAGTTTGAATAGTTACATTAAAATATAATATATATTATCATATACTTATTTACCTACGAAACGAATTCAAAATTTTTTCAAGCTAAAATCATACGATCACGCACACAACCGCTGCGTAGGGAGCCGATCGCGCGAGTGAGCCGCGCGGCACTTTATTTTATTACATTGACTCCCCCGTACCCCAGTGACGCTTACATGGAGCCTACATCGCATGCTGGCTAGCTGAGCGCGGTGAGCGACAACCACGCGACTTTTTTCTAATACTTGCATTTTTAAACTCGTGATATCTTCCGAAATGTAAAAAGTTATAAAAAGGTATTAAAGCCGTCTTGAATATAAAGTAATTTATTTTGATAAGGATTAATACCAAGGTACAAATGAAGACCCTTTTCAAGAGGCGGCATATATAAACTAATATTTTAGAATAAAAAACTGCTTACTGTGACATAATAACTATAATATTTAGACATATGCTGTCGCGACACTTTTTGTAGATAATGATGAGTTCTGCAAAGTCGTAGTAAATGATTTTGTTCTATCATCAATAGTTTTCGCAGCGCACGCGACGTAAGGAATTTTTCAGGTCTTTTTTTACACCTTATATTACATTATTGGAGTTTTAGTAAGGATTCCTAATTTTTTTTTAAATATAATATAGCCTATGTTACTCGGGGATAATGTAGCTTTCCAAAGGTGAAAGAATTTTTGAAATCGGTCCAGTAGTTTCGGAGCCTATTCATTACAAATAAACAAACAAACAAATCTTTCCTCTTTATAATATTAGTATAGATAAAAAAATCCCGTCCTGCCCCTCTACCGCCTAACTAAATCGGCTATAGCTTTGCTGTCTCTATCATTTCAAGCGAAAAGAAAGAGCAATGTCAAAGCTAAGACAGTTTTAGTTAGGCGGTAGACCGCCCGGATCGCGATCGCTTTCCCGCACCTGTGTGACAAGAGCTTAAGATGGAACTTTAAAAACCGCTCAGTTTTTCGTGATTTACCACTGGGTTACATACACTAAGTTCTGACTTTTCTCCATAAGCTGTCCGCATTTAAAGGATCGGTATATATCTGACGGAAAATGCGCCGCGTATTTATCGGACGCGTAACGCCAGAACAGAGAAATACTCGCATATAATAAAACATTCAACCTTTCACATTCAACCGATGTTACGCTCGACGCATTTTCCGTTTGTATCTGTTGATCCGTTGTTGACGATGATGATGACCATCTTGCGAGACCGAAGCAAATTCGCAGTAACACGCCTCGCGACACGCAACAAGTTGAGACATTTCGAGATAGCGTCTGTTTTTAATGGAAGCTTAAGAAATTCTTTGTTTTGCAATTGTATGAGAAGTCTTTTGATTTCATATTCAATACTAACTGACCCTGCAAATGTTTTACCATAAAAATTAAAACTAAATGAAATCAAAGTGATATTGACACTTCATGAAATAATTTTAAGTCAAAATAATTGTGGCGAATTTCCACACATTTGTTTTTGTGGCGAATTAACTTTGTGGCGAATCGCCTATAACCCAAATAAACGATGCCGACGGTGAAATTATTTTGGATACTGTCTGCGCCCCGCGGTGTCAGTGGCCGCTTACCAGTTTTTCACTATAATTTGTAAGTACCCCTGATAAATAGCTAAACAGACGGTAATTTTACTAACATTGATGTTTCGATTTGAAGGGCAATGTTTCTATGCAAACTACAGGATATCAGGAAATCAGATTTACTAACATAACAGCCCACTAAATGTTGGGCCTGGGATTAGACGCCTACTTCTCACAAGCATCGAGTCAAAACCGACCCCGGATCGGGTTTGGTAGATGTCGCATGACTTCGAAAGATTACGATTTAGATACATGTCGGTTTCCTCACGATGTTTTCCATCGCCATTTTTTAAAGTTAGCGGTATGGTGCACTAACTTTAAAAAGAGAGTGATGCGCGTGGGATACGAACCAGGGTCTCTCCCAACCAGACGTTCTCCCGACTAGGCCAGCCGTAACAACTTAGACCTCATTCAAATTACAGAGTAACGATACACATAATAGCACCCCGCTAATCACCTTATATCTCAGAATGATTAGCGCAGTGCTATAAAATAAGAATAGATTAGTTTAGAATAGGTCTAATACTATTCGCATTCGGTCTGATAAAAAATGGCGTAATAAAACTAAAACAAAGCATCAAAATAAGTCGAAGCACATTTCTCTACTTCAAAAGAAACGAATGAATAATATTCCATACTTGACCTTTTTATTTTTACGTCGGCAGTGCGCGAGACGGTTCACACTACTTAATTCCAAAAATAGACACAGCTTTGCCTCTGCCGGCTTTATTGTAGGAGAGGAAAACTAGTGGATTCACTACATATACGGTACACGAAGATATTAAAACATTAGTGTTTTTGTATTTTTGGAACGAAGTTCCTTATCGCGCGTTGTGAAAGGGGGCTAGACGGAAAAAAATCTTACGAAAAGTTGTCACGACACTTTTTGCTATTGTAAGCTGTGCGGCGTCGCATGTTTCTCTGTCTGTCTCTCTCTCTCTTATAAAAAGGAAGCCAGATATTTTCATTTCTATTTCGCATTGAACAGTGTGGTGTCGCGACGATTATTTTTGTTGAGTGTATACAGGTTTTTTGTAAATAATAAATAATAAAAAAAAAAAAAATTCCTTCACTAATAAATCGAAAGGAACTTCGTTCCATCCGGGTGTCCTTTGACACCTCTCAAGTTTTTTTAGAATAGACAGATAACTTGAAGTAAAATGCTTCTTTTTCTTTAGCTACTTCGAGTTGTTTTTGGTAGAACATTTTATGAGTTCGCGTCACACACATAAACACCCCACTAAATGTTCCCACTGCAGGGCCTCGGGGCCTTCTCTCGCAAGGAGAAGGTCAAGGCCATACTCCACCACGCTGGCCCAGTGCGGTTTGGTGGATTACACATGACTTCGAAAGATTCTAGATACATGTCGGTTTCCTTCACCGTTTTAAGTTAACGGCATTACGCAAATGACTTCGAAAAGACAGTGGTGCGCGTGGTTTTGAACCCGTTGTCTCCGGATCGGCAGGTGCCGTTCTCCCGACCGAGTCGTAACTTATGTACACGTAAGATACGGCTGATCTAGACCGTACGCGTCACTGATATGATAATGAAGCAGCGTAGCGTCGGAGCGGTGGCGGAGCAGGACGTGCGCGTTATACACTTTATGGATGGTGACTTCGTGTCACCGACATGCGTAATAGCATTATATCTGTAGTTATACGGGTGACGTAGTTATTGTGCAAGATTAAGTACTTAGTACGGTTTAACACTAAACTTCTCAAGTTATGTTTTTTTTTATTAAGTTATTATAAGTTCATTTAAATCTTTTTTTTTCGTTTTCTATTTAAAAGCTTATCTGGGCTAAGGTCTCTTTTAATCACCTCCAAGTTTTCTGATTCAGAATTTATATCAACAAATATTTTTAAACACTCTGAAGTCTAGAGTTGCTAAAACATTTATAACTCATCATTCCGATGTGTGACTAAAGTGTCGACCAATATTAATTCATTCATAGGCACGAGCGTATTAGAGTATGTTTGTGGGTTCGCTTTCGTTAAAGGCGTTCGTTAGTTTTCCAACGTAGACAACATTTTAACGCCAAAATCAACTCTAGTAACAGTTTACACACTCTAATTTAATAGAAAGATTTATGAAAAATTTCTACGAAATAAAAAAAAGAATACACAATTACTTGTATTCAAATTTATTCTCAAAAGAGCTCTTTCCTTTTTAAATAAAAATTTAGGGCAAACCTTAAAATGAACACTTCTGGTAAACGTAGCTCCAAAACCCAAAACTACACTTTTTATCAAAATTAATTAAGATAATTCAGATGGTATTACTGTAAGTAGTTAGTTAGGTGTAATCTATATATATAAAAATCAATGCCACTTTTCGTTGCAAGTGAACTCCTCCTAAACGGCTCGACCGATTTGAATGATTTTTTTTGTATACGTTTGGGTAGGGCCCTGGATGGTTTAGATTCACAAATCACCCCGGCAGATAGAGCAGTCGGTATCTAGGTTATTATCCGAGCGAAGCCGGAACTAGTTTAGTATAGTTCTCATTACAGTTTAGTTTTGTTCTCAAATTTATAGAAATTCATTACAATTAATTTTAAGCTACTGAAAGCTTTTTTTAGCTTGGACAGTTTGAGTGGGAGAGTATCGATCGGGAAGTTTCACAATCCCATCTTTGCTCCCGCGGAACTGGTTGAATTGTTAAAGAATTGAACAATTCTGGCTAAAAAAGATAAATTATACGATACATAAAGATGTGTGTGTTTAAAGATGTGATATGTGTGCAACCGAACCCGGATCTACTTCGGATTTCACGACCGCCCAACTCCTCACCTGAGCTATTATAAAGCTGCGCAACGTTTTTTTTTTTCTAACTTTAATAGGTTTACACTTGACCTCCATCTCGCCTGATGTTAAGCGACGATGCGGTCTACGATGGAGCGTGTTTACCTAGAAGAAACCGATTCACTCTCGATTTGAAGACACCAAGATTATAACTATCGGGAAAAACCCACTCAGGCAACTCATTCCACAGCCTAGACGTTCTTATCACAAACGTAGAGTCAAACCTCTTTGTCCGTGTCTTTGGAATATCCACCATGAAACGGTGCCGCTTCTTCGAGTTACGAGAAGTACGATAGTAAAAAGGGCAAGGTGGTATAAGATCATGCAGATCAGTTGCGTTGCGAAATTTACCGTCGCATTCTAATGTTAAATGTAACAGTTTTTCATTGGCTATTAACGCGCATAAAACGAAACCTAGTTAGATCGATTTATCGTCTCCGAAACCCCCGCATACATGATTTCATGAAAGTAGTTCGAGCCGTTTCCGAGTTTCACATTCTATATAAATAATAGGTATAATACAGGAAGAATTGCTCATTTAAAGGTATAAGATGTGTGCAAAACGCAGATAACGACATCATTAAATTATTACTGTCATGGTAGCCTTAACTATCCCAATATTAGCCCATAATTATTCCAATAGCCATTACTGGACTGGCTTCCTGACACAACTTTATGTGATGAATGTGGATGTTTGTTCTGTAAGTATCGTAAGCATGTATTTTTCATTTAATCATATCATAATAATATACTATATCAGGTGTATAACTTTCATAGTACTTATAGTTTGGGGTTAGACGATTTGGTATTAAAATCGACCATTATCTACACTAATATTATAGCTCAAGTTGAAGAGTTTGTTTGTTTGTTTGAACGCTAGGATCTCGGGAAGTGCTGGTCCGAATTAAAAGATTCTTTTTCTATTAGATAGTCCATTTATTGAGGAAGGCTATAGGCTATAGAAAATAATGCTACTATTAACAGAAGCGGAGCATGAATGTAATGAATGAATGTAACAAAATCGGGGAAAAATATTCCTTTCTTGAGAGTTTTCGTACGTTTCGTGCTTTGACATGACACATGACAGCGTGTGTCTAAGATTGCGTCATTGAATATCACGTATTACATACCTCTTGAATATAAAACCTTTGCTAATCTCTGAGTTGGTACGACCAATTTCCGACAGGTGGCGTAGCAGGTAGCTGAAGATGTGTTTTGTTTGAAAGCGATATTCTCAGGAATTACGGTACCGATTTCAGTCATTCTTTCACCGTTGTATGTGTACGGGATCCTGATGAGTGTACAAAATGTACCACGGTGAACGCCGGGGTGGGCATCTAGTTTATTTATATATTTGCATTCGATTGCTTACTCTACGGAATCTCAAGGTGTCACAATATTTTCCCTTCTCTTTTCTACGATTCACATAACATATTGAACAGGATGTTGAAATAACAAACTTGTTTCAAACATTGTATTTGTCCATCATAAATTGCTATTAACATAGTCTGGAAGGTATTCGCACTAAACGGAGAAGCATCTTTGAGTATTAAAGTATTTAAATAAAATCTATGCATTCATAATCATAATTAATTACGTATAATCAAATCTATTGGTAACATACCTATTGCGAACGCGTTATATTTTTAATTTCGCGTAATAATACGTCGCGCAAAATAACACTAAAGCGACTGCTGGGTTTTAGTAGAAGCTTAAATATGTCAATACTCGATACATTTAGACCTCCTTTCTACTATTGGACAATCAGTGAAACCAAACCAATCTTAAGCATCATCGAAACATGGTGTTTACTTGCATGATTTGAACTGCACGCTATGAGTTACTTCCTTGCCAACAAAAAGGAGCTTAAGCTGATCTTAAGCTCCTTGTACATACTCTGGTATCATACTTGAACTCAGAATGTGGAATGTCCTTTCTCCTAAGTTCTTCCCGGAAGAGTTGAGTTATAGGTATCATAAAATACATAGGAAATAATACTAAAGGTACATAAAAATAGCTTCAAACACTAATCGAACGTATCTCTCTTTAGCGCTATATACTCGTAGACAACCACAAGCGACGGTGCGTAATAATCATCAAAATAAATACAAATAATAAACTTTTTACTAAAAGACCTTAGAAATAGAAATCAGAAACTCGCGAACTATCGGTTGAGGCTCCTAATTGGCGGCCATATTGGCAATCATTTTAAGGTTAGCAATTTCTTTTAAGCTACCTTGGACGGAGTAGGAGATTACTTAAAATTACGTTTAACGTAAAAAAAACAAATTACGATAAAATAGATCATCATTGTCAGCTCATATCTACCCACTGCATGGTATTAAACACATTCTAATAAATCATAAATATATAATCGTAGTATTTCTTTGAACTGTGGTATAGGTAAATAGGTATCCTGTTTCTTGCACCTTTGATGTATTATATCCTAAACCATCTCAGCCATCCATACCTTATTGATTGATTACTAAACGGCATTTTTAAAAATAGGCTTTACTAGTCATTTTTTATACAAAAAAAAGTATGCATGTAAGGTAGTAGTGCTAGAAAGTTTTTTATATTGGTAGAAATCTCCACACAACTAACTCCAACTATGATATCCAAACAAAACCAGAATCATCAAAATCGATTAATTATTGGCGGCGCTATCGCGTAACATACATCACACACCCGAATTGATAACCTCCTCTCTTTGGAAGTTGGCAAGTCGGTTAAAATTTTGAATAAAGGTTATAAAATGTACTCGTAGAGGTAGATAATAATACGCACTCTGAGATCTATGAACAGTTTATATTGTAAATCTGAGGAACAGTGATCGATTTTAACAACAATGGCTCAAAACCCAAGGTAACGGTTGCAACAACCGCGCACGCTGTTTAATCTTACAATCCAAGGGTATTTATCGAGCACGGTTTCACGCCTTGCGAGCACTCAAAACATTTCTATTTTACTCAGTTCTGACGTACACGTAATTACAGAATTGTACCAGCGCGTTAAAAAAGATAACGTCAAGAAACTCCTTTTCGTCAAAATACTTTTATCTCTCATAACTGCCCAAGAAATTAAAAAACGCTTAGCTAATGCGAGGTTTCTTTGCGTCTAACAATATAGAAATTTAAATCTATTTACAAGGACTCAGCGAAATAAAAATAGACCTTAGATTATCATCATCCATAGCCTAATATCACATTGTTGGTATAGGATTCTCCCTCTCTGTCTTACAAATTTTTGCAGATAGCAAAGTCAGTCTTGTACCAATCGTCTGCAAGATCGATCCTAGAAAATAGACGTAACCATACACTACTAAATAAACCTTAGAGTAACAGGCTTATCTAATGTATAAGTATATTAATGAATTAATAGCAGTACTCCGCGGTTTTCCTCGCGTAATACCCGTTCCCATAGTTCGAGAGATAAAAAATAGCCAATGTGCTATTTCAGACTATAATCTAAGTTTCACTATTTCATTGTAATTGTCCTCTAAATTTTAACCTGATTCGTTCAACAATCTGTAGTAATTGAGCAACAGCCATTCCAGCTTTCAAATGTATTATATGAATAGGTTAAGCCTTAAGTAATTAAATAGTTAAAAAAAAAATTAAGCCGGTATTTTTCACTTTTTGGTTGTACACACGGTGAAGGATGACAAAAATATTTGGTTCAAAGTGTCGCTGTACACGTCTTGGTTAGAACACAAATCAAATACCTACAACCTTTACTATTTCGTGTGGCTCATCATATGTGAAAGTTCTAGTCATATTTTTGTTGTTGTTCTGATAAATATAGTAAACTAGATGTCCGCCCCGGCGTTGCCCGTGGTACATTATATAGTATTCATCAGGATCCCATACATATACAACGGTGAAAGAATGACTGAAATCCGTTCAGCCATTCCTGAGAATATCGCTTTCAAACAAAACACCTCTTCAGCTACCTGCTACGCCACCTGTCGGAAATTGGTTGTACCAAACTCAGATTTAGAAAAAAAAATGATTAGCAAAGGTTTTATATTCAAGAGGTATGTAATCTGTGATATTCAATGACGCAATCTTAGACACATGCTGTCATGTGTCATGTCAAAGCACGAAACGTACGAAGACTCTTAAAAAGGAATATTTTTTCCCCGATTTTGTTACATTCTTGATTCATGCTCCGCTTCTATTAATAGTAGCGTTGTTTTCTATAGCCTAAAGCCTTCCTCGATAAATTGACTATCCAATAGATAAATAATCTTTCAATACGGGCCAGTACTTCCCGAGATCCTAGCGTTCAAACAAACAAACAAACTCTTCAGCTTTATAATATTAGTATAGACTAGATGCCCGCCCCGGCTTCGCCCGTGGTATATTATATAGCACTCATCGGGATCCCGTACATATCCAACGGTGAAAGAATGACTGAAATCGGTTCACTCATTCCTGAGAATATCGATTTCAAATAAAAAAACCTCTTCAGCAACCTGCTACGCCACCTGTCGGAAATTGGTCGTACCAACTCAGATTTAGAAAAAAAAATTTAGCAAAGGTTTACATTCAAGGCACAGATTACTGAAATTCAATGACGCAATCTTTGACACATGCTGTCATGTGTCATGTCAAAGCACGAAACGTATGAAAACTCTCAAAAGGGGAATATTTTTTCCCGATTTTGTTACATTCTTGTTTCATGCTCCGCTTCAATTAATAGTAGAGTTATTTTCTATAGCCTAAAGCCTTCCTCGATAAATGGACTATCCAATAGAAAAATAATCTTTCAATTCGGACCAGTACTTCCCGAGATCCTAGCGTTCAAGCAAACAAACAAACAAACAAACAAACAAACAAACTCTTCAGCTTTATAATATTAGTATAGATTTAAACTTCATATGACCGAAGAAAGGTCCGAAAGAACAAAAAGCATGAGCCTCGAATCATCGTCACCGTCACCGCACACTCCCGAGAGCTATATCTCTCTCTCTTTCTATTGCCAGTACCTCTGTACATAACTATGGGCATTTTATACAACATAATGTTTTCGCTTCTATCGGCACTCCAATAGCGCCTTTTTTCCAAAATTGCACGATTTTTCGTTGAAACTTCGTTTAGATGAAACTCATTCTGGGTCGCTCTACCAACCTTTTACCGCAAGATTCGTTTATTATCGAAACAGGAAATTCGGGCATTCCAAGTCAAGCCGGTTTGCATTTTTATCAATTCATTTTGATCTTATCCGAAAACACGCAGGGAAAACCACTTGAGGGAGAACTTTTGAGAGTGTTCGCCAGCTCAGTGGAAAAAAATACGAAGTTACGCAACAGGCACCTACGTACACCTACACAGGCTTACAGAGAGCGTCTCTACTAGGTACTCTGAAAACTTCCCATTCAACTCATAATTGTAACCTAAATAAACCATATATACATATAGGCGCAAATACAATACTTATGATACACTAGCAACACTATGCGGTTTTACCCGTGCAGCTTAACTAGACCTTGTTCCTTTTAATTCCCTGTGATATAAAGTAGCCTATGTGCTATTCCCTACTATGATCTGTGTCCAGAATTTCAACCCGCTCTACCGCCTAACTAATTCGGCATTGGGTTTGCTATATTATTGCTGTCTCTATAATTTCAAGCGAAAATAAAAGAGAGGAATATCAAACCTAAGTTTTAGTTAGGCGGTAGACCCCTCGATCCATTCAGACGTTCCGACATGATTAAGCAAGAAACATCCACACATCTACACATCTAAAATTTTCGCATCTACCTCTATAATATTAGGAGAACTTGATAGTCGATTGTGAATCCCAGCGAAGCATGAAGATAAATAATTAGTACCAGGGTGACCGAGCTTTGTTCGGTTTGGACACTGAGTATGTTTAGATAAAGATCTCTCAAAGGCTCTCTAAAAAGTAATTAATTTTTTTTTCCAAAAGAGGAGTAGAGGAGCCCTCTGGATTCGAACCCGGATCTACTATGCCATGACCGACCAACTTCCCGCCTGAGCTATTATTGTCACGCAACGTTGCGAAATTTACCGTCGCATTCTCATGGTAATGTAACAGTTTTTAACCCCCGACCAAAAAAAGGGGTGTTATAAGTTTGACGTCGATGTCTGTCTGTCTGTCTGTCGGTCTGTCTGTCTGTCTGTCTGTGTGTGTGTCTGTCTGTGGCACCGTAGAGCTCAAACGGATGGACCGATTTCAATGCGATTTTTTTTATTCGAAGGTTGATATCCGTGCGGATGTTCTTAGCTATGTTTGGTTAATATCGATTCAAGATGGTCGCCTCCACAAAATGGCGGACAAAATATTTCTCCACAACTTATCTCAATATGGGTATCAAATGAAAGGGCCTGACTAGTAGAATACAATACATAATAACAAATTTCAAATCCAAGATGGCCGCCACCACAAAATGGCGAATTACATTATTTTTTTCACTACTACCACAATATGGGTATCAAATGAAAGGGCTTGACTAGCAGAATGTTGTACAGATTACAAATCCGATATCCGAGGTAGTCGGGGGTTAATCAAAATTTTTAATTTTGTATTTATAATTTTAATTGTTCAAAAACGTGCATATAATGCGTTTTTTTAATGAAACATAGTTAGATCGATTTATCGTCCCCGAAACCCTCTGCATACATAACTGCATGAAAGCTGTTCGAGAGGTTTCCGAGATTAAGATTCTATATATTATAGTAAGTATAAACAAGAATTATTCGTTTAAAGGTATACTTAATAAGATATTTTCGATACACTCTTTCTCTCAGCTGCTTCCATTCACGTCGCACAGTTACAAATCTCCGTGATAGCTCCCACGCGGCACCGACCACCTATAAATCTCGGAGGCACGCCTTAAGGGATCTTCTTACTGGATAGTCAAAATTTAGAGACGGCCGCCGATGACAGCCGGAAGATTTACCAGCGCTGGGCGGCGACCGACGACGCTCGTTTGTAGCTTGACCGCACCATTTTGCCACTTTTTCTTACTTATAGCTGTTAATGTTCGTAATTTACGATGATATATTACAGCGTATTATTGTTACGGGTAATCTGATAGACTACGGTGTATTCTCCGTCTATGTGTGTTAGTGTAAGAAGCGCACACCAAACATTGTATGTTATCTTATTGTATGGTCCTGTTTGATGTTTGTTTTATTTATTCAATGAGCACATAAAATTAATGTAATAAACACATTATAATATGAGAGTGTACTATATTTGGTACTGTAATACATTCCAAAACTATGTGGGCCTAGACACTGTTCATTTTATTAAAATACCTACAGTTGTTTTTTTACGGTTAACATTATTTCAAATAAAAATGGGACGAACAGGTCTAAGCTTAAAACTAAAATGCTTACATGCAGTACTATTAATCCGAAACTGTGTGTGTATTCTACGGATGTTTTATCTGGAAGAGCTTTTAGCGATAAGGCCGCCGATTTAACGCTAGTTTTTTTATTACCCTTAGTATATTATCCTGTATACGTGTTTTTTCTTTGTTTTGGTGTGTACAATACATAGTATCTATCTAACTATGTTTGTTACTCTTTTAAGCAAAACCTACTGAAGAAAACTCGACAAAATTTGGCACCAAGATAGATAATAATAGCCTGAACAAACATATATTTCTATTCCGACAACTTTCTTATTCCGATTAGATAACCTTTTCTACTGGGAAAATAACGGGGTCGGAAACTACGCGAGTGAAAATGTGGGACGCTACTAGTATGTAGTAAGTATAAACGGAACGTCTCAGGCAGAGGTTCCCAAAGTATGCGCCGCAGCATTCTGGTGCACCGTAGAAAGTAAAGAAGGGTGCCAAATCCAATGTCAGAAATCAAAAGTATTCGAGTCGGTGCTCAAATTTCGAACCGAATTTTACCGTTACCGTACGTTTGTGCCTATCTGCCATTACTGTAATATATGTATAATATATCAAATAACTGACTGCGGTATGGCGTCGTGACACTACTAAACTTATAAGTGTGCCGCTGGTTGAAAAAGATTGGGAGCCCTGGTCTAGGGACTTTATTGACAGCGGTTTTTATAAAGGGGAACATGTGTCGATCGATGGTATTGAGTGAAGAACGTGTGGGGCACCTGCGACCGTTCGTTAGATGGGGGAAGATGAACTTGCTCGTTTTGTGAAAAAAAAAACAACGTCTTATTGGATTAAAACGGAACGAGGGTCGATAGTGCTGTGTTAAATTAAACTATTTAAGTATTATCGTTTATTACGGGATATCACACTAATAATACAAAGACGTAAGTTTGTGTGTTTGTAAGCGTGTGTTTATTTTATTCCTATGAAACGGGTGAACAGATTTGAATCAAATTAAATCCTTAGTATTAAGTGAGTACATTTCGTGATTTGGGAAGACGGGTTTATTTAAAAAAATAATCAAAAAATCTTTAACCATGCTTTTGAAAGACTTTTGCTAGAAGATGGTTGGGTCAAGGATCAGAAATAAAAGATGGTCATTCTGAACAGGGCACGCATTGCCCGGGAAGTTCCTCTATCTGTATTCTCAACCACCAACACCTAGGGTTCTGCCTCATCACCGGAAATTTTTATTGTATTCTGTATTTTAGATAAGTACACCTATAATTAAGTGAATAACACGTACCTACATCTGTAAATACAACGATATCATTTCATTGTTCCCTCTCCCGCCATGTTGTGCGTTCGACATAACTCATTATCGGTCCGTAACATGCTTGTTACTTGTCATACCCAGTAATGAGCCACATGTGAGGTAGCGGCGTAACGAGGGAGCAACGGGGGGATATCGGATTATACCAGTAAAGGTTCTGTGCTATACAATATAGTAAAACATAAAATAATTTAATTTTCTCCGCAAAACAAAAGCTAGCTTCAATTTAGACTTAAAAGTGTCTGAGACACTCGATTAAATTTCATGTTTTGTAACATAACCTAGACACTGTTACAATGAGACAGCGTGGTAGTACAAATATGTACGTCATCGGTAAGCAAATTTTCGATTTTTATTGATATTTCAAAAACCTTTACATACACCGATATCGATAAAACTTACATGGGACTATTTCTGATGAATTATCTCCCATAAGAAAAGTATCAAAATTGGCGGATCTATTGAGTAACATATTGCCACTTTTAAGTAAATTATCATAAATAACAACAAGAACAAAATTAAAAATGTTGACTAACCCCCGACTACCTCGGAGATCGGATTATCTGTATAACGTTCTACTCGTCAAGCCCTTTCATTTGATACCCATATTAAGGGAGTTGTGAAAAAAGAAATTTATTTCGCCATTTTGTGGTAGCGGCCATCTTGGATTTAAATTTGTCATATTGCAAAGTATTCTACTAGTCAAGCCCTTTCATTTGATACCGATATTGAGGAAGTTGTGAAAAAAGATATGTATTTCGCCATTTTGTGGTAGTGGCCATCTTGGATTTGAAAATTGTCATAGTGCAAAGTATTATACTAGTCAAGCCCTTTCATTTGATACCCATATTTACCTCAATATGTTTTGTTGTAGTGAATAAAATAATATAATTCAACATTTTGTGGTGGCAGCCATCTTGGATTTGAATTTTTTTATAGTGTATAGTATTTTACTAGTCAAGCCCTTTCATTTGATACCCATATTGAGGTAGGTTGTAAAGAAAAATATTGTCCGCCATTTTGTGGAGGCGGCCATCTTGAATCGATATTAACCAAACATAGCTGAGAACATCCGCACGGATATTAACCTTCAAATAAAAAAAACGTATCGAAATCGGCCCATCCGTTTCAGCTCTACGGTGCCACAGACAGACACACACACAGACAGACAGACATCGACGTCAAACTTATAACACCCCTTTTTTGGTCGGGAGGTAAAAATATCAACAAGAACAAAATTAAAAATTTTGATTAACCCCCGACTACCTTAGATTTGTTATCTGTACAACATTCTACTAGTCAAGCCCTTTCATTTGATACCCACATTAAGGAAGTTGTGAAAAAAAAATGTTATTTGCCATTTTGTGGTAGCGGCCATCTTGGATTTGAAATTTGTCATAGTGCAAAGTATTCTACTAGTCAAGCCCTTTCGTTTGATACCCATATTGCGGTAGTAGTGAAAAAAATTATATAATTCGCCATTTTGTGGTGGCGGCCATCTTGGATTTCAAATTTGTTATAGCGCATAGTACTCTGCTAGTCAAGCCCTTTTATTTGATACCCATATTGAGGTAGGTTGTGAAGAAATATTTTGTCCGCCATTTTGTGGAGGCGGCCATTTTGAATCGATATTAACCAAACATAGCTAAGAACACCCGCACGGATATTAACTTTCAAATAAAAAAAACCGCATCGAAATCGGCCCATCCGTTTGAGCTCTACGGTGCCACAGACAGACACACACACAGACAGACAGACAGACAGACAGACAGACAGACAGACAGACAGACAGACAGACAGACAGACAGACAGACAGACAGACAGACAGACAGACCGACAGACAGACAGACAGACAGACAGACATCGACGTCAAACTTATAACACCCCTTTTTTGTCGGGGGTTAAAAAATAATTATGATTTCAACATAAGTAATTTCTAGCATTGAAACAAATAATTTGTACAAGCAACAAGTCTCTGTGTAGGTCACAATTATTCTACCAATATTATAAATATGAAAGTTTGTACGTATGTTTATTGCTTAATCACGTCGGAACGGTTAAACTGATCTGGTTATATTAAACACAGTGAGATTACAGTCGGAAACAGTGCATATAGGCTACATATTATCGCACGGAAATTACGGGATCAGAAACTACAAAGATAAGCAGCAGGTAACAGGTAAACTACTGCAGAAAGCTTAGTAAGTTATAAAATAGGTCAGGTATATCGACCTGTTCGGCAAGAAAAAACACCTGATTACTAAAATACACAAAAACTTTAACTTTCAAATGCTAAAACCTTACTAAATTTCAATACTTAACTACTTACCTGAATCTACACCCCCTATCTAGATTAGAACAGTGAAATCTTACCCATCTAGTAAATACACTTAATTAAGCACCTGCCGAATAAATTACCCCACAGAGTACAGATTTGGAGTTTCCATTTACGGCCACGGGACCCTAGTGAACGTGTTTGTTAATGGAATAATGTTTGTTAAGGACACTTTTTATGACTTTACTTTCAATATTATCGTGCTAAAGTAAATATTGGGCTTAAAATTTAAACAACGTATAGAGATAAAAATACATAATATGTATTTTAAATACACCTTTCTTGCACAACACTAACTAGCCCCACACTAAGAAAAACGTGTATTATGGAGAGCAGATAGCTAATATAATACTTAGTAAAAGATCATTCCACGGCAAACACCGAAAAAAACAAAAAAACTACCGAGTGAAATATAAAATATCTTCTTTTGGCACCTAATTTTATTCCAAATTTCAGAAGATCCAGATTATATGCTCGTATGAATAGTTCGTTGAAAGGTATTAGATGTACTTGTTAAATATATACATACTTACGATATTCTATAGAAACACCCAGACAACAAATATTTGTATTCATCACATATTTGTCACTGGATTGCAATCGAACCCACGATCTTCCACTCGGTGGGCAGTAACTCACTAGCAACAAACCACGAAGTCAGTCTGTTCTCTGGCATGTTTTACCTTCACTGTTAAAGCCAGTGATAAAGACGAAATCGCACATCTGTACTTGGAAAAATATGAACACAGGCGGGATTACAACCTACGAGTTTACGATTATGAAATCGGCCATTCTAACCTCTAAGACAACGCGTTGTCTTAGAGGTTAGAATGGCCGATTATTTTTGTTAATTTCTGAGTAGCAACATAAACATCTCACTAAAATGTTCCTGCTGCCTCGGGGCCTAGTCTCGCAAGGAGAGATCAAGGCCAGTGCGGCTTGGTGGATGACACAAAACCATGAAAGAGTACACGACCGTTTCCTCACAAAAATTTCCTTCAACGTTTTTAAGTTAGTAGCATTAATCATATAACTTCGAAAAGACAGTGGTGCGCGTTGAACCCGGCAATGACCAGTAAACCTTTTCTCTACCCACACTATGATACCCGATACATAATGTGGATCCATGTAAACACAGTTATCTTACGGACTTAATATACGCAGATACATTAGTGTGGGTGTGTATTTACCGTAAACCAGATGACTCTAATAATGATGTAGGTTAACGACAAATTATATTTATTTCGGCTGACATAGAATTCAACACTGTTTTGCCACTGAACTCTATTTCAAGGTTAAAGACATTGAAATCGACTTTATTGCTACGAATCCATTTAAGATCTTTTTGTAGCCGTTTTCGCAAATAAAGAGGAGAGGAAGTTTGATTTCACTTTCGTAATCAGAAACCTAAAATTAGGAATGCGTTACCTGAGTTTACTAATTTAATGATGGATTTAGGTACTCTGGATAATCTTCCAGTCTAGATTGAATTCGTTTCTTCTAGGTTAGGGCACTGTATCATGGACCGCATTAGCCGAGATGGCGGTCAAGTGCAGACCTATTATTGACGTTACCAAATAAAGACGTAATTGTGGTATTTTTTCAGGAAATCTGACAAAAAAAATCTGACAGATCCGTGTTTTTGTTGGCATAGTGTGATTTATTTATTTATTTATTCAATGAGCACACAAAACAGAATGTAATAAACACAAACTATAACATAAGAGTATACTGTACAGAACTGTATTACATTCCAAACTATGTGGGCCTAGAAACAACATTTGTTTAAATAACAGTTTAAAATTTGTTTAAAATTATTGTTTTGCATTCCGAAAGGTGGAATATAGAGCTCTGTATTGAACATATGTATTTGTTAACATCTTTTGTATCCCGATATACGCGAATAAATGATCTTTTCTACTATTTATGATACTTCTTAGGTATAGGTATAGGGGGAATTTGGTTTCAATGTCGTTTCGTGCATTTCTCTAATTTCAGCGTACCAAAAGCGTACAACGCAGTCGAGATTCTTAAAATGGCGGTGCACGGCTTTGGAAAGCCACATTAAGTATGTTGCTTTAGTAAAAGTAATAGAATAAATGCAGATTTTATCACTAAAAGACATCGCGTGAAAGCAAACTAGGTCTGGAAAAAACATTAAATACATATTATATATTCTAATTAATCTTTTTTTTTTTTTAAATAAAGAGTGACGAGACGATCAGGACATGTGCCTGATGGTAAGCAACATGCCTGACACATAACATGAAGAGTCCAAATCATTACCTAGCACTGCACTGCGCTCGTCACCCAGATATCTAAGATCTTATATCTCTAAGCCCCTGTAATTTCTCTGGAAACATTGCCCTTCAAACCGGAACACAGTAATGTTTGCACATTACTACTTGGCGGTAGAATAACTGGCAAAGGTGTGGTACTTCCCCAGGCGGACTCTGCCAAGAGTCCTACCACTACAAAATCACTACTAACTTCCTTTGATATCACTCTAGTAAATAATAGGTAAATTTTGTCTGTTAATCCAGCTGTGTAACGAGTCTTTTAAAATAACCGCACTCATTTTCTGTACCTAAGTACCTGTTTGTAAATGGATACTCTATGATGTATTATTCAGTACTCATCGAAGATTTCTCAGTACAATCCAATTCAATGATATTGAATGTATGATAACAATGGTTGTAATTTTTGGTCGACTATTCATGTGATAAATAATCGTATTGATCTACACGTCTGCAGTCTTATTTACGTGTTTCAACAGTTAAATAAATGAATATTGGCGGACAGCAACTCATGAGTGCCTAAAAAGATTTCGAAAGAGTTTTTACTTAATATTTAGTGGTAAATTTAGGTACGAATAAATAGGTCGATTATTTTTCGAGTGATAATCCCGTTCGACTTTGGTTTAAATTATGTTTCTGCGTTCTGAATTTTATTGTCATCACGTTGTTTGTCCGAAATTAAAAATTACTTCTTATAACATCAGCTATCTGCCAATGAAAGTACCGTTAAAATCCAACCAGCCGTTTCAGAGTTTCGCAACAAACGGACAACCATTTAAAAACTGTTTTGTTTTTAACGTAAACTTACATAATATATCATGTATATATATAATTATGTAAGTACTTATATTTTCAGATGGATTCAATGAAAAACTATTAATTTCAATTTTAACAAACAGGCACCTCAATTTCTTTTATTATATTGTATGTATAAGTGTTTATACAGATAAAGTACAGGAATATAAATGTGTCGGTTCTATAAAGAAATAAAATTGTAAATTTTCCGATTTAAACTAGATTTTTACACATCAAAGACATTTAAATCTTCTCTAACTCTCTACTTAGCATAAGTAAATTCCCATATAAACATAACTGACGAGCATCGGATCCATCTTCGAATTCCGTTTTAATTAAATATTAAAGACTATCATCATCGCTCAAAGGTAAGTAATTAAGTTTCCAGATCAGTTTCTTTGCATTTCATAATCAAGGCAATATCCAGTGGCATAATAAATCAAGGATTATCGTATTCAAAGATTCATCCCCAGTTCCCCTGGAAGGCTGCACGTGATCCGTTCCGTTCGACTCAGCATTATCATAATCCTATTTTGCAAAAATCAAAAGAGTCCCCTCAAATTTTCCCCTTCATTTGAATTATAGCGTCAGCACTCCTTCGGGAGCCATTTCTATGGCGAAACTTTCTTATCCTTATTATTCTGCGAATGGCATTAAAGCCGATCGTGATAAGTCAAACTTGGCCAATTGTATCGAACCTTTTATTCCATGACCTCATCAATGAGAGCACGATTTTAAATCGAGTTAGGTTGGTACTTATCCGAAATTCAATCAAGCATCTGCGCCAATCATTGTATCGCTGCTCCCTTTGTCCTTTGGCAATTTTCTTTTTGAGACAAAGAAGCTCGTTGCTCGCCTGAAGGTATTCCACTGAATATTTTATACGTAACAAATTCTGCGCGAACCGCGTCACCGTCAATTAGGGCCCTCGGAGAAGTCTTGGATGGGGTTGTATAGGTAATTTTATTTGCGCTGCCTACGACGTCGGCTGTACACGGTTGTCCAATTACGCAGCGAGTTTTGCATGTAACAATCATGCCTCGTTACACAGAATACTTATCCTCTATAGGCGAAGCTTTTTGATCTCAGCTACGTTTCAAACAAAGGCGACATTAGATGTTCGAAAGCCTTGAACTTTACAATAGAACACGATTAGCTCAAAGGTACATTTCACGACTTCAATAAAGTCGTAAAAGCTATAGAAGCCAACTTACTGTGTAAACCAGAGGTTGAATGAGGTCTTCCTATGCACGAACTAGATCAACCAGATATCGGTAGAAAGTTGAATGACTCCGTGGCTAGTTAGTGTTAGTGCCTAACAGTAACGTACGTTGTCGTTTGGAAGTTAAATTACACACCACACACGCAATTTACTCGTGTCAGGTATTTAAACCTTGAGATCGGATAGTTTTTGAATTTTCAGTAATAGCTAGAGACTATGATCACATGTGTCAATAATAATATTATAATAGCTGTACTGATATTTTCACGTTTAATATTGGTTTTAGTTAAAGGCCGTATCACGGTACGAGTACATGGCCCTAAAAGTCAATTAAAAAATCGTTTTTAAGTAAAAGATTAACACTATTAACCAAATATTCTTTAGGCCCATTTGTCACATTTGTCAGATTGTAATAGCATCATTGTATTCAGGACATTCATATTAAACTACAGTACTTATCTAATTACTTATAATGCTACTTTTATCAAGGTACGCTCGCTATGAACACCCAGAGCAGCATTAATCTTTCAATCAAATATCTAACCAGTCGCAAATCGAACTTGCTATAAGTCTGGTATGAGTAGCACATAACCGCAAAACAGAACAGAAGTCAGTTTTGTCAACAATAGTCTTAAGCTGTGTGAAAAGTTCAAAAGTGCACCTGAAAATGTGAAAGGTAATAACCACATTGTGTTACTATAAATGTTAGCACTCCACCCGATATTAGGTAAGGTTTGCGATACGTTTAGTGTCTGATAAAAGCTTGTAAGAATAAAAGGCGCCTGATTTAAAGCCCCCTGTCGGCGATAACGAGCAAACAGGCCACGCTACCGGCCGGTCCATAAAACTTCCAACTACCCGCGTTTTATCGGCGCTCGCAATCTGCCCGCATCTTTGGCCGCATTCGAATCGCGTCAGCGTTCGCCACTGGACGCGAATTATGTTGCCATTATGCTTGATCTACGATTCTGTAATAGAAGGTATAAATTTGTACTTTACTCGATTCCGGTGGCCTGGATGTTTTAGATATATTTGGGCATTAGTTGCAACAAATAGTCTGACCAGTACCGTAAGAAATGTACGTTACTTTGTAGATTTCTTGCACGTCGGTTTGTAAGACGTTTCTACAACGGAAGCAATCGTTGCTTAAGCATGCCGGCAGTTTAGATTACACCACACGAAACGTACTCCCAAGCGACTTAAAGCGGCTGGGGCGAAATAAAATTACGCAACACCCCCAAGGATCCGGCACGCGACATCCACGTTAAAGGGGATTATTGCCCCTGCACTTGAGAATGCACCCTCAACAGTCGCGTAATGGCACATATTGGAAAATGGGGACAATAACCCCAAAGCATTAGTGGAGATTATTGGCATATCCCTTAGCGAAGCATTATGTTACTCGATAAGTCGCCTTAATCTTTACGAGCAGCTTTGTCTGAGCATATCAATTGTCGCAAGAAACAATGTTTATTGGAATCTCAACTGGGTACGAGTCAAAAGGTGACATCGGGTGGGGTGAGGTGGTACAATGTACACATATTGGAGTCGTTTAGTTTACGGGCGGTCATCTGATGTCCTCATTAATAATGTAGATTGTCTGGACACGTCCCTCGGCTTCCGATGAGTCACCGGGACGGACAAATTGGTTCGCATGACGAGTTCGGAGCGAGGGCCCGTGTCAATTAGTTCAAACTGTTCAAAGACTGACTCCGTGATACGACGGCTTGTCTAGACGGTCCCCTTCGTACACTTTTACACGCTCGACTTTATTGAATCAAGCACTCTAAATATTTACTCGAGAATATTCAATTTACTCGCTAGAAAAAAACCTTTTGACGGGCAAACATAAACGGTTATAAAAAATACTTAGCGGAGCGTAACCTTTATGAAAACGTATTTTGTAAGGATTTTATCAAGTCCGAAATAGTTTACTAGGAGATAAGCGGTTATAAGTTCTCACAGGTTCACCAGTAACTAAATCTTAGACGGAACATTTAATCGGCTTATATCGGCACAAAGAACGTTGATCGGCTTTGTATAACTACCGGGGGATCTGAACGAGCCGAGTAGAGAATTTTACTGAGATGCTTGAGTTTTCTTTCGATTACTTTTAAAATTAATCTGTACCACCGCATGCTTCCGTTTTCCCAACCAAACAGTCGAGGAAGCTACAGAATTTGCTTTAGGACATTATCAATATTTAATCAATTATTTATTTTGTTTTATTATGATACCACACAAAAACGACAAGGAAACAAGCGCGGTTCAAGACAAAAAAACGGGAATATTTATGAAGTATAGGGTTGGGTTAGAAAATCCTATTCAGCCTGTTTAGGTATATAATTATTTATATTTACTTACTTAATATAAATAATTATTTCATTATTTACATCTACTTACTTAATATTAAATATTATATTAAGTATATATAGGCCTAGCTAATATTAAGTATTTATGTACACAAATGATATAAGGCATTCTGAAAGCGCCTTATTCTTCGAATGCTATTCAAAAACCGGACGTCAAAACTGAACCAGTAATTTCTAGTTGCAGTGATAACGAAGTCAACTACTACTTAATCTCTGAGTGTCCTATTATTATCAGTTCTTTTATCATTGAGTCTACTTTTTGTTGTGCAAATTCCAAGTCGTCTGGATTCAGTTCATGGTTATACAAACATTTGAAAAGTACGCCTCAATGTCAGGCCTCGAATTGTTGATTGAGGAATTATGTTAAGTATGTCACATTATGAATCTATTCGATTTGATAATAGCATATATATGGAAAGCATGCTGCTGCTGCTTCTAATGTCCTACTAATACTATTTGTACAACATGGATGAATATTATGACTTTTTCGAGCAAGAAGTACTGCAGGGGGACTGAACGAAATTTGGTACATGGATACATTTTCGAAGGTTTGCCTTTAGATTTGTCTTTTCGGAGTCATGTGCGTAATGCTGCGGTGAAAGAAAACATCGTAATGAAGATGTTCCTAGAATCGTTCAAAGTCATATGTCATTCACCAACCCGCACTGGGCCAGAGTAGAGGATTATAGCCTTGGCTCTCTCCTTGTGAGAGAAGGCTCAGAGTCATTCCAGCAATGGGAACATTTAGTGATTTACTTATGCCAGTTCTACAAATAACCTTACTCTACAAACGCTGACGATCGGTTGCTGCGATCAGCAGCTGCCACTACACGTGGCCTAATGACCTAGGTAATTTTAACTTATAAACCGCGTCTACAAGGTAGAATCAATCGAGGCAACAGCGATTGGGCAACCAATCGCTTGTCAATATCGTGAATAGAATAATACCCCTAAAAGTCCAAGACACGACAAAACCACCCGTTTTCATGTTAATATGAAGCTTAACTTTCTTGATTCCTAATATCACTAATTTCAAGCTGACATTATCTTGCTTCTTTTATGGGATGCGGAAACTTCCGTAGATTGTGGTGGAAGGACGTACTGAGTGATGAGCTAAAATCTGTTACGATTGCTAACCCATTTTTTTATATTATAGAGTATAGAGTGACGGAACCAGCATATGTATAGCAGCGGGTATGTGCCTGAGTGCAAGTAAGTAATACACCTGCCCATAACAGCACAGTGTCACGTAGCTATGGGAACATAAAGAGTCCAAATCATTACCTAGCACTACACTGCGATCGTAAGAGGATTTATCTCTTCTGGAAACATTGCCCTTCAAACCGGAACATAACGATGTTTGTACATTACAGCCTGGCGGTTGAATAACTGGAAAAAGTGTGGTATTTCCCCAGGCTGACTCTGCCAATGTCTACGACTACAATCGATTCGACAACCCTAAAATATAGTCATGTGTCACCCAATTGCTTATATTAACGCTAGGCTTTCCTAACGAGAAAGGGGCGTGACGTTATGTCTGATATTCAAAATCGCGTGAATTCAGTGAGTTTTAGCGCGAACCATTTGCGAGGTAATGGGGAGGAACAGGCGACAGCCTCTAATGGAAAACCGTCTGCAGGTTCCACACTTTCACAGACTGCCAAATACTCGAGTAAACCATATATGTAACATATTTGGTGACCAAATTATCGTGGCTTTTGAAGAACATTTTAGTTAAACGTTTTATTTTGGTGTCTTCAACTTACACACGTACCTTGTGGCTCAGTTGGTAGTGAGTCTGCTCACTGAGCCGAGGGTCGGGGTTTCGATTCCCACCAAGGCAAACAAGGGACAAACGTTTATGTCATAAAATCGAATGTATGTTTTGTGCAGAAACCCCATGTTTCTATGTATTTACAACTGTATAAAATATGTTAATATCAGCTGTGTATGTCTGTGGCTTCCAGAGAACAAGCTTTGCTTAGTTTAGGGTTGTCGTGTGAAAAGTGTCGTACTAAAATTAATGTACTCGTATGTAATAAAATCCAAAGTGTAGTGTGTGTACACTACACTTTGTTACACATTTTCACATTTGTGAATTTGTGTTAACACATTTTGTTTACCGATTTAAATACAGTGCTTAGGTATGTATAAATATGTCAGCTTTATAGAACACCAGGAACATTGCCTTAAACAAACGACAACACAATTCAATCCAAATTACAATTCCAAGAATAAATTATATAAAACCCAATCAGAGTTCTAATTACACATGTATTTTTTTTTAATTTTATATCCCCTTAAATAATTTTTGAGGTGTTATAGTGAATGTAGCCAATTAGCTCAATTGTGAGCTCTCGAAATACGACACTTTGGCAACATGAAATCATCGCCCCATTGTGACAATATATCAACAGAGACATGCCTATTTGTACGCTCGTGTAAGTTTATACGATTCGAGGGTGCAAACGCTTCAAAACTAACAATAATTTTAAAAATGTACATTATGCATATTTATATTTGCTTACGACTTTGTCCGAGTTTAACTTGCATTTGGACTATTCCCTAAGGCATCCTGTGTTTTCTGAATTTGTCATTTGAGACTATTATCTGAGTTTTAATTCTTTATTGACATCCAGCTTGGTGCCCTTCCTACTTTTTAACCTCGTACTACTTTTTAAGATGGGTGTAATAAGTTTGACGTTTATCTATATTTATGGCATAATGGTCTATAAACGAATAGGCCTATTAATTGTTATACAGTTTTTATTTATCACAAAACTGACTAGATCGAGGTGTTTTTTCTCATTTTCATTTTGATTGCATAATATTCTATAGATGTTGTTTGAAGATGATGTGACGTGTTTACATTTTTGTATTTCAAGGTTTAAATAGTTTGTCGGCCATTTTTATTTCGAAATTTGTTTCTACGTGCACATAAAATTCTTTGGACGTAACCTTCGATTTTTTAACCCTCGAGTATATTTAATGACTTGTCTGGTATTTTTTTTGGTCTCGTGGCTCATATTATAGTGAGCCGTAGGATGTGGGTTCCATTCCCAAAAGGACAAATTTATAATTGTGGGATGAATACGGATGTTTGTTCTGTCTGTATGTTTATATCAGCTACATGATTTCTATAGCATAAATTTTGCAATTTTGGGGCTAAATAGTGATGTACAAAAAATGTTTATTACTTAAGTATATATCTGCGGCGCTGACTGAGCCAAAATATTAATATGGTGATGCTCCTATAGGGGAACATCTCCTCATGATCAAAAGCCTCAACAACACATCTGCTCATAGTCGGAAGGACTGATTGCACGAATAAATTATAAAAAAAAAAACTTAAGTATATAGAAATCAGCTCCCCATTGTTAAAATACCTCCACCGAGACATGACGTGTTTACACGCTCGTGTAAGATTAGACGAGGGAGGGTGTAAAACTAACAGGGGTGTGTTCTTATTAACGGCCTGTCGAACGTGTTATACCCTAATCTCGTTTAAATCGAACGCGTTTTGGTTAAATTCGTAAGAGCAAGGGTGCAGATGTATTTCATGCATTTTATAATTTGTGTACATGTACTATACAATACTACAACACTCATATATATATATGGTAAAATTGTTAGTTGTATAAACTAACCTACCGTGAGGTTTTTTATTATATTCTTAAGCGTTTTATTGTAAACTAACGATGATTGCAGTTTTACGGTGACATATATGTAGTTTTTTTTAAGTATAGAGTGACAAGACGAGCAGGACAACGTGCCTGATGGTAAGCAACAAGCCTCCCCATAACAGTGGCACGCAGCTATTGGAACATGAAGAGTCCAAATCATTACCTAGCGCCGCACTGCGGTCGTCACCCGGAGATATAAGCTGTTTTATCTCTTAGCCCAGTCATTTCTATGGAAATATTGCTCTTGGCGGCAGAATAACTGGCAAAGGTGTGGTACTTCCCTAGGCGGACTCTGCAATGAGCTTACTTAAGAGACAAAATTATACTTTGTATAATCCTTGGTGGCCTGGTGGCAAGAACGATCGTTCACTACCTCATGATTGGTAGTAGGTTTGAATCCTGCCTACTTTTCAAAGTTTCTACTGTTCCTGATTACTTTTCAAAGTGCAGTCATACAAGTTTGTCATCACTAACTTTAACAATGTGACGAAACCGGCATATTTCAAGATATGCATCATCCACCAACCCTCACTTGGCCAGCGTAACGGATAACTTTCCTAACTCTCAAATTTTGAGGTCTCGTGTCCCAACAGTGGGAATATAAATTGGACTGCATAATAGTCAAATATTTTTTTTTTTGAAATTATCTGATGCTTACGAGCTTATGACTTAGTATCAATTTTGTTTTTAGGTGGGGATTGCCCGTGTTAAGCCGAAACAGATCGTCGTTAAAGTTTCCACAGATACTGATTCTTGTCTGATTATATGTATAGGTAGGTACACATCTAAGGTATGTATAGTATACCTCCTTGCCCTTTTTTCTATAGGACTGCTCGTTCCTCGAAAAAGCGTCATCGTTTCTTGGTTGACATTCCAAAGACTCGAACGAAGAGGTTACTCTACTTTTGTGATTAGAACGTCTAGGATGCCTCGCCTGAGTGAGCTTCCCCGAAGGTTAAAATCTTAGTGACTTCAAATTAAGAGTGAATCGAGTTATTTTAGGTCATAAAACACGCTCTATCGTAGACCGCATCGTCGCTTAACATGAAGCGAGATAGCGACCAAGTGTAAACCTAAACCTATAATATAAGTATGCATTTAATATACCTAACCTTCCTCTAGAATTGGGTTATCAAACGTAAAAATAACTTTTCAAATCCGGCTGGTAGCGTCCGAGATTGGCGCATTCAACCAAACTGAACGTTGCTCTTGTCGGTCTGTACCGGTGAATGCAACGGGGTCATCCATATGATTCCAAAGTGTTATTGAATTGCGAAAAAATCCGTACAGTTATAATTCAGCATAGCGGATTTGCTTTAAAACGTTGAACACTATTATTATTGAATGTGAAAGTTTGTTGGCCAATCACGTCGAATAGAACAGGGGAGTCTACCGCATAACTAAAAATCATTTTAGTTCGACACTAAATCGGTAGGTTGGGCTGGAATCTGGTACTCATTGAGGTAGACCTGATTATTAAAGTTCCGTATCCTTCCGGGCCTTTGGTAAACTCATGACAGTATTGAAAATATGTATGTAATTCCAATGTCGAACCGAACAAAGTGATGCGCAACAACGGAAGGATATAATGAACAAATAGGGATGTTAACACTAATCACAAATTAATGTTTAATGTTGATTTTATGATAGTTTGTATTAATAAAATATCGAAAAACACATTATTATAATTTAATATTACGTAATAAATTTATTATTAATGATTTTAAACGCTATATTTTTAATCTGTTGTCACGTGACTGGAAACACCAATATGAATTATTACGTCACTAGTCGAAAAACAAGCTATCGACAACTGACTAAACTGTTTACTTTTCTGCATTTTTATTATAGTTTGCGATCTTAGCGACGACGATTTTGATTGTTTGTATTCAAGTAATGATAAAAAAACTCATAAACTGGACATACAGTATCGCGACCATTGTTTTGCGACTAGTGACGTCATGTCAGTCGTTAGTGTTTTAGCGGCAATATTCAAAATTAGTCTAATATTGTATATATAGTATTTACTCATCGAAAATACAAATATTTTGAAATAAAATGTTATTTATTGCGGTAAACATGCGACAATCTTCAAAATAAAAGCAGTTCCGAAAAATTGTTAACATCCCTATTCTTTCATATTTAAAATGTATGCAAATGCCCACTTTCACTATCATTATGACCGCATCCTTACGAAATACCCAGTTCTTTGTAATCGAACAAAGGGAGCTTCACTTTCTAAGTAATGTTCGAAGATACAAAGTATGTCGCACAGTTTTGTGCTCAGTGACTTCAACAAAGACTTATTGTACTGATACTAGGAAGGCGTAAGAAAGGAAAACAGTCAACAGCCCAGTGGAACGTAACAATGGCTGCTGCACTTTAAAAGCCGTATCGACAAATTGTATTCAAATCACGATTGGTTTTTTATCCGATTTCAAAAAAGAAGGAGATTCTTAATTTTATATGTCCTTATTTTATTTTTTTAAATATGTTAAGCGGTAGCTCCGCTAATTGTGAGTTGATTTTTCTTTTTTTTTTGTTTTGTTAGGTAGCAAATACTTACTTTAGAGGTTTTTTATTTATTTAAGTAAGTAAATATTCATAAATTACTAGCGGCCCGTTCCGGCTTCGCTCGGATATTGTCACATAAAGCCTATTAATCGAAATATAAACTATCCTATCTTTTAAGTTGGATCCATCTACACACGGTGTCCAAATTTGATTAAAATCGGATAAGTGGTTTAGGAGTCCATTGAGGACAAACATCGTGACACGAGATTTATATAATATATTAAGATAATAAACTATAGTATTCATACATGGCCTATGACAGCAAAATGATGTGTTGAAGCAGAAGGCAGTAAATGCCATCCAAGGCCAACTAGGTTCCTTTACAAAAAAAGCTGTGTCGAAACATTGGACTGCGTCTTCATCGCTTGGGACCACGAAACGACGCGAAAACAGACCCTTAAAAGGCACCATCCCCTCAAATAGAGGGCTACTATCCCACGAGACATCGGGGAAGCAAACACTTTAATGGAACCGAGAAACTTGGTCGAATCTTCCTTACGGCGAAAAAAAATGGCAGAGAATTAAAAGCGCCATTCCACACAGGATGTTGAGGAAATTAATTTTGGCCATTTTCCTTTCATGGATTTCGTAGTTGTTTAGAATTGTTGAGTAAATTTGTTTTTTTTTTTCTTATAAGTTTCTCGGCTTTTTAAGGCCCAGCGTAAAAGACCTTCGGCGTGTCTGTGTGTGAGGTGGTTCGGTTTTGATGCTGTTTGTTTTGTTTGAAAGTTGACCTTAATAAGGTGGTTTTTAGGTATACGTTAAAAAAAAACAAACAGTTTTTGTTTAACCAACATACGAGTTCTAAACAGGATCACATCTTGAAAAACTGGACTAAAATTCTATACAGACGACGTGGTCGAATACCTGCTACGCACACTACTACACAGATGTAGGTATTACACACGCGAATGTATGCGTACCGTATATAGAGTTACTGCATTTTTAATCCCATCTAAAACATAAATATGAAATGAGAGACAAGTTCAATATTATGATAATATGACTTGGTTGTTGACTTCAAAGACAAAAGAAGTGAGATCTAAGATCCCTGCAAAGTTCAATGACCTGTCCTGAAAATTATTTTATAACAACTTAAAATGTAATTTCTTCTTATAACTTAGGATAACCGTCTACCGGCGCAGTATCCATATGAGTTCGAGACACGTTTAAAACCTTATTCTAATAGGGTAGAGTATATATTTCTTTAACTTTTTGCCAGTTAGCCTAGGTTTAAGTTAATTGACGGGACATATTGAGGCAGTTATGGCTAGTTCTCATATAAAAAGTTCCTAAGGCCCTTGGTTGCTCTCTACCGAATTTTGTGCCAGCACAGAACGTAGGAAGGCACAGAACCCTAACAAAACTTAAAATCTACATAAAGACAGATACTGAATACGTTCTTAACTGCAACAATTGGTACACACTAACTTGTCTTTACAAAGTCAACCGGTTACTACTGGAAGTACTAGCGTGGGAATCGTTAACAACCAATCAATACCTAAATTTGCACAATATGAACGCTATCTCAGTAGGTATTTACACACTGGTTTAGTTACCTACAATACCTACATACAATTTTCTATTGTTTTTAATGTTTTAAGCTACCGCGGTTGTTAACTTTAAACTGTAATTAGTGATAATGGTTTATTTTAACAATTATTTTATTTGTGGGTCAATGGTATTTTTTTTATTTCAAAAGGAGTAAAATTTTCAATTCACATTTAGCGTGCTTATTCTTCGATATCTTATCGGTTTTGAACCCTTTTAAATCAGTGTTTTTATTCTATAAATAATGCAGACGTCTTTCAAATTAATGATTTAAAACCAAATACAAATATTTTCCTACTTGCATACAAGATTTCTGTTAGTCAGATTTTTTTTCTCTGTCATCTATACTAATATTATAAAGCTGAAGAGTTTGTTTGTTTGAACGCTAGGATCTCGGGAAGTACTGGCCCGGATTGAAAGATTATTTATCTATTGGATAGTCCATTTATCGAGGAAGGCTTTAGGCTATAGAAAATAACGCTACTATTAAAAGAATCGGAACATGAATCAAGAATGTAACAAAATCGGGAAAAAATATTCCTTTTTGAGAGTCTTCGTACGTTTCGTGCTTTGACATGATACATGACACCATGTGTCTAAGATTGCGTCATTGAATATCACAGATTACATACCTCATGAATATAAAACCTTTGCTAATCAATTTTTTTTTCTAAATCTAAGTTGGTACGACCAATTTCCGACAGGTGGCGTAGCAGGTAGCTGAAGAGGTGTTTTGTTTGAAAGCGATATTCTCAGGAATGGCTGAACCGATTTCAGTCATTCTTTCACCGTTGTATATGTACGGGATCCTGATGAGTACTATATAATGTACCACGGGCAACGCCGGGGCGGACATCTAGTCTATTATACTAGGCTCTACAATCTGTGGTATTTTTTTTCTAAACGCTTTACCAAATTAAACTGTAAAAAATGAATTGTAACGGTAATTCTGTTCCAACATTAATTCTTCTATTTTGTTACGAACAACAGAACAAGTGAAGCAACGTCAACGGCCTGCGAGTGTAGGTGTACCTCGTTATGATGAGTCAGGCGACAGGCCTCATAGCCTTTGTGATGACACCCACGTAGTACCGAAACAATCTCATTATCGTTCAAGTAGTTTTCACTATTCACTCACTATTGTGCTCGCGTTTTTTGTGGCTTAACGAACCCTTAGAAAAAGAGCCTGAAAGAAAAATTACCTATTTGTCTCACAATCTATGAATTCTTTGTCATTTAAGTGACAATACATCATCTGGTCTCTCATTTTGTTCAAACTAATTAATGTTCCTCTTGAATTGGTTGGTTGTTGATCGCAATCATTCTGACTTCTTTGATTTGCAGTTGACTAGGGTTGTTTAATATGAGTGTGCGAGTGACTGTTCTAACGAATGAGGTCATTTTAGATGACCTAAGTTGAACTTAAATGATTCAGAGGCTATTAAATGTACTGTTTTATTGATTCAACTGACTAGGAATTAAATAGTATTAAGATGAATATATAATAATACATTCTCAATCTGCAAGTGTAGTGATATGTAAGTTTTTTTTTTGTATAGTGTGACGAGACGAGCAGGAGCGAGACGAGAGTATATTATGGGCTGATCCGAAAAAAAAATCGGAAAATCCCTATTCCAAACTCTAAACGGACAAAGTCGAGAACCGAAACTGGAATTAATGAAAATAGATTATTTACCTATTGGAGATAATACATCATTGAACTTGCGTCATACCGGATCCAGAGATGAATATATTAATATTATTAGCAAAGAAACAACTAAAATAACAAAATTATACCGTACTCAAGATCACTCAATACCAAGATTTACCGTAGTCAAGTAAAAATAGAACTTATAGCAGTCACGTTCCTTTGCATCTCATTAAAATTATACGCACTGTTATAGTACAGTGTAATAATAGTACTTTTTCTTCATAACCATAAGGTTATAGGTAAGTACTGTGATACTTATAGTGCATTCAACTCAATACGAGGACGAATCCATGCGTGTTCAAGTGTCGATCGAGAGATCTGCTACAGTTCATATCATTATCCCGTTACGGGCGAGGCACGGAGCGGCAAATCATGAACAGATTAATCTGCCGTCAAGCTATTTTGTATGCGGGAAAGGTAGCGTCGTAGTGTTGCCAATCTTACGAACCCAGAAATAGCGAATCATGTTTAAAAAAACATAAATAGCCAATTTTAGAAAATATTGATTTTTGATTTTTGAGAAGAATTGCAGTTTATGACGCATTACATACTTAAATAAATGAAATGAAAAAATTTGCAAACTGAAGTAACAATAGGCCGGCCATATGTTTAGCGGAACCGATAAACGTTGGAGTAGACGCGTTCAGGCAGTGGATGGAGACGTAAAGCTGAGGATAGGGTTGACGCCTCCGGATCCAGTAGTGGACTAAGATAGGCTTATGGCGAAATGAATAAAATGGTGAAGACGGCAGCCCTATATCTATATCGGTGAGAACACCCCATTTTACAATTCATAGGCTCGAATCCCGCCTCCATCTTTCTCGTAATCAAATGCAATTTTGTCATCACCACTAGTTTTAATAGTAAAGTAAACATAGTGAGGAAACTGGCATGTTCCAAAAAAAAAATATTTTTCAAGAGCATGCGTCATCCGCTCATCCACACTTACCCAGAGTAGTGGGTTACCGCCTTGACTCTCTACTTGTAAAAGCCTCAGCGGTCGCAACATAAGGTTCTGATCCAGTAATATTATAAAGCTGAAGAGGTTTTTTGGTTTGAACGCGATAATCTCAGGAACTACTAGATCGATTTCAAATATACTTTCACCGTTGTATACGTGCATGATCCCTGAGTGTTACAGGCTATATAGATGTATTATGTACCACGTGTGAAGCTGCGGCGGATCGCTAGTGTTAAATAAATATAGATCATGGATGTCGGTGACCGTATTATGTGACTCAACTGGTGCTGGGTAGGACATCTGGTCAGACGTCAGGTAAGTGGAGTAGGTAGATCTGTGACAGTGGCTACCAATCGCTGATAAACGCTATGAAGACCACCGGTCAGATAGGTACGTCATATTAGATCCATTACGTAGATGAGATCGGTTCGGGATAGAGTAAAATGGTATAGGGAAGCGGATACATATATATATATTATACCCAGCAGTGTGTTGATACAGTTTGAAGACGAAGATAAATGTGTAAATACACTAAGTTATACTCAAAGTAGATAAATAACCAGGAAATAGTAACATTCACGCAGAACATTCACAAAGCAGTACCTAGTAACCGAAGTCTCGTGTAACCTACATAAGGTTACACGAGACCGCGGCTTATACCAGCCGGGGATTCGCAAAGATAACGTACCTACGTACATGTATAATGCGACTCGGTTGCGAAAATTCCGTGGCGTCGAGTGAAATGGTAATATTGTAATATATACGTATTTACATGAATATTATAATTAACGACATTTTTGATTATATACATTTATCACACTTTATACATTCTTTGACATTCCTCACATGGATGAACTGCAAGATCTACTAATGCAAGACCTTAGGCCCTGGATGGATATATTGATCAAACTCAAAAAACACAAGACAATATCCTGATGAAACACAAGATGTTGGCGAAATTGTGCTCACCAAACATTTATCTCACACAAATATATATCACAACCAAATAGAAGCCAGAAATTAATCTAAGATGAAGAATCAGATGACATAAATAAAAACCAGAAATTAATAGAAGATGAGGAAGAAGAAGACTTTAATCAGCTGACTATTATTTAATTATTTTTTTATTTATAAATTACTAACAAATTGTCTTGCCAGACATATTGCATGCCTCTCGCAGAGGCCAGTTTGTATGGGGCAACTTTTAAAATGTTTTGTATCATCTTATCTTACCTACAAACAGCAATAAAGATTTTTGTATTTGTATTTGTACGTCAATGTAAAATTATTGTCTTGTGATATTTAATAAACTTTATCGCCTACGCAAAAAGGTGCATACATATATTCATGATAATGTTTTTTATGAAATATTGTATTAGAAAATTGCATACCTACTGTAGTTGCAGTAATTTTAACGAATACAGTCATGATAAAGACTTTCCGACCTGTGCCCTTGCACACAGGTCGGAAAGTCAGTTCAGGGCTGCGCAATCGATTTTTTTAACAAAGTGTCGACTGTATATATATATATGTAAATGTATCGCAGTGCTGTGAACTTACATCAGAGAAGTCATCTCAAAACAACTGAACTTGACTGAAACGACCACTGAGATTTTATTAAATACCCCGATCAGTCAGCCCTTGGATGCGAGATCTATACTATTTTAATTATAATCCAGGTAATATGGTTGACAAAATGCAAGATTATAGGTACATCCTATAGCAAAAGATTTCTATATCAAACTAGGTGTTATATCTGGCCAACCGTGTTGTAGTGTCGTGCCGTGTATTCCCAAAGGCAATAACCAAAACATGTGTTGAATGTGTGCATGTCTGGTAAAACATGACCCCGAAACTTGCTATGAAATTCCCTACGGATAGGTCTAGTTATATTGGCGTCTTATGGCTATTGGTTAGCAGGAATCACGGCCCAGGAAACTTGTATAACACGATTAAGATACAGCTTGTGATGGGTCGAAGCGTTGAGACGTCGACGTAACGACGAGGGACGACGGGTAACGAGGTCTATACACCTAGGCATATCTACCTCTATATTGGTTCACCACAAGAGTGTCTCCGGAAAAGTGGTTTCAGAGACCTAGAGAGGCTTATAACACCCCTGTTTTTCGAGATGTCTTGTAATCTAGGATCCGCCCAAAAACTTTAAAGATTCAGGGTCCAAAAAACTAAGCAATAGCTCTTCATTAGATTTAAAACTTTTTATTGTGACAGAAACAAATAGAAATGTTACAGTAAAACACTTCGACCAGCGCCACAAGTGGTATTCCTACACCTTCATATGTCTTTTCAAAAGGTTGAAAGATAAAAGTTATCCAACTTCACCATAGTGTCACAAAGACGAGATATGTAGAAGATGGACTAACGATATCACTTAGTACTAAGTACATGTGTGTGACAGTAATATCAGAACTGATGAATTAATGACAGGAGTTGAATGAATGAGATGAGTTCTAAAGTTTACTTTGCAATTTTTCTCATGTGTTGTAATAATAATTGTTTCTTATTTGTTGTAAATGTATAGTTTACTTTTCTTATATTCCCTATGCTTTGGATGGGTTTACGTTAAAACGTGTATTCGAGGGTAATTATGCTATTTATGTAATGTATTGGCCGTTGCCTCGGCTGCACCAAATTGTACAATTACGTAACACACAAGTCCTCACATTATTTGCACGAAAATCGTCTCTCTGCCTCTCGTCTGAACATTAATCATAGCAAACAAAAGGAATCATTATTAAAGTCGTAAATTAAGCCCTGAAGGTATTCGCCCGCAACCGTCTAACGTAAATTACAGTTTATAAGGCGGTTAAATTGTTACGTGGAGATTTGATTTTAATTTCGTGACGTGTTAATTGGAAGTTATTGTAGGTACTTAGGTTTACTTATATTATTGAAAAAAAAGAGTTGTTTTTCGGTACCAATGCTCGTATTACCTGAAGATATTTCACATTGAGGTACAGGTATTGTAGGTTGAGGTACAGGTATGAAATACATTTGTTTTTTAAACCATTGTCGGTTTTCACTTGACTGCCATCTAGCTTGATGCGGTCTACGATGGTTTTTATCTAGAAGTAACCGATTCACCCACCAATTTCATATCACCAAGACAGTATCCATCGGAAAAAAACTCAACTCTCAGAACTCAGGCTTTCTACAGCCTAGACTCTAGAGCTCTAGACGCTTCTTCTTATCACAAAAGTAGAGTCAAACTACTTCGTTGAAGTCTTTGGAACGTACATTTTTATAGTCCAGATTCAGGAGTTAATTGTAGATAATAGTGTTTTTGAAGTGAACACTTCTTTTGTTGCCTTAGACAGATTTTTCGTGGGTTGTGAATTGAATTCTAGCGTCACGCTCGGGAATGATAAGAAATCTTCGGGTAAACTCGGGACCATGGCCATTGGCCATCTAGAAATGCGTCAGCACTACCCATTGGTCATCTAGAAATGCGTCAGCATATCTAGATTGCCATGTTCATGGCCACGCCCTCCGGTTTCACCCGGCGTAGTTTCCAAAGTAAGCTGTCAAATACTGAGTTATAAGTTTTTTTTTTTGGTCACTTGTTTGAAAATCATTACCTAAATACTTTAAATCGTGATTGCGAGACATCAGCTATCGAGGACGGTAGATCCGTTAAAACCCGGTAAACGAACACCTTGGAAACCACCATGAAGCGTAAAGAAAATCTAGAGCAGATTTAGTAATCGTTTTAGTGGAACAGTATAGAAGCTTCGACAACTGTTGATTTCAAAGATACTTGACAAATATTTTAACCCCTATGTAAAGTAAAAGGTGATCTTAGGATCACTCCTTCTTCACCGTTAAAACCAGCGATAATGAAAAAGCTCTTTTTGTAGTGAGTCTGAGCACTATTCTACGTCGCGTCGCTTCGATTCCCTGGACAAACATTTCTGTGACGAATTCATCTGAATGAATATTTTACATCTGAAAGTTGGATGTTTGTTGCTCTATCACGTTAGAACAGCTGAAAGGACCGGTTTGAAATTTGGAACACCGATAGTTTATGGTCTATTAGGTTAGATGTGAAAATATAGATCAATATTACTTAATAATTTATTTATCTGCACTTAAAAATATAGGTGCTTAGTTAATTGTAGGCAAGTCTGGTTCAAATCTATGATTTCAGATTTGGAAGTCGGCCGTTCTTGTCACTTTGCTGTCACAGTTTTGTCACGGTTATATTATTACCGTGGTTTTGTCCTAATCTCAATTATATTTATAGACCTTAATTGGAAAAGTTTTTGTCGTGATTTGTCACCGATCGAAAGCTCAATAGGCATTTATGTTTTTCAAACATTTTTAATTAACTATTTTACGTGTTACCAAGGACAACAAAGCACACAATCCAAGCATTCTAAGTCACTGTTTACACCATTATTCTGTGGCAATAGACTTCCACCGTGACGAAACCTCTGTTATACAGTTAACTGTCCATTATTCGGATCCGAGAGGCGAGACTGGTAGACGCTAGTCATAATTGCAGATCGTTAACCGGCGTTTAGCCCACTGCTGGGTGACGACGCCGCTGTGACCTAGCTTTTTCACGTGGATAGACAACTAGAGAATAAAGCTGACTTAACATTACACAGGATTTAATTACGATCTAAAGTAGTATTTAATTATCTCCACGTTTAGACAGTGTTACAACCGCCATGGTCACGAGAAGAAGACTTTTACAATGTGTTCAAATCCCGAAAGTTTAAAAACTATACAACGCTGACTTAGGTTGAATGTCCGGCGAGATCTGCACATTTCTCATATTAGTACCTAGGTGACCTTTGCTCGGTTACTTAGATACATGCTGATTTTCTAAAAAACATGAACTTGAAAAAAGAACGCGGCCGGTTGAATTCGAACCCGGACCTACCATATTTCAACCACCCATCTTCCCGACTGAGCTAATATACTGTCGCGCGCCGTCGCGAAATTTACCATCGCATTCTAATCTTTATGTAACAGTTTTTCGTTGTTTAAAAACGCGCAAAAACGGCGTTCTTTTAAAATAAAACCTGGCTAGATCGATTTATCGCCCCCGAAACCCCCTGTATACATAATTTCATGAAAATCGTTCGAGCCGTTTCCGAGATTCAGCTAGCTGAACCCGCTACTTCGTTCGCGTAAGCAGATGTTACTGACTTATACATTGGTTGGAAGTATCGTACGTCAAAATATTTGGATAAGTAGTCATTGAAAAACCGAGTGAATTTGTTTTTCCCCACAATTTTTTTTTAATTTTATCAATTTTTATTTTTTTTTAATAAAATCAAACATACCTACTTAGAAAGGTTTCGTAGTATCGAACATAGCCGAAAGTGTTAAGTTTGTATGATTTTATAGGATACATTATGAAAAATCTGAAGCTGATGTGCATGATCTGATACCTACTTATCTTGAAATGTTAATGTATGAATTCAATTGTAACACAGAAAAAAAAAACAAAGAACGAAAGAATCCAAATTCGGCACCAAAATCCTATTAGCAGCAAAAAACTTATTAGTACAATTTAGAATACCAGTAACGCCACCTAGTGATGCAAGAAAAAATACATACAACAACAGCAAAACATCGATTTATATGGCCTTTAGTGCTTTTAGATTTAAACTGGCATTAGCGCCATCTAATCTATACTAATATTATAAAGCTGAAGAGTTTGTTTGTTTGTTTGAACGCTCGGGAATCTCGGGAAGTACTGGTCCGAATTAAAAGATTCTTTTTCTATTGGATAATACATTTATCGAGGAAGGCTATAATAGGCTATAGATCATAACGATACTACTAATAGAAGCGGAGCATGAATCAAGAATGTAACAAAATCGGTGAAAAATATTCCTTTTTAGAGATTTCGTACGTTTCGATCTTTGACATGACACATGACAGCATGTGTCTAAGATTGCGTCATTGAATATCACAGATTACATACCTCTTGAATGTAACCTTCTTTCTAAATCTGAGTTGGTACGACAAATTTCCGACAGGTGGCGTAGCAGGTAGCTGAAGAGGTTTTTTGTTTGAAAGCGATATTCTCAAGAATGACTGAACCGATTACAGTCATTCTTTCACCGTTGGGTATGTACGGGATCCCGATGAGGGCTATATGTGTACCACGGGCGAAGCCGGGGCGGACATCTAGTGAGAATATAATGTTGCTTGTTATTTTGATTGTGAACGCAAAGCACCTGTATGTATTATCTACGCCAAAACGACTGCATATATTTTTCATTTTTGGCATTTACCTTACCATCACATCAAGTTCCTTACGAAAATATATACTTAAGTATATTAATATGGAGTTAAATGGAAATATAGACTTATTAGCCTATGTGAAATTTTAGACTCTAAAGTCTGTGTTTCGTATGTCAAACCAATTCGTTGTGCCTAACAACGGTCTGCTTCGGTCACCGAAGCTTGTTGAACACTACCTTTAAATTTTACACAGTATTTGGATTGAAATAATACGTTTTCTAATAAGTTACGGCTGGTCTAGTAAGTTACAGCTGACCTAGTCGGGAGAACGGTCAGCCAGGTTTTGACCCAGGGTTGAAAATCACGCGCACCACTATCTTTTCAGAGTCATATTCGTAATGCCAGTAATTAAAACGGTGAAGGAAAACATCGTGAGGAAACCAAAATGTACTACCTAGAATCTAAGTCCTAAGTCGTATGTCATGCACCAACCGACACTGGGCCAGCCTGGTGGATTATAGCCTTGCCTCTCTCCTTGCGAGAGAAGGCCCTGACGCCCTGCAGTGGGAACATTTAATGGGTTGTTTATGCTGCTACTTATTATGCTGATATGTTTTCTCCTAAAGAATAAAAATCTACTTCAATGACAGATAATTTAATTCTGTCATTCGACTAAATTTTATAAGAAGCTATGACTATGTCGTACAGATAAATCTTTTTTTTTTTTTAATAAAATCTAAGCTGATTTTAGTTTATTGTTGATATTTGAAAAACTACCTCCCTGCTTTCGATATATGAGATCACCTCTAGTATTTTCTACCAAACAAAAAAGGAATTATCAAATTAGCGGAGTTATCGCGTACAATAAAACCAAATAAAAAAACACGCAACCCGATTGAGAACATCCTCTTTGTTTGAAGTCGGTTATAACCGAATGATGTTTGTTTTTCCACACAAAAATATATTTTGATAAATATTTTTTCCTTCAAGACGACGCGACGCGATCACGTGAGCACGTTCTAGAATCTAGATATTCTGTGGATCGTCTATACACAGAATACTTAAAAGTTAGTATGTACCGAACGCGCCGCGCGTGTCGATATTATTTAAAGTTTATGTAATTTCCGAACCACCAGACCGATAATGTTCAAATTTTGACGGGACAATATAAAAAATGTGTTCTTTCTAACAAAAAAAGAATTAGTGAAATTAAACAACGCAAACATGAGTTACAACCAAATACACATTCTGACTTTCACCCCCTCCCGCAAGAAAACCGATCAGAATTTGGGGATCAAAAGTAGCCTACAGCAATCTCCTTAGTGTAAACTAAAGTCATGCCAAGTTTCAGCAGAATTGAATCAGTAGTTTCGGCGTGATGCGTGATCCCTATACAGAAAGACAGACAGACAGACAGACAGAAAGACAGACAGACATGAAAGAAAAAAAATGCAGTTTCGGCATCAATATCGACTATGGAGTGCTCCAAAAAAATTTTTTCAAAATATCTTCAATGTACAGAATTCGACCCGTTACAGTTTTATTATAAGTATAGATAATAGCTAACGCTAGAATTACTTTGTTTATATATATTAAAGGTATAAGATAATATCTATAAACAAAGTAATTCTAGCGTTAGCTAGTGATAGCAGCCCGCTAAATGTTGCCACAGCTAGGTCTCGGGGCCTTCTCACGTAAAGAGAGTATAGGACATAATCCACCACGCTAACGCGTTGGTGGATGACACATGACGAAAGATTCTGGGTTAATGTCGGTTTCCTTAGGATGTCTTCCTTCACCGTTTTAAGCGGCATTACACAAATGACTTCGAAATTACACTCACAAGGGCAACTTGGGTTTTATAATGGCAGTCGAATATAGATTCGACTGTCATAAGAAAAGTCAGCGCGATTATGTCGTTGTAATTTCGCGAATATGTAGGCGAAATGTTAAACCATAACGGGACATTTTAGCATGCGGACAAATACGATTAAAGTTACCGAATTTTGCGACATTAGGTGCTGTATTATAGATTTTCGTAGGTCGGTATAAAGAAGAACTACTGTCAATTAAAACTATGATTTAATAATAGACTGTGGTATTAGCGTGCCAGACCTGAATGCAGACATCAATGCGTGACTGTTATAAATAAATCCGGAAATATGACAATAATATATACACCATTGTTTCATCAACGATAATGGTTCGTAGCAAGTGAATAGGTGTATGACAATCAAAAGGGTAAGGCTCCAAACAGACTGAAAGCGGTTAGGCGCTTGAGCGTTCCGTGTTCGCGTTCTAGATTCGATTTGGTCACATATCGCGGATTAATTAATTATCCATTTTATCATTATGGAATGTCCGACAATATTTATAAATTTAAAATACCGCAAGCTTTAATTCTTTACTAAACTTGCTGTAACTAATACACAGCAGGTTTGTTATTTCCTCATAACTACACATCGAATTTGCAGCTGTTCAATTCATGCATATTCTACTAATTTTATACATGAGTAAGTTTGGATAATTTTTACTCAATCACGACGTAATAACTGAATGGATCATGCTGAAATCGTAAATTCATATACATAGATAAACCTGCGATAGGAAGTGGGTTGGTTTTTACGCCAAAAAATTAAAACTCGCCAATTATCATTTCATCAATTCTACGCAGAAGTCACGGGATACTTAATCACACATGAAAGCTATGAGAATAGCAATGAGTGCCTACTCATTGAAATAGTAAGTAAATTTTCTTAAAAGAATTACCCAACGAAAACTGAGGTACACACAGCAAAGCTGGTTGAAATCTCTGTATTGTATAATATATCTTACAGATATTATCAATGCGAAACTTTGGATGTTTCGATGTTTGTTGCTTAATCACGTAAAAACGTCTGACCGGATCGAACTGAAATTTAGAACACAGTTAGAAAATAGGCCGGAATAACATATAGACGACTTTTTATCAAGGGAAAATAACAGGAACAGCGCGAGAAAGACCGCGGGGCGCTGCCAGTCATACTACAACGTAATATAGTACAGAGCAAACAACGCAGAACACTACACGAGTGAACGCAGTTTGTCTGATAGAACCTTTATGCAATTAGAAGTATCTAAACAATCCCGTCAAGCCACTCCGAGTCTAGACTAGTTCTAGAAACTTATACAAATATATGCCGATTTAAGTGCTCTTTGATTGTTTATTTATCACAGATTTGCTGCGATTGCCTTTTTTCGAGAAGTTTCTAATTATAATGTACCTACTCTTAATTGGACTTGTGACTCCTCTGTAGCAATACAGGTTTACGTTATGTTCAGACCTCGTTAAATTGGAGAATAAGCTTTTGTTTATCATCCAATTTTAGACTTACAGAATTATAAAATGTTAGAATTATTAGACACGACGTTAATTAAATAATAATTGTAGGTACTTGAAATTGCATAGCATGTAATAAGACAAGGAATGAAGACAGCAAGTAGATATAGATTTAACAAAATATTTAATATAGAACCAAGATAACCGACATATTATCTCAAACAAGCTGACAAACTGACTTGGCAATTAGATAGATGAACTCTTAACAGTAACATAGAAACAGAAACCTTAATTATTTATTAACAACATTAATTGTTATTTATTAACCTTATCGATGAAGTTCTCTATCACGGAATAACAGCTGGATAAACCTTCATATTCATTCGCTGCGAAAGAAAAGAGTCCAACCGTGGTTAATTATTATTTGACTGATGATGATGATAAGCTACTGATAAATTAAATACATATTATATTACCCTTATATTAATATGCAGTCAAACGCAACTCACAACAAAATCGAAAATTGTTTTGTCATTCAGAATCGGGACGAAAAATAGAAGTCTGATGAGATTTTTTTTCTACAATTCGCGAGAGAGCTTCATAATCATTACGGAACGAACAAAGGACAATTGTTCGCGGAAAGCAATGGCTGCGAGTTTGGGTCTTCATTTTATCCTTTTTCAGAGGCTTTAGCTAAAACAATAACACTGTGGCTGGGAACGCCGTTTTTCTGTGGCGCACAGTGACGAGAGGTATTCTCAAATCTTGATAAAGGTTTGGCTCTCAATTCAAGGTTCTTTTGGTAGCCTCAAAAAGATTTAAAGCTTTTGTAGGTAAAATTAATTAATATGAGGGAAATATACCAGTAACCAGAGTTTTTATATTTGATGGAATTTTTTCACACAACACCACAAACTACAAACACTTTTAGCACACAATTTTAGCTACAAACTTATCAAATCTTGTATGTATAAGTACAATAAGAGCCAGATTTAACGTTTAACGATGGGTTTGGAGATAAACCCTTACACTTTACCATTAAGACATATGAAAATGGAACATGCTCCCAAATAAGATGTGCTGGCCGTAAGGTTTCATCACAATCTTCAAATTTAATCAAATCCTACTATAATATTATGATCGTAAAAGTTTGGATATTTTGTTGCTCAATCACGACGGAACTTCTGAACGAATCGAGTTGAAATTTAGATCACAACTAGATATACCGACGGGCGTAGCTAGTAAGTACACATATTGCGCCACTTATGCTCCTCGTATACAAAAAGGGCATTTTATTTTTCCTTATCTCTCTTCCATCCAAACCAGACTTTATAACATGTACGATTCCGTCCGCAACGTTATTACTTTCTTTTACGATTCGTATATATTTTTTGCCTAGTAATAAACTTGAAGTGGCGAGTGCACATGTAGATATAGAGGTGCTTGAACAAAGGAAACGAACGCAATAAAAAGAAATCATCGCGAACCGAAATACAAAGAAATTCGCGAATTGGCGAGGGGAACGAATACACAGCATTAGCAGACATCAAACGGGGCTTTGAGGTATTAGATTAATGCAATGTTGTTCTCGTAATACCGATAAGAGTAAATGTGTTTTGTATATGTACCAAACCAAGTGTCATTTTGGGTACGTACTTACGATAAAAAACTTGTGTTTAGGAAGATGAAAGCTAGAACCACTGATGAGAGACAGACAGACACACAGAAACAATTCATTACGCTCACCAGAAAAGTAAAAAAATTACATAACATAAAATACTTATAACTAGTGCCATAAATAACGGGCATATCCATAACAACGATGTCTCCCAGACAACCATTAGTGGTAGAAAACACGAGTAAAGTGAAGATAGGGTATAGATACCTCTATAGGTCTCTACAGAAGCTGAAGATGAGTTGCTGCGATCTACTAAGAGTAGTAACTGCAGCCACCGCGCCGTCCATGTCACAAAAGCGTTAATTTTAACACCTAGGCAATGACACTTACGGCCTGGCCCGTCTATCGCCTAACTAAATCACCTTTGGCTTTGTTATTGCTGTCTCTATATTTTCAAGTGAGAAGAAAACAGAGGGCAACATAAAACCTAAGACCGTTTTAGAGGTGGTAGTTAAGGTCTTCCACGCGGTGCTATCAATCGCCGTGCAGCCGACAATTCTTGTTTTCTAGGCTTTGACATTAATTACTTAGTATAAAACTATACTTCAAAAAATAAATTACGTCTGGTCTGGTATTAAGTCGAGAGAACGGCAACTGTCGATTCGGAGTCACTGGTTCTGATCACACGCGTTCCACTGTATTCTCGAAATCATGTGCGTAATGCGTAATGAATGACACTAATTTAAAAATGGCGAGGAAAACATCATGGGGAACATTCTGGTCGGAGAAGATTTAACTTTTCAAAGAGAAGTGAAGTCGGTGAACCCGCAAATAGGCAGCGTGGTGGATTATGGCCTAAACCTCCATATTTGGTTAAGAGGAAACCCGTACCATAGCAAAAGTGGGGACACTGTGGGTTGATACGTTTAAAATGAACCCGAAGAATGCTACTAAAACTAACAAAACTGATTTGCGACTCATTTTATTTCAACGTGCAAGAAACAGATACCTACCTAGGTATTTTATAGTACATAGTAGATTAACCTACCTAAAATTCAGTCTTATCAAATTAGTTTGGTAACGACATAAATACATTCTACTTATATATATTAGACGATAATGTAGTCTTCAAATTATTGTATAGTAACAAGCAAATTGATGCGTGTGTACTGGATAATGTGTTTTGCTACTGAACAGCAAACGAAGCGAGGCTTGTTAGCTTCGCCTTCCTTGATCTAAAACCAACAGATGAACTCTAACGACGTGGAATTAAGGGTGAGAATCGCTTTCAATTTGCAGTTTCTTGAGGATATGGGGCACAATAAGGTAAATTAAATGGGTTAAATTAAAATGTACATGTAGGCTTGTAGGTAATGACGGTTTGTTGTTTAAACAACAAAGTGTAGGCACTTAGTGCATGATACAAGCCATGTTTGACTAAGATGGTAGTGTAGGTAGTAGGTAGGTAGGTTATCTATGTTTCTAACAATTATAGTCCTTTGTTTTGCAAGAAAAGTAACATTTAGCAAGGATAAAATGCAAATATTTAAGTAACCTGAAAACCAAATATATATATATTTTTTGTGTAGTGGTAATGGCTGATAGTCTCCATCACGCGCCTGACGTAAACCAAGGATGCGGTCTACGATGGAGTACGTTTATCTAGAAGAAACCGACTCTATCTCGGTTTGATGACACTCAGATCATGTCATCAGAGAATACGAACGGAAGCAGCGTATTTCACAGTTCAGATAAAAGCATGGTGGACATTATATTATAGCTTCAACATCATGTAACAATATTAATTGTGTACAAGCCATGTTTTGCAAAGATTGAATTGAGATATTACTTAGGTATTGCGAAAGTGGAATTAAACCGCTTCATTCGAGTCTTTTTAACATCATCCTTGAAACGGGGTCAATAGCTTTGAATCCTCGCTATGCTTTTCCCTTCTCCTTCCCATCTCGATTTTATCAGCTTTCAAACAAAACAATCAGTGCATTAGTTTAGGGTTTAGGATCGAGTGACGAGTCGAGCAGGACATGTGGCTGATGGTAAGCAACATGCCAGCCACATAATTATTGATTTAAAGCAGTTATTGGAACATGAAGAGTCCAAATCATTACCTAGCACTGCACTGCGCTCGTCACCCAGAGATCTAAGATGTTATATCTCTCAGCCCTGTACTTACTCGGAAAACATTGCCCTTTAAACCGGAACGCAGTAATGTGTGCACGTTACTGCTTGGCGGTAGAATAACTGGCAAAGGTGTGGTACTTCCCCAGGTGGACTCTGCCAAGAGTCCTACCACTACGAAGTTCCTAGAGCAGATTGGTCTATCAGTTGAATAAAAAGTATAAAACACATTCGCTGCTTGAGAAGCCATCCCCGGATCGAATGGCACAGATTCCGCAGTTACGTCGGTATAATCTGCAGTTTCACTCCGACCCCCATCACCGCCATGCCGCAATGTGGCCCCATTGGCTTATTGTATGGACGACGGAATCGCATTTGGCTGTTTTAAGCCACGATTTACTTTCCGACCTTTGTCTGACCTAGTTAAAAAAAAGATTGCTGTGGACGCGGCCTTAAGATTGTGCCTTGAGCAATATTTTTTTACTAGTTTTTGCCCGCGTTTTGCCCTGCGAGAAATATTAAATTTATATTATTTATAGAATATTTAATAACTGTTATTAAAATTAATCTGTAAACGTAGGACGCCCTGAAACTAGATGGAGTGACGATATTCGAAAGGTAGCTGGTGGCGGTTGGAGACGGAAGATCGCGGATCGGGCTGAGTGGCGTATCATGGGAGAGGCCTATGTCCAGCAGTGGACAAGCACAGGCTGATGATGATGATAATTAAAATTAAAGTAACTGTCCGATTCTCTACGAAACAAAAAAGTTAAACACGTGTGATTAGGTTTTTTGAAATAAGATAAGTTTTTAACATTTTTAATTGCAATTTGCTTGAATCTATCTCAGCCTATGTAGAAAGTAACCATTTACTTTAGATTTGAAAATGTCAGATCAAGAATGTCTAGGCTGTGAAATGCGTTGGCTGACTGGGTTTTACTCGATGCTTACAAATGGAGAGTGAATCGTAACACTCGTATCGTAGACCGCATCATCGTTTAACATCAAGCGAGATAGCGATCAAGTGCAAACCTATTATACTCGTAGTTCAGTAGTTGAAATGTATTAAAGAAGATACTTCATTCGTCCACTCTGAGAGATTAAGCATTAGAAACAGTATCTATATACTGAGACTACATTTTAGTCATAGTCTAGGTATACACAAATGTTTAAGGCAGACATCATCTGTATCATAAGTTATTATTTCAATCACTTACTGAACAATGAGACCCACAAAGTTTACTGAGCAACATCCATTAACTATCTGGCCCTACAATCTGGGAAGATAGATAGATTGAAAGAGATAGATTAGATATTTTCTGTGCAGGTGTGTATTAAATTAAATGAATATCCTTAAACATTGTTTCACCTGGTCTATTTTGCCCCGAACTAAGCACAGCTTGTACTATGCCAGTCATTTATAATATTAGGATAAATATTATGAGATTTCATCATTATTTATAACAGATGATGAATTCTGATCAAGGATATATTTCAATATTCAACCTAACTCATATTTAGTTAATAATTTTAGTTTTAAATCGAGTTTTGCATTATTAATTTTAGTGCATGATAACAGTTCAAATGTTCAAAAAAAGTGCCAGCATTGTTTTGCTGTTCATATTGGTGATAGGTAAAAAATTTCCAGAACGTAAGTCATCATCGTCAACGGCCCACTAAATGTACCCACTGCTGGGACTCGGGGCCTTCTCTCTCAAGGAGAGAGTTAAGGCCATAATCGACAACGCTGGCTCAGTGCAGGTTGGTGGATGGCAAATGACTTCGACTACATGTAGGTGTCTTCAAAATGTTTTCCCTCACCGTTTTAAGTTAGTGGCAGAACCTAAGTACATAGAGTCAATGAATCATATAAAATCTCAGTTTCCTTGAATCCCATTAATAATAAGAACCCTGTTTTGTAAGGATAAAATGGATAGAAACTAGGTCCCCTGCATATTTTACCGTCAAGGCCACAAATCTGATTTTGAATTCAGCTATAATATTGTTAAAACTTCACTACTAGATAATCTCTTAATCTGCATTTTATTTAAAAATCTAGTCTAATCTGCAAAGTATATCCTAAGGACTGTTTTAGGTGCGCGTGTGCTGATATCTGTTAAAATGTACAATTGTGATAATTTTAGGTATTTTGTCAACATAATGTCCTTATTTTAATGTTTACCTTGTAATGTGTCGAGAACTATTTGTCCTAGACAAACCTTGTACAGGTTTAAAGGGTGAATTTATTAAAACCTGTAACAGTTCTTGTGGTTATGAAATAAACAAAAAAAAAAGGAAATCTGTGATTGGGAGAAATCACTTTTAAGTAAATTTTATGAACACTAGCAATACAATACCTCACGGTTTTCCCTGTGTGGTTCCTGATCCCATTATTATTCCGGGATAAAAAATAGCCTATGTGTTATTCCAGACCATTATCTATTTATGTACCAAATTTCATTCAATTCCTTCAGTAGTTTATGTGTGAAAGAGTAACAAATATACATCCAAACATTCTCACAAACATTCACATTACTCAATTAAGTAATATTAGTAGGATTAGGCAAGATAACAATTAAAATACTTAACAACTATTTAAAAATGATTTTATTTTGGCAATACATTTTTATGTTGTCCAGGGTTGTCATTGTTTACTTCATTTTCATAGAATTTTCTTGGCTATTATTATCTTGTTTTGTGTTATTTTATTTATTATCTATTATTATTATCTTAGCATTTAATTATGTAGCCAAGCAATTAAACTTTGGTACTATAATAACTATAAAGTGGTACAATTTCTGTACAACCTCTTATCAATGACAGTTCAGAAGTCCTCGGGCACTTATGGCAAGCACTTTGGACATGTGAGTTGATGAAGTTCTTTAAGTAACAGATTATGGATTGAGCTATGTTAGGTTACCATGCAGTACATTACAAAAGTATAACTTAGAATCAAAGTCCAGCTGTGCACTGCAGTCGTCTCTATGTTTGAATAGTATTGTCAGGAAGAGAGTTAGAGAGTAGTTATTTAAAGTGTAGGTAAAATAACATATCAAAGCCTAAGAATATTTTATGTCTAGATTAAAGTTTCAAAAGGGTCTTAAATTAATACATTGAATAAAAGTCTACCTGCCTTTCTGATACTGGTTTCCAGATTCCTATCTAGGTTGAGACAAACAGATTTTAGATGTAATTTTATCTAGTAACCTTACTATATTTTATGTAGTAGTGGTACTTATTTAAAAATGTTTCAGAGAAATAGTGAAATTGAGGCAGCTTAAAATTCCTCAAACCTTGTTTATATTGTTACTCATATGTTTGCAGCTAAACAACAACAAAGACAGTAGCAATAAAAAAATATATTTTCTTGTAAACATTACCCTACCTACTGTACTTTGTACAGAATTTTCTTCGTATACATAGTGCACGTAGCAAGCTCCACGCCTCGAGAGAAAGGAGCGGTCATAGAAAAAAAAGAATGACCTTTGAAAGAAGCAACGTTGTCAGGTCATTCCACGGTGTTTACCTTATCTCCTGGTATGTTTTTCGCCGACATGGTGGGTCACCTGCTTTGCCCGAAGAGCGACGTCGTCGTGCTGACGAGAATCCAAAGAAAGGATCTCACTGTTTTTGTGAGAGCCCACCATAAAACACAAACACTGAACCAATCACTCGTTCATCATCACTGACCGCGAGAGCACATACACACATTAAAGCCACACAAATAATAACCGACCCATCATGTTGAGTCGTAATCAGCACGATTTCCCATTGAGATTCATCGGCACAGATAATTTTTCACAACACACACCATACACAAACACAGCGACTGACAGAAGCAAACTTGATTGAGTTTCGTTGACGGAAAATGGCGAGGGGTGGACGCCCCTCTCACCGCTCAGGCCCCGCGCATGCCTTCTGTGACAGTAGCGATTTACAAATTTCAAGCAGATGGCAGCACCAAACAATAACAAACTAGCGTCACAAGAAAGATTTCCTAAAATACGCTAGATGACGCTGTTTTCAGTCTAAGCAAAGCATCAAATAACGGCGACCAAAAATAGATGCTCAATTAAATCAAATAAATATCAATTAAATAAATGTTAAGTCTGTAAGTACTTAAACATTACAATATACCTAATGACTTAAAAAAATATTTTTCTTCTGTTTACACCTCCATAGCTTTATTTTAAAATTTCTTTAGACTCTGCAGTGGTCAGTGTCTCCATCTAGGATTACTTAATCAACTAAATCTTCCGTCAATTTTTACATCTCCAAGAGCAAAATTAAATTTTTTGAGTAAACCCCGACTACCTTGGATTTGAAATTTGTACAACATTCTACTAGTCAATTTGATACCCATATCGAGGTAGGTTGTGAAAAAAGAAATGTATTTCGCCATTATGTGGTAGCGGCCATCTATGGTTTGAAATTTGTCATAGTGTACCTAACTATAGTACCTAGTATTCTACTAGTCAAGCCCTTTCATTTGATACCCTTATTGCTTATTGAGATAGTAACGGAAAAAAATCACCATTTTGTGGTGGCAGCCATCTTGGATTTGAATTTTTTTATAGTGCATAGGTAGTATTCTACTAGTCAAGCCCTTTCATTTGCTACCCATATCGAGGTAGGTTGTGAAGAAATATTTTGTCCGGTATTTTGTGCAGGCGGCCATCTTGAATCGATGTGTACCATAAGTAAGAACACCCGCACGGAAATCAACCTTCAAATAAAAAAAAACGCATCGAAATTGGCGCATCCGTTTGAGCTCTACGGTGCCACAGACAGACAGACACACAGACAGACAGACATCGACGTCAAACTTATAACACCCCTTTTTTGGTCGGGGGTAAAAAATAATCCATAGCTAGTTAAGAGCCCTCTCACGTCGTCGCACGAAATTCAAAAAGTTTGTGTTCCGAATTTTCCACCTTTAGTATTATCTAAAAAAAGATAATTACGGTCAAAAAATAGGCCGATCTTTCTTGTTGACGTTTCCTTGTCAGTGTTTCCACAATGAGGGGAACTTCCCCTTTTGAGGGGAAATTAGGGTCCAGAGGGGAACAAAAAAGGGGAAAAAGATGTAAAGGGGAAATCATGCCTAATCAAACAAATACGAAAACTTCGTCATATCGAGGAAAATTTTTGTATAATTTGTATACAGATATCAGTTCCAAATTTTTTTCAATAAGGCGATGTTTCTTATTTAATATGGTTTTCGATGAGGCATGAAAGCTTAAATAATTTAATAATTTTGAGATAAGTTGCAATTTTAAAATTTGAGAATCTATCCTGAGGGGGGGGGGGGTGCCAAAACTATACCAGATAATTTTTGAGGGGAAAAAAGTGAGGCGAGGGGAAAGGAAATGATTAAAGTGGAAACACTGTTCCTTGTTTCAATTTTCCTAATAATAATTCCTTTGGTCGTAGGGAACGATCTCCCATGACCATTTCGCCGAAAAGTCGCCGCCGTGTCAGTTTCAGACTTTTAAATCTACAAGTGATACTCAAAATTTATACTTAAAAAAATATGGGGAACATCATACACATATTTTACTAATTCAGACATGTTACATATATCTGCATTTTGGTCCCATTTATTAGTAAAAAAAAACAAAATCATGAGCCAATTTTAAGTTTTACATTGCAGATTTAGCGTTGTCTCTGTGTAAAATACACAATAATTGCAAAATAAAAATTAGACACGATAATACTTTGTTCTTTGTAGAATCCAATTCTATAGTTACTTTTCAAATCATAGTTGTCAATTTTTCAAAAAATATAAATTACCAGCAGTCTAAATTACAATAAATTACGCTGCGCAATTTAGTATGCCGCAAGCGGCCGTCGGGGGAGGACCTGCGTCAGTTAGCGAGGGAGTCGGTTACGTAATATTTCGCGCGTTTATGACATAAACTAGAATAATTATAGTGCGACCACAAAATTTTAAGTCGTTTGGCGTTTTATAACGTTTCATTCTGATTTTTCGGATCGGACCATCACATTTGATCTTGTTTACTTCTTGAAGAAGCAGAATCTGTCAATTTTTTTTGTGACTTGACAACGTCTTATAAGTCGATGAACGCTGGCCGCATGCACGAAAATGGGATGACTCATTGTCTCGTTAAGCCCATTGTCCCGTTACGCTCCTTGTCCCGTTGCGTTACGGTAAATTATTCTTGCATTTCCAATCTCTGATTACTAGTATAATTTCAAGAATTTATACTTTTAACTGAAGGTTAATTTTCATGCGGTGGATCTTAGCTTTGTTGGGATAATATTGATTAAAGATGGCCGCCTCTACGAAATGGTGGAATAAATATTTCTTCATTCATCTACCTCAATATGGGTATCAAATGAAAGGACATGACTAGTAGAATACTGTGCACTATGATACATTTCAAATCCAAGATGGCCGCCACCACAAAATTGCGAATGTCATTATTTTTCACTACTACCTCAAAACCATGACCAATGACCATGACTATGACCATAACCAATTACAATGACCATAAGGAACGGCCACGACCAATGACCACGACCAATGACCATGAGCAATGGTCATGACCAATGACCGTTCCGACGTGTTTGAGCAACGAACTTCCAATATCAATTAATCATCGTTAATTTTTACTACTACCTGAATATAGGTATCAATTTCAAGGGCTTGACTAGTAGAATACTACGCACTATGATAAATTTGAAATCCAAGATGGCCGCCACCACAAAATAGCGAATGTCATTATTTTTCACAACTTCTCAATATAGGTATCAAATGCAAGGGCTTGACTAGTAGAATACTATGCACTATGACGAATTTCAAATCCAAGATGGCCGCCACCACAAAATTGCGAATATCATTATTTTTACTACTACCTCAATATGGGTAACAAATGAAAGGGCTTGACTAGTAGAATGCTATGCACTGTCACAAATTTAAAATCCAAGATGGCCGCCACCACAAAATGGCGATTGTCATTATTTTTTACTACTACCTCAATATGGGTAACAAATGAAAGGGCTTGACTAATAAAATACTATGCACCATGACAAATTTCAAATCCAAGATGGCCGCCACCACAAAATAGCGAATGTCATTATTTTTCACAACTTCTCAATATAGGTATCAAATGCAAGGGCTTGACTAGTAGAATACTATGCACTATGACGAATTTCAAATCCAAGATGGCCGCCACCACAAAATTGCGAATATCATTATTTTTACTACTACCTCAATATGGGTAACAAATGAAAGGGCTTGACTAGTAGAATACTACGCACTATGATAAATTTGAAATCCAAGATGGCCGCCACCACAAAATAGCGAATGTCATCATTTTTCACTACTTCACAATATAGGCATCAAATGCCCCTTGCATTAATCATCATTAATTTTTACTACTACCTCAATATAGGTATCAATTTAAAGAGCTTGACTATGCACTATGACAAATTTCAAATCCAAGATGGCCGCCACCACAAAATAGCGACTGTCATTATTTTTTACTACCACCTCAATATGGGTAACAAATGAAAGGGCTTGACTAGTAAAATACTACGCACTATGACAAATTTCAAATCCAAGATGGCCGCTGCCACAAAATTGCGAATGTCATTATTTTTTACTACTACCTCAATATGGGTAACAAATGAAAGGGCTTGACTAGTAGAATACTATGCACTATGACATATTTCATATCCAACTGGAAGGGTTGACTCATCGAGTAACGCGATCTTCCGCGCAAGCACGGAAGGGAGCTGTCTTAGCTAAAAATCATAGAGGACAAATAACTAAAGTATAGAGTGCTAACACCACACAAGACGCCCAGTGCGCGTCGTAGGCAGATGATGTATAGCTACATAGATATGTACGTTGGGGATTACTAGGGATGGGCACGCGGGCAACGCAAAATCATTTTGTTAGCGATTGATGCAGGTTCAGCGCGGTACAAACATCTGTAAATATAATTATTTCGTGCGATAACATCTAAAATATAAGTACCTAGGTATTTTAGTTTTATAGAGTTAGTGCCCGTGCAGGTTTAATTTTTTTTTGTGGTGGCGGCCATCTTGGATTTGAAATTTGTCATAGTGCGTAGTATTTTACTAGTCAAGCCCTTGCATTTGATACCTATGTTGAGAAGTAGTGAAAAATAATGACATTCGTCATTTTGTGGTGGCGGCCATCTTGGATTTGAAATCTGTCATAGTACATAGTATGCTACTAGTCAAGTCCTTTCATTTGCTATCCATATTGAGGTCGTAGTAAAAAATAATGACATTCGCCATTTTGTGGTGGCGGCCATCTTGGATTTGAAATTTGTCATAGTGCGTAGTTTTTACTAGTCGAGCCCTTTCATTTGATACCCATATTGAAAAGTAGTGAAAAATAATGTCAGTCGCCATTTTGTGGTGGCGGCCACCTTGGATTTAAAATGTGTCATAGTGCATAGTATTTTATTAGTCAAGTCCTTTCATTTGTTACCCATATTGAGGCAGTAGTAAAAAATAATGACATTCGCAATTTTGTGGTGGCGGCCATCTTGGATTTGAAATTTGTCATAATGCATAGTATTCTACTAGTCAAGCCCTTTCATTTGTTACCAATATTGAGGTAGTAGTAAAAATAATGATATTCGCAATTTTGTGGTGGCGGCCATCTTGGATTTGAAATTCGTCATAGTGCATAGTCAAGCTCTTTAAATTGATACCTATATTGAGGTAGTAGTAAAAATTAATGATGATTAATGCAAGGGGCATTTGATACCTATATTGTGAAGTAGTGAAAAATGATGACATTCGCTATTTTGTGGTGGCGGCCATCTTGGATTTCAAATTTATCATAGTGCGTAGTATTCTACTAGTCAAGTGGGCTGGTATCGAACATCTAATTCCTAACGAAATATCATCATGGTGGGTTGTTGTGCTGTTTACGGCTGTCCGTCAACTAAACGGGACAAGATTAAAGGCTTTATTTAATTTCCTAATGATAAAATAACGTAAGATTAGAAACTTTTCAATAACGTTGCTTAAAATAACGTAAGATTAGAAACTTTTCAATAACGTTGCTTTATAATATTACAGGCTTTGCTTAGTTTGGGGTCAGATGGTGTTGTGTGTGAGTTGTACACCAATATTTATTTATTTATAATAACGAAGTCGTTTTTAACTCAAAGTTCATAACTCACACAGCCAGTAACTTATGTGCCCAAGCACGGATTGATAATGCCTGGAGGAATAATTGTAGTGACAGAATAAAGTTTCCCTCATGGGTAAGTGTAAAATAAAATGCGAATGTGTACCTACTAACAGAAATAGATATCTAGGTACCTGATCTAATCTATCATCGGTTTCGTTTCATTTTACGCGGCAATACAAACACCCACAGATTTCTGAAACAATTTAGAAATCTGTGCAAACACCCTTTTAATTAGAATAGTATAATTTGGCTCCATTCTATTTATGTAACTCAACATTATAGCAAGTTTATAGACTACGTCACCAGGTGAACTCAAGGGGCACAACTATTCAATAAAATAATTCAGTAGCCCTAGCGCTAACGCACACATTCACGCGTGTGTACGAACGACATCTGCGTAGTTGTGTGAAGAATAGGCAACTCCACAGCGGCGGTTGTATGGAGTTTTAGTGGAGTGTCTGGGGTGTGGCCGCAGATAAGTGTTTTCGTAGCAGTGTTGCCATTAATATTTTTGAATCTTCCTTTTACTTTTGCTTAGTTTGTGTCTCTGCATCGAGAGTTTTAAAGATTTTTATTGAAAATCTAATGTGATCAGTAACGATTTTATATTGCATTATCAATTTAATTGAGTATTTTTATTCCCAACATTTAAATACTAAAAAGAAGAAAAATTGTTTTAGTACGAAATTTTTTCTTCGAGTATTTAGGGTTTATAGAAGGTAAACAAACCAAACACATCAGCTGAGCTCAGAAGAAAATTATAATTTATCTAAAATGAGTGATGTGTTTGGGAAACCTCCAAAATTTTTAGTTAGCGCAAATGATTTAGATTTATACTTTTTTTTTTTTTTTTTTATTTAAATTATCCGCTCCACAGACTCCGGGGTCCGTGATCTTTGTCATTACAATAATCTTTTTTTTTTTACACATTTCTTGGATAAGGAGAAGAGGAAAATAGAAGGGATTTGGGTACATTTAAAATCTAATTCTAGTGTGCCGTGAGATTGCAACTACCGCATGGGGCACGCTCTCGTGCAGCTTCATGTTTGTCTTGGTTTTGATTACGATTACCGACTCGTATGTTAGTCCCTGAGCTTCATGGATGGTAAGGATGCGTGACCCGGTGCCTGACCCATAACCCTGGTTTGTCAGGGTCTCCTTCTCCTCTTGAGTGTGAACTAAGAAGAGGGTGTTTGGTTGGGTGTTGGGTATTTGCGCTCCCTTATATCTTCTCTGCTCTAGGGACTTTATACGGGACGCTGAGGAGTACATACCGGAGTATATTTCCCTCAGTGCATATGCGACGTCCATTGGGTTTCGATGTGTGCAGAGCAACTCCTGGCTGATCTTTGTTACCAGGTTCGGGCGATGATACCTCATTTCGAAGAGATTTTCCCTGTCGATATAAGGCAACTGATTGACGTCTCCAATGAGGACAATTTCGCCAACACCAGACAGCCTTGAAGCCATCACAATGGCTCCAAATGGTTCATGAGAGCTTCGTCCACCATGAGGCGGCTGAAACTTTCTCTACCGAAACCATTTACCAGAGCAGAAGCCATGGTTCGCACTCTGGTTTTGACCAGGTTTCCGATTCGGTGCGATAGCTTTTCTCTTAGATCTTTTGCTGCCTCAGTTGTTGTAGTAATGATGGCGTCCTTGTCCACGTCGAAGTGTCTAATCACCCATGTTGTTTTTCCACATCCTGGAACTCCGTTGACCCACTGTATTCTCGGTACCTCCCAATTTTCCCAATCTGCTTTGACCTTTCCGTTCCCTTCGATGGTCTTGGCCATCTCTAGGATCTTATCGTCCAGCATAATCTTGGTGCATCGGGCAGTAACTACAATTGGGTCGTTTGGTGGTGTCGCATAAACAGGCACTCCCGCGCGCTCTGTCTCTCTCTCGTTCAGTGTCACGAAGCCATTTTCAGCACTGTAAGCTGCCATATACTGTCCTGTCATGGTTCCCTTGATGACCCGGGAAGTGACATTATTGTAAATGGCTGCTTCGGCCTCCTCGAGTTTCGCCTTTTAAAGGCTTTCACTTCCTAGCCTACTGCATGATGTTTTCGCAGGTCTTGAGGTTGACTTGTCGTGTCGCGCTCAGTGTGGCTATGAATTCGATGAAGGCGTTACGTGCATGGCTCCGTGGCTCCGAAGCGGTGACATAGCGGGGCGGTTCAACCTGTCCCATGTCGGCTCTCGTTCGGGCTGTTTGTTGCTGTGAAGCTGCTTTGGGGGTCTTTGACGTCGAGGGGGGTGATGAATGGGATGTGATTCGGAGTACGCTTTGCGCCCTGCTCGCCTGCTGTTCGATGATATTCGAGTTGCCTGTAAACACGAGAACGACGTCGTCTGCGAACGCTTGACAGTACACTCCCTCTGCTTCTAGCATTTAGATTTATACTTTTTCCCTGAACATTGGGAGGGGCTACATAGTAATTACACTTTTGAGAGTCTATGGTAGAGATAAATCTTTTTGAATCCACAATATCGCCATCTAGTGCGAACTTTAGAACTATTTTTGTCTCGTCGGAAAATGGCTCATCCATTTTTTTTAAATTACGCGGTTGGGAAAGAGCGTTTGACTAGCAAATTTTTGAAGTGAAAACTTCTTTGGGCTCGCCTAGACATAATTTTCGTGGCCTGTGAATTGAAATGAACCGTCACGCTCGGGTATGATAATAGATTTTCGGGCAAACTCGGGATGCAGTATCGAAATACAGTGAACAAGCGCGTCAGAGCGAGAAAGAATAATAATATGGGTCCTGTGTATCTGTGTTTATTATATTTATCTCTTTTTATACCGACATTAACTTCTAGGTACTTACCACAATAATATCATTAATTGAACTTATCACGAAATATTAAATTTGCATTTCACATCCATTGCAAAAACGTTTTTGTTTTAATATACTCGTATTAGGTACTGTTTTGCCCTGGTGTCCGGGCGTAGAATGTGGCACCGGTCCCCCCTGCCCGCAAGTAAGAGCCCACAAATGGGGAACCGACCGATGGCGGTTAATCCATCCAAACTACGGCGCAATGTAAATCCCAGCCGGTGAAGGGCGGCAGCGTCACTGGTATAAGAAGTTGCGCCCCTGCGGTCGCCAACCCGCATGCCCAGCGTGGCGACTAAGGGCAAAACCCTCTAATAATAGGCACACCGAATCAAAGGCCCCTAGTTCCCGGCCGCCCTGCTATTCCTGGCCAAGGCGGCGGCCATGGTAACGGCAGGGCAGGGGGTGCGAAGAATCCCCGGGCTACCGTAAGCCGCCAATCCAAACTGACCCTGGCTGTACACAATGGACGAACGATTCGCGATGACGATAGGCTAGCGCAGCTGGAAGAAGAGCTGACTCACATAAGATGGCACATTCTTGGGTTATGTGAAGTCCGAAGAGAGGGGAGAGGACACCGTTACCTTGGAATCAGGCCATCTTATGTACTACCGTGAAGGTCACCAGCTGTCGCAAGGCGGTGTCGGGTTTTTGGTCCACCAAACTCTCCGTAACAACGTTTTAGAAATCGCAAGTGTGTCCCCAAGGGTTGCGTACCTAGTGCTAAAGTTAACTGAGAGGTATACCCTCAAGGTGGTTATGGTGTACGCACCCTGGGAGGCATACCCAGATTTAGAAGTTGAGGCTTTGTATGAGGATATATCAAAAGCACTACATCATACCTCCAAAGCCCACTTCAACGTTCTTATGGGGGATTTTAACGCCAAAGTGGGAGTACAGACCTGCAGCGAAATTGTAGTAGGACCACATGGTTTAGGGCGAAGGAATGACAGGGGACAAATGCTGGTCGATTTCCTTGAAAAGGAAAGGCTGTTTCTGATGAACTCGTTATACAAGAAACAGCCGCAGAGGAGGTGGACTTGGCGAAGCCCTGATGGACGGACGAAAAATGAGATTGATTTCATCATTGCAGACAAAAAAGCGTATGTTCAGGGATGTCTCAGTCATTGCTCGGTTTGCAACCGGGAGTGACCACAGGCTTGTTCGAGGCACCCTGAATATTGATTATAAGCTTGAACGCGTCCGCTTGATGAAGTCAACACTCCGTCCGAACCTTCTTCAAACCGTGGTTAGGTCTGAAACTTTCCAGTTAAAACTGGAGAACCGATTTGCTGCCTTGGAAACCACAGAAAGCGTTAACCAAAAACTCGACAGAGTGGTAGGCGTCTTGCGAGATGAGGGCACAAAAATTTGTGAAATGCGACACAGAAGCAGAAAGTCGAAGCTTTCGAAGGAAACTCTGCAACTCATGGAGGAACGACGAAATCTCATGTTAACTTTGTTAGAACTAGGGGCTCTAAATAGAAAAAATCTCCAAACTTGTACGACGTGACCTCCGATTAGAAAACGCGCTCTTGATTGAAAAATCAATCGAGCAAAATCGGGGGTCAAAAGTATTCGTTAAGCCATTGGGTAGAAGTCACCTAACAAAGTTAACCTCCTCTACGGGGAGAGTTGTTGTACCAAAGCAGACATTCTTTCGAAAGTGGAAAACTTTTATGGCCAGCTGTACGCTTCACATGCTCCTCATCTCCCGCAGGATGAAGACAGAAGAGCCACTTTGACTCGCTACTACACAGAAGACCTGCCTGAGATAAGTCTCGACGAAATCGTGATGGCTCTTGGGCAACTTAAAAATGGAAAAGCCGTGGGCGGGGACGGAATTACTACAGAGCTCTTAAAGGCTGGTGGGGCCCACTTATAAAAGAGCTCCAAGCACTGTTTAATGACGTCCTCTTCACTGGGAGAACTCCAGAATTCGTTGCTCCGGGACCGATTGCCGTAAATGGAATCACTCTAGAGATTGTTCGAAGATATGTTTACCTAGGGCAGACGCTCGAATTGGGTAAAAATAGCTTTGAGAGTGAGGCAATGAGGAGAATTCAGTTGGGTTGGGCAGCATTCGGAAAACTTCGCCGAGTCTTCTCGTCACCCATCCCACAATGTCTAAAGACAAAAGTGTATAATCAGTGCGTCCTACCAGTCGTGACCTACGGTGCTGAAACGTGGACACTAACAGTAAAAGCAGTCTGAAAATTCAAAGTCGCTCAGCGAGCTATGAAAAGAGCTATGCTTGGAGTTTCTCTGAGAGATTGTATTCGTAATGAAGTCATCCGTCAGAGAACCAAAGTCACCGACATAGCTCAGTGGATCAGCAAGCTGAAATGGCAGTGGGCTGGTCATATATATCGAAGAACCGAAAACCGTTGGGGTAGACGAGTTCTGGAGTGGAGACCACGAATCGGCAAACGTAGTGTAGGACGCCCTGAGACTAGGTGGAGTGACGACATACGTAAGGCAGGTAGCAGTTGGAAACGTAAATCCGAGGATCGGGCTGAGTGGCGTATTATTGGAGAGGCCTATGTCCAGCAGTGGACGAACGTGGGCTGATTGTGAGGTACTGTTTTATAACAGCACTTACACTACCTAAATACACAAAATGATACCTATTTTCATCACAGCACTTACGCATACAATTTAAAGACAAGATATTTAAGCATTTTTAGCCTCAGATTGAAAACCTTATATTTAGCACAGATTTTTAGGGAAATTTATATGTATCTAATAGTAAATGTCAATGTCATACTATTACCACCACATAGGTGAAAACATCCAACATCCGTTTCCGTTGTTGTTTTGTGGTCTCGTTCTCTATGCTCAATGCTCATTGCTTTTTTTTTCACATCAAATTCGCAAAATGGCGGATGGTGTGGACATAGATTTGTACGCCGATGATATTGAATCCGATTTTAATCGCCAGGTAAATAGAAAGGCTTTTAAAGTGTTATCGTATTGTTTAAGTGGCTTCATAAAATTGTATGAATCCAGATGATGAGTACTTGTTGTATAGTTTGATTAGATTACTGTGACGAAGATGGATGTTTGCGGCGTCTTTCAGGATGAATTTGGCGGTGAAAACGTTGATTTATATGACGACGTGATTGCTGCGCCATCATCGAAGCCAGAAGACGGAGACGGACCGCCGAACTTGGGACCATCACAACACCCTTCTGAGGAGACCAACGGCAACGTTTCTTACCACAACGGCCCAAGCCACGGACATCATGGCCGCCGCTTCCAACTTTACGTCGGCAACCTGACCTGGGTTCGTACACGATTTTGTTTTATTTAGACTGTAATGTAAATATGAAATAAGTTTTGGTCTCTGTTTTTACCTTGGAGATGGCAAAAACGAGACTATTTTTAGATAAGTCTGTCACTGATAAGTTCCGCATTACGGCGCAGTTTTTGTGAATAATCGATCGATCGTAGCTTCATTTACCTCCGGTGAAATTGTAGATTAGAATATTTAGTGGCATAACTGGATCTGTTTCAGTAATTCTGTTGGCAGAAGTATAACTGCTTACAATGTAAGTACCTGGGCTCATTGTCAGAAGTAAAGAAAGGGTGTGGAAAAAATGTATTTTCTTCTCCTTGTTATAGGGTAACCTACCTTTGTGTAATTCTTCAGAAAGCACTCCTATCAATGTTATTGTTTGTTGACTTGTAATGAATATTTATAAATTGTTGGCATTGTTTTTTTATTTATTTCGAAATCTCAGTATCCAGTCATGCTTATGCTATGCCTCAGTGACAGGCTTATTTTTTTGAAGATGTTTTGTTGTGTAACCAAATGAAACATACATTATTATGCATCTTAGGATAAATTCTGTAGTTCAGTACCCTATCTAGATATTATGATAGCAAGGAGTTTTAGAGTTCCACTTGTCATAGCTCTAAAAGGCAATGGGCATAGCAGATGTTGTTCTGTCATTTTTTAAAGTATCAAATGAAAGTATGATTCTACAGTGAAATATCAATTTTGTAATGCCTAAGATAGGAAAATTGTAAATGACATTATAGAACTATAGATAAATTATTTTGAAATTGTTATCATAAAAGTATTAGCTGTGCCCTGTAGAGTTACCAACAAATTAGCCATGAACATTTAAAGACTTACTCTGATACCTGAAATATTATATAAATACTAGCACCCCATTCTAGCTTAATAAAAAGCAATGTTATACGTGATCAGATTATAGATTTACTAGGTAGGTACTAAGAATTATTTGCTAACTAGCAGTGCCCCATAGTCTCACCCGTGTAGTACTTCATCCCGCTATGTTTCGGGGATGAGACTCCTTTGTTAGTTATGTAGGAGCACGAATGTATGTGTCAGATATAGTATATAAGCGGTTGGCAGCAGAGAGTGAGTCTTTCGCCCCGTGTCACTTCAGTTAACATCAATATAACCAGCAGTTTATACAGTGACGTGGTTTCATTTCCAAGAATAATACTTCCTATAATAATACCTACAAGAATGTGTACAAATTTTCATGATGTTCTGTACTTTTCACCTGAAAGCGTAACAAACAAACTTACCCCCTGTTTGTTATTGATTTCTCTTCGTAATTGTTCACATCACAGCAAAGTAAAGGGTAAACTTACCACAAATTTTTGCCTCTGATAACTGGAGATTGGCTTGTGAAGTCATTTTCATGTTGTACTTCGCCCATCATTGTATATCTGACATTTTTCTCCAATGCAAGTAGTAATGTTTCATTTGGTTATTATTTATTTACATACCTACTTCAATTATGTGATGAATTTAAAAATAAAACATCAAAATTCTATTATCCACATATATTGATGTAAATATGTAAAATAAATATTAGTTTAGGACGTACATAAAAGTAAGTATGCTAACATAGTACTTATGCTCTGTGTATCATTAAATTTATTGTGATAAAACCTAAATAAGAAATCCAATATTAAAAATATATCTCTGAGTATATTAAGTAAAATTTAATTAATTGCTGGTCTATATGAATTATTTTCCAATATTCAGTATTAATTCAGTATTTAATTCTCTTACATAAAAACTGCAGTGTAAACCCTATTATAAAACAACACTTAGTGGACTGAGTATTTACATGTCATTTTACTATCATAAAATAGATGATTTTACTAATATACCTAGGTCTTTAAGCGACTACATTAATGATAATGTGTAACACCTTCACAAAAGTCTAGTGAAACAAGGTAAACGTGCCCCAAGTTAATCATCCAAAACGAAGAAACAAAATTTGTTAAAATCTCAAAAATGTCTTATAAAGTAAAAATATGCTAGGTAATAAAATAACTAAACAGTTAGTAAGAGAACATACACAGTTGCATTTCTCATGAGCTTTGGCAGCTAGAAAGTTCAATTTATTTTATATTTATGTTGCTGTTACACAAAGTGAGTGTGATATTATAGAGCGTGTATTATCATTAGTATTATCTAGGAAAATGTGGTAAACCAACCAAAGTCAAGCTTTTGTTGCTAAAATTAGACATAGAGTTTACACTGTATTTGGAATTCATCCCAATAAAATTTCCTTTTGTTGTCATTTAAAGACGCTGGATGCGATTGAAAGGTTTTATCATAAGTGTATAATGGGTGAGCACATTTACTATGAATGTGAAATCTGTTTCACATGAAATATCACATGTATTGCAAATATTATGAAATTCATAAACATAAAAAATACTATTAGATATTCTCTTATGAAATGCAAGGTGCAAACTTACAAGTTTAGGATTGGAATAAAGTTGATGGTAAAAAAAAGGATTCCAAGATTTATTTAGAAAGTTTTGCACAACAATAAAGCCATTAAATGTTAAATAAGCCCAGTGCTCATTTAAAATCTTTGCAACACATGTCGTAATATAAATATGAGCAAAAACATGACTATTAATTTAAACATTGAAAACATGTTAGAAAGAAAATGTTTTTTGTCATTTCAGTGGTTTGGCATGAATACAAAAGTATGCACACCAAATCCAATCTACCTACTTTACATGAGTATTTAAAATCAAAGATTTTAAATATAGCAATAACTAATACAGAATAAATTAAGAAGCAACATTTTCACACCAATGTTTTGGAAGTGGTTCATAATACTAAGATAAAAATACTAGTGATGTGGTATTTTTATAAGTCACATAAAATTAAAACTAAATCACTTCTCACTTGTTACTGATAAAATAATTATGTTTCTTACAAATATTTAACCGGACATGTTTCTGCTTCATTTTTATTCACAGTTGTATTACTAAACATTTTAATATTATAAGGTAACCTTAAATCTCTCGAAAGTATTTTTCTTGAGATCAAGTTGATTCTTGTGTGCTTGAATATTTTCTATAATTGTCGTATAGTCCTCCTGATTATCACTCAGCACAATTCCACTGTGCCTTGCATATTTATGTATGAAAAATTAGTGAAACCAAATTGTGCCTTCAAAACTGCTTATAAAATAGGTAGTTCTTTTCACACAAGTCATCACTAGGGAAAAAATTGTTCTGTATTTTCATTGAGTTTCATAGAGAAGTCTTTTTAAAATTTATTCAATCAACTATTACCTACTGTTCTATAGAACATAATTTTCCCTATGATCAATTCACTGTTTTGAATTAAGATTTATGCAGAATACCTGTACTAAGCTAAAATAGATGTTATGTTGACTGTTATGAATTATGTAGTTGAATTTTGGGGCCATCTCTGAAATTAGCGAACAAAAAAACCCAGCTTATTGCCATACAGAAATTACTCTAAAAAAGTGTTTTTTTTGTGATATCAGTGTTGGCTCCATACAGTGGTTCATAATGGTGAGTATTAACACATTTTTTTTTCAGCTTAGTATTAGTTAGTCTGTGTAAATCCTCTGCAAATAATATGATGAATTCTGCTGCAGGCAATCTTTGTGCGATGTATGTTCTTGACTTAATATTTATTTAAATTGAATTATGAGATTCCAATATTTTTATGAATTTTAAAGAGATATTTGCATGAATTGTCTTTCTTAGTCAAATTATTCATGGTTTGTACAGTTGTAGAAAATACTAAAGAAATATTTTTAATTATACAGACGAGTTACCTATATTGTTATGATATGTATCTTATGCAGATGTAGCCACATAGGACTCATAAAAAATACATTTTTTTTAAGTGTGTGTTTGTATGGAAATATTTTACAATTGTTCTAATTTTGATCCATTTGTTATGGTTTTGGTTCTTGAATGGAGTATTAGAAACTTAAGAAAAGATATCAGTCTGTCTACACCAGTATATGCAAAACTGTTATGACAATTTAAGATAAGGTTTTTTAATCATTTGTTTTAATTTTTAGACAAACATTAGCATATACATTTCACTGTAGTTTTTCTTATAAACACTTGGTCATGTTTCAGGTACTTAATGTACAAATCATAAAATAATGTAAATATCTCTTTATGCTTTGATTTTTATGACTCTTAAAAATAATTCCCTTATATAATATCAATTATATTTTATACATTGATAAATCTAGGGAAGGTGATGTATGCAAGTAGTTTTTTATGACTGTTGAAGGATGGTTATTTTTAAGGAAATCTATATAATTTCTTTACACTACAAACTTGAATAAGTAACATTCCTCAATGTAGCATACCTTATTATTGATGAACTTAACACTGTTTTTAATATTTGGGCATTTTCACAAAAATTGTATATAACATACGTCTCTTGTCATATTGATAATTCTGGACATTCCATTTTGTGACCGTATTTTATACCAAATTATTTTCTGCCTATATGTTTGTTATGAAACAAATGTTACTATTGAAAAGCAAATTTGGTATAAAATCTGGTCCAAAAATGGAATGTTCTGGAATGATCAAAGTGACAATAGGGGTATTTATATGGGCATTTTTGTGAAAATGCTTGTGTGATACTGTCATGCGTTTTAGGTGGTCTGTGGAAGAGTTCTGATGGACTAGTGTTTTGTTGTTGTTGAGAACCTTTAATTACTTGTTGCATTTGAATTATGTAAGTTTTCACATCAACAGAATCAACAAATTTCGTACTTCTGTTTGATTTGAATAGATGATAAGTCCCTCTTTAAGGTTCTTTGTAATAACTGATGACTCTTCTCTGAAAAAAAATAAAATAGTAGGTCTTTGAATGACATCTATTTAAAAAAATCTTCTGTGATTAATGGCTTTATTAGTTCCTTGTTATGGGGTTTGTTGTCGACAAATGAGTTTTTTTATTAAAAATAATATTATGGTAATATCGGGTATTGTGATACCAATTTCACTGCAAACAATAATATTGTAGCTATTTGAAATTCAATAAGTATAATTTAGGATGTCGTCAGGAGTAAAGTTTTAGATTAAAAATTAGGATGAAAGTGTTGTTTCAGAAGAAGATTAAAGCAGTTTGAATGTCCCGTTATAGTTTTTTAGGGTATTTAGGGTTTCTTACTGGCATGAATTACTTGCCGAAGTCAAAGTTTAGTTATAAATGTTAATCAGAAGGTAGTTTTATTTTAACTGCTTGTCTGAATACGATTTTCGGATTTAATCTATGTGTTTATATAACATGTTTTGTTTTATCAGGTTCGCAGAGGTAAGATGTTTTAGCTAACTGTTATGTAGATATGTACCTATTATGATTTGTTTTATTTTTATTTGTCAAACACTTTGGAACACCAAAGTGTTATTTATAAACTATGCCATAATTTCTCATGGTTGTTTCTGAAATTTTACGTGATTTTTGTTTTTCAATGTACCAGTAATTTTGAATGTCACTTCAAAACGTTGCACTGTTTTAAAATAATATAATGGGTGATAATATATATTTTTAAAACTATTCACAGATATGTTTAATAACCTACTCACTAGATATTTTTGTGATAATGCATCTATGGCATAAAAAGTAAACTAAACCTGTAAAATAATCTAATATAAAATACTGAATAATTCCAACATTTGTATCTCATTAAAATGTTACGAGTAACCTATCTAAGACATTAATTTGTGAATAACGCTTAGATAATATTTTGGTCTTTGCCACTATTCATAATGTATCATGAAAAGATAATTAAGATCGTAGAATATCGCGTTTATAAATAATATCTGGTTACAACTATGTTGATTGCTTAATTTCCTTATGAGATTGTGCTTTGCAATATATTAGATTGTATAAAACACTAATTTACTCATTGTATCTCGGAAGTCGTGTTGTCGTATAACATAGTATTTTGGCCTTCTCACATGTTTGGAAGGTGTCGTTTCTCTCACTGTAACGTCTCAGCAGTCTGTGCACTGCCTAATTTAAATTCTTTAGTGATACTTTGGTATTAAAATCTGTGATATTTATTAAAATTAGGACAATAAAATCATGGTGACAAAGACAACTCTTTCTTTTATCCCAACGTCCCGTTGCGGAAGTTCAGAAGCTGATTATAGGTAATTCAAAATTAATCAATCTTTATTCAATTAATATTTGCGTAGCAGAGGACTAAACTCGAAAGTACTAACAAAACATTCTAGTCGTGGTTTCGTGAATTATTCATATTAAAAACTAGTTTTTATTTTTATTTTTATCGGGTACAACTTGGTTGATTGACATAGTTCCGTTAGGACTGGTCGTTTTACGTGATGACAATTTATTGGCAAGAGGTATGTAACAAAGCATGCATTTATCGCGAACAATCGATGGACTCCAGTTAGTTCAGTGTTTCGTAACCCTTTTTTCAGTGGGCCACGGACCAAGATATAGCCAACGCAGTGGCAGACGTTGGCGTTGGCGACTTTCAAGACGTAAAATTCTTCGAGAACAGGGCAAATGGACAATCTAAGGGATTCTGTGTCATATCTTTGGGCTCGGACCAGTCCATCAGAATGGTGATGGACCGTCTGCCCAAGAAAGAAATACATGGCCAGCACCCAGCAGTCACTTTGCCCACTAAACAGGTAAATAAAATAGGCATGATGACAAAAAAAAACTAATTAATTCGTCCGTGAGTTACGTTATAAAAAATATTCTGCACTTATTTTTCCTTTGTTTCACAACCAAAAAGTACCTACAGTGCTTAGAAGTTACGTGTGTGTGAAGAAGTGCTTTGTACGCTTTTACGAAGACGTAACGTCACAATCCCCCATTTCGGATATTCGATGACATATATCTCTGTCGGTTATTAGTAATTTAAGATAGCAAAAAATACGTGTCCTATATTTGCATAATCTAACTGACGGATTAATTAGAACTTGTTTATTTTTGTCTCTGTGATCATCCCAATTATGAAAAGAAAACATTATTCTTCTTACTGGCGTTGTGCCCCAGCTTATATATAGTAGTAAGTCTACTCCACGTTCAACAGTTATTAGTTATACAGTGACGCTAGCTATACATTACAGGCAAAAATAATCTAGCATGCTTACCATTATCTTTAGGTTTACCTAATCTTGGGAGTAAAAAAAAACTTCATTCGCGGATGTGTCATTCGCCAATCCGCGCTTTTTCAGCGTCAGCTTGGTGGAGTATGATCTTGATTTTCTCCTTATGAGAGATTTAGAAATTATTTGCTGCGTCTGGGATCCGTCTTAGTACTTAAAAATAATAATTTGAACGTTCAAAGTATTATTTCACAATAAATAAAACACGAAAGTTGAGAACGCTGTTGTTTTAGAGTGAAGACCTAGGTACTTGTCAAAATCAGATAGGAAAACCTACCTAAACGACGATTGCTGCAAGATAGGCTTCATTAGCCTACTACTAAAAAAGGCTAAAGAAAGTAATCTCCTGTTACAATATTTAAAAAAAATTGTACACGTATGTTTTCTTATTTTTTACAAATAAAAAATGACGAAGGTACAGAGCTTAGAAGTTCGAGTGACGTGACGTTATGGTACGATTTTTACGATAGATTGACATCACAACCGGAAGTTTGTCTTTGTCAATTTTCGACAATTTTATAAAACAAAAAATACTGTGTCCCATATTTTTCCATAATCCTGACCGTATCCATAATTCCTGACGAACTAATTTCAATGGTATTATTAGACCTTGTCATCCCAATTCTATTGATAAACTAAACTTTCACACTGAGTAAAATTTCGACTCAAATAAAAAAAAATCAAAAAGATAATAGAGTAAGATCCCAGGGCCGCCAGATGTCACGTATTTTCTGATGGATGAAATGTGGACGATTGAGTAGGGTTAGTACGTACTACTTCCAAAATAATAGTTTTAAAGCGTCTGTTAAACAACACGGCCTACGGAAAGTGTCTGGGAGTATTGGGGCCTTATTTGTAAAGATATTGCCTATAACATGCGTGCAAATCAATTATCAGAAAATACGTGAAGTAAGTAATGTAGCTTCTGGACCCCATATCTCAAAATTGGCCGTCTAAGCAAGTTAGCGGATAAGCATGTGTTCTTAGTACGCTCTAACTCTACTCAATCGTCCACATTTCATTTATCAGAAAATACGTGACGTCTGGCGGTTCTGGGATCTTGGAATATAATGCATGCCTGATGCAATGAATACTCAAAAAGGATCCTATAGGATGTTGCAAATGATATGACTCGGGTGTAGACGTCAATGTTTCCTACAGGCACTGAATCAGTTCGAGAGTCAATCCAAGACCAGGTCTACTCCTCCCGGGCCGAACAACCCTGGCATGAGAGGACCACCCCATCCAGGCGGACCGCCTGGACCCCACCCTGGAGGTAAATTTTGCAACCTACATATTAATGAAACTTGATACGTACGGGTTTTTTTCTTGGTGCAAGTTCAACGTAATTTTTTGCCGTATTCGACTTCGTCTATATTAAGTGACATCTTCAAGGAGGATGTATGTATGTAAAATCGCAATCACCGTCAGATAACGCGTAAGATTATAATCCTACGATATGTTAGTTTATAATCTAAAGTCGTTAGGTGTTAAAGGGTTTTACAATTTTACGGTGACAAGTGCCTTAGGAAGCTGACATGAAAAGCTCTTAATCAAAGGAAGGTAGAAAAGAGAGCAATGCACACAAGGGCGGATCCAGGGGAGATCATGGGAGTCATGACCCCTGGGATGACCCGTCTGGGCTGGGTCCAGTACCTAAGTGGGCCACTAATTAGAAAGCATGCATGTACTTATAGCACAGTTTTGTTACTAAACCATGGCTATGTGAGTTATGAGCTTACATATATACATTTCGAAGATCCATTTCTATAGAGGTACCTATATAAGATGTGGTAGAGTGGCCGTTGCCCGTCACTCAACCTGAATCACACCCCCGACACTCCACTAAAACTCCATACAAACGCCTCTGTGGAGTTACCTACTCTTCATCAACTACGCAGATGTCGTTCGTACACACGCGTGAATGTGTGCGTTAGAGCTAGGGCTAGTGAATTGTTTTATTGAATAGTTGTGCCCTTAGTAATTATTCCTCCAGGCATTATCAATCCGTCGCCAAAACTGGCTGTGTAAGTTACGAACTCGTGAGTTTAAAAATTACTACGTTATTATAAAACAACGTTATTTAAAAGTTTCTAATCTTAAGTTATTTTATCCTTAGGAAATTAAATAAAGCTTTTAATCTTGTCCCGTTTAGTTGACGGAGAGCCGTAAACAGTACAACCCACCATGATGATATTTCGTTAGGAATTAGATGTTCGATACCAGCCCTATGTTGAGTGCTCCTAGCGTACTCGAAACGGCTTGAGGGGTGAGGAAGCTTGAAATTGGCGGGTGGTGGGAAGTGTCCGTTCTATCTATATTATATTATTGTATTATACTATCTATTCTATGCCTGAATATACTACTGAGGACATAGCGAGAAAGAATGTGAGCTTCAATATGCTTCCTCATTAGGATGTAATGGCCCAGTACAAAAAAGAGGCTACCCTTACAAACTCTTTCAAGTCCTGTCCCACGCAACACTGAAGCAGGTTGGATAGCTGTGCGTGACAATAAATTCTATGCGCAGTAATTTTTGTTTTCCTGGCCACATTAATGTTTCTTGAGAAAAGGTTTTCTTGCGTGGCGCTAAGCTGCGCATCTTATTTTCTTGAAGGGTTCTCTATATGTAGAATTGTAGAAACGAAATCGTAAGACTGAAAACTCTGTTAAAGTTTCACGAAACCATAGAATAGATAATATAGATAGAACGGACACTCCCAACCCCCCGCCAATTTCAAGCTTCCTCACCCCTCAGGCCGTTTCGGATACTCTAGGAGCACTCAACGAAGGGCTGGTATCGAACATCTAATTCCTAACGAAATATCATCATGGTGGGTTGTTGTGCTGTTTACGGCTGTCCGTCAACTAAACGGCACAAGATTAAAAGCTTTATTTAATTTCCTAATGATAAAATAACGTAAAATTAGAAACTTTTCAATAACGTTGCTTTTTAATATTACAAGCTTTGCTTAGTTTAGGGTCAGATGGTGTTGTGTGTGAATTGTCTACCAATATTTATTTATTTATAATAACGAAGTAATTTTTAACTCAAAGTTCGTAATTTACACAGCCAGTAACTTACGTGCCCAGGCACGGATTGATAATGCCTGTAGGAATAATTATAGTGACAGAGTAAAGTTTCCTTCATGGGTAAGTGTAAAATAAAGTGCGAATGTGTACCTACTAACAGAAATATATATCTAGGTACCTGATATAATCTATCATCGGTTTCGTATCATTTTACGCGGCAATACAAACACCCACAGATTTTTGAAACAATTTAGAAATCTGTGCAAACAGCCTTTTAATTAGAATAGTATAATTTGGCTCCGTTTTATTTATGTAACTCAACATTATAGCAAGTTTATAGACTACGTCACCAGGTGAACTCAAGGGGCACAACTATTCAATAAAACAATTCAGTAGCCCTAGCGCTAACGCACACATTCACGCGTGTGTACGAACGACATCTGCGTAGTTGTGTGAAGAGTAGGCAACTCCACAGTGGTGGTTGTATGGAGTTTTAGTGGAGTGTCCGGGGTGTGACGAAACTATATTTTCAAACAACTGTTTTTTGATAGCTCGGAACAGCCGAGTTTGCTCAAAGAAGGTTCATTCTTTTTAAACTATTGCATAGCTTTTATCGCGGGCCTTGGGCGCGACGAATCAAGAAATTCCGTATTCCGTAACCAGTGTTGCCGTTTAGGCAAAAAAAAAATTTTACCAGACTGCTTTTTTACGTAGGTTTACATTTGACATCTCGCCTGGTGTTGAGGGACGATGCGGTCTACGATGGAGCGTGTTTTTACTTAGAAGTAACTAGAAAAAATAGTACAGCCAAAATGGGTCCTCCCATTTTACTATTTTCACTGTTCCAAAATAGTGTACCTACAAAACATTTTATAGAATTCTTCGGTGGACCGAATGGACCCGGGCCCAACGGGCCGCGTATGATGATGCCGGGTGGGCCGCCAGGGCCACACCATCAGATGCGGGGCCCGCCGCAGGGGCCACCGCACCACGCGCCGCATCACATGCAGCCTCATCAGGGGCCCCCGCCGCACCACATGCAGCACCAAGGGCCACCGCCGCATCAAGGTCCGCCGCCACATCGCCCACCAATGCAGGTAATATATTTTTCTTTTGACATAAAGATAATAAAGAATACATCCATCTAATTGGCATTTTTTTTTTATTAAATTTAGCAACTCCACAGACTCCGGGGTCCGTGACCTTTGTCATTTGTTTTCTTTTTTTTTTACATGAATCTTGGATTAGGAAGAAAAGGAAATAGGGGGGAGTAGGGAACATTTTCATTCTAATTCTAGGCCTATTTTATTTTCTAAGCCGCCTCCTCCCGGCTCAGCGCCTCCACCACGACTGCATTTCTGTCTTTGATGGCCATCTGCAAATTGAACTCTCGGATGGTCTTCAGTGTTGCAGCCAACGCTCGCCGAACGAACCGACCGATGGCGTCGTCGGTGTCGTCAGCGTAGTACGTGAAGTCCCTTGTGTGCCGTGAGATTGCGACGACCGCATGGGGCACGCTCTCGTGCAGCTTCATGTTTGCCTTAGTTTTGATTACGATTACCGACTCGTATGTCAGTCCCTGAGCTTCATGGATGGTAAGGATGCGTGACCCGGTGCCTGACCCATAACCCTGGTTTATCAGGGTGTCCTTCTCCTCTTGAGTGTGAACTAAAAAGAGGGTGTTTGGTTGGGTGTTGGGTATTTGCGCTCCCTTATACCTTCTCTGCTCTAGGGACTTTACACGGGGCACCGAGGAGTACATACCGGAGTATATTTCCCTCAGCGCATATGCGACGTCCATTGGGTTTCGATGTGTGCAGAGCAACTCCTGGCTGATCTTTGCTACCAGGTTCGGGCGGTGATACCTCATTTCGAAGAGATTTTCCCTATCGATATAAGGCAATTGATTGACATCTCCGATGAGGACAATTTCGCCAACACCAGACAGCCGTGAGACCATTACAATGGCTCCAAAATGGTTCATGAGAGCTTCATCCACCATGAGGCGACTGAAACTCTCTTTTCCGAAACCATTTACCAGAGCAGAAGCCATGGTTCGCACCCTGGTTTTGACCAGGTTTCCGATACGGTGCGATAGCTTTTCTCTTAGATCTTTTGCTGCCTCAGTTGTTGTGGTGATGATAGCGTCCTTGTCCACGTCGAAGTGCCTAATCACCCATGTTGTCTTTCCACATCCTGGAACTCCATTGACCCATTGTATTCTCGGTACTTCCCAATTTTCCCAACCCGCTGTGACACTTGAGTTCCCTTCGATAATCTTGGCCATCTCTAGGATCTTGTCGTCCAGCATAATTTTGATGCATCGGGCGGTAACTACAATAGGGTCGTTTGGTGGTATCGCATACTTGTAAACAGGCATTCCCGCGCGCTCTGTCTCTCTAATTTGCATTAAGAGAATACATAAAATTTTCACGTCACTCATACCTCAACAGCTGCGTTTGGTGTAGATAGCAAATACACAACTCCTATCCAGATAGAAACACACAACTTCTGTCTAGAGCACAAGACAGATCCCGATCTAGATAAATTACAAATCGGGAATCTATTTTGGGAGAGATGGCCACTTTATGTTTATTACTAGAGGTAGCAAGAAGGCACGCAAATAAACATCGTTTTTTTACATAATATTTAGGATTGAAGTCATAGAGAAATTAAATAGATATTGCTTTAAACTACACATATAAAACTTGACATTATAAGACTGTTGTATTTATTAGATTGCACTATTTATTGACAACTTAAATCATTTTTTAATCTTACCCACAAACATGAATGTTTATATTGTACAGGGCTTAATCATGATATAATTCATTGTTTAATTACCTCGACGTTTCGGCAGCGTTACAACCGCCGCGCCGTGGTCACGAGAAGACTGAAGAAATTATGTGTTCAAATCGCGAAAGTCGATCGCGTTTTTTTGAAAATTCTAGCGACCCGCCCCGGCTTCGCACGTGTGCAATGCTGATATTAAATATAAGTACCTACTACTAGAATTCCGGTCCGGCGGCAAGACGTTTCGTTTTACGTAGTCACATAAGTCACAGTTTTTTGTGATGGATACTTTTTTGGCGCGACAGACGCACGCAATGTGTTGATTGATGGAAACGAAACGTGTTTCACACAAAAGATGGCGACAGCGGTTTGTTTGTCAGTGCCATCAGAATTTAACGAAATTCTCCATGATCCGAATTTTGTGGATATATGCTGTCGACTCAAAATCCATATTTTTTAACCGACTTCAAAAAAGGAGGTTTCTCAATTCGACCGTATGTATGTTCATTTTTTTTTTTTTTTTTGTGTGTTCGCGGATAACTTCGTCGTTTATGAACCGATTTTGATGATACTTTTTTTGTTGTAAAGGAGATATTCCAAGGGTGGTACCATGATAAGGAAACCAGGATCTGATGATGGTATCCTAGAGAAAACGAGGATAACTTTCGAAAATTGTAAAGATGACTAGTGCGTTAGTTAAGTTTTTGCTTGAGCATTTTAAAGCAGTATAGTTTAAAGATGGTCTGGAGTCGATCTGATGAGGGAACGGGAAGACGGTCGAGGGAACTCCTCGACGGTACATAGTAGTTACCTTGTGTTTGGGCTCGATGAATTTGTATTGATGAGAACTTTTTACATAGATGGGCTGTGACTGTCATTAGTGGTCTGATGATGAAGATAAAGGACAGTCAAGGGAATTTCTTAACGGTTTACAGGAACTACCCAGTGTTTGGGTTTAATTCATGTATTGAGATCTCAACACGAAATCGTGTAAATGCATTAGTGAAAACTTGTTTAGCACTAAAAAGGGTAAAATAAACTATTTTTTTACAAAAAATTAAACCGACTTCAACACCACAAATTTTTTGAGTGCCTACTCAAAAGCGAAAAATTATTTAATATAGGTAATTATTATAACCTCTACTTACTCATCTATATGAAGTCGGTGCCAGCCAAATATAACAGTTAGTAGATAGATACTACTTACCTATGCCTACTTACTTACTACCTCGTACATAGTATATCTGCTAACTTTTTAACTAGCCTGGCACCGACTTCATATGGATGAGTGAGTAGAGGTTATAATAATTACCTATATTAAATTATTTTTCGCTTTTGAGTGCCTATTTGTGGTGTTGAAGTCGGTTTAATTTTTTGTAAAAAATAGTTTATTTATGTTTTGTTATTCATATAAGGTTTCAATCAAGTCTACCGTACCCCTTGACGAAATTATTAATATAGATTGATGTTACGTTTCAGTTCCAAGGCCCCCCGCAGATGCAGCGGCCGCCGGGCCCGCGTCCGGGGCCAGGACCGGAGTGGGGCCCCCGGGGGCCGCACATGCCCCCGCAGCCTGCCCCTCAGTACGGCCCGCCGCAACACCAGATGCACCAGATGCCGCCGCCTCATGGCGTGAGTACTACTTTCCAAGATTATCCTTTAAAATTTTATACTGGAATTCATCGCGATCTAAATTATTATTGAAGTTATATTTTTTTATAGTGCAAACGATGATGTTGCAGGCCATAAAAAACGCTGGCAGGACGACCTTGTTAGCTATTTAAAAGACTGGGAGACCCAATTAACACAAGCCAGAAGCAGATAGAGGGAGGTTAGGGTAGGAAGGAATTTTTCACGATTTCCTCCGCTAGACATTCTGGCTGAAATGGATGCTCGGATCTATCGTCGCTTACATCATGATACACCATTGAATGATCCAGGGTTGAGAAAACGGGAACACGACTTTGTATTAGAGAAGTGGCACCAGCGACTCCTCGAACCGCAAAACGTACGTCAACGTGCGGTCGAAGGAATTTTACCTGGTTTTAAAGAGTGGGTAAAAAGAAAGGATCGTGTAAAGGTAATTTCCGTGCGGATGTTCTTAGCTATGTTTGATTAATATCGATCCAAGATGGCCGCCATCACAAAATGGCGAATTACATTTTTTTTTTCACTACTACCTCAATATGGGTATCGAATGAAAGGGATTGACTAGTAGAATAATGTGCACTAACAAATTTATGATCCGCTACCACAAAATGGCGAAATACATTATTTTTTTCACAACTCCCTCAATATGGGTATCAAATGAAAGGGCTTGACTAGTAAAATGTTGAACAAATTACAATCCTAACTCTAAACTAAGCGATACTTGTACTATTGAAGATAGGTGATACAATTATTGTAAATTAATGTTAGAATGTTTGTGTTTCATTCAGCCCGGCGGTCAAGGCATGGGCCCGCCGCCGCACCAGATGCCGCCTCACCAGCAGGGCCCGCCGCGCGGACCGGCGCCGATGCCGCAACACCCAGGTACCTTACTCATTCTACCAGCTCACTATCGGGATATATCCTGGACTTTAAATGTGTACTATTTACTAATTAGTCTAGTCAACAATATTAATTTATTATAGTTGAATTGCTGTGTAAATTTCTCATTATGCCTTTGTCTTTTGCTCACTATATCTTGTCGTGTTACCAGTGATGTCAGTGGGTCCGGGGCCGGGCGCGCCGGCGCCGCACGTGAACCCCGCCTTCTTCAACCAGCAACCGGTACCCGCCGCCGCGCCTCAGGCACCGCCCGGACCGCAGCCCGGACCGCCAGGTAACTGTCGCCACACTACACACTACTATCACAGTATAAAGAAATACTACCAGTAGTTGATCGCCTTTGACCTCAAAAATATTACCAAAGTAAAATTAAAAGATACGAAAGACCTCAGCCCCGCTCCTGCAATACTAACAAGAATGTGCCATCTTATGTGGGTTAGCTCCTCTTCCTATCGTCATCGCGAATCGTCCGTCCATTGTGTACAGCCAGGGTCAGTTCGGTTCAGATCGGCTTAACGTAGCCCGGGGATTCTTGGCAGCCTCTGCCCTGGAGTTACAATGGCCGGCGCCTTGGTCAGTAATAGCAGGCTGGCCCGGAACTAGGGGGGGGGGGGGCTTTCATTTTGTGGACCTATCATTAGTGGGGTTTGCCCATAGTCGCCACGCTGGGCATGAGGGTTGACGACCGCATGGGCGCCTTGTTCCGGTGACGCTGCTACTCGTCACCGGCTGGGATTGCCGGTGACGAGTAGCTCACCATTGACTCACTCAGATTCACTCAGACGAATTGCTCCGTAATTTGGATGGTTTAACCGCCATCCGTCGCCGTCGGTTCCCCATTTGTGAGCTCTTACCACATTTGTGCCGAAGCCAGAATAAAATCACTTTTATTCAGAGGTGCAGGCGGGATTTGCACCTACGATTTCACGATCGTGAATCGCGCACTCTAACCACTAGGCTACTACGACTACGTCTGCTTGTCAATCGATGTAATGTGCTTCTACATATTATTATTTAATTTCATTTAATCCCTTTCAGCTGTGTTACATAGATACTTGGGTACAAACGTAGACACTTACAGATCTGCAATATTAGCGTGATTTTATTGGTGTATTTTCGTATCACTGTTCAATCTGTTCTTCGTTTATTACTGAGATTTTGATCAACCCTTCAAACACAATGTCTCAATCGTCAAAAGGTGTATAATTGTGGGCAACAATAGGTTTTCAGGTATTTAATTGTATTTTCTAAGTAAAGATTAATGACTTGTGTATCCTCGTAGGTCCGGGAGGCCCGTACGGTCATCCGCAGCACGGTGCGCCGCCGCCGACGCAAGGCCCACCGCCCGGCGCCAGACAGCCCTACGGAAGACCGCCTCAGGTATAATCTCTTTTTATTAATCTGGTGGAGTAATCTGAAAAAAAAAAATCGGTCCATCATGGCTTAGGGTGTGAAACGTTTACCTAGGAGGTACCTGTTTGCTCTACATCTGACCTGATACTACTGGCTTTCGACAAAATTATATTTAGGAAATGCTCAGGTTTATTTTACATAAAACATTAAAAAATGTGTCTACAAATCACCAATTAAGTTGTTGATGTAATGTAAATCAAGACAAACACAACATAATTATGCCTGATGGTGGCAACATGCCTGCCACATAACAGCACAGTGACATGCAGCTATTGGAACATGAAGAGTGTTTTATTTCTATGCCCTACCTGAATAGGTTGCTTGTGTTCTGGGATAGCCTGGGATGGTTGGAGTAGAAGGGAAGTATGAGCCACGTACAATGGACTATTGAGAGGCTAAGTGCGGAAAAGGCAAAAATAACTATCTAACTATCAGGCGGTCAAAGTAACTATCTGTATGCCCTGTAATTTTACTAGGAACTTTGCCCTTCAAACCGGAACACATCAATGCGAAGACTAACGAAAGCCATCTTTTTTTTCAGCAACAATACCCGCCGGTAGCGGGCGAGGCCCGCCCCCACCACCCGCCGCCGCTCGCCCCTCACCCCGTGCACCCGCCGCACCCCGTCATCAGCGAGGCGGAGTTCGAAGAGGTCATGTCCCGGAACCGCACCGTGTCCTCGTCGGCCATAGCACGCGCCGTCAGCGACGCTGCAGCCGGCGAGTACGCTTCCGCGATAGAGACGCTCGTTACTGCTATATCACTCATCAAACAGAGCAAGGTTTGTGTCAACTGTTGAAATAGCTATGGCATAATGTTGTGGGGTAACTGCGATATGTATAAATGCGGTGCTTTGAATACACTGACTTCTACAAAGCTTCTTAGCTCTGGCTTCTACTACTTGAAATACTAATAAATAAATAAAAATGTAATAATATAATTACGGCTATACGGCTAATATAGTTGCGGCTGGTCTAGTCGGGAGAACGGCTCCTGCCGATCCGGAGACCCCGGGGTTCAAACTCCACACACACCATTGTATTTTCGAAATCATGTGTGTAATGCCGCTAACTTAAAATGGTGAAGGAAAACATCGTGAGGAAAATGACATGCACCTAGAATCCCTCGAAGTCATGTGTCATCCACCAACCCGCACTGTGCCAGCGTGGTGGATTATGGCCTTAACTCTCTCCTTGCGAGAGAAGGCCCCGTGTCCCAGCAGTGGGAACATTTAGTGGGCTGATGATGATGATGATGAATAATAAAATTGTCACTTGAAAATTGTTAGATAATAATTAGAGATGCGCCGAGTAACACTTTTGCCGAGTAACGAGTACCGAGTTTTACTCGGTTCAATTTTTTTTCAACAGATTACTCGGCCGAGTAGCTTGTTTCAATCAAATTCCCATTTCGTCAAATCAAGTACAAACAGGTTACATTACTTACCTACTCATTCATTAGTATAATTTTGAGTTTATTATTTGTTATTTTCATATTGCCAAAGATTTCCTAAAGTTTTACAAATTCTTAGGTATGATGGCACTGAGGAACTCATAGGTTGTTTATATATGTAGGTGAATAGTTCATATAGAGTCGATAGCTTAATAGTTTGTCAGACACGGTTAGACAATATTCTTGTCTCAGTTTCTTTTTGTAAATTTGTTTTTTTTTTAAATCTTTTGTTTTCTATTTAGACGTTTGTTTCTTTATAGTAACTGCCAAAAAATATTCCTTTTAAGTATAAATAATTAATAGTTTAACTGTAACGAATTTATTGTTCAAAATTTCGCACTCGAGCTCCAAGGTCTCTAAGGTCTCAAGTCTCTCAAGTCTTGCACTTAGTTTGGAGCTTACTGCTAATCAACAAATGTATTGTTTTGTGAATTCTGATTTTTAATTCAGTTATATTGTTTAACCCTTTGAAATCGTTAATCGGAAAATTGCGAAAATTCGCGTTGACGCGCGAATCGGCGATAGTAAGCGCGAGCGCACGGCCTTCGCTCCTTGCGGATTATTTTATATCTTGTGATAGATTAGTTATATTTAGGCTGGTTTGAGTTACTTTATCTTAAAGCTATTGAAGTAAGCTATAAGACGATGTAAACTTGTTTTGTATTGTATTTTTATTTCAATTTACACGGACCTTTCGTTGTACCCAAAGTTGAAAAATAGTTATAATTTTGAAAAAGTGAGTATTTGTATTGAAAATGAATTGTTTTATGTATTCGTTTTTTATGTTTTTATACAAAGCTTTATATGTTTCTTATAAAATAAATCTAAAATGTATATGCTTTCATACAAATATTTTGATATTTTGTACTCTGAATCATACTCCAGAAATTGGCGATGAACAGAAATTGCATGCGTTAGGGCCGTTCTTTCAAAACTCTTGTGTGGTAAGATTTTAGTATGTAGGCTTTATATTTATATACTGGTCGATAGAAAATATATTCAGGAATTTTATAAAAATAATATTAGAACCGATAATTAAAAAATCTATACCCAATGAGGCAAAATGTCAGGAATCACAGAATTTTCGTGATAAAATCCGACGATTTTGATTCTACAATTATTGACATGATAAACAATGTTTTCTGGCATAAAATATATCTTTCAAATGACAAAACAATATGCTTTTCGGTAATCTAAAAACGTGGATACCATAAAACAAAAACTCGGAAAATACTCTGACAAAAATACCTAAAAATACCTAAAAAACACTTCGCGGCGATAAAATTCCGTGACGTCATAGAATGTTTACATAGCCGTATGCAGCTTGTAGTTGGCTAGATAGCCTAGAAACGCACACATTCGAGCGCTCCCGGCGTGTCTGTGTGTGTGAGTTCTGGACGGTCCCGTACTTTTCATGAATTTTAGACAAAAATAAGGAATATCGGGCCAAGGTAACGAATAAAATGGATTTTACGATATTTTTTACAACTAAAACACAGATATTCTAAGACGTCCCAAACAAAATAAACAGTAAAAACGATAAGCAAAACCAAACGATCGGTCAATTTGCCCGCGAACCAGAAAGTACCAGATATTTTTACTCGATGTTGTATCAAAATATATAACACATTATACGATTGTGATTATGAAAAAGGGTTGGAAAAATACTTCTAAAGCGTATAATAAATAGCCACTTACCACTTATTTATTTGAAATCACTTAAATTCACAAAACAAATACACCCTCACTCGCGAGAACCGGGACGCGCACTGACGGCGCGAAATGGCGGGAAACTAACCGACTTCTTCGATCTGTACCGAAAAATTTCGTTCCGACTGATACTACGCTATTGGTCTGATTATGAAGCGGCATTCAATAGGTCTTATATCCATTAAAAAGTTATGGGAATATCCACCTTCGCTTATACAATATTAGGTTTAAAAGCGGCTGGGACCGCAACTGACATCGGACGGTGACGATTGTCACTAGCCGATGCCAACGGTACTTTCGCCTTCAGTGACGATTGTCACTAGCCGATGCCAACGAGTTAACCATGTCCTGGAAATAAAATTATTATATTTCTTAATTATTTCTACTTAAATATATTGCTTTTTTTAAACCGAGTATACTCGGCATTCAAACCGAGTTATTTGGCCGAGTACGAGTATCAAAAAACCCGCCGAGTACGCCGAGTACCGAGTATCAACCGAGTACTCGGCCCATCTCTAATAATAGATAGATAGATAGATAGATACTCTTTATTGAACACACCAAAATAACAATAATTTACAAATTGAAACAGATTAAACACTTAGTGCGACAGACGGCGGCCTTATCGCTAATAGCGATCTCTTCCAGGCAACCTTAGGGTGGAAAAAGAAAGATGGGATCTTAAAATGTGGGGTGTGCAGATGACATAAATAAATAAAATTTACATACAATACATACATATATATATTTATAAAAATAAATTGAAATATACCCTATTTAAACATATTTATTTATTACTAAATAAAATAAACTAGTACTTATAATTATTATCATAACATACAATAATACATATGTAAAATAAATAAACAATTATGTATCTATATTGTGAAGGTCTAATAGAGGAAATACAAAACAATGAATTGATAAGTAACACCAACGCCATGTTATATACTATGCATACTATGGCTACAATTTTGACAAATATAGTTCCTTGACATATTTTTTAAAGGTTTCTAGTGATGAAGAACGTCTGACAGACACAGGTAATTCGTAATAATAATCTAATGACCCTAGATAAACTAGCCTAACCTACCGTAGGATTATAATCTCAATTATAATTACAACAATTTGGTGGTGTTTAATATGACATAATAAATGAATATACATATATGCAAAGTTTTAAAATAAATTTATTTGACTTTGAAAACAGCAGATTAATAGAGACATAGGCTAGGATTTAAAAAAAGTGTTTAATACGATTAAATAAATGTTATAAGTAGGTACCTTTTATCTGTCCTTTACCAAGTTTACCTTCACTTTTCGGCGTTCGTGGCTATTTTCATTCGTAACTATTTTTTTAACGAAAAAAGATGGGTAAAGGGCGCGTTTAAAAAATTATATTTTTTATCAGGTGGCGCACGACGATCGCTGCAAGATTCTGATATCGTCGCTCCAAGACACGCTGCACGGGGTGGAGACCAAGTCGTACAGCTCGAGCGACCGGCGGCGCTCGCGGTCGCGCGACAGGGACGCGCGCGCGCAGCACCGTGCGCCGCGGCGCCGCGAGCGCTCCGCCAGCCGCTACCGCGACCGCTCGCGCGAGAGGGGGGAGGACAGGGACAGGTCAGAACACGACGTAGCTATACCCACCACTGATACTGATACACGACTATCACTGCGAGACTGCTCTCGTCGCTCCGAGACACTATACCCGGGGTGTCACGTGAACGCGTCACTTAGCCTTTACTGGGACAGGTCAAAACACGACGTAGCTATACCCACCACTGATACTGATAATTGACTATCGCTGCGAGACTGGTGTAGTCGCTCCGAGACATTATACCAGGGGTGTCACGTGATATCGTCGCTGCACGGGGTGTCACGTGAACGCGTCACTTAGCCTCTACCGGGACAGGTCAGAACACGACGTAACTATACCCACCCATCACTGAGACTGATACACGACGATCGCTGCGAGCCCTTGCATAGTTGCACGGGCTGTCACGTGATATAGTCGCTGCATGGGGTGTCACGTGCCCTCGTCACGAGGTGCTACCTGGATCGGTCGCGCGACAGGAAGGATAGGGACAGATCAGAACACGACGTAACTATACCCAACACTGATACTACTACTCTGATACACAACGATCGCTGCGACATTCTGATATCGTCGCTCCACGGGGGTGTCACGTGAACGCGTCACTAGCCGCTACCGGGACCGGTCGCGATACAGGGTCTGGTCAGAAAACGTCACTACAAGGCATAATATAAGGACTGCTCGTAGCTTAAAAAAGCAACATCGTCTCCTGAAGACTTAAAACTTAAATAAAGAGGTTTGACTCTACTTTTGTGATGAGAAGGTCTAGGCTGTGAAACGCGCCGTCTGAATGGATTTTACCCGATGGTTCTTTCTTCAATCGAGAGTGAATTGGCCATTTCTAGGTGAGCACGCCACATATTATAATTTATTAATTCCTTTGGAAACATTGCCCTTCCAAAGGAATTAATAAATTATCTTGTCTGTGGGTGACGAGCGCAGTGCTAGCTAATGATTTGAACTCTTCATGTTCCAATAGTTGCATTACACTGACTGGTGTGTTATGGGGAAGCGTGTTGCTTACCATCATGTATTGCACTTAAATGGATCGTCAATCCGGTGTCTGGTAATGGTGAACCTGGATAATTTCGATTGTGGGGTTATGGGTCTTACTTATGTGGGTTTAACTTATTACTTTAAAATATAAACGCCAATATAATATAAATTTACTTGCCGATTCTGTATAAGCAAACTCGACTGTCTTAGTTTATCAACGACTCTTTATGATTCACGGTTTCGCAGACAGTCTTACTACCAATGGACCAGCTCAGCTACAGCTGGTTACACAGCTCCACGAAATTTCATTTTTGTTGTCTGTGATATCTCTAAATTTCATCAAAAGAGTTTCGTCGGCGGACCTGGTATCGAGTTTACTTTGCAGAATCAACAGGTTGTACTTACTTAGTGCTAGTTTTAACAGTTCACGATTTGTTAATTTAAGTTATATAGAGTTTGATTACCATATAATAGCAGTTGTTTTCGTTCCTACAGTAGGAATTGCTACAAATTTTATACCATTAACTATTAAAATTCACACTATGGGGTAATTCTATAGAATGAAAGAAAACAAATATGGCTGTTAAATGTTGAGAATGTGGAATAAAATCATTACCATTTATGAAACAAAATTGAAAACAGTTTTGAACAAAATTTCATAGGTATCACAGATCAATATTACTTAGGCATCACAATTTTAATTAGTTGCTCTACCATAGTTACTGTTGTTTAACTTTTGTTTGTCAGGTGTAAGGGAAACACATTGTACATATTTTGGTGTGGCCATTTTCGTAATAATAACTTGAAACTATAGTCTTAAAATGTTATGAGAGTGAGCAAACAATTACACTATTTGATTTGTTCATTATTAGCAGTTTTATGCTTCAACACTGCAATTGGGATCAGCTTTCTTGATAGTCATTTCATGTTTATTATTACTACATTGTGTCATTGCGATTGACAATAGTTATTATGTATAATAAACTCAGTCTTGCTACTCACAATTTATGTTGTCAGTTGCTTTACATTCTTAATCACTCCTAAACATGGTGTTGTGTTGTGTCTAATAGGGATATTGTGACAAAATGACCATATAATATTAACGAAAGCCCAAAAGGAGCCATTGTGAGACATCATAAGCCTCTTCCTCACCTGATGGCAGTAACAATGTTTTGACCAAGGTTACTGGGAGTTTTTTGTTTGTTGCATGCTTCCTTCCGCGGATATTTGGTTTACGTTAATGCCAGTCTAGTAGTCAATTTGTCAAAATGAACTTGAAAGTGTAAAATAAGTACTGGCATAATTATCACTACATAGTATAAAACTTTCTCTGTCCCTATATCCATCCCTATGTATGCTTAAATCTTTAAAACTACGCAATGGGTTTTTATGCGGTTTTTTTAATATAATAAATAGTTATTGAATAGGAAGGTTTATATGTATAATAACATCCATTAAATAGTGGAGAAATACTGTTATTTTTGAGGTTTCTAATGTGATGTCGTAAGTAATTATTTTTTTTCCACTTACATGGCAAACGCAGGCTAAACCATACGAGATTTATCTAAGTAATGTACTAAGTATTGTACACATTGAAAAGGTCTACAGAAAACTCCTCTATGGTATATCTCTTGGTATGGTATATCTTTATCTACCCACAATAACCAATTTTATTAGTACTTACGAGTATATTTAGTATCAGCATTGCACCCGTGCGAAGCCGGGGCGGGTCGCTAGTTTATTTATAAAATATTTATTGCACATTATCAAAAATAATGAACAAATGGAAAGCTTAATGCTAGGGCGCATTTTCTACCAGCTACCTGCCGAGTAGGACATAAATGTTTTGTGTGTATTTAGTGAGGAATATGCTTGTGATAATTTATTTCATTACATGAAGCCGTTTGATGACTTTATAAACGATAAACTATATTCATACAAAAAATTAAACCAACTTCACAACTACAATTAGGCACTCAAAAGCAAAAAATAAATTAATATCATAATTATAAGCGCTACTCACTCATCTATTTGATGTAGGTGCGACGAATATATTCTCTAGAATCTATATCTATTTGAAACGAAAGGGATATCTTATCATTGTCAACAAAAATTACTGTAGACTAACTAAATCTTAAAGTAACGAAAATAATAGCTGTTCCAAACATTTTGTTGAAGTGATTTACTCCTAATTATTTATTCTTGCTATCTTTTGTTTATTTTTAAATATGTCTGTACATGATGTAACATTTTTTTTAACACAACAGCATTTGGATCCTACAACATAATTAGCCCTAGTCCTAGCAGTGGAATACAGTGCAACTTGTGTGAAACAACAATAAAACATTGCCCATTTGGTTCTTGTCATGTGTAGGTATGTACTTAGCAGTTCTTGGATGTGGATGTTTGGACGCAGCAATGGCTGGTACTCAAGTTATGTGGGACGTTGTATTAAGTGCTAATTTCCGGATCCTACCATAGTAATGTTATAACAACACATGTAAATTCAGTATAAAAATAAATGTTGAAGCCGTAAGTCATTCTTGTATAATATAACATTTTTATAAACCTAACATAAAAAATGTACATAATAATGTAAATAAATATATATATACATATATATATATATATATAGTTTTCTAAATAGATCAGTGTAAAAGTGTACTGGACTGGTTTATAATGTGAACCGGGCATAAAATAAGACAATCAATTGTATAACCCAGTGACTGGAACCATTGATTGCAGGTATAGGGAAAGGTCGAGGGATCGAGACCGCGACCGCGAGCGCGATCGCGAGGCGTAAGTGTCCTAGATCATATAACCTGCCTGTGTTAGTGATAATAATATAATAAATACAGAAAAATATGTGGCCACATAATTGGCATGATGGCTGGGCCAAAAATATAACATTCTAATTAGTCCGTCAAGTAGATTATGAAAAATATGGAACATGTATATTTTGTTTTATCTAATTACTGAAAATTGTCAACGATTATAGATCGTCAAACTTAAAGAGTGGGGATTGTGATATCACATCTACATAAAAATCTTATATAGACGTAACGTCACTCGCAAACTTCTAAGCACTCATGCAATACATTAACAATACAATAATGTGTACAATATTTTTTAATAATCTCTACGGACTAATCAATTATTTTAATCAGTGTGTATTCTAAGTTATTCGCCAAGGGATAGGGTACTAATAATAATATCTTGGTAACTAGCAGCCTAGCCCCTACTAGCTAAAAGCCAAATCTACTGGTGTTAGGTTAGCACCATTAGATTGGCTTATATACGCTGGGCTAGCACTGCTAGCAAGTGTAATAGCTAGTCATGCCAGCTTATCTAGCTGAGTGTATTAGGTGACTACATCAGCCAACTTAGCTGAGTCAACGAGGTAGCCGTATGTAGTCTACCCCGTTAAGTTAACAATGACACTTCATCATATCTTTAACCAACCTAGTTAAGGCATGAGGAAATAAGAAATGTAGAATAATCATCATCAGAGTTGTAAACATAATGATAGTCATTCTCTCTCTCTCTCTCTCTCTCTCTCTCTCTCTCTCTCTTCCTGGCTATATATCCCATATTGTAGTGGGGTCAGCCTTCCTGCTTTTTCTTCTCCACTCCATATATTATCATCATAATGATAGAAGTCATTCTACTTGAGAATATTTTTCTACTCAAATTAACTACAAAAAATATATTTTTTTCTTTTACTAGTTTCTCTAACTCTCTGATTATTCTATATTTTATCTAGCATAACAAACTTGCTATGTGTCAACTTGCTTATTTGCATTCGATGATCACATCACAAGTTTTAAAAATTGCAAGATTTGATGTATCAATATATATTTGTTGCATGTGTATAGCATTGTCATGAGACAGAGGCCATGGTTACTTTTAAATTTTTATTTTTGAATCCGTATTGAGTGTGTATCTGTGTATAATACAAAATTTTATTGCTTTTTAATGTGTTAGATTGTGAATAAAGCCTATATATAAAAGATAAAAATATTATTGTTGGAAATTCCTCACACAACACTAGCCCCCCAAAACTAAGCAAAGCTTGTATTATGGGAGCAAAATAGCCAATATACAAAATACTACTTATATGATTGAAAATAATACTTGTAATTTGTAGAAACACCGAGACTCGGTACAATTATTTGTTAGTATTCATCACACATATGGATATTTGTCCTGAGTGGGAAACAAACCCACAATCTCCAGCTAATAATTATATTAATGTTTTTAACACTCTTAATTTATTTTCTAGAAATCAATGGTATGTTTTGTTACAATATAAAGTATATTTAGTCTATGTTGTAAATTTATTACCTTTTTGATATCTTCTGAATACAGTTTTCTGTGCTGGTCTAGTATTATATAATATTATTTACATTTAAATGGCACTTGATTGATAGGGTCACAAAACTCTAGATTTAATGTGCAAAAGTGTCTTGGATATTTATTCAAAATACAAAGATATTTTTAAAATATTGTTACAAAAATAAATTCAGTGGTACTTACTTCCTGTGGCAGTTTGAAATGAAACATCAAGACTTTAATTAACACGTCTAAGTAAATTTAAGACCTCAAGTATACCAAAAACCTACACCTCTTACCATTTGCACATACAATTCCCGTACATATTTTCTTTTCTCATGCTTTATAGTAGCTGTGGTGTGTGATGGGTAGTTTCTAGCAATAATATTAAAAAATATTTTGCAATCTGTTACAAATATCTATATTTTTATGTGAAGTATAACATGTGTTTATAAGCTTTCGTGCTAAGATAACCATGTCGTAAGGTCTGTTGACAATGCTGTCTGACCGACAAGCTATACAGTCTGCAAAAAGGTTCGTTGACAACCTGGACGGCGTCTTTATAGTGCGACAAACTTTTCTGTAGAATGTAACGATGGCGCCATTATCGAAAAATGTTGGCACTTATTACAAGATTAGGCGACTTCTGTGTCTGTGTTCTGTAGTTTCATTTTTGTCCGTTCGACGGAATAGTTTGTGGCACTATAGATTGAAATCTCGTGTTGTGATGGGTAGTAGTTTCATAGCGACAGTTATAGAGAAAATGACGGTTTTGTCGCTTTGTTGCAGGTATTACAGGGATTACCGCGAGAGGGAGAGGGAACGCTCCAGGTCACGCGACAGGGAACGCGCCGAGCATTACAACAGGGGACATAGTCGGGAGGAGAGGTCAGTGTACTTCACAATCACCTTCATTAGCATAATTGAATAGATTCTTGAGAATTAAGCAACAAATAATGCAATTCACTCATTCACTAGAATTGGCTGTCATAGGAAGTGCCGATAGAAGATAAAAATTATTACTTAGAATGTTCATTCGGGTTCAAATCCCAAGCGCACCACACTGTTGTTTTGAAATCATGTGCGCAATGAAAATAAATAAAATTGAAATACGGTGCTAGAAAACACTGTGAGAAAACAGGACATGTACCTATAATCTTTCGAGGTAATGCGTCATCCAGCAACCCGCATTTGGCCAGTGTGGTGGATTATAACCTTGAGAGAAGAACCCGTGTCACAGCAGTGGGAACATTTAGTGAGCTGCTTTTGCGTAATGTTGTACTATAATATAGTGACATATTATGTCACTTGCATCTTGCATAGCTACAGATACATTGTATTTTATTTTGTAATTTATATTATTAAGGTTGTAATACTGAATTTCAATTATTATTTTTGAATATAACTTATTGATATGTACAGAGAGTAGGCAATAAATGAGTATGAGTACACTGTTGTTATAACGAAGCTCAAAGTCACACAGCGAGCTATGGAGAGGGCTATGCTCCGAGTCTCTTTGCGCGACAGAATCCGTAGGTAATGAGGATATTCGCAAAAGATCGAAAGTGGCCGGCATAGCTCAAAGAGTAAGCAAGCTGAAGTGGCAATGGGCAGGCCACATCGCTCGCAGAACTGACAACCGATGGGGAAGAAAGGTTCTCGAGTGGCGACCACGAACCGGAAGGCGCAGTGTTGGACGGCCTCCCACTAGGTAGACAGACGACCTCACAAAGGTCGCTGGAAACCGCTGGTTGCAGGTCGCACAGGACCGTGCGTTGTGGAAATCTAGCGGGGAGGCCTATGTTCAGCAGATTAGGTGATGTCAACTCACAAGATTTCTTACATATAACATATTTATATAAGATTTATTCTGCCGCCAAGCAGCAGTGTGTTCTGTCATTACTGTGTTCCGGCAATGTTTCCAGAGAAATTACAGGGCTTAGAGATATAACATCTTAGATGACGTGATGACTGGGTGACAAGCGCAGTGCAGTGCTAGGTAATGATTTGGACTATTCATGTTCCAATAGCTGCGTGTGATTGTTCTGTTATGTAGCAGGCATGTTGCTTGCCATCAGGCACACGTCCAGCTCATCTCGTCATTTTAAACTATAAAAAAAATAGAGTAAGTGTTCAACGCGCGCGTCCTTCTCTACCACCGCTACATTACCATGTCGGTAACGCGGAACCGCAAAGATTTTCCCAACCAAAAAGTGTTTAACGCACCAATGAAGTTTTTATTTTAATTACTTTGTTTCTTTTGCAGACCTCGCAAGTCCCCCGTCGAACCGGTCGTTGAGAGCGGCGCGGGAGACGCCAGTGGCGTGAAGTCACGCTCTGGGGGTGGCGCGCCGTACTACGATGAGAGGTATGTACAAGTTTTGGTTTTATTTTTTTAGTTCATACATATTACTTCTCTGTGGTTTGAGACGTTCAAACGTATCTGAACACCTACTAATTGTATAAATGGCATTGTTTGGAAGTTTGTTGCTCAATCATTTCGTAACGTATGGACGGATCGGTATGAAATTTGGAATATAGGTAGATTTACAGTCTGGAAGACATTTTTTTATCCTGTCCAAATAACGGGACCGGGAACTATGCGGGGAACACCGCGGGACGCGGCTAGAAGTTTCAATAAATATTAGTCCTCAAAAAACAAAAATGCGAGCCCGATTGGGCAACAGCCAAACAGCCTTGCGCGGTGTGTTAGGTATATTGAACACGTACTATATATAATTCCGAATTATGTTAATATTATATTAACATATAAATTTTCAGCGTCATGTTTGTTCTCAGTGAACTATTCAACAAGTCAACCGATATTCACGAAAAAAATATTCGTGAAGCCATTTATGTGCAATATGGTAAAAGAGATGGGATAGTTGTTATTTCGATTACAACGGTATCAATAATTTATACCACTACTGATTACTAATGTTGATTGTTGTTGTTGATTGTAAGAATCAAGTTTAGAACAGATGGCGCCTAAATAGACTACAGGTTCAATGCAATCGAGGTTGGGACGGGCCGCTAGTAGTTACCTACAACTTTTTCTCTAAAATGAGTTTTTTTTGTTGTAGATACCGGGAGCGACGCGAGAGAGACCCCCCAACCGCCGACCGCGTCGACAGGGACCGTGAAAGGGACCATCGAAGGGACGCCAGGCATTAGTTTTATTAAAACAGTTCAGCCGTCAATGGAACTACTCTCCAAACTATGGGGCAGCCCTCATTTCATTCCTTTGACGTTTTAAAGTATTGATCTAACATGCAGTCTCAATGGGGCGTTTTCAAAATGCAAAAAGTCCTGTCGAAGACAATTTCCAATTTCACCATAGGTGGCGCCAATGTTTTATTTTGTTGGAGAAATTTCACAAAAACAATCAGTGGTTGCCACATTTGGCAAAATTTAGAACTATATTTGATGGTATATTTTTGACGCCGCCATCCTCCCAATTATAATCAGAAAGTTTTTCCTAAAACAGCTGAATTGTTAATTAACTTACTGCTAGCTTAGGACAGTCTTAATAAAGCTAGCAACCTATTTAACATTACTGATTTTTTATTTGTTTGGGCACACCTTTATGTAACTTGCTATCGAAATAAGGCGAAGATTAAATTTTTGCAACATGACAGTTATACTTTCGCAATGGTATCAAATTAATTTAAAAATGATTGCATCTGTTTAATTTTGCTTTGAATCATATTATGGTAAGATTAATTCTGTGATTTCAGGATTAATCTGGTCTGGGTGTGTATTGTTTCGATACACGTTACAGAGGTTAAGGATTATGAAAGATAACTTGTTCAGTCACACTCATAGACAAAAACGTCTATGTACAAATAATATAATATATGTGTGTATTTTCTCAAAGTCAATGTTAATATTTACCTATTGGTATTAGTTGTGTAACACACTAATTACCTCGAAGTAACGATTGGGTTGCAAAAACAGCGATCAATTCTATTAGACTGTAAATATTTCTCATATTTCAAACAGTTGCTGTGTGCTTCTATGAGGTTGACTGTTTTAAAAAAATCTAGTTGGACTAATGTACTCTTAGTACATGTTTTGACAATTGATAATGCAAAATTATGCATTGTACGTTTTAATGGTGATTGTGACAGTGCTGCTTTAAAACACAACCGCCCTTTTTACCGCCTAACTGAATCGGCTTTGGCTTTGATATTGATGTCTTCATAATTTTAAGCGAAAAGAAAAGAGAGGCAATTTCAAAGCTATTACCATTTCAGCTAGGCGGTAGTCCCCCTTGTTTAGAAGCACTTAAAGCAAAAGAACTTGTACTAAGGGTGCCTTAAAGTGTTTGTATTGTGTATATTTGTTTTCCGTAGGGTGTTGTCCGCCAAGGTTTGAAAGTATGCGAAACTTCTGTGTCTATGGTTTTCAATGGATTTTATAATCTCTACTGAACACAAGCATCTCTTTTTTTTCGTGTTCTTAGGAGTTGAAGCTATAGTATTTGCGTGTTTATTGACGGTTATAATATTAGTTTGCTTTCTTATTTCGGATTACTTGATAATAAAACATTCCAAAACACGGATTGTTTTAATGTCGTTTATAAACACAGCTTTATGAAATTAATTGGGTAAAAAAAACTGTTATCAAGGATCTAGTCCTTTTTTTTCTTGGTTCTTGGCAACAGTGAGAGTGACCAATCACAATGCTTCATTTCAATATTCCCATGTCGCGATTGGTAGTCTTACCTCATTTGAATTTATTTGGTAGTCCCACAGATTTCTAATCAATTTAACCAATTTGAAAATAATTCTGAGTTATTAGTCTAGGCGTGCGTAAGTTACAATAACATACTCATTTAATAATTGGATACAATGGGTTACTATTAGCTTATTTAAATAATCTGAAGTTAAAACAGTAAAATCGTTACTAGCGACGTTCTCAAATAAAAAAATAAGCTGGTGTTACTAAAATCTGATTTTATATAAACCATGTGTACAAATTGATATACAGACATGAAAATACTTGGTGGTTAGTATTAAACCAAAATTAGTAAACCTATTGTTTTGAAATGTATTTTTCTTGTCTTGTGGAAAACTTCTTGTGATAGGAAGATCACTTTATTGTAAGATTTTAGTCATAAGTTTAAGATACTTGTATGGACTGCTCCATATGGAATTACATTATGACGTTAGACAGTAATTTTACTTAATAAATAATTGATGTATCAATTAACTATTCTTTTAATTTCTTAGATTCTTCGATCTTTAGATCCTTAAAAATTATCATATTTTCATTCTGATCTGAATTCTTTATATTCTCAGATTACATAACAATTTTTCCTTGAAAAGTAAACAATCGGACACAACTAACAGGTGTATCCTTTTCAATAGCAGGATACATGACTCTTAGCAAGAATCAAAACAAAAACTAAAGGAATAACAATGATGACTTTATGATGAAGAGTGTTAACAGAACTGCAGTGTTTGTGAAAAGTAAATTTCTGACCAAAGCACTGGTAGACAACTTTCTTCAAATTTCTATCGCGATTTAAACACGTTTTTGTTTGAATTAACCTTTAGTTAAGTCTGTCAAGTCAAAAATCCTAACATTAAAATGAAAACGATAGATTCCATCAGGAATCCCGAGCCTGACCTTTAACTGCTATGAAATATTACACTGGGGAAGATATTGATTCACATAAACAGTTTCATGATAGTTTCTGTCGTTGAGTAGGTGGATTATTATTTTCAGAAATTCCTTTGAACGTTGCTACTCATAAAACTCGGTTTTATGGTTCTGTGGCTATGTTATGTTTGAATTAAGTTCTTTGAGACAAGCAAGACTGAAAAAGATGCGGTGGAATGACACAGTAGGTAGTAATGTATTTCCTTCGGGTAATATGCAACACAATTTGCAAAAATACAATATTCCTTCGTAATCGCGTAATTCCCGTACCCCAGCTATTTTCCCGGGATAAAAGTATCCTATGTTTTTATGGAGGATGCGGCGGTTGCTGCTGCCCTTGCATGGCCATCTATACGTGCTGCGCGAAGATTTGCTACTCGCAGATCGGGACTTCGGCCGCGTCTGTGCCGCCATGACACCCGCGATTCTACGTGGATTCTACTCTTTTTCATATTGTCTTGCTAATATCTTTAATGTATGTATATGTTTATGTATTAGTCTATTAGTATATTATACTTGCCTACAAATTGTAATATAAGTATTTTAAGTATTAGGATGTATATTTCTTAATACCTATGTATGTGTACTTTATACCTTACGGGACATTGTCCCTTACCCCGTCTTTTTGCTGTTTAATATTTTCTCTCCATCCTCCGGTTGCCTGGAAGAGATCGCTCTTAGCGATAAGGCCGCTATTTGTTTCACTAGATTTAAGAATTTGTCATTTTGTTTATTCTATTTTTGTTTTTGTGTTGTGAACAATAAAGTGTTTCTATCTATCTATCTATCTATCTATATCATATTCTAAACAGCCCAATCTATTCCTACGTTACGACGTGATTGAGCAACAAACCTCCATATTAGTCTAGGAATAGAATTATTTATTTTGGGCAAATGCGGCGTTGCTATTTTCGATAACATATTGGTACCTACCTAACATGTCACGATTAGGAACGTTGTATGGATTTTCGTTACTATCCGTTGCTTGGGCCTGACCGCAGGCAATTTCAATTGAAAATGGGTCTGTACTCTGTACGTTATTGTACAGTTTTGAAGTGAAAACTTCTTTTGGCGCGCCTAGTCAGATTTTTTGTGAATTGAATTATAGCGGTACGCTCGGGTTTGACAAGAAATCTTCGGGGTAAACTCGGGACCATGGCCATTGGTCATCTAATAAATAAGACAAAAATACGCCAATAGTGCTGACGCATTTCTAGATGGCCATGCCATGATGGCCAGACCACGCCCTCCGGTTACACCCATGTTCCTATTCCAAAGTAAGCTAGTATAAAATTCTGAGTTATAAGTTTTCACTTCTATCGGCAGTTCCTATGACTGCCTATTTTTTAATTTTTATTTATTTTTATTTTACATATTTTTATTTTATTTATTTGTTTCCAAAATAAAGTTTTAGCATAAAGTCATTATTCCGATTTGATATTGGCTAGTCAGAAAAAAAAAACAAATGTATCATTCCCGCGCCGCGGAATAAAAAAAACCGCGAATAAACAAAAGTCATCATTACTTCATGAACTACGTGGATGGCGAAAATTTTTGTATTTTTTTCGTGTTGTTTATTGTTAATTTTTTAATATAAAAAAATAGTATTTATTATTTAGTCGCTTTCTGTGATCAATCATCACAATACAATACAAAACACTTTATTGACACCACAAAACAAACAAGTAACATATAAAATAACAAAACATAATGGGCACAAAAGGCGATCTTATCGCTAAAAGCGATCTCTTCCAGATAACCTTTCGGCTCATTAAAAAACTAAATTTGTAAAATTTTGGGCAGTGGTGCGAATAGTGCGAATATAAATAAATAATTTTTATTAAATATAATTTACTTAGACTACATAATGAATATTCAATAAATAGGTATAAATTGATATGTATAATATAACAACAGTGAACAGCTTTTGCCAGGTAATGCTGTCGAATCTGCGTCCTGAACGAAACGACGCTCTGCGCACGTCTAATGGCCGCAGGAAGAGCATTCCATAAGGCCACAGCCTGCACGCAGAACGACGAACCGTAAAATGAGCTTGAATGAGCTGGAGTAGACAATAGGAGATTGGTAGACGACCTAAGATCGACCGAATGAGTGTCGTAAGCGGGAGCTTAGATACGGAGAAACATGGTCATATTTTCGGAGACCGAAAACAAACCTAATACAAAAATTTTGAAGACGCTCGAGCATATCGAATTGGTCCTGTCTAAGGTCAAGATAACAGACGTCAGCGTAGTCAAGGCGGCTGTCCAAAATCAAAACCTAGCAAGAGCATTGAGCAAATTTTGTATGAGAAGGAAAAGAAACATTTTCTTTGACCATTCAGAATACAATCCTTTTTTGTACTGTTTTCATTTTGATATTTATAAATATAATTTGCTTTACATTATAAGGTAGTTTAACTCAATGTTTGTCTAACAGTGCCAGTTTTATGTGCCTTACTTAAGTTTGATTTGGGAAATCCAACATAAGTATAACATAAAATCCAAAATAAAAACCTAGTAAGGTAAATTACTAGGTGTTTTAATTGGTTTCTCTAAAGAGTTTTTGTTATTGGTCAAACAATAAAACCCTCGCAAAAGCACAAAAAAAAGTTAATTTACGAAAATAAATCATATTCGGCTTGTCTTGCTCCCGAGTGCAGTAGGTGCTAAAAGTATCATCATCAACCCACTAAATGTTCCCACTGCTGGGACTTGGGCCTTCTCTTGCAAGAGAGTTAAGGCCACAATCCACCACGCTGGCCCAGTGCGGGTTGGTGGATGACATGACTTTGAAAGATTCTAGGTACATGTCGGTTTCCTCACGATATTTTCCTTCACCGTTTTAAGTTAGGCATTACGCGGCATCACTATGACAAAATATTTTTTTTTTAAATAATAATAGACCTGAATTTTCAAAATCACCTATCGCCAGTAATAAAATTTTACTATTTATGGAACTTTCACGTAACATGCGAGCAAAACCGCTGCCTAATGTAATAAACCTACTCCTTTATGAAAAATTCTGAAAACCAATATTACAAATCAAATATAGTGAATTAAATATAAAGTCAAATTAAGTTTCTTCTGGCCAATCGCCTTCAGTTTGGAGATCAATCGATCCATCATTAACTGGCATTTGATTCCAAAACATTTGTCTGGTTTCTGGCATTAGAGGAACCAATTTAGCGACAATGATGTCCTTTTTTCGAGTTGGAATGCCTCGAGGTCCTGATATTTCTTCGGGTAACTCTGTTTGTTACCTTAAACTTTTTGGGAAGGAAATCCAACTCTGCGAATGGTTCATCAAAACTGAAAATAATAACTTTCATTAGCTACTCAAATAAATGCTTAAAAACTGATAACGTAGGTTTGTTAAAAATATTCCTTGAACCAGCAATGAATTTGACTTGAACAACTTGGCCGAGCAAGAATGATTTCATTAAATCTTCGTCGTCATTTTTTCTTGCTGTTCTTTTTTTCTTTGGCCATTTTCTGCTATTACCTATTTTATTCTCTGATCTGTATCTTTTGTCTTGAATCAAGAACCACTTCCTTAAAATCTTCGAAGTCTAAAACATCTCCTTGTCTTTTAATTTTTCTTTCTATGTTTCCATGAACTGAATCCGCAGTCATATGTGTATGTCCTTTTGTTAGGCAACTCAAAGTCACAGTCTCTATTGGAATATCGATATTGACAATTGTAGCCAAAGCGGTTAACAGTGTCCAGTTCTTATTTTGAGCTGTGCAATTGTCAGCCCAAATATGAAAATGTTGTCAATCTCTATTGTTATTTTATTGTTATTATGACAATCTTTACTGTTAACAAGTCGAAACACGATCGTGTGACAGCGCTCCCCTGCCCCGCGCATTTCCTTCTCAATTCTCACTGACTTGCTATTATTTACTATAAGTAGTAATTGGAAATTTCGTTGCATACTTCACTGGTTTTGTAACCAAAACCTAGTATGACACAATTCCAAGTTCAAAAACCTAGCATAGGGCTTAACCCAAATTCATAAACCTAGTAAGTCCCATTTACAAATTCAAAAACCTAGTATGTACCGTACGTCCCTTGCTAGGTTTTGATTTTGAACAGCCGAAGGATGGGAAGAAGGAGGGATTGTACTAACGCAACTTAGGTGGCCGTAGGCAAGAAATTTCGAATTCTTCGAAGTGATGCTGCTGAGGCAAATATTTTGCGCTTTATAGATCGAATTTGTGGATCCCAAGTAAAACAGCGATCTAAAATAATGCCCAGATTTTTTACTTCTGCACTGAATGGTACCGTCACGCCACCGAATACAACTTTGGTTGTAGTGCCATAGTCGATTCTCGATACAAGCCGCGAACTTCCAATAATTATGGCCTGTGTTTTCGAGGGATTGACAGTAACCGCCAGCGCGATCACCCGACCCGTTCGAAATTGGACCCGCCACTGTAGCTCGCTTAGCTAAATGCAGATAATGTATAAAAGTAAAATTAGAGATGTTCTTGTGTATTCTTAGATTACTTTTGCATACCTATACATTATTATCTAGAATAAAACATTGGTCATGTTGATTGCGAGCGTGGTGCGTCTAGTCTGCCGCGTATGTAATATATACCTACCAACATACGTGGCTAATGTAGGTACTCGTACCTATACTATACTACTGTCAACCTTTGAAGTACCTACTGTGTTCAATAAACATTTTTATTAAGATATTTAAATTATTACATTTACTAAAGTTATGTAGCCAAGGGTCAATACATAAGTATATTGAGGTAGTAATACTAAGCCCTTTTAGCAATTTTCCCGACATTTTTGTAAATCAAGGTTTATTAGCTTGTTTACGAGCTAGGCTTTCTTCGTATCTATTCCGGCCGATAATGATGCCGTTACTACATCGCTAAATCTCGTAAACACCGCAACAAAAATGAGATAACGATGAAAATATCCTGGTGTAGATACAGATGTAGTAGGTACATATAGCAGTAATATTTTGTTAGTATTCCTTGTAGTTGTAAATACCATTAGCAGCCTACTTTATGTTTCCAGAGTAGGGACCTGGTCTTTATCTAATAAGGAAGTAGTCAAGGCCATAATACCCCACCAAGTTCGGGGTTGGCGGATTTTAGGCGACCGCGAAAGACTTGCTTTGACCATCTCAACGCAAATAAAGATTATGATTATGATGATCTCCGTAGCGTAGTAGATCAACGGGCACAATTCTTCCAATCTCTAGCATCTGTCCCGGAGGCCTATAACAGTCTGAATAAGCTGCTGGCCTTCTGGGATAGATGAGCTAGTTGGAGTAGAAAAGAAAAGCAAGCCACACACAATGGCTCAAAAAATCAAAAAAAGAGGCTAAGTGCGGAATTAAACTAACTAAAACATCTCCGTTTTCTCACGATCTGTTGTCGGTATGTATTTGAAAGAACACAGACGTCCAAATCGACTTTGAACATTCGACTTCATGTTTGGAATCGGTGGTTGGGTATTAAATACATATACATTTACCACGTGGAGAAACATCACACCCTTAGCAATACAAATACTTCATTTTCAAAACAAAATAAGCACATTGAGTTAACATAAAACACATTGAATAAGCAAAGGTATTATGTTGTATATAATATGTTCCCACAGCTGGGACTTAGGGCCTTCCCTCACAAGGGTAAAGGGAAAGCCATTATCCACCGTGCTTGCTAAGTGCGGATTGATGGATGACACATGTCCTCGAAAGGTGTCTTTTTGGAAAAAGCCGTTTCCCTCAGGATGTTTAACTTACCGTTGACTTGGCAATGACAAACTCGTACATCTGCTCTTGGAAAAAAGGTGGATTTGAACCTACCTACGACTTAACGATTGTAACTCTTCGAAGCACTACACCACGGCTTTTACTGATTACTGTGTACCTACTGCTATTTATTAAAATCCAAGTAGGTACTTTCTCTGTAAAAGTACCATTTACATAGGTATCGAAGTTAATTTGTCAAGTTTAGTACCTACATTTTTTTATTTACACGTCAATTAAATCAAAAAACAATAGTAGAAGTAGATAAACTAATGACCTATACTTTTTCAAAATCTACAAAATAAAATTTCTCTGTACTTGACTTGTTCACATCGTAACTCTTTTTTACAAAAAATTAGCTATATCCGAAACTGCCACAAACATGAAGCTGTCTACATTAGGCACATTTCTTTACTAGTTTAAAGGGCAGCCAACATAATAGGTCACAGTACACCTGAAAAATATCAAATTGCTTTCCATGATGGCACAAAAGGGCTGGCGACACCCGCCGGCATTCTCTTTTGATAAGGGTTCCTACGTTTTGCGTAACTATAGACCCTTTCATCTTCGACATAACCGCTCATTCTTTGTAACTGTAGACGTCTCAGGGATGGAAAATAGTATTTGGGGTACTAGCACTCAGTTCACCTTGACTTCTTGAAAAACAAAATAATTATATTGAATAGATTAAGATTTTCTTTTAAAAATCTTTTGGCACATCACATACAGATTTTCCGACACAGATTGTCTAGATGACCATGGTCATAGCCACGCCCTTCGGTTTCACCCGCGTGGTATCCACAGTGTGCTATTAAATTTTGAGTTAATAGTTTTCACTTCTATCGGCAGCCCATATGACTACCATTTTTTTACAACAAAACTAAATTTCAATAACATCATATTTTTTTAACGTTATTTAAAATAGTTGTTTTAACTTGTTAATAAAAATAAGAACTAAAAAGTTAATGACCATCTTCCACCTCGGTCATCATACCCTGTTTACCATCTAGCATCAAAGTACCTACTCGTCAATATGAATCAAACGAACTCGTTGGAGTTGCGTCGTTTCATTAAGAAGTTCGCTTACTAACCTTCCAGTTTCATCATCAAACCCTGGTTACCATCAAAAGATAAACAACTCGTCAAAACAATGGGCTCATTTAGCCCAAACTTGACGAGGTAGTGCCGTTTCATTTGTTCCTAAGGCCATCTTCTAGCTCCATCATCAAATTAGGACCATGTCATCATACATTGCACGTATGTATTTGTCGCGCGATTTACAGACGTAAGTATGTAAAATCAGCTCTATCGTTAACCTGGAAGTGGATCAAATTTAATTTGCAAGGTTTTTGACAAACATAGGATAGGACGAGGCGGGATAGGTGAAACAACAAGAACAAAATTAAAAATTTTGACTAACCCCCGACTACCTCGGATTTGTTATCTGTACAACATTCTACTAGTCAAGCCCTTTCATTTGATACTCATATTTAGGAAGTATTGAAAAAAAATGTATTTCGCCATTTTGTGGTGGCGGCCATCTTGGATTTGAAATTTATTATAATGTATATTGTTCTACTAGTCAAGCCCTTTCATTTGATACCCATATTGAGGTTGGTTGTAAAGAAATATTTTGTCCGCCATTTTGTGGAGGTAGCCATTTTGAATCGATATTAACCAAACATAGCTAAGAACATCCGCACGGATACTTTGCACTATGACAAGTTTCAAATCCAAGAAGGCCGCTCCCATAAAATGGCGAAATACATTTTTTTTTCAAAACTTCCTTAATATGGGTATCAAATGAAAGGGCTTGACTAGTAGAATGTTGTACAGATAACAAATCCGATGTAATCGGGGGTTAGTCAAAATTTTTAATTTTGTTCTTGTAGCTGAATAATTACGGAATATGGGAACTATGCGAAAAAATCACGGGCACCGTTATCTATCATATTTTTGAAGTGCAAACTTCTCTTGGCGCGCCACAAACAGATTTTTCGTGGGCTGTGAATTTAATTCTAGCGTGTTGCTCGGATATTATAAGAAATCTTCGGGTAAACTCGAGACCATGGCCATTGGCTATGTAGAAGTGCGTCAGCAGTTCCCATTGGCCATTTAGAAATGCTGACGTATTTCTAGATAGCCATGCTCAAGGTCACGCCCTCCTATTTCACCCGCGTAGTTTCCAATGTAAGCTATCAAATTCTGAGTTTTCACTTCTATACTTCTATCGCCAGTATGACTGCCTATGCCTTCTATAGTGACCGTGAAAGTGACGCATAAAACTGCATCGAAATAAAGGGAATGCTTCATTGCGGGATAATTACGGGGACGGGAACCACGCGGATAAAACCACGGGGCGCTGTTAGTGGCTACATTTTGTAATAATTTCAAACAGAACCTTGACTTTGTTTGCGCGAAATGACCTATAACTGAGACACCCACGTAACATTTCTCTTCACGTCGGAATAGAGTCGGCCCACGCCAGTTTTCCGCAAACTTAGATCTCTCATTACGACTAGAGTCAACATTCAATCATCCTGAGTAACGACTTCATGGAAGGCTGAACAGTCGTTAGGTAAGTAGGGCTCTTCGTTATGATTCTGTTTCTATGTCTGTTTCGATCTTTGTTGTTCGCACAGCTTTGGAGTGGAATAAGTTGCCGGCCTCCTGTTCCCTGAGAGATACAATCTAGAACTTTTCAAGGTCAGAGTGAATAGGAACCTTCTAGGTCAACGTGCGTCATCTTCGACCACACCGTCGCTTACCATCAGGCGAGTTGGTGGTCAAACACGGACCTATACGCGTTAAAAAAATAATTTGAATTGCGATGACGATAAGGTCAAAAATACACCAGTCTAATTAATTCGTCAGATATATAGCTTTGCCCTGCTACGCTTCGCTGTGGCATATTGTGATGCAAAAATTAAATAAAAACAATCCTTGATGCGGATTATATATCATTCTAAAATTTCAGCTCGATCGGTGTAGAACTTTTTGAGTTTTTGAAGCGTACACAAACCAACATAACATTTTTGTATATAGAGATTAACAAAGATAGATCATCAAACTTCCGAGGTGGGAGGTTGTGACGTCACTCCATCGTAAAAATCGTACCATATCGTGACGTTACATTACAATTTGTATGCTCTTTCTTTTGTTTTATTTTTTATTAATTGACGTATAAATTGTATCTACATACTCGTATATGAAAATAAAGAAAGTACTTTGACTTTGACGTCACTCGAAACTTCTAAGCACTCTACTTTCGTCATTTTTTGTTTGTGAATACAAATACAAATACAAAAATCTTTATTGCTGTTTGCAGGTAAGATACGATGATACAAAACATTTAAATAATTGACCCATACAAACTGGCCTCTTCTTCTAGAGGCATGCAATATGTCTGGCAACGCAGTTTCCATTGGTCTGAATTTATACAATGATAATAATAGTCAGCTGATAAAGTCTTCTTCTTTTTTCATTTTTAACTTTTAATCGGTTGTATCATATATGTCATCTGATTCATCATGTATTAATTTCTGGCTTCTATCCCGTTGTGTTATGTTAGTGTGATATGTTTGATGAGTACAATTACGCCAACGTCTTGTGCTTCAGCAGGATGATGTTATGGACTTTGACAAGTGTGTGGTTTCATGTAGAATCCAAGGTCTTGCAGTAGTAGATCTTGCAGTTTAGCCGTGTGAGCAATTTTAAAGAATGTCATTATGTATAGAAAAATCAAAAATAATCATCAAAATAATGATAATAATAATTCAATTTGTATAAAATAAAACAATGTCAATGTGTGTAAAAGAATGTTAACATGTATAAAATTTAATATTTGTATACCTACTCAAAGAACTCTCACAATATATTATAGAGTAATCTGATTCAACCTGTCCATTACAATATATTATCTGATCTAACATTAGTTAAATCTAAAGTTTCATAAAATATAGACAGTGGCTAATGGAATGTAAAATGTCATGTTATACAAAATCTATACATCAGTATTCCAATTAATTTCCCTATCATTTAAAAATTCTTTCACAGTGTAATAACATTTGGGTACCAGTATCTTTTTAATTTACTTTTGAACATGGATGAGTTAAGTTTTTTAATTGCATTTGGCAGCTTATTATATAGAAGAGGAGCCATACAAAAAATACTGTCACTCATAATCTTTTTCTTGCGTTTGCTTATGAACAGCCTACACTTATCACGTCGGTTCCGTTCCACTTTGTCACTCAAGAGTAACAAAACAAAAGGAAAAATATGTGTACAATATTTTTCAATAATCTAAGTGACAGATTTATCAGTTTTTTATCGTCTCGCCTATTAAATATCACACAGGGTTTTATCGCGATCTAATACCCGAGTGACACGAAGCTAGTTTTTCAAGCTAAGAAAGCAAGCTAGTGTTAGTAAGCTACTAAACTAGTACTTTTAGCTAGACAAAACTAGCGTTGCGTAGCGTTGTCTTCACGAAGCTAGAGGTACAAGCTTGCTAACATTAGCTTGAAAAACTAGCATCGTGTCACTCGGGCATAAATGATTATTAGTCTCTCCATGTTTCGGCAACGTTCCAAGGCCATACGAGTATTCACGAGAAGACAAAACCGAAGACCGACGGATGCGACTGAAACTGAAGACGCACTGAAGTATGTATAAAAATATAAACACACGTTTTAAATTAATTCACGTAATTAAAAACATATTTTAACATTATTGCACACTTCTGACACAAAGATCCACCTAGAGATATATCAAGATACGAACTACTGCGATCGATAAATTCTTTTGCTTACTTTACTTAGGTACTTTTATTCATTTGCATAGCCCTATTTAAATACGAATGCTATCTCATACTCTATAAACACAAAGTGCAGAGTTCCATTCTTCGTAGCTCTAAAAATAGATATTTTAATAAAACTTCCTCTGGAAAAATAATAGTTTGACGCAGCGTTGTTTTTACAGTAGAAGTGCAGGGGGGCGGACGGAGAAAAATGAACAATCCGACAGATGGTCGGTGAGGTGTGAACGGACAGGGAAACCATTGAGACGGCAATGGAAAATATATCATGTTTTCAAAAAAGCTGCGAATTAATAACAATACCTGTTATTGTCGAGTTAATTGACTAAATCGCGACCTTTTTTTAAATTACTTAATTCCCGACATATTGGTCGAGATATTTTATTGGGGAATGCATGGATCGCCAGCCTCATCGCTGCCAGATCGCATAATAATTTTGTGCAAAAAGGAGTTCAAACCGCGATTGTTTAAAGTTGTTTTAAGATATTTACTTATCTTTAAGGCATTGTATTTGCTTGTGCTTTGTATTTGTATTTGCAGTTAACATTTTTCGCTGCTCTACAGTTTTCTTAGTCGACTATTGACGAGAACTACCTATTGAACATTAAATCAAGAGTAGTTCCACAATAGCTGTCGCGACTCAATGCCGTCGTATCGCGACTACAGGCAATCGGTCCGCCGCAATCAGGCGAAACAACCAGTCGCAATTCTTGGATGCACGTCTATAGGTACTTACCTACTACTTTTTAAATAGTCAACTGAATATTGGCAAGTCTTTTTGTGAGTCTGTAGTTGCGTTTCGTTTCATCATTGGATACTTTATTATCGAACATAGTTTTAGATATTTATATGTATTATAGTATGTATTAGCATTAACAACCCACTAAATGTTCCCACTGATGGGACTCGGGGCCTTCTCTCGCAAGGAGAGAATCAAGGCCATAATCCACTACGCTGGCCCAGTGCGGGTTGGTGGATGGCACATGCCCTCGAAAGATTCTTGGTACATGTCGGTTTCCTCACGATTTTAGGGGCATTACGCACATGACTTCGAAAAGACAGTGGTGCGCGTGGGATTTGAACTCTCCCGACTAGACCAGCCGTAACTTATAGTAGGTACAAGTAAGTATTAAAAATCATGTAAGTATAAGTTCTGTTATTATAAGTTATCTCAATTAAAAAAATCGATGAAATACAATTTTCGAAAATATTGTTTTTAATCTTTCGCGATTTGAACACACTCGTATAATGATTATATTGTACGGGGCTTAAAAAAATCGAAAAATTTATATTTTTCGTAAGTTTGTTTTTATGGACTTATATATGTTATTCTTGTTAATCAAAACTACTAAAGAGATCTGGATGAAATTTAGTGCATAAATAGATCATAGACTGGAATAACACATAATCTACGTTTTAATTCAATAAAAAACCTGACAAAATGAAATACCGGTACTTTTTTTATTCTAATTTTCCTCTTTGTTTGTGCGCGTGTATTGGCAACACAAAATGGAAGATATTAAAATTCCCGCCATAATATTATGAAGGCGACACATGGCGCGGACCTTGGCAACACCTCTCTAACTTGATCACAGGATCAGCTTTACGATGTCGTGTGGGAGAGCTTATCCTGCATTAATATCCTTTATAATGAACGTTGTGTACTGGCTGGTTATTTACCGGGAAAATAAGTGGGGATTTGTGTAGGACGGGTTTTATACGGACCATCGATTTCTATGGTTATGTTAGGGTTACGATTTTTTGGTAAATATCAGGCTAAGAACTTACGAAACAATTTTTACTCGCGCCCGAGGGTTTTTTTATTTCAAAACTCACGAGATCACTGATTCTCGATGTTTTGCAGCCAACGCGGGTGAGATTATCGACCGCTTATATACGAGTAAGTTGAAACCAGTCCTTCCTCTTCAGCTTTAAATATTAGTAAGTACTTATAGATTTTTGTTGAATTGAAAACTTTATTCTTTGCCATGTACGTATACTCTTTCAGTTGCTACTGTCACTGTCGCATCGCTGTGTTATATATATAAAATTTATAACGTAGTATATTACATTCTCTTTGATTTATAATAAGTAATCGTTTTCATTTATTAAAATTATGCAATGGGTTTCAAGAGTTATTTCTTATTTTAGTTTACACTTCTGCAGTGTAGTCTTATGCACACAAACATTTTTTTAAATGAAAACTTCTTTTGTCGCACCACATACCAGATCTGATGTTTTCATAGGCTATGAATGAGGCAGATCGTCGTTACGAAGTGAAATATTCGTTTGGGTGAACTCGTGGCAGACGAGTGTACTCAACCGAGAAAGATACGGTCAGCTGCTGCTGCGGACAATAGACAGATTTTTCGTGGGTTGTGAATAGACCTCAAGCATCACGCTCGGGTATGAAAGAAATCTTCGGGTAAACTCGGAAACATGGGCATTGACCATCTAGAAATGTGTAAGTATTTATAGATGGCCAAGGTCATGGCCACATGATCCTCACGCTCCAGTTACACCCGCGTAGTTTCCAAAGTGAGTTATCTATGAGCCTATGACTGCCAAATTTTTTTTATTGTATAGAGTGACGAGCATGACATGTGCCTGATCATAAGCGACACGCTTGCCTATAACAGCAAAAATCACGCTTCTACTGGAACACGAAGAGCAGAAATCATCACCTAGCACTATACTGCGATATTCACCCACATTTCTGATAATACAGCGAATAAATTCCCGAGCTACAGCTGTGATATGACAGGAGGTTTTAACGCACGTGAAGATACGTATTTATCTCCGTCCCAGTAATAAAACGTGATAGAAGTTTCATACCTTATCTACGCAGAATATGAAGAACAGATCGATGGGGCCAGAACTACGCATCTGAGATAATGTGGGTGTAAAATTATACCCAGGGACTGGGAAACAATCGCTACGAAGGGTAGAATTGTCGGCCATATATTTTAATAAAACTTCTTGGCCTGAGAGGCTACAAACACTGGCTGTTAAAGGCTGATTTTAACTTATTAAAAGTAAATCTTTTAGAAACTAAAGTTTTCTAAAGGTTTTAGAAGTGATTGGGTTTATTAGTATGGGGCTAGATGATGTGTGAAAAATTGTCGATTAATCCTATTAGCTTTAAAAATACGAATGGTATGAACTGAATCAAATTAGTCTGAAATTTGGAAAAAAAACTTTCACACATTGAAGTGTACAATAGTATTCAGCCGTGCTCGAAAATTTTATACATACTAAAATATCGTATTTAGCCAAAAAATTTAGAGCTAGTTAGGGAATAGCCTTTTTTTCACACGCCGATAAAGTCGCGCGTAGATGCTAGTATAGTGACAATAAAATAGTAGTTGAAGCTGGTTTACAATAAAATGGTCATCATCATCATCAGCCGCACCACGTCCACTGCAGAACCCCTTAGATATCCACAACGAACGGTCCTGCGCCACCTGCAACCAGCGGTTTTCAGCGAATGGAATAATAAAATGGTACTTATTAGCACTGCATACTAACCTAACTTAACCTCTCTAGCTGTCTATCTAGATATAATAAGGCAATTTTGGGATCTAGTTTAGGTCTAAAAATATCGATATGGCGTCATAATAAAGGCTTTATTATGAAAGAGGTTGTATTCGTTATTGGAATAATAATCGAGTTACGCGCCTTCGGCAGTGGATAGCGGCCGAAGGTTGCATTTGGGGGCGGACTCGAGGTGGATAGTTACTAGTAACCACAGAAATCTAAGTAATGAGGTATTTAGATTTCTGTGATAGTAACAGACTCATGTGCGGATGTTAACGCAACGGTAGACAAATTATTATAATAAAAACTACAACAAAGTTGTAAAATCACTCCTGTAAAATGGATTTAAAGACACTTGGCTAAATTTAGTGACTGCATTTAGAAGCAAGGTTAGTTGACTCAATCCAGAAGCAAGTTAGAGGGTGTTTTGGCTCATGACCAAAATGGGAACTAACGCCGCCGCCAAGCCACAAAAGATTGCCAATACCCCATTTCCAAATTCCTGAAAATTTGAAGGAAAAATCAATCCCCGATTTCCCACACATTCAAATCAAACAACTGAAAGAAGAATAATAGAAGAAAATACGGGTATTTAGATGAACCTTTTATAATTTAATTATGCTCCGAGAGCGAAAAAAACAGCGACGAGCTTGATTCTCTGTGTGAAAATGATGAGGACTTTTATCATTTTCAACCTCGCGACAAAATTCATGGAGAACATAATTATACCAAAAAGATTTGAAGAATTGTTTTAGTTTTATAGCATACGTTTTTATTTATTTTCGTGCAATTATTGTTGTTATAAATGTTTTTGTCGTGATAGAGTTTATTTAAACTTCCCCATAGAAAAGGAGATTTTGTTGTCGGGTAACCCTGATAGGCAACCACGTCCCCCTGACAACGTCATCCAAATGACAAATAAGCCTTCATCATGGCTTTGGCTTGTTTAACTGTGATGATGCGTAAAAGTAAATGGAAATACAAACATTGCTAGTCAACCCAAAACAAAGTGTTTAACGAAAGTAATTTGTTAAAATTTAGGTATGTCAATCACCCCAAATGAAATTGACAGAACCTGGGGTTTGGGCACTATATTTTCAAGTTCAGATAAACATAAACAAGATAAGTGTTATCTGTGTAAATGTTTTTATATCATTTCTTTTTTTTTGTATATGTATTAGATTATTTTGTAACGATGTGTTTTTTAACTGTTATAGGTTTACACTAAACTGGCATACCTATTCACTCTCAATTTGAAAACACCAAGACTGAAAAACCCACTCAGACAACGCATTCCACAGCCTAGACGTTTTTAGCACAAAAGTAGACTCTTCTTTCGAGTCCTTGGGACGGCAACTATGTTTGTGTACTCCTCCAAAACGAAAGCCTTAGTCCTCCTCTGTCGTCTAGATGGGGCTCATGAGGCTTTTGTTCAGAGGTCACTCAGGATGAATATGGAGAGATTTCTACGCAGACCGAAATTAAATGAGGGTACTTATTGCGTGTATTTTTATTTCTTGCCAATGACATTCACATTAGTACGAGCACATTATTGAATTGAATATAAAAACTCTTGGTTGAATAGATTGTTTGAAATCTTGTCTTGGGGACTAGTCATAAAATATAAAGCGCTATCATAGTAGTTCGGAACTTTTGGCGCGTATATCAGACTGGTACTTGATAAGCATAATATCTTGTGTAAAATATTTAGCTTACATACATAAAAACTGTAGAATTAACGACCAATTTTTTGCTAGACAAGAATCTTAGCATTACATGGCCCAGCTACTCGTATCTTGCTAGCGTGTTTATCGATTGGACAATAAACGAACAACTGTTTACTTCTAAGTGACAAGGTCAGTCTACACTGGACATGTCCTGGTTTAATTAGATGCCCTGAAGCCGAAGGCCAGCTATCTTAGTATTGAAGTAATGTATAACTTACCGCTTATTACGAACATTTACAGATTTCCTTCTCAAAGAGTCGGACCTCCGTACATATGCTGTTAGTCAAGACTGATTTTGAAATAACATCATAGATGTCGCGACCGGCTTAAAACCGACCGCTATGCGTTGACGAGCCTGGTCTGCCGGCAGCGAGTGGGGGGAGAGACCTGTTGTAAGTAGGTCTCTTAAGTACGTGCCCTCTCGTTCCGACAGGCGCTGGTAGACTCGTCCCTGGGTTCACTTTGCAACCGCTGTGGGACAATCTTCAATCTTGACCTGGACGTGACCTTGACTTGACCTTGACTTGACCCTCGGCGTGACACTCGGCGTACCACTAGGCGTGACACTCGGCGTGATAGTCAGCGTGACACTCAGCGTGACACTCGGCGAGACACTCGGCGCGACACTCGGCGTGACAGTCGGCGCGACACTCGGCGTGACAGTCAGCGTGAAACTCGGCGTGACAGTCCGCGTGACACTCAGCGTGACAGTCGGCGTGACAGTCGGCGTGACACTCGGCGTCACAGTCAGCGTGACAGTCGGCGTGACACTCGGCGTGACACTAGGCGTGACAGTCAGCGCGACACTCGGCGTGACAGTCGGTGCGACGTGACAGTCGGCGTGACAGTCAGCGTGACACTCGGCGTGACAGTCGGAGTGACACTCGGCGTAACACTCGGCGCGACAGTCGGCGTGTCCGACGTGCCCTTGACGATGACACGACGACAACTCGGCGCGATCCCGATGTTCGCTCGACGAGACCTTCTTGGCCGGATCTTGAAAGGGAGCTGGGAGCGGGGTAGTGAAACGCTGATTCTTGAGTCTTCCTTTTATTTTTCTTCCTTTTCTTCCTAGTACTGGAGTCGCTGAGAAGAGCATGCTCCGAACAAAATCGGGATAACTAAGGTACCCCCTTACCTTTACCTAAAAGAGAGCCCCGTATATTGAGCCCTCTTTTCGGTTCATTTTCACTATAGAATTGTCACTTTTTTGATCATAACTTTTCCATTCCTGGTCGTAGGCTAACGAATGACCACTCGAAATGTAGCCTACGACCAGGTATATAAATGAACCTAACATCCTAGGGGGTACCTTAGCTTACAATTTAGCTATTTCCTAAAAACTGCCTATTTTTACCAACATTTGCCTAAAGTTAGGTAAATAAGTAGACACCCTACCTAATATTCGAATCAAATTAAACCAAAACCATATTTATTAGGTGTGCCCTACCTAACCCTAACTAAATAAACCTAATTTACCACAATATTTACCAATAAATTAAATCCTCATACAATTTCACCAACATGTTATAAAATCGCTATAACTAGTTCTGTATATAGATGTGTCGATCGCCAACATCCTCCCCTTCGTGCGCAAGCACCATCTTCTGGCTCGGCGATCTCACCGGTTGGAGGCCTGTTGCTCGTCGTCTCGAACCTCGTGCTCGCCGCCCCATGGAGGCACCAACACCACGGCCTTGGATGTTGCCCGTCGTAGGATTCCGCCATTTGTGCGGACCTCGATGATTGAAGTTCTGCTGTCTGATCCGGTGTAGGTGCGGACCACTTCCCCTTTGAGTGCCGTCGCTCTGCGCAGCGTGGAACCCACAGCGAGGACTGCATCGCCACGGTGTAGGCGCGGCAGGCAGTCTTCTCGCCGAAACAAGGCTCTCCTTCGCTTCTTACGCCGTCGACCCACCTTGACAACAGTGGGGCCAAAGTAGTCGATGGCCGCACTCGATGAAGGCGGTTCTCCGAAGCGATTTCCCTCTCCTGGTAGGTCCTCTGCTGTCATCGTGTTGACCTTCTTCAACTTTGACGTCTCAGGGGGCCTCCCCTTCGTGAGCGCGGTAGGATCTTCCAATGAGCTCTCGGTCTGTCTTTTTTCAACCTTAATCGGGACTTCTTCTTGAGGCTTCTTCCTCGAGGATCTTCTCCTCGCAGGATCCTTTTTCTGACAATTCTCGTCGTTGTCCAGCTTCTTCTGGATGCCTGTGATGAGTTTCTCCGTGGACTTAGAGTTACCTGACGTTTCTTTGTCTCGGGCCAAGACGTGCGCGCAGGATACGAGGTTGACCGGTTTCGTTGCCCCCGAGTCGCATCCGTGTAATACCCATCCTAGATAGGTGAGTGATGCGACGGGCTGAGTCTTCTTCCCTTTCCGCGTTCCCCTGGAGACAATCAACTCCCAATTGTCTTGTCCGATGAGTAACATGGGCCGTTCTTCCTTGTAGCAAAGTTGCTCCGCGATCTTGTCTAGGTGAGAGTACATCTTGACCTTCTCTTTGTCTACTGCTTGAGGTGTCAGGCGAAGTTCGTCTATTGTTCTGGCTCCGGTGATGGTCCTTTTTCGTGTTTGATGAGCTCCTCGAACTTTCATATTGAGCTTCATGGATTTCTTGTTCGACAGCAACTTTCCTCCAACTGTTTCAATGGTGAGTTGCTCTTGAGGTCCCTGTAGCCCCAATCGTTCGGCTACCGATGAGTCCACCAGTGTCACCGTTGACCCTTCATCCAGCAGAGCCAATACGTTGGCGCTTCCCTTTGGCCCGTAAATCTCAACTGGTACCATCTTTAAGTACGCCTTCTTGGTTTTCACCGTATTGACCTGGAGCACGTTGTTCGTTACTTCCTTGCCATCCGGTTCTTCCTTCAATCCTTCAGGTAGCCGATCTTCATGTAGAAGCTCATGGTGCCATCTGTTGCATACTCTGCATCCTGGCTTCTGGCAGTCTTGCTTCCGATGTCGCCCTTGCAAGCATTTGAAGCATAGCTTGCTACTAGTTGCAATTTTCCAGCGTTCCTTGATCGAGGCTTCCGGAAACTTTTTACATTGGTAGAGGCGATGGCTTCCTTGACAAAGTAGACAGTTTTCCTTATCTTGTCTTTGTTCCATGGCGGCATGGGTGACTTCTCTCTTCATACCTTGGCTTTTGGTCACGGCTTCTTGTAGTGCATATTGACTGCACCGGTCTGCCTCCCTGTTCAGGAACTTGCTCAGCTGTAGCAAGTCAGGATCTTCCGTGTCAGCCGTAAAGTCAAACCACCGGAACCGTATGACCGCAGGCATTTTGTCCACTATCGTCTTGAGCATTTCCGGAGACTGGAGGTACTGAGGCTTTCTCAGACTCTTCACTGTTGCCACGATGTTGCTCACTCGACATGCAAAATCGCACACGTCTTGAGCGCTCTCCGTCATCTTTGGCAGCCTTTTCAGTTTCTCCATCTCTGCCAGCACTAGTCCATCTGGTCTTCCGTATTGCCGGCGTAGCGCTTCCATGATGTCTTCAGATGTATTGTCTGAATACAGTAGACATTTGACCGACTCTCGTGCAGCACCCTTGATGGACTTCCTCAGCCTTATCATGTTCTGGATTGAAGAGAAGTTCTCCGCCGTATCTTCATATGCCCTCTTGAAGGCTAGCCACTCGCTAGCGTTCCCGTCGAACTGTGGGAGATCAAACATGTAGCTAGGTGCTGCTACATTTCTCGTTGACAACTTGATGACGTCCCGTAGAGCTTCAGTGATGACTTTAATTTCAGCAGAAGGTTCGGCGATTTTCGTGGCTGTCTGTGCTTTGCCGGGCTTCTCCGGTTCTGACACTTTCCCCTGGCAGCCTTTCCGTCGAATCACTGATCCAATTCTGCACCATCTCTTTCCGATCAATTGGTATGCTGATCACAGAATCATCGTCGTCGTCCTCTTCCAGTTGAAGCATCTCCAGTTCTACCTCTGCCAACCCAGCCGCAGCTCGTGCCTCTTCTAGCTTCCGTTTAGCTAACTCCACACGTGCTTCCATCTCTTTCTTCCTTCTGGCTGTTGACGCTACAGACGAGGTCTTTGATTTCTGTAGCCTCTCGGAGATCTTCGAACTTGGGCTTCCCACCAACGTTCTATCTTCCTTGGTTGTGGCCCCAGTCGTAGTCTCGAACGACGTCCCAGACGGGAAGGTACCTTCTGTTCTAGTACCGGATGTCGTGTCGGACTCCATTGTGGTGCCACGTGATGCTCTCTCAGCCGGCGTGCATTCTTGCCGATCAATTCCCTTCTGGCTTCTTGTAACGGGCATCTTGATCTTCGTTTCCACTCGCACGATGATCACCTCGTCCGTTGTCAAAGCGCAGATGTCTTCAAGTCTTCACTTCCTCGACGAAGTCCCACGATAGTTGCTATGGCGTGAATCCGGCTCGAAGGACCAGCTGTCGCGACCGGCTTAAAACCGACCGCTATGCGTTGACGAGCCTGGTCTGCCGGCAGCGAGTGGGGGGAGAGACCTGTTGTAAGTAGGTCTCTTAAGTACGTGCCCTCTCGTTCCGACAGGCGCTGGTAGACTCGTCCCTGGGTTCACTTTGCAACCGCTGTGGGACAATCTTCAATCTTGACCTGGACGTGACCTTGACTTGACCCTCGGCGTGACACTCGGCGTACCACTAGGCGTGACACTCGGCGTGATAGTCAGCGTGACACTCAGCGTGACACTCGGCGAGACACTCGGCGCGACACTCGGCGTGACAGTCGGCGCGACACTCGGCGTGACACTCGGCGTGACAGTCAGCGTGAAACTCGGCGTGACAGTCCGCGTGACACTCAGCGTGACAGTCGGCGTGACAGTCGGCGTGACACTCGGCGTCACAGTCAGCGTGACACTCGGCGTGACACTAGGCGTGACAGTCAGCGCGACACTCGGCGTGACAGTCGGTGCGACGTGACAGTCGGCGTGACAGTCAGCGTGACACTCGGCGTGACAGTCGGAGTGACACTCGGCGTAACACTCGGCGCGACAGTCGGCGTGTCCGACGTGCCCTTGACGATGACACGACGACAACTCGGCGCGATCCCGATGTTCGCTCGACGAGACCTTCTTGGCCGGATCTTGAAAGGGAGCTGGGAGCGGGGTAGTGAAACGCTGATTCTTGAGTCTTCCTTTTATTTTTCTTCCTTTTCTTCCTAGTACTGGAGTCGCTGAGAAGAGCATGCTCCGAACAAAATCGGGATAACTAAGGTACCCCCTTACCTTTACCTAAAAGAGAGCCCCGTATATTGAGCCCTCTTTTCGGTTCATTTTCACTATAGAATTGTCACTTTTTTGATCATAACTTTTCCATTCCTGGTCGTAGGCTAACGAATGACCACTCGAAATGTAGCCTACGACCAGGTATATAAATGAACCTAACATCCTAGGGGGTACCTTAGCTTACAATTTAGCTATTTCCTAAAAACTGCCTATTTTTACCAACATTTGCCTAAAGTTAGGTAAATAAGTAGACACCCTACCTAATATTCGAATCAAATTAAACCAAAACCATATTTATTAGGTGTGCCCTACCTAACCCTAACTAAATAAACCTAATTTACCACAATATTTACCATTAAATTAAATCCTCATACAATTTCACCAACATGTTATAAAATCGCTATAACTAGTTCTGTATATAGATGTGTCGATCGCCAACAATAGATTACAGACAATTTTTTTTTCTAAATCAGTTGTGTTCCTGATTTGTAACTAACTACGTTTCTAGAACACTGAAACAATAACCAAAAGTTTCCCAATAAACACAAAATAGTTGCCCTCTTCCCACTCATTATTTACATCGTAAATTGACACAAAAGTGAAGGGGTGTCATGACGTAACGATATTACGGTCGCCTACCACTGTTCCGGCCAATATTGGCTTGAGTGGGACGTGGGGTCGTGATGCACTGTTTGCGCAGAATTATTAGTGGCTTCGAGAGGCAGATGTAGACCTATGCTGTGATCAATAAACGAAGCAAAACATACATAGTCGATAACAAGATTTTATTTATGAAAGATTGCTGTTAAATTCTAAAATTATTTTCCCTGTATTTCATTTCTGGTGTGTAAATTGAAGTTTTTCTGTCTGTCTGTCTGTGAATTAGCACCATGTCACGCAAACTGTGACCCGTAACAGCACCCCGTTGATCGTGACGGTAAGGTCACGTGGTATATTTGCAGCATAAAAGCTTACGTCTGCTAAGCCTGTCAGTGTTAATAAAGTCTGTAGGTATGTTTTTGTATTATAAATACTTATGTAATATTTTTATTACTGGCGGTGTAGCGGTCTGTCCCGGGTTTGCCCGTGGTAGACAATATAAAGCACTGAGTATATATTATAGCACTGAGTGATAACAAACATAACTGTGAAAGAGTTTTTGAAATCGGTTCTTTAGTATCCAAGATTACCGCGTTTAAACACAAAACCTCTTCAGTTTTAAAATTAATAAATATTGGTGTATATACATAGGTATCTAATTTGTTATCAAATCGTTAGTGATATGATTGGTTAACTGCAATTTTCTGCTAAATGCCTATACAAAAAAATTGGCAGTCATAGCTGTGTCTGGGTATTTCTATTTATAATAAGTATGTAATTAAAACTATATAAGTATTATATCAGCTATCTGGCCGCCATAGTACCAAGCATTGCTTAGTTTGGGGTCAGATGGTGCTGTGTGTGAATTGTCCACCAATATTTATTTATTTATAACAACTGCGGATAGAAGTAAAACTTAAACTCGCTAGCTTACACATTTCCAGATGGTCATGCTCATAGCCACGCCCTCCGGTGTGACCCGCGTAGTTTCCAACGTAATTAAAAAAAGCGATGACCAATGAAAACGATAGCCAATGGCCATGGTCTTGAGTTTACCCGAATAATTCTTATCATTCCCGAGCGTGACGCTAGAATTCAATTTACTGCCCACGCAAAATCTGTCTATGGCGCGCAAAAACCAGTTTTCACTCAAAAAAAAAAAATACATTAAATATTGTTTTTTAATAACGCCAATTTTCTCAACAAAATTTTCCTTTAACGTAGAAACAATAATTTATCATCAAATCGTTAGCAATTTCACAATTTTCTACTATGAAGCAGATATTTTATTTGTCACTAATTTTTACCAAAAAATTATGCACACAAATTTTAATTAAATCTTTGTTTACATAGAAAACATTCATCTCTGGAAACAGATTTTCCAAAGTGTATAAAATAAATAAAATAAAAAATAATAAAATTCGTGTCACGTATTCGTTGTGACGTGTCAAATCTCCAATAGGCCAAATCAAATATAGAATCAAATAAAAAATAATTTCAAAAAAAGATTGATTCTCACAGGTTCATTGCACTATAAAACTTCAGCACCGTATTGTTAAACATTTACGAAAGGTTTGCGAACTAATAAGCTGTCAAATTTTTGCGTCGTGAAAATCGATACATCCACGACATAAATAATTTGAATATTTATTATATAAATATTTATGCGGACTCTGCGTGTTTCTATGTACCTATAAAAAGTATGTATTTCCAACTGTATAGTATTAAATCAGCTGTCTGGCTTCCATAGTACAAGCTTACAAGCTTTACTTAGTTTGGGATCAGATGGAGATGTGTGTGAAATGTCCGCCAATATTTGTTCACCAATTATTATTACTACGTAAATCCCGACGGTTTTAGCGACGCAGCTCGCAGGTTTTCGTAATTTTGCCACGATAAAAAGTAGCCATAATATGTGCTCTTCCAGGTTTCTAATATGTGTTCCAAATTGTATGCCGATCCGTTCCGTAGTTCTGACGGCATTCTACATTTGATTAAATCTACAACATATCAAATGTGATTAAATTTGTGTTTTTATTTATTCACTATCAAATACTGTATACGTACTGTACTGTATTACGTACACAAAATAATAATTGGTAAGTAATTACCTAGAAAGAGACAAATCGAAGAAGACGTTCATAGGACCACGGTGTTTGGTGCTGCCAGCATGTTGGCATGCTGCATATATATTTGTGTATGTCTATGATGGTAAAAACAATTATGTATAAACTGTACAACGACAAAAAAATACGTAAGTGTGGTTAATTCAATCTAATTCAGCTCAGTTGTCCACAGTTATGAAAAAAAAGCTGAGACTGGACAACTATGAAACAAAGTTCTTATCCATAGACACAACTTTGAACCTATGATCAGATGGTCAGTTTTTTGTTGGTTGTTTAGCTAAGTAAGTACCTAGTAAAAAATAAATTGTAATTTATTTGTAATCGTAAAAGGCAAAATTGTACTACCAAATACCATTAAAATGTAATACTAATGAATTTTAAAGTTTAATGTGTGAGATTTAGCTCAACGAAGCGTACAGTTCGCAACCTCAGTCCATCGACTTGTTTGTATGTTTTAAGCTGAGATTCTTTACAATGTGGGCGTTGGGTCGGCCAGTGCAAGTGTACCTTAAGGGTCAACGTATTTGAATATTATTATTGTCCAATCGAAAACAGAGTTTACATATACTACGTATAGAGTTGGCACAAACGCTTTACACTGAAAGCACGGATAGCATCTTTCTTGCCTTGTCGCTCTTGTGGAAGTGTCATACTTTTGTCACCGCACATCACTCTGTTGCCATAGAAAGTATGCACATCATCTGCTTACGATTGACACAAAGGAACCGTGCGGAAAATCTTACTTTATACGTAGTATATGTAACCTTCGTGGCTTGTTCCGCTCTTTCTTCTCCAGGCCTGGGGTAGACATCGGAGAGCGACGTGCGGACTTAGTGTCTCGCACGCTCATTACATAAAATTGTCACTGTAACACAAATCCTTACTATAACAAACATTGTTTTTACGGTTCAATATGTACGGTTCAATATTTAAAACACACTGTTCAATCAGTGTTTTTTTGAGCACGACGGGAACATACAGCTTTGCTCGTGTAACCGAAAGCGTCCACATTTCTACTGACTGCGTCACGACGTTGTTCACATTTCATCGGTCAATGTGGGTAAATTTTACACAGCTGTAGTATAAACATAGTGCTGCTTGAAGGTAAAGGAAAGGAGTATGGGAATGCACCGTGTAATTTTTAAATTACACATAATCTGGCGTAACCACTGTGCAAAATGTATAATTTTTTTAAACATTTGATTTTAACAGAAAATAAAAATATTCAGGTTAATTTCTTAAAATAATATCATAAATTAATACCATACAAAAAAAAAAACTCCCAAAAATTTACATTCTTTGCTATTAATTACGGTTAAAATGTAGAATGTATTTTGATATCTTAATAGGTAATGGCTCGAACATGTTCCTTCCCGGAAAGCATACTCCACCGACTGCGCTAACGATGAAAAATGGCTGCAGATGAATTAAGTTTTGATAATGATTGATCGATGTTTCCTGTTAAGTTCTTTAAGCCGCACCATTAGAGAAGAGTTTAAATGGCTGGCATAGAGTTTTCTTAATAAAATGTTTTTTTTTTAAAGCTAGAGTTTTTTTATTGAATAAAATTGAAAGTCTTAATATTTACATATGTATAAAAACAAAATAATATTATTATACCATACAATAAAAATAAACAAATTTACAAATTAAACACGCCGTAGAGATCACTACTGCGCGGCAGGGTACCCAGAATGCTGGCAGCGTTGCCTCTCTATTCAAAGATGGTAGCGGCTCGATTGGACTGTGCTTTCCTCGGACATTGCCGTAACAGGCATGTGTCTGTGCCGATGCCCGATCGGAGGTACTGACTACTATATCTAGGACTTGATAAATTTATTTGACATTTATTATTATTTTTATTTTGTAATTTACGAGTAGTTGTTCGTTTTTTGACATTTTAAATTGTAATGTTTGATATATTTTGTTTCCCTGACTACTGATTTATGACTGAAAAATTATGATGATTTATATTGTGTGCTATTTAATGTATATGGGTTAAGTTACCTGAATTAAATTAATTTTGAATTGAATTTGAAAGAGAGGCAACTAAGACGCAAGACATTTGGCTTGCTAAACTAAGCTTTTGGGCAAAGTAGGCGCCAGCTCTGGGATCCCCTGAAGCGAGGACCAAACGTTTCGAAAGATCTTTCACAGAATTTTTTGGTATCGGATGATCACGGTCTCCCCCATTGTCTCCACTGCCAGCGCAAAGAATATATAATGTACGCTGAGCTGGGAGTACTTATTAAATTTATTTATTTTTGCCTGTTCGGCACGAATAAATAATCTTAATATAATGGAAAGTCGAAATGATTGTTGTTGTTGTCCAAATGGACTGGTTTTGACTTGTTTTGATGAAACTTTGGAAATATGTATATAAACGAGACATTTGTTTAAAAAAACGAAATCGTTTTTTTTTTGGAAATGGGATTTTTTCATAATTAGAATCTTAAAACGCGTTTGCTCAACGAATTAACTCCTTACTAACAAAGTGTTTGTGTATCCGTCTAAGCTTTAGTGTTGTCTGTTTTGTTTTAGGATAACCAATAAATGTAACGTCATTTAAGCCGACCAAATTTTTATAAATATAATGTCAATCGCTACCGTTTATGAAGCTGCCACGAAACGTACATTGGCAGAGATGTGACAATCATATTATTTCATAGCACGTTCCATTAAATTAAGAAGTTGAATTGATGATGTGCATACTTTACGCTTGGTGAAAGAGAGAGTTGAGACCAAAGAGTTTACATATACCACGTATAGAGTTGTAACAAACGCTTTACACCGAAAGCACGGGTCTGATCGCTCTTGCCTTGTCGCTCTTGTGGAAGTGTCATACTTTTGTCACATACTCTGTTGCCATAGCAAGTATGCACGTCATCTGCATACGATTGGTACAAATTACTATTATTATTTTTACTTAATCTCTATCTAAGGATGAGAATTTTCCAACTATGCATACGATCTCGTCGCTCTGTACTACAAAAGGAATTAGTTTAAATAATGATCCCTCGCCCTATTTCTTTTGTGTCCGTTGCAGCGTGACAGCGATAACAGTTTGAAGCTTAGTTAATGAATTTTAATAATACTGTAGGTATTGGGTTTGCTATGTTGGTAATACACATCAAAGCCAGGCTGAAGTAGGTTGACAGCTCTGTGGGCTGAAAGACTGGAGGTGCGTGGGATCTATCTTCATTGTTATTGGAGAATAGATTTTTGCTCCCTGTTTCGGCTATGTTTTTTTATTTTTTTTATAGTTTAGAGCGACGAGACGAGCAGGACATGTGCCTGATGGTAAGCAATATGCCTGCCACATAAATCACAGTGACACGCAGCTATTGGATCATGAAGAGTCCAAATCATTACCTAGCACTGCACTGCGCTCGTCAGCCAGAGATCTAAGATCTAAGATATTATTTTTCTAAGCTCTGTTATTTCTCTGGAAACACTGCCCTTCAAACCGAAACATAGTAATCTTTGCACCTTACTGCTTGGAAAGGGAATAACTGGCAAAGATATGGTAATGTAATGTAGTAGGTGGTAGTGTAAGGTAATGATAATGGTCAATTTTTATTAAAAAAAATTGGCAGTCATTAGTACTGCCGATAGAAGTGACAATTTATAACTTAATTTTTTTGATTTGATCAAGTTTTGAATTGATGTTGCACAATACGGCACCTGTATATATAAATAGCTAGATGGATACACTTTATTGGACACACCAAAATAACAACAATTTACAATATGAAACATAAAGATAGTGCGACAGATGGCAGCCTTACCGCTAAAAGCAATCTCTTACAGGCAACAAGAGACCGAGACACGTGTTGCAAGACATGTGTCGCGGTCTCGACGCGAACTGGCGCCCATACAATTCCATAGTGTCAAGTGCCTGTCGCGGTCTCCGGTCTCTGTCTCGCGTCGCGGTCTCGTGTCGCGGTCTCCGGGCGAACTTGTACCTTTAGAGTAGAAAAAAGAAAAGTGGGATCTTACAATACGCATTGATACGAGATACGAGTATGAGTATATGTATTTATTTATACGAGATATTCACAACAAATCTCCCATCTACGCTAAGACTACACCGCTACGGTGCTGCTACGGCGCCTCCACCGTAGCCGGTTCCCGACATTTTCATGATAGTGTCTCGAACCCAGGTAACCTGCATACGTAAGTCACTTAATGTACCCACTGTTGGGCCTCGTGGCCTTGGCAAGGAGAGAGTTAGGGTCATCATCACTACACTGGCCAAATACGGGTTGGATGTCTCCTTGAAAGATGTCTTTCTACGAATATGCCAGTTTTCCCGGTTAAAATCAGTGATAATGTGACATTTAATTTCCACTTGAAAAATTGCTTAGAGGTGCAGGTGGGATTCTTATCTATGCCCTCGCGATTGAGAGTGGTTGCCCTTCAAACCGGAACACAACAATGTTTACATATTACTACTTGGCGGTAGAATAACTGGCAAACGTTTGGTACTTCCCCCAGGCAGACTCTGCCAAGAGTCCTACTACTACTAAGTATAAGTCCATCACTTTATTGCTACTCGATTGGGTTACAAGCATCCAGACTTTCACATTTTTAATATTAGTGGGATGTTGTCGTTTTATGTTGGCCAAATTGCGGCGCAGTTTTCTACCACGTGCAAAGAAAACGGCGATCAAATATTTTACACGAAACCTTTTCAGGGGACACGCGTAGGCGTCAACTTGTACCCAGTCTTCGGGAGTCGAGAAAAGCTTAAAATGCGTACTTCATATTTATTAGACGTTGTAAACAAACTGTTAGGTATATTTACTATAGAAGAAAAACAAGATGTTTTCGCAGTAAAACAAAATATGTTTTTAGTTAATCAATTTTGGTTGGAAAAGAAGTTGAAAACAAAAGAGGTTTCAAACGAAATTCAGATGTGATAAAGAAATTAAGAAAAGAGGAAGTGGGTGATAACATCACTCAAATAAAGTTAGCAATAATCAAATCATATGTGGTTGTAAGTTGCGGCTGGTCTAGTCGGGAGAACGGCGCCTGCCCATCCGGAGACCCCGGGTTCAAACCCCACACCACAGCACCACTGTCTCTTCGAAGTTACGTGCATAATGCCGCTAACTTAAAACGGTGAAGGAAAACATCGTGACAAAACCGACATGCACCTAGAACCTTTCGAAGTCATGTGTCATTCACCAACCCGCACTGGGCCAGTGTGGCGGATTATGGCCTTAACTGACTCCTTGCGAGAGAAGGCCCGAGTCCCAGCATTGGGAACATTTAGTGGGCTGTTGATGTTGATGTGGTGGTAACTCTCTTCAAATTCGCTCAGGGAAGTACCACACCTCATAAAAAAGAAACTACATATATTAGTATACCGCACCGCTTTGAGTGCTCTGAACAGATGATGCCCTAGTGGCTTAGTTGGTAGTAGCTCTGCCTGCAAAGCCGAGGGTCGTGGGTTCGATCCCCACCCAGTGCAAATATTTGTGTGGTGAATTCAGATGTTTGCACTGTGTCTGGGTGTTTCGATGTATAATAAGTATGTATTTAAAACTATATAAGTATTATATCAGCTATCTGGCTGCCATCACACAAGCTTTGCTTAGTTTGGGGTCAGATAGTGTTGTGTGTGAATTGTCCACCAATATTTATTTAAGATGTAATCTCTGTAGCCTCGTGTACAAGAAAATTATTTATTATTTTATTACTCATAAAATAAAGGCTTAAAATAAGGGTCGTCTCTCGGGGCTCCAGTGAAAATTGATTCCCAAAACGTTTAAATATATAGGGATGGCTCACAAAGTGTTACTTGATAATTATCGAAGCTCGTTATAGGTAGTTTCTGATTTCATATTCATATAGAAACAATAATTACACTCTATTAAGTATTTAATATCATAATCTTTGTTATCTACAAAGTTAACGTTTTGATCGGTAAAAAAAATAGTTTTATTCGTCTATTGGATAAATATAAGTTTTATACGTCCATTGAAAAAAGATGCAATAATTTTTGACTGACCTGGTGGCTTAGTTGGTAGTAAATCTGTCTGCGAAGCCGTGGGTCGTGGGTTCGATACCCACTCAGTGCGGTGAATACAGATTTGTGTGTTGTTGTGTTCGTGTTTTGCCTGGGTGTTTTCTATGTATAATAAGTATGTATTTAAAATTATGAAATTATAAATGTTATATTAGCTATCTGGCTTCAATAGTGCATACAGTCCGCGAGGTATAAGCTGAGCTTTGCATTAGTGTGAGTGATCACCAAAAGTACAGTCAGACAACAAACTCTTAAAAATTAATATCATTATATTTTAGGTAGGTACTTAAGGCATAACATAAGTCGGAGAAGTATTCTAGTATTAAAATAAAATAAAACTAAATTGATAAAATAAAGTCCAGCTGTGTATTTGACTGATGAGTACATATTATTGTGTGATTATTACTAAAAATTCAATTTGAAAGACAAAATAACTACACATCTTCTACACCAGACATTGCACCACAGTCACTTTCTTTATCACTCTCGTTATCATTTTCACTCTCGTCTGATGTGTCGTTTGTTTTAATAATGAATCTTTCCGTTATATTGTTAATAACGGCGTCGTATCCATGAAACTTTTTTTCTTCTTTTATTGCATGGTCACAAACATTTTTCCATTCCTGTACAGTGATACTTTAATTTTTTTCATTTGCTAACCTCATTATTGTATCCATATTCATTGACACGTTTTTTTTCGCGACGTATCCTTTTATCATTGCCCATATATTTTCAATCGGATTGAAATCTGGGTGATAGGGTGGTAGACGAAGGACGCTGTGACCATGTTCTCTTAATAAGGTGTCAATTTTATATTTTACGTTGTTTATTATGCAGTATCAATTGATAAAGTTGTGGTTTAAGCATGGATATTGAGTGATCGATATTGCGTAACTTGAGCCAGTCAATCATATCTTGTTTGCGACTATTTGAGTTGGGAGTGGGATTTTTTAACGAATTGTGGTAAGATGCGTTGTCAACTACAATAACGCTATTGGGCTTCAAATTGGGAATTAATTGCGTTCGTAACCATTTTGTATAGTTTTCTGTATTCATATTGTTATGATAATCACCACTTTTTTGATTAGCTTTAAACATCAGCAGCGCATTTGGTATGAAACCGTCCTCGCCGCCGGCATGAACGATTATCAATCGATTTCCTTTAGAAATAGGTTTCTTCAAACCAGAAGTGCTGCCATCTGAATATGATTTTGATGAAGTGTGAGTGGTGTCAATATATGTTTCATCGGTATAAACGATAGGCCTGCCCTGAATACGGTATTCGGAAATTTTAAGTAAATAAGTTATACGTAGGTGACGGATCTCATGCTTTTCCATTAAATTTTTCTGTTATTCTCTGTCCTTGACCATTTGAATCCTAAAAGAGATACTTCTTTTCGCAATGACCATATTGATCCTGGATAGTTAATGTCAGCCTTTAATTTTCATGAATTCTTTTCATTGTTGGCACCTCTTTGTCAGTAATGTGAAAATTATGAATTGTTCTACGGATTACTGCTTTATCAAAATCATCAATGATTATTATATTTTTCCTGCATCTGGTCTTTTTCGGAGATTTGAATTTGGTTCCATCTTTCAAAACACGTTTACCTTCCAATAAGACTCTTTTAACAGTTGACAGTGGAATTCCTGTCGATGTCGATACCAATTGGGCTGATGTAGTCACACTTGACATGTCTTTATCGTTCATGTCTTTAAAATAGCTATTTAAATTACACAAAATTTCTTTTACTTGGCTATTTAATGGTTTCCGTATTTTGCGCTTATTTGTGTTGGCATCCATTTTACTAACACTTATATCAAACAAAAACAAAATAATATTAAACACGTCACGCTGCAGTCTGTACAAGAGGTGAAGTGCGGCAGGAGCGCGGCGAGACAGAATGGCGCCGCGCCTCAGGCCGGTTACCCAAAATCAGTTTAAGGCCGGTTGTCACACCTACACTATCCATGTACACTCACACAAATGCAAAGCTCAGCTTATACCTCGCGGACTGTACAAGCTTTGCTTAGTTTGGGGTGAGATGCTACTGTGCGTGAAAAAAAATATTCATAAAAAAAGTTATTACAATTTACAAATCCACTTCCTTGTCTCATTTGTTAAGACTTTTTCAATAAATATGTACAAAACATAGCGAATAAGTATACAACAAGCTTAAAAACTAGAATGGCGGCATTCTAGTCTAGTTGTAGGCAGCGGGGCTCAAGCTGCTAAGGAAGCTCATGACGATACGTGTCGTGTCTGCCTTTTGTATCGGACACTTCAACCAAACGTCAAGTGCAAACCTCTTAACGTGTATATCGAGGCTATTCCTTAAAAATCTGTTCACTGAAACTGCTATCAAGACCACGATCGTTGAATCAACATCCCAAATAGTGTGTAAACGAACTAAAAATATTGAACTCAGTGAAAATAACAAATGAACCTCATAGAGTCGCTTTCAACCAATATTTTACATCTATAGGCAAACTACCGGTCAACAACACCACAAGTCCTTGGGCGGATAACAGTTATCTTGAGTCTACAACATCCAACTCTGTTTCTTTCCTACGTCTCTGAAAAATAAGTGTTCCGTATAATACAGTATAGTTTTACAGCTATGATGAATTTATACAATTGAATTCTTGATATTGATATTGAGACATTAATTTATCTGACATTTTTTATTATTTATTGTGAAATGTATATTCATTAACTTATATTGATTATAATTTATCTAATTTGTAGATTTATGCTACATTAAGGTACAATTTTGTATACCAACAATGTTTAAGGAATTTATTATATGACGTGTAACAATGGTTATGAATAAATGATTATGATTAATAAAAAGTTACACAATAAGGACTTGACATTATTCCTTCTAGTTTAATCAAAGCATGCGCCCAAGAATTAACACCGTTAATAGCCACTCTATTAAATCAATCAATCGATGAAGAATTATTTCCAGATCTGCATGGATTGGATATTATAAAAGTACATATATAATGCGGGATTATTTATTTGCTTATGTATATTTCACTTCTGCTCTGCTTCAGGGTTCAGGCATTTCTGTATGTATAAGTATATTTATGTATCTTGTAGTGGTAGGACTCTTGGCAGAGTACACCTGGGGAAGTACCACCTTTGCCAGTTATTCTACAGCCAAGCAGTAATGTACAAACATTACTGTGTTCCGGTTTGAAGGGCAATGTTTCCAGAGAAATTACAGGGCTTAGAGATATAAGATCTTAGATCTCTGGGTGACGAGCGCAGTGCAGTGCTAGGTAATGATTCGGACTCTTCATGTTCCAATAGCTGCATGTCACTGTGCTGTTATGTGTCAGGCATGTTGCTTACCATCAGGCACATATCCTGATCGTCTTGTCTCTCTTTATTAAAAAAAAAATGTTCTCACTGCTGGAAAAAAGTATTTCTAAATTTCTTCCATCGTAACTAAAAAAATCGAATGAAAGGTAATAGTAGTAAACATGTCTCAACAATCATTTTACTAATTTAAGAACGATTCGGTTATTCTACAGATTTTACTCAATTCACACGATTCTGTAATATAAATGTTAAATAAAATCAAAAAAGGCAAATGTAAAATTAAAATACTACCATTAAATTTAAGTAGATGGATTTCAATAACAGCATTCTGCACTTTTTCTAACCTTTTTCGTTCGCCCGATGAACTGTGTTTGAACCCAACTGAGGTGGGAGTTACAGTTGTGTGCGTGTGCCTGTTGCGCTTCACTCACACATGTACAATTGTACATGGTAAGGATAAGTTCACACATCACGGTAAACAAATCGTTCTATTTGGATCTGTTTGCAGCTTTCCTTAATAGAAATAAATTAGGTACGTGTCACCTTGTTTGTCCACGATGTACTTTCAAAACACTTAACCGATTTTCATCAAATTTGCACACCATGTGCAGTTTGATCCAACTTGAAAGATAGGATAGTATTTATATGTCAATATTCGAGCGAAGCCAGAACGGGCTACTACGCTACTACTATGTATACGAAAGGAACTCTAGCTGTCTATTATTATGCTTTCATAACTAAACTACTGAAGCGAGTGCAATGAAATTTAGTACAAAGATGATGTATAGCTCGAGTAAGGCCATTTTTAAAATTTTTGTTTTAACTAGTTAGTAATACTTTTTTACATAGGCTTTTATTTAATGCAAACTGGAAAAAAAAACTGGGTTAGGTCTAACGGGGAGAAACGACTTAGCTTTGCAATTGTATAGTATAAATGTTATCAAGTACACATTGTATACATATAAAAACAACTGGGTCGGTAAACCCAATTGTTTAAATTTTTGTTCGAAATTACGAATATGTTTGAAAGTAAATTTGAACGTTAACGATTGATGAAACACAGACCACCCGAGGGTGTCATAACCTTTCAGAAAAAAATGGGTGTCTGTGAGTAGCATCGTAGCTCCAGAACGCATGAACCGATTTTCATATTGTTTCAGACACGTGATACATATAATTAATAATACTCTGTTGTTTTTGCCTCGGTGTAAAGAAACCCAAAAAAAGTTCCAAGTAAAATGACTAGCATAGTTTTTGGCCATTTTATTAATAATATAATGTGGTTGTCCAGTAGAAACCAAAAAATCCGCCGATAAAAACTACACCAAATCGATAACATTTTTTTACAATCAAAAAGCGCTCAATAACTTTTCACTTCATAAACTGTGTGAATGACTCCTAACTCGCTTTCGTATAAGGTAGAATGTTGCAAGATGAACTATTGTGGTTTGTATCTATAGTCCGTTCCACGAAGAGGTGTAGAAAATGTAAACAAAGGTGCTACCATAACATAAAAATCGTTTAACCTTAGTATTTTTCTAAAACTGTCTTAAAATATTTTTCACAAATATGATTCGACTTTACCGTGATCTTAAATACAACATACTTGGATTTGTATTGATCAAATAACGATTTATTAACTTATCTTGAAAGTTATAAATAGTAATAGTAGAATGTGGTAGATACTGTTTTAAACAGTGGCAATTTGATCTATGTTTCTCAAACTGCGATTCCCATCAAAACATAAATGTGAAGTGAAAGACAAGTTCAATATTACGAGATGATATTAAAACCAGCCAAGTTAGACTGCTTTTAATAATTATCATTAATTACAAAAACAAATCATATTTTAAGTATTTAAAACTAGTCTATGTTATTATAAATAGAATTTAGAACTGACCATTTAAGACCATTTAGATCTCTATTCTTTAGTCGTTGAAGTCAACAAACAAGGCATATAATATCATAATACTGAACTTTGATCTCACTTCACTTAAGTATACGCATGTTTCTGATATATCATACCATTACTTTTTGCACGTAAATTATAAGACGTTTACCTAATGAACCACTAAATAATGTATATTTATTCGCAAGAAAATCTACTAATCCTTATTATAAGTGCAAAAGTTTAGATGTACGTTGCTCTATCAAGATGGAACAGCTAAACGGCTCAGGCTTAAACGCGGAACACTAGTTTAGATTGGTTAGATTATGATCTGGAAAGCATAGGTATAAGTTTATTTTTATGGAGGGAAAATTACGGAAAAGGGATCTAAGCGGGTAAATTTGCGGGACGCTGCTCACATAAGCGACCCACTAAAAGTTCTTTGCTGGGGCTATAATTCTTCCGTGTTGGTGGTGGATGACAAACCTCTCTGACCTCGAAAATTTTTAGGAGCATGCCAGTTTGCTTAAGGTGTTTTCTTTCATGAGCGTAATGCTGCTGAATGAATTCGAAAAAGCAGAGGTGCGCGTGAGATTAGAACCAGGCACTGCATCTGCGTATTGGCGTGACAAAACCACCTAAGCCGAGCAATAACTTAATGTTAAAATAATAAATGTAAAAAAAACTTAATGTAAAAAAAAAAATTGGTTGCCTGTAAAGTCGGTATACGGGCGAAAGTTTTACGTGACAACGACTTTGAGTGGTAGAATAATTTTACGGAAGGGACGCGTGCCTTTCACTTTTTATGTCTGTCTCTCTCGCTCTTAGGCGGGCTAACCATGCCCGAGTGGAAGGGACGCGTGCCTCTCACTCGCTCTCGTTGTGAGCGCATAACGTGAGTGGAGCGTAACGCAGTTTCTTGAAGTGTCACCCGGCAAACCAATTTATAAGACGTTGTCACGTCAACAGAACGCTCATTAACAAATTTGTTTGGATGTAAAAATCTTATATTAGGATAGATGAAAGCACTACTCAGTATTCGATACGTTTTAAAATTAATTGCAACAGCATCTAACGCAGTAGAAATTGATTGCATTTTTGAATGAATTACACCACTCACCACTCTTATTAAAAAAATACCCAATGGGGCACTTAAATATTAAAACCATTTGAATCTTCTCAGAACGGGTAGAAATAGTGCCACCAATATATTTTGTGTGCCACCATTTGTTTTGTCATTTTACTTACCTTATTTGTTTGTTACAGAATCAAGTTTAAGGGCCACTACTTTTTATTAAGACAAAATAATAGCAATGGTAGCTACACAGGTAGTAAGAACTACACTAGTGATACGGATCTCAATGTGGAAATATATACGAGTATCTAAAGCTGCGCTAGTAGGTTCATATCAGATTTGGCTGGGCAGGGAGAGAAAAACGAGTAGTGAAGGTGAGTGTTGATGTACGTCAGAAAGGGGCCCCTTAAACGTACGCCCGAGTCACAAGTCTCGGGATCTACTCGGGATTTCTCTCTCTCTGCCGCACGATGGACCCGGCACCCGCACGGTGAATCCATGGAATGCTAAGAAGCTTTACATCCCACCCCTTATGTAAATATATATTAAATTTAAGTTTACTAAAAAGTCAGTAATTTCACATACATAATGAAAAAGGAATTTAAGTGCTACATAATAAAACAAAGCTGTACTTAATAATTAATATTAATAAAAACTGTTTATATGTTACTATTGTGTTCCATGAACCAACCACCCAAGTTATTTTTGTATTAATGTTTTATACTTATGCGCACCACATATTTAATAAACGTATAATTACAAAATACTAGAAATAAGACAAAAGGTTGGGAAACGGACTTATTGGAATATATTTAACCTTGTTATGTGACGAAAATCTAAAAGGGCAAACAGAGACGCTTACAACGAACTATCTTCTAAAACAAAGGTTGAGAAATGCTGGTCTGTCATAATGAGAGTGACATTGATTTGTTTACATTTTCTTCACCTCTTCGTGGAATGGACTATAGACGTGAATAGGTATTAGGCAACGAACAAATGTCTACAGAATGTGGATTTAAACATAAAATTAGTTCAAAGATTGCCAGTACTCGTAATGTTAGTTTCAAAATAAAAGTTACACAAGTTCCACACAAAAAAAACTTTGTAAAATCAGTTATTGAAATCAGTTAGTCATCTGAAAAACTTGGGTGTAAAAAAAATCAAGAACGAATAAAGATAAGTGAGGAATGGTGTATTAAAATGATACATACTTTATTGCCCTGTGAAGACTAGGTATTTTCGTCTGATGGTGAATGTTGTTTATTATTTACAGAATCTGCATAGAGTCAAAGTCAAAGTTCTTTATTGATAAATGTACAATTTACACGTCAATTTTAGAAAAAAAAAACAAAATAAGAGCATACAAAGAGTAGTAGTCTAGATGGATATAGCTAGAGCTAGTTCTAGTCTACCTTACCAGTGTAGAAAAAGACCCTTCGAGATGATATACATTTAATTATTTTTGATTTCGAATAATTGAGGTGAAAATATTTGTCTCAAATATCTTTTTTCAAGAGATAAGATGTTGTATGACGAAACGATAACAACAATAACGATAGCTGTTTTTCTCGGTATTTTCTCATTTTTTCTCGATGTGGATTGTCGGAACGGAGAGTAATTCCTCAGTCGAACAAATCTATTGAACATTTTGTAAAGCCGGGGATTTTTTAAGTAAACATGTTATTGGACTACCTTATCCTGTTATTGCTAACTTTCCTATTTTTCTAGCTATCGCACAGAGTTTTATCATTTTTAACCGACTTAAAAAAATGAGGAGGTTCTTGTTTGGTTGTATGTTTTTCGTAAAGCGATTGCTCCGCCAATTGTAATGATTTTTTTTTGTTTGGTAGATCACATAGTTCAGAGTCATAGTTCCATATAAATCTTATTGAAATCGGCGTGGTGGTTTTAGAAATATGAACGAAATACTAAAATTTTCTTTCATATACTTCTATGACACAGTGATTGCTTCTTATCAAATTTTATCAAGTGTCTGAATTGATTTTAAATTGATATCAGATATCAGCTTTCGTTTTCTTGGAGAAAATAAATTTACCTTCAATAGGGTTACGCTTGGCTGCCATCCTGCCATCTCATCTGATTTTAAGCGACCCTTTGGGCTAGCGCATGGGTCGGCAAGTAATTTTAGGGTGGGGTCCGAATACCACGGATTTTTTTTAACGAGGTCCAGATTACAACTGATCATAATTAAGTGCCTCTTTCACCCGACTACAAGAAGGGTTATGTTTTTTCGCACGTATCTTGTATGTTTGTAAATTTCTTTACTCCCACGTATCTACCAAACTTTTGGTTTGAATGTCAATCCCGAAAAAATCTCAAGTCATAGTGATAGGCAGCTCCTACTGGGTCTCGAGAATTGACTGGACGCTCATTCCTAACGTAACTTTTAATGGGGTTAGGATCCCATTTAGCGACTCAGTCAAAAATCTTGGAGTGACATTTGACCAAACCTTTTCTTGGGACAATCACATTCAAACAATCAGTAGTAAAATCTTTTCATCAGGAGGTTCTCTTAGACGTCTTCGCAACTTTTTACCTACTGCCACTAAAATTACGCTTGCACAGTCTCTGCTTCTACCTATCCTGGACTATGCTGATGTCTGTTTTCCCGATCTTAGAGAAGACCAGATTAAAAAACTTGAGCGCCTCCAAAATTACTGTATTAGATTCATATTTGGTTTATGTAAATATGATCACGTTTCTCATTATCGCGCCAAGCTCAAGTGGTTACCAGTGGTTAAGTCTGCGTCGTAATGCTCACATTCTTTTCCTTTTATTCAATATTTTATTTAATCCCTCCACTCCATGTTACCTCAAAGAGCGATTCACTTTATGGCGAGACTACCATGCTCGGCCGCTGAGGTCAAAAACTAATTTGACCCTGAATGCCCCAACTGCACGTTCTGAGATGTATTATGGAAAATCTTTTGCTTTTCAGGCTGTACAATTATGGAATGAGTTGCCTGTTTCTATAAGAAAATCCCCATCGCTGGATTCTTTTAAAAGTAACGTTAAAAACTTTTATTTGTCAAAGCTAGAGTCACAGTAATTTAATTGTAATATCTATCTTATCCGTCAAATTTACATTTGTGTAGACAAATGTTGTTGTCATATATCATGTTATTTTCATGTCTAGCATTGCTTATATTATTATCTTGGTTTATTTTATGAAGGTATACCAATTTATTTGTCGTATTCATTTTCATATTATATATTAGTATATTTTACGAGTATCGTAAGTATTAGTATGTATATGTATTCGTATGTATTTTTATTTTTAGTGTATGTAACTGTAATTGCTGAAATATTTTTAGATACACACCCCGCATTTTAATATATTCTTGCTAACTATTTCCATCCTAAGGTTGCCTGGAAGAGATCGCTTTTAGCGATATGGCCGCCGATTGTAACACTAGTATTTATTGTTCTTCTCTCCTGTACAAGTGTTTTTTTTTGTTTTGTTTTTGGTGTGTACAATAAAGAGTATCTCTATCTATCTATCTACCAAACGGCTGGATCGATTTTGACAATTATGAAATCGTTAGGGCACATGAGTGTTAGGTAGTAGAAATACCATAACCAGACGATTTAGTCGGGGTTTTAACATTGCCAGGCGTGTGCAAAAATGTTTGGGAAGCAATATACAAAAAACTGTATTATTACACTCATTTAATCATTAACTTAATTTCTAAGTTTTTTACAATATGAATAAAAAATATAAACGTTATAAAAACTTAAAAACTAGGGTACCGCCAGCAGCGGTGCAGGGGCAGTGAGGAACCTCCTGACGATGCGCGCTGTGTCTAGGATGAAATTTAAATTTTGTGTTATTTGTATATGTATAATAAGTATGTATTTAAAACTATATAAGTATTATATCAGCTATCTGGCTGCCATCACACAAGCTTTGCTTAGTTTGGGGTCAGATGGTGTTGTGTGTGAATTGTCCACCAATATTTATTTATATATATTTATTATGTAACAAAAAAATAGGGATTGTCAAAAAAAGAAATCATTTTGGAAGGACTATCTACATGCCAGGTGATCTAAATTGAGGGATTCATTTTTCCCCGCTACTTGCCAGACTGCACTTCCATATAGGGATATAATAGAAAACTAAGTGACAAGTTTTCTGCTTACTTCAAATACCTACCCAACTTTTGCTACCAGCTCTCGGAATATTAGCAGCGGAATCAAATTCACGTTACGTTTGCGTGTTACGGAATCACACCCCGTCGTTTCGTTTTCCGCTCGGACCTGTGTTGTGTAACGCGTTCTAGACGCGTGTTTTGTTTCAAAACACCACATTTGGTAGTTAATTGAGCTTTCCACGAAGCAATCACGTTCCACAAACCAGCCGGTCAAATATTAGTGCCATTACCTAATTAACTGGCATATTGACGTTTGTTTGAATCATCTCATTTTCAGAAATCTTTCCGAGCGTTGTTCGACGCAAAGCTTGACTAAAATCTTGAAAAAAATCGTTTATTAGCCTAGTAGCTATGTGCTATTCAACGTGGTAATACCGCCCGCATACTGGGTACGCTACCAACAGTTTTATCATCTTGATTATCTTAGTGTAAATAGTCACTACCCAACTAATAACCATTTACATGTAGTAAGATAGTTCTTATTGTAATTTCGTTTTTTTATCAAGATACTGCCCAATAAAAAAAAATCGTAGGTTCTACTAACAATATGCAGTGCACAAAGTAAAAAAATCTACATCCTAATCTTTACTAGACGATTCAAAATTTCATATCACTGCCTAGCACTGCACTGGGCTCGTCACCCAGCGATATAAGTAGAAGTAGTAGGACTCTTTGCAGAGTCCGCCTGGGAAAGTATTACACCTTTGCCAGTTATTCTACCGTTAAGCAGTAACGTGCAAACATTACTGTGTCCCGATTTGAAGGGCAATGTTTCCAGTGATATTAAAGGGCATAGAAGCATGGGTGATGAGCGCAGTGCAGTGTTTGGTTATGATTTGGACTTTTTATGTGCCAATAGCTGCTGCCTGTGCATAGCAGCACAGTGACACTGTGATGTGATGTGATGGACATATGTTGATGTTTTTATTTTATAAAAAGTGACGAGACGAGCAGGACATTTGCCTGATGGTTAGCAATATGCGTGTCACATAACAGCACAGTGACATGCAGCTATTAGAACATGAAGAGCCAAAATCATTACCTAGCACTGCACTGCACTGCGTTTTCAAGTCGAGAGTCCAGTTGTTCTTGGTAAGCACGCTCCACCGTAGACCATCGTTTAACATCGTGAGCTGGCGGTCAAGTGTAAGCCTATAATAGTTAAAAAATCCTATGACATGATGACGACGAGGCACATCCTCAGTATTTTATTTCTGTAACTTCTATGTTTCTATAGCGCTCTACAGACGATGCCCTGAAATCGGAGGAAATGACGAAAAAGGGGCGGAGGGGGCGTGATAAATCACTTATCAAAAAATCGGGTCCGATTTCAGCCAGTGTTGTCAACCATACGATTTAAATCGTATTTATACGACTTTTTGGCTGTAGTACGATATACGATCGAGTAATCGAAATCGTACACAAAATATTTTCTTAACTTATCTTGAAATAAATAACCAGTTATTCTACCCCGAAGCAGTGATGTGGAAACATTACTACGTGCCGGTTCAAATGGCAATGCTTCTAGTGAAATTACCGGGCATAGAGATAAAACATCTCTGGGTGACGAGTGCAGTGCAGTGCTAGGTAATAATTTAGACTCTTGATGTTCCAATACCTGCGTATCACTGTGTTTTTTTTTTGTAAATAGTGACGAGACGAGCTGGACATATGCCTGATGGTAAGCAACATAGGTATGTTGCTTACCATCAGGCATGGCAGGCATGTGGCAGGTGCCACATAACGGCACAGTGACACGCAGCTCTTGGAACATGAAGAGTCCAAATCATTACCTAGCACTGCACTGCGCTCGTCACCCAGATATCTGAGATGCTATATCTCTAAGCCCTGTAATTTCTCTGGAAACATTGCCCTTCAATATGTCTGCACATTACTGCTTGGCGGTAGAATAACTGGCAAAGGTGTGGTACTTCCCAGCCGGACTCTGCTAAGAGTCCTACCACTACCAAAATGTGATGTTATGTGGCAGACATGTTGCTTACTATCAAGCATATGTCCTGCTTTTTTATAGAAAACAGTGACAAGCACTCTTTTCTATAAAAAGTGTAGGTATGTTTTATCTTTAGTTGATATATGTTACGACTCTTTATTGTAGAAATTAAATGAAACCAGCGTAGCAATTCTAAACCCAGTCGGATTGATCCGACACCGAATCTCACATCTCGGTCTTTGTTTTATCTGTTTAGAATTACAGAAGCAAGGATTGTCATTTTGAATTTGAGCCTTTCGGATTGCGCCTAGTACCACTACGCAGTACTACTTTTATCTGCAAAATTAAATTGATATCACCATCAATGAATATCGATCATCTGATTATCTCCTCTGGGCGATACTGAGTTCATCTGAACATTTCTTTCATTTCATTCACAGCCCACGAAAAATCTGTGTGTGCGCTACAACAAGTTTTCAAAAAACATCCCTAATGTTTTTGTCTATAATTCATGATGTTTTTACAACCAGTTTTTAACCTAAGTCTCTCTTTTCTCAGTAGTAAGTGCCATGGCAACACCTATGTTTTTTGTTTTAAGTAGGGAATGTAATATCGGAAAGTTTTCAATTCCTGCACTGAATTATGATAGTAAATACCCAATATCGGAATTCCGGAACAGCTTCGAAACTGGAAAATGTATTTGGATTTTACCTACAAAATTTATTAATATTTATGCTTACTCTTTATTGACACATTAAAAAAAGGCACAGCAAAACTCAACAAAACATTGTAAAGTACTGCGACAGTGGGCGGCCTTTCCACTGAAAGCGATCTATTCCAGCCAACCTTAGGACGGAAAAGAATATGTAAAATAGTCAGAATATGGGGTGCGCAAACATGAACAAAAAAACGGAATGAAAGACACAATAATAATAAAAACACAATATAATGATATTGTAGTTAGTTAATCTTATACAACAATACTAGTAGGTACTTAATTATTGATGTATAATACCAATACTAATTAATACGATTATAAATAAATGTAATGCGATTACAACATAAATAAAAAACGCCTGTAATTGCATAAGTAGTAAATTTTCCAACAACAAGTGTACAATTTTAACAAATATAATTGTTAAACATATTTTTTCAAATTGTTCAGTGAAGGAGAATGCCTGATGTGCACGGGCAATTTATTCCATAACTGAGTCGCCCGCCCTGCAAGTAAACGATATGCCATCGAACATTTTAGTTAAAGCAGAAGGTTAAAGCAGGGGCCTTTAGGGAAAGACTGATTTTTGACCTAAAAGGAAGCTTATGGTAATTATGTAAAGATTTAAAAAGTTCTTTGAAGTAGGAGAATGGTGGGGTTAAACAAATCCAGTTCAATAATTTTGGAGCCGCTCAGGTTTATTTTAATAACTTATCGCGTGTGTGTATCGTTAGAAAAGAAGTTGGTAGTCAAAATACCGATATTGGAGTAACGATATTAAAGTGTTTCAATTTCGGAATTTAAGTATCGAAAAAAATCTCCAAGATTTCGGAATTGCGGAATACACGCCCTAGTTTTGTAAGTTGTAAGTCTATCATAACTTGGAACAATTATAAATGTATGAAATTTACACGGTCCATGTGAAGAGCACAGTATGTATAGCTTCTCTTTCTTTCACTGTTATATCAAAGTATCTACTTAAGTCTGTGGTCATGTCCGTCACATTGCTTGTATTGTGTTTCGTGTATTTTAATCGAGGAGCTTAATAGAAAAAGAAGAAGAAATAGAAGTTGAATAGAAGATATTGCATAATAATATTATGTTAGCATTAAGCAGTGAATACGTTTTACTACAATGCCGCCGAAAAGATGGTCTATAATAAATTTGAAATTTGCGGAAACCAGATAAAATGTAAGTCAATAGATAGAATAGATAGGAGTTTTCGGCACGGTTCTTTTGTGCTAATCGTAAGCGGATAAGATTTATGTCAACTACGACAACATAGGGATGTGCCGCGACAAAAGTATGACCCTTCCACAACTAGTATTTTTAGTTAGTACAGAATAAATACGTGTGTAGAAGTAGGTTACTCTTTAAAATAGTATTTATATCCATGTTGATTCACTATTTGAAGAAATTTTTGGAATTTAAAATTGTTCCTGTTCCTATATACCTACAGTCGATTTTTGGTCAGGTTGACTTCAAGCAAGACATTAAGCTGTTGGCCAAACCGCGAATCAGTTAACGTAGTATAGGATTTCGAGATACTAGATGGAATGACTATACATGAAAAGCAATTGATGGCGGTAGCAGACGTAAGACCAAAGATTGGGTTGAGAAGCATATTATTGGAGACGCCTATGTCCAGAAGTGGACGAATACAGACTGATGATGATGACATTTTTACATTGTACATAGTAAAATGAAAAATTTTAATAGCCCCAACAGTATTATCCATTAGAAACACACAAATTTGTTGCCCATCATAATCCTACAAATATTATTCATAAACTAACTAAACTAAAAGGTAAGATAAGGTGATACAAAACATTTTAAAAGTTGACCTGTACAAACTGGCCTCTCCTTCTAGAAGCATGCAATATGTCTGGCAACACAGTTTCTACTGGTCTGAATTTATACAATGATAATAATAGTCAGCTGATAAAGTCTAAGTTATTCCAGACTATAATCCAACTGTTTTCGCAATTTCAACCGATCCGATTTCAAATTTTATAATAGGCAATAGCATTTTACGATATATAATATAATATCATATCATCGGGCATCTCTTTACCAATTTAGGCGATTTGTCAATCTGGCATTGTTTATTCATTGTGGCATTTGCGTGTTGATCATAATTGTTCTTTGATTTATTTCCGCGTTTTTTTGTTCTTTATTAGCTGTATATTTATTTTTCTATTGTATTGTAAATATAAAACGTAGTTTACCAAACAGTTTTTCATTTCCACTAGAAACTTTATTTAAGTCTAATATTGCATATATTATTCACAGATTTCTAAACAGATGAAACCTTCGTGAACAACACTGTGAGGCCAGTCATTAGTTATGTATGCGTGACAGCTCTCACAGACGTTGTCAAATTACTCACGTTGGTGTGCGTGTAATGTTCCCAGTCTTAAGAAAAAAGTCCCACTATTGTTGAGACGATTTTCTTAACATTCCATGGATTCACCGTGCGGGTGCCGGGTCCATCGTGTGGCAGAGAGAGAAAACCCGAGTAGACCCCGAGACTTGTGACTCGGGCGTAGGTTTAAGGGGCCCCTTTCTGACGTACATCAACACTCACCTTCAATACTCGTCTTTCTTTCCCTGCCCAGCCAAATCTGATATGAGCCTACTAGTGCAGCTTTAGATACTCGTTCTAGTATAGAACTTACTGCACTTCTGGATAAGCCAAGGTCTTTCAGCAGGTTATAGAGAGATTTTGCTGGTATATCTCTCGCTCCCACTTCTACAGCGTATAAACTAACTACATAGCCGTTTTTTTGTTAATTCGTTTAGGAGGTCGTAATATTGTTTAATATTGTTTAATTTATAATTTGGTCTTATTTTGTTTCATCGCGTGGTCTTTAGGTATATTAGTTTCCCACGGTACGCTAAGTTCTACAAGGACTATGCGTTTTGTAGCTCTAGAAAAAAGGAAAATGTCCGGTCTGGATGACGAAACACCCACATACTCTGGGATTTTGTAGTGCTTTTCATATGTGTCCATTAAAATAGTCCAATCAGGTGCTGTACCCAGGATTGAGTAAGGCTTGTTCCTGGAGTTTGATGTTGAGCCTTCTTTTACAAAGTTAATTTGTCTTTTGTTTGTCGTCAATCCCTTTTGGGCTCTAGCTACTGAAAGGCTCATGGCTTCACGTACCTATGATTTCAAGTACTCTGTCATGGCGCAGTGAATAATGACCCCCATTAAAGAGCACCTTGCATCCCACCAATATGTGCCTTAATATGTGTTGTTAAGCTTTGGAAATTTTCACGTATAATAAACGCATAAAACATTATTTTTAAATAATTTATTATTACACCGATAATATGTAATGCAAGGATTTCTTGTTAATAACTTGCTCTACAAAAAAAGAGACAGAAACGTTATTGAAAATTATAGACCTATTAGCCTCATGTCAAACATTTACAAATTTTTTTCAAAGCTGATCCTAAATAGAATATCAAGGACTATGGATTAAGAACAGCCTATTGAACAAGCTGGTTTTAGAGCAGGGTTTTCAACTATTGATCATATGCATGTATTAAAACAGTTAATAGAAAAATCTCAAGAGTATGGGAAAGACCTACCTTGGGAACAATGTTTGCAATGTTTGATGACACAAGACGGCATAATCTTAAACAAAACATAAAATCACACGGGACTCCCGTACGAGACGGAAGCCAGTTTCGTACTGACTGGAGTTTGTATTTGCTTTGGCGTTTAATATTTGCTTTCCGGACCTAAGGATCTGTGTTCTGCACGTTCCATCTGCTTTTGTTTTAGAAATCTGTGATATTATTATGAAAATTAAATAATTTGTTAGGTTGGTATTGAACAGACATGTAAACTGCTGTTATTGGTTTGTACTGAGTGCCGACTCCTACGTAGTAATTACATACTCTTTGCTCTGATCGACGACCAGTCCGTTGTACAGCCAGTATCGTACTGACTGATTTGTACGTGTGTAGAGAATACCCAATTTTAGTGCTCCACTACATCTACGTCATAACCTCCGATTTCAGGGCATCGTCTGTAGAGCGCTTAAATTTCAGTTTCATTTCCGTATATTAGAACGGGTATTATGTACGTGCTGGGTTTATAATAATATAACACTTATGTATACAAACAATAAAGGTGTGCGATGAACAAGCCAATGTCAAACATTCGCTTGCCATAACCCTCGTTGCTACGCCGACTGCGTGGGTGCGACACACGTACATTACTACAGTGTTGCCAACTTAGTATACCACACAACCAGGAAATGGTACAAAAATTATAAACACTTAAAATTACGAAATTATTATCTTTCCCGACTCACACCGATTGTTTTTGTTTAGGTACGAAATACGTTAGCTGCAGACGGAGGACTAAAAAAAAACAAATGTTCTTATAGATATTTAATTAATGAATTTAAATTACCTACACTTAAATCTGTACTATAGTTAAATTATACTAAGTGAGCCTAGCTGAAGTGAAGCGAGAACTATCTAAAAGACGGGCGGCCGCAGGTTGCCTCGGTCGGGCGTCATGAGTACTGACGCTGCAGTTCGCTGTATTCGTGCCTCGGTGCAAACCCGTGTAATGTGAGACAGCGATGCAGTAGTTTCAATGGTTGAGCAATATGTAATTCACGTCACAAATGTTGACGACCACTCAAAATCACTAGTCACAACCACGGGCAGAGAATACACGACATATTTTTCTACAGACACTCTTCTCACGCCGTGGTTTTTCAACCGTGGTTCATATGTCCACCAATAACATCGGAGCTCCTAATTGCTTGCGCCGGCACTTCCTAATTATGCAACTCCTTCTTGGCCTCATCACCGCTCTCTTCGGGGCAAAGCCTTGGCGAGAGGCCCTACCTCGGATCCGCAGACCGGCACTCATCACCAGAAGCACCTTCCTGCAAAGAATGTTGATTGGTCACATAAAATCAACTTAGTAACGCCACCAATTCTTTCCAGTCTCATCTTACCCCAGAACGTTTAGGCGCACCGTTCGAAGAGCGGAAATTGCGCACTAAAATTTCCATCACGGCCGGCATAAGTGATTTTACAAGATCTCACCGAGTTCCCTATAATATAGAGTATAGGTCAGCCTTATCGTTTGCGATTATTTTATATAGAACCAGAGAATTTTTTGCTATTTTAAAATTGATCTCGTACTTTTTAATAAAACAAGTAGCGCTAATGAATATAGTTTTTAAACTTTCGTGATTTAAATTCACATTTGACACATACACAAGACTGATTAAATAATTATTTGGTTCGCGATTAATTGATGCCTCTTCACTTTATCACGTTTTTGATATATAGAGTGCTACAAAAAACGTATAGTAAAATTGCCAACACTGTCAGATTATAATCTTACGCTAGGTTACGTCCTTAGATTAAAAATAATGGTTTTTATAATAGTATGACGACATACACATAACTATGTGCATGTACAGCAATCCAACGATGCAAGGGAACTGTATCATGCGATTGCTTTAAAATGGTAGATTTAGCATTGAACCAGTAGATCTACTTGAAAAATGGTAGGGCTGGCAACAGTGATTACATACCCAGCATTGTAATGCCCCATTATGTACATTGTAATGCGTACATTACGTGCGCGTTTCAATCACGGATTACCGTTTTCCAATAAACGATGGACCAACGAACCTAAATCTCTCGCTTTTTCTATTCGAACCATTGATAGGGGTCTAATTAAAGTGGTCAATCTACCTGATGGTTTTTGATTGAAATTGTATTGTTCAAGTCTCACTGCATTTTGATCACTGTTTTCATTGCGATATGATCCGCGGAAAAATCATTTAACTTTCGCCGTAGAAAGTAAGATGTTAGCAAGTTTAGATGAGTCTGTCTAGCTGTCTATGATATTAAGAGCTTTTAAATGACGAAATAAACATAAAATAATTAAAAAAAATAGTGTGTCCTTTATACAAGTTTTTTTAGTTAAATGCCTTTTATTCGACTGAATTCAGATGCAAGTTAGAAGCAAACAATTTTCACTTCTGAATTTAGTCTTAGTCTTCTGAAACTCGATGGAGTGACGATATACGTAAGGCAGGAGGCAGCGTCTGGAGAAAAAAGCAGAGGATTGGGCTGAGTGACGTATCATGACAGAGGCCTCTGTCCAGCAGTGGATTAGGGTAGGCTGATGATGATGCGTTATAAAAAAAACTACCATAAGTAAGTCGTAAAAACGAAGAGACAGTCACAGGCCTTAGTGATAAGATCAAGTATTTTCCTTAAAAAGTAAATGATCTTCTACGAACTACGCCGTAGAACTCGGTTACGAGAGCTCTACGTAGTATCTACGCCAACGCGTAGAGATTGGAGCGAGCTTAATAAGCTAGTACTTAATAACAAGTTTGCAGTAACACCATTATTTGTTTTCGTCTAGTAGAAATATAAACTAGATTGAATATTTTTGGGACTAACCCAGTACCAGCATAGCATAAGCAGCCCACTAAATGTTCCCACTGCTGGGACTGGGGCCTTCTCTCGCAAGGAGAGAGTCAAGGCCTGATACAGACTGAAGCTCCAACTGATTATTATCTTTAGACCTTCATTTGTCTTTGGATAATTGAAATGGTATAACACCAAATTTGCCCTAGTAAAATCACTGAAGTAAATTCTAAAATACGACCATCATAATTTTTATTACATAGTCTGGCTAAGGAAAGTTGATACTGACAAAGCGCGGCAAATTTAAAATATATCAGTATAACATCCCTCAACTGATAATCTCGCCAAAAATAAACACGAGCCAGCCACTACGAAACATCAAAAACACGCCATTTTGTTGCGTCAGAGATAGGGATACCAAACACTGATTCTGATTCTACCAAAAGTTTCTGATAATCGCCGAAAATTAATTTCTTAAAAATGAAATTGTACAAGCTTTTCCCAATTAAATAGCGTAATTAATGAATCTATTTACCAGACCAACTTAAGGCTTAGTGATGCTCTTGAAATGATCGCCAACGCGTACATACGTTGTACGTAGATCTGCGCTCGTAAACCTCCAAATAACATCCAAAATTGTATTCATCAAAAAAAATTTTTTTTAAATTAAAGTGTGACAAGACGAACTGAGCAAACATTGATTTAGACTCTTCATGTTTCAATAGCTACGTGTCACTGTGCTGTTATGTGGCAGGCATGTTGTTTACCATCAGGCACATGTCCAGTTCGTCTTGTCACTCATTATTTAAAAAAAAACTTATTTAAAAAAAAACTTATTTTTGATGAATACAATTTTGGAACACGTACGAATTTTTAAACTTAGTTCATATAAAGTTTAAATCAGTTTGTTTTAAAAATGTCTTTTTGGAATCAAGCGTCCCTAAGTACATAATATACAGTAAAATATCCCAATTCGTAGGGTAAATACCCGATGGTAGGAACACTTAAGGGTTGTCATGTAAAAAGTTTGCAAAAAAATCCAGTATCTACTTTTGTTAGCCAGACTCTGTTACATATATTTTAAAGTTCATCGATCAGTATTGCATCCAACCTGTGTGTTCCAATAAAACCTAGAAAACAGTCGTTAGAAAATAGAAAACATCAGACCTGCGTCGGCTTTCATCTTGTTAGTCTACTATTACCAGATGCCTCTCTATAAAATTCATTCGATGAAAGCTTTGAAACAAAACCGGCAACGACAATATCAGAATTCAATAAAGTGAAACAATTTTTTGTTTAAAACTTTAAACAGGATAAGATAATCTAACTATACGCCTATTTACTTTCAGTTAAAATCTTAAAGTAAAGTTTAAATTATTAAAAAATATTGTACACATGGATGGTGGATGACACATGGCTTCGAAAGATTCTAGGTACGTGTCGGTTTCCTCACGATGTTTTCCTTCACCGTATTAATTTAGCGGCATAACGCACACTACTTCGATTAATGTGGCGCGCGTGGTTTTGAACTCGGGGTCTCCGGATCGGCAGTCGCCGTTCTCCCGACTAGACCAGCCGTAACTTATAACAAATACGTATTTCAATTTTTTCCGTAACCTTACGTACTAATAAGAATAGAATATTTTTGATCCAGTCATCATTCCAATTATATTTTAACTTAAAGAACTAAAAATAATACATAAATAAATATTGGTGGACAATTCGCACACAACACCATCTAACCCTAATCTAAGCAAAGCTTGTAATATGGCGGCCAGATAGCTGATATAATACTTAAATAGTTGTAAATACATGCTTATACACACACAACAAATATTTGAATTATCACACAAATATTTGAACTGGGTGGGAATCGAACCCACGACCCTCGGCTTCGCAAGCAGAGTTACTACCCACTAAGCCACGAGGCCAGTCTTATATTTCCCGATCTGAATGTATCCGACAAGAGGAGACGCAAACGGGAGGAAAGCATCGGAAACGCACCGACATTCACCTTGGCATTCAGGCCGCACCTGTACAGGTCTAGCGGGTGGCGCAGGTGGCTCGGAGGCTCACTCGCGCCCCGACCGCCGGCCGCGATGGGCGTCTCTCGCGTTGGAGTTACGACCGCCTCTGCCGAGCCCGAGCTCGCGAGGCCGCGGCGCCCGCACCTGTTGATTGTAGACTCCGGGGAGGCTCGCGGTGAAGGTCAGTTACATTTTTCGCTAATCACTTTTCTATCTTTGTGACAATTTAGGAAAAGAGAATATAACTTTTGCAGATACGATTCACTTCTTTTTACGGTTTTTGGAGCTTTGTGGAATCAAATAATCTTCAGTGCGGTTACTTTACTAATAATTATTTTTTATCGTTGGGGCAATTGGAAGCTGAACTTGAAAAACGACAATATCTATAATACTTACAGATACGAGTAGAAATTTACTTCATTTTATGATTTCAGGACCTTTGTGGAATCAATTAATCTTCAGTGTGGTTATTTTATTCATAATTTTTCTATCTTTGTGATAATCGGAAATTGAACTAGAAAAAAAGAAAATATCAAGTTCTCAGATAGGACTAGACAATTAGTTCATTTTCTGGCTAAAGAATTTTATTTAACATTTCACTTATGCGGGAAAAAATCATTTTACAATTTTTAGGAGCATTTAAAAAAATGATAATTAATCAATATTTATAAACATCAATATTATGGAGTGGATTAGAAATTTTTTTCGTATTGCCATTTTTAGGATCTTTGGAATCACATACGAGTATTATCCAGTACTTTGCGTGTGTCAATTTTGAATACGATTACAAAGAAAAAAGTTGAATAAGATATATCAGCGGGAAATCGGTTCTTTTATTCGTTGTCGGAAGCATATTTGTGGATTTTTTTAACGTTGATAATAAATTAGCAGTAGAGTTTAATCAATAAAAAATGAAAAAGCTAAAATTTTAAGAAAAAATATAGTAAAAAATATTTATAAAACAGAAAAATAATCTTTTTTGTGACCATCCTTTCAATCTTCATCTTTTCGTTGACAAAACAATTGGTAGAGTCACTTTTTCATATTTTAAAACGAAATAAATTGTTTTATACGATAATAGTAGCAAAATATCTCACGAACGTAAATAAAGATATGGCTAGTGCTGTATTCTGTGGATTACAATGTGTTTTGTGATGAGCGCACGTTGCGGGTAATATCATTGACGTTTACGTGCAATGCTTTGAAAGCGAAGCAATTTGAGCAGGGATATGCTCTCGACATGATAATGCTCTTTCGATAATGGGCATTATTCAATTTTCTATCACATTTTTTGCATCGTTACCGAGTAGTGACTACAAAAAAAAAAATGCAAGACATCAATTGAATGATTTGGTCTCTTCGTGTTCCAATAGCTGCGTGTCATTGTGCTGTTATCTGGCAGGCATGTTGCTTACCATCAGGCACATGTCCTGCTCGTCTCGTCACTTTTTATTAAAAAAAAAACTAAATTAATAGATTTTTTTTAAATATTACTGAGGAATTGGTGTTTTTTGTGGATTGTGATGTGCTTAGTGATACGTGTACGTCAAAAATAATTAAAATAGTATTTAATTACGAGCAGTTGCAAACATTTCGTGAGCATTTGTCGTGGATTTCTTTTCGTGAGATCAAGGGGCGGTTGTGCTTTTTTTCGTGAGATCAAGGGACGGTTGTGCTTTTCGTGCGTCAATAAAACAACTGTTGCTATGGGCTTCATCATCATCATCAACCGCAAGACGTCCACTGCTGAACATAGGCCTCCCCCCTAGATTTCAACAACGAACGGTCCTGCACAACCTGCAATCAGCGGTTTCCAGCGACCTTTGTGAGATCATCTGTCCATCTAGTGGGAGGCCGTCTGTGTCTTCCGGTTCGTGGTCGCCACTCGAGAACCTTTCTTCCCCATCGGTTGTCAGTTCCGCGAGCGATGTGGCCTGCCCATTGCCACTTCAGCTTGCTTACTCTTTGAGCTATGTTGACCACTTTCGTTCTTTTGCGAATATCCTCATTACCTTACCATAACTTACCCATTATATTATGGGCTAACCCAGGGAAAATCCTTTGCGATTACCACTAGGATCTGGAGGGGGAGCCAAGGGTAACATTATTCTTTCTGCGCCACAAAGGCTGTAGTTTACTCCAAAAAACCCTGGAGTGTTCCATCATGACGTAGTTTTGGTCGGGGCTACAGGCGTACTGGTACAACTTCCGCGTTCCTCCGAAGCCCCAGCTTTGCTGGTGTTGTTCAGACCCCGGGTATCGGGAAGCAAGTCCTTCTCTTACGCTCTTGATGTATATGTGTACAATATTGCCAAATCCTTCATTCTCTAGACAGCCAACCCTGAATTCGTAAAAGGTGTTAGAAAATAAAGAGTAAAGTCTTTTTAAGTATTGGCTTTATTATACATCCCTTATTATAGTTTTTTTTGTTCCTTATCAACATATGTTTAGGGAAATAAATTAATGAAGTTGACATACGTTTTGACTTTGCTTAGCTGTGAGTAAGCCAAGTAGCTATGAATTAATAATCGAATAGATACATCAATTTGATTTATTTATTTTTTACATTTTTGGTTTAATTTCGTACAATTTTAGGATTTTTTTGTTTATTATTATTATTTTTTATATCGAAAAAATGTTTATGTTAGATAGTGAAAAATTCGATGTAGTGATCGAATGTAAACAATTCTCCAATGATTTCATTCTACTATTGTTTTTAGACAAAAGGTTTCACTTTGTGTTCTGTTATTATAAAGTTGAAAAAGAGTAAAATGAGTGAATATCAAATATTGAAATAACGCAAAGATCACAGAGAGGGTTTACTAACAAAAACATAGTTTGTTTTATTAACCCACAAAGTAGAAAAGGGATGTTATGAGGCTTTTGTGGCGCCGTAGCTCTTGAACGGATGGATGAGTTTTAATGAGGATTTCTTTCATTCAAATTTAAACTTTTATATTTTGGTTTGAAGGAAGTCGTTTGCAGAGAAATCACAAAGTAAACACATATAAATCGATTCCTAATGCGGATTCGGGTTGATAGGCGCAGTGCAGTGCCAATCAGTGACATGGACTGTGAAGGTTCAAATGTCTGCGTTGCATTAATCTGTTATGGGCAGGCGTGTTGCTTACCATCTAGAGATTGTCTTGCTCATCGCGTGGCTCTAAATCGTAATAAAAATCATAAGAGACCATTTTCAACTATTATTACCGCAGAGGTAAATAAAACGATATTTTTGATTATAACTAGCTTTTCTGCTTAATCCCACTTTGGTAGATTATTTTTATTTTATTTTAGTGGTACTATAATAATAAACAAATCAAAACTTAAATAAACTACTTACGATAAACTTAACAATATAAATTTGTTCACCTAAATGTCGTACACGGCATTGATAACAATTACTACATTAAGGCAACGCCAACTTACGCAGCGAATGACATAACAGTTAAATATCCAAAGACTGATGTGTAGAAGCCTAAAATTCTGATAAAAGATATCGAGTTCATCGCATTTGTTGTTTAACGATTATTGATACACGAATACCGGATATGTTGAATTGTGAAAAAAAAATTTAGTCTTGAGTCTGCTCAAGATGATTTTATATTATTGGGAGCTTACCCAGAATTTTTGAGTTTATAAAAAATGTTGTGGCAAAATGTATCCGATAAAACCGTTTTTTTTTTCAATTTAAACCTTGATGTTATTTTAGTAACCTTAAAAAAACTCAATAAATAACAATTAATAAGCTTTCTTGTAATCATATCTTAATGAATTATATTTTAATACCAACGTACAAATTATAGTAATTTCATGGTAGATATAATTACAGTTATATTTTGAAAATACATATACATTTTTTTTCTATTTTTCTACATCGTGTTTATGCATTCTGTTTTTTGGCTTATCTACACATTGTTTTTTATCCTAAAGTTGATTGGAAGAGATTGCTTGTAGTGACCACCAACTTGACGCACCGTCTTTAAAGGTTGTTATTATTATTTATGTGTATTATGTCTCCGTAAAATTATAAGTACCATCAGTATACAATATAACTACGTTGGATAATAAACTAATATAACCCAACTCGTCTTTTTTGATGAATTCACAGGTAGCTCACTTATGATAATAGTCTGTACGGTTATAACAACCACGTTAGTTTCCATACTCTTGTTGTAGGGTTATAATCTCACATGTTTTATTACAAACAGATAACTTCTACAACTTTACGGTGATATATATAATATATCCTTTTCTTTTGGTCTGTTAATAAAGTGAATCTATATATCCAGTTAACAAGGACACGTAACTAACCAAAAGCCTGGACAAACCCTCGCAGTAGGTACATTTTCTCGCTTCACCCGGTCTTTAATTGAAATTATCAGTCACAAAGGGGTAAGCCAAATAAATTCATTTCAACTGTAAATATAATCCTGAAACCGTTTCGGTATTCGATGTAAAATATTTATTTACGAAATTACTTCTACCGAGGATCGTAAAGAGTTACGTTTCTCGTGAAACGTATTTTGTGGTCCAAGTTGTGTTGCCAACGGTAGGAAACAATTTTTTAAGAATACTGAGTTATCAAAACAGTAGCTTAATGAGCTCACTTTATAGTTCCACTTCTGGGACTTGGTGCCTTCTCTGACAAAGAGCATATCAAACTTTTAATATGTCAATTTTAATGATAATTTGGTCAAACACGCGGATCGATGGTTCTGTTGAAAAAAAGCGTCAAAAGTGTTGATTCACATGTCATTGAAAACTGATTAAAAGTTTTTTTTAAGTATAGGATTGAATAATTTTATGGCATAATAATAAGTGAAATGAAAACTACGCGTCGGCGTCGGTCAAAATGCAATGCAAATAGAAAGAAGATAAAATAAATAATAAAAATACCAACTTAATTAAGTTATCTACAAAATAAATGGAACGCGAGATAAGATTCGTAAAAAAATAGTTTACAGAGTGACGAAACGAGCGAGACATGTGCCATAAGCAATATGTGGCATAAGCAATATGCCAGCCTCTAACGGCACAGTGACACACACACACTGCAAACATTGCCCTTCAAACTGGAATACAGAATTTTTACTATTATTATAAACTTATTAAAAAACTCAAAAATATCCGTCAGGGCCGCCATCACTATTTTAAATGTCATAGTATTATATTAACAACCTATTAAAAAAAAGAAGAAAAAAAAGGTTAAGAAATAGAAAACAGAGATCTCGATGGAAAAATAGTATATCTACTGTTTATAGGCTGGGTTAGCAACACCGGGTCCAGGCTTTATTGTAGAAGTATATACGTCTATGTACTGAAGTTTACGGTACATATAGGCGTCGATGAGATGGAAAGTCCTACGTAATAGTTTGATCACTTGTATCGATTTTGGCTCGTTCGTGTTTACGGGATGTAGGTATAGTGAGATAATATTTGAGAATACTTATATAATAGGACAGATCCTACTAATAGAGGTATTTTGTAGTGGTAGGACTCTTGCCAGAGTCCGCCTGGGGAAGTACCACACCTTTGCCGGTTATTCTACCGCCAAGCAGTAATGTGCAAACATTACTGTGTTCCGGTTTGAGGACAATGTTTCCAGATAAATTACAGGGCTTAGAGATATAACATCTTAGATCTCTGGGTGACGAGCGCAGTGCAGTGCTAGGATTTGGACTCTTCTAATTCCAATAGCTGCGTGTCACTGTTCTGTTATGTGGCAGGCATGTTGCTTACCATCAGGTACATGACCTGCTGGTCTCGTCATTTTTAATTTAAAAAAATATATAATCGCGAAAGTTTGTAAGTATGGATGGATAGATGGATCTTTGTTACTCTTTCACGTAAAAACTACTGAACGGATCGAGCTGAAATTTGGAACATAGATAGGTTATAGTCTGGAAGAACACATAGGCTACTTATTATCCCGAAAAAAAAGAATGGAGCTATCCGGAACCGAACAAAATCGTGGGGAACTGCTTGAACCTTTATAAACGAAAGTAAATTCAAATGAAAAGTACACCTAATTACATATAGCCCATCTGATTGATTCAGGTCTGTGGATTGAGGATAAATTCTCAAACTGATGAAGATTTCTAGAGACCTCATAGAATCGTTATTTTCTTTTCATAGACGAAAATCTTTTAGTTTAACGTATTTCTACAGCAAGAAAAACGTAGTACGTCTACGAGAAGGCTACGCTGCTATAGTAAGCGTAGCGTAAAACGTGTAGAAGGCGACTGCCTTAGTATATATGTATGTGGAGTGAGCCGAAGATATTTGAACATAAGTTATTTAGCAGATCCTAAACAAAGTATAGTTTTCACTACATTTTATTCAGTATATACCTAAGTAAAACAATGGCTGTCAACTGTTAACTTACAAAATAGTAAAAAAAATAGAATTCGTTTCTCAAAGAATTAAACAAATTAGCTTGGTACTTTACTGGTACAATATAATAGGAATTAAAAAAATAAAAAACCTGTCTCAATCTATTTTTTTTAATTTCATGTAAAATTGCATGACACAAAAATCGATTCTACCTACGCCATCTATCGCGCAATTTCAATTGAATTTGAACCGAACCCACATTCGAAATTATTCAGTTACAATGATTCACGCGAAATAACTGGAGATTGTGCCGAAATGACTTACAATAATACAAACCGTGGTTCAGTAACACAACAACGGCGACTTCCTAATTATCCTTTACGGAAATTAGCGCGACATTTAGCCTCGAGGGAATACAAGCAATGGTTTAATTATTGTCTTTGTTTCAGTAAATGTAATAGGCTTGGTTTGGTTGGAGCCAGTGAACGTGTGAACTTATGAGTTATGACTTGTGAAGTAGGTTATATCTAATGTTAAAGTGTGATTATTAATGTAGCTGCTTAATTAAAGCATCATCTATTTTTTATGGTATAGATTGGAGACGAGACGAACAAGACATGTGCATGATGGTAAGCAACATACCTACCCATAGCAGCACGCTATTGGAACAGGCAGATTCAAATTATTACTTGGCACTGCGCTGCGCTCGTCACCCAGAGATATGACATGCTTTTGTATTGGTTTCTTATTGAATCAAACTTGAGTTTAATACTTGTAATAGAAAACTTATTTTATTCCTTAAACACTGTACAGAGATACTTGACTAAAAGACATATTTCACCGGAAGGGCGGATAGCAGTATCAGAGTATCAGACCATAGATTGTTGTCGCCAGCAAGATTGAAAACTACAACTGAAATTTTCTTAAATCCCCGCTGGCCAAGTGCGAAACACATTTTCTTGAATGATGCCATTTTGGAACACATTGGTTTCCTCATATTTTCCCTTAGTTAAAACCAGTAATAATAACGAGCTTTTACATCTACACATACGAATAGTCAGGTACCGGTGAGGATCGGACCAACAACCGTTTAGGAGTCGGACGTCATCGCCAATGGGCTTCAAATACATACACTAACCATAACCGCAGTAAATACATAACAGTAGGTTATCTAAGGCCGCCCGCCGAGTTATTAGCCTAGTCTTGCGTTAATCCTCAGGGTTGTCACTTTTGCGAGGTTGGCGAGAGTTGGGAACGGGCGCGGTCATGTAACGTACGCACGTGCTCACAGTCGCGCTACACAGCCCGTGCTGCCGCCACCTTATTCCCCCATATATTATGCTAGCGTGTGCGTGACATCGCGTGCCGACACGGCGCGCGGCGCGCACGCACACATTTAAACCGAGAGCGGCTCGTTTGTATGAAGATTTTTACTGTATGTTTTACTGCGCCATAACAGAATCACTCATAGACAGATAAATGTCTAGACAGAATTTCAGTGCCTACCATTGTGAAGCAAGGCCTGTACAATGGCTTTTGGATTGGTCTTATAAAAAATATTATTTTTTATTATCATTTGTGACGTGAATAACGGCCGGAAAATCAGTTTCGGTCGGACACTACCGATTTTCCGAAACCGAAACCGAATGTTCGACCATGGCTTCAGTTTCGGCCGAAACCGAAACCGAAACTCACGTAGTCAACTATATAATTTATTAAAATACTGAAATTTGGTGCATTTTACCTATTATTTTGCCTTAATTAGGGCATGATATCATAATAGGATAGATAAGAAATCAGTAAGAAGTCTTGTAAGTCCTTACAAGTTCTGATATATGGCTCTAGTTTTCACTATTTTATAATAGCAATATTACAATCTCGTACTTATCTGTACGAGGTTAATTAATAGTTTCCTCGTACCTCGTACGAAAGACTACAAATCTCGTATTTGTACGAAGAACCTCGTACGGTTGGCATCGCTGGTTGCTACAGAACTATCCGAACGGCGCACGATAATTCCCGAAAAGGGCCGACAGCGTCCGTCAAAGCGTTGCCGCGGAAAACAAAGTTAGGCGATCGTGAACGTGCTTGAACTTATTAAGTTTCGGTTTCGGTAAAAGTTTCGGTCGATTTTGGCCGAAACCGAAACTGTGGCCAAAACTTGGTTTTTGGCCGAAACTCGGCCGAAACCGAAATCGAACTTTCGTTCGGACACTAGCTGAATATGTATATTTGATCTGTTTCAATGTTTTGTAGTGGTAGGACGTCAGCAGAGTCCGCCTGGGGAAGTACCTCACCTTTGCCAGTTATTCTACCGCTAAACAGTAATGTGAAAACATTACTGTATTCCGGTTTGAAGGCCAATATTTCCAGAGAAATTACAGGGCTTAGAGATATAACACCTTAGATCTCTGGGTGATGAGCGCAGTGCAGTGCTTGGTAATGATTTGGACTCTTCATGTTCCAATAGCTGCGTGTCACTGTGCTGTTATGTAGCAGACATGTTGGTCAACATCAGGCACATGTCCTGCTCGTCTCGTAACTTCCTATTTTAAAAAAATGTTTATACATACTATATGTATAAGTACTCGTATATGCCACCGTAATAGTTTAAATTTCGTCAAATTATAGATAAGATAATGGATAAGATAAAAGAATGTAATAGTTCTTTGCGAATCACTAAATGTTGCTGAGAGTCGGGGAATGCTGTTTGGTAGATGACGCATGACTTCGTAAGATTTTTAAATAAAGTCGGTTACCTCCACGGATATTGGGTTACCTCACTATGTTTCTCCTTTACAATTTTTAAGTAAGCGTCATTACGCAAATTACTTCGAAATAACGATGGTGCGCGTGGGATCCGAACCAGGGTCTCTGGATCGGCAGTCGCCGTTCATCCGACTAGACCTGCTGTAACTTTAGACTTCATATTCGGCTTACATACGGCTAATTCAGGCTAAAGGTACAAGTTCGCGCTGAGACCGCGACGCGAGACCGCGAGCGGAGACCGCGACAGGCACTTGACACTATGGAATTGTATGGGCGCCAGTTCGCGCCGAGACCGCGACAGGAGACTGAGACACGTGTCGCGAGACATGTGTCGCGGTCTCGGCGCGAACTGGCGCCCATACAATTCTATAGAGTCAAGTACCTGTCGCGGTCTCCGGTCTCGGTCTCCGGGCGAACAAAGTCATGGTGTAACAAAATCCAAAATTTCTGTTTATCGAAGAACTTTCAACAAAATAGCAATTTAACGTCGTTAGACAAATTACAGTTAGACAAAAAAATACTCTCCAAAGTTCTCAGAAAAAATATATGAGATAACGTTGTGTTTATGTAGGAATAAAAAGTTCCGATAGAAATTTCTATTGAATTTCAACATGAAGCTTTTTAACACAGCTTATTTTATAAGTCTGAAAGTATCGATATTGTCTGGAAAAGTTGGTGTGGATACTTCAAGCTAGTTAGTATTACTAGTTAGTAGTATAAAATTTATTTATCAGGGGAAAATAATACCAGTAAATAGAATTCGTCGAAGTTACTCCGCCACTCTTTCTTATTGTTTAATTTTGAATGAATATCGATGGACTTGGTTTTATTTTGACATTTACATTTGAGTTAAAGTAAATAACTATTACTGTTCCCAAGCACAATATTTATACGTCACAATTTGTGGAAACGAGATAGTCTAATCTTTTATCTATCTCTCTATATAAAAATGTTATGTTGGTTTGTGTACGCTTCAAAAACTCAAAAAGTTCTGCACCGATCGAGCAGAAATTTTACAGTGATATGTAATCCGCATCAAGGATTGTTTTTATCTAATTTTTGCATCGCAATGTGCCACAGCGAAGCGTGGTAAATTGTGTGGTATAGCTAGTTATTTATATAATCTGAGATATTTATTTATTTATTTAACTAGGCGCACATAACAGATTACAGTTAATATAGTAATAAAACAGATAAATTCAAATGTGATATACTAAACTGTTATCCAAAGCAAGCACACACAACTTAACTATAATATTGAGGCAGTCTCCAAATTAAATACATACAATATAGAGCAATAAGATGAACTTAACAAATATCTATATGCAACTAATCTATATAAAAGCGAAAGATCACTCATAGTATATACTTAAAAGCAACCAAGAAATATTGTATAATTTGCTGAACAAACTAATTAAAGATAATGTAAATCATATAATGTAAATAATAATATTTAATATTTCTTTTCAATATTTCTTATTATTCAATATCTCTAAGCCCTATAATTTCTCTGGAAACATACCCCTTCAAACTGGAATAAAGTAATGTAAGAACAATACTGCGCGGCTGTAGAATAACTGGCAAAGGTGTGGTACTTCCCCAGAGGGACTCTCCCAAGAGTCCGACCACTACAAAAACTTTAACCAGGCAAAAACAAAAAGTTTTTTAACGATATTTTTCATTTTTACGCTTTCGTGTATTTTAGTTTTAAAATTAAACGCAATAAAGAGATAATCTATCTATAACTACATTATACTACCATAACAGAGCATATTTTTCAAGACCAAGTCCATTCCATAGAATCAGTCGTAAGTAGTCCAATTCATTAGTAGAAAAATTGGACAAGCTTTCAAGATAACGAGATAGAGTCCGTCCTTAGAAGCAAAAAGTAAGCAGTAGGGTCAACACACGTAGGGATCACGACATATTCAACCTTAATACCCAGTACTGAAGTGTTAGCTTAAACTACAATACTGAAAAAATTAGGAATCCATATGTCTCACTAATTTAGTGATTTGCCCCCTTCCCCCGTCCTTGTCACAATTTGTCACATGTGTGCGACTTTAGATAGAGAATAAGTAAATAGATCAGGGGTTTTCCCACGGTTCCTTTGTACCAATCGTAAGCAGATGACGTGCATACTTACTAGATATGGTAATAGAGTGTGCCGCGACAAAAGTATGACACTTCCACAAGAGCGACCAGGCAAGAGCAATCAAATCCGTGCTTTCGGTGTAAAGCGTTTGTTCCAACTCTATACGTAGTATATGTAAAGTCTTTGTGTGAGACCCTAGGCCTAGGGAATTGGGGTGATGCCTGGGTCAAAAATATACCTAATTAATCCGTCAGGTAGGTTAAGGCAATATAATATGTGACACGTATTTTTTGTTTTGTCAAAGTAATAAAAATCAACAAAGATATATTCAGATCACTAAACTTCCGTAGAGGGGGATTGTGACGTAACTTCTTCATAAAAGTTATAAATGAAGTGACGTCACACGAAACCAAGCACCGCATCTTCTCATTTTTTTAGTTTAATTGCCATTTACATAAATTTATTTGAAACCGAAGCTTTAGGAGCATGAAATTTTGATATGTTACGTCACCAAACTTAAGAGCCCTCTTACATCTTGTCACACAATTACACACTGCGTCTACTTCTTCGCCTAAGGTGTGACGAACTTTATGGATATTTCAAATTAAGTAACTTTGTAGTTAATCGATGTAACTCATTCGATATTTCTAAGCCCGCCAAATACAGTTAAAACTTAAGTTGCAAGTAGCAGCCGCATTTGGCGGTTTTTCTAAGGGACCATCTCGTCTATCGTTAAGCGACGATGCGATCTACATATTATAATAGGCCACGCTTACCAATAACCAATAAAAAGAAAACCCACTCAGGCAACGCATTCTTCTGGCTAGACGTTGTTATTACTAAAGTGGAGTCTAATCTTTTAGTTTTAGCAATCGCATTGGTGACGCGAATCCATAAAATTTTCCGCTACCAAAAGAGAGGCAAAAAAGTTTTCACTTCAAAAACTTATAAAATATCATGTTTTCTGACCAAAGTCTGGGGTTGAATGGGTTTCGAGTCTGCAGTATGTAAAGGGCTGAGTGAGTACTCGCCGACGAGCATTAACCTAAGTGTTTTGCTAGACATGCGAGAACAGACATTTTTTAAGCTCGTGTACATCTTGGTGAAGTCTTCGCTTACACAGTTAACGTAATTATAGACCTTTTGGGTATCAAATGCCACAGAACGTAACAAGGCTGAAACGCGAGATATTTTCTTTGTGAGTGTTTGCATTATTAAAGAATAAATTGGAATTGAATCTAAAAACTGGATAAAAATGGATAGAACCCAGCCAATGACTGGAGAAGAAAAGCGAAGGATAGGGCTGAGTGGCGTGTTAAGGGAAAGGCTTATGCCCAGCAGTGGATTGGGGCGGGCTGATGATGATGACGGATCTAAAAACTGAATAATGTTGTTACCACTAGTAGCGTCCTGTGGTTTCATCTTCGTTTCCGTTCCGCATTTTTTCGTGATAAAATGGTATTCTTGACTTTTATCTATGTGCTAAATTTCATCCATATCCCTTAAGTTTCGTTTGCTTGATATATTACCAAACATACATATGTATAAACACATATAAAAATATCGTCTTCATAATATTTATTAAGATTATTAGTAGAATCGGGAAGATAGGTCAAACAGCTTTCTGACTTCATACATTCCACTTTTTATTTCCACAGTGATGACTTGGGTTTTTTTCACACAGGAAGAGAGTTAAGGCCATAATCCACTCCGCTGGCCCAGTGCTCGTTACTAGATGACGTGACCTTTATGTCAGTTTCCTTGCCATATTTTCTTTCACCGTTATAATCTATGTCGATGACAAACTTGTTAACTGCACTTTAAAAAATCAAAGGTGCTGGTGGGGTTCGAACATAACCTCACGTTTGTGGAATCTGACATATTTGATATATAGGAAAATACCAAAGAGTTTACAAATACTATGTATAGAGTCAGATTCTGATTTTCCGCACAGTTCCTTTGTGTCAATCGTAAGCAGATGACATGCATACTTTGATGCAACAGAGTGATGTGCCGCGACAAAAGTATGACACTTCCACAAGAGCGACAAGGCAAGAAAGATGCCCGTGTTTCGGTGTAAAGCGTTTGTGCCAACTCTATACGTATTATTTGTAAACTTTTTGGAAAATACATAGTTTCGACACCGATTAATTTGATCATAAAAGTATTTGTGATATTCGTAGTTATGTACCAATGTACCTATATCTGTCCTAGCGAGGAGTCGAACCCATGATATAAGCTTGAGGGCAGATTTACACGACAAACACGAGGAACAATGCTGATGAAATCGCGGGCGTTACTAGTCATAATTAAATAGAAGTAAAAATAACGTATCTGCTATCATTAACGGAAATACATCCGTTATTCATCGTCGACCTTTGATAACTATTTAATAATGTTTGATAATAAAATCTATTAATTTAAACTATTAGTATTGTGCACTGATACGCTGTGGTTGTGTTGTGGTTATTTCATAAATGTGGATTTATGAAACACATTGGTCAAACATTTGAAATAGCAAATCAATTGAGCTGTTGTATTAGACAAAGGTAAGCCAATGTATTTTTTAAGTTGAGGCTAGATGATTTTAGGTTTTGTAGTGGTAGGATCCTTTGCACAATCCACCTGGGGAAGTATCACACCTTTGCCAGTAATTTTACTGCCTATCAGCGAAGATCTAGATCCGGACGCCATTATGTTCTGGTTTGAAGGAAAGTCGGTGCAATGATTGTATGTGAGGATGACGATAACAGTGCAGTGCTAGACAGTAATTTGGACTCGTGTTCAAACGGATTCTTGGCACTCTGCACTATACATAAAAAATCGTGTCACTTTTTGTGCCCGCTATGAACTCCTAAACTAATCAATCACTTTTAATCAAACTTTGCACATAATGTTTAATCAAATTTAAGAACTAACATAGTTTATAGCTCAATTTACAGTCACAGTTTTACTGCAAATTATTGGTAGTATAGAACATTTCTTTTCTTAATAGGCTTAGTTGTATTTTTATTCTCTAACCTTCCTCATGATGTCAGCTAATAATAATAATTAAAATACTATTTATTTGGATTGGTCCGTTCAAAACTTTTGCTCTTGACATAACATTATCTAATTTATTTATTGGGGCGAGCACAAGCACTGAATAGATTTTCAAGCGACTTCAAAGTATCGACGCGATACCGAACATTTTTCAATGACGTACCTAGCATAAAACTTTTTCGATAATAAGTTTGCATTGGACCGCCATCTTGCTTGATATTTAGTAAGTGAATGCGGTCTACGTTGAAACTTTTTATAAAAGAAAATCAGGCTAGTGTATAATAAAAATTACTTTACCATAAATTCTATTTAACTGCCGACCACAGCATAAAAAATGTGATTAACAAGTGGAGCAGAAAAAGCAGATAATAAATAAACTGGTCTGACGCTTCGGGCGTGTGGTCTAGACTGGGGTTGCGTTTAGGGTTCCTCGTACGTAAAAATAAAAAATTTTGCGTATGGTACTAAAAGTGCATTTTATGTTTTACTAGATTTAGATGCAAGTGGCAAGCACGAACCTCAAACTTCATAATCCTCAATTGGTATAATAAAATCATGAGTAAATGCAAATATTACGAAATAGTTATAATAAAAAAAAACATAAATGTTTCCCCATACAAAATGTTCTGTTGCCGAAAGTTACAATTTTTGACCGTTTCCGCTAGAAAATAATATTTTTCACAACTTTGTATGAGTATAAAACCTTTATCTGCATAAAATCAGTTAATAATTGTGCTTGTGCGGTTTTAAAATAAATTAAGATTTAATTCGTTCTGTTCTGTTAGTCCGTCAGTTAAAAGATGTCTACAAAATTTTTGCCCTATATATCTGTAAAAAATCATTTTTGAGTGTAAGAACAGTTTTAGTGATATTTAGTGCCACAAATAGTATATTTATGTGTATTATAATTGTTTACAAGTGAGTATTATTACTCTTAATTTCATTCTTTTAGTGAGATTATTCCATTATTATTTACGTAAAGAATGGATCGTGTGAGTATAATTCTTATCCTGAACTCCCTCAAAAATATTTTACATTTTTTTGAACAAATAAGTTCCTTGAAATGCCGAGGGAACCCTAGATACGCTAGCCTTCGGGATGTCACTCAGGTAACTGGACTCCAGCGACGGCTACATTATCGGATGAAAATTCCTGGGTTTACAACCCTGGAGTACCTACATTTAAATATGACACTACCTGTATCGTACATATTGAAATTCGTATTTGCCGCTTATGCGTTTGTCTTCGAAATCTGCCATTCACAAGCGCCGTTAAGAACGACGTCAGCAGGCTTCAAAGATTCATTCAACGTTCTTGCTTCGATAAAAACCTAACGGGTCGATATAAAAATTTGTTAATTCATCATCGTGTGAAATACATATATTGTGTTAGAAAACCATCAAAAGGGACCATCAGAGGAGGCTGCGCAGCCACGAGCACACAGAAGAAGCTAAAGGTAAGCCTGTTGTGTATTGTGATACTTAATTCGAACAAACGTATTGGGGTCATTTTCGAATTTCAACCACCGTATAAATTTTCGTATCCCAATTTCTCCCCAATGGGGCGATAACGCTCCATTTTTATGGTGCCGAAACCCGGGAATTGAAAACCAAAATTCAATTCAAAATACGTATTCTTCATCTGAGCTGCGTACCTATAATCTGAATTCGAAATCGTAAAATTTCTTTCTCGTTCAGAATTGTTGTTTTGTCCGTTTTAGTATTTGTAAATTACCGTTTTTATTATTCAGTACATCTCATAAAACGTGTTATTATCATCACAACAATTATCAGGCTAAATATTCTTATGTTATTTACCTAAAAGTCGAAATCGTAGAAATTTTCCATTCCAAAGTCATATCGCAATAATTCGTAGTAAGTAGGTACATTAAGGTAACTTCTCGTCTTTTACTCAATCGTAACCGTAACCGACCTACCAACCTACCATCATTTTAGAAAATTCGTTCTTTTCTATACAAACTTCACACGAAACACGTAAACATTCATTCCCATTGTTCCATTATCAGTTTAGTGATGTTCATCGGTTCAAATTAATTTTGTCGATAAAATTTATCGATATTTTTTATTCGAATAAAAGTTTATTAATATCGTTTAGTATTTTCGTTCTGTATCACTTGCTTCATTAAGATGGCTTTGTCTAGATCTTTATCTAAAGAAAATACTAGTCTTACGTCAACGGATTTGCCTGCTTTACGTCGTAAGCGTACTGTTGCCTTTAACCGACTGCGAAAGGTGTTGGAGATTGCCGTGTCTGCTCAAAAGGATGCTTCTCGCTTAGGAGAATTTCTTGTTTATCATTCAGCTCTGAAAAGACATGTCGATTTTTTGAGCAATCGCATTTTGATATTTTAAGTATAGTAAGTGAGACCGATGCTGAGAAGGAAGATATTATTAGGTCAGACTTTGACAAAATTTATTATCAAGTGCTTACTATACATCAAATGTTAGTAGATACGCCTACAGCAGGTCCTTCATCAAGGCATTCCAATCTAGGGTTAAACTACCGAAATTAGATCTTCCGAAATTCTCAGGCAACATAAAGGAGTGGTCGATGTTTTACGACGCGTTCAACTCGCTCATTCATTTGAATGAATCTCTATCGGACTCGGACCGGATGCAGTACCTCCGGGCGAGTTTATTCGGGGACGCGTTGGGACTTATTCGCACTTTTCCGATTCAAGGCGCTTACTATCAAGAAGCTTATCAAACGTTGATAAATCGTTATCGTGACAAACGCGAGCTAGCGTTCACATGTTGGCGTGAAATGCTCAACATCTCACTGAAAATGAATTCACCAACCGAATTCAGACGCGTACTCGACCTGTTTAATGAAAACCTACTTATTCTAAAGAGTCTTAAGTTACCGACCGACAAATGGGATTTCATTCTATGTTACCATTTGTTGTCTAAGTTGGACTCTAAAACTAGGTGTGCTTTTGAGAATGCTCATTCGTCTTCGGAACTACCAGATTATTCTGTTCTTAAACAGTTTCTCGAGTCGCAATGTGAGGCGCTCGTACGTGATACTCATTTTCAAGCAACCGTGAACTTCAACCATCTGCTAGTAGTAGTAATAAAAATGTTTACAAGTCAACATTTAGTAGTAAGAATAAGAAGGTTACATCTTCGTTGCTAACGAACGCTGAGAAAACTACTGTTCAACCTGAACAAACAAAATCGACTCCAACCGCACGCCAGGTAAATCCAGCTACTGCGCCGGCAATTACTTCGAGTAAGTGTTCTTTCTGTTCTGACTCTCACTCTATAGCCCATTGTAAAGTATTTGCTGCAAAACCGGTTCAAGAACGACACGCCATCGCTAAACAAAACCGCTGGTGTTTCAACTGCCTGAGAGCATCGCACGTTCTTCGAGATTGCCGTTCGGTTTTCAGCTGTTCTAAATGTGGTCAGAAACATCACACTTTGCTCCATCAAGATAACATTAACTCATCCGAAAAACATGACGAAGCCGGACCATCAGTACGCGCTTTAACAAACACAGGTGAAAACTCAGTAGTTCTTCTATCAACTGCAGTTATACAAATTCGTGATTCGACGGGTAACTACCAGTCTCTCCGTGCCATCATCGATACTGGTAGTCAGGCTCATTTCATTTCAGAACGTGCAGTTACTCAACTCGGACTCAAAAAAAAGGTGTCTCCACGCCAAATTCGTGGTGTGGGACAATCGTCAGCTTCCATTTCAGGGGCTGTTCAGATCCAGATAGGTATTAACGGTCAAGTGGCATTTAATTTAAATGCATTGACTATACCTAACATTTGCGGTAATATGCCGAGTATACCACTCAACAAATCCTCTTGGCTTCATATTCAAGGTCTCAATTTCGCTGATCCAGATTGGGACACACCGGCTCCGATCGATGTTCTCTTAGGTGCAGAGATCTTCTCTTCATTAATTCTACCCGGAAGTGTGAATGGAGGACCAAAGCAACCATCTACGTTGAATTCTGTGTTCGGCTGGCTTCTTATCGGAAGTGTAGGCGATAACCAAGCAGATATCAACATTAATTCGTTTTTCGTATCGGATGACCAACTTTTTCAGGAAGTTAAGAAGTTCTGGGAATTAGATTCTCTTCCCATTGTTACAAGGTTGACAGGCGCTGAACAACAATGTGAAAAAATATATCGTGATACTACCACTCGAGACCAATCTGGAAGGTATTCTGATGCCTTGCCGTTTAAAGACGAGGTTTTACCATTATTTCCAAGTTCTAGAGAGGCAGCTCTTCGTCGTTTTCATTCTTTAGAGCGGAAACTTACTTCGAACTCTGGCCTATACGAACAATATTCCGATTTTATGGCAGAGTATCTTGAGTTAGGCCATATGAAACCCGTGCCCGCCAATGAAGTAGGCTTAGGGAAGTATTATATTCCACACCATTGTGTTCTTCGTCCTGACAGTGCTAGTACAAAACTGCGTGTCGTCTTCGACGCATCGAATCGTGACGTCATTACTGGCGTATCGTTAAACGAAACTTTACTAATCGGACCAAAGTTACAATCTAACATTTTGGAACTTCTTCTGAGGTTTTGTACTCATTCTGTAGTGTTCTCCGCTGATGTGTGCAAAATGTATCGGCAAATTCTCATCAATGAAGAACATCGCGATTATCAAAGAATCTTCTGGAGATTCCATCCATCCCAACCCATTATGGAATATAAATTGAATATTGTTACGTATGGTGTTTCGTCGGCTCCATTCTTGGCTTGTCGTACCATAATTCAACTCGCTGATGATGAAGGTGATAATTTACCTCTCGGCAAAGCTATCCTAGAGCGCGATGTGTTCGTTGACGATGTGGTTACTGGTAGTTCAGATCTCGAGCAGGCGATGCGTATAAAAGCCGAGCTTATTGAGCTTCTAAAGCGTGGTGGCATGGAGCTGCGTAAATGGGCAACCAATGTTCCTTCTCTCCTTGCAGATCTGCCTCCAGAAAGTTGTCTTAGCGAAAATGTCTCGATGGATGTTGAGAAATCAGATGTTTTGAAGGTTTTAGGGCTGAAGTGGGATCCTCATACCGACCACTTCTTATTCGAAGTCACACCTCTCGATCGTGTTTGTACGAAACGTAATATTCTAAGTGAGCTTGCGAGAGTATACGACCCGATCGGATTTCTCTCACCTCTGACGGTTTATGCAAAATATTTAGTACAACGTTTATGGGTTTTGGGTATAGCATGGGATGAAGAACCTCCAGAAGACATCAAGGAGCAGTGGAAACGCCATGTATTAGAGCTTCCTCTTATCAAAAATATAAAAATTCCTAGACATCTAGCTCCACCTCAAATCAAATCGTGTGAACTCCACGGATTTGCTGATAGCAGCATGCGTGGATTCGGAGCTGTGGTGTATATTCGTATTCGTGACCTGCAGGATAATGTCAAGGTCTTCTTCGTTATGTCAAAAGCAAGAGTAGCCCCTATCAAGGTGGTGTCTCTACCAAGGCTTGAGCTTTGCGCTGCCGTCTTAACGACAGACGTGCTTAAATTCGTGATTGAAACTTATACATTTCTTAATGTTTCTGAGGTGTATGCGTGGTCGGATTCAACAGTTACACTTGCATGGATCCGATCACCACCGTCTCGATGGAAAACGTTCGTGGCAAATCGAGTTAGTCATATTCAAGATGCGATTCCAGGTGCACGTTGGTTGAAAGTTCCTACGATGGATAATCCGGCAGATATTCCTTCGAGAGGTCAAACACCAGCCGAGCTTGTCAACAATTCGTTATGGTGGGCGGGGCCAAATTGGCTCTCTGAAGATCATCAGTGCTGGCCTTGTTCAATTCCAGATCCTTCAGAGGAAGAACTTCGTGCTGAAGAAAAGGTGCAAGTGCTTCTTACAAATGAAGAAACACCTCATCCGATTGATGACTTACTCACTCGATTTTCGTCAATTCGTAAAGTTCAACGTATTGTTGCTTTATGTCTTCGTTTCAGACATAATAATCGTTTCAAACTCTGCCAAGATTCTGATCATAATCTAACTCGAGCAGAACTTCATCATGCTTTGTTAGTTATCGTAAAACGTACTCAATTTCTTCATTTCCAGGATGATATCCAGCGTGTTAGGGATGGCAAAGTTCTTTCAAAACCGATGCGAAAACTCAATCCGTTCATTGATAATACAGGAGTTTTTCGAGTAGGTGGTAGATTGTTCAGATCGGGCTTAGAGTATACTCAAAGACATCCGGCTCTGCTCCCTAGACAGGCTTCGTTGACCTACAAAATCATTGACGCTATCCATCGTGAAAATTGTCATCCTGGAATCAATACTACTCATTATTTGGTTGCCCAACAATTTTGGATTTTGTCAGCTAAACGTGCCATTCGACACCAAGTGTCAAACTGTGTTAAGTGTTTTAAGACGAAACCCACTTCTCTCGAACCATTCATGAGTGATTTACCGGCTGTTCGTGTCAATCAAGCTAAACCGTTTAGTGTTGTTGGTGTAGATTACGCAGGACCGTTTCGCGTGAAATCAGGCAAACACCGTGGTGCTAAGATAACTAGGGCATATCTTGTTCTGTTTATTTGTCTGACTACCAAATGTGTACATCTTGACGTTGCATCAGACATGACAAGTGAAGCATTTATTGCAGCACTGCGCCGCTTTGTTGGTCGTCGTGGTCGCGTTAACCTAATCTACTCTGATCGTGGAACAAATTTTGTAGGTGCAGAACGAGAATTGGCCGTTTATATGCAAAATGCGGCTCGTAATGAGCAAATCGAGTTCAAAAGGAACCACTAGCTAGCTAGCTAGCGCACACTGGGGCGGGGTATGGGAAGTTCAAGTCAAAGCAGTAAAATCACTTCTTTATCGTGTTATTGGCAGCCAATCGTTAACGTTCGAAGAACTCTTCACGTTATTCGTACAGATCGAATCTGTGTTAAATTCAAGACCACTTTACGCATTGAGTTCAGATCCAAATGACTTTACGGTGCTAACTCCTGGTCATTTCTTAACGTTAGAACCTCTAACGGCTGTGCCTGATCAAGATCTAACACCAATTAACATAACGCGACTTAAAAGATGGCAACTTATCCAACGCTTTCAGCAAGATTTTTGGAAACGATGGAAAAACGAATATCTTCAATCGCTTACTCAACGTGCTAAATGGACAAAACATTCGAAACCTTTAGATATCGGGTCCGTTGTCATAATCAAATCTGAAACTGCTCCGTTGCATTGGCCCTTAGCTCGCGTAGAAAAACTACACGCAAGCCCAGATGGAGTTATACGTGTCGCTACTCTGCGACTTCCCAACGGGTCTTTCCTTACGCGACCCTTGGTAAAGATTTGTCCTTTACCATCTCAAACCGACTAAATCGTAAAATTAATTTCTTATTTCATTTTAGTATTAAGTTATTATTCGCATAAAGTAATTATTCGTAATATTATTCGATAACCTTTTCCCATCACTAGCTTCAATAAAAGTTAAGTTCATTCGCGTATCCATATTGTTCATTCTTTATGGCTTCATCGATCATTCTTGAACCCAATTGAACTGTATTCCCTTTCAATGTGGGTATTTCGAAAATGTTTTTTATTTTATCCGAAAATACGCTTTCGTGTATTTTGGTGGGCGGTAATGTATCGTACATATTGAAATTCGTATTTGCCGCTTATGCGTTTGTCTTCGAAATCTGCCATTCACAAGCGCCGTTAAGAACGACGTCAGCAGGCTTCAAAGATTCATTCAACGTTCTTGCTTCGATAAAAACCTAACGGGTCGATATAAAAATTGTTAATTCATCATCGTGTGAAATACATATATTGTGTTAGAAAACCATCAAAAGGGACCATCAGAGGAGGCTGCGCAGCCACGAGCACACAGAAGAAGCTAAAGGTAAGCCTGTTGTGTATTGTGATACTTAATTCGAACAAACGTATTGGGGTCATTTTCGAATTTCAACCACCGTATAAATTTTCGTATCCCAATTTCTCCCCAATGGGGCGATAACGCTCCACTACCTTTTTCATACGATAGGGCGGGTACTCAGACGAGCGATGAGTCAACTAGCTAAGTAAAATTTAAAATATATGACTAATTTTGTTAGGTGGTATCATGCGTTCAAATCGGACGCACGCCGAATTGCTCTTCGAACTAGAATACGTAATATTTACCAATTGGTAATAGTGTGGTACCCAGGTAGATTTAAAACACCATATAACGGTAAAACACTTTATATTGATCTCATTTTAAAACATAAACGATTTATGTTTAATTGTATCTTGAAGTCTGTACCTCAGTTGTATTCATGTAATTGTTTTCTTGTAATTCGAATCTCTAGTTTATACTCTTGGATCCATTTGGTACTTAAAACAAAACGTGTCAAGACGTCACTTTTAATGACAAAACTTGATAACGGGCCTGTAATCTTATCTTAAACCGGTTTAAGCTGGTTTCAACAGACTGATATCTGACACTAACGCCATCTACCGTCACTTTCGTGTACAATTACTATCGTATTGCAGAATAACCCTCTTAATAGCCAATTGTCGACAGTGACAGGAGCTTAATTGCTACAGAACATGAGAGGAGGCTTGGAAACCCTTTAGCGTAGAGATTACAATTTAAAACGATTTTGAAAGCCCGATTGTAAACCTATTGTAAAAGGACTAAGGACTAATGACATGAAATTACATTATTTTTATAATCCCTTTATATCCCTCATGGCTTCTACTGCTTATTATATTTTTGACTAACGCGGAAGACGCAGAGTCTTGCCTGCCGCCTGAACCTAGAAATAGCCCTTCTTGATGTGACGAAACGTCAGCTTACGCCACTTAGTAGTAGTTACGTCAGTTACCAGTACGCTAGAGCCAATTGCGGGACTACTACGCAAGGGCGGCGGCAGTGGCACGGTTACGGTCGAATGAGATAGCTTATGCAGCCAAGCTACTGCTGGAGAAACCTATGTGTCTTTTAGTCGGTAGTCGGGCACCAACAACGCTCCGCGGTGTCGAACCGGACATACCCCACCATATCCCTGTAACGCTGACGATGCATAAATAGTATTTTGCCACACAAAAACGGTTCTACTAACCTTAACTTACTAACCACACTTACATAAATAAAGAGAATTGTAATGACAAAGATCACGGACCCCGGAGTCTGTGGAGTCACTAATTTAAATAAATAAAAAACTACACTTGCATACATAAAACGAACATCAGCTACCCTTTGTGATAAATGTCGGCATGAAAACATCCATAAAAGTGGAAGGAACACACAAAAATGACGCTAAGCGATAGCAAAGCGTATAAAGTGTATAAACCTATCAATAATGTATAAACCTACAATCTAATTTTGTAAAAATTTCATCCTTATCTGTTCAGCCGTTCCAACGCGGTAGAAATAGAAAGATAGGTGAAATGTGGAACACCATTAGTTTATAGCGTGGAAGAGCACATACTTCTTAAGAGGGCTTCCACGCAGTCATTCGGAAGAAAGACGCGTCGTTTATGAGGCGAATGCGAGGCAGTCACAACCGTATCTTGAAAATAGTGGCCGAAGACCTGACAGCTCCCTTCGAGGCATTTCGTGGGGATGGTGATCAGGAGTTAATAGTAATCAATTCACTCGGAATACGTCGGGAAAATGGGAGGTCAAATGTTCACTATATTGTAATAATTTGTTCTCTCTTTTTTGTACCAATAGTTTTATTAAGTATCTTTCTACTAACTCTATGGATTATGTTATCTGAAATAAAATATTTTTGATTTTGATTTATATACTGTTTTTTATCCCGGAAAAATGTCAAGAACGGTAACTACGCAGGTAAAACCGCGGGCACTGTCAGTCCAGTATAATATCAACATACTATTCGCATAAATTAAAATATGAATTTTTATTTTTCCACTTCAAACGATGTAAACATCATAACATCGTTTTAATTTACTATTCACAAAGCAATACAAAAAACATAAAGCTTTGAAAGCTTTCTAAATTACTTTTATAAAAACAATCATAGCACCTTTAAAATACAAACACAATGCGTAGTTTTTGATTCATCACAATCTTCTGAATACTTATGAAATAATAAGTGAAAAATTTTCTGATTACTTAGTAGGGTAGTTAATGGAATTCCACTCCGTATTACATCTAAATTAATAATGAAATGCGATCTTAAATTGAGATTCGAGAAATATATTTTATGGTGCTCCCAATTTTAGTATCCAAATTTTATATTTTTTTTGTCTCAATTGAAAAGTTACCATTACTGTTCATGTTCATGAGCAGTGGTAGGATTCTTTGCAGAGTCCATCAGGGAAAAAAACACACATTTGCACGTTATTCTACCACCAAGCAGTGCAAACATTAGTGTTCCGATTTGAAGGGCAATGTTTCCAGTGAAATTACAGGGAATAGAAACAAAACATCTTATAAATCTGGGTGACGAGCGCAGTGCAGTGATAGGTAATGATTCAGACTCTTCATGTTCTAATAGCTGTGTGTCACTGTGCTGTTATGTGGCAGGCATGTTGCTTACCATCAGGCACATGTCCTGCTCGTCTCGTCATTCTACAATACAAAAAAAATATTACGTCACGTAAACTACATAAGAGGTGGACGTAGTCGTTCGTTTCCGGATGACCTTCGATCCGTTGCCCGGGTCTACGTCGTGTTATCATTTATTCTGTGTCCGGGTGAACTTCGCCTTGAGTACTCGAATGAACTTGGCCCGGTTTACATTCCACTTGTTGAATAACCGGCAGCCCTACCGCCTAACTCGCCTGCTTACAGCCATGAAAAAAAATGAAAAAGCATTTATTCACAAACATACAGAGGTTTTCCTGTAAAGCTGTAAAGCTTTATAAAATAAGTGTACTCGTAGTTTGTTCTTATGGGTGGCATAACATCATTGAATATACTACAGGTCCCACACTAGGGAGCGCCTGTGACGCGGGAACCAAATACGAATTTCCAAATATGTTGAAACACCTCTAATTGTCCATAACTTAAAATAAATTGAAAATTAAGTTCAGGAACAGCCAAAAATATCAGGTTAGGCTTATTTTGCTGGTAAAACTACAAACATTCACAATTACTATACATAACAACCTAAAAGGTAATTACTATCATAAGATACGGTTACACGAATATCGAAATACACGAATAGCCACACAATAAACAAGTACATTTGTCTTGTTAATGTTTTGCTTAAAAAGTTGTTATTTTAAACCAATTTTTATCTCACAATGCTTTGCTTTGCAATGCTTTGATTAGTGATGTCACTGGCCAATCTGGTAACGCCGTTGAAAGCAAGACCACTACCTACATCTGCTTTCAGTTCCGCTGCATACGGAAAGCAGATGTAATTGTCTGCTTTCATCTGTGTTAACAAATTGGCCGATGACATCACAAATCAAAGCATAGCAGAAAGCAGGCGGCAGACTTGCGGCTGTATCGTATCTTTAGAAGTGCAAGAATATGATAATACTCCATATAATCATTTACTGTTCAATCTATAAAACAGCCGTTATAGTCTAATGACCAAAACATCCGATTGATTACAATCATGAAGCCGTTGCTTTGAATTGTGACAGCAAATTAGAACATTTACTCAAGATATTTATTGAGGACCAATTTAAAAATAAAGTATGATTCAAAGTAGCTTACATTGGAAAGAATGAGTTGAAGGGATTCCTTATTTCTGGTTCACAGTTGTTTTAACGTACCGCAGCCCCGCAATATAATAATGTGTATAAAATCCTGAAATTAAAATATTAGTGTGGAAAGATAGATATTCATTTAAACAAATGATCTGAGAGCATTGCTGCGTACAAACTGGCGTACAATTTGGCAGAGTTGTATTTTGAAAATGTTATTGATGTTTTTGTGGATTAAATAAGATAAAAAATAAGTGCAGTTATAAGAATTTGCCATCACCGTTGAATTTAACGGCGGAAGTAAACGTCGTGAGGGAACGGGCATGTTTAAAGAAAGACGGCTTTCGAGGACCTGTCTCATCTGCGTAACTGCACTTTGCCAGCGTAGAGGGTTTTGGCTTTGAATTCCTCCTTGTGAGAGATTTCATGAAGTCCCATTAGCGCACGTGACTCAATTTTTGTTTTAGCGAGACTACGTCCGACTTTTTTATACGTCCATGCCTATTACTCTAAGACTAACCCTGAAATAGCTAAAGAAAAGTAGCTCTTAATACAAAAATGCGCTTTGGTTGGTCACAATAAAGAGTAAAATGCTACGCTCCATACCAAAACACAAACAAAATACGGATACTGTTCGTAAACGTTGCTTCGTTTGTTGTTGTAATATTTTGTTTCCTATTGGCCTTCGATTCCGATGTCCAGGGTCCGAACATTACCTTGAATACTCAGCCAAAGAACCGTATGTAACCGCAGTTACGTATAACTGACCCTAATCATTTCTTACAGATCAGGTTTCAATGTTATGTAACTTGGCAATTTATAATTAAATTATATCATTCATTGGTACTCACTACACACAAGAACGGGTAAGTAAAGGTACACACAAGAAAGGGTAAATAAAATTAACAAACAAAGATAGTATTAATTCATTTTTGCTCTGTTAAACCCGTCAGGTAGAAACTATGCAATAACGTGTGTGCAAATTAAGTGTTTAGGCATCTGTAGTGGTAGGACTCTTGTCAGAGTCCGCTTGGGGAAGTACCACACTTTTTCCAGTTATTCTACCGCCAAGCAATAATGTGGAAACATTACTGTGTGCCGGTTTGAAGGGCAATGCTTCCAGAAAAATTACAGGGCTTTGAGATATAACATCTTTGATCTCTGAGTGACGAGCACAGTGCAGTGATTGCAGGTAATGGATGGTAAAAGGAGCACAGGTAATGATTTGGAGTCTTCACGTTCCAATAGCTGCGTGTCACTGTATTGTCATGTGGCATGTTGCTTACCATCAGGCACACGTCCTCCTCGTCTCGTCACTCTTTATTAAAAAAAAAACTTTATAAAAGTACTAGCAGAACTCCGTGATACCTATTTAGCCACGTAATTGCCGTTCCCGTAACTTTTTTCGGGATAAAAAGAAGCCCATGTGTTCTTCCAGACTTTCAAATTTCCACCTGACCCGTTCACACGTTACGACGTGATTGAGCAAGAAACACCGAAACTTTAATATTAACTAGTATATTAATATTAGGAGGATTTAATGTTATTAAAAACAATACTCACATATTCGATAGAATATATATACGAAGGTTCAGTTCTAAAAAATGAAAAAAAAAGTTACATAAGTTAGGCAAATATCTATAAAGAATATTTTTATAAACCTTTACATGTATGTAAACAGTAGATTTACACACACAAAAAACGAATCTCCAAAACACTTCAAAAGTGAAAAAGGTTATCGACACCTGGATATTAATTTTCGTACAAGAAAATAGCAACGTCGCGTATCAAGTGCCAATATCACGGATGTCTCCCGAGTCCCTTTTCTTGAACGAACTTCCTCGCAGACTTCCGGGCAGCTCAAGGTCGGGTAGCAGGCGAGGTGATTGTAGTCATACGTCTTCCATGACGTGGATAGATGGCACTTTTCAGTGATGTCGTAACCGTTATGATGGCGTAATATAAATGTACGTTTTGTTTACATCTATATACCCTTTTAAGTCTGAGGCATATGTGATGAATTGCTTTCATTCATATTGAAATACTATTGTAAGTTGCACAGTTCAAGAACGAAGTACCTAGGTGACCGAACTTTGCTCGGTTACTTATATACATACTGATTTTCTCAAAAAAAAAAAACTTGAAAAAAGAAAGGCGGCCCGGTTGGATTCGAACCCGGATCCACCATATTATGACCGCCCATATTCCCGACTGAGCTAATATACTGTCGCGTGACTTCGCAAAATTTACCGTCGCATTCTAATCTTTATGTAACAGTTTTTCATTGACTAAAAACGCGTATAAAACGGCGTTCTTTTAAATAAAACCTGGCTAGATCGATTTATTGTCCCAGAAACCCCCCTGTATACATAATTTCATGAAAATCGTTCGAGCCGTTTCCGAGATTCAGATTCTATATATATATACCTACAAGAATTGCTCGTTTAAAGGTATAAGATAAGATGTTGATGCCATCCGACGATCAGCGCCTAAGCAAAAGTTCTGACCGCTCTAGTTTAAATGTGAGGACACGTCCCCAGATGTGTTAATATCAGGACCAAGCAGCTTTATCAATTCACAATGCATTGAATTTTTGTATTTTGTCTCGGTTTAGTTGAAATACGTATCAATGATGCCAGATTAATAGTGCATGTGAAGACACTAGACATTTTAGCGCGGGTCTGCCAATCCTCGCGCCTAATAGGCACGACGACTCATTTTTGATTGAATGTGCCATCAAAAGGCTACTCAATAACTGAAACATAGGGGAAAGAATTACGTTGTTATCTTAAAACTTCCCGTGATTTCACGACTTTAAAACCACAATTTTGGTCTCTCCCAAAAACGCTTCATACAAAAACACTACTGAAGCGTGACGTCACTGTGTCGTATTTTCGATGCGTCGCGCGTGAAGTTTGTATGTTAGCTTAGCTATATTAAATATTGGGTTTAGGAAACTGGTTTCATAACAAAAACAAAGCAAAAAGTCACTTGAAATTCAATTTGAATTCAAATTCAATCAAGTGACTTTTGTTATCCAAAGGTAAAGACATTTTCTAATAATGTCGTACTTTTAAAATAGCCACATCCAGCTTTGAATGATCATAAAGTAAGTTAATCAAAAAAAAAATTAAATTGAAATTGGTAGATATTTTATTCTTATTAAATACTGTCATTATATCAAATAATTTTATGTAATTGCAGGAACTGTCGTCATACCTATTAGCCTAAGGGTTAATGAGGCCCTGCCAACAACGAACAAAAGTTCAGGACATCAGAATTACGGTAGCATTCTGATTTTCTGAACCTGATGTTGACCAGCATCAGAACTACTGTAGTGTAGTAGTTGGGAGTTTATCTAAACATTTATATCTATATCCTGTATTTTTCAATTGCGCGGAATTTACGTCTTTGTGTTGAGATGTTCTTTCTTGAAACTATTGCGCGCTAGGTATTATTTAACGGAGTATATTCATGTTGCATCCGGAGAATAATAAGTTAGAGTTCATGGTCTGCTGGATCGCTGTCTGTTGCGTCGCAGATTCTGTTGCTATAAACATAGATGCAACATGTTTTATGCGACCTGTGTGGAGCGTGTACCTTGTATATTAGTTTAATCTACAATCCATAATTTGTTTGTTTATTATTTTTGACAAAAGTTACAATTGCGTTTTAGTAACAATATAAATTAATTATAACTAACATTCTTAACATTCAATCTGTAGTCAATATTAATAATAATAATTGTGCTGTAGCAAACGCGGCTTTACCCATAGACTACAGACCAACTAAGTGCAGTTGAAGCGAGGGGGGGGTTGCAACCCTCGATCATTTCTCCCTGGACGGCGTTGCGGAATAATAGAGTTGAAGAGGTATTTAAACTATCAAAATAATATTTTTATATTAGTTAATTATCAAATAATTAACAATAAAATTAATAATTTGTTAATAATTTTGTCGGAAAATTCATGATTTTCCCACGACTTACAGAGTAAATTTCGTTTATTGGTCATTTGATTATGTACGGCATTGGTACCACACAGTTTCAATACCTCTTCTGATACATTATTTAGCAACACCCTAAAAAAAATATGCGACAAGGAGAAATGATCGAGGGTTGCAACCCCGCGCTTCAACTACACTCAGTTGGACAGCTTACAAGTGACGGCACAGTGCTGAATCTTATTACTTTATACACTTCTATCATCCTACATAGGTCTCCTGGTGGTTCATTTGACCCAAACATTTCGTCCACGGGCCTGCAGTCTACCACGCTGTTCCCGTTATTTTCTCGCGATAAAAGTCTATTATGCTATCCCAAACTATATTCCAAATTTCAACTCAATTCGTGAAGACGTTCCGACGTGGTTGAGCAACACACATCCAATTATACTAACATCCAAACTGTCGCATTTACAATGTTAGTAGGATTATAAAACAATTACTACTTTTGAATAATATACTGTTATACTGGAATATTGTCCGCGCCTTTGGGATGGGTCGGTTAAGTACCTTTGGAATCGATCGAGAGACGTGCCAAAAGACTCATAGGCAATGTTCGGAAAGTGCCCTCATATTTATTTATTAATTTGAATATAAAACTTAAGCTTTCATAATATTAGTTTAGCTTTCATTTATTTATTTGGATTTGAAAACCAATTGAAATCAAGTTTTTTCTCTGCGCTAATTGAAAAGAAGTCTTAGCCGGTACTTTATATTCCAGCCAGCATTTCATTAGAGATAATAACGAGTTTTCTTGATAATTTGTGTTGATATTTTAGTGACCCAAACTATATTTTTTATTCTTGTCACAAATTTGAATTCGTGCGATATCCGTGGTTTTGGTAATATTTATACGAGTATAAACAACTCATGAAACCACATCAGTGATTTTGAAAGACTTGTTTTGCAATTTGTTGTCTTGATACATAAACTTACCCATATTTTCTCTTTTTTTTAATCGAGCAAAAAAGTAATTTTATAGCTATTTGGCTTCCATAGTACAAGCTTTGCTTAGTTTGGGGTCAGGTGGTGTTGTGTGTGAAATGTCCACCCATATTTAAAAAATAAAAATAAAAAACGGATCACCTAAGATGCACCACACGTGTCTTATACTTCAAAAATTGCCTATTATGGTTCAAAATGGCAATAAGTGTAAGAAAATAAAAGCGTTTGATCAAAATTGGGACATGTTTATTAATAAAAGTATAATATATTAGCCAGGCGCGTTGTATCAAATTGCGGCGAGACAAGCGATAACTTTGCGCGATGACTGCTCAACGTGGTAGAGAACTAATGCTTGCATCGTCATCAGTTTATTTTGTGTGTGTGAATGGGTGAGTGAATATTTTTGCAAATTTCGTTTTTATGCCCTACTAGCAGCGCTCCGAAGTTTAAGTTACCTGTTTAGTTGCAATTCATTTTGATTTTCCGGGATAAAAAGTAGTATATTATGTTATCTCAGACTAATAATCTAACTGTATTCCAAATTTCATCCCGATCCGTGGAGAGGTCAGGTCAACTTTTTTTTTTTTTTTATAATTTAGAGTGACGAGACGAGCTGGACATGTGCCTGATGGTAAGCAAAATGCCAGCCACATAACATCACAGTGACACGCAGCTATTGGAAGAGTCCAAATAATTACCTAGCACTGCACTACGCTCATCACTCAGAGATCTAAGGTATTATATCTTTAAGCCCTGTAAATTCTCTGGCAACATTGCCCTTCAAACCGGAACACAGTAATGTTTGCACATTACTGTTTGGCGGTAGAATAATTGGCAAACTTCTTTTATCTATGGCTTCTGTATGCGGCGTGACCGCAACTTCGCCAGTGTCTTGTGTGTTGTTGCTGGTACGATCTTTCAGGGTTTAATCGGTGAAGGCGCAGTATTATGTAGACATGGGCCGTTGGTCGGTAGGCTTCTTGTAATTTTACTGATTGCTAGTCTATAACTACTGGAAGGGACAAACACATGACGTCACAACATAGATATAAATGTATAAAGACAAATATATAAATTTACATTCATAAGATATTTACAGGAATAGAGTGTTTTATACGTGTTCATTATACATGCTTATAATTTGATGCTATTGATTTTAATAAATTTATTAAGTACATAAATAAAAAGGGAGTATACTAGGGGGAGTAGGTTGGAAAAGGAGGCAGGACGGGGAAGGTCGTTGAGTGGTTTAGACGTGATTAAGCAATAAAAGTCAAGCGTCAAGTCAAGATCAACAATTATTTTTACTTATCCTTCTGATTTAAAGTGAAGTTAGGTTAAAAAAAAAAAAAAAATTTCAATGCATGCCACAAATTTAGATGCTAAAAAATAACAACCATGCTGAATTATATTTACAGTGGCTTACATAGAAGAACACTAGCGGCTGAGATACTATTATTCAGGCGCGCGTTAGTTGTAGCCGTATTAGTAATTTAGACGGTAACTTATATATATTTCTTAACTTAACGGTAACTTAGGTATATTTTCTTAGACGAAAAATGCGATTAAAAAGAAGCTTGTTTAACTAGCACCCATTAAAAACCCGTCACTTAATTGGAAAAAATTATTAAAAAAGGTTACCTACGTTATTTTTCTACTTTCAATATGTAATTTCACACTCGCCATATGTATTCTATTCGATTCGATTACATATCTATTGAGTTAGCTTATCTGTGGTTTTCGTTTATTATCGGCACACTTGACCGTGAACACCGCAAGAGTGTTTTTGCCAGTGGGATATAAAGAGGTTTACGAGGTAGCCTTATTCCATTACAAGGGTTGATTATAGGGGTCCAAAGTACCTCATACATACACATCAAGGACATCAAGTATATAAAACCATATGGAATTATATTGAGTGGAACATCTCGGGAATTGATGTCTAAAAAGTTGTATTACGAGAATGTTTTGCTTGAGTGGGTATTCCCTGATAGATACTTGTAATATGAATGGCTTCAAATCGACCGTGAATTGTTTTCTTCTGAGTTGGTGTGTCAACAATGAAGATTGTAGGCTGTATCAGCGAAAAAATGGTAGTCTAACGCCAACCTACATATTTTAGAGGAAATAACAAAAAATACGACGAACCTCGAACAAATGTACCATAAGTTTACGCAACCCGCACTGGGTCAGCATGGTGGATGGCCTTAACTCTCTCCAGTGAAAGAAGACCCCCAAGTCTCAACAGTGGGAACTCTCTGGCTAGGAGAGAATTAAGGCCATATTTCACCATGCTGTCCCACTCCCAGTGCGGGTTGACGAATGACGCATGTTCTGGAGAGATTTTTGGAACATGAAGGTATCCTCGCGATGTTATCCGTTACCGTTAAAACCAGTTACGGTGATAAGCTTGTACATCTGCAATTGGGCAAAAAACTAACTGCAAACGGGATTGGAACCTACAACCTCAAGATTGTGAATATCACGTTTCAGCCATTAAGCCACCACGGTTTTGAGGCACTATTCATTTTATACTACGTTTAAATGTGTTTTTTGCTGTTGATTATTTAATACTAAAAAACTTAAAAGAAGCTAAAACAACATTTGCTTAGCAAAGATAACAACGGTAAAATAATAAACATCTACTTTGTGAAAACGAAATATCACATAAAACAATTCGTAGAAAGCAATTCGAGTACTGTATTGTAAAAAAGTGTATATTTTGATGTATCTGACAAAGCTTGTTAATTAAATATGAGAATAAAGGTAAAAAAACAATATCTTAGTGGAAAATGTTCGAGAAAAATGTAATATTACGCTCCATTGGAGTAAATTGCGGGCGTGGCTGGCGTGAGACGGGGTTGCCTCGAGTAAAGCTGGCGCTCGACTTGCGAGTATGCTTGCGGCGAGTAAGCTCGTCGGTATTGGTCCGTTCTTTAGGCGTTTCCAAACTATTATTAGTCGTAATTTTTAGGTAATTTTGAACTAATTTTTTAATCAAACTGTCTGTAGGTATTCCGTTTGTGGTATAAAATAACGATTATAAATCTAATTATACCACTATAATATGTATAATATCATCATTTTACCTAGTTTTTCTAACCAACAATATTGTAGTATTGTATTGTTCCTATGTACGAGTACATAACAAATATTGTCGTACAAAATGTAAATTCCGTTTTTTTGTTTGGTGGTTATCTTGCCGCCCTGACTACAACCGTGTGTTGAAAACATCAAACCAATATATGTGTTTATTTATATTTTCACCGAGTAAATACTGGATTTATCGTCAATTTCACAAAAAAAATTAGCTAATCGGTCATTTTTAAGATTCTCTTGCTGATTCGTAAAAGTTACGAGTCAGGAATTAACTGATCCACGAGCTTACTCGTTAGTCAATCGCCAGCCTTATCATTGTAGGAATTTTCTAGGGAATTTTTCACTCACTCAAACAAGATAATTTTTCCTACAAATTAAAAATCCTACTAATACTTAAAATAAATGTAAATGTTTGGATTGCTACTCAATTACGCCAGAACGGAAATTTGGAAATGTTTATTCAGTAATTAACCTGCTTTGCTGGAATCGGAATGAAAATCGGAATCCTGATGCACATAGCATTGTATAAGAGAAGAGTGCGTTAAGTCATGTTTGAAATATACGATTTATGCTTATAGTCCGTTCCACGAAGAGGTGTAGAAAATGTAAACAAAGGTGCTACCATAACATAAAAATCGTTTAACCTTAGTATTTTTCTAAAACTGTCTTAAAATATTTTTCACAAATATGATTCGACTTTACTGTGATCTTAAATACAACATACTTGGATTTGTATTGATCAAATAACGATTTATTAACTTATCTTGAAAGTTATAAATAGTAATAGTAGAATGTGGTAGATACGGTTTTAAACAGTGGCAATTTGATCTATGTTTCTCAAACTGCGATTCCCATCAAAACATAAATGTGAAGTGAAAGACAAGTTCAATATTATGATATTAAAACCAGCCAAGTTAGACTGCTTTTAATAATTATCATTAATTATAAAAAACAAATCATATTTTAAGTATTTAAAACTAGTCTTTGTTATTATAAATAGATTTTAGAACTGACCATTTAAGACCATTTAGATCTTTATTCTTTAGTCGTTGAAGTCAACAAACAAGGCATATAATATCATAATACTGAACTTTGATCTCACTTCACGCAGAACACGGTTAGATTATGATCTGGAAAGCATAGGTATAAGTTTATTTAGTAGTAGTAGCTGATATATAAGTTTATTTTTATGGAGTGAAAATTACGGAAAAGGGATCTAAGCGGGTAAATTTGCGGGACGCTGCTCACATAAGCGACCCACTAAAAGTTCTTTGCTGGGGCTATAATTCTTCCGTGTTGGTGGTGGATGACAAACCTCTCTGACCTCGAAAATTTTTAGAAGCATGCCAGTTTGCTTAAGGTGTTTTCTTTCATGAGCGTAAAGCTGCTAAAGCATTACGCTCATGAATTCGAAAAAGCAGAGGTGCGCGTGAGATTAGAACCAGACACTGCATCTGCGTATTGGCGTGACAAAACCACCTAAGCCAAGCAATAACTTAATGTTAAAATAATAAATGTAAAAAAAACTTAATGTAAAAACAGAACGCTCATTAACAAATTTGTTTGGATGTAAAAATCTTATATTAGGATAGATGAAAGCACTACTCAGTATTCAATACGTTTTAAAATTAATTGCAACAGCATCTAACGCAGTAGAAATTAATTGCATTTTTGAATGAATTACACCTACCACTCTTATTAAAAAAATACCCAATGGGGCACTTAAATATTAAAACTATTTGAATCTTCTCAGAACGGGTAGAAATAGTGCCACCAATATATTTTGTGTGCCACCATTTGTTTTGTCATTTTACTTACCTTATTTGTTTGTTACAGAATCAAGTTTAAGGGCCACGTTAGCTATATATTTGATTGCTTTTTAGTTGAAATATAAAACGTAGATCAATAATTATAGCAAGGAACAGTATATAGGTTACCACTTATATAGGTACACTACTTTTTATTAAGACAAAATAATAGCAATGGTAGCTACACAGGTAGTAAGAACTACACTAGTGATGTGCTGGATTGTGAAAAAGGACATCCACGGATACAGATCTGAATGTGGATGTATATACGAGTATCTAAAGCTGCGCTAGTAGGCTTATATCAGATTTGGCTGGGCAGGGAGAAAAACGAGTAGTGAAGGTGAGTGTTGATGTAAGTCAGAAAGTACGTAAACGTACGCCCTTAAACGTACGCCCGAGTCACAAGTCTCGGGATCTACTCGGGATTTCTCTCTCTCTGCCGCACGATGGACCCGGCACCCGCACGGTGAATCCATGGAATGCTAAGAAGATCGTCTCATATATATATATATCCTACCCCTTATGTAAATATATATTAAATTTAAGTTTACTAAAAAGTCAGTCATTTCACATACATAATGAAAAAGGGAATTTCAGTGCTACATAACAAAACAAAGCTGTACTTAATAATTAATATTAATAAAAACTGTTTATATGTTACTATTGTGTTCCATGAACCAACCACCCAAGTTATTTTTGTATTAATGTTTTAAACTTATGCGCACCACATATTTAATAAACGTATAATTATAAAATACTAGAAATAAGACAAAAGGTTGGAAACGGACTTATTGGAATATATTTAACCTTGTTATGTGACGAAAATCTAAAAGGGCAAACAGAGACGCTTACAACGAACTATCTTCTAAAACAAAGGTTGAGAAATGCTGGTCTGTCATATTGAGAGTGACATTGATTTGTTTACATTTTCTTCACCTCTTCGTGGAACGGACTATAGTTGTAGCTAAAGCCGTATTCTTAGATCCCAAATTCAGAAACAAAAATATCTGAGTTAGAATCGGAAGCAATTAAAATCAATTCAAACAAGTCCCGACCATTTGTATCAACATCCCTAGTGAAAAGCACATGCAAACGCACAACTGCGCAGTTAACACATTCAAAGTTCTGTTTTCATGAAACTCACACTTCAATAAAATACTACAATTTAATACACGACACAGCGTGGGCGTGACTGCCGTAGCAGCCGAGACCCGCTAACCTCACTAACTGGGTTCTAGGCTGAACCCACGCAACCTGACGTTGATATAAATAGCTTTTTTACTGGGAATAATACACAGACTGAAAACTATTAAGGCGTAATACAGTCGAAGACCGGCCCTTCGACCAGGTAACTAAAACGGTTATGGCTTTTGCTGTTGGCCTTTCATTTTCTCATTATTTTTAATTTCGATCGAATGAATATACGCATAACTAGGTTTATACTTTATGTTGCCCACTTTGGAAACTTGAGGGTTTCTCTCAAAAAGAGAGAATCAAGGTCATAATCTAACACGCTGGCTGAGTGCGGGTTGGAGGATGATGCATGTCCTAGAAACATGTCTTTCTAGGAGCACTGTTTCATCTGATGTTTTGATCAGTAAAAAAAATACTCAAGAGGTATAAGGTGGGTTCACCATTGGGAAACATCGATTCAGACAACGCATCCCACAGTCTAAACGTTCTTATCACAAAAGTAAAGACTGCTCGAGGTTTGAGAAAGTGGCATCGTTTCATGGTTGATATTCCAAAGACTCGAACGAAGAACATGCCTAATTGCGGTGCAATAAGAGCCACTTTATGAGCAAATATGTTGACAAAAGACATTTATAATATTACTTAATATTAATTTAATGTAAAATATTCCATTAAATAAATCGCAGAGTTTATCTCAAACTCGTTTCAAATCACTTTGAAATCTCCTAGCAGCTTTGGTCCGTCCTCGAGGCGGTTGTAACCGGATGTAAGCTTACATTATGCAACAACCTTGTCCTTTAGGATGCATTAGTGATACCTTTCATACTTTGAAACATTCACCTTACCGGTTCCACGAGTTATCTACCATTTTTTAATTGAAATTAACGAGCTATGTGGTATAAGAATAGGGTTATAAATGTCTTTTTTCAACACACTTGCTCATAAAGTGGCTCTATTTTCACCGCAATTAGGCATCTAATGCCACCTACAGTCCTAAAGTGAGTAATAGGAATGAAAAAGTCACATGTTTTATTATACATTTATTACCCTATTCCTATTACTCACCAGTGAGTAATAGTAATGAAAAATTCACAGGTTTGACTATAGGTGTCAATATACATATGTCTGATTGCGGTGAAATAAGAGCCACTTTATGAGGAAGAGTGTTGAAAAAAGACATTTATGACCCTGTTACTTTAATGTAAAATATTCCATTAAATAAATCGCACAGTTTATCTCAAACTCGTTTCAAATCACTTTGAAATCTCCTAGCAGCTTTGGCCCGTCCTCGAGGCGGTTGTAACCGGATGTAAGCTTACATTATGCAACAACCTTGTCCTTTAGGATGCATTAGTGATACCTTTCATACTTTGAAACATTCACTTTACCGCTTTCACGAGCTGTCTGCCATTTTAAAATTGAAATGTCAAGGTAATAACGAGCTATGCCGTATAGAAATAGGGTTATAAATGTATGTTTATTTTATTAAATTGTTCTGTTTAAGATGTGAACGCAATGGTTAGTGGTTAGCTATGATTTGCAGTGGGGTCCATTTCTTTTTTATGTTATTATATTACATTCTACGTTTTTGTCCACGATGTTTTTATTTTATTTAAACAAGTGCGGATGATAATCTTGTAATAACATACACTTGAAAACTTTTAATTTTTTTTTAAATAGTAGAGTGACGAGATGAGCAGGATATGTGCCTGATGTGTACATAATGTCACAGTGATACGCAGCTATTGGAACATGAAGAGTCCAAATTAAAACCTAGCTCTGCAATACGCTCGTCACCCAGGGATATAAGATGTTTTATCTCTATGACTTGTTTTGTCACAAAAAAAATACATTTAAAAAAATATATATAATCATAAAAAAATTGGTGGACAATAGCCACACAGCACCATCTGCCCCCAAACTAAGCGAAGCTTGTACTATGGAAGCCAGATAACTGATATAATGCGTATATAGTTCTAAATACATACTTACTATAAATAGAAACACCCAGACACAGTACAAATATTTGAATTTATCACACAAATATTTGCACTGGGTAGGAATCGAACCCACGCCCGCATTACCCGCGTTTCCTTTCTCGTTATTTTTTTCCAGACTATATACACTGTGTTACAAATTTCAACCCGATCTGTTCGTACGTTTCGACGTGATTGAGCAATAAACCTCAAAACATCCAAATATCGCAACATTGACATTTATAATATTAATCGGATTAATAACATATGTAACATGACATATTGAAAGACAACCAAAAATCCCTTTCTCGTAAACAGGCCTTTTCCGATTCTAGAAGTTTCCTCAATTGCGGTAAGTTCTTGTCCTTCACAAGAACCATTAATAACTGAGGCATGAATGTAGGACCCCGCATGCGCGTCACAGAATGCAACAGTAGGTCCAGTTACGATTTTGGTGTTTCCACAGTCTATTCAATATATACCCTAAAATTCACTATAAAAAATACAAAATCATTTTGTACAACATTTTTTTTTAACTTTTAAGCTTTACACTTGATCGCCATCTCGCCTGATGTTAAGCGACGATGCTATGATGTGATGCGATGATGTTAAATTTGTTTTAGTATAAGTGTAATTCTGGAAATTTTAAGGTTTACACATGTCACTGTAAAATTGTGCATACTGACAGTAATGTTAGATTACAAATTAACTAAACCTGCGGTTAGTTAATAACCATAACCATTTAATTATAAGTACGGTATTTATGGTGATTTACGGTGTCATGTATATTCACGCAGAGCACGCCGCTTTCTAGTCAAAACTCGGGTAGCATCGTCGATAATCAAATTTAGTTTGATTTTTTAGCATGCTCAACATAAGCATATTCATTTCTAGCAACGTTGCGACACACGTGCTACTAATGAGAACTTGCTCAATGAAAACATAACTTCATGCCAGTAGTGAGCATGTCTGTTTAAAAGCCACTTTAATGCTGGGCCACACTAACGAGAAATGCCATTAATTATCGCGATAATTGACGTTAACCGTAGGTGTATTTTATCCTATTATTTATAAGTAGGTCCATTATTAACGCGAAACGCGATAATTAATGGCATTTCTCGTTCGTGTGGCCACAGGATTGAAGTAATATTTCTAAATTTTTTTCACACTTGAATTTGTTACCAGATTTCATTTTCAGAACTCTGCTAAACTGCAAAACAGTTTGTAGGCAGTTATAGGTACTCTTAAATCATTGCTCGATTATTCGACGTACATATTTTTTCATATTAATGTGTAAAAGTTTAAAGTCAAGTTGTTACTATATCTATTACTATTATGTGGGGCTGAGCTGAGGTACCTATGAGGTACCTCATTGCTACCTGAGGTAAGAAATCCAAAAATAAGTTTGAGTCCGCCTGGGGTAGTACCACACCTTTGCCAGCTAATCTACCGCCAAGCAGTAATAGGCAAACATTACTGTGTTCCGGTTTGAAGGGCAATGTTTCCAGAGAAATTACAGGGCTTAGAGATATAACATCTTAGATCTCTGTGTGACGAGCACAGTGCAGTGCTAGGTAATAATTTGGACTCTTCATGTTCCAATAGCTGTGTGTCACTGTGCTGTTATGTGACAAGCATATTGCTTACCATCAGGCACATGTCCTGCTCGTCTCGTCACTCTTTATTAAAAAAAAAGAAATCATCTAACCTCGTTCTCAAAATAGGGAAAACAATCTATAACTGGCAACACTGCATCCTTGTGATCTTGACCCGGAAGTGGGTCAGGATCGAGTCCCGCGCAGCTGGCGACCTTGTCTCTGGCATTGATACGGCTATTTATACAGGGTTTATTTTACTTCACGTGGACCGTTTGCTTAGGTGCGCCATAATTTTTTCAATATCCGTACCTTTTGCCTGTGAATTGAGCGATTAAAAAGGTCTAGGGCAATCTTTTCTGCAGTTTGGTCAAGTAGGCTTTCACCTTTATTTTATGAAGTAGGTTGGTTAATTTTCTAAGCTATAATATGCTACATTCTATCATTTTTAAAAACAGTTTTGTTAAGAAAATTAGTTTCATACTTTTACAATTTCAATGACATTTTCAAAAATTAAGTTTACGTGCATGTCTTCGAAAAGAGAGTGATGCGGATGGGATTGGAACCAGAGGCTTCGTTGCTGTTCATCCGACTAAACCAGCCGTAACTTAAATGTAAAAGTTTTTGTTTCAAAACTGGCTAATTGTGTGTGAATATATATAAAACACGGTCTCTCAGCTCATCTCGGCTATATGTACATCATCAATAGACCGGACCCGAAGGCCGTGACCTAGAACCCATCAGAGCGAACAAACCTTCATCGACTGAAGGCTTTAACAGGCTTACGTTCAACTATACTTCGTTTTAATTGGAAAAAATATGCAAATGGACTGTATTATAGTATTTTTACAGACTACAATTAAGAAGGTCAATTAGAGATCTGTGTTACCTACTTGTTAATGGGGTTTAATTGGTTACGGAAGTAATACGGATAATATTGGATTCATTGGAGTTTGTGCATCTGATCGCTATGATTCTAATACCACCTTGCTTTAAGCTCTTAGGACAACTTAGGCCCAATATTTTACTAAAAATGTTAAATGTCGCTCGTTTAAAAATAAAAAATTTTGGCAAAGAGCACGAAGTCTAGTGGTTATGATGCCTAGCACTGTTCCAACGTTCCTCACTGGGGCCGGTTTTAGTGGTGGGCGTGGGAGTATACCCTAAAAATCTACCTTTTGCCTTTTTTTTTTTTTTTTTTTTACCGACTTCAAAGAAAGATTATTAATTTAGTTTTTTATGCAAATGTAACGCTTAGAACATTTAACCTTTGTCTGAGGTGTTACTTGATAATTCCGCCAAGTCTGAATCGATTTTAATGATTCTTATTTTTGTTTAGTACCTACTTTAGAAGTCCCATATAATTTTATTGAAATCAAACACTTTATGGAATTAATTAAGCCCGATAAATAGTAATTGTTTTTAAACTTTCGTGATTTAAACACATAATGTTTACAATGTACAGGATTTAAACGTCGAGGTATTTAAACAATTAATTTAAAAGAATGTTTTGAGAATCTTACTCATGTAAAACTGAGCTCGTATTTTTTGAAGACTATAGCATCGTCGCTTAACATCAAGCGAAATAAAAATAGGGACAGACCAGACAATTCATTATGCGTCTGTCTAATGAGAATCAAATCTTAAGCACGAAATAACTAAGGTCATTGTACGTTGAAGATTTATTTCTAAATGCATTGTATTTTCAGTACACTTACCACAAAGATACATTTATATTTGTATTATAATGGCGTGCTTGATAACAAAGGGCTACATTTAAGTATTGTAACAATACCGCAAGGGTTTTCGAGTGCATAATCCTCTAAAATAGTTTTATAACCACAAATTTAATTTTCATTTAGTATTCGAAGTAATTTGAGATGATACTTACTTTCACATTATACAGATAGTTTTTTTAGTAAAAAGTGACGAGAATAGCAGGACGTGTGCCTGATGGTGAGCAACATGCCTGCCACATAATAACACAGTGACACGCAGCTATTGAAACATGAAGAGTCCAAATCATTACCTAGCACTGCACTGCGCTCGTCATCCTGAGATCTAAGATAACATATAAGTGAACAAATTACAATTTTATCATGTCAAATATTTGTTTGATGATGATTTGATAATAATAGGTTAGTCTTAGCGCTCATGAATAATTTGCCCGAGTTGCCTGTAAGTAAGAAAAGGAAAACCGAGAATAGTTCTGAATGACGTATTATGATGAGAGGCCTATGCTCAGCAGTGGACTGGGTTGGGCTGATGATGATGAATGATATCTACTAACCTGACCAAGTTAGCCTGTGTATCGGGGTATATGTAAGTAGATGACTAAATGAGGTGAGAGAGAGTTTGCGCGTCTGTGAGCGTATCCGTGGGTGAGTGGTGAGTGTATACACTACATAAGTGAGTTAGTATAAATATGGAGTATAGAACGTAGGCCCGTAAACAAACTGTGCAAATACAGTGAACCATAAAACCATAGAATTAGAATAAAATCCCAAACAGAAAATTAATTTATATTCAGAACACATTTCTCTTCTTTTCGCATCACGGACAAACAATAATATTCAACTCCGAACAGCAGTGACTCAGTCAGAATTTCATTTGGCATTATGTAGATCGCCTTAATGGTGCCTTTTCATCGCCTCGCTCGGACACTCCGGGATGAAACGGTATGGGGGAGTTTGTATTGCATTAAGATAATGGAGGCTAAAACGTTAAGTTGGTATCTTTTTGAGTCATATGTGTATGTGTGCCGCCTATTGACACGTTTTATGAAGCGAAAGAGCGCCATCTAGCGGAAAGTGGTCACAACTACTGGGATTTTTCGGTGTGTAGTGTTGGCGTTTCTTTTTTATTAAGAGTGACGAGACTAGCTGGTCATGTGCCTGATGGTAAGGAACATGCGCCTGCCACATAACAGCACAGTGGCATGCAACTATTGGAACATGAAGAGTCAAAAAGTCAAAATCATTACCTAGCACTGCACTGCGCTCGTCGCCGAGAGATCTAAGATGTTATATCTCTAAGCCCTGTAATTTCTCTGGAAATATTGCCCTTCAAACCGGAACACAGTAATGTTTGCACATTACTGCTTAGCTGTAGAATAACTGGCAAAGGTGTGGTACTTCCACAGGCGGACTCTGCCAGGAGTCCTACCACTACTAAACACACTACTTTTGTATCAAACCAGAAGCAGTAATGCGGTTGAAATTAAATTGGACCGGAGCGATCAAATCACAAATGAGTACTCATGAATTATTAAAATAAAATGTTGAATGTATTTTACGCATAGTCTGTTAAAGATAACGCTGCAATTTTGCATGAAGACCACCTTAATTTTACTAAGTACTCGTACTATATTTCTGTTTTGTGTAAGTAATTCATTAGGTATGTATGTGTACCTCAACTTCTCATAGTAGTTAAATTTACTTATGAAGGCTTTGCTTGTAAAAAATACGTTTATATTTGTCGGTAGCTACTACGCGCATGAAGCTCTTAAATACCTAGGTTGTTAGTGAAACGTGAGTTCGCTCGTCTGTCTTAAATGCCGAGAACACTTGAAGAAGTCTCGTGGAGAGATAACACGTGTTTCGTATTATTTTTTGTTACTGAATAGTAAAACTGAGAGATATAAAACATTTAAAGTTTCAATAAAAATTACTTTATGTTTATTCTGCGATGAAGACGATTAATAATTGTTTGGGGAATCCCAATTTCCGTCACTAAGACGATGGTATTAGATAATAATAAACTCTATATTAAAATACCACCCACTTAAGACTACAAAATAGAAACTTACATACTATTTAGGCTCTCTTCTGCGGCTTTGTTGCACAAAACCATCTCTTCCAGGTAACTTTGTATGGATTAGGCTAGGTTTACAATTTTGAAGTTGCTTGGAGAAATTATTTGGATATGGCACTCATATTTTACAATAAAAAATAATAGTTTGCAAGATATACATACGTAAAAATTAAAGAACATTACTCATAGTCGGTTTTCGGGCTTTGATTAGGCTGATACTGGAAAACTTAAAAAAAAATGTTTTAAGATTGTTTTTATATTTATTTTGTTTTCAGCGTCTTCCATTAGTTTACTTAACCATGATAAAAAACATGTTAACTTTAAGTTTATAATCCGAAAATTTGGTAAAAAAAGCAAACTTTAAATTCATTCACAAATAAATAATACTTTTAGGAGCCGAATTGAATTAACAAAATCAAACTTATTGACTAAACTAATTGCAAAATAAAACAAGTGAATAACAAGAAACCCCTAAAACAAATTTAAATTACGAATTTTACTTTATTATGCTAACTATTAATTATTTTTTAAATGATTCCCGCGCATTTACGTTCCCTTATTTTTTTCGCGATGTAAAGTAGCTTATGTAAGTATTATTCCAAATAATAATCTGTAAGTAGGTGTTCCAAATGTTTTGACATAATTCTATACGTCTAAGAATCAAAATGTTCGCTATATTTACAATAAACATAACCAGAAATAGATCAAAAAAGTCATATTTTCACTTTAGTTTTTGATGGTAGAATAACTGACCAAGGCGAGACACTTTACCAAGCCAACTCTGGAAAGAGTCCTACCACTACTATTTTTTTTAGTAGTAATCTTTTTAGGTTTAGCTGGTTTATGTGAAGTAGACATCAAAGAAACTTACGTATTACAATGAAACGATCAATAGAGGATTAACAACAACACAACGACTATTTTGCATACTTGAGTACCTGTAACGTTACAAAGACATTCTCGATAGAATATTCAAGTAAGTAATTACAGCGGTCGCTTTCACCTGTCTCTTTCCCTAGACCACATTTTAGGGTTCCCTGCTTGTGTCTAGCACAAAATGCGATCACTACAATTGTTGCAGTGGGTGCAGTGTAGTAAACCGTTAAAAGATAAATTAATTTTTCTTTTCTTTTTTTCTTTCCTGTGGTACATAATATATAGCCTATATCCCTCTAGGATCACGAACATATCCAATGGTGAAAGAATTTTTGGAATCAGTCCAGTAGTTCCTGAGATTAGCGCGTACAAACATGACACCTTTTCAGCTTAACAATATTAGTATAGAAGTATAAATAATACAATACAAAGCACTTTGATACACCACAAATACAATACAGAACAGTGATTACACTATTCGTTTGCCGTGATACAAAACGTTCAGTGAAAAAGTCAGACTCGCACATGACTGGTTTAATAATAAATGGAATGGCGAGAACTTCCCAGTATAATAAATACAACAAGTGATTTTTTTAAAATACGTTGACAACAAGAGCGATTTCGAAAAAGGACAAGGTTATTATAGGTTCGGATATAGGTACACCTATGTTTCCTATAGATATTCTAGATGTGTGGTAAATAATAAAAAAAAAATGGCAGTCATAGGGACTGCCGATAAAAGTGAAAGCTTATCAACTAAGAATTTGATAGCTTACTTTGGAAACTACGCGTGTGTAACCGGAGAGCGTGGCCTGGCCATCTAGAAATGCGTTCGCATTTTCCATTGGCAGACGCATTTCTAGATAGTCATGCGACGTCACGCCCTATCAGCATTTCCCATTGGATGACGCATTTCTAGATGGCCAATGGCCATGGTGGAGTTTACCCGAAGATTTCTTATCATAGCCGTGACGCTAGAATTCAATTCACGGCCCACGAAAAATCTGTCTAGGTGTGCCAAAAGATATTTTCACTGCAATAATTTACATCGTGACTAACCCTTGTGCTATGTCTACAACATGGCTTGGTTATGTTTGGATTTGTCTCTTTCTCTCTCAGCTGCTCCACACCGCTCTAATGCTACGATGCTACGCCTCTACGACGCCACTACATAATAATGCTGTGATTTAAGAATTTCTGAATTTGAGATTTTTTTCCAACAAAAATTGCTTAAAGTCCCACTTCAAAAAGACAAGTTACCACAGACTAGTTAGAAGAGTAGGTACGTGTGTTCTGTTCGAATTAATGTGTGCTAGTATGTTTTTACGCCATTTTTTTATACACATCATCCCAACAAAGTGGTGAAAGAAAATCTTTAGTAAACATGATTTATTATCCTCAAAAAGGCGTTTGAAGGTGCGTAAATAAGACACGCAGACCGAACAACAAACGATTTTATTTAGAAAAGGTGAAAAGGTCATATATACTTTGTTTACCAACACTGCGAAGAAACCAGTCTAACGGAATTACTAGCGCTTTTATCTCTTTCTCGCTCCCTCTTTGTAATTTGGAGCGGAATTACAGAGATAGATAGATACTATAGCTGTAAGCAATTTGCTAAGCGATAACGTCGCAGGTAAGATAATCCGTGCGTGGTTACCGCACAGATGTGCCTTGATCCAACAAGATTAATCACCAACTCTCTTCACCTATTCTGTTGGGAGATTGATTGAAAAACTTATTTTAAGCTGCTGATTGGAAATATAACTGTTATGGGATACAAGCAAGCAAATTTGGACTAAAAAGTATACATTTTTGGTAGTAATTTAAGTGTTAGTTTTGTATTGGATTACAGGAAATAGTTGCACAGATGCATACCCTGTTTAATTGGGATATTCAATCCTCAATCACTTATTTATAGCATCATTTATTTATAGTAGGAGATCCCGCTATACAACGACCTTCACCGAGCTGATTATTGGATGATAAGTGTTTTATATGTAATTTAATATGTCAACAAATATATTGCAAATGGGTTGCCTAAAAATATTCAGTCCAGAATATGATTAATTAACAATTAAAAATATTTTTTTTTAATATTTCACTTAAATTGATTGAATTTTGTAAAAAACTATATAACATAACTTATCACTTTGGCTTTACTCAGTGCTTACGAAATATCATTATGAAATTCAACCCCTAAGGGTGTAAAAAACGGAATTTCCATCCCGTTTTTTACACCTTGTATGAAATATTTTATTCCTTAAACATATTCGCATAAAATTTCGCACAAATTAAGCATGATCAAAATAATGAACTATGTATTACAGTATTTTTCAAAACTCAACCTCCAAAGGGGTGAAATATGGGATGAAAATTTGTTTGAAATTTTTATTGTTTGAAAATATTTGCATGAGATTTCGTAAGCACTGAGTAAAGCCAAAATAATAAGGTATGGTTTTTCATAAATTCAATACTAATTTGGGACGGAGCGTCTTATTATATAAGTATACATTGTACAGTCAAGAACCAAGTTTTTCATCCTCAAAATTTCTTAAGTCGTCGGTTAAAAACTCGCATAGATATTACTCACTATAATAATAGGCATTCAACAGCAGCAGCTTTTATAAAGTCTCAACAATTTTAACGCTCATTTTGTATTTTATTTATGATTCCTGGGTCAAAAAAATACCATTCTAATTCATTCATTCATTTATTATCTCAAATATGGGCACGTATCTTTTGTGTCATCAAATTATTAAAAATCCCCAAATATATTATAGATCTGTATTATAGATCAACAATCTTCCGGAGTGGGGGGTAGTGACGTCTCATCTTCGTAAACATCGTACAATGAAAGGACGTCACTCAAAATTTAAAAGCACTGTATCTTTCTTATTTTTTGTTTATTAAAACAAAAAGAAAGAACACGTGACAATATTTAATAATCTAACTGTACTGTACTGACTGTACTGTACTGGACTATGTGTCTAATGTAACTGTATAATTAGTTTATTTTAGTGATGCTGTACATGCGTATTGCAATGATGTGTAACAAAATTGTTCTTTATTTTATAAGCACACTAGCTTTTACACGCAACTTCGTTCGCGCAAAATAAATATTAAGGTAATTGAGGCAGTACGCCCACAGAAATTAACGTTAGCTAAAAATAGCTTCCCTATTTTAAAACATTTATGTACAATATTATCAAAATCAATTAAGTGGTAAGCGTTAAAGCAGACATACTGAGTATTTTATAATATTAGTATGGTTTTCAAGTGTCTAGTTGCAAAATTTCATCGTTACATCTTCAGCAATGACGAACTTCCATATTATAAACTTTCATCTCCCATTTCAACCCCTATTTCATCCCCGTACAGTTCAAAATTACAAAATTGTCAGAACAAATGTTTTTTTTTGCTTTGCGTCAAGTGTCTAGATACGAAGTTTCATGGTTTTATCTTCAACAAATACGAACTTTCATGTAAACTTTCATCCTCCATTTCAACCCCTTCCAGCCTTTTTCTGTAAAAAAGTAACCTATATCCTTTTTTGGTATTTAGTCTACCTGTGTACTAAATTTAATTAAAATCGTTTCTGTGGATTTCATTATTATAACTTTGAAAATTACATTTTGCAAAACCCCGTCTTAGCGCCTACGTACTAAAAGACACCACATGCAACATTTCAGACTCCTAGCATTCGTAGTTTCTAAGAATTCGTCATCTTTCGCTTTTATATACACATATATATAGATAGTTAAGGAAAATGAAAAAAGCAATTTGTCCCTGGCAACTGCCACGAGCGAGAAGCCAAACCCTCTGTGGAGGAGAAAAATTTTGACTCAAATTTTGTGATAAGAACGTCTAGGCTGTGGAATACGTTGCCTGAGTGGGTTTTCCCCGATGATTACAATCTTTGTGTCTTCAAATCGAGAGTGAATCGGTTTTTTGTAGGTAAACACGCTCCATCGTAGACCGCATTGTCGTTTAACATCAGGCGAGATGGCGGTCAAGTGTAAACCTATAAAAGTTAAAAAAAAAAAAAAAAAAAAAAAAAAGGAGAAAAAAAACTTTGTTGGTTCGTGAACAAATTTAATTATTTCTGCATCTGTTCGTGGCTGACCTTTACGTGTACTGATACTCTGATATATAGATACCAATAATAAAGTTTAGAAACGGTCATGTTTAATAATGTTCTGTGCCTATCTTAACGTGGAACATTTATTGGGCTGTTTATTATGCTAAGAATGCCAAAACCTGTCAAAAAAGACCTTAGTTGCGCTAAATCCAGTTTTTATATGTCACTAGCTGTACCATGCCACGCTTCGCTGTGGCAATGTGATGCAAAAATTAAATAAAAACAATCCTTGATGCGGATTATATATCATTCTAAAATTTCAGCTCGATCGGTGCAGAACTTTTTCAGTTTTTGAAGCGTACACAAACCGACATAACGTTTTTATAAATAAAGATTTTGTTAGAATAATTTGGTAAAAATACATTAATCAAATATTTGACATATTTTTCACCCGTTTACCTCGCAAATCTGTCATTCTGAAAATGCCTCTTGAGTCTTGCATTCCTTAAGTAACTCCACGTTGGAAAATCACTTAAATGTCTACAATAGTAACCACCTGGCAACATTGGTTAAAGGTCAATAGCCAGCAGCATTGAGAAATATTTAAGTTTTTCTAAAGAAAGGAAATCCCGCGGGGTGTATCGTTAGCAGAATTTCATTGTAAAAACTGCTTAGATTGAATCCACAAAGTATTCAGTGTATTTGCTCTAAGAAATTAATTCTATGTTTGAGGGTTAACGATCTCCAAAACATTGAGTTTTTTAAATTTTATTTTGCTTTTTTCATCAAATACTGAACTGTATAATCAATTGCTTGGAATTCGGCGTTAGGATGTTTTCAAAACAATCTGAATAGCAAAATAGTGATACAGTGGATGAATGAATTAGGATAAGAGTAGTTATGTTTGCTTGTGCTTTTGAAGTCGGTTAAATAGAACACAATCTCTTTAGCTTTACGCATATGATACAGATAAGTATTAATCATCTTAATGAAAACCGTTTATTCCCTATTTAATTGTTCTCCGTAGATAGGTTTAAAAACAAAGCTATTACGAGTATTTTCATAATTGGGAGACTGAGTTATTATCACAGAAAATTATTCCAATCAAATCTTTAACCACAAAGCGTAGATGCTTTTGTTATTGAAATTTCGCTTTCAACTTTTCAGGTTTTTTTGTAGTACCACCTTCCCGGATCGTTCGGTCAAAAACACAATGAATTTTTTTAATAAAAAACGTTTTGATAACAAAAAACAATCGTGATGATGACGTTAAAAGACTAAAGAGCGTGGGTTGCGTACGCAATTCAAAGAATAAACTAAAGGGCGTATTATAAGACTTGACTACTTAAGATCTTGTCTCTTTAAGTTCGATTTTCACGAAAGACGATCATTTCGTTAAATGTTTCACTCAAAAATTTGTCACTTTAAAGTCCAACGTTGAGCTTGGAATAAATGTTCAGAAAATTACGGTAATAATGCGATTTTGTAACTATATAAAACCAAATTACTTATATTGCCAAACATATAATATTGCAGGACTCTCGAAGAGGCCAGTTTGTATGGGTCAATTTTTAAAATGTTTTAAATATAAAGCATAAACAATACAATAATCGCCAGTAACAACATTTTTGTTTTTGTATTTTATGAGCCAAATTGTAAAATCCGTTCAGTCGTTCCAACGTGACTGTGAGACGAACATCTAAGGCTATAAGAAATCATGGCGCGCCCACCGCGGTGGGCGCGAACGGCGGCGGTTGCCGGTTTTATTTCAAAACTCACGAAACCGCTGATTTTCGCGGTTTCGCAGCCGCCGCGGGTGAAATTTTCGCCCGCGAAAATGGCGGCGCGCGCGGGCGGCAGGCCACGTGACGCGTGGGCGTAAAACGCGTCGTGAGTTGTGCTTTCAATTTTTACAATATGTAAATCTGGTTTCCACAGAAGCTGCGGGCTCGCGCTCGCAGCGGGCGCGGCTGAAAACTGCTCCATGAGTTCTTAGACTTAACATTCAAATATTTCAGAAAATTTTAGAACTCGTAGGTGTTTTCCGATCGGAATACCTTTTCCATAAGCAGTGAACTTAATGTTCCCACGCCTGGGACTCGGAGAATTCTCTAACAAGTCTTGCAGTCAAGGTCATATATTATAAGATCTACCAAAATAAAAACAACCATGAAAATCGATTCACTATTAGCGAAACTATTACGTAACACACAAAAAAAACATCAGCTCGAATTTAGGATCACTTTTGAAGTCGGTTGTACTCAAAGGTGCAATCAAGATTCGAACCTACACGCTTACGCTTTTGTAATAGCACGTTCTGACCGACCACGGCTTTATCAGCTAATATAAACTATTATTAACTCTTAATACTTTTGTCTAAGTATCGTAGGATTTTCGTTTCGAATTGCAATCTTCTAGCTTGATTAATACAAAAAAGAAACATTGAGAAAGATTGTGTAAAGAATTCTTTTTCTTTTATTAGCCGTATTGGAAAACGTGACTTGTTAATTAATATAATATATAGCCGAATGAAAACTCTTTACTAATTATTGCGTATAATTATAATAATTTAAAAAAATCTAATCCTTTGAAGTATTTGTAGAAGTAGAAGTGGCTGGCCTAGTGGCTTAGTTGATAGTAGGTCTGCCTGCGAAGCCGTGGGTCGTGGGTTCGATCCCCACCCAGTGCAAAAGTTTATATGATGAAGTTTTCTATGTATAATTTTCTAAGGATGTATTTAAAAATATATAAGTATTATATCAGCTATCTGGCTTCCATAGTACAAGCTTTGCTTAGTTTGGGGTCAGATGGTGTTGTATGTGAAATGTCCACCAATGGCCACCAATTTTTAAGCCCCGGCCAAAAAAAGGGGTGTTATAATTTTGACGTCGATGTCTGTCTGTCTGTGGCACCGTAGAGCTCAAATAGATGGGCCGATTTCGATGCGGGTTTTTTTCATTTGAAAGATAATTTCCGTGCTAGGAACATCCTAGCTAAGTTATGTTAATATTCATTCAATATCGTTGATCGTCAAGTCGCCTCCACAAAATGGCGGACAAAATATTTCTTAACAACCAACCTCAATATGAGTATCAAATGAAAAGGCACGACTAGTACTCTATAACAAATTCCAAATCCAAGATGATCGCCACCACAAAATGGCGAATTATATTCATGTTTTTTCTCTACTACCTCAATATGAGTATTAAATGAAAGGGCTTGACTAGTACCTACTGATCACTATGACAAATTTCAAATCTGAGATGGCCGCCGCTACAAAATTTTATAACGCACTTAATTTGGGTATCAAATGAAAGAATTAGTAGAATGTTCTATAGATTACAAATCCGAGGTAGTCGGGGGAAATCAATTTTTTTAAGTTTTGTTCTTGTTTCATACATTTGCTGAGTCCTATACATTTTCTTAGCCCATGAGTCACATGAGACTCTTTTTCGACCGACGAAAAACAGTCTGCGGTCTGCAATCCGTAGAAAAAAATTGAGAGCAGAGACACACTCTCCGAAATGCAAGTTTGTATATGAATGAAATGAAAGTAATTTAACCCAGATTAAACTCCATGTTACATTAAATTAAAACAACAATCTAAATGTTTTCTACAGTGATCGGTTTATACATAACCACCATCGTATCGTCGTTTCCGTAATTTTAACGTGATAAACAGTAGCCTTTGTGTATATGTGGTATTCTATACCATAGTACTGCGCAAAAATATTACTGTGTTCCGGTTTGAAGGGCAATATTTCTAAAGAAATTACTGGGCTAAGAGATAAAACACCTTATCTCCGAGTGACAAGTGCAGTGCGGTGCTAGATGGACTCTTCATGTTCCAATAACTGCGTGTCACTGTGCTTACCACCAGGCATATGGCCCGCTCGTCTCATCACTCTATGCTATAAAAAAATACTCTAACTGCGTTTAAAATTTCTATCCGATCAGTTAAGCTGTTTTGAGATAATTGATGACAAACTGCTAAACTTTCACATTTATTATATTAATAGGATAAAAGGATTAGTAGGTTGACTTATCTCTGTGGCCTTCCCTTTGCCTTTTCATTTTCCTTTACTCTTTCTTTTCCTTTCCTTCTCTTTTGATCCCTATAGCTTCTTTAGAAACTTTGTCCTTCAAACCGGAACACAGTGTTTGGCTGGCCTGGTGGCTTAGTTGGTAGTACGTCTGCCTGCGAAGCCGTGGGTCGTGGGTTCAATCCCAACCCCGTGCAAATATTTGGATTAAAAAATTCAAATATTTGTACTGTGTCTAGGTGCTTTCTGAGTATATTGTATGTATTTATATATATAAGTATTATATGTATTATGATGGCTTATGGAATTGAGACGTGATCCTTAACTGTGGACCTCATAACGAAGCTCAAAGTCACACAGCGAGCTATGGAGAGACCTATGCTCGGAGTCTCTTTGCGCGACAGAATCCGTAATGAGGATATTCGCAAAAGGACGAAAGTGGCCGACATAGCTCAAAAAGTAAGCAAGCTGAAGTGGTAATGGGCAGGCCACATCGCTCGCAGAACTGACAACCGATGGCGAAAAATTTTCTCGAGTGTCAACCACGAACCGGAAGACGCCGTGGACGGCCTCCCACTAGATGGACAGATGACCTCACAAAGGTCGCTGGAAACCGCTGGTTGCAGGTTGTGCAGGACCGATCATTGTGGAAATCTAGGGGGGAGGCCTATGTTCAGCAGTGGACTTCTTGCGGCTGATGATGATGAAGTATTATATCAGCTATCTGGCTTCCATAGTACAAGCTTGGCTTAGTTTGGATCAGATAGATGGTGTTGTGTGTGGAATGTCCACCAATGTTAATGTTGAAATTTTTGAGGACATGTGGCATCCGGCAACTAACTTTCGGTCTCCGTGATGGATTATCGCTTTGACATCAATTGGGAATCGGTTTTGATCATTTTTGTTTTGTTTGGTAGGTTATAGATTTTTTTTTTTGGTGGACAATTCACACACAACACCTTCTGACACCAAACTAAGCAAAGCTTGTACTATGAAAGCCAGATAGCTGATATAATACTTTTATTTTTAAATACATACTTATTATACATAGAAAGCACCCAGGCACAGTACAAATATTTGAATTCAGCACACAAATATTTGCGCTGGGTGGGGATCGAACCCATGACCCCCGGCTTCGGCGGCAGACTTACTACCAACTAAGCCACCAACCATTAGCCATATTTCAGAGGTTCTATATAAATTTTATCTAAATCGGTGCGGTAGTTTTTGAATCATAAACAAGAAACTAAGATTTGCTTTCCTCGATGATTTCCAGTATAACTTCTTCGAAACCTCGCAAAATTAATGAAATTTAGTTTAATTTTATTTTACTGAAGTCATTTTTTTAGAGAATTCGATATTGTTAAATTAAAAATGCCAATAAATTCAAGTGGCATCGACTGAAAACATGTGGGGTGTGTGATTCGGAGGTCAAGTTCGGAAGCCCGGGATGACCCAGTTTCAGGTCATGATCAACCGGTGTTCAGGAGATGCGCGCGCATCATTGGAATCCCTGCCTGTTTGATACGACGCGATACTACCGACTGGGCTCGTGGCTTTGTCGTTGAGTCTGAGCGGATTCGATTCTCATCTAGGAAAAACTTTTATGTGAAGTCTTAGTTTGGGGCTTGATAGTGTTGTGTGATTACAGGCAGCGCCTAACGGTTTCCTCGTAGATTCCTGTTATTTTTTCCGAGATAACAGGTAGTCCATGTGGTGTTACCGACTGTAAACTATCTGTGTTATGTTTGCTATACAATGGCCAAATGCAATTTTTATAACAAAATAATATAAAAGTAACAGAAATATTTCCGTATAATATTCAGCTGAAATTCTAATATCAAATTCAGCTGAACATGGAAATGTTGCTGTTAATTTTATAATATTTTTATAACAAGGCCATTGTATAAAATAACAAATTTATCATTTGATTGTGACGAGAACATTGGTTGTGTTTCCCGCATTGAAAGATAACCACTAAAAGCATAAATATATGTAACTACATAATATAACTGTTGCGTCGCCGTGTGTACGACTGTGGTACTTTATAAATAAAGGCGTTTTGAAGCTCAAGAAAAGTTTAAAATCGAACCTACGCTTTTGAAAGTGGCTCAAGGTAAGGATACTTATCAACAGAGCAGAAGGCCTTTGTTCTGGAGGCGATGAATCTATATCTATGAAAGCTTTTGTCCCGAATGAATGTTTGGGCTTCAGACAGACAGGGCTTTGTCTAAGACGTTGGTTGTTGTGACGTGAAATTTAGGCAGTGTTTTGTTAGCGTATTGTAAGCTATAAACACTAAAAAAAATTACCGACTTCAAAACCACAAATAGGCACTCAAAAGCGAAAAATTAATCAATATCACTATTACAAGTGCTACTCACTCATCTATTTGAAGTCGGTGCCATTCGGGCCAAAAATACCATGTAGGCACGTGGTAGGTAAGCGTATCCACTACCTGTTAGACTTGGCTAGCACCGACTTCAAATAGATGAGTGAGTAGAGTACTCGGTTAAATTTTTTGTACGATAAAAGTTTATTTTACTCTTTTTAGTGCAAAACAACTTTTTATTAACGCATTTACCCAATTGCGTAGTGACAGGCTCGAGTTTCATAACTTTTGTGATATCTACATTTACGTCATCCAGAAAATTGTATGCAAATTTTAGTTTTTGGTTCATATTTCAAAAACCACTTCACTGATTTCGATAAGATTTATATGGAACCATTCGGGAAGCATTTCCATCCGAACATAAAAATATTTTTTTAAATCGGTACGGGGGTTCTCGAGAAATCCGGTAACATACATAAATAAAATACAGGAGTCGAATTGATAACCTTCTCCTTTTTGGAAGTCGGTTAAAAAACCAGTTGAGAATGGTCCTGATAATCCAGCGTTCTGCACAGAGCGTCTGTACGCTGCGCGTAGAACGCTCTGTGTTTTTTATTTTTATTTTTTTAATAACTGTATTTGCCGACTTCGTATTTAATTCTTAAAAAGTCAATTTTATGCGCACAGCTAGGACAGAAAAACATCTAAACTAAAACACATTAACTACGTGCAAGTAGGTATAATAGCCCATGCTTGAAATAGGTCTTTCTTGAAACCCGGTCACAACATTTGTTTTCGTTCTTCCTTTGTTTAACTGCTAAACCAAGCTACAGCAGGGCTGTACATTGTGGGTTCGATGCCCTATATATATTAATGTAAATACATGCATACATATAAATACCCAGATACAGGATAAATATTTAACGGTATATTTTGGCTACGCCCCTTTTGGCGTTTCGTTTTTTACTGAATATATATAATATATATCAGACTGCACAGCAGAACGACTAAGGTAAGTCAGTAAGCCAACCAAATTAATATTCAGGGTTATTGATAATCAGCTTGCATCCTTTTTAAAGGGATGTTAAGTATGTACATTAAATACGTCAGCTATTGTTGGTTTTCGGTCTGTGGACTGAATGTTATAATATTGTATTATAACCGTGATGAACAGATCTTAAAATGACTTTTGACGTGACAACGTCTTATAAATTGGTTTGCCGGGTGACACTTCAAGAAACTGCGTTACGCTCCACTCACGTTATGCGCTCACAACGAGAGCGAGTGAGAGGCACGCGTCCCTTCCACTCGGGCATGGTTAGCCCGCCTAAGAGCGAGAGAGACAGACATAAAAAGTGAAAAGCACGCGTCCCTTCCGTAAAATTATTTTACCACTCAAAGTCGTTGTCACGTAAAACTTTCGCCCGTATACCGACTTTACAGGCAACCAATTTTTTCCCATAATGCCTGAATTTCGTAATGTCTTTGATGTGGAATGTCCGATAATCATTTCAAAATTTCATATTGTTTTCCCCCGAGTCGTGTCAGTAGTCCGGTTGTTAGTTCGGTTAACCGAATACAAAATTAAACAAAACTGTATTTTCCCGGTCTAAAAGTATCGAAATCTTCGTAACAAGACCACGCTGCTGTAACGCTCGATAAACGATGTGCCCAAGTGAATAAACGCTAAACAGTGCTAGAGATGACAACAGACACAGTTTTTTGGGATATGTTATGAGTTTTAACAAAAGTTATTCAACAAAAATTGTTCGTTTATATATACAGAACGAATTAGAACCTTATTATCTTATTTTCGTATTACCTTAAACGAATGCAGGCTGATCACCGGTAACCCTGTATATACATATTTATTCAGTCCAACAAAACGTTAAAGGGGCTTTAGCCTAAATTGTTTCACTCACCGAATACAATCCTAAAATGACATTTGAAGTGTCATAACGTTATGTTACGGCCACGTTCAAACATGCAAAGATCTCAATACACAGATGTGCCCTCCCAAACTTCAGTGCGCACGGAATCATGTCATTGTTGGGAAGAGTGAGCTCACTCATTCCGTTCCAGTCGGTTGGAAGAAGCGAAGAACGCCGGACGTTTTTACTTATCACTATTCATTATCAACAACCAAAATAAGTAGAACGACAGCATATTGCGCCGCTAGCGATTCTAGGGGTCAAGTAGATCGATTATGTGTAAACTACTTACGACACACATAGAGACGCAGTTCGTTACCAATTTCAAGTTACTCAGGGCACGTCCATTGGTTTATATCGATGCAAACATGTGGGTAAAAATCATTGGTTTCGTGACATCGCCGTCAAGTCACGTCTGATTCGTATTGTCTCACAGACCGCGTTCGTGCCATTATTTGAAATGTCGGCTCTTTCAGGAATTGCGAAACTTTAAGTGGTTTTTTTTCGGAAAGGTCAAGTGGTCCTGTAGTTTGAAATGTAGGCTACGAAATTTTGTCTAGTTACTGTTGAATATGACATGAATACTTACCTATTCGTAGACATCGAACACTAAGCGATAAGGCCGCCCACTGTCGCACTAATTTACTATGTTTTTTTTTAGTAAAGAGTGAGTAAGCAACATGCCTGCCACATAACTGCACAGTAACACATGATCTATTGGAACATGAAGAGTCCAAATTACCTAGTAGGTTCTGCACTGCGCTCATCACCCAGATATCTAAGATGTTATATCTCTAAGCCCTGTAATTTCTCTGGAAAAAAACATTTTGCTATGTATCCTTTTTTTGATGTGTTAATAAAGAGTATCTATCTATCTATCAATCTGACATCTTAAGATACTATTAACGTGATAAAAATAATAATAATCAGTGTTCCAAATGTCAACCCGAACCGTTTAAACGTTCCAACGTGACTGAGCAACCAATATCCAAACTTCCAAACTTATATATCTACGAGTATACTATTAAGTAGTAGGATGTTAATGACCTACTGATACTGTAAATCCGAAAGTCTGAATGTATTTGAAAGTTATTGCTCAATCAAACAACGCAATTTTAAACACAATGTTTACGTCTTAGCCTAAGTGATGAAAACATAATCTTTTGACAAACGACTCTGTCTTTCCTTAATTTAAGCTTCTTAGGCAAGAAACGTTTAATAGGGATTTTAAAATCTAAACGATTTTCCTCTTAGTACAGGGAAATGCCACAATTTGTCCTTCTGCATAAGTACTACAGTACGAAGTATTCAGACCCAAATTCCAATTTCAATCCAATTCCAATTCCAAAAAACCAAATTCCAAACCCAAACAGCCCACTTTATATATGCCCCCACTGTTGGGAATCGGGTGTTTTCTCAAAGGAGAGAGTCAAGGCAGAACCATAATCCACGATTCTAGTGCAGACTGGCAGATGACATACGTAAAGATGATTTTCCTGGAACTCGGGACATGCTGGTTTCCTCGCGATGTTTTCGCCATTAATAGCAGAGGTGATGGTAAACTTAAATATCGTTACTCATTAGGTATAACTAAGAGGTGAAGACGGGGATTCGAACCTCTGACTTTCTACCCACTACTTTTAATTCGTAGGTAACAAATTTATGATTAAAGGTATTTATTTTTATACAGGAGAATCGCCAATTCTACTTAGAATGCAATATTAATATTTGCGGAAGTTTGTATGGATGGTTAGATAATTTCTTACTTTTTCATGCAAACCCGCTGAATTGATCGGGATGAAATTTGGTGCAGAGATAGATTATTTTATGAAATAACTTATATCATTATCAACAGCTCACTGAATGTTTCCATTGCTCAGACTTGGGGCCTTCTCTCACAAGGAGAGAGTTAAGGCCATAATCCACCACGCTGACCCAGTGCGGGTTGGTCGATGACATATAGCTTCGAAAGATTCTAGGTAATATATGTCGGTTTCCTTATTATGTTTTTCCTGCAACGTTTTAAGTTAGCGGCATTATACACATGACTTCGAAAAGACAGTAGTGCGCGTGGGGTTTGAACCCGGAGTCTCCGGATTGGCAGGTGCCGTTCTCCCGAATAGACCAGCCGTAGCTTGCCGAAAAATTGCGCGAACGAAAACTACGCGGGTAAAACTGCAGGCTATTGGTATATTTTATTTGTAAATCATTGAATTACAATAAAAGGGCACGAATATTTATTTGTTTCGTTTTAAAATTGAATACGAACGTTAAAAAAATCTTCAATTTCAGCAAATGCGCTCCAATTTATCCCCAAAGCCTGATCACGGTTTAAACTCGAATACGATTTATTTATTCTCAAGTCCCAATAAATCAAATTACAATGCTTCCCCGATACTCCCAACGGCAATGATTAATCGCTTAGGACGCCTACCACGGGTTCTTAATGCGATGATTCTTCGATTCAATTGATGAAAAACGTTTCTAACCGACTTAATAAAAGTAGGAGAATCTTAATTCAACTATATCCTACTAATATAATAAATGGCAATGCTTGGATATTTGAATATTCGAATGTTTGTTACTCAATCAGGTCGTAACGTCTGAATGGACCTAGTTCAAAATTGGAACACAGAATATACTCTAGAAGAACACATGGCCTACTTTTTAACTCAGAAAAAATAACGGGAACAAGAACTAGAAGAGTGTGTAAAACTGCGGGGCACTGCTAGTATTTATATTAGTTACATCTAAACTTACTAACTGTGTTCCGGTTTCAAGGGCAATGTTTCCAGAGAAATTACAGGGCTGAGAGATATAACATCTTAGATCTCTGGGTAAAGACCGCAGTGCAGTACTGGGAAAGGATTTGGACTCATTATGTTCCAATAGCTGCGTGTCACTGTGCTGTTATGTAGCAGGCTTGTTGCTTACCATCAGGTACATGTCCTTGTCGTCTTGTCACAATTTATTTAAAAAAAAACTTTTGACTGGATAAACCGTTTTGATAATTCTTTTTTTTGCGAAGCGGTGGACTACCCTAATGGTCTTACATACATTTTATTATAGTATTGAAATTGGTGGAACCTTTTTTGGAATAACGATAAGATTAAAAAAGTAGGTATTAAAGAGCAGTGTCCCGTGACTTTACCCGCTTAGTTGCTATAATCTTTGTACAATTTGTTAACTATGCAGGTTTAATTTTTCGTTTGGAGTCTGTTGTTTTGTATTTCAGAGAAAAACAATTGTTTATAACGCAATCTGACTGCCCTAGTGGCTTAGTTGGTAGAAGCTCTGCCTGCGAAGCCGAGGGTCGTGGGTTCGATCCCCCACCCAGTGCAAATATTTGTGTGATGAATTCAAATGTTTGCACTGTGTCTGGGTGTTTCTATGTATAATAAGTATGTATTTAAAAACTATATAAGTATTATATCAGCTATCTGGCTGCCATCACACAAGCTTTGCTTAGTTTGGGGTCAGATGGTGTTGTGTGTGTGTGTGAATTGTCCACCAATCGTGATTCGTATCTCTCTGTAATAAGGTTCTAGGTTGTTCCTAAAATGTTGGTTGTTGATTGGAATGTTGGCTGCTTTAAAAATATACCGTTCTATCAGTTCGTCAGATAATAGGAAAATATAGGATAAGTATTTTTTTATTTGCTCAAATTATTAAAAATCTTAGTGTTGTTAGGGTTAAAAATCTAATACTGGGTTGTGACGTCACGCCTTCATAAAAATCGTATACAGACGGGACGTGGATGGAGCGTTACTCGAAACTGCTAAGCACTTTACCTTCGTACAATTTTTTTTTGTTTGTGAATCAAAAGAAAAAGTACATATAATAGATACAATATCTTTTTATAATAAAGACGGACTTATTTTTTTTGTTACCATGCCTATTGTATCCTAAATTCATAGATCATGGTACGAAGGCCGGCCGTTCTACCACCTAACTAAATCTGCTATAGCTTTACTATTCCTGTCTCTATCATTTCAAGCGAATAGAAAAGAAACAACAATATCAAAGCTAAGACAGTTTTAGTAAGGCGGTAGACCCCACTTTTGAAAAGCGTCACAGTTCCAAATCTGTGGATGCTTTTTTTTATTTTACTTTTATAGGTTTACACTTGACCGCCATCTCGCCTGATGTTAAGCGACGATGCGGTCTACAATGGAGCGTGTTTACCTCGGAATCGGTATCTTCTATACCGATTCACTCTCGATTTGAAGACACAAAGATTGTAACCATCGGGGAAAACCCACTCAGGCAACGCATTCCACAGCCTAGACGTTCTTATTACAAAAATAGAGTCAAACCTCTTCGTTCGTGTCTTTGGAACATTAACCATGGAACGATGTCGCTTTTTCGAGCTACGAGCATTCCGTTAGAAAAAAGGGCAAGGTGGTATCAGATCATGCAAATCAGTCATGCAATCATGCTTCGAATTTCAAATGTGTTCGGGCTAACGTTACCTTGCCGGAAGTGCCTATCCATGAATATGTTGTCACATCCGGCAGCTGACAACTGGTATTGGTTGGCTGTTTTGAACTCAGCCAGCTCTTCAGTCCAGCGATCGAATCCAGCGCTTGATTGCTAACTGGAAAAATGTAAACTGGCAGACTAGAATGCTAACTGGATACATTGCTTTCCAGTGCCGGTTTACATTTTTCCAGCAAGCAATTCTGCGCTGGATTCGATCGCTAGAATAATGTATAGTAAACCGGGCATTACAAAAAATTTATACGAATGAAGTTCGTAACGCAGGCTTGGAGGGTATTTGTAAAGCTGACAGATCTTAAGATACTCATATAGAATAGCAAACCTACTACCTAGCGTGCCAAGCAATCTCAGCATGCTGGCGTCATTACCCGCGCTTAATGGCAATGCTCATACGTTGAGTCAAATAGCTAGCATTTTTTTTTTGTTTAAATAAAGAGTGACGAGACGAGCAGGACATGTGCCTGATGGTAAGCAACATGCCTGCCACATAACAATTCAGCGTCACGCAGCTATTGGAACATGAAGAGTCCAAATCATTACCTAGCACTGCACTGCGCTCGTCACCCAGAGATCTAAGATGTTATATCTCTTAGCCCTGTAATTTATCTGGAAACATTGCCCTCCAAACCGGAACACCGCCAAGCAGTAATGTTTGCACATTACTGCTTGGCGGTAGAATAACTGGAAAAGGTGTGGTACTTCCCCAGGCGGACTCTGCCAAGAATCCTACCACTACAATATATATATTTTGATCATATCACGTGTAGTGTCGAAACAGGGATATTACAAACGCGAATGTTTGTAAGAATGTATGTTTCTTACTCTTTCACGCAAAAACTACTCAAGGGATTTGGATGATATTTGGTACATAGATAGATACCTAATAGTCTGGAATAAAACATGCTATTTTTTATATCGGCAAAATAACAGGATCGGGAAAATATCGCCAGGTAAAACCGCGGGGCGCTGGTAGTATTCACAATAATATTTCTGACTGGTTCGGTTGTTCCGTTTTCTGGCTTGTCTAAATGTTATTTACCATCACTTTTACATCACTTTTCAGCGATACTGTCGTACTACTTTATAATGTAGTTCTTTTTCTGATTCTTTTTATTTGGCGTGTCAATAAAGAATATTATATCTATCCATAACAAAACGGTTCCCATTTTATTCCTGTTCATTTCGCTAAATAAATCGTTCGTTTCTCGTCGTGTCGTGTCCGCATCATCCGTCCATTATTTACGTCAAATAGTATAAACCTCGGTTATTGGGCCGAAACAGATTTTCCCGCAAAATTATTTATCTCCAGGAAGTAGCGCTGACCTGGTTCTTTTTATTAAATTACGCGGAATGATGAATTTTGTTTTACTCTACTGAGTTGGTTTCAAGGATTTGTATTTTTACCGCAGTTACAGTTTTGTAAGCGATATTTTGATGCAGTTTCATGCTCCATGTTAGCGGGTAGATTGACGAATGGGAAGAGTTGGCACAGAAGTTTCTTATCATTGGCTTATATTGAACAATAACTACTATTAGTGAAACTCTGACTTAAATAACGACAAAACACAGTTTTTCCATTGCTTTCATGACAAACTAAGACAGCATAGAGAGAGACGAACTTCTTAGCATTCCATGGATTCACCGTGCGGGTGCCGGGCCCATCGTGTGGCAGAGAGAGAAATCCCGAGTAGACCCCGAGACTTGTGACACGGGTGTAGGTTTAAGGGGCCCGACGACGTACATACAGAAACACTCACCTAGTAGTTCGATACGTCTGCCCGTAATTAGAAACTTTAGCTTATGTGGTATTCTAGACTACAATATATTCCGGTGACTATAACTGTGTTCAAAATTTTATAATTTTCAACCCGATCCGTTCTCAAAAAGTTTTTTGTTCTACTGCTTCTAGTACATCAAAAATGGACATAGTTTCGCTGTTGACGTTCCAAACCACCTCATTTTTTGAACTAAATTTAGCTATTTTTTTATTTTTGTGACTAATTAAGTGAACCATGATGATGAAAAAACTCACACACTCAAATCTGAATACCTGTAATATGTTTGTTCAGTGATGATTCTATACAAATTTTATGGACAATGGTATAAGGATTTTTCATTTAAACACAAATCTAAAATATTACCTCGATAATACCTCTATATTCTTACTATCTCGCTGTCTCATTGAAATAATGTATGTATTTACATAGTTGATTTCACAAAAAATATGAAATTTTGTTTAATATTATTAATATTATATAATTGAACTCAGGTTTAATTTTTATGGAGAAAATGAAATTATTTTGCATGAAGCAGACTTACCAGAAAAGTAAGCGTAGATACCATAAATTGTTTGATTGAGATTTTCACAAATAGTTATAATTTTTTTTGCGTTTCATTTCGTACTACAAAAATATAACCTACAATATTTTAAGTTACTTTACGTACATAGAAGAACAAAAAACATGAAACTACAAACGTATCTGCCATCTTAATTACTCGGCGCGGTTTGTGGCATTCGTTACATAGGGTGACACAGACATCCCGTACTGAGGTACATGTCATTGGGCCTTTTATATTACTTAGGTTGAGTAGACTTACCTAACTTAATGAAACTTATTTTAAACCAGTTTTGGAAGTGTTCGAAAATTAGACATACTTATTTGGAGACTATCTAAACAGTCTCCAAATATGTCATCTTTCAACTTAAGTTTGACCATGTTTAACATAAACATGTTCAAATTAAATTAAGTTGAATATATTTAATTATAATTGTTAATTCAACCACCAATCGTAATTTTTTTAATTAAAATATAATTATTGAATAATACACCTACGTATTATAATTTTCAATTCGAGAGTGAATTGGTTTCTTCTAGGTAAGCACGCTCCACCGGAGATAGCAGTGTAGCTGAACATCAGGTGGGATGGCGGTCGAGTGTACACCTTTAAGAGTTAAAATAATAATATTTCAATTATAGAATATAATAAATTTCATTTTAAAAATCCGACCGCAAAAAATCAACAAATCAAATAACATAATATTATACTATCTAAAGACATTTGGGCAATTGAGACGAGTCTAACGATATCTTAATTGTCAAAATCCATCCAGCCGTTTGGAAGATACGTGGGAATAAAGACATTTACAAACATACAAGATACGCGCGAAAAACATAACCCTTCTTTCAGTCGAGTCATGAATAAGAAAGAAAAGTAAGAACATATATACATATATGGCTCACATTTTCAAAGTCTAAAACATATCCGAAAAACGTCCCTTTTGAATTCGCGCTGACAATCTGTGTAACCTGATATTTTATTTGTCTCTTAATTTAAGAGCCTTTTTCATAAAGGCGTGTCGCTTAAAAAATGAGTGCGGTTTGTTGTGGTTCACGACAGGGATGGATTAAGGGCGAGGCCGCACCCCAGGGCGATAAACACACCCGGTTACAAAGAATAACAATTTCGGATTTACTTGGTTTCATAATCGGTAACCAGCCTAAGGGTACGATATAATGGAATCGAAGCAGCTTTGTTATGACAAGGAATTGAGATAGTTCGAAATTAGTTTCGTGATTGAAATTGAAAATTCATCGAAATTAATTTTGTGGTGACATTTATTTTTACGTCATTACCAAGTAGTATCAGTTAAAAAGGCTATAAGTATAGCACATAGCGGTTTTACACGTAGTTCCCGTTATTTTCCCGCAATAATAAGTATCCTTTATGACATTGTAAAATGATCTAACGGTGTTCTAACAGGACCCGTTCCGACATGACATGACATCCAACTTTGACATTTATGGACTTAGATATAATAAAACTGTAACGGGTCGAATTCTGCACATTGATAATATTTACTGAAATATGAAATTTTGAATACTGAAGCCAAAACGCGTGTGTCCTGTGTGTCATATGTCATCGATTACGTCATTACATGCTCCGCGATTTTAATTTAGATTAGTTATGTCGACTCAAAGTAGTGAAAGTGCTTTTCGTGAGTTACTAAACACTGTGCGCGACTTACAGAACGAAGTGATTTCACTGAAAAAGTTAGTTTTAGATCAAAATTCGTTGATCAGAACTATGACACTACAATCGACCCTAAATCAGCTGATAAAAGTAAACTAAAATTTTTTTGACGTACAAACTGGAAAAAATCTTATATCTTGATTATTTAAGTACGTGGGTATTTACAACTGTATAAGATTTATTAGTACAACTACTACAACTATACAAGGTTTGCTTAGTTTGGGATCAGATAGTGTATGTAGTGTTAGAAATTTCCACTCATATTTAATTATTTATTCATTTTTAGACCTTCATTGATTATTGGAAAATCAGATCTGCTTAATGTACGCAGTTAGTTATGTAGCATGTAGCGTAGTGTTTCTCTCATTGCATTTAGTTTTAGTATTACTGCGCTGCCCGTTATAAAAAAAGGAAATTACTGGTGTATATCAAAATGCTCCGGTAAAATAGTTTTGTTTATAGAGTCAATTAGTTTACCCACGGTGAGACCTTGACTCGCCTCAAGTCCGCCTCTGTAACCACAATAACAATGAATCACCCGGCGACACGGCTGCTTTTTACGACTACATATTTCACTATTTTACATTTCACTGAAATCAGTCATAGGCTCCGAATAAATTTTCATAATTTGTAAGTATAACAAAAAAAATATGAATACGATAATAATATGATATGAAAACTATTTCTTGACGTTCGCAGTCTTACCCATGTAGTTCTTACTCTCGTTATTTTTCCATTATAAAAAATATTATATATTATTTCAGATCATATTCTATCTGTGTTCCAAATTTAAACCCGATCCGTTCAGACGTCCCGACGTGATTGAGCAACAAACATCCAAACTTCCACGTTTATAATACTACTGGTAGAACTAGCATTTTACGCGCGTAGTTCTAGTAATTTTTCAACAGTAAAAATGCCTATGTTCTATTCCAGACTATATATTTTATTCTGTATTCCAAATTTCAACCCAATCTGTTCAGTCGTTCTGATGTGATTGAGGCAAGCAGTACTGTGTAAATATTGCTGTGTAACGGTTTGAAGGACAATGTTTCCAGAGAAATTACTAGGCTAAGAGAACACCTTATATCTCTGGGTGACGAGGGCAGTTCAGTGCTAGGTAATGATATGGGCTATTCATGTTCCAATAGCTGCGTGTCACTGTACTGTTATTAGAAGGCATGTTGGTTACCATAAGGCACATCCTGTCATATTCGTCTTGTCACTCTATATCTATCCTATAAAAAAAGCAACAAACACCCAAACATCCTAACATTTACTTTTATGTTTATAATACTACCAGGGCGCCGCGGTTTTACTCGCTTATTTCCCATTCCCGTAATTTTCCCGGGATTTTTGATTCGTTGATTTAATGTTTCAAGACTATACACTACATCTATGACAAAATTCATTGAAATCGGTTCAGTGGTTTAGCTGTGGTAGTTTAACACAATTTTGGATTTTTAGTATTACTAGAGATTAACAAGTAAATAAATCTATTTATTATAAATTAAACTAATCTACCGTAGGATTACGATCTGACGTATTACATTATAATCTGACTGAAATTACAATTCTACGGTGATATATGAGATTTCTTCCACAAACAGGTTTTACTAAAATGAAGAAACCAAAGAGTTTACATATACTACATATAAAGTTAGATTTTCCGCACGGCTCTTTTGTGTCAATGACGTGAGAGTGATGTGCCGCGACAAAAGTATGACACTTCCTTAAGAGCGATAAGGCAAGAAAGATGCTACCCATGGATTAGACACCTCATGCTACCCGTGCTTTCGGTGTAAAACGTTTGTGCCAACTCTATACGTAGTATATGTAAACTCTTTGGCAGAAACAGATCCTAGTTCATTCAACCGTCTGCCTAATAGTATTTAATTCCAAGATCAATTAATCTCCTCCCTTAGCATCGTAACAGATTATTTCCTATTCCACTTGCATTTCTCAGACATTAGCGAGTTTCTTGATAAATGAATACGTTGAACTTTCGCTAAATGCTCAGAAAAACAGTAAATGTAGAAGAAGAAAAATAAGAAGTTTTTATCGCTGGGAAAACTTTGCATTTTCACTGAGCAGACATTGTTTTATGGTAACGAAACCTCGCCGATCCTATCTATTGAGTAAAAGTATTTCAAATAGACAGAAAAAAAATCTGACTTGTTTCTCATTTATCTTTTTAAAATGGTCCATAATAATACCATAGTGTAGATCGCCCGTGTCAACAAACGCACCCATTGACGCATCGATAAACATTGTGTACGTTTGTTTGCAAATGATTAGCCAGAGAATAAATAACAACGTGTTAATCATGCGAGGGGGGAGTCACAGGGGACATGACCGCCCCAAAATCGTATATGTTAAACAAAAAATCTAAGAAAATTTAAAATATCTAATAATCCTACATAGACTATTTTTTAACGCGGGAAAACAACTAGAACGGGAACTACGCGGGTAAAATCGTGGAGCGCTACTAGTAAAGTATTTTTTGCCGATTTATTGTATTTCTACTTGTGACTTGGGGGGGGGGCCAAAACCTGAGGCTGCATACTGGTGACCCCCTCCAAAATTCGAGGCTGGGACCGCGCCTGGTGTTAATAAAATAGATAAATGAGTAATAAGGAAACATCGTATATAGAAAATATCTTCCCGTTTTAAGGCTTACTAGCGCCATCTATTTATGTTCGACATAAACCAATTACCTATTGTTTACAAAAATTACAAATGAAACACAGTCTTATTAGACATAGTCTTATAAGTCTTCTTTATATTCTTCTTCTTCAGATAATTGAAGTTTTTACTTATTTACTGCGGTCTTAAGCACACACATTTTTTTGTTTGGCAGTACATACTTCGGAGGTGATCCCATGTAAATATTATAGAAACTGATATAGAGGTTTTTGAAAAAAAAAAAATTTTTTTTCTTTTCGACGACGTATTCGTCATTTGCGATTTCATTGGAATCGTATGTTTAATTGATTTAAAAAAAATGATGATATTTAATCAAGTATCTGAGTTTAATTTTAATTTTAAATCAATGTTAGTTTTGTCGGAGAAAATAAAGTTATTTAGGTAAAAAGTCATGATTAAATTAAAAAGTACTTAATGCATGCTATCGCCGCAGCCCTCCAGGCAATAAAGCCCCCTTCCTCCGAAGATTTTTCCGACGAGATTCAATAAGGAAAAGTTTACAAAAGGTATCTGTAAATACCTCTCCGGGATATTGTAGATGATCTTAGGCTACGGCTTCTTTACAAAAACAAGAAAAGATATCGGTAGTCATGGGACTGCTAATAGTAGTGAAACTTCAATGCCGATAGAAGTGAAAACTTATCATTTATATTTTGAGTATAAAACCACACTGATATTGCACAATACGTCACGTTCATAGATACAGATATGCTGCCGATAGAAGTGAAAACTTATAACGTAGAATTTTAGGATAAAACCACATTGTTATTGCACAATACGTCACCTCTATACCTACAGATATTCTGCTATTTTACTGTCGATAGCAGTGAAAACTAATCACTTAGAATTTTAGGATAAAACCACACTGATATTGCATAATAGGTCATCTCAATAGCTACAGATATTCTGTTATTTTACTGTCGATAGCAGAGAAAACTTTTCACTTCGAATTTTAATACAAAACAGCACTAATATTGCACAATACGTCACCTGTAGCTACAGATAAATATACTACTATTACGCATGCTGTTAACTCGAACTCACATGATTTTATTCATCCAAAAAGAATATAACACGCACGTCCTGCTTCGCTTCTCCGTCGTTTTTGCGTCGGAGTTTAAGAAAACAAGTGTTCAAATTTAAAATTCTAAATTAAATTGCACCGAAGTAATAGATTCAAAATGGCGGATGGAGTTCATTGATATATGTTATCAATTCATTGCTCTCAGAAGCTTGTTATTCTGTCTTAGTTCGTCGTTATCCCAACCTCAGTGTTTGCAGTGACAATGTTTGTCGAGGTTTATCCGTACGCTTTGTGTTGCCACTATCTCTGCTAACGCTTTGTAATATATTACTGAATCAACAGTCGTGTGACGTTTTGTATTAGGACAAACACTACTAGCTGTTTTCGAAGTTCAAATCCTACAACTCTTGGTAACAGCTAGTGGCTTAATTGGTAGTAAGTCTGCATGCGAAGCCGTGGGTCGTGGGTTCGATCGCGACATGGTAATAATAGAGCCAAGTTTTTGTTTTACAGATGCTTAAAATAGTATTCAAATTATAGTATAATTCATTTGACAATTATCCGTTCATGTATAAGTAAAGTATTCACTCCAATAGGTAAGTCTCGGGCAAAGAACTTTTTACTTTGATATTGTATTAAAACTTTGAATTAATAGGAATGGTATTACAATTCAAATACCTCGCATCGTTTTGAGTACACTGCACTTTTTAACAATATATTGCTGTTGCAGTGATAGCTCTTTGATACAAGAGTCTGTCACACAGAGTCCCCAGAGAAAGCACATCCTTCACATTTCATTAGAAACGAATAACTATTCGGATCTGGAAGATCGTGTTATCGGATGACTGAGAGTTTTGGTGTTTTCTCAAAGGGGCCAACGCGACATTTTTAGATTTTTTGCGATATTTCGCACAGTCTGGGCTTGGAATGTAAATAAATAAATATTGGTGGACATTTCAACCAACACCATCTGACCCCAAACTAAGCAAAGCTTGTACTATGAAAGCCAGATAGCTGATATAATATCTACTTATATATTTTGAAATACATACTTATTATACATATAAAACACTCAGGCGTAGTCCAAATATTTGTATTCGTCACACAAATATTTGCACTTTATAATTTATTGGGTTATAATTAGGTTGAATTTTGTATTAATGTTGGGTTCATACAATGAATTTATTATCGCATTTATAATTTATTGCAATTATTTTTACTATTCGAAATTGTTGACGATGACGCTTTTTCATATTAAAAATATTTTTCTATTTGCCAAAGATGGCGCCAATGTTTCAAATATTTCTAGTGAGTCAATGTGTTTAAAGAAATTTGATAAGTATATCTCAATGTTAGTAACAAGCAATCAAAATAATAATAAATAATACAAATATATCTTTTATCAGAATCTTAATGGCTTCAAAACGTTAACTTATGATTTGTTTATTGCTATCGTACCAATTAAATAAAAAATAAATAAATTCAACGTTAAGATCTGCCAATTAATCATGTTTTGCCCAAATTAGTTATATTTGAAGATCATTGTTATTGTACCGAAGAAAATAAATCATTTAATATTTATATTTAAAACCTTACACAAGACTAACTGTAACTATCTGAATTATTAATGCTTATTTAATTATCTCAACGTTTCTTCAGTTTTCTTTAGTCTTCTCATTACCACGACCGTTGTCACGCTACTGAATCGACGTAATTAAATAAACATTTAGATTGCAATTATTTTTTGTATAAAATTTTCAACATGAGTTCAAATTGGAAATAAAATTTAAAAACCATTTTTAACATATAGTTTGGTTTTCTTCGCGAACCAAACTATAGAGAATATTTCATTGAAATGGAAATTTTCTTCACATGTCCTGTAACTTATTCATCCAAAGACCGCAGTTTGAGGTTTTCTCCGTGTTCTAGGGTTCACTGACCCGGCTGTAGAATAGGTATTAGTGCAGTACATGGCTCAGCGTGTTTTATCTCCGCGTTAACGACGCGCGTCTGGATACGCTTTCAGGATATTTAAGTACATTAAAACTTGAAAAAGTTATATTGTTGAGTACGAGTCGAGGGATTAGACTCTACCTCTTGTATACTAAGTAGAGCGATGGTGCTTTTAAAATGTATTTAGAAGTAAAACATTCAACAAAACCAAACATAAACATTGAAACATCGAAACTTTTGGATTTATAATATTAGTAAAATTAGTAATTAAAGTAGTGATGAATGAAACAACCGTGATGAATAGAACAAGGTACTAGCTCTCGACCCTATCGAGGAACGGGCCAAAATCTTTAAAGCTACTCGTATTAATTCATACTCAACTAGCTCCACGGTTTTCACGTCATTTTCCCGTGATGTAAAGTAGCCAGTGTTTTTCACGTCTATTATAATCGTGTATCTATCCAGATTTTAATCCCATCCTTTTAGACGTTGCGACGTGATTGGGCAACAAACATTCATATTTTCGCATTTATAATTGGACAAAGTGTAAGTTAGCTTGTAAAGTTTTCGTTGGATACATTTCGGAGAACATGCTGCCGATCTGTATGATTTAATATCATTTATCTTTTTTATCGAACTGTTCGTTTCACTCCACTTTTGCAACAAGAACGTCCGTGGAATGCGTTGCTTGAGTGGGCTTTTCCCGATACAATCTTGGTGTTTTGAAGTCGAGTGTGTATCGGATTCTTCTACGTTCCATCGTAGACCGTATCGTCGCATAACATTAGACTAGTTATTGCAGGCAAGTATTAAAGACGTTTTTAGAACGAAGTACCTAGGCTCGGAGCAGAAAGGCATTTATTTTGCTGCGCGCCTGAAGAAAAAAAAAATTGGTTGCCTGTAAAGTCGGTATACGGGCGAAAGTTTTACGTGACAACGACTTTGAGTGGTAAAATAATTTTACGGAAGGGACGCGTGCCTTTCACTTTTTATGTCTGTCTCTCTCGCTCTTAGGCGGGCTAACCATGCCCGAGTGGAAGGGACGCGTGCCTCTCACTCGCTCTCGTTGTGAGCGCATAACGTGAGCGGAGCGTAACGCAGTTTCTTGAAGTGTCACCCGGCAAACCAATTTATAAGACGTTGTCACGTCAAAAAAAAAGTGAGACTAATACTGTAAGAAAAATATATATCAGAAGGGAAGCATAAAACTGCCCGTGACGCTGCCAAATTTATTTTGTAACCGAATTCAAAAAGTAGGAGCCGACCACAATGTTTTTTTATGTATGTTACCTGATTTCTCGAGAACCCCCGCACCGATCGAAAAATTTCTTTTTGTGTTCGGATGGGTATGCCGAATGATCCCATATAAATCTTATCGAAATCGGTCGGGTGGATTTTTAAATATTAACCATAAACTTAAATTTGCGTACAATTTTCTGGATGATGTACTTGTAGATTTCACAAAAGTTGTCAGATGATCGATACAAAATTTAAGTAATATGTTTTTTGCTGATTGTGTTGCTCCTATATTATCCAAAGGAACTAACTGCGTTTCTACCTCGTATCCCATAACACCATATCTTTTTTTAAATTAAAGTGTATGTGGTAAAAAAAGTCCACCATTAACAATTTGCACTATAGAACGAATTGAGAAATAGTTATTCCATTTTTTATGAGTCTGCTGTGTTGCCATAAGCATTCGAGTGAAATTAAGTAAATAGATCCGATTTGTGTTCGCCGGTGTAGACTGAAATTAAAACAATAAGTTTCAACAGCTGTCTCTTGTAAATCGCAGGACTTAGGGTTTACACCTACGCGGACAATTTACAGTGGTAATTGTGGCAACTAGAGGTATAGTGTTGCCGTGCTGTAATTGAAAATAACGTTTACTTTAAACCTTGTTTATTTTAACTCTACTTTATTTAAAAGTACAGATTCCTTTTTGTATGTAGTATTGTTCGCACCTTTGGGATGACTCGGCTAAGTAGGTACTCTTTATTAAAAAAAAAATCTGCTATATTGCTCCCATCGTACAAGGTTTGCTTAGTTTGGGGCTCGACGGTGTTGTGTGTGAAATGTCTACCAAGTATTTAGCTATTATTACTTTATTTATTATATTACTATTTCGACGTCATTATGTAATAAACTTTCGAACTTTGACATTTATAATATTAATACGATTTAACTGACATTTTCATTATACAAACATCAAATGTTAAACACCATTTAATTTAGCTTTTGTTTTTAAGTAAATCCTTTATTTGAAGGACAAGTTTCATTAGAGATACATTAGTACATGTCGGGCCTCTATCCTGTACAAACAAAACGTTTCACATCATTAAGGGTTTGTTTTATTTAGTTTCATATGATGACCACTTGATGCGTGTTAACGATACTCATTTCTGTCAATATTGTTTACAATAAATGACTGATATTATTGTAGTCGTATTCCAAATATAGCCAGAATAAAAAATATACTAATACTAGAAACGCACCGCGGCTTAGCTAAGTAACCTATGTGTTCTCCCAGACTATAATCTATCTATTATATACACGTATTAAAAAAAAAAAGAGTGATGAGACGAGCAGGACATGTGCCTGATGGTAAGCAACAAGCCTGCCGCATAACAGCACAGTGACACGCAGCTATTGGAACATGAGTTTGAGTTTGTCCAAATCATTACCTAGCACTGTACTGCGCTCGTCATCATAAGATCTAAGATATTATATCTCTAAGCCCTGTAATTTATCTGTGTACATTGCCCTTTAAACCGGAACACAGTAATGTTTGTACATTATTGTTTGGCGGTAGAATAGAAATAAAAATATTTATTTACCAAAAACATTGTACATATACAGAAAAGTAATCAAATTAAGTACTTAGGTATAAAACGATGCTTATAATAAGTTATAATAGGTACAATTTAAATTGCTCTGTACAGAACAGCTATTACTCTGTGAACCCCAAACTAGGCAAAGCCTGTATCTTGGGGCTCAAGTGCGAGTTATATGTAATAAATGGCAAAGGTGTGGTACTTCCCCAGGCGGACTCTGCCAAGAGTCCTACCATTAAACTACCTATATATGTTCCAAATTTCAACCCGAAATCGCTTAGACTTTATGACGTGATTGAGCAACGATCGTAAAACATTAAAACGCGTTGCTTTAGACACACCTACAAACAAACTCAAATTGTAGGATATAAAATACGTAGCTTATGCTAGACATATCTACAAACACATATAAAACCAAATCAGTAGTCTGAAGAAGCCCTAAGGGCAATGACCGACCTGACATTTGGCTAGTCCGAAAACTTTTGACCCGAAAAATCTTCTCGTAATATTTGACAAGCTCAACTCTGATTAACTCTAAAAAGGCGGAGAAAAATCCCATAATTTTCGGGAAACTTTGTAATTTCTTTTATTCGTCTCTTTCTTGAGAAATGATTTCTTTTGCCCGAGTTTAGAAAGATATTTCATTTGTTGCGATCGTTGTTTTAAAGAACATGAAGGTATTGATTTTTGATCTACGAATATTTTATGTCTTGTTTTAAAATTGGTTTTCTTATTTATTTCCAAATCTATCAAATATGTATTTTAAATTTGCTTGCAAAGCCAAGGGTCGTGGGTTCGATTCTCACCCAGTGCAAATATTTGTATATATATTTACAGGTTCACTAATGTTTCACAAACATTTTTTTGACAAAACATCACTTTAAAACCAACTAATCGTATAATATTCATTACGAAAACTTTACACCACAAAAATGTTTCATTTTAAAAACAACGTTTTGCATAATATTTATTTCAAAAATGTCTTACATCAACAAATGTTTTATTTTACAAATCATCATTTTATAACCATTTATACGGCAAACGTTACATTTAGACAATGCATCGAATGATATTTTGTTATTTGTACATTTTTTGTTTCGTATACTATTCATTTTACAAATTTAACATTTACCAAAAAAATCTTCCGTTGTGAAATTAAGTACAAAATCATAAAAGTACCCATTAAATTGTCCATAGGAGTTAACCGTTCTGATTAGGTCCTGTCACAGAGTTTTGACCTAACCTGTCCGATTAGGATCTATTACTAAGATTTGACTCTGGGTGGGCTCCCGCCAGAAGGACCTCCCTTGAGCTTCTGGCTCCCGCACTTCTTATATACACTGTAGGGGTAGTAGCGACAAGACTAGGTGAAGTCGGGGTGCTCTGAGTCGGATCTGGGTCCTAAGTTACCTAACCGGTCCGATGAATTAAACAACTTTTTTTATGTATTTTATTTTCAGAAAAATCCAGAGCAGTGGCATGGCCAAAAAAATTTGCCAATGATGTAGAATTTAATTTTAATTTTTGTTAAATGAAATGTTTTTATGTTTAAGTTGTTAAGTAATTAAAATATAATTTGAAATGTTTGTCAAATAACACTCTGTAAAATAAAAATGTGTCAAGTGTTGGTTTTGTTTTTAAACATTTATTAGTTAACTAAAATATTAAACGAATCAATTGTCAAATAATACGTTATGTAATGAAAGTTTGTCAAATAAATATTTTGAGATGTAACCAATTTGTGAAATGTTTTTTTGTGTAATAATCATTTGACGATCCGTGAGTTTGTTGAACGTTGGTTATCAGGTGTAGATTTGTGAAAAAAAGTTTTTCAAAAGAACGGATACCATATTTACAACTATACAGGGTTACTGGAAATCAGTCTGCACTCGTTTAAGCGCATGTTCTGTATATTTAAGCAAACAACTTGTGTTCTAAAACTTTTGTTAAACTCAATACATAATATATACAAAACAACATCTTTGTTGTTAAGTCAAGCACTGTTTAGCGGCTGTTTAGTGCTTATTCACTTCGGCACATCATTTATCGAGCGTTAAAGAGCGAGCGCGCTCTTGCTACGTAGTGTCCGATGCTTTTAGACCGGCCCCTCTAACGCCGAACTAAATCGGTTATGGCTTTGCCATCTCTATCATTACCTAAAAAGTTTGTACTTACATACTTGAAAGCTTCCATAGTTTTCTCAGGAGCGTCCAAACCGGCACCTCTGTGGGCGATGCACCGGACTATGTTCTCAGGGTTTTGCTCATAGTCCTTGCTTCCTGGCTCGGGTCCGAAGATACTGACCACATTCAAGCGTAAAGAAAAAAGAGAGGAATAAAAGCTAAGACAGTTTTAGTTAGGCGGTAGACCCTCGGGCAAATACTCTTTTTTTGTTGTATGGAAAAAATATACGGATGTTTATAAACTGTAGAACAAAAATTGACGTATTTAATGTACGATGCAGGCTGATTACCAATAACCCTGTATGGGTATTATATTAGCTATCTGGCCGCTATAGTACAAGCTTGGGTTAGTTTAGGGTCGCTGGTGTTGTGTATAAATTGTCCACCAATATTTACTTGCTTTATGTTTATTTCATATATAAACTGGCAGATTTTTAAAATCATTTTTTGAGATGATTGAGCAACAAACATCCACCCTTTCGCATTTATTATATTAGAAGGAGATATGGCTTAAGTGAGGGTTTATAGGGTGGAGGAAAACGCCGTATGCCCTGAAATTCGATGGAGTGACGAATATAAGGTAGAAGGCAGTGTCTGGCTGAGTGGTGTGTGGGTATTATAGACGAGGCCTATGGACTGATGTAGGGTGATGATGATGACATTAGTAGGATATTTAACGAAAATTTGACTTTTACCATAGGAGTGACGAGTGACATACCTAAAAAAGCTGACAAGTAACCCATCAAAACTTTTTCAATTCCGTGAGAAGTAGGCGTCTTCAGCGCAGGCATTCGTATTCGTCGCCAATAAATTTATTTTACTACCTCCTCCTTGATAATGAAATTACAAGAAAGAGGATCTAAGGAGAAATGAACTCTCTCGAGTCAAATTACGATATACTCGTAGCCTTAAGTTTTTATGGAAAAAAGTCTACTCTGATAGTAAGTAGTTATGGCATATTATATATTATCGTCGTTTCTGGATTTTAAAATACCAGGGGTCTGTTGTAGCGCATTGTCTTCCAAAAAAGAGTCAGCACATTGCTCACGTTTTACCAGAATAGGGATGTTAACACTAATCACACATTAATGTTTAATGTTAATTTTATGATAGTTTGCATCAATAGAATATCGAAAATCACATTATTATAATATAATATTACGTAGTAAATTTATTATAAATGATTTTAAATGCTATATTTTTAATCTGTTGTCACGTGACTGGAAACTCCAATATGAATTATTACGTCACTAGTCGAAAAACAAACTGTCGAAACTGATTAAACTGTTTACTTTTCTGCATTTTTATTATAGTTTGCGATCTTAGTGACGACGATTTTGAATGTGTGTATTCAAGTAATGATACGAAAACATATAAACTGGACATACAGGCATGATTCGCTACCAATGTTTTGCGACTAGTGACGTCATGTCAGTCGTTAGTGTTTTAACGGCAATATTCAAAATTAGTCTAATATTGGATATTTACTCATCGAAAATACTAATATTTTGAAATGAAATGTTATTTTTACGGTAAACAAGGGCCAATCTTCAAAATAAAAGCAGTTCCGAAAAATTGTTAACATCCCTAATAAAATAGACCCTAAATAAAATAAAATAAATATCGATTTATGAGGCAACTACAAACATAACACGATTGCATTAATCAATGGTTTAAAATATTGTCATGGGTATTGTCTACCCGTATTTTTTTTACTAAGATTTATAATCAAATCATTCAGGTGACTGTTCGCACAGGGTAAGACCTAGATCAATTTATTTCAATATCTTAATGTTAAAATAAGTAATTAGATATTTTTGTTGTTCACAACACAAAAATAAATAAACAAAAAGAGCATCCTAGAAAAAGAGAGAGCTAATGAACAAGGTAAATGAATGAATGAACTGCTCTTAGCAACATACCGCGATGCTGCTAAGAGCAATATCTTCCAGGGAAACTAGCGAGAGAAACAGAAAAATTACGTAGAGAAAGACGTGATATAAATACAATGATCCGTTGGGTATCACAAACATATTAATAATACACTATATAAATTGAATGAATTACTTGCTACTTAATTTGCGAAAACTGGAATAAGATGTTATCCTTGAATTACTTCCATTACGTAATTAAAGTGTTAAGTAATATTTCTAAGTCTAGACGTATCAGGTAAGTATAATTTATTATCCCACTAGTTAGCTGACGTAAGACTAATCTCATTGTATTACAAAACTTGAGAAATTTTAATAAAATAATATAATAAAATAAGCTTAATATTGAGAGTTTGAGTATGTTTGACGTCACAAACGCATTCAAACACACTCCACATTGTTACACCGATTAAAAAAAATATAGTAAAGAATCACAGGACAGACGAAACATGTGCTCGATGGTAAGCCACACACCTTCCAGTGTCCATACAATGCCACTGCCATGTCTAAATGTCTTCCAATTACTCGTATGTGAAAAATTCTGGAAAAATCTGGAGATATTAGATGATTTGTCCTGTATTTTTTTTATTTTTGCTTTTGAATTCAGAATACACTATATTTATAGATGTCATCTTAAATTTGTTTTTGTTTTCTAAGTACAATAGTGAATCCATTAGTAGTGGTAGGACTCTTGGCAGAGTTCGCCTGGAGAAGCACCACACCTTTGCCAGTTATACTAGCGCCAAGCAGTAATGTGCAAACATTACTGTGTTCCGGTTTGAAGGGCAAAGTTTCCAGAGAAATTACAGGGCTTAGAGATATAACATCTTAGATCTCTCGGTGACGAGCGCAGTGCAGTGCTAGGTAATGATTTGGACTCTTCATGTTCCAATAGCTGCGTGTCACTGTGCTGTTATGAGGCAGGCATGTTTCTTACACAGGTCCTGCTCGTCTCATCACTTTTATTTATTATTAGAAAAAAAAGACCACATAATTCGCTTAATATCAGGCGAGATGGCGGTCAAGTTTAAAACTACAAAAAATTAAAAAAATAACATTTGTCTAGAACATTCAAAAGTAACATCTAAATTACATAACATATGTCTAAGCAGCTTCATACAATTTCATAAGAAGCCGAGCAAGATACCGATTAAAAATAATTGTAATAATGTAATAAATATCCATAACAAGTTAATTATGAGGGAATATTATTACCTACGCGCGTAAAACAAATTAAACAAAGTAATCCACCGATTTATGACTACGTGACACGTCGAGCTGTATATAAACCACAGATAAGTTCTAGCAGAAGGAATATTGTTTTAAGCATGCAAAGATTACTTATAAAGCATACCAGCATGGTTGTTCATTGTATTATGGTTCTAAGCTAGATTTATTAATTGAGGGATATTTATTGTAGTTATTGGGTGGAATCTCCGAATCTTACCTTTGTTTAAGGTTGAACTGACCTAATTTACCGAGAAAAGTTACCTTTCTAAAGCTAAAAAATTAATTGAAAAACGTTTCCAGAGTAAAATTCTTACAAAAACTGAATATCACATCTATTTATAACGTATCCATTAATGATCCGAACCTGGATGTATAGTCTTAAATGATGTAGGTATGTCAAATGTTTGATAAAAATATACAATTTGAAATGTACAAATACCTATACTACAATTATATTACAAACGCGAGATCCTTTAATTACATATAAATAAGTATGAGTATTAATATGAATTTTACGCTTAAGGGGGTAAAATCCTACTGCGCGCGGCGCAGTTAGTTTCACATAAGGTAAGTTACATATTTTAATACAAAAAAACAATACTTATACATACTTCTAATAAAGGAAGACGCAAAATGTTAGTTCATTTTAATATATTATTATCCTACTATTCCTACTAATATTACAAATGTCAATGTTAGGATGTTTGTTGCTCAATCACGTTGTAACGTATGAATGGATTAGGTTGAAATTTAGATCACAAATAGATAATAGTTGTAAAAATGCATACGCTGTATTTTATGCCGGAAAATAACGGAAACGGGAAAGACGCCGGTAAAACCACGGGGCGCTGCTAGTTATTCTACTAATATTATAAATGTCAATCTCTAGACGTTTGGATTTTTGATGTTTGTTGCTCAATCACGTCGTAACGTATGGTTAGATAATAGTCTAGCAAGCTGCATAGGCTCTTTTTAATCCCGGGAAAATAACGGAAACGGGAACTACGGTGGCAAAACCACGGGACACTGCTAGTAAATATCCCTATCTAAATACGAGTATTGGAACGAATGAGTTTGTGTACTGTCTTTCTCAGACTGTACCCGAAGTTGTTGTTAAACCCAGCTAAAGGCGACAGACGTGAAATGAATTCCGACTTCATAAACACAGCTCAAATGAGCAGCAATTTAGTCTGACTGGCTATTGGGGAAAAGCAATTGTTACTATGACAGTAATAGTATAGGATCCCATATATTTTCCAGGACCTTCGCGAAATATATATTGAATGATACGTTTTTTATATTCAATTTAAAATATCAATAAATATATTGCATTTGGGTTGGTCTAACAAATTTCAGTCCAGGATATGATTAATTCACAACCTCTATATATAAAAATGTTATGTTAATTTGTGTGCGCTTTAAAAACTCAAAAAGTTCTGCACCGATCGAGCTGAAATTGTAGAATGATATATAATCCACATCAAGGATTGTTTTTATCTAATTTTTTTGCATCACAATGTGCCACAGCGAAGCGTGGCAGGGTACAGCTAGTTAAAAATATATTTTAAACATTCACCGGTTTGATAATTATTAGATAAATTCCATACTAATTGAAATAATTAAAGCAATAGAAAATGTCCAGCATTTTCCAGTCACAACTCTCGGGTCATCATCAGCCTGTGTTCGTGCGATGCTCGACATATGCCTCTCACATAATGTGCTACTCTGCCCGGTACTCGGTCTTAGGTCTTTAACCGCCACCAGCCGTCTTTCATATATCGTCACTCCATCTAGTCTTAGGGCGTATTAACTACGCTACATTCACCGATTTGCGATCTCCGCTCCGTCTACCCCGGTTATCAGGCCTGCGACAGATGTCAGGTCACGATACAAACTCAGAAAATACTCACTCAGGTATCAAAATCTAGATGACGATGATATTATGTTATTAAATCTCATTATGACATTTTAATAACCGCAGGTCAGTTTCGTTTGAACTGCTAGTAATGACGACAAATTAATACCGAATAGTATTATATTAATAACGAATAGTTATTACGACGTCAGAGGTGTAGAAGTGGCAAATGGTTGGCAAAGGTTTGGCTGTATAGATAGAGGTATAAACGTCGGCCAAGACTTAGGGTGACTTACTTTGACGGTGGGATGCGACATGCGACGCTCCTATTCTAAGATCCGAATAAAGCCTCGCAACTGTATCCTTTGTACTCGCATATTTGGTTATACGTACAAGGTATTGGATAATTATTTGGTACTATGCTGTGGAGACTGAAATGAAAGTCATTTCTCAAAATCGCGGGAACGCAGGTTTAAATACCGCCCGTGTCTGTGATTATTTTTAGAAATTTGTAATCACCACTGGCTTTAATGATGAAGAAAAATATCATAAGAAAACCGACATGTTCCAAGAAAAACATTTTTCAAGGATATGCGTAATCCACCAAACCACAGTTGACGAGCGTCGTAGATTATGGCCTTGATTAATTTTAAAGAAAATATCAGTAGCGACAAAATAAACTGGGCCACGTTTTTTAACACCCGACCAACAAAAGGGGTGTTATAAGTTTGACGTCGATGTCTGTCTGTCTGTCTGTGGCACCGTAGAGCTCAAACGGATGCGCCGATTTTGATGCGGTTTTTTCATTTAAAGGTTAATATCCGTGCGTATGTTCTTGGCTATGTTTGGTTAATATAGATTCAAGAAGGCCGCCTTCACAAAATGGCGGACAAAATATTTCTTCACAACCTACCTCAATATGGGTATCAAATGAAAGGGCTTAACTAGTACAATACTATACACCATAACAAATTTCAAATCCAAGATGGCCGCAACCGCAAAATGGCCCATTACATTATTTTTTTCACTATTGCCTCAATATCGGTATCAAACGGAAGGGCTTAATTAGTAGATTACTTTGCACTATGACAAATTTCAAATCCAAGATAGCCACTGCCACAAAATGGCGAAATACATAAATTTTTTCACAACTCCCTTAATATGGGTATCAAATGAAAGGGCTTGACTAGCAGAATGTTGTACAGATGACAAATCTGAGGTAGTCAGGGGTTAATCAAATTTTTAATTTTGTTCTTGTTTATTTTGTTGAAAATCCTTTGGTACTTGGTTTCAAGTGGTCTAACTATATGTACTTACACAAATACTTAGATCATACCTTAACCCTTTCCAAATACTTACCATACTTACGGTATTAATCAACGACTGAATCTCGTTCGTTGACTAGCGTAAAGGTATCGCAGACTATAAAGGGCTACGGATGCTTAGCTGATATCGGTAAAATATAATCGGTAAGATTGCTTGTAATCCTACTTGCTTGCTACGAAATCTCAAAATACATACATTTTTACTAAAACACAAATTAAACCTTACCTGCTCAATGAAAGTCTAAACAAAATTTCATTATTACTTATTGACTTTATTTGTAATATGACAAGTTCCAAAAATAAATTGCAATAAACCTAGTGCAATGATTTATTACACTTAATAACTTACGAGTTCTCGAAAAAGTATTGCCACCCACACACATTTTTGGGATTGAAATTTTTTCGGAGTTATTTACTTTCTGTCAAGATTAATATTTTGGGCAATGACCTTTGTTAATCATAAAATTCAAACTGAAAATTAAAATTAACTACATACTTTTTTATTCAATTTACGGTTGAACCCACGTTGAACCACTAAATCCTGTTTAAAGTAACGTGTGATCTCGAAATGATTTATTGAATTTTCGAATAAGTTCAATTGATTTTTCGCCAAGTTCCTCAAAAAAATTCTTTCTTTCTTCTTTCAAAATTTGGAGCTCTCTTGGAGCTCCAAATTTTCTCTCTCTCTCTCTTTTTTTTTTTTTGGAGCTCTCTCCTCCATCTTTTTGTTGGCTTTCATTGGGTAATATCACCGCAATTTTTGGCGCGTCCAGCGTTTGTACATTGGTTCTATATTTGAGTTTGCTTCTGCATTCAAGTGATCAGTCTTCTTCAGATAATTTAAATAGGTTTCTAGCCACTGGTCTACCAAGGCTTACGCTGAATTGGCGTTAGTAAAAAAATTACAGGTTTTTAGGTCATTTGTTTATTACTGTTCGTAATCAAGAGCTTATTTGTATCGTTTAATTTAATATTGATTTGTGGCTTTCAATTTAAATCCAGAGGATTAAATCTCGACTTGGCCTTGTAGTATTTCAAGGCCACTATAATATTATAGTATTAAATTTAATAGTAAACGGATACGTTTTATTCTAGGTCAGGCGAATATTCAAGACTATATAATTTCCCCGTCTTTAATATCTGACTTCAATTAGTAGGCGTTATCGTACACGCCTTTGGCTTGTCTTTGTTAATCTTTGGTAATCTTACTGATATCATGAATGCGAAAGATAGGATGTTTAAATCTTTGTTGCTCAATCACGTAGAAACGCCTCAACGGATAGAGTCAAAATTTAGAACACAGTTAAATTATAGTTGTATTATTACTGTGTTGTGTGTGTGTTGTATTAACACATTGCTACTTTTCACCACGAGAGAAACAAAAGACAACGATAATTTAAATTTTATCACAGAATGACTTAAGTCTTAAACGCTCCACGCACGAATCCTAAAATCAGAGGAAATGACGTAAAAGTAGTGGGGAGGAGCCTACATCGCACCATATGATTGGTGATTTATGGTGCGATGTAGGGTCCTCCCCACTAGTTTTTCGTAATTTCCTCTAATTTTAGGGCTTGTGTGTAGAGGGTTTAACCTAACCTAATCAATAATAGTTACAAATAATCACCCTATTTACAATTCCTCAAATTACCCTATAACTCTTAATCCTGTTACCAATCGAGAAACTCACATAGTTAGGTAAACTAGCAAATTGGCAATTATGGCGAGTAAGTTAGATCAGCTGAAAGTTATTCAGAAACAATGTAGTTACCGAGGAGATTTAATACAGGGGTAGTTGAATGTATTAGTATAAGATCTTAATAGAATTAGCCTTCATCTTGCCCCGATCCCACTGTGTGAAGTGAAGTAGGTACCCACTGTGCGTTTTCAGCTTGTCGCGATTTCTTTTTGTGTTATTGTGGGTATTATTTATGACAAAAAAAATAGGGATTCACAAAAAGAGAAATCATTTTGGCGGGACTTTATACCTGTCAAGTGATCTAAATTCGAAGCGAAATTGAGGGATACGTTTTAGCCCGCTACTCATCAGCCTGGTTTGCACCTCCGTGTTGGGGTTTAATTGGAAAGGTATGTGACAAGTTTTAAGTATGCCTCAAATACCAGCACTCGGAAAAACAAGCTCGCATGTCAAGATGTCAATAAAGTTTATCGGATATATGCCTAACGCGCTAACCTAGATGAAAACGAATCTTTCTTATTAAAAGAAATCTGAGTCAAAGCTCTTAATTCGAGGGTTCGAAACATCAACCATGAACCGATGTCGCTTTATGAAACTACAACCAGTTGGACAGAAATAGTAAGAAATGTATTGGAATAAAAAAAAAATATAAACTTGGTACTACGACTTTGAAGTGTTTTACAAACAAGGTAGTTGTACCAAATGGGCCTTGTGGCATGTATCTCGTTTGAATCCAAAGCTTTCATTTGGTACGTAGCCGACCCACCTAAAGATGCGAACACATTGGCAGAAATTTATTCTGTTTATGTCTTGTAAGATTGTAGGGTGATTAAAATCCAAATATTAAATTCGTAGGTAAGTTCCACATTTTTAAAATATCAAAAAGTAAGAAGAAAATTCACAAAATTGTTCACAAATTCAATAATATTTTCTTGTTACGACAACAGGACCTATGCGGGTAAAACCGCGGCTAGTGTCTCATAGTGGTCATGTCTCTCATTTAGTAGTGGTAGGACTCTTGGCAGAGTCCGCCTGGGGAAGTACCACACCTTTGCCATTTATTCTACCGCCAAGCAGTAATGTGCAAACATTACTGTGTTCCGGTTTGAAGGGCAATGTTTCCAGAGAAATTACAGGGCTTAGAGATATAAGATCTTAGATCTCTGGGTGACGAGCGCAGTGCAGTGCTAGGTAATGATTTTGACTCTTCATGTTCCAATAGCTGTGTGTCACTGTGCTGTTATGTGTCAGGCATGTTGCTTACCATCAGGCACATGTCCTGATCGTCTCGTCACTCATTATGTAAAAAAAAAAAAAAAAAAATTGGTTGCCTGTAAAGTCGGTATACGGGCGAAAGTTTTACGTGACAACGACTTTGAGTGGTAAAATAATTTTACGGAAGGGACGCGTGCCTTTCACTTTTTATGTCTGTCTCTCTCGCTCTTAGGCGGGCTAACCATGCCCGAGTGGAAGGGACGCGTGCCTCTCACTCGCTCTCGTTGTGAGCGCATAACGTGAGCGGAGCGTAACGCAGTTTCCTGAAGTGTCAACCGGCAAACCAATTTATAAGACGTTGTAACGTCAAAAAAAAAAACCTCAAATATGAATACCATCATGCATGCCATCAACAATTCCACATGAACGAAATAACATGTATCTCCATCTTAACCATACCTAATCATAACAAGCCAAAGCAACAAGCAATATTAACTACAAAATGCGACATTGCGACAAATTAAACTACACAAAGCCAGCACGTGGTCCAACCTAAGGTTTCTAGTTAGTATTGAATAATTGATCCTTCGGTTCGGGTCCGTGATATAAGCCATTGAATCGGCGGTCAGAGCTCAGGAACGAACTCGATGCTGAAGGGGCGTATGAGCGTTGAGCAGTCCACTGTATAATCCACTGCTATCACTCCGGGTCTTCTTTCAAACATTAACAGCCCACCAAATCTTCCTATTGCTGAGATTCTGGGTTTTCTTTCTAAAAGAGAGCGGGAGAGAGAGAGAGTTAAGACCATTCACTACACTGGCACAGCGCGGATTGGTGGATAACGCATAAACTCTAAAGATTGTAACTTTACATATTGGCTTTAAACAATATGTAAGCGTACATTTCCTTTCTATTCATTCTAAAATCACCATTTATTGGAGACTATGTGGATGGACTTACATACTGAATTTATCTAGGTCTAGGAACATGTTTGGATTCACCGTTTTTAAGTTAGCTGTATTACGTACATCGTACATATATTTATGTAATGAAACACAACAACAAATAAAACGTTTGTTCAATTGGCTTGAAAACATCAAAAATCTGAACTTAACAAATACTTAAAGCCGTAATCTGACAAACCTTCTAGATTTAGTTCTCTATTCGCCAGTGCAAGAGATTTAGAGGAAATTACGCTCCGATTTTGTAATGAAAAAAAAAACAGATTTCGGTTTTATGAAAAAATAATCGCCTATCAGGTACAAAGTAGCCTAAATGTTATTTTAAACAACAAATATTATTTATGTGACCAAGTTTAATCCCTATCCTTTTAGCAGTCTATGCTTTATTAAGAGAAACACATCCGTGTAGGTACATACAAATTATTACATTTACAATATTAGTTGAATGACGGAAGATTCTCTCGCACTAACTTAGCTAGTGGGAATCGAAAAAAAACTGCTTCATAGGTTCTAAGAATCGTTCGTCAAGATAATCAAATGAAGTTTAGACCTGATAGAATCCGAACCTATCAGTCAGATGGTGTTGTGTGTGAATTGTCCACCAATATTTATTTATTATTTTATTTATTTATCTCTGTTTCATTAACTACTTATAATGTTCCACTATGGTTAACACTAAAAACAGGTGGAGTAGAGTGATGATTGAGTGGTGGACGGGGCAAGAGAACCGGAGTATAACACGTAAGCGTAGCTGCAAGATGGGTCGAAGTCGAAAGATATCGTATTAATTACGGGTTGAAACTGGACTCGATTGTCATAGCACTAAGAAAGACATGGTAAATGAGAGGAATTTATTCAGCAGTGTGATAAATATCAGTGACCTTAGAAAATTTCCGCTCTGCTTTTTTTAAATATTTCTTGCCATTTTTGAATTCTAACTACGACCCTGTTATGGCATTAGGCTTGCTGCGTAAACCAATCAACTTGTGTTGTGGCTTCCCACACGATTAAATGATTCGCCCCGAGTCGTGTTTAACGGAGATACAAATACCTTATATATATGTATAGTGTAGGTATAGGAAGGATTTCAGACACAATAGGAAGGTCACTAGTGCATTTGACTGCGTGAGTTTTAATCTTTTACGCAAAACCTACGAATCCGCACGGAAAAACCAATTCTGATTTTGTTTTTATTTGTTAGAAAAATGAATTGGTCAGAAGTATTCTTTGCTATGCAGGATGAAAATCACACATTTGTATGAAAAGGCTTGACTCATAAAGTCATAAAACGCTACGGCATATTCAAATCTAAGATGGCGCCACGACAAAATAGCGGGCGATTTTATACATTTAAAATTGTATTAGGCGACATTTAACAGTTGTAATTTGAAATTTAATTAGCGCACGCTTCTGACCATAAGTGGTTTATTGGTTTGAGTTTTTGTGACTTCTGCATGTAGAGATTTACAAAATTAACCATTCCCCAATATATTCCATTGGAATATTGCAATTAGCAATTTTGGCTACCGGATCATTGCTTAAGTTTGTGCCTCTATGATATATCATATTTTATAGCATAGGTTGGTTAGTAGGTGTAGTATAGGTATAAATATAGTATAGGTTGCTATACGATATATTCTAAGTGTGGTAACAAGGACTAGTTTAAAAAAATCTGCTTTTTATTTGATGGTGAATGCATGCAATGTAGCATGCAGTGAATTTGTAGCAAAAATAGATCCCTCCTTTTCACCACCAAGAAATATATCATCGCACTCGGTATCAATCGAACCACACCTATAATTTAATCGCAAGTAAAAACATTTAACGCCCAACAAATTGGGCATGGGTCAGCTAGTCGAACATAAATCAGACTCAATGGTCCAGAAATCAATATTAGATTTACAACAGTGTCATACAGATACACAGACACATGCCAAACTTTAAACACTACTTCTTTTGCATCACGGTGTAAAAAGGCCTCTCTGTATATTTATATGCAAGTTTGTTGTTATCGCCTGTAATTTGTATAGATGCTAGGTATTTTTTTATAATTGTACCAAGTTCGATAACAAGCTTTTCAGAGGGTCGCCTGGAACAGACCACTCTATACGATAAGCACGCCACTTATTCTCTTGTGTTGTAGCTTATAACAAAGAACTTTCATATCTTCATTTCTTTTCTTAATTTTTTTGAGCTGTGATTTCCAATAGATTGTTTCATATTAATATTCGTGTGGTTTAAAAAAACCCCTTTGCAGCTTGACCAATCTGATGCTCCCAGTGGACTTCAAACTACCTCAATATCCGATTCTAACTAGATCCATAAAACTTACTTTCTGCAACTTCGAATTGGGGTCATCCCTAAGCGTACTTTTTATTGAATTTGTTCGTCCTTAGTTTGTGGTGTGTTTACGATAAATACGTTGTTAGAAAAGTAAACATCTCTAATGCAATATGTTACCTATTTGAAACCAGGTCAGTGTGTGTGGCGCCGATCACAGTAGCTTAGCCACAGTATCTAAAAAGTGTATGATTTTGATTAGATAATGTACAACCATCCTTACTATCAGCTCGTTTCTATTTGCTCGTTTCACTATACTATAAAACTTTAATTACTGCATCATATGAGTATGACCAAACTTCTAATTTAACATTTTATTAGTAGTATACTTTACAATCTAACCATTTCTTACTTTTAACTCTTTCTCTTGACTCTTGGCTTCCGCAACAAGATCCCTGTCGCGCTATCTCTTGCCTTTCTTTTCTAAGCTGTTATTATACCCATGGTTATCTTTCATTCATTGCCATAGTCGGCGAGAGTTAAGAGATCTAGTTTCTTTCACTGAGAAACCAAGGTTTTACAACCAGCTAGTTTTTGCTATGATGGGTGTTTAGCCCTTCAATGGCCTACAGCCGCCTCTCTCCAATTCTCCTCCTTTCATGGACAAATAGAACGTCCCTGGGATCGGCAACAGTATCAAAATAAGTATTAACAGAGTTTTCAAAGATCTTAGTGAGTAATTAGTTTATTTTTTCCAGCTGTCTGGCCTCCAGAGAGTCTGGAAAGCCCGTCTGGCGTCCGAGCCAGCAGTGTGGACTACGCGGCCGCAGTGCTGCTGGCTGCGATGGCGGCTGTTCTCTTGGCAGCTGTCGGCTACCAGTGCGCTAACACTTGGAGGTGGATCATGGGCAGGTGAGACCAATTCTGGAACATTACAAATAGAAAGCACCTAGCATAAGCCCACTTTATTCCCATTTTTTATCGTTTAGTGACGAGACAAGCAGGACGTCTGATAGTAACATGCCTGCCCATAACAACACAGTGACATGTAGCTATTGGAACATGAAAAGTCCAACTCGTTACCTAGCACTGCTCTGCGCTCGTCTCGTGATGTGTGATGTTTTTATCTCCATGCTCTGTAATTTGCTTGAGATTATTTTTCCTAGTGCTGAGACTCATCCCACGTGCACCACTGTCTTTCCGAAATCATGCTAACGCTAACTTAAAACGGCGAAGGGAAACATTGTCGTGAGCTAACTGACATGTACCTTGAATCTTTCGAGGTCATGTGTCATCCACCAACCCGCACTGGGCCAACGTATTGGATTATGGCCTTGACTCTCTCCTTGTGAGAGAAGGCCTCAAACCCCGGCAGTGGAATCACAGTTGTAGCTTCCACAAACACCACGTTGCGTGCTTTTTGTCCGAATTAATAGTTTTATTATGAACAATATTTAAAGCCTAGGTCAAGTTAAACTTCAAGCAGGAAAACTTCTGAAGAAATCTGAATGAAATTTCGATCTAAGGCCTAGTTTTAAGTGCACATGTACTATTTTAATTTGTTATTTTATAAATTTACAATTTAAAGATTGATGACACGACAATAATACATATGAAATAATGTACTCGCAGAAGTATCTAGCAAGTAAGTTGTTTTATTAAAAAAACTAAGTAGCATTGTGCGGTTTGACATAGTTCCTAATTTCGTGATTTTCCCGGAAAAAAGTAGCATGTTTTTTCTAGACTATTACATATTTAAGTATCAAATTTCATTCAGATTTCTTCAGAAGTTTTTGCTTGATTAAATACATAATGTATGCACATTTTGGTCACATTATGACAAAATTATAACAAAACCATGGTTTTATTATAACAAAATCAGTACGACTTGATTTAATCTGGTTCTAGTTTTTATTTTCGAAGAGAACACCAAAATGTAACGTTTATGTCAGTTATGTTTGTAGTGACCTGGTTATCGATGAGGTTATATATAATATTGTACACGTATTTTTTTATTTTGTTTTACGAACAAAAAAAGACGAAAATTCAATGCTTAGGACTAAAAAGAAGTGACGTCTAATGACGTAACTTCATTATAAGATTTTTAAGAAGACGTGACGTCACAACTCCCTATTCCGGAAGTTTGATGATCAGTTTGTCGATTTCAAATAATTTGATGAAACAATAAATACCGGTCGAACATTTTCCGTAATCTACCAGACATACTAATTAGAATGGTATATTTTTTAACCAGACACATCATTCCAATTACATTACACAATGCATCATTTGTCCTCAGCTCCTGTCACATTATGTTACTGCCAATGTTATTTCACCAGCATTAACATCACCCTATCCGACTGACGTAGGTGCTGGTTTCCCAGGACAAGACGGGACTCAGCAGAGAGTTCGAGTTCCCTCTCGAGACAGGCCGCCATCCGGATCAGCCACTCCCTCCCTGACCTGCAGACGGAGCCTCTGAAACAGGAATACGTTCAAGAGCATAAGGATCCTGGGAAGAAGGTGAGACTTGTTGTTTTAAATTATTGTTTTACACTTCAGTTTTTTATAAGTGAAGATATGGTTTAAAATGTGCGTTAAACTAGAAGAATCCGATTCCATTTGAAGATTCCTTAATATAATCTACGAGATGATATTGACCCAAATCAGATATTAACGACCAGACCAGAATGACCAGATCAGCTTTTAACGGGTACCTACCTACCTACATATGGTACCTACATATCTCATTAAAACAATAACGGCTTTAGGCTGTTGTCGGGTTAACACGTTTCTGCAGTGCCTTAAAAATGTTTCAATCCAGAATCTGTTCCGAATTGAATTTCATTTTTCAAATCTCATGCCATAATGACAAAATAAATATAATGTAGTATAGTGGTACAAAGATGGTGTGGCAGCGACAATTATATTTTAAGTAATATAAAGGTTAACATTGAATGTTTAATATAGGTATAACTTACCTGCGGTTTTATGTATTTTGTCGAGTCTTTTGACTTAATCTAATTATTAATAAACTTAATATAATAACGGTTAATTTTAAATGTAACCGCTACTAGGTGATTTTTTAACCACATCGTCACTTACCAACTGACGTGTTAAATAGAATACTGTAGACAATATTTATTGTCCTGTTAGTCATACTCACATTTATTTGCTAAGATTAATATTTCAGTGTTTCTACACAAATTCGTCAATATTGAAAATTATTTTATTTGAAAGTTTTTTCATAAATTCGCCAATCTTGAAAATCATCTTAACATTTTAGTTTTGAGTTTTTTTATCTGGATTGCGGGTAAATAAACGCCACACGTTGGGCGCCAAACACGCGTTATTCGTATAAAAAAGCGGTAAAATGCGACGCTTTCGGTGTACAGATGATCTGTGTAACCCTATAACGTCATTGGAAATTACGAAACAAATATGATGTATGTTTACTTAAACAGATGATAAAGAACCTCGGAACCTGTCAGTCCATAAGAATCCTGACAACCCTTTTCACAGTAGGGTCTGAACTCCCTAGGGATGCGAAAAGGTTAGTTGACTAAGTTCCCAAAATAACACATAATATAAAGAGTATACTGACTGTTTTAGATTAGGATAGTAAATATTTCTAATTCACACATTTACTTTTTTGTAGATTTTTTCTTATTTCACTTTACTGCCATATCGCCTAATGTTGAGCAACGATGTGGTGCATTATGGAACGCGCTAAACTAGAAAAAACCAAATTCACACTAGATTTGTAGATACCCAGACTGTATCATTTAGGCAACGCATTTCAAAATTTAGATTTCTTTGTTTTTAATGAAGTGCCTCTACATTTAAGAAAAAGTGCGAAACAAAACAGGTAATGTCCATATTAAAAGTTGTTTTCCTCTTTTAAACATTGTTTAATGTTAAAGAGAAACCTTTTTTTCAAACTTGACCAATTAGTCACTTGCTGGCTTTTTGTCGCCATCGCAATCGCGGGTCGAACCTGGACTCGGTTGGCACAGGACCGAGGAAGATGGCATGGGAAATGAGAGGCCTACACCCAGCAGTGGGATAGAGAAGGCTGTGGATGATGATGCTGGCTTTTTGTTCAAAAACCCGACTGCAAAAATCAAACATTTTCTTATACAATCTACTACTACTATCATACTAAAACATAACCCTTCTTTCAGTCGCGTAAAAAACTAATTAATATCGGTTTTCAAAACACAAGCATGAATATAAATCTGAAATTAGAATTCCTGACCAAAGAGGAGATATTTGATATCAAAGTGGCCAGTACGACAAAACACCAATATCATATTATGTAAGGATCTAATATAATGTTTAATCTTAATTTTATCTTCGAAAGAACAGGAAGTTATATGTCCGATAGAATGCTATATTTTTATGTGCATTAATGCACATCTGAATTTAAAAAAATTCTGCCTGAAATGTTCATGTTGCTGCAGTGAAATATCAGAGGTATAATAGCTCACTCCACCGAATAACCAAGCAAACCCCTTAGTAATAATGATGCCAAGCGTACTTGTTATTTTAATATCCCCACCGAGCTATCAGACATTATTGAACGTATATTAAACCAAATCATGTGCAAACAATAAAGAAATGTCTACGAAAAAAATATTTATTATGAATGTTTTTCAGTTCGATAAGTTTCTGGTAGGCCCTTATTTTCTATGTCACATGAGATTTCTTGCTGATAATATAATACGCCCGTCGGACGTAAACAGGTCAAGTTGTGGAAATGTGGAATGATCAAGTGACTTGTTTATTTTACTACTATCAACGCCCCGCTGTTTTACATGCGTAGTCCCGTTCCCTAATTTTTTTTATAATATAAAGAGACAAGACGAGCTGGACATGCGCCTGATGGGAAGCAACTTGCCTGCCCATAACAACACAGTCACGCAGCTATTAGAACTCGTAGAATACAAATCATTACCTAGCGCCGCACTACGCTCGCCATCCGGTCATATAAGGTGCTTCATCTCTTAGCCCACTAATTTCTCTGGAAACATTGCCCTTCAAATCGGAACACAGCAATATTTGCGCACTACTGCTTGGCGGCAGAATCGCTGGTGTGGTACTTCCCCAGATGGACTCTGTAAAGGACACTAAAAAAACTTAAAATGCGATAAAAAGTAGGTTTCTGTTATTGCAGACTGTATTCTATGTTACAAAGTAAAAAAAAACGAGTGCATTTAGCCTAAAACGTATTATCTATTCTATGCTAAAACATCAACAATTTTACTTTGAAATAATATTTCCACAATGGGCGTTTTCAAGATGCAAAAAGACCTGTCAAAGACAGTTGCCAATTTCACCGTAGGTGGCGCCACTGTTTTATTTTGTTAATAACATTTCACAAAAACCAACACTGGTGCCACACTTGGCAATATTTTGAACTATCTTTGACAGTCTTTTTGCGTCTGGAAAACGCCTCATGGTGGAAATATAATTTCAAAGTAAAATTGTAAAATTGATGTTTTAAGCTAAATGCACTCGCGTTTAACTTTGTACATAAAGCTGAGGATGTTGTTGTGATGTCGAAATTTGGATCACAGAATACAGTCTGCAATAACAGAAACCTACTTTTTATCGCAAAATAAGATTTTTTTGTGGTAGGGCCCTTTACAGAGTCCACCTGGGGAAGTACCATACCTTGGCCAGCTATTTTTTTTATGAAAAAACAAAAACCGACTTCAATTTTAAATTAAATTAAGATATTCGACTTTCATTAGAAGCTAACTAATACATCGTCTTAATTAAATGTCAGCAAAACTTTAGTTTTTTGTTGACATATTATCAAAAACAGCCACAACCGGTGTGGCTTCGTTAAAATTTACATGTTTTTTTAACTTTCATAGGTTTACGCTTGACCGCCATCTCGGCTGATGTTAAACGACGATGCGGTCTACGATGGGACGTGTTTACCTAGAAGTAATCGATTCACTCTCGATTTGAAGACACAAAGATTGTAACCATCGGGAAAAACCCACTTAGGCAACGCATTCCATAGCCTTGACGTTCTTATCACAAAAGTAAAGTCAAATCTCTTCGTTCGTGTCTTTGAAACATCAACCATGAAACTATGTCGTTATTTCGAGCTACGAGCACTCCGATAGAAAAAAGGGCATGGTGGTATTAGATCATGCAAATCAGTTGCACACTCTCCGAAGTGTATCCGGTATGGTGATATGGTACCAACCTCTAAGTATCTCTACCAAATAAAAAAATAATTATCAAAATCGATTAACAATTACAGGAGGTATCGCGTAGCATACGTAAAAAATATACAACCTAATTGAAAACCTCCTCATTTTATGAAGTTGGTTAAAAGTTACAAATCTGGTTTCGCGTATCATCGTATAAAAACATGTAACAGGAAGATGTTTTGCAACTAATTAACCTATTCTTTTAGGAAACTACAATATATTTGGAAACAATACACATATCTATAACGTACTCTGAATTAATGAAATCCTAATCTCATTTTAACTTTGATCTTAAATACTTTCTCATGATCACGTCCATTTCCATTATAACTTTACGAGTATAACGCAATCAAAATGTCGGGAGGTAATTAACATTATTGAGATCCCGATTAATTCCTTTGTAATGTTATCAAAATGAATTTTAATCGCAAATGTTTTAAAATTATAAAATAAATAGTAGGCATTTTTACCATTATCAAGGTTGGCCTGATAGTAAAGGTTACACGTGGTGTAAACGGATTGTAGCGAATAAAAGCCCAGTATTTTGTTAAGATGGAATATAATACTCGGTACGGTTAGCAACAGGAGGTCGAAAACAGTGAAAAGCTTTTAGCTATAGAAGTACAGACACTTATATAGGCGGTCCTTTCTCGCAATTATTTCGACGGCATCCCTGTTTTCCGTGAAACTGTATTCGATAGCAGATTTATGCTACTTTATTATTGTTTGCTATTATTTGTTATAAAGCCTGATTATGAAACTTTTGTGAGGTAAAAACCATGGTTCTTCCTAGAATACGGGTGTTTTTGTGGGTAGAGACCAGTGTTGTCATGTCCAAAATAAGGAAAACGGTGATTCGAGTTCAAAAACGGTAGATTTTAAGAAATTACGTTGGCGATAGAAAAACTTCTGTGTTGTTTTTTAAACATAATTTTAGCTCAAAGATCATGGTTTATTGGATAAATTTCATCCTACCAATGTTATAAATTAAAAAGTAAGGTTGTTTGTTGCTCAATCACGTTGCAACGTTTGAACGTATCGTTGAAATTTGGATAACGGTTGGATTATAGATTGGAGTAGCTACTTTTTATGGCAGGAAAATAATGGGATTGAGAATTGCGCAATCCGTTTGGCGGTCCTTGTAATAGGTACTATAAGCATATTTACAAAAAATAAATATTCTTACTCTTATTCATATATAGTACTGAAGTTTTAAATAATAAGTAAGGAAAATTAATCCGAATCAGGCACGAACATCTTTATTCTTGTAGGTATACATATGTCTATATGTCCGGACTTAATCTTTGTAGCGTTTTGTTATCAGTATAAATTGTATTTTTTTTCTATGTCCTTTCATCAACTGTTGGGTCGGAAGATTCATTTTATTCAATTGAATTTCTTTTTAAAATTAGAGTTAGTTAATATTTGAGAGGAATGAACGTATTTAGATGGCACAGTAAAAGGTAAACGTCTGGCCTTGGCATTTAGGGGTTGCAACCTTTTTGTCGACGTCTTGGCTTAACTTTATGAATGTAAAATTTAATTTTTCCATTTAATTAAATACTTAACGAAGTGAATTCGCTTGACGAAAACCGTTTACAGTTGAAATTAAGGTTTTATTGTCGTTGAGATTAATAAATTTTTCGCAAGGTGTAGGTGTTGGGTGTCGAATAAAACCTGGATTTACTTAAAATAATCTTGAAGATAAAATTCGCAAGTTAATCTGTATTCTTGAAATATCTCTACAATACACTCCGTATATATTTATATAAAACCTGTGGTAGCCCAATGGTTCAAAAGTCCAATTTATTTGTTATGAAAAGCAACAGCCACATTTTTACATCATTCATATACTTACAATAAGTTATCGACAACAGTTTTTTTATTTTAATGCATCGATATAAGCCAATGGATGTGCCCTGAGTAACTTGAAATTGGGAAGAAACTGCGCCTCTATGTGTGTCGTAAGTAGTTTATACATAACCAATCTACTTGACCCCTAGAATCGCTAGCGGCGCGATATGCTGTGGTTCTACTTATTTTGGTTGTTGCAAACGAATAGTGAAAAGTAAAAACGTCCGGCATTCACCGCTTCCTGCAACCGACTGGAATGGAATGAGTGAGCTCACTCTAACCCAACAATGACCTGATTCCGAGCGCCCTGAAATTTGGGAGGGCACGTCTGTGTATTGAGATCTTTGACTTAATGCCCCTATGAGAAACATAAAAGAAAGACAGTCATAACCATAATAATACAAATTTTGTGACATGGATGTCATAATATTGTGGCTTTTATCAACGTCCATTTGTTCTACTAAAATTATTATCCTAACGTACACAATATTATTAATTAGATATTAGCTAGCTGGCTGGCCAAGGTGAATGGCAAGCTGGGTGGCTTGAATGGCTGGCTAAATAAACAGACGCTGCACCGAATGCAGCCTAAAACTCATTTCATTTCACAAAAGCTATTGTTCTTATTCTATTTCTTGGGATGTTTTAATCACACCTCTTTTGTGGTGGAAATTTTAATCACAGCTAATTAAAAAGCGGGTAAGTTTCCACCAGTTTTACTCAGTTTTATCTTTTATCGGAAATCAGAAGTCGTTATTGCATACTAATGCAAGTACTTACAATATTATTTATTGTGTACATTGTGTTTTAAATAAGTTTTAATATTATAGAATAGAATAGAATATTAATGAGCATTCACATATTAAAACACACCCATTTACATAACACACACATACCAATTTACATAAAACGAATAATGCGATATAATTATAAAAAAATATATATAATTATAAATGCGAAAGTTTGGATGTGTGATGTTTGTTGCTCAGTCACGTTATAACGGTGCAAGGAATTAAGCTGAAATTTTGAACACAACATACAGTCCGGAATAGCATATAGGCTTATTTTCATTACAATTACGGGAACGGGGTCAACTACATGGGTAACACATGATACTACATGGGTAGCACATGCTACTACATGGGTAACACATGGTCCTATATGGGTGACACTTGGTACTACATTGGTAACACATGGTAATACATGGGTCACACATGGTACTACATGGGTCACACATGGTACTACATGGGTCACACATGGTACTACATGGGTCACACATGGTACAATATGGGTCACACATGGTACTACATGGGTAACACATGGTACTACATGTGTAAGGACGTGAAGGGCTGTTACGTGAAGGGCATCAATTTTATCCTGATTCATGTTAAGGATTAGTCTAATATTTATTATTGTGTTCCGGTTTGAAGGGCAATGTTTCCAGAAAAAAAAATAGCGCTTAGAGATATAACATCTCAGATATCTTCGTGACGAGCGCAGTGCAGTGCTAGGTAATGATTTGGACTCTTAATGTTCCAATAGCTATTATATAATATTGTTAATCGCACCACTGCCCAAAATTTTACAAATTTAGTTTCCTAATGAACCAAAAGGTTATCTGGAAGAGATCGCTTTTAGCGATAAGATCGCCTTTTGTGCCCATTATGTTTTGTTATTTTTATATATGTTACTTGTTGTCAACTTTGTGGTGCCAATAAAGTGTATTGTATTGTATTGTATATCTGCGTGTCACTGTGCTGTGGCAGGCATGTTACTTTCAGACACAAGTTTTGCTCGTTTCGTTACACTTAATTTAAAAAAAAAGTTATATACTAGCAGTGACCCGCGGTTTTTCCCGCGTAATTCCCGTTCCCGTTATTTTACCGGGATAAAAATAAGCCTATTCTTCCAGATTATAATCTAACTGAGTACCAAGTTTCAACCGGGGGGTCTATCACCTAACTAAAACTGTCTTACCTATGATATTGCTCGCTGTTTTCTTCTCGCTTGAAATTATAGAGATAACAATAGCAAAGCTATAGCCGATTTAGTTAGGCGGTAGAAGAGCAGATCCGTTCGTACGACGGGATTGAGCAACAAACATCCATGCATTGACATAATTTATTACAAGATCAGGATTCCCAGTTGCCACAATTCCTAGGGGCTATCTCTCACGATGATAAAGATCAAAGGTCTACCGCACTAGCTCAGTGCGAATGGATTGAATGACACCTACCTACTCGAAAGGTATATTTTTTGGAACATGTTGGTTTCCTCACGATGATTTCCGTCACTGGTCTTAAAGTCAGTATACCAAAAGGTTGGTATAATCGTGGTAATTAAGAAAGATAACTGTTTCAATTGCATTAATTTCCTCATAATGCTTTTCTTCACTGGTTTTATAATGACTCCGATGAAAGATCGGTATAGTTACGGTTATTATACATCGGAAACATAACTTTTTTAAACATATTAGTTTTATCATAATGTTTGTTCTCACGGGCTTTAAAGTCAGCCACCGTGATAAAATATAATTTAAAAAGCAATTTTTAAAAACAAGCTTTTAAGTGCGCTTGTCGAGACTATTTAAACGAATCCAAACTCGACGGTCTTATTATCTTGTTTAGTATAAGACTTCCTATAGCTACCTTCAGACGCCATTTTAAGATCCTGGCTGTCATGTAGCACAAGAGTGCTTGTTATACGTAAGACTTCCTATAGCTACCTTCAGACGCCATTTTAAGATCCTGGCTGTCATGTAGCACAAGAGTGCTTGTTATACGTAAGACTTCCTATTGCTACCTTCAGACGCCATTTTAAGATCCTGGCTGTCATGTAGCACAAGAGTGCTTGTTATACGTAAGACTTCCTATAGCTACCTTCACACGCCATTTTAAGATCCTGGCTGTCATGTAGCACAAGAGTGCTTGTTATACGTAAGACTTCCTATAGCTACCTTCAGACCCCATTTTAAGATCCTGGCTGTCATGTAGCACAAGAGTGCTTGTTATACGTAAGACTTCCTATAGCTACCTTCAGACGCCATTTTAAGATCCTGGCTGTCATGTAGCACAAGAGTGCTTGTTATACGAGTACGTAAGACTTCCTATAGCTACCTTCAGACGCCATTTTAAGATCCTGGCTGTCATGTAGCACAAGAGTGCTTGTTATACGTAAGACTTCCTATAGCTACCTTCAGACGCCATTTTAAGATCCTGGCTGTCATGTAGCACAAGAGTGCTTGTTATACGTAAGACTTCCTATAGCTACCTTCAGACGCCATTTTAAGATCCTGGCTGTCATGTAGCACAAGAGTGCTTGTTATACGTAAGACTTCCTATAGCTACCTTCAGACGCCATTTTAGATCCTGGCTGTCATGTAGCACAAGAGTGCTTGTTATACGTAAGACTTCCTATAGCTACCTTCAGACGCCATTTTTAGATCCTGGCTGTCATGTAGCACAAGAGTGCTTGTTATACGTAAGACTTCCTATAGCTACCTTCAGACGCCATTTTAAGATCCTGGCTGTCATGTAGCACAAGAGTGCTTGTTATACGTAAGACTTCCTATAGCTACCTTCAGACGCCATTTTAAGATCCTGGCTGTCATGTAGCACAAGAGTGCTTGTAAAGACTGTTCAAACGAGTCGAATCTCGACGGATTTATCTTGTTTAAACGCTCCATATGATTGGTGATTTGAGGTGCGATGTAGGGTCCTCCCCACTAGTTTTACGTAATTTCCTCTGATTTTAGGGCTCGTGTGTAGAGGGTTTTAGTTTAGGAGTTCATATAGTCGCGTTCCGACTCCATCTTGAGATCAGTTACATGAAACTGGTGTTGTGGTACCATGGCATTATTGTATTGTCATCGAAGTTAATGACGTGAAAGTAGTGGAGAGGACCCTACATCGCACCATATGATTGGTGATTTATGGTGCGTTGTAGGGTCCTCCCCACTACTTTTACGTCATTTCCTCTGATTTTAGGGTAGGTGTGTAGATGGTTTAAACTAAATTTCAACCTAATCTCTCTACAGGAAGTGGTTCTAATAATTTAACTCGTAAGATTTGTGTCATACTAACAGGACAAGTTAAATAAAAGATCGTTATATATACATACATTAAATTCAGTAGAAATGCTAATTGTACTTATATATCTTATTTGAATGGTTAGTTAGGTAGAAAATAGGTATAACTTTTAGGTGAAAATAAATAAACTTATTCAAATCCAAGACCCGAAACTTAGGTTTACAGAAAAATCTACTAAATTCATGACCAACATTTAGTTTTCCACAAAAGGTATAAACCCAGACAAAACCTAACAAATCTGTGACAAATTATTATCAGACATTGAGTAATGTCAGAACGAGGGGCGAAGTTTCGTACCTCGTCCGTTATTGCGTTAGACCAGGGGTTCCCAAACTTATTTTGTCTGCTGCCCACTTTGAGAATAAATTCTTTTTTAGCGCCCCCATTTTTTCACATAAGCCCTGTAATTAACTTCAAGTTAACTTAATGAAATATTGTGAGCTATGTATATACATTATAAGCGAGACTTTTGCTATAACCCGGAAGAGTTAACTTGAGACCTGAGGTCATTAGGTAGTACACAACGGGCTCCAAGCCTTTTACACTACGCCACCATTTTTTTTCTGGGTCTCTTATCACCATTCTTTAGGTCTGCAGCGCACACAAGCCGTTATCGCCCACTTTGAGAAAGGCTGCGTTAGACGGATGGCCGTTTTATGTTTCCTCTGGGGTTGAAACACGGGTTGTAACAATTCCTCACAAATGTTACCTGCGGTTTAGATAACGATAATTTTATTAATATTATTTACATTACGTAAAAGCATTATTTTATAGTTAGTTTTAAATTTTCTCGAAAGTTTTTATTATGAAGTTACGATTGGTCTAGTTGGGAGAACGACGACTGCCGATCGGAAAGCCCCGGGTTCAAGCCCCACGCGCATACTGTAATCACACTATCTTTTCTAAATCATTTGCATATAATACCGATGATTTAAAAAAAAACGGTGATGGAAAAAATTGTGAGGAAACCGACATGTCAGTAACTAGAATATTTTAAGATCATGTGACATCCACCCGCACGGGCCAGTGTGGTGGATTATGGCGTTGGCTCTCTTTTTGCCAGGCCCCTAGCAAAGTCCTAGCAGTGGGAACATTTATAACATTTTAAACATGTTTCACATGAATAATCGCAATCTAAATTATGATACAAGTATTACTACACAACTATTAGTAGGATTAATTTCGATTTAACATATTAAAATCTTTCCAAGGTTTCGGCAAAAATGTTAAGATTCGGCACCAGTTTCGGTTTCGGCGGAAAATTTATTGAACAAAACGTTGCGTTTGTGAATAATCGCGTAGCTCGGGTGTTTTCTGGAGAGTTCGGATCTCATGTCCTCTCCCCGCTATCGTCCTGTCATACTGTCGACCTATAATTTCGCTGACCGGTCTAGCGTATTTTGTCAGTCTGGTCCAACGAAGCATTACAAATAGAATCGTTATGGACTATGCAATATATCACGGCGCAACATGCACACATACACATATACCTACACTTCCATATGTATAGATAAATGATATTTCTCTATAAGAGAGCGTAAACAAGAGACAACATATCCAGAATATCGGTTGTTGGGAAGGAAAAGATACTAGTATACGTTTAGCGAAGTCACTCATTTTAGAGTCCGCCTGGGGAAGTACCACATCTTTGCCAGTTTTTCTACCGGCAAGCACTAAAGTGCCAACTTTACTGTGCTCCAGTTTGAAGGGCAATGTTTCCAGATAAATTACAGGGTTCAGAGATATAATATCTTAGATCTCTGGGTGACGAGCGCAGTGTTAGGTAATGATTTGGCCTCTTCATGTTCCAATAGCGTGTCAGTTTGCTGTTATGTGGCAGGCATGTTGTTTACTATGCCGTGCGTCTCGCTCAATCAATTAGTAGATAAAGAGCTAAACTAAAAAGAATATCTAGGGAAATCTAGGGGGGAGGCCTATGTTTAGCAGTGGACGTCTTGCAGCTGATGATGATGATGATGATGAAAAAGAATATAATGTTACTTACGTACAAAATTAAATGTTTTTCTTTCTGACACTCACACTCTCTTGCCGTATAATGTTTACAAAATCTAAAAACACAGGATGTAATTTTTCCTCCTATTCACATCACAACAATACCTAAATATGGACGACATAGGCGGAGCGATACGGGCTGCCCTCAGCACTGGAGAGTGCATGACGCATGACTGAGTGGGCAGAGGGCAATTACCTGGTATTCGTGTTGCCAAAGTTTAGCTCGGGTAACCCGTCTTTTTATTTGTAGGCTTAGTCAGATTCATTGTCCCGATGTGTTTCAATAATGAACAATGAACAAATTAAGTTCCATGCGTACAATATTGGTAAGATAGATTTCTAGCGTATTATCCATACTAATATTATAAATGCGAAAGTAACTCTGTCTGTCTGTCTGTCTGTCTGTCTGTCTGTCTGTCTGTCTGTCTGTCTGTCCGTCTTTACCGCCTAAACCAACCAGCAGATTTTGATGAAATTTGATACATAGATAGAATAGATCCCGAGAAAGGACATAGGCTACTTTTTGTTCCGAAAAAAGGGTTAAAAGGGTTAAAATAAGGGATGAAAGTTTATATGGAAAACTTCGTCATTGTTGAAGAACTATGAAACTTTACGTCTAGATATTTAACACGAAACCATAAAATGTATATTTAAGCAGTTTTGTAGTTTCGAACTGTACCTACGGGGGTGGAATTGGGGGTGAAAGTCTGGAAGTTCAATATTATTGAAGATAAAACCATGAAACTTTGTATCTAGACACTTGAAATGGAGTCGATAAACGTTTGTTCCAGCAATTTTATAATTTCTAACTATACGGGGATACTTATATAACCGCTTGATACACTGGCCGCTTTTCGCGTTTTACAAATTTGGCGTGAAAACGGGTGTCAGGTTACATAAGTGCGGTGTTTATGTTTCGGCATATGAAGTGCCACCTTACTTTTACCCGTTTGAGCCATTTACGAGCGTTTCTAGCGGTATCATTTATTTATAATTAATGTACTTAAATAATAAATTCAAGATGGCCGCCGCTACAAAATGGCGGATAATTTATGTTTTATTAATCCCATCAATATGGGTATCAAATGAAAGGGCTGAACAAGCAGAATACAATATACTATAATATGAAATCTAAGATGGCGGCCGCTACAAAATGGTGGATAACGTAGGTTTTATCAATCCCATCAACATGGGTATCAAATGAAAGGGCTCAATAAGTAAAATACAATATACTATAAAAAATTGAAATCCAAGATGGCGGCCGCTACAAAATGGCGGATAACGTAGGTTTTATCAATCCCATCAATATGGGTATTAAATGAAAGTGCTCAACCAGTAGAATACAACGTACTATATAAAATTAAAATCCAAGATGGCGGCCTCTACACAATGGCGGATAACTTAGGTTTTATCAATCCCATTAACATGGGTATCAAATAAAAGGGCTTGACAAGAAGAATACAGTGCACTATACAACCTCAATATTTAAGATGGGCGCAGCCACTAAATGGCGTACCAGACAGAATTTTTGATAGTCGACGAGATTTCCATGGTGTCTTACCAAATGATATGCATGATGGACGCTCGATTAAGGCAAATTAAGAACTGCGAAAATGAGTTTTTTGGAGGAGTAAATGTATTACTTTTCGGTAATCTTTTACAACTGCCCCCTATAAAATGATCAGGAAGACCTGTTTTCAATTCTAATACGAAATTATATACATAAAAGTAGCTCTCTCTGTCCGTTGCCGTCTAACGCCTAAGCCACTTAAAGAGTTTGTTACAATTTGGTGCACAGATAGACTAGACTTAGGAAAGGACAACGGCGACTTTTATCACAGAAAAGAGTTGAAAAGAGTGGAAATGAGGAGTAAAAGTGTGCATGGAAGGATCTTTGCACTCTTTGTATGCTATTTTTAACCGACTTCAAAAAAGGAGGAGGTTATCAATCCAGTTGTATTTCCAATTGTGAATCAATTTAGATGGTTATTTTTTTGGTTGGTAGATTATAGTTCAGAGGTGGTCATATAAATTTTATCGAAATCAGTGGGGCGGTTTTTGAAATATGAACAACAAACTAAAATTTGCGTTCATGTAATCAGACGATATATCTACTAACATCTACTAATAGACTCTAATAAAATTTGGTGGACCGTCCCAATATGATTTTAAATTAAAGTCTGTTCTTGATTAATTTTTTGAGAACATAGTTTTTTTTGTAATTTGTCGTGTAAATTGTACATTTATCAATAAACATAAAACTTTGACTTAGACCGATTTTGATTAGGAAACGTGAATTTGTATGGTAGTAGACATACGAGTAGGTACTGCCTCAATTACTTTAATAAATATGTGGCGCGGACGAAGTCGCGGGTAAAAGCTAGTTTCTTATAAATAAACAAATTTATCGCAAAAAAATTTTGTTTATGTGCTTGAAAAAGTTTCAATTTAGATAGAAAGGTAGACACTAAAACAGATACCGAAGATTCGGTTTCGGTAGAAAGCTTTCTTTCGGCCTCATCCCAATTTGAATTCTAAGCTAACTAAATAATACTGTCTAAGTAAATGTATTACCACATTTGTTTCTGATCTCATCAACATTTATAATCCTTTCTGCTCAACATTCATTATCGTTGGAAACCTATTTCGTGTCGATGTAATTGAAGCCTTTTGAATCTGAACCTAATTACTGTATACAATAAGGCACTAATTGGTTATTACTGATAGCTCTCTGTATCATTAAAGCTACCTAATTAATTCACAAAACAAGGTTGAACATAAAAGGTATAAAATAACAGACTAGCAGCGCCCCGTGGTTTTACCCGCGTAGTTTCCGGTTCCATTATTTTCCCGGGATAAAAATCAGCCTATGTGTTCTTCCAGACTATAATCTATCTGTGTTCCAAATTTCAACCGGATCTGTCCATCCTTTTACCAAACATCCAAACTAAGTCCAACATAGACTAAATACATGCTTAAAAATAAAGTTTCCAACATGTATCGATAACGAGGTCAAAATGATTGAATTAACCAGCAGATTTTTTTAATTTTTGCTTTTTTTTTAAGTAAAAATTAAAAACGAGACGAACAGGACATCTGCCTGATGGTAAGCAACATGCCTGCCACATAACAGCACAGTGACACGCAGCTATTGGAACATGAAGAGTCCAAATCATTACCTAGCACTGCACTGCGCTCGTCACCCAGAGATCTAAGATATTATATCTCTAAGCTCTGTAATTTCTCTGGAAACATTGCCCTTCAAACCGGGACACAGTAATTTTTGCACATTACTGCTTGGCGGTAGAATAACTGGCAAAGGTATGGTACTTCCCCAGGCGGGCTCTGCCAAGAGTCCTACCACTACAAAATTACTTACTAAGCTGATATTAATATAATTTAACAGTTATATTGTCCTACGAATTGCGTGGTACATTATCCTGGTCCTACTAGCTAGCTACCACAATCGAAAGTTTCTTGCAGGAAATTGTCGGGCGCCTCCTGAAAATTAGCTTGAAAGTAATCAATTGCAAAAAATTGTACCAAGGGTCCTGGACTGCAAATACTCGTATTTTCAGCTATTTAACAAGTGAAATATTGTGCAAGATTACTAAAATTCTGTGTTATAAGTTTTGACTTCCATCGGCAGTTCCAATACTACCAATTAATAATATCATCTTTATCTTTCTCCATCACACATACAAACGCAAACAGATTCACCCACAGTTATCTATAACTTAGCAGTTAGCTACCCACACTTATCTATAAAACATTGATATTACGAGTGGGATAACATCACTTATTTTCGACGATACCTTGAACCTTTATAGCTGTAATATTATCATAACCTTTCCCAACGCAACGCATTTGAAACGAAATGATTAAGGGCTATAGAATTCAGCGGTAAAACTAATAAGGTCTGAAATCGTGGGTGTTTCTCGTGAAACGCGTATAAAACGTATTCTATAAATATATATTTCTTTGAAATCCCACTCTATGGGTTATTAATAGATACTTGCGTGTTATTGCCGTCTGCTTGCTTATGATTCTTTCAATAATTTAATTTTCTCAAAAAAAAAAAATTACGATATTCGAAATCAATGGAAAATAAAACAAATTTCAATCGTAAATGTAAGAAAGTTTTAGTTTTTGTTGATATATCAGAAACTGCTTCGCCGATTCTGATAAAACTTATATTTGACTATCTCTACAAGGAAACAAAAAATAATCATCAAAATCAATTCACAATTGCCGATGCGTCATGATTAAATTTCATATTTTTGCTTAATCCACGAATACGTCGTCCACGTAAATGTAAGCAAATTTTAGTTATTGTTGATATTTCAAAAACTGCTTTACGATTTTGATAAAATTTGTAGTGGACTATCTCTGAAGTATTATCTACAAGGTGAAAAATGAATCATCAAAATTAGCGTAGCTATCGCTAACTAATATCGCGAATTAAAAACCGCCTCCATTTTTGAAGTCGGTTATAGTTATAATTAAAAAAAAAACAAATTAATAAATATCATTTAACCGAAGCATATCATCGATCAAAGCAAAAAGGACAATCGCGACCTCAATAAAAAAGTAATAAAGAATTCGACCATTCTATTGACACAGGTCAACAATCCAAGGATCGTTGTACGCTCAATGAAAATCTAGAAATTTGTTGACAAAGCTTGTTTGCGAGCTAAAGCGTGATTTATTGAGGAGAAGAAAGAAAATGTCTTTTTTTATTTTAGTTTTTGTATTTTGTTCTATTGCAAAGTTTTACCGTACTACGGAAATGAAAAGTGAATGCCCAGAACGATTCGCTTTATGTTGTGATTTTTTTTTATCACACACACACATATTCACATAGTTTTAGACACATAGTTTTCTCCAGACTGCCATCTTATCTGAAAAATAGTTTCTTCTAAGTAAATGTGTTTCATTGTAGACTGTTTCGTGGCTTTACATCTGTACAACATGGTTTATAAATCTATACTAATATTATAAAGCTGAAGTGTAGGACGCCGTGAGACTAAGATAGAGTTATGATATACGGAAGGCGAGGGCAGTACATAGAAACGTAAAGGATCGGGCTAAGTATAACGAAAATAGACAAGTAGTAGAGTGGTATTAGATCATGCACATCAGTTGCACACTCTCCGAAATCTATCCGATAAAAACCCGATAGCAATTTTGCGGTAATGTTCAAAGCTTTGAAGTGTTTTGCAAACATGGTTATCGTTCCCTATGAACCTTTTGACACGTCTCGATCGATTCCAGAGCCTCTAGCTGGTAACTGGCTGACCCATCCTAAAGGTGCGAACAATATTGCTAACAACATGACATATCTGTGCTGGGTATAACATAAGCAATTGTTCAGACTTGAAGTGCCTTCGCAATTTTGAGAGAACATCTATTTTTTGGCAGCTAATTTAGCCTTAGACTCGGTGAAAGAGCCTAACTTGAGTAAACAATCTGTTGAACAAATCTAACGTCTAGGCTGTGAAATGAGTTGCCTGAATGGAGTTTCCTGGTAGTTGTAATCTTGGTGTCTTCAAATCGAGAGTGAATCGGTTTTTTTTCTAGGTAAACACGCTCCATCGTAGACCGCATCGTCGCTTAACATCATGCGAGATGGCGGTCAAGTGTAAACCTATAAAAGTTACACAGTCTACTCGTAGTTGTAAACGAAAAAAAACAGCATAGTTGTTAATGGTTAAGGGGTAAATAAAACGAAGTATGATTTTAATCGTGTACATAAACGTTGGACACTTCAAAAGTAATCAGAAAATTACTTGGGGCCATCTAAAGGCTTCTCGTTAAGGGCGTGTGGGCCGTAATTTTGAATTTTTAAAACAATTTTCGGACCTTTAAAATAGTGTATTAAACTCTGAAAAAAATATATGTATTAGTTAAGGATCTAATATAGTGCAATTCGCAGTCAATAACACGAATTAATGAATTTTACTTGATAGAAAAAAATCCCAAAGTTACCCCTTTTCAAAAAGTTTTTTCAAGTTTATGACTAAACAAATGAATTTTTTTACTAAATTTTTGTACTCAACGAAAGCCACTAAAAAGTTATAGATGCATTCGCAGAGTTTGACTTGATAAAAAGTATCAGTTATTCACTATGTTTTAATATCTACCATGTATATTACGCGCCGTTCGGCAGGCCTGATCAGTCGCGTTTCGGCGCTCACGGACGACGGGCCTGTGCTTGATTTTGCAATTTTGACAACCAATAAATTTTAAATATTACGATCATAGTGCCACAGTATAACAATATCAGTAGGTATTACTAGTGAAGCACGCTATGATCCTGATTTTTGATACCGTTTTCATTGGAATTGCAAATAGACGCTGATACTAATTAGTACGCTGTTTACTTTATGTTGTAGACCAATAGGGGAGTCTCAAAAAAGTGACGTCGATAACACATCAGTAAAAAATTCAATGTGGATGCAATGCAAAATAGATAAGTATCGGTAAAATATTCGTCCGTCAAATCAGAGATCGGGATAAGGAAATAATGAGAGGGTAGAAATCCCCTGCGTAAATCCCCTAATTCTTTGGTAGTAAGGTACTTAGTACTTTGAAGAAAAGTCCTCACATACAGATTTTACCACTTTGGAAGAGACTCTTTCGCAAACTATTCAGTTTAGAAAAAAAATGTTATGAACTTCAATACAATTTTTTAACACCTATCCATATATACACGTATGGTTTTGATAGATTTTTTTTTATTTCTTTTCCAAGTTTGTGACACCATCAAAATTTATTGTTTTTCCTTTTTTTGTATGAAAATGTTAATATTGATCATAGAATACATGTAGGTACTTACCAAGTTTTAATAGTATACTTCTTATAGTTTCGGAGAAAAATGGCTGTCACATACGAATGGACAGACATAACGTATATTTTAAAATTTGTCTACGAATCCCTAAAAACCCAACTTCGTTCATTTAAAACTTATTTAAAATGAAATTTAGACACTCGACCAAATTTGATAAGAAGCCTTTTAGGCAGTAAAATTACTCGTAGAATTTAACTCTGTACTAAATTTCCGATTCGTATTTTTTATATAAGGTTAAGAATCATTTCCTATCTCTATGTTATGTATCTTTATGTTTGTAAAACTTTTATTTCCCCATATCTTCCAAACGGCTGGATGGATTTTGGTAACTAAGATATTCTAAGGCTAGTCTCATTCGCCCAAGTGTCCTTAGGTAGTAGGTAATATTTTTTTACGTGTAGTTTTTTTTGTAGTCGGGGTTTTTAAATTTATTTATTTATTTATTTATACAAAATCCACAGCCCTTAAAAAACAAATATTCATTAACTTACAAACTATCTTACGGCCAATAACGGATTTACATTATGTGAACATGCTGATACAAGATTACTGTGTAGTTTTCAAAAAATAGATTTTAACGATAAGTAATATGAGTGAAAATAAAATAAAAACAACAAACCATATAGAAACACCAAAAAATAAATTAAAGTTATTCTATCATATTGCTCGTTGCTCGAATAAACAGCACCGTTCATCATCATGATTGAAGAGTTGAACGAAGAGTTTGGTCTCCACTTTTGTAATAAGAACAACTAAGCTGTGAAACGCATTGCCAGAGTGGGTTTTTGTCGAAGGTTCAAACCTTGGGGTTACAAGGTACACTGTGTTTGTTTCTATTAGAGAAGCAAGTTCCATCGTAGACCACATCATTTTCATCTACTATAATTATTGTCAAAATATATAGTTTCCAAAATATCGGCTAAAACAGTTTTTTTTTCAATTGGCGTTTGAAGCTCTACCTGGATCTGTGAGCATTTTGTAATTTTATGATCAGTAAGTGATCTTTACCTCATAGGAAAAAAATGGTTTAGAAATTTAGTGCAAAGTTGACCAAAAAAACCTTCTATTTTTACTGGCCTTTCATTACGTTTCAGCACATTTTTTAAAATTTTTGACGAACTTGTGAATTATTAGGAAACATTTTAAAAAGATGCATGAAATTGGAAAAGCCGTTCTCAACTTATAGTGTGACCAAAAAAGAAAAGGTTGAGTTTTGTATACCTACGAGTATAGATAAATTTAATATTTGTTCGTTTATATAGCAACAACACTCTTATCATAAACAAAAAAACATAAACAAATCTTGAACAAAAAATGAGTGTAAATTACATAGTCCAACATTTTAATGTTATTTCTGCACTGTGGCACCGATTCCGCGGTCGGTGACGGTCGCGAGAACAAGACAGCGTTAAATGCCTACTTTGACAGAAATACCTGGCCTTAAGTGGCTACCATAACGATACTTTTGGTATTAACCGAATCGTTTTAACTTTATTTGATAACTTTTCGGCTTAATGCCCACAAGCTGACAGAACCAAAGAGAAGTAAGTAAAGTAATTTTGGGGAGTCCGTTTGTGTGGGTTAAAGGTTACGTAAGCTGTGGTCGAATGGACAGCGATTCAGACACTTCCCCTTCTTATAGGGATATAGAAACTCTTTGTAGAGTCTACCTGAGTAAGTACCACGCCTTTGCCAGTTATTCTACCGCCAAGCAGTAATTTGCAAACAAAACTGTCTTCCGGTTTGAAGGGCAATGTTTCCAGAGAAATTACAGGGCTTAGACATATAACATACGAGTATTAGATTTCTGGGTGACGGGTGCAGTGCAGTGCTAGGTCTCTTTCTCTTGGACTCTTAATGTTCCAATAGCTGCGTGTCATTGTGCTGTTATGTGGCAGGCATGTTGCTTACTATCAGGCACGTGTCCTGATCGCCTCGTCACTCTTAATTTAAAAAAGAAAGGGTGAGTGAGGATTTCACGAGACAACTCAGCGCGGTCGCATCTTACGCAGTTAGGAATCCTTGCTGGTACTTCGCCAGATGGATTCGGCCAAGAGTCCTACCACTAAAAATACGTTTCTTCAGCATTCTAAAACGCACGCTGCCAGACCGCCGCCGCCGTCCGACCCCTACAGCATACCTACAGTTAAACATTTCGTTTAGCACCAGCTACGTTAGTCATTAAATGACACGTGGTTAAATTTTCCAGTACTGTTACCTACTGAGAAATGAGATTTAATTCTAAATCCTCTCTTTAGTAACGCTCGGGGCTAGTTGAATTACAAAGGCGAATAAATTTGTGAAAGTTCTGAAACGGGTAATTTTCAGGATGAAAACATACCCTTAGGTCAAACAGGAACGATCCCGTGTAGAATACTTTTCACGAAAGAATGCCGACAGCAAACAAGAGGGACTAAATTTAAGCCATCAGTCATGTGGTTTATGCGATTGTGCCGCGCTTTTAGGAAATATTGACGAAATGCGAATACTCTCAACTAAAGCGCTCTACAGACGATGCCCTGAAATCGGAGGAAATGACGAAAAAGGGGCGGAGGGGGCGTGATAAATCACTTATCAAAAAATCGGGTCCGATTTCAGCCAGTGTTGTCAACCATACGATTTAAATCGTATTTATACGACTTTTTGGCTATAGTACGATATACGATCGAGTAATCGAAATCGTACACAAAATATTTTCTTAACTTATCTTGAAATAAATAACCAGTTATTCTACCCCGAAGCAGTGATGTGGAAACATTACTACGTGCCGGTTCAAATGGCAATGCTTCCAGTGAAATTACCGGGCATAGAGATAAAACATCTCTGGGTGACGAGTGCAGTGCAGTGCTAGGTAATAATTTAGACTCTTGATGTTCCAATACCTGCGTATCACTGTGTTTTTTTTGTAAATAGTGACGAGACGAGCTGGACATATGCCTGATGGTAAGCAACATACCTGCCACATAACGGCACAGTGACACGCAGCTCTTGGAACATGAAGAGTCCAAATCATTACCTAGCACTGCACTGCACTCGTCACCCAGATATCTGAGATGCTGTATCTCTAAGCCCTGTAATTTCTCTGGAAACATTGCCCTTCAATATGTCTGCACATTACTGCTTGGCGGTAGAATAACTGGCAAAGGTGTGGTACTTCCCCAGCCGAACTCTGCTAAGAGTCCTACCACTACCAAAAATGTGATGTTATGTGGCAGACATGTTGGTTACTATCAAGCACATGTCCTGCTCTTTTATATAGAAAACAGTGACAAGCACTCTTTTCTATAAAAAAGTGTAGGTATGTTTTATTTTTAGTTGATATATGTTACGACTATTTTATTGTAGAAATTAAATGAAACCAGCGTAGCAATTCTAAACCCAGTCGGATTGATCCGACACGGAATCTCACATCTCGGTCTTTGTTTTATCGGTTTAGAATTACAGAAGCAAGGATTGTCATTTTGAATTTGAGCCGTTCGGATTGCGCCTAGTACCACTACGCAGTACTACTTTTATCTGCAAAATTAAATTGATATCACCATCAATGAATATCGATCATCTCCTCTGGGCGATACTGAGTTCATCTGAACATTTCTTTCATTTCATTCACAGCCCACGAAAAAAATCTGTGTGTGCGCTACAACAAGTTTTCAAAAACATCCCTAATGTTTTTGTCTATAATTCATGATGTTTTTACAACCAGTTTTAACCTAAGTCTCTTTTTCTCAGTAGTAAGTGCCATGGCAACACCTATGTTTTTGTTTTAAGTAGGGAATGTAATATCGGAAAGTTTTCAATTCCTGCACTGAATCATGATAGTAAATACCCAATATCGGAATTCCGGAACAGCTTCAAAACTGGAAAATGTATTTGGATTTTACCTACAAAATGTATTATTATTTATGCTTACTCTTTATTGACACATTAAAAAAGGCACAGCAAAACTCAACAAAACATTGTAAAGTACTGCGACAGTGGGCGGCCTTTCCGCTGAAAGCGATCTATTCCAGCCAACTTTAGGACGGAAAAGAATTTGTAAAATAGTCAGAATATGGGGTGCGCAAACAAGAACAAAAAAAACGGAATGAAAGACACAATAATAATAAAAACACAATATAATGATATTGTAGTTAGTTAATCTTATACAACAATACTAGTAGGTACTTAATTATTGATGTATAATACTAATACTAATTAATACGATTATAAATAAATGTAATGCGATTACAACATAAATAAAAAACGCCTGTAATTGCATAAGTAGTAAATTTTCCAACAACAAGTCTACAATTTTAACAAATATAATTGTTAAACATATTTTTTCAAATTGTTCAGTGAAGGAGAATGCCTGATGTGCACGGGCAATTTATTCCATAACTGAGTCGCCCGCCCTGCAAGTAAACGATATGCCATCGAACATTTTAGTTAAAGCAGAAACCTTTAGTTAAAGTTAAAGCAGAAACCTTTAGTAGAAAATTTTAGTTAACCAGAAAAACCTTTAGGGAAAGACTGATTTTTGACCTAAAAGGAAGCTTATGGTAATTATGTAAAGATTTAAAAAGTTCTTTGAAGTAGGAGAATGGTGGGGTTAAACAAATCCAGTTTAATAATTTTGGAGCCGCTCAGGTTTATTTTAATAACTTATCGCGTGTGTGTATCGTTAGAAAAGAAGTTGGTAGTCAAAATACCGATATTGTAGTAACGATATTAAAGTGTTTCAATTTCGGAATTTAAGTATAAAAAAATCTCAAGATTTCGGAATTGCGGAATACACGCCCTAGTTTTGTAAGTTGTAAGTGTATCATAACTTGGAACAATTATAAATGTATGAAATTTACACGGTCCATGTCAAGAGCACAGTATGTATAGCTTCTCTTTCTTTCACTGTTATATCAAAGTATCTACTGTCTGTGGTCATGTCCGTCACATTGCTTGTATTGTGTTTCGTGTATTTTAATCGAGTAGCTTAATAGAAAAAAGAAGAAGAAATAGAAGTTGAATATAAGATATTGCATAATAATATTATGTTAGCATTAAGCAGTGAATACGTTTTACTACAATGCCGCCGAAAAGATGGTCTATAATAAATTTGAAATTTGCGGAAACCAGATAAAATGTAAGTCAATAGATAGAATAGATAGGAGTTTTCGGCACGGTTCTTTTGTGCCAATCGTAAGCGGATAAGGTTTATGTCAACTACGACAACATAGGGATGTGCCGCGACAAAAGTATGACACTTCCACAACTAGTATTTTAGTTAGTACAGAATAAATACGTGTGTAAAGAAGTAGGTTACTCTTTAAAATAGTATTTATATCCATGTTGACTCACTATTTGAAGAAATTTTGGAATTTAAAATTGTTTCAGTTCCTGTTCCTATATACCTACAGTCGATTTTTGGTCAGATTGACTTCAAGCAAGACGTCAAGCTGTTGGCTAAACCGCGAATCAACGTAGTATGAAAACTAACGTGGTTATTACACATTTTACATAAATACACGGGTAACTCACGTTTAATTACAAGTACGTGCTAAACGAGCTGCGAACCCGCGCGCGCACTCTCCTTGAAAAGATCGCCGGACGCGATCGAAACTTGAGTCGGACTGGACTGACTACATTAAACGTGAGTTACCCGTGTATTTATGTAAAAAATTAACGTAGTATACGATTTCGAGATACTAGATGGAATGACGATACATGAAAGGCAATTGATGGCGGTAGCAGACGTAAGACCAAAGATTGGGTTGAGAAGCATATTATTGAGACGCCTATGTCCAGAAGTGGACGAATACAGACTGATGATGATGACATTTTACATTGTACATAGTAAAATGATAAATTTTAATAGCCCCAACAGTATTATCCATTAGAAACACACAAATTTGTTGCCCATCATAATCCTAGAAATATTATTCATAAACTAACTAAACTAAAAGGTAAGATAAGGTGATACAAAACATTTTCAAAACATTTTAAAAGTTGACCTGTACAAACTGGCCTCTTCTTCTAGAAGCATGCAATATGTCTGGCAACACAGTTTTTACTGGTCTGAATTTATACAATGATAATAATAGTCAGCTGATAAAGTCTAAGTTATTCCAGACTATAATCCAACTGTTTTCGCAATTTCAACCGATCCGATTTCAAATTTTATAATAGGCAATAGCATTTTACGATATATAATATAATATCATATCATCGGGCATCTCTTTACCAATTTAGGCGATTTGTCAATTTGGCATTGTTTAGTCATTGTGGCATTTGCGTGTTGATCATAATTGTTCTTTGATTTATTTCCGCGTTTTTGTTCTTTATTAGCTGTAATTTATTTTCTATTGTATTGTAAATATAAAACGTAGTTTACCAAAAAGTTTTTCATTTCCACTAGAAACTTTATTTAAATCTAATATTACATATATTATGAAAACTAAATAATTTGTTAGGTTGGTATTGAACAGACATGTTAACTGCTGTTATTGGTTTGTACTGAGTGCCGACTCCTACGTAGTAATTACATACTCTTTGCTCTGATCGACGACCAGTCCGTTGTACAGCCAGTATCGTACTGACTGATTTGTACGTGTGTAGAGAATACCCTATTTTAGTGCTCCACTACATCTACGTCATTTCCTCCGATTTCAGGGCATCGTCTGTAGAGCGCTTAAGTTACTTATGCTGAGGAATAGAGATGTTAACACTAATCACAAATTAATGTTTACTGCCCTAGTGGCTTAGTTGGTAGTAGCTCTGCCTGCGAAGCCGAGGGTCGTGGGTTCGATCCCCACCCAGTGCAAATATTTGTGTGATGAATTCAAATTTATGCACTGTGTCTGGGTATTTCTATGTATAATAAGTATGTATTTAAAACTATATAAGTCATATACACACTATATATCACACAAGCATTGCTTAGTTTGGGGTCAGATGGTGTTGTGTGTGAATTGTCCACCAATATTTATTTATTTAATTGTATGATAGTTTGTATTCATATATTATCTAAAATCACATTTTTATAATTTAATATTACTTAGTAAATATTATAAATGATTTTAAATGCTATATTTTTAATCTGTTGTCACGTGACTGTAAACGCCAATATAGCTTATTACGTCACTAGTCGCAAAACAATCCGTCGAAGACTGACTAGATTATTTACTACTCTGCATTTTTATTATAGTTTGCGATCTTAGCGACGACGATTTGGATTGTTTGTATTCAAATAAAATTAAAAACACACATAAACTCGACATAAAGTCATGAATCGCAACCAATGTTTTGCGACTAGTGATGTCATGTCAGTCGTTAGTGTTTTAGCGGGAAAATTCAAAATTATCCTATTATTGTATATTTACTCATTGAAAATACTAATGTTTTTAAATCAAATATTATTTTATGGTAAACAAGCGTCAATCTTCGAAATAAAAGCAATACCGAAAAATTGTTACCATCCCTATTGTTTCCAAATAAAAATACGTATGTATATTGCTGAAGTGTATTTTTTAATTGGTCAGAGCTTTTATTGAAAATTGAATCTAAATTACAATAAGATAACTAATACGAGTACTAACCTACTATGCTTAACTACTTACGCTAAGCACTTCAGAATTTTCTATAGATCGATTAAGATTTAAAGTTAATCAATAAGATCATGCCCACTACTAGTCGGAAGCGTGCCCATCTTTCTGGCGTCATTACCTCGCTCAATGGCAATGCTATGTATTTTTGTATCGAATATCTTTTCGAAGAGAGAGACTGAGTGTCGATTTTCGCGTTGGGATCACTCCATTTGATTATTATTTTATCGAGATACTCGAAACCTTTTTCTTGATTGAATTTTTTTTATTGTTTACACCATTGAATGATACATACAATATAGGAAAACCTGTTTAACAACTGTCTTTGCTTTTTTGCTTTTATCTTGACAAAATCAACATGGCTTGCAAAACTGCAGAAAATATCAATGGGGTTCGGGTTCGCAGCTCGTTTAGCACTGAACGTTTTGTGCTACACGAGATGCGAACCCGCGCGCGCACTTTACTTGAAAAAGATCGCCGGACGCGATCGAAACTTGAGTCGGACTGGACTAACTATATTAAACGTGAGTTACCCGTGTATTTATTTTAAAAAATCCATGCAGTTTCATGGCTGGAGAATTATACCATACTAGATGCCCGCCCCGGCTTCGCCCGTGGTATATTATATAGCACTCATCGGGATCCCGTACATATCCAACGGTGAAAGAATGACTAAAATCGGTTCACTCATTCCTGAGAATATCGATTTCAAACAAAAAACCTCTTCAGCTACCTGCTACGCCACCTGTCGGAAATTAGTCGTACCAATTCAGATTTAGAAAAAAAATAGCAAAGGTTTAAATTCAATGCACAGATTACTGAAATTCAATGACGCAATCTTTGACACATGCTGTCATGTGTCATGTCAAAGCACGAAACGTACGAAAACTCTCAAAATGGGAATATTTTTTTCCGATTTTGTTTCATTCTTGTTTTATGCTCCGCTTCAATTAATAGTAGAGTTATTTTCTATAGCCTAAAGCCTTCCTCGATAAATGGACTATTCAATAAAAAAAGAATCTTTCAATTCGGACCAGTACTTCCCGAAATCCTAGCGTTCAAACAAACAAACAAACAAACTCTTCAGCTTTATAATATTAGTATAGATTGACAAGGCACACTATTATCCGATGGGGGCTTTGAATCAAATTCCTAAAACTATGTAGAGCGGGAGAGTGAAATAACAAAACGTAGCTTATAGGCTATATACGTGAGACGCAGCCGGTCTAAAAATATAACGTGTGAAATGTTTCCGACAGATTAAACGCAAAAGTGTTCATTCATTCGCGGCCGTTCACCTGGCTTCCTCATAACAAATAATTTGGTAAAAAATATTTGCTTACAACATAGCATTACAAACAAAATCAATTTGTAAATGTCTTGCGAGTCCAATTTTCGCGCTAAAACCGTTCTACAGCGCATCAACGAGTTTGATATATAAAAGAAAAATCGATATGAAAATCGTACAATAGGCGTGACAGGTCCTGCAATTATACTAATATTATTTGAGACAGTATTTAATACAATAAAATGTGTGCCAATTTTAATTTGGTTATTTTTTAGTTTCACTTACTTAATGATCATTCAAAGCTGGAGTCAAAGTCCATTTTAAAAGTACGAAATTATTAGAAAATGTATTTACCATTGGATAACCCATTCAATTTAAAGTTACTTTTGTTATATAACCAGTTTGGAAACGCTGTCCTTCAAACCAGAACACAGTAATGTTTTCACATTACTGTTTGGCGGTAGAATAACTGGCAAAGGTGTGGTACTTCCCCAGGCGGACTCTGCTAGGAGTCCTACTACCACAACTGGTTATTTACTCGTAGATACATTCTGCATTTAGCCGCTAACAGTAGTTTTATTTAGCCGCTAACAGTAGTTTTATTTAACCGCTAACAGTAGTTTTAGCTCCACCTCTTGTTGTTATTTTAAAAAGACCTCAAATCCGAATGAGATAGATTGAAATCGTATTTTTTTTACATTGTGACATGACGTGTTTAGTAACGTTTTCAAATAAAACCTCCTTGAGTGCGTAGACCTTTTTAAAAACTTGTTGGTTTGATATTCGAACACAAAATTTCAAGCATAAGTCAAGGGCTTGAAAAGATTATATATTTTTGTAAGAAAGGGTATTGTTATCACAAAAAAAATGATATAGGTTCTGTTGGAGTTCTTTTATGAGACTTTCAGACGGGTGGTATTAAATTTTCTTCAGCGCCTTGAGATTTATATTGCATTTTGATACGTGACTGCACTGATAGTAAGTCAGCCACTTAATTTTATGAGAACTGTCTCATAACGTGTAGAAATAATATCTCACGTCAAGTGACTCATGTCAGCACGTGTTTCTTAGACCTTTTGAGTTATTTTCGCGTATTTTATTAGATATTGTGTGATGTGATTCGTTTTGAGATATGAAAATAGTGTTAATTGAAAATGAAACAATACGTATAAATTCATTTATGAACACTCGTACAAAACTGGTTGAAAATAGGTTTCTTCTGTGTAATATTGGATAAAAAAACAAATGTACCTATACATTTTACACAAATGTTTGGTCGATAGGAATCAAAATACAAATACAAAAATCTTTATTGCTGTTTGCAGGTAAGATAAGGGGAAACAAAACATTTTAATAGTCGACCCATACAAACTGGCCTCTTCTTCTAGAGGCATGCAATATGTCTGGCAACACAGTTTCCATTGGTCTGAATTTAAACAATGATAATAATAGTCAGCTGATAAAGTGTTCTTCTTTTTTTCATTTTTTAGCTTTTAATCGGTTGTATCATATTATATGTTATCTGATTCATTGTCTATTAATTTCTGGCTTCTATCCAGTTGTACTAGATAAGTGTTATATGATTGGTGAGCACAATTACGCCAACGTCTTGTGCTCCACCAGGATGCTGTTATGGACTTAGACAAGTAGTTTAAATCCAAGGTCTTGCAGTTCTTGCACTTCCGTTCTTGCGTTCGTCACCCAGAGATCTAAGCTATTACACCTCTAAGCCCTGTAATTTCTCTGAAAACATTGCCCTTCAAACTGGAACACAGTAACGTTTGCACATTACTGCTTAGCGGTATAATAACTGGCAAAGCTGTGGTACTTCCCCAGGTGGACTCTGGCAGGAGTCGTACCACTACAGATTATTTTTGTCGAACCCTAATCCAGGTATTTGTTTCCAGGTTCTCAGACAGACGACGTTGCCGATAGTCCCGACGAGACACCAGACGTTTCAGCGTCAGCTGTCGCACCGTCTCGATATGCCTTCCATTCAGTTCAGCATCTGCAGTCTGGAGCGGGCAGACTCTTCCATCGGACTTATTAAGGTATGGGTTTTTTGAAGTAAGAAGTTGTTTAAGCGCGATATCCCGTCAAGCTCGGGTCGGCTCGGCTCGGCTCGGCTCGGCTCGGCTCGGCTCGGCTCGGCGCCGAATAATGTGAAAAAAAGAAATATACAATGACAATACACATATACATTTCAATAACAATAACTTTATAAACTGGAGTTAAGCCATAAAGTTTAAATATATTCATGAACAAGTTTTCATAAAAATAAACTGTGATTAAATATCTATCATCAATCTACAATATGAATCACCATATTTTTTTAATCAATCGTAACATAACCTATATTATTATGACTGCACCCGCCGACCGATGCTACTTTTTTATTAATAAAATAATAAGTTCTTGAAATTATACTAGTAATAGGAATTTTGAAATACAAAAAATATTTACCCTAACGTAATGGGACAATGAGCGTTACGGGACAATGAGGGTAACGGGACAATGAGTCATGCTTTTTCGTGCATGCAGCCAGCACTCATCGATTTATTAGATGTTATCACGTAAAAAATATGTATGTATATGCTCTTGTAAGCCCTTGATTTCTTTAAAAGTGAACTGGTATGTGATCTCGTTAGCGTCTAGTATAACTTGAGCCTAAAACTCATTATAACTCTTCGCATTCGTGGGTCAATTCAAATTTGTGGTACGACTTGCCCAAGATAAATTGAGCTCCGATTATTAAGAAGTTGTAATGAGCCTTGGATCAAGTAATACGAGTAACAGACTCAAACTCAACGTCGCGTCGGGTTCTCTTTTAAAGTTGGCTTGGTCGAGCGTTGACGAGCGATGGCCAACGCCAAAGTATAGATAGCCTTCTTGCCTAGCCTTGTTATCGGCTCCGTGTCGTCGCCTAGTTGGAAGAACGTGTGTAGAGCTAGCTCATTTGGCGCAATTTGTCGTCGCTTGCCGTCGCTCGTAATCACTTGTCTCACTTCGGTGTCGAGTTATGTCCAAATATCAAAAGCGCTCGTCTGCTCGGCCAGTAGCGTCCACATGTTTGTCTTTCCGCCATTAAACGGCTTACATTTACTGATGTCAGAGGCGTATAATGTAATAATGTCACTCACTACAACTAAACATAATAAAAAATATAGTATGCATTGCCAAAACAAATCTGTAGGTACTTTGGAAACAAAAACATGCACATTGTTAAAATACAAAGACGTACATCGTTTAGAATTTATACGTTTGCACAATGAACATTAACAGTGACCAACGAGTACGCAGATCTACACTCGTCTGCTTTGGCAGCTTGCATTGGAACTTGTCAAACGTATGGACATTTGCCTTGTACCTGCATTGGAACTTGTTGAACGTATGCCAATTTGCCTTGTACCTGCATTGGAACTTGTCGAACGGATCGACATTTGCCAACGCTCGCCCAATATGTATAGGCGACTTTAGAATCGACCGGGTGCTCATTAATACGTCCGTTGCTGTACGTTAGTAACCTTGGGGATCGGACGAATCGCTTCGTTTGGAATACGATCTCAGTAACGCCGAAGCTCGTTAGTCTGTCGTGTGCAATGGAGCCTAATTATTATTGACATATTCGGATACGTTAAATGAGATATTGAATGTATTTTTTGAAGAGTGACGAGACGAGCAGGTCACGTGCCTGATGGTAAGCAACATAGCTGCCACATAACAGCACAGTGACATGCAGCTATTGGAACATGAAGAGTCCAAATCTTTACCTAGCACTGCACTGCGCTCTTCACCCAGAGTTCTAAGAAGTTATATCTCTAAGCTCTGTAAATTTTTTGGAAACATTGCCCTTCAAATTGAAACACAGCAATGTGAGCACATTATTGCTTAGCAGTGGAATAACTGGCAAAGGTGTTGTACTTCCCCAGGGCGGACTCTGCCAAGAGTCCTACCACTACAATATAGTAATTTTGTAATTGCAATAATCCTTTCCATAAGAAAATATTAAAAGTTATGTAGTAATTTAATCAGCTGAAACACGACGCTATTAAAGGCCATGAAGATGTGCCATTGTTCCGTAATTACGGAACTATGGGAATAAAACTACATGCATGCACTTATTTGCACGCAATAAATATATTATTTTTTGCTTCGTTTCATTTACAATTTAAATTGAAACTTAATTATATCATTTAAAGTAACATCACATCTTCATGACCTTTCATAGCGTCGTGTTTCAGCTGATTAAATTACTACATAACTTTTAATATTTTCTTATGCCTGGGCCACACTAACGGGAAATGCCATTAATTATCGCGTTAAAGGACGTTAACCGTATTTGTAAAATGCACCTTCGGTACCCGTCCATTAGGTGTGTTTTACACCTACGGTTGACGTCCGTTAACGCGATAATTAATGGCATTTCCCGTTAGTGTGGCCCAGCATTATGGAAAGGACTACTTCAAACTATAATCTAACTGAGTTCCAAATTTAACAAATCAAAAAAGATCCGTACAGCCGTCGACAGGAATAAGAAGAATTCTTCCACAGACTAAGTAGAAAGATGAATTCTTCTCATTTACTCAGTAATAACTGTCTTCAGATTAACTTTGAAGAATAAACAATTCATAGCACAAAAGCTCAAATCAGCTAATCTTGTCCCCGTATTGCAGGTCTAAAGCCTGTAAATTAAGCCCACAGCCAAAAAAGCAGAAAACCTGGCATTTTACTTTTAATTACGCCTTTTGTCTTTGTACTGTTATTACAAGTCCGTAGACATAGCTGTCTAAACAGTATAGAATCTCTCTACAATACCATTTACAATTTATTATTCCAGCCAATATTTTAAAGTGGTAGGACTCTGCATCAAACCCATACACCATAAGAGGAAGTACCACAACTTATCCAGTTATTTTACCACCAAGAAGTTATACGCAAACATGTTGCACAAATTGTTCCGCAGTGCATAGTTTATAGTAAAGTGCATAGTTTCCGAGACATAGGCCAATAAAGTTTTTTCAAGATGGCGAGTTTTTCAGGATAAAGTTCAATTTTGTGATTTTATGCTCAGTAAGTGGTTCTAAAGTTTATAAAATAATTGAATCGGAAATTTAGTGCAAAATTTAAATTATATTTTACTGGCCTATACACATCAACGCACATCTATCATCGTAACGTAGTTTTAAAATTTTATTCTCATTATGTCCATTTTCACTTATTTATTAATTTAATTAAGCGACCAGTGATTAAAGCGTGTATTTATCGTTAAAAATGACCTTTTTCTCAAATTTCTCCTTATAACCTAACTTATATTATTATACCAGGCTAAAATCAATCTAAGTTTAAGCAATAAGCCTCGTAACTAAACATCCAAACTTTTGCATTAATAATATTAGTCGGACTATTGAGATAGGAATACCTGACATAGAACAAACACCCACATTGATCGCACAAATGTTTGCCTTAGGTGGGTATCGACCTACGATCCAGTGAGTAAACTCTGCTGAGCTGAGGCCACCTTTCCACTTTTATTACCTTTGCTTTTCAAAAAAAAAAGAGGATTAATATACTAAGCTTAATTAATCTCTCAAATAATCAAGTTTGTCGAAGTTTCGCTACTGTTTTGTTTACATTCGCAACTAAGAGCGTATTTGGGTTACTCTTGCCCAGTAATTACGAGCTTTTTTCGCGCGCTTCAGCTTAGATACGTAATACTGTCGTATTTTTATTCCGGAATTTGTAATTAACAAGTTCTTTAATTAAGAAGTTATCCAATTTTCTCAGAGAGATTGTTTATTTTTAGATATTGCGTGGGGTTTATGCAATATTACGACTGAACTCATGGCTTAGTCGGTAATAAGTTTAGTCTATGAAGTGATTTTTTTAGAATAATCATTTAACACTTGATCGCTATTTGTTTTTTTTTAAATAAGAATTGACGAGACGAGCAAGACATGTGCCTGATGGTAAGCAACATGCCTGCCACAGAACAACACAGTGACACGCAGCTATTGGAACATGAAGAGTCCAAATCATTACCTAGCACTGCACTGCGCTCATCACCCAGAGATCTAAGATGTTATATCTAAGCCTTGTAATGTCTCTGGAAACATTGCCCTCCAAACCGGAACACGTAGAATAACTGACAAAGGTGTGATACTTCCCCAGGCGGACTCTGCTAGGAGTCCTACCACTACAAAAAGTAATTAAATAAGATTTATGTAAAGCGACTATACAGTGTACTATGGAGCGTGTTTACTTAGAAGAAACCTATTGACTCTTAACTTGAAGACTCCACGATCGTAATCTAATAAAATAATTAAGTATAATATATTTAAATCAAAGTATGTGTTATTGCTATTTATGCACTTTTGCCATCTCACATGTAGTTCACTGATCCTTTTAATAAAAAAACATTCCGGCGGTAATCAATAAAATCTTTAAAGGCGCTTTATACTGAATATTATTAGCTAGTCAAGCCTGAACTAGTATGGTGTGTTCGTCACATTACAGACCTCTAATCTAGGGGCATTGTTCCGTACCATGTCTTTATTATAGATACCTATAAGAAATAATATACAGTGACCTATAAGAAAGAGAACCAATCACAACGAAAAACCATTTTATCCCTGTAGGATATATAATTAAGGGCAGAATAAGTCGATCTAGTTGGAATGAAACTATGTAACTTGTGTACCTAATAGAGAAAATGTCAAGTGCCAGTGACCGTCCCGTATGAAAGATTTAACATATAGAGAGAGATTGGTGGGAATTAATTGAGGCCTGGATTTTTTTTTATTGGATGGATGATCTCATTTCATAGGATTACAACGAAACTGTGTATTACATTAAATGTTTCATTTTAATTAACATAATTTAGCTACTATCCCTATTATAGTTAAAATCTAACAGTATTGAAAAAGACGTTTACAAAAGCGAATACTTTTTTTTTTTAAACGGGCAGATCCTTTATTGACAAAACTAAAAAAGTACAAAATGAACGCTACGCTACACTCCGGAGAGTGTGCGACTGATTTGCACGGTCTAATACCACATTGCCCTTTTTTTCTATCGGAATGCTCGCAGCTCGAAAAACGACATCGTTTCATGGTTGATGTTCCAAAGACACGAACGAAGAGATTTGACTCTGCTTTTGTGATAAAAACGTCAAGGCAGTGGAACACGTTGCCTGAGGGGGTTTTTCCCGATAGTTACAATCTTTGTGTCTTCAAATCGAAAGTGAATCGGTGTCTTCACGGGTAACACGCTCCATCTTAGACCGCATCATTGCTTAACATCAGGCGAGATGGCTATCATGTAAAACCTATAAAAAAAAACAGTGAGTATTCCAGCTCATGCAAACGGCACGCGTTCACGAGTGTGACGCGTGTACTAGCCATCTCTCTCCTCCCGTATTTTTGGGTAATCCACTAATCAACCTGGATTCCATAGTATATTCTAATTTCTTCATTGTTCATTATACGAAAGATCCTGCCGAGTTATAAATGTTATAAGTTTGGATATTTCAATCTTTGGATGTTTATTGCTCGATCACGTAAAAACTACCGGTTAGTTTAAAACTACCGTTTGTTTTTGCGTGATCAACATAAACTTACCCAACTACATACTACTTTCATCTTTCCAAACTCGTATATTTTAAATTCAGTAGGATAATCTATAATGGAAAATGAAGAAATAATATCAAGCTAAATGTTTCTATAATTAATTTCCCGACGGGTAATTACGATGCAGCTTTAAGCCTCGACTCAATTTACTAATTATCTCCACAGTTTCCGTTTTCAATGGAAACATTGAAACCGAATATTCGAGAATTAACAACAATTTCATAATTAGCGAATAATATCGATGCATTCTCATTGGGTTTAGGCTGTATACTCTTCTAGGTAAGCACATTGCGTATATGTCGCATCGTCGCTTAATATCAGGCAAGATGGTAGACAAACATAAACCTACAACATTTTAAAAAATAGGAAGAGATACCAGTCATAATCTTCCAACGTTAGCTAACTGCGAGTGGCAATCGTTGCAGGAGTAGTGTAGAATAAATAAATATTGGTGGACATTCCACACACAACACCATCATAATACATATAAATGTGCTTTTAAGTACATATTTATTATACATGGAAAACACCCAAGCACAGTACAGATAATATTCGTATTCATCACACAAAAATTTGCATTGGGCGAGGTTAGAACCCAATAATAGGAACTCTAGCTCACTTTTTTATGTTGGGGTATAAAATATGGCAATACAAACCTTTTATGGGTAACTGTAATTAAAAGTTTTGTACTTTTTCTTAGTATTTTACTAAGAATCTTGGGATTAGAAATAGGCTTCCAGTGGGCACTGGCAAGGAATAAAATTGAAAATTCATTCCAAGATCCTACCACGTTTTTACGATTATTACAAATTACAAAATCACCGTAAATGAAGCAATGAAAATCGGGGACGAACGGTGTCCCAAATATTTTTATTGAGAGCCATTAAAAGCGCCTATTCCGCGTCGAGTTTTAAATCTCTGTTTGAGGTAAACGACATGAAAATTAGTTTAAATTTAGTGATAGAGCTAACTGACGGGTATTGTAACGATACAGTCTCATTAAAGTAAAAAATCTCGTCATTTCTAAAATGAGACTGAAACGAGTTTTTTTTTACATATCTATCCATATTCCTTCAAACTTAACATTATATACTATTAGAAGTAACGCAATTCTTAATCTTTTAAATTAATTCACCAATTAATTAGCCTTCAATTGAGTTTGTTGACCTTTATGACATTGTTTTTAAATGTCTCTGTGTCCTCTCGGTTGCTAGTAATATTTTGAGGAAGTTTAGTGCTTTTGTCAAAAAGGACGGGTCTATATTATAGGAAATCGGAGAAGCGAATCAATTAAGAACGTCACAAATATGAGAAGTAATTAAATAAAACATGGTCTTTCGACCTAAAATCCTACCCACACTCAGTAAACGAGACCGAAATTGGGAGCAACCTTTTACACAATTACTAAGTGCCGGTCCCAGCTGGTTGACAACCAATAATGAAGTAACAAGCCTAATAACCCAAACTAATAAAATTGTTAAACGACTTTGATGTCGGTACAACTTGTAACTCGATTTGAAAGTGAAAAGGCTTCTCGCTTTAGTCTCAATCACTTTCTTGGTTGTGTAAGAGTCGGTTTAATATCGTGGCTGTTTCTAATTACGTTTTATTGCCAATTTGTTGTTTTATTGACAAAATAAACCGATTGTTATGACAGTTCTTTAAAAAAAACATTGTTTTATGCTGTCACAATTATTGCTCGCAATCATTTTAAAAATGAATTATTCTATGTAAAAATATCGTCTTTGATGTATATTGTCGTTATAATTGTCATTATCGACGATACTAACTAATCTGATAATAGCGATTGAAACGACAGTTGACAGTTCATATCTACTATGATCGGTTTGTGTTATTTTTCATTTATAGGTTTGCTTTTCACAATATTTTTTAATTATACTGTAATTAATAGTATGCTGTCATAGTACAACGCTTAGAGCCGTGGCGACTAATTGGCGAAAACATTCGATACGCGAACCTGAGGTCGTAGCCCCAGTTACATTTGCAGACTATATTTGCAGATGTGCACGTACGGGTTTGCCATGGCACATGTACGTTGCGATGCACGGGTGCCTTGCTGATACTATACTAATTATAATTAGTATATTTTGTATAGTATCAGCAAGGCAGCCGCACTAATTATAATTAGTACATTTTGTATAGTATCAGCAAGGCAGCCGCACTAATTATAATTAGTATATTTAGTATAGTATCAGCAAGGCAGCCGCACTAATTATAATTAGTATATTTTGTATAGTATCAGCAAGGCAGCCGCACTAATTATAATTAGATTAATTAGTATATTTAGTATAGTATCAGCAAGGCACCCGTACGAAGCCGGGGCGGGTCGCTAGTTAATCATAAAAACAATTTGATATTGTGACTGAAACATTTATTGTAATGATACCAAACCATGTATTCACTCTATTTAATTCATATGTAATTCCCTGCCATTCCCTGTAAAAAAATGGACCTCCTGGCAATATCCAGAATCATTATATTTTGTATGCTTTTCTGAGTTCAAAACCGTATACCAAATGCGGTCCATATTTTGCATATTTTGCGCACTCAACTCGAGTCAGCGCCTGATCTAATAAACGTGGATGTGCTTTTGGGCGATTGTATCGGTAGATAATAATATTAATATACTTTTATTGACAACTTGTCAACACATCCAACAAATTTCAGCAAAATTTACGCATGTCGTCAGAAAACAGAGAACACATTCTATTTCTTGTACTTTGTCGTGGTAGTATTTCAAAACAGAACTTTTAAACGTCATTCACGTCCATTTCCGAATAGTCTGTCCCTTCACGTTCAATTTCCTGTGTTCCCCGCTCACCAAATGCCAATTTCATTTCGTTAACAGGCCTGTACTTTGGGACTTCAAATTGTTTATAAATATATAGATCGTTGTTAAATACATTTGTTTACGTTTAATAAGAATCAGTTACACTAGCAGTGCCCCGTTGTTTCACCTGCATTGTTACCCGGTCCGTTCAAGCATTCCGACGTGATAGATCACCAAACATTTATAAGCACCCAAACATCAAAATGTTCGCGTTTTTAGTATTAGTAGGACGTATTTATGCATGTAATAGTAATTCCAAATCTGAAAATGTATCGAGCATCTGCGAGTAAAAAAGGCAACGTTTCGAAAGTACTTTTCAATTTATACCTAGATCAAGATAAGTAATAAGACAGCGTATTTTTTTGATAAGATTTTTGGGTGTAATTTATTTTCAATTATTGGTAATCTTGTGTAAGTCTGTACTTCGCTTTCAGTGCCTATTTTATTTCTACTAGCTATTTTGCTGCAAATTTTGCTATAAATATTAGAATACTTTCGCACGAACCCAAATAATGTATGATGACATTGTACATTGTATAGTAAAGAATTAGTACCTTGTAATTTCGATAGCGGGAAGCGATAATTTCCCGGTTATTCTATAATTCGAAAACTTTCTTGCGCCACTGTTACGATTATGTGGTATGGCATACTGTTGCGGGGCAAGGCATCTTATTTCATAGGTGTCAAAAACATATATACAAAAAACAGAGTTCATGTTACGTATAATAAAAGTAATATGGAAAGTGTCCTAAGCTAAGCTTAAGTAGTTTTATGTCACAGATATTGGTATCTCGAGTGTATGTGCACTTTTTAGTTTTCGCTTATTACCCAAGTTGATATCTAATGATAATTTACAAGGAAGGAATCAAAAATATGATTTCAGAACCCCATTAAGTTATACATATGTATTCAGAGCAAGAGCGGATCAAACTTTGGCGCCAGGGGGTCACGTAGTCCTATTTTGATTTACATTTTTTTTTGTAAAATGTGAATTAGTCTGTAGTTTTCTTAGCTATGTTTAATGTAAATTAGTTCACGATAGACGCCACGCCGCCACAAAATGACAAATCACATATTTTTACAGAACAACATGGGAACCAAATAAAAACGCTTGACAAATAGAATACTATACATTGTAATGCATTTCAAATCTAAGATGGCCGCCACTACAAAATGGCGATTTTTTATTCACAGCTTTCTCTATATGGGTGTCAAATGAAAGGCCTTGACTAGTACTATATTATATACATATTATTATATATTTGCAAGATAGCCGCCAACAAAAAATGTAGGTAATTTTTAAAATTATTAATTTATTTAGTTATTTATTTTGTTTGTTCCAGCCCGAGTTGTATAAGAACGAGCTGGTACGTCAGCCTTCCACCGACAGCGCCGAGCTTGAGTTTTGCGGGAAACTGCATTTCGCCATCAAGTACGACCAAGAAGTGGAGGCTTTAGTAGTCAAGGTAAATTATATAGTAAAATTAGTATTTTCTGTCTGATTTTACATTAAGTCTAATTTAAATACGACATGGTTGACGTTACAAAGACTCTAAAGGAGAGATTTGACTATTTCTATTTTTGTGATAAAAACATCGAGGACGACGTCAAAGAGGCATTATCGGTTACTCAATTGAAACCTTTATAGACTAACAACTTTAGATAGAGAATAAGCTAACAACCCAGTCCACCAATCCAAGATGGCCTATTAGTTCTACTAATCCAAAACAGACGCAGCCTACGTGACGTAGAGGGTCTGAGGGTGTCAGTAAATCATACATTAGGTCGAACTTTGCACCTTATTTCTTTTGTAACAGAGTTTTAAGGTACCCAGCTCCGGTAAGTAGGTTGGCTGTTTTTTCTGTGTCATGGGAAGCTTTTCTCCCCGACACTAAGAATGAAGAAGGAAACGTATATCGCGAGAATGATCTTAGTTGGGCGGTTGGTCGTTGTTCTACGTATTGAGCCATCTCTCCAATTCTGAAGCTTGAAGTATCTTTGGTTGGGATAAATAAAGTAAAGTCTTGATCATCGCCGAAAAATTGCTAGCCTATCGGTTTTTTATAGAATACACTTTGGAGAGTGTGCGACTGATTTGCATGATCTGATACCACCTTGCCCTTTTTTCTATAGAAGTGCTCATAGCTCGAAAAAGCGACATCGTTTCATAGTTGATGTTCCAAAGACACGAACGAAGAGATTTGACTCTACTTTTGTGATAAGATGAATGAAAAATAGTCTAGGATGTGGAATACGTTGCCTGAGTGGGTTTTTCCTGATGGTTACAATCTTTGTGTCTTCAAATCGAGAGTGAATCGGTTTCTTCTAGGTAAACACGCTCCATCGTAGACCGCAACGTCGCTTAACATCACGCGAGATGGCGGTCAAGTGTAAACCTATAAAAGTTAAAAAATATATTGGTAGACAATTCAAACACAACACCATCTGACCCCAAAATAAGCAATGCTTGTACTATGGCGGCCAGATAGCTGATATAATACATGTATAGTTATAAATACATACTTATTATAAATAGAAACATATACATATTTACAAGAACATGGACAAGCAAAGGTGACAAGAAGAGAAAGAAGGGGGGGGGGGAGCAAGCGCGCGCACTACTGTCTTATCGAATTCATGTGCGTAAAGCCGCTAACTTAAAACAGTGAAAGAAACATCGTGAGGAAACGGACATGTATCTAGAATCTTTCGAGGCATGACTGCGTATGGCATCCACCAACCCGCACTGGGCCAGCGTGGTGGATTATGTCTTGACTCTCTCCAAGCGAGAGAAGGCAGAATTTATGTAGATGCAGTATGGAGAAATCTGTTTTAATCCGTGAACCACTGTAAAAGCTATTCAGTTTCCATTTTTGAAAGGGTATGAATTTGGACTCAAATAAATGTTTTGACATCACGTAATCAAGGGTTCAAAAACCCAGGCTGACATCATTAAGACGGTTCACTGACCCATGAAAGATTGCAATCTGAAACAGAAACCCGACGAGAAAGACAATGGCAACAATGCCTTTCAGATTGTAAAGCACAATTTGCCATCAACCTAGAAAATTATTTTCTAGGTTGATGGCAAATTGTGCTTATGTATATTAAGTGTGTTCCACTCCACTCCGCTTCACTACTCCGCTTCAGTGGAAACACTCACCACTTTTCACCGCTCTTCTCCGCTCCTCTCCGCCTATCTCCGCGTCAATGGAAACTCAGTCTTAAAAATAATTTTCTAGGTTGATGGCAAATTGTGCTTTACAATCTGAAAGGCATTGTTGCCATTGGAGATAATGATTAGGGTAATTAAAATCATTATTTATTTGTTCGCACTAATTGTTAGAATTAACAGGAATCTGTTTCGTTTTAATATCTTATTTTGAAACTGTAAGACTGAGTTTCCATTGACGCGGAGATAGGCGGAGAGGAGCGGAGAAGAGCGGTGAAAAGTGGTGAGTGTTTCCACTGAAGCGGAGTAGTGAAGCGGAGTGGAGTGGAACATACTTTTGGAATTGCGGATTTTGATGCACGCAAGTGGCGTGGCGCCATACACCCACCCCTTACCCCGGTACATAGCTGTCTTCCGCACCACACCGCCCCGCTGTCCTCCGCTCCGCACCGCACCTTCCCGCAGTCCACCGCTACGCATCGCTTCCCTGTATTTCTATGAACATCCGCTCACCTCTTTTCCACTCCGCTCGTGCTGTTTCCATTGAAGCGGAGCAGAGATTTCGAGCATAGTGATTAGTCTATTCATGCACCGCTCCGCCCAGCTTCGCGTCTGTAGAAACGCAGCCTAATGAAACTCTTGAAGTCATTCCAGTCCGTGTGCTATTCCAGACTATAATTGGATGCCAAATTTCAACCTGGTCCGTTCATACGTTACGACGTGATTGAGCTACAAACATCCAAACATTGACATTTATAATATTAGTAAGACGAGGACTAGGATATTTTTGTTCTGTTGTTTTTGATGTTTTTAAATCTAAATATAAAATGTAAGTTACGCGTCACGTTGTATGTCCGCGATGGATTCCTTAGCTAATTAACCGATTTAAATAAACTTTGGACACCGTGTGCAGTTTGATCCAACTTAAAATTTAGAATAGTTTTTGTTTTGATAAATAGTCTTTTTACTACAATATGCGAGTAAAACCGGAATGGGCTACTAGTTAGGCTATTTTATAAGATTTTACTTTGATTGGATGTACATACACGTTTAGGAACATAAGGTATTCCTTGTACAATAAATACTTTTGGAATATTTATATTACAAAAAAATAATTGCTTATTTCCTTGAAACAGTAAATACGACCCAGTTATTGTACTACTTCACATAAATTAATTAATTAGTATTATTTACATTAAAAAAGGTTTTTGTGAATTACTTAGAGGAAAATTAGGAAAAACATTAATTCCTAAAAGTAGCCGTATATAAGATAGAAGGCTTTGCAATTAAATGAAGCACTATACCTAATTGGCCTTGGTAACAGTTCAGACTAAATAAAGGTGAGGTCACACTGTTTATCGATTTATTTTTTGTTACCAACAGTGTACACTCTACCTTTAGAAACGGACCGTGAAACTTAAATAACTCTACCTAATTCTATTATGCTCAATTGTTATCTAAGCTCTGTATTTAATTAATTACTCTAGTGAAATTATAGGGATATTTTATTATTAAGTGAGATAAATCATCTTAAATCTATGGGTGGCAGGGCTAGGTAGTAAATTAAATTTAAAAAAATACGGCTGGTCTAGTTGGGAGAACGGCAACTACCCCCTCTAGTTCAAATTTTGAATCCCACGACGAAATCATAAATGTTATGCTTAAAAATGGCAAAGGAAAACATTGTGAGAAAAGCGACATTTTCTTAGAATCTTTTGAAGGCATGTCACCCACCAACCCGCACTGGGCTATCGTGGAGAATTATGGCCAATTGTCTCCTTCTGAGTGAACGACCCGAATCCCAGCAGTGGGAGCATTTAATGGGCTGCCTATGCTAGACAGTAAATTGGGTAAATTGGAGTATTAAGATTGTTGACACTGCTTTTGTGATAAGAGCGTCAAGGCTGTAGGATACGTTGCCTGAGTGGTTTTTACCCGATGGATACAATATTTGTGTCGTCAAATCGAGAGTGAATCGGGTTTTCAAGATAAATACGCTCCATTGTAGGCCGCATCGTCGCTTAACATCCTTACACCTTATACCTCTGGATGATGAGAGCCCGTGAAGTTTACATTCCTAAATTGTTGTCACATAAAATTCGTACTATAATAATGTAATGTAAAAAAACATATTTTTAATGCTGTTATGTGGCAGGTATGTTGCTTACCATCAATCACATGTCCTGTTCGTCTCGTCACTTCTTATTAAAAAAAAAGTAAACTCTTAAATTATAATTGCTTAAAAAATTAGTATATTACCATTTTATAGTATGTTTCTCTGCTATTGTTTGAGTTATCAACTTGTGTCTTTTAGGCAGGGCGCACTCGTAGACACTGTGTCTTGTGTTAGATACAAGCTACCAATGAATATATGTTTTCTATGGAATCTGTTTGAAATCTTTCACTCCCTGCGCAAACGTAAAATACTCATTGGCGTTCAAAAAACGTTCGGTGTCGGCAACTAGAAACTAAACGTGTCTACGTTGGCGTAGTAGTATCTTTCTATTAAGTATCTTTCTACTAACTCGATGGATTATGTTATCTGAAATAAAATATTGTTGATTTTGATTTTTTGTAGTGCCTAATATCCTGAGTTCCTGAGCAAATCTCGACAACTGCCGGTCTGGGAACGTATGGAATGGAATCACACTTCAATCAGTTGAATATTTACTTCAAATTATAATTTTGCTAACTTGAAACCTTTCAAAAAATAAAAACCGGTTTAAAATTCAGAAAAATCTAACAGCCGATCGATGAATAGCAGATATCAACAACCTTAATCAGTTTATTGCAAATTATTAATGATTAATCAAACTGAAAACTGTCTTATCTCTCAAGTTGAGCCAAATTATACACAAATATCAACTTTCATGAAAATCGGCACATACATCATGACACTGGATGTTTAACTATCAAGATTTATCGTGATTATATCGTATAAGAAATCCCGTAATCAATCATTAATACAAGTGTCAAAAAAGGTCAATTTATAATGAATTATATTCTAATCCTCACTATCGGATACAATAACTATTGTAGTATAGTACAGATGAAAAACAGCAGATAATTGTAACGTAGATACAAAAAAATATATGGTAGATCACATAGAGATCATTATCCTGAAAAACTCACGGTTGCGATATAGGACATTCTTGTTAAGAGTATTTATTGTGCTTATTAGAGTGTGAAGCGATTGTGAAGATATGCCAATATTCATACTAAGGTAGTTCTAAGCTCCACATAAACCAATCCAAGGCAACCGCAGAATTTCAATATTACAAATTATTCCCTTTGAATTCCATCAGAGCGTCTCTTGATTTTATGAGTCTTGTATATACCAATAACATATCAGAAAGTGAAGTTATGTAATGACATGAGATATTATTGTTTTAGGAATTATATAAGCAAATAAGCAATCAATAATGGCGAAAATGGTGTGGTGTGGAAGTGGTGACATATTTGATCGGTTTGATGTAGAGACATTGGGCGCGTGTAGTGAAAATCTCGGTAGTGTTTATATACGAGTATTTGAACTATTTGATACGAGTATTGAAACGTTGGTCTGTGGAGGGGAAAGTAGAATTCCTTTTCAAAACTATTACCAAGCACCGAGTCGACAAAAGTCGTCAAAAATGCTTGTGTTGATTTGGTTCAACGTTACTTTTTTTTTTATTATTTAATTTCCCCACTCCAGACTCTTGCCACACAGTGAAGGACACAGTCCGTGATCTTTGTCGTTACAATTATCTTTTTTTACTTATTTCTTGGATTAGAAGAAGAAGGAAAAAAATAGGGCTCGACGTACTTAAATACATTGCTATTCAACGCGTCAATGCCGCTGGCATGATGGGATTGCTTCTGATTCGTAGTAATCTTGATAATTTTGATTATTTCTAGATTTTCATCGGTCTATGGATGCCACAGACGTAGTTAGTGTAAATAGTTAGGCAAATAATAGAAGTAGTTTTGACAGTTATTTAATTGATTAATATAAAGGCTCAGTCTCTTCACGAATTAAAAAGAAGTCATGATCTTTAATTTCCAGTATAAACTCATTTTCATAGGTCTCGAATTCTTTTAAGATCTACAGGTTTCCAATTCAAGTATCCGACATCCTAACAACTTAGAGGTCTGTGACCTGCAAATAGCTGAAACTTTTTAAATCGAATGTCTTTATCGACTTCTGAGAAGTTTCTTTGTTTGTGAAACCCGTATTGGTAAAATTTTGATATTTACGACTAAATATTTTATTGCCTATTGAATAGAATAGAATAGAATAGAATATTATTTATTGTCATGGAAGTAACATTCACATATATAATTACAAAAATTAAGTACATAGTATGAACGCCACTACACAGACTCGTCACATTACAATTAAATTTCATTTGATGTACTTACAAAATATGTTTGAGACCTGTTGAAATAAGTAGGTACTCTGTTGTATCTTCTTAACTCAATCTCTCACTCACTCAAACTCTTTTCTTCACTTAATTCAATCTAATCTCAAAATATATATTTTCTTTTATTCTACGTCAAAGAAAATATCACAAAAATATACAAATACGACAAAACAATAATATAATAGTGCATATACTACCTATGTAGTATATCTATTTCAGCCTACCTACCTTTAACGTAAGAAAGCGACAATATCACCATTAAAACCATCACAATTACAACAAAAACAAAATCAGTACTTATAATATAGCATCCACTATCCTAAAGATCCAATGACGTCAGGAATATTAAACATAAATTTATTAAGTACCTAACTTTATTTCCAAAAGTGTTTAATAAGTAAGGTGTAGGTACTTAAATATTCAATTTCGTTATGTTCCGTGTCCATAGATATAAACAAAAAATATATTATGTGACTACCCACATTCCCATAATTACTACAACATATGCCAGCATTAATATCTACACAGAATGGGAGTGTCGATTGTATGTTGACTTTATTAAGTTTAGTCCCATCACAACTCAGGTAAACTACCTATGAGACATTTCTCAACAAAAGTCACTAAAACTGAGCTATTTATTATTCATTAGCGCTTATCAATTTATACTCGGTATAATCATTATTTAGAAATTCTGAAATCTTATAGATTGCTTTCGACAAAAGTAACTTTTTGACGTTGGCACGAAATCTGTTTTCAGTTTCTATGTGTTGGATATTGCTTGGTAGTTTGTTATATAGTTTCTGTCCCATCACTTTTGGCAATTTTCCAATCATAGTCAACCGATGCTGTATTGGTAACAGGACATTTTGTTCTTGCAACTTCTCATTTTGGTCCACCATGTTTTTATATTCACTAAAATTAGCGCGGACATATTTTAACACTTCAAAATGTAAACAGAAACTGACGTCATTATTCCTAAATTTACGAAGTGCTCCCTGCATGACTCCCTCCATTTACTATTTGTAAGCACTCTGACAGCACGCTTTTGCATTTTAAGATACGCTCGTAATCAGTCGAGGAGCCCCAAATGAGTATACCATACGACATTATGGAGTGGACGTATGAAAAATATACCTCTTTCAGCTGTTCTTCTGAGGTGAAAGGTCTCAGCTGTTTGAGCGCATATATTCCCTTGGCCATCTTCCCACATGTGATATTTATATGCTCCTTCCAAGTGAGTGCCGAGTCCAACTCAAAACCCAAAAGTTTTGCTGTGTTAACGCTTTGTAGATTTTATTATTGTCCATTGAATTGGCAATGTTGTTTGTAAAGGGGACACAGCATTAAAACATATCACATTCGTTTTATTGGTGTTTAGCTTCATACCGTTCATTACAAACCACTTGTTTAAAGTTTTCATTATTTTTCTTATACTTTCCAATAGTTTTTCTATAGAATCAGCGGCTACTATTATAGTAGTATCGTCAGCATACTGAACTATGTCTGCCTCGATTTCTAAGTAAGCTATGTCATTCATAAATGCAATAAACATGACGTTACCAAAAGACGAACCCTGGGGAATACCAATGCTAAGCTTTTTTGCTTCTGATCTAATAGGCTTGCCATTTATTTTAACTTCAACAGATTGTTGTCTATCCGTTAAAAATGACTGAATAAGGCCTTTTATTTCATTTTTGATACCATACACTTCCAGCTTCGCCATAAGCAATCTGTGATCTACTGAATCGAAAGCCTTGGATAAATCTAATAGTATAACGGCTACACGTTGTTTACGTTCAAGACCTTCGCCTATTTTCTCTACTATTCTAAGACATGCCGATGTAGTTGATTTTCCAGCTCTGTATGCGAACTGACAATTTGAAAGTGCCGAATTTTCATTTAAATGTTTCATAACGGCCTCTGATAATATACTTTCTATCAATTTTGACATGGTGGGTACAATAGTTATCGGTCTGTAATTGTGCACGTTAGTAATTTCACCTTTTCCTTTATAAAGTGGTGTTAAACGTGACATTTTCAGTTCGCTGGGATATGTCTTGGATTTCAGAATATTATTGATTATATATGTTAGATGAAAACATATGAATGGTAAAATTTTAAACAAGAAGTTTCCGCTAATATCATAAATGTCCTTAGTATCCGAACTGCGAATCTTAGCACTCGCTATTTTTATGAGTTCGTCCGGGTAAATTTGTTGTATTTCAAAAACTGGCAATTCAGAGACATACGTTTTTAAGAAGTCTATAGCCGCACTTCTATTGGGCTTATTATTTCTTTCCAGTTCCTGACCTATCGATATAAAATAGTTGTTTATATAATTTGGAATATCAAAATCGTTTATTTGTCTATCTGATTCAACATCTTTTAAATCCCAATTCCATTCTTGCTTACACTTATTTGTATCTTCTTTAATAACCTGCCAGACCTCTTTTTTTTATTTTTGAGATTTTATATGAGATATTATTGAGAAGTAATATTTTTCACTATGAAGTAGCGACGTCCTAACAAAAGAAAATGTGTTTTCACGTTTTATGTATGATTAAATTTGACGCTATAAAGACAGAATTTAACAGAGAAATAAAATACATAATACTATTTTTTTTCTGAAAACATTTCCGTTCAAACCGGAACACAGTAATCTTCGAATTTCATTGCGTGGCCAAATACCTGGCCTGTGGAACTTCCCCAGACCATTCTTTGTAGAGAGTCCTTCTACTGCAAGAATACATTATGTGGATTTTCCGTCAGCGATGTAAATTTCATCGTTATTTTTCCCTACCTTTTCCTCGATTTCCAGGAGAGATTATACCGGCGCTCGACCGATTAATTAAACGATTTTCCCTAAAATTGGGGAGCGAGTTATATTTCACCAATTGATGACACCTCGATCAGAGGGGTTCATCAGTTATGTTGGAAAAATATATGTGACAGCTGGGATAATTTTTTCCTATTTCGTGATTGGATTTAGGAGCCAAACAAAGGAAATGATTTGATGTTGTTCACAAATAAAGTCTACAAAAATATATGTTGTGTATTGTATATGGCATTGTATATGGCTGGCCTGGTGTTATGTGTTTATAGAGTATTGTATATGGCTGGCCTGGTGGCTAAGTTAGTAGTAGGTCTGCCTGCGAAGCCGTGGGTCGTGGGTTTGATTCCCACCCAGTGCAAATGTTTATGTGATGAATTTAAATATTTTTACTGTGCCTGGGTGTTTTCTATGTATAATAAGTATGTATATAAAAACATATAAGTACTATATCAGCTGTCTGGCTTCCAGAGTACAAGCTTTGCTTAGTTTGGGGTCAGATGGTGTTGTGTGTGAAATGTCCACAATATTTATGCTCACCAATAACTAAACTTAACTTGGAATTTTAGAATTACCACATTACCATTACATTAGGCCACATCGCTCGCAAAACTGACAAACGATGGGGAAGAAAGGAAAGGTTCTCGAGTGCCGACCACGAACCGGAAGACGCAGTGTTGGACGGCCTCCCACTATATGGACAGATGACTCACAAATGTCGCTGGAAACCGCTGGTTGCAGGTTGCGCAGGACCGTTCGTTGTGGAAATCTAGGGGGGAGGCTTATGTTAAGCAATGGACGTTTTGCGGCTGATGATGATGATGAATGGAACACAATACGTCCCTTGCATAATAAGTATGCAGGGGACATAATATATACAGATACATATACTGATATTCCACAAGTTGGTAAAGCGAGCTCGCAAGATTTCACCCATTCAAAAATGTTTAACACGCTCCACTGCTAAACCATCGTTGCTACGCTATGCAACTACATATGCGATGCAAATTCATAAAATGCTCCATCTGGAAAATCTTCCATCATTTATTCAATCTGCCATCTTCCAATTGTGACATCGTGGGTGTGTCGCAATGCATATCCATAAGACTATATTTCAAAGAACTTGGCATGCTTACGTTACCTGCTATCTTGATTGAACAAGTGGCTGTGTATGTTAGAAATAATTGGGACTCATACAACACGCGAGGAGAGAGACATTCTTGCAAATACACGCAACGCTGACAAAACCGGACGCTATGCCACACTCTCTCACAAAGTCACGGAAGCTGACTCACATTATAGGATCGGAAGTATATAACACACATCCTAAATTGATTGACCATCCCCAAGTTTCGGTATTTTCATAAACAAATTAAAACGCTGGCTTATCGATCAAACGTTTTATAGTTACAGTGAGTTTTTTAGAGCGTGATGGTAAAGTTATGATAAAATGGTAAAAATGCATTGATCATTATCATAATTGTAATATATAAATATATATAGTTTAACACTGTTCTATAAATTTTTGAAAGTGTATACTATTTTTGTGGCTCCTTTGATTTTTAATTCATTTATGAATAAAGAACTTGGACTTTGACTTTGTTCCTCTTCCAAAAAGTGCACTCGCGGCTAAAAAAGAATGAACTACAAAAATACTTTGGTGTAATTTTCCAATTTTCCAACTGTCGCCTTTGTTTCAGATCTTTGAAGCGCGCGACCTTCCTATCAAAGATGTGACGGGAAGTAGCGACCCCTACATCAAAGTGTTCCTTCTACCAGATAGAAAAAAGAAGTTTCAGACCAAAGTGCACAGGAAGAACTTGAATCCAGTGTTCAATGAAACTTTCTTATTCAGGTAAGAAAAACAATAAACAAATTGATTTTTTTTTTACTACTAAACTATCAGGTACGAAACGATTCGAAATATCAAAAGATTTAGATGAAGGGTGGTAGGTATAGGAGTACCACGAAATATTAGCACTTGGATGACATTGTGAGGTTGACATGACCCTGGTTGGCTTGACGACGGCGTTCCCATTTTGGGCCACGTGGCATTATTTCCATGTAAGAGTAGATATATATATATATATATATATATATATATATATATATATATGTGACACGAGAATTATATATATATATATATATAAAATTCTCGTGTCACAGTTTTGTTGCCATACTCCTCCGAAACGGCTTGACCGATTTTGATGAAATTTTTTGTACTTATCCGGTATCTATGAGAATCGGCCAACATCTATTTTTCATCCCCCTAAATGTTAGGGGTAGTCCACCCCTAAATTTTTTATTTTATTTTTTAGACAAAATTTTTAATTTCTATTATTTTATGATACAACATACAAAAATACATACAATGCTCAATTTTCACCCTTCTACGATCAACCCTTATTTTTTAATAGCCATTTTAGTAATTTAATAATTTTTCCTCTCCGGTCGAAAACTGATCAATCGTCATTTAATTAGTCATCCCCGCCAGTTGTCTACAGGTGTCACTTCTGACCGAGTAAACAGCACGATAATTTGGGGATCAAAAGTAGTCTATAGCATATATATAGTTAGAACACGGTAATCTCGGGAACTATCGGACCGATTTAAAAAAATCATTCACCGTTCTTTCGTTCGTACGTAATCCTTGAATGATGTAGGTTATATATATGTACCACGGGCGAAGCCGGGGCGGGCCGCTAGTATATATATATATATAATGTAAGCCAAAATGAGAAAATTATTTTCCAAATCCGTCGTAGTGTTAGAGAGGTGACGGAGCGGATGTGCCCATAAGACGATTTTGGGATGGATGAAATTTTTGGATTTGCGTCTGTGGCATGCGTAGTAGCGTACAGATCTGCGCTGATTTATACGATTCGGCTACCACTCGGCAAATAAAATACACTCAAATAAGAAGTATATGCCATAGACGTTAAGATACAGATTACATTGGCAACACAAATTAGCAGACCGCTCACTGACAGCCGTCTGCTAGTTTATTTTGCCAATGTAATCTATATCTTCCTTTATACCAATCGTAAGCAGATGAGGTGTATGTTGGCTGTGGTAACTGAGTGCCGTGCCGCGACAAAAGTATGCCACTTCCACAAGAGCGACAAGACCCGTGATTTTGGTATAAAGCGTTTGTTCTACCTCTATACGTAGTATATATGTAAACTCTTTGACGCAGCGCAGTCGGGGCAGTATTGTGCAACATTACTACTGCTTAAAACTAAAGTTCTAAGTTTTCACTCAAATTGGCAGTCTCTTTGACTACCAATTTTTTAAAAATTCTTTCACAAACTTTTACTCTATTAACGCTGTATAAAATATTAAGTCTCGTAAAGGGCGCTTGTGGCGTCGCTGTAAACAAAAGTATCAAATTCCATTAAAATTCGTCGCTCTCGAATTTCAATAAACAAAAATTTACGCGACATTCATCACGAATTTTTTACCGAAAACAGTTTTTGACATCTCATTTCGAATAAAATCGTCTACACACTTTCAGTAGCAACTGCTACTTTTTGTGTATTTTTTTAATAATGAACCTATAGAATTGTTCTTTGTTGTCTGAAGTTGTTCTCTGATCTTTGAGAAACTGCCTATGAGATTTAGGGCTCGCGCATACCACAGACGCATACCACAAGCATTTGCATATGAAACATTTCATACACTTACCATAATCACATACAGTGACAGAAAGGTTGAAAATCACTAGGTTAAAAAACACTTGGTTTGGGCCTGTTATACGTAGAGATTAAGACAACATAACCAAAAGAGTTTTGAATCTGAATGTAGATAGCTGATGTGGGAAAAGGTAAACGCCCAAAACAAAGCGTAGATTGATTATGTGAAAGAGGACATGAAAAGGAAAGGAGTAAGCTTAGTTTCGAAGGAGGAAACGTACAAGTTGTACCGACCCCACATACATTTTAATATTCACATATCGTACTAAACGAGTACTACTTCTCGTACAACGTATAAATTCTGTAAAGTTAATTCCATTGTATTTAATTGCACAGTCGAGCCTTAAGGTGTGTAGCTCCCTTAACGTTTACAAAAGTTACTTTTCGAGTTTTGTTTACGTTTGTGCCTTGACGCTAATTGGATTTTACTCGCGAAGTTATGAAGGAATCTCGATATTCTGTGATACTCGTGTAGCTAGGGGTGTCACAATACAATTGAATTATTTTTGTATAACATTTATTTGTTTGTCACTTATTTCTCAAATATTTTTGTCAAACAAGGATAACGGATAAAATAACACAATTGTTTTATAATAATGAGAAGCTAATTGTAATCAGCATGCATTCTTTTAATGTTAAGTAAGTACATTAAATATATCAACTTTTGTTCTAAAGTTTTTAAAAATTCGTAAGTATATTTTTTTCCCATACAAAACAAAAAAGGTGTTTTTGCCCAGTTTAAAAACGTCAAACTATTTGTAGCAAGAGTGTGTGCACTCTTTATCGCTCTAACATGTCCTTAAATGGATGCAGGCTGATTACCAGTAACTCTGTTTGAAATTCAGATTCAGATTCTAAATTGAATTCCAAAATGAGAGTTTGGAGCTCATAAAGTCTTTTTTAAGGAATAGAGAACAAATGGTCGAAATCCAAATTGACGAAAAACGACAACGATCAAGCTCTACATATACAAACACTGGAGTTCCCCAAGGATCTGCATTAGGAAATACACTTTTTATTTATTTTGTAAACGATTTATCAATGCTGGAAATCGATGGTAAGATTGGCCAATATGCGGATGACACAACCATAAAATTATTTGCCTCAACTCAACAATTTAATGCGTAGTTTAGCAATAATGGACTTAGTTTAAATACTGAAAAAACAAGCATAATGTTCTTTAACACCAAATCCTCAAATCAACCAGCAATTTCTGTGAACTTATCCGATGGAACGGAAATTTTGAGCAATAATAAAGTTAAGCTGTTAGGGTTCGAACTTGACGCGACTCTATCGTGGAAGAATCACATAGATGTAACTTCACGAAAAATAGCAAAAGGCGTAAAGACGCTCTCAAACAACTGAAAAATGTTACATCTCCAGATCATTTGAAGGACATCTATTATTCCTATGTACATTCGATAATGACCTACGGCATCATCTTTTGGGGTTGCTCTACAGACTACCAGAGAATTCTAAAAATGCAAAAGAGAGCCATAAGCGTATTAAGCTAATGCTAAATTTAGGGAAACATGTAGAGACCATTTTAAAAAATTGAGTATCCTGACATCAGTTGCATTTTATATATTGGAAGTAATTAAATATACTATATTATTACAAACTTTGCTTAGTTTGGGGTCAGATAGTGTTGTGTGTGAATTGTCCACCAATATTTATTTTATTTATTTATTTATACTAGGTATAACTTAGAAAAATTTGATGGAGGCGAGACACATGACAGAAGGTCAGGTCTAAAAAAGACTGTTCTGCTACCAATACCATGCAGACTAGCTGTATCAAGAAAGTCGCCATTACAGAGTGGACGTATTTTATTTAATAAACTGCCGGAGAGTTTCAAAGCCATTACTAATGAAACATCTTTTATTAATAAAATAAAAAAACTTCTATTAGAAAGAACACTGTACAGCATAAAAGAGTATGTGAATTTTAATTACGATTCATATGACCTCCAAATTTAATATTTTAAAATGACTATGCCTCTAATAATAATTTTAGTAATTTTGTTAATTTATCTATTCATTTATCATTTTCGAATGCATTAATGGTATTGCCCCTCTATCAATATATATCTCTATCAATCTTGAGATATTAATTTATATTATTTTAATTGTTTATTTTTTATGACGAAATATATTTTAACCGATATTACTCATCGTTTAACAATATTTTGGAGTGAATAATGTTAATAGATTGTTTTAATATGTTAATAAAAACATTCTGTTCTATTCTATTGGTAACATACACGACATTACACGTCACAAAAATAATTCTCATTACATACAGTAATTAATTATTAATTTAAGCGCAATATACTCGTATAATCGCGATAAATGATGTAGTACTCGTAATTTTGAAATAAAAGTTGCTAAGCGACAGATATTGTTAAAAAGTCATTATAGATTCGTGTTTTCACACACATCACAATATTTGGCTGACGGATACAAAACAGTACTTTTGCATCAGCTCACTTGAAACATAAACTAAAACTCATCTTGTTTACTCCTACTTTCTCAAGTAAACTACGAGTGGCGTAGAATGCGCCATTTGGTCGTTTGTCGAAACTTTTCACAACACAAGTTTTGATGAAAGATCTAATTTGAAAGTGCCAGCCCTGAAAGTTGGAGCAATTATTGTGAGCCCAATACTTTGCTGATTTTCCCGCTTTGTTGTAGGTTATAACTACATAAAGCTATGTGATTCCATGGTTGATGTTTCCAACACTCGAATGAAGAAGTTAGATTCCATAAGAACTTCTAACTTCTGGTACTTTATGTATCTTTTGGGATCGCATCACCGACCTAAAGAAGTGTTTATTTAATAAAAAACGCGTGTACTTAAGACTGCACGGCAGAAGTGAAAACTATAATAAGAAATAGCTATTAAAAACTATTGAATAATTTTAATATTTAAAAATAAAACAATTAGGTACACATAAATTGAATATAAGCCATGAGGCAAGGAGGCGAGGGGGCAAGGAGGGCGTGGTCATAAGCTACTGGTCATGGTCCCGAGTTTATCCGAAGATTTCTTCTCATTCCCTAGCGTGACGCTAGAAAACAATTCACAGCCCACGAAAAGCGCCAAAAGAAATTTTTACTTAAAAAATCAGTAGCTGATCTTTTTCGCTCTAGCACACTCGATGATCCCGAGTTTATTTCTTTTATCATTCACAGTACAAGAAAAATAGGGTATGGTGCGCCAAAAAAAGGTTTTACTTCCAAAAAATTTATTTCATTGGTTTCTGTTGACAGTGTTCCGTACGAAGAGGTCCGAGATCGATACCTCCAGTTCTCGGTGTATGACTTCGACCGGTTCAGCCGACACGACCTCATCGGACACGTGGTGCTGAAGGGTCTGCTGGAGTCAGCTGATCTGCATCAGGAGATCGAGTATACTATGAACATACTGGCAGCTCCACAGGTGAGGAAATCACGAATGTATTGGTGGATATTAGTGGACACAACACCAGCTGACCCAAAACTAAGCAAAGTGTACTATGGCGGCCAGCCTTTCTACCGTCTAAATGAATCGTATTTCGCTTTGCTATTGCAGTCTTTATCATTTCAAGCGAAAAGAAAAGGGAGAGCAATATCAAAGCTAAGACAATTTAGAGCTAAGAAAAGTTTTAGTTAGGCGGTAGCTGAATGATGATCCAAAGGGATCATAAAATATCTAGATAATAGCGTTCCACCCCGACTTTACCCGTACATAATATATAGCCATTAGCACTCAGGGATCAAGTACATAGGTATCCAACGGTGAAACAATTTTTGAAATCGCCTCAGTAATTCCTGAGATTAACGCGTTCAAACAGAAAACCTTTTCAAAGTCCTGGATCCCTGGTATATTTTTGCACTTGATTACTATCATAAAAAAATTTCATGAGTAGCTTTATTTTGATGAAACACCCAAAAATTTAATGAATGAAACTCGATTGTGTTGTGGTAGCTAAAATAAATAAATATTGGGGCATATTTCACACATAACAGAATCATAAGGGAAGACTGATTTACTGACTGAGCCTTCTCATGACCACCGCCATTATAGCATAACCAAAACATCAAGGTAAGTGAGATCGCGGTTATGTCTAGTTTTTTTCAATATATATTCTGATAGGTAGTTGGTAGATTCAGTGTCATCATCAGCCTGTATTCGTCCACTGTTGGACATAGGTCTCTCCAACAATATGCTACTCAACCCGGTCCTCAATTTTATGTTTCCAACAGTCACCAGCCGTCTATACTTTCGATATTCAATGTGAACTATCATAAATCAAATACTTACAAAAAAGCACAATAAAAAAACAAAACACAATCGTACCTAGTTAATTTGCTAGCCCATCCCTGTCACTCAACACACACAATGCTTGTATCATTAGCGTAACTCACTATTTCCAGAAGACGCCCACCCTTTGTTGGCTCGAAGCAGGTGTGCAGACTGGTAAATTAGCACCTGGTTCCCAGCTTTCCTTTTAGGTTTAGCTTCAGGTTTGAGGCATTCAGTGTTAAGACATTTTTCTAACAATAAATCCGTTATATTCAATTAAAAATTGTTTTAAAATAGACAATCGCGTGACCTCCATTTTTGTCTATCTACTTTACAAAATAGTAGTTTACAATTTCACCAAATACGAGTCCGCCACTAGATAACATTGGAAGTCATAACGCGCTCACGTGGCACATAAATCAATCTTCTCAGACATAATTTCCATAGTATTCCAGTATAAGTATTCCAGCGGTAATTAAATCCACCGCTCGTCATTAATCACCTAACGTTCTTCGCCCTTCGGTCCCGTCTTCGTGAGAAGCAATAAGGACCTGAGTCAGTGATGGGTAGTTTGGTTTATCTCGGTTTAGGATATAACAACATTTTTGGTTTTGCTTAGGAAAGTCATAATTTTTTTTTTTATAAAAGTGACGAGACGAGCTGGACATGTGATGGTAAGCAACATACCTGCCACATAACAGCACAGTGACACGCAGCTATTGGAACAAGAAGAGTCCAAATCATTACCTAGCACTGCATTGCGCTCGTCACCTAGATATCTAAGATGTGATATCTCTAAGCCCTGTAATTTCTCTGGAAACATTGCCCTTCAAACCGGAACACAGTAATGTTTGCACATTGCTGCTTGGCGGTAGAATAACTAGCAAAGGTGTGGTACTTCCCCAGGCGGACTCTGCCAAGAGTCCTACCACTACAAATTCTGAATTCTGAAAGCATTCTGAAAAATTCTGAAAGCGTAAAAACTCATACGTGCCTAAAAAAAAACTATAGATTTTTGGAGTGAAAACTTCATTTGGCGCGTCTCAGACAAATTTTTCGCGTGCTGTGAATTGAATTCTTGCGTCGCTCTCGGAAATGATAAGAAATATTCGTGTAAGCTCACCATGTGGATTTGCTATCTAGAAATACGTAAGCCTTTCCTATTGAGTACCTATATAGAATTGCAGCATTTCTAGATGGCCATACTCATGGCCACGCTCCTTGGTTTCGCCCGCACAGTTTCCAAAGTAAGATTTTAAATTCTGAGTTATAAGTTTTCACTATCGCCAGTTCCTATGACTGCTATTTTGCTATTATTATGCTTTTTATAGATATAGTCTATACCAATATTATAAAGCTGAAGAGTTTGTTTGTTTGTTTGTTTGTTTGAACGCTAGGATCTCAGAAAGTACTGATCCGAATTGAATGATTATTTTTCTATTGGATAGTCCATTTATCGAGGAAAGCTATAGGCTACTATAGAACAAAATGCTACTACGATATCAATAGAAGCGGCGCATGAATCAAGAATGTAACAAAAACGGGAAAAAATATTCCTTTTGAGAGTTTTCGTACTGTGCTTTGACATGACAGCATGTGTCTAAGATGCTATTACTCATGTCACTAATGGTATTTCATTGAATATGAACTTTTGCTTATCAAATTTGTTTCTAAATCTGAGTTGGTACGACCAATTTCCGACTGGTGGCGTAGCAGGTAGCTGAAGAGGTTTTTTGTTTGAAAGCGATATTCTCAGGAATGACTGGACCGATTTCATTGATTATTCTTTCACGTTTAATATGTACGGGATCGCGCTGAGTGCTATATATGTACAATACGAAAGCGAAGCCGGGGCGGGCATCTAGTTTGATATAAAAGTCTAGAGTAACACATAGGGTACTTTTTATAGATAGATAGATAGAAACTCTTTATTGCAACACAAACAATTTAAAATATTACAAATAAACACTTATGAACTAGTGCCACAAGTGGCGGCCTTATTGCTAAGAGCAATCTCTTCCAGGCAACCAGCAAAAAAGGAAAATAGCCCACATATACTCGTAGGCGGGGGAAGCGACATCAATTTAATAATACTACTACATATCTATAACTATAACTATATAAAATAATAAATATTACCCTATAAAAATTTAACTGATAAATACTAAACATAATAAACACTTACTTTATCTGCTAAAAATACCGAAAAGTAGAACTACGCGAGTATAACCACGGTACACTGCTGTTCTTCTGCATTTACCAGCTATTCTGCTGTTTCCTAGATACACTACGTTTTCACTGTACCAATTAAAAAAAGCACTACGATACTAATGTTACGATTATAAAAAAACACTTACCTACTCGTTTGTACAAACACAAAATAACAATAAAACATTGGTTCAAAGCAGTTTCGATATGACACAACAGGAAACATTGAAAAGAGTGGAATAAAATAAATTTGAGAAAGGGATTTTAACCTTTTATCATTTAACTAGTGGTCCGCCCGGCTTCGCTCGTAGTACATAATAATATACAACGTGTGGCGGAAAGGTCCAACAATATTTCAATATGTCATACCAACACTGATGTGGACTTCATCTCCGAAGGTCTCTTTCCCCTCAGCACTTTAGATCGCGTGATAATACGAATCAAAGTTTGATGTAAAATTGACCAGCTTCAACCCTAATGCGCGGCGGCGCGGCGTGCGACGACGGAGCGGCGCGCGGCAGCCGGCGGTCAGTGACCACGCCGCGCCACCGGTGATTAGGGTTGTCAAATAAAATAATAAACAACGAATTTCTTACTTTGTATGGACAAAAATTGTTGTGCTTTCGTGTCTAATATTCACATATGTGATTACACAATAAATATTGTTGGACCTTTTCGCCACACGTTGTATAGGCTATAGGATCATGAACATATCCAACGGGGAAATAATTTTTAAAATCGGTCCAGTAATTCCTGATATTAGCGCTATCAAACATGAAACCTCTTCAGCTTAATAATATTTACTGTTCATAAAAAAATAGTGCCAAATATATTTTTTTCTGTTTGCTGCAACACATCAATTGTAAAACCACCAGACAGGGTTACATGTTTAAAAATGGTGTGAACATACGAGATAGGTCAAATACCACTTGTACTTTTGAGTAGTTATTTTTTCAAGTCCTGATGTACATGTTTATCACACCACCCATTTTAACTGTGAAAATGGGCTAAAAGTATTTCGTAACAATGAATAGAATCCCTTTTGGACTTTGTATAACTGTTCTAGTCTAGGTCACCAAACATAAAAATAACATCAAATTCACAATAATGTTGAATACAATGCGAAAATATAAATTTGTCATAATAACAAAGACAGAAAAATTACTCTATCAGCCAAACTTCTGTCTATTTAAGAAAAGCCAACAAACTGAACTTTGTAAAGAAAGCTTTGTTCAGTCAGCGTGACCATTAGTTTGGCAGCCCCTGTTATTTAAATTTACGGTGACTTCAGTAGAAAAAATACTAGCAGCGTTTCCATAAAAATTAAGGTTCAACTTACTAATATTATAAACTAGCAAGGCCCGCGGTTTCACCTGCGTTGTTTCCAACACAGTTATTTTCCCGGGATAAAAGTAACTATGTGTTATTCCAGACCATTATCTATTTATGAACCAAATTTCATCCAAACCCCTTCAGTAGTTTTAAGTTAAAGAGTAACAAACATTCATCCATCCATTCGTACAAAGTTTCGTATTTATCATATTATTAGGATGTCGATTTATGGATGTTTGGACGTTCGTTGCTCAATCACGTCGTAACATTTGAGTGGATTGGCCAGAAATATGGAACATAACTAGATTATAGTCTGGAAGAACACATAAGTTTATCCCGGGAAAATAACGGGAACGCAAACTACACGGGCCGCTGCTAGTTTTTCATACGTTAGATTTTTTTCTGTTCTAGTTTTCCAGTGTTTCTACGTTATTACTCATGTTACTAATGGTATTTCCGTAATTTGCAAATAAAGTAAATGATATAATTTCTAAAATATTTATTGTTTTGAGTAACCCTTAAATTAAATATTTAATAATAATAACAACTACAAAAGTCGTAATTTTTATTGACATTATCTCCATCACTATACTTGGTCCTGACGAAAATAACTTGGCAAAAATGAGAGATTGTCCTTTGTTATCGTCAAACTTTGTCGTTTTGATAATTTTATGAAAAAATAAATGGAAGTTTCTGTTGTTAGGAGAAGAAAGACCTCGGGGAGTTGATGCTGTCGCTATGTTACCTGCCTACTGCTGGTCGGCTTACCGTCACTGTGATCAAGGCGAGGAATTTGAAAGCAATGGACATCAATGGGTCATCAGGTCAGTAAAATCGATGTTCTATTTTTAAAAAGTGGCACTTCGTCCTCTGAAGCAATGATGTGAAAAAAGGGGCTGGCTGAAAATTATTCGGAGAAGCTATTTTTTTTTATCTCGTCATTTTTAATTGCTCTTTTAAACTGTCGTATATCTTACGGTGTTCTATTTTTAAATGAATCGTAGTACCGTTAAGCCTACGTGTAGTTGTTATAGCTTGGAAGAATACATGGACTTTTTATCCCGGGAAAATAACGGGAACAGGAAGCAAGCGGGTGAAGCCACGGGGAACTGCTAGTATAGGGTGTGTAATAATACCCTTGATTCACTTGTCTATACTCTGAACCGGTAGGTATGTAAATCATCGAGGTGGTCATCTGTTTATCGAGGGATCGAAGCGTCCCGCCTTCGTTTAGTTGGTATACCGTACCGTCATTAACGTCGTTTGCTGTCTAGCTTTTACTATGTAGTGAAATTACTGTAACTAAACTACACTTAGTTCAAAAATTATATGTAGGCGTAATTCAATAACCCCAAAATAAAGTTTGAATAGAAATAATTCCAATATTTTCACGGCTGTCAAAGAAAATAACTTATCGTAATTGGTTTTATATTGTTAGCTCTTGTAGCATCTCATAAAATAAAAAAAGACAAACTTAATATTCTCTTCTTATTTCTATTAAATGTTATAATAAAAGTTGACAAATACAATTTAAGACCTTTGAGTGAGTGGTCTCGATATCCATTAAATAAGAATCCTTGGTATGACTTGATTGACACTTTGGCACCCACGCTAGACTTCGCAAATTTTACAGTCAATACAATACAGACGATAGCAGTAAGTGATATTTTGGTTTCAATACCTTTCAGTGTGGTAATGCCGCAAATTCCGCTTGGTAGGTTTGATCATATTGATTATCTTGAAATCTTCATTGGTCTTTGGATAATTCAGATGTGGATGAATGAAGTGTAAGTAGTTAGTTAGATGTTAGGTGAATGTAGTGTAGATTAATTCTCACAGTATCTATATACATTTATAATAAATAAATATTGGTGGACAATTCACACACAACACTATCTAAAACCAAACTAAACAAAGCTTGAAATATGGCGGCCAGATAGCTGATATAATACCTAAATAGTTGTAAATACATACTTATTATACATAGAAATACCCACCATAGATAGCTATATCCACGATCACAATTTTCCACTAATCTTACTTCCTACTAATCCTATTAAAGAAAGCTCATAGTAAAGCCTTAAAGAAGCTTTTTTTAAATGAAGAGTGACGAGACAAGCAGGACATGTGCCTGATGGTAAGCAACATGCCTGCCACATAATAGCACAGTGACACGCAGCTATTGGAACATCCAAAGCCCAAATCATTATCTAGCACTGCACTGCGCTCATCACCCAGAGATCTAAGATGATATGTCTCTAAGCCCTGTAATTTCTCTGGAAACATTGCCCTTCAAGCTCATAATAAGAGAGTTCAGTTCACACTAGATGTCTTCCGGTCGAGAGTGGATCAGTTTCATTTGCAGATTCGCATTTGCTGATCCATAGACCGCACCATAATAATAACTTCAGACTTAATTAAAAAAAAAACCTATTGCAGTTTCCTTATTAAACCTCATAGCAATTAACTTTGTTTTTTAATTTTTTTATTTAAATTAGCCACCCCACAGACTCCGGGGTCCGTGATCTTTGTCATTACAATTATGTATTATTATTTTTTACACATATTTTGGATAAGGAGAAGAGGAAAATTAACTTACAAGCAAAAATAACTCTGTAGTTGAAAAAATACTATGAATGGCTTCAAGCATTTTAGCCTATATAGCCTTGTTAAGTGGCGAGAATATCTAATTTCACTATTGTGAGGTTGTTGGTTCACATCCCGCCACACCTCTGTGCGTTCTCCAAGTTCTGCTGTACTTGTTTGTCATCACCACAGGCTTTTATGGCGAAGGAAAATATCGTGAGACAACTGGCAAGAAATACATCTTTTCAGGTCATGCATCGTCTGCCAGTAGGCATTGGGCCCTCATGTTTGATAATGGTCTTGACTGTCCTCGCGAAAAAAGGATCCGCATCACATAGTGTTACCATATCTCAATATTTGTCATGAGATTTCAGGATTTTCGAACTCTTCTCGGAATTGCGGCCGGATTTTGCATTTCTCATGAAATGTTTTTTTTAACTTTTATAGTTTTACACTTGACCGTCATCTTGCCTGATGTTAAGCGACGATGCGGTCTACGATGGATCGTGTTTACCTAGAAGAAACCGATTCACTCTCGATTTGAAGACACAAAGATTGTAACCAAGAAACTATTCGTATCTAGTAGTATTTACTAGTATCTCTGTCTGTAATCTTAAGCAGCCCACCTTACCCACGTAACCCTAGCATCACAGCTGTATTCACAGTTGTTACCAGATGAAAAAATTTAATGTCCGGAGAAAACATTTTTTGAAAACATTGTTAGCGTTCTATGTTGTTAGAAATAAAGATTGATGTGGAACTGAAAATCAAACATGGCGGTGCCTTCCAAATTACTTTGCAGTGCAAACACTACCAACCACTTCATCACTTATCATGTATCACTTGGACTCAAGTAAACAAATCTAGCAATTGAAACAAAAGGGTATTAACAATTTTTTACCATAATTTAACACAGCGCTTAACTTTCATGTAAATACATCATCATCATTAGTCTGTACTATTCCGTTGCTAGACGTAGAACCCTATTGTGGTGGATTTTCTTCTCTTTGAAAACACGAAGATCATAACTTCTTCGTTCGAGTAGGTATTTGGAACATCAATCATGAAATCGATGATGATGATGATGATGTCGCTTCTTCGAGCTACAAGCAGTTTCATAGACCATTGCGTGCATTATGTATCTAGGCGTCCTAAGCCACATTTATATTTGCAATCCCCACTGAGGCACGTTTCCCCTTGGTTGTCAGTCTTACTCCTTTGACACAGATTACTGAAATTGTTTCAGTAATCAGTGTCCTTTGATATGTAAGTATAGTCCACGCAAACCTACATATCACTACTACTGACTACTGCCAGTTTCGCTTACGATACTAGATACTACTGCTTGCATATTACGTATATTTTATGTATATGTTGAGCTACGCAGGTATCCTTGATTCTCTGACGGATAACATCGTTTTGGTACAGACGATTTTCGAATGCGAATTCTTTTTAAGAGGATTTATCTTTTTGCCGAGTAATTTCCATAGAAACATTGCCCTTTAAACCGTAACACAGTAATGATTTCACGTTAGTGCTGGGCAGTAAAATAACTGGTAAGGGTGTGACAGTTACCCAGGACTCTGTAAAGAGTCTTACAACATTTTAATTTTGTTTAGTTCCTACACAAGTATTACAAAAACGAAAGCCAAAAGAAGGTTTCGCTTACGATTATTAGAAATTGTATTTTTTTGGGTAATGGTATCCAAAAAATTTAATTTCTCAGAAAAGACTCAAGTACTGGCATATAAATGAAACCGCCTACATATTTATTAGTTCCATTGGTGATCAATTAGGTAGAATTGTACAATTTTCCATCTTATTCCACATTCGTCGCTGAGCCTCGTTCGCAAGCCAAGCGTAAAAATGAATCAGTGCCTAAATTGCCTTCAATTTCAATTTTTTTTTTGATTTCGGTATAAAAAACAGGACCCTATTAGTAAATCTCTGGTGTACGTTTAATCGTTCGATGTATTCCGAATTTTATCTTTCGAGCTATATCTAACTACTTGATTGAGGTAGAAATAGGAGTATGACAATATTACGTCTATATTGTTAGCTAATTAGTTTATTATGCGCTAAGTACTGAAAAATAAAATAAAGAGGGCTAACATTTCTGCTACCTTAATTCAGAATACAGTTGTTAAACACTTTTAAATAAATAACTGTTTACACGCGTGGTGTCGTTGGTTTGGTCCAGATAGATTTTAGAATTTCAGCTGCAGTCTTTTCTTAAATCTTGTGTCAACAAATGCAGTATAATCCTAAACTATAATAAAAACTATAATCCTTAACCTATTTGGAATCTTCTTTTTCAAACAGCTGCATGGCACTGTGTTATAGGCAATCGTGTGGCTTACCATCAGGGCCAACGTTTGCTCGTCCCGTTAGTATGCTACATTAGGCGACCCACAGACTAACACGCACCACGCGCTGCATATTGCATCTATGCGGGATATTTGCGGGAGTGTTGATCTGCATCATCGTGCGGAGGGTTTACCGCCGAACGAAACTGTCTTAGCTTTGACATTTCACTCTATTTTCTTTTCGTATGAAATGACAGAGATGGCAATAGCAAAGCCAGCACCGATTTAGTTAGGTTAGAAAGCCGGAGCTTTCACGCACTCACGCGCAATGTTGCGTTTTGTGGTTGCACGTCGGCATATATTTGAGTGTCGCCCGCATCCACGCGCGGTTGTGCGTGTTTCTCCGCACGTGGGTGCGAGATCTGCATGAACGCGCGTGGATGATTTTCAGTTTTTTTTAAATAAAGAGTGACAAGCCGAGCAGGGCATGTGTCTGATTTAAGCAACATGCCTGCCACATAATACAGCACAGTTACACGCAGCTATTGGAACATAAAGAATCCAAATCATTACCTAGCACTGCACTGCGCTCGTCACCCACCTAAGATATTATATTATTTCTAAACCCTGTAATTTCTCTGGAAACATTGCCCTTCAAACCGGAACACAGCAATGTTTGCACTTTACTGCTTGGCGGTAGAATAACTGGCAAAAGTGTGATACTTCCCCAGGCGGACTCTGCCAAGAGTCCTACCACTACTAAAATGTCTTATATTTCAGCATGTTGGACTATGCGTGTTTTCTATACAAATGGAGATACTTACATACAACGATGGAACACGCTTTCACGCACTACGCACCGTGGTGCGGGGCAGTGTGGAGAGCGCCTTATAAAATATTTTCTATACAGTCAAAAAGCTTATTAAACTGTGAAAGATTTTATGAATGGAAAGTGATAGATTTAGTAGCATAGCACTACACATATATTTACATATTATTGATCCATGATTGATGGTTTGATGGATAGATAGATATCCATTGAATTGAATTTATGCATTTCAATGTTTTTAAGTGCACAAATTCTGAATATATTCATGGAAGTGCTGAATGGGCCCCAGATTCAATGGTTTGTGTCTTATATCGTAATATACGACACCGTTATTAGAAAAAAAAAATACTTTAATAGATTTACACTTGACCGCCATCTCGCCTGACGTTAAGCGACGATGCGATTTACGATGCAACGTGCTTACTTTGAAAAAACCGATTCACTCTCGATTTGAAGTCACCAAGATTATAACCACCGGGAAAACCCCACTCAGATCACCCATTCCACAGCCTCGACATTCTTGTCATATAAGTAGAGTCAAACCTCTTCGTTCGTGTCTTTGGAACATCAACCATGGAACAATGCCGCTTTTTCGAGCTACGAGAATTCCGATAGAGAAAAGGTTAAGGTGGTATTAGATCATGCAGATCAGTTGCACACTCTCCTAAGTGTATCGGGCAAAAACCCGATAAGCAAAGAATTTTACGTCGATGTTCAAGACTTTGAAGTCTGTTTCGCACTAGATAGTGTCTTTGCCTATGAGCATTTTCGCACGTCTCTCGACCGATTCCAGAGCCTCAAGCTGATAGTTACCTGAATAGACCACCGCAAAATTTACAAATTTGTCGGTTTTTCAATTTTTAAGACATTTCAATTTTTTATGTACAGTTCTTATGTTTTATTTTGTAGAGGCTTTTAACATCTTTTCTCCTTTTCTTGTCTGCAGATCCATATGTGAAGATCTGCCTCATATGCCAAGGGAAAAGGATAAAGAAGAAGAAGACAACCGTCAAGAAGAATACTCTCAACCCTGTCTACAACGAGGCGTTGGTCTTCGACCTGCCAGCTGTCAACGTGTTTGATGTTACGCTTCTTGTCAAAGTCATCGATTATGACAGGTATAGTTTTATTTTATTTACTTCTTTTGGCGTACCACACACAGATTTTTGATGGAATGTGAAGGAAGCTCATCAACACGTTTGGAAATTAAAAAAAATGGTTATCTGTAATGTCGGTTGGTTTACGGACGATAGTTTAACGTGACAACGTCATAACAAAACATTGATAGATGCGGTGCAAGCGTCCAATGATGGTAACGGGACAATGAGCGTAACGGGACAATGCGCGTAACGGGACAATTAACGTAACAGGACACTTTTTCGTACACGCAGCCGGTGTTCATCGTTTTATTTGACGTGACAACTTTATTACTGCTTATTGTATTTGTTCTATTTTCGCCTTAAAAATATTACGTAAGTTTTGTAAACATTATTAATAAAGTATGTTGGTACTAAATAAGCTTGACTCTATCACAGGATTGGTCCAAACGAGCTGATTGGCTGCACAGCCATCGGGTCAACGCTCATCGGGATCGGACGAGACCACTGGCTAGAGATGGTGGACAACCCTCGTAAGCCTGTGGCGCAGTGGTACCCTCTAAACAAGAGCCCGCCTTCCAACGTGGTCCTACCCAGCAGTGACCAACAGAGCGTGGGATTGAGCTGCTTAAATGGAAGGTAAGATTATTTTTTTATTTGTTACATTTTTTCTTTCGTATGCACTGGTTGAAAATAATTTCGTGCAGAGAGAGACGGAAATGAGTTACTCAAAACCAGGGAAGTGCGCTTCAAAAATAGTTTGAAGTAATAACTTGTTATGGGATGGTAAACCGTTACGTACCTTTTCTCTCGCACATGCGGTAGTGGTAACCAGGTTCTTCCTCTCTCACTCTACATAGCGGTAGTCGTATTCTGGACAGACGATTTCTCCTTTCGTCGTATCATAACCTTCTTATTCAAACCTTATAGGATTGAAGTAATAACCTAAGTTTTTTCAAGTTAAATGAATTCAACATTAAATAGTTCAAATCAGATTACTTATAGTTTAAGTTATCACTTCTGTCGTGGCGTCCGCGTCTTGAGACGAACACGATTTTATTTTACATAGCCGAAAAGCGCGCGCGTTCGAGAGATGGCTGTGTGTGTTTGATGGTGGCAACCCATTTTGCGTGACGTTAATGCTGCTACGTCACGATCACTGTCGGCCATAATAGTGTGTTCGTATGTGTAATGAGAAAGAGTAAGAAAATTAAAATGAGTGCATAATAGAGTAAGATCCCAGGGCCGCCAGACGTCACGTATTTTCTGATGAACGAAATGTGTACCATTGAGTAGACTGAGTACGTACTAAGAACACGTGCTAACTTGCTTAGACGGCAAATTTTGAGATATGGAGTCCAGCAGGTACATAAAAACATTTGTGTACGAGATTATGAGTTTCGGGGATGACTGGCCCCTTAGATCGGTCTGTCTTTTCGAAAAATGCTTTAAAATAGTTGTCTGATAAACATAAATATATACAAATTGAGTATGAGAACTTAAGTGAAGTAAGTCATTATTTTGGGAGTATGTTAAGCAAAACGGCCGACGGAAAGTGTCTGGGAGTATTGGGGCCATATTTTTAAAGATATTGCCTATATCATACTTGAAAATCAGTTATTAGAAAATTCGTGAAGTAAGTAATGTATCTTCTGCACCCCATATCTCAACATTGGCCGTCTAAGCAAGTTAGCGGCTAAGCATGTGTTCTTAGTACGTACTAACTCTACTCAATCGTCCACATTTCGTTCATAAGAAAATACGTGACCTCTAGCGGCTCTGGGATCTTGGACTGTAACCACTGCTGCTACTGTAAGACTCGCTTGTTTTCTTTATATACATTTTCTTTTTAGCTTTGTAAACTTTGTAAATTCATAAGGGATATTACAAAATTTATTATCATAAAAGCACACCCATCATTACAAATTTACAAAAAAATAATGAACACTAATGCATTGTCGTATTTTACAAATATATATTATGTCAATTCATAATTCATATTCATAATTTGAATACCAAAGTTGAAAACTCCTTTTAATTATTTTCTACGCCAAAAGCAGCGTCAATGTTTCATTTCGTTAGATGAATTTGACAAGAATAAATATATAAATCCCAATTATTAGACATATTTTATTCACCCATTTACCACTGATAGCTGTCACTCTGAAAACGCTTCGCGGGAACCTTCCCATTGACAGTTAAGGTCATCATTACGACATGAATCTATTTCAAGAAATCCATCAAACTGTTAATTTGTTGCTCTTTGCACCCAATACACCTTTGTCAATTTCCATCACCGGCTTTCAATAGGGGTGAGAACCTTTTGAAGCGGAGCAATCTTCCTTCTGAAATGAATGACAGGTCCTTTCAAATATTTGGATGTCTTATCAATCTATGAATTTCCGTTTTATTCGTATTTGATACCGAGAATATATAAGACAGTATTGTGGCAATATCGTGACAGGGTCAGAGACAAGGCTCTTTGTTGCCGAGGAGTGTATTGTGTCATGTTCCCGGCGACCTATCGATTAGGTCTAGGTACTATTTAACATTGTGACTGTGTCAAAATCTTTGCAAGTCTTTTTATGTTCCACTGTACCTATAATTTAGTAAACGAACTTAATAACTACTTTACTTATTCGTGATGAAAATCAACCTAAGTGCTATTCTTGATCATCGATCTGTTTAATTTACATCTCTGCTTGACCATTTTTTGTCGTTACTGAGTTATAAACACCAAACATTTTCACTACGATACACAGTTTCGAATTGCTACTTCTTCTGAAACACACCTTTGCCAGTTATTCTACCGCCAAACAGTAATGTGAAAACGTTACTGTGTTCTGGTTTGAAGGGCAATGTTTCCAGAGAAATTACAGGGTTTAGAGATATAACATGTAACCTCTATATAACCAATCGGTTCGCCCCCACGAATCACGCACTCACCTCGCTCACGGCCTCTTGGCGCACCGGCCAGACGTTGATTTGTTTCATTCAAATCTAAGCACACTTCTTTCAAACTGTATGTCGTATTTTGGCACAAAATTGTAATTGTAAACGTGATTATTGTTATTATTACTTTTTAATTTGTCGTTATTTACGCATAAATATCTATATTTATGTAATTTGTATGTATGGTGTAAATTTAACTCGTAAACGTTTTGGCAATAGCTGCAAGTTTTTTGAGTAGATAACTGTAAAGTAAATAAATAGATAAATAAATAAACTTCTTAGATCTCTGGGTGATGAGCGCAGTACAGTGCTAGGTAATGATTTGGACTCTTCATGTTCCAATAGCTGCGTGTCACTGTGCTGTTATGTGGCAGGCATGTTGCTTACCATCAGGCACATGTCCTGATCGTCTCGCCACTCTTTAAATAAAAAAAAAATAAAAAAAATATGGTGTATTGAGTCTCCGATATTTCGGTACAGTTTCATGCACCCCGTTCACAAGTATAATGATAAATCATCATTTTAACTGTTTGGATGATATTTTTATTAACTCCGTAAGATCGCTGTTTCATTGCATTGCAGCTTTGTTGACCTACCCAAATTACGTAGCTTCAAAAGTTTAATTAAAATTAGTGTATATGTGTAATATTTAAATAAAATTCGGTTGTTTGGTGTAAAAATTAGTAAAAAAATAAATAAAAATATTGCGTGGATCCTCCGCGCGCAAGAAGTGAAACTTTTCAGTCTCACTCTGTCTTTCTATTCCCCCTCTCCCACAGCAGTGGTTCATGCTTTGGCTAGCCGTTAAACGCAACCTTTTTGGATGTCGCATAAGAAGTTTCACTTCAATAAGTAAAAGAAAGTTAATAAATTAATAATAAAATAAATAAATACATATTGGTGGACAATTCACACACAACACCATCTGGCCCCAAACTAAGCAAAGATTGTGTGATGGCAGCCAGATATAGCTGATATAATACTGATGTAGTTTTAAATACACACTTATCATACACAGAAACACCTAGACACAGTGCAAAAATTTGAATTCATCACACAAATATTTGCACTGGGTGGGGATCGAACCCACGACCTTCGGCGTCGCAGGCAGAGCTACTACCAACTAAGCCACTAGGCCAGTCATCAAAGTGTGTGTGTGTCCTTATGTACGCTCGTGAGAAGTTAGTACTTCTTAAGTAGTACTTGTTCTGTTGATTCCTCGAGCTAAGAAGCCTAACTTCAGCTAATGAATAGATAACACATTCAACGCAAGTTTTTTTTTAAAATAAAGTGTGACGAGACTAGCAGTACACGTGCCTGATGGTAAGCAACATGCCTGCCACATAACAGCACGGTGACACGCAGTTATTGGAACATGAAGAGTACAAATCATTACCTAGCACTGCACTGTGCTCGTCACCCACAGATCTAAGATGTTATATCTCTAAGCCCTGTAATTTCACTGGAAACATTGCCCTTCAAACCGGAACACAGTAATGTTTGTACATTACTGCTTGGCGGTAGAATAACTGGCAAAGGTGTCCTATTTAAATCTGAAGTTTGTTTACTAATATGTTGACTAGCAACTTTAAAGTTTTTTGTGACGGTGTGCGCGTGTATCGTTAAATTTACTCGCATAATTTTCCCTAAAGCGCCAATAAAAGTATAACTTAGAAAACATACTATTGTTGAGTATAAGATGCAGTTTTTAGCAATGGGTCGTTCCGCGTTCTGGCAATCACGACACTATTGATTGCTATTGCTGGTAATAGCAGTTTCTGAAACTATTTATTCACTAACTATTTATATTCTAATAAATAGTTTTTAGGTCAGTTTTTAGTTATTCTCCATAGCGGTTTTGAACGATAACTGTTTGTATGCGGCATCACGTTGCTACGACGCGAGATCGAGTTACTTGTCTGTAGTTGGTTTAGTAAGATTAGCTAGATTTTGCGCGCTCCGATAGCGGTTTTTAGCTGTAGTAGAACAATGCTGCTATTGTAACTATTGACGGCGCGTAACGACCACGACTAGCAGTTTTTGCTATTTGTAAGTTGCTGCCATTGTAATTTTTGAAGTGAACATTTCTTTTGGCGTACCACGCACAGATTTATCTGTAGCTGTGAATTGAGCTTAAGCGTCACACTCGTAAATGAAACAAATCTTCGAGTGAAATCAGGACCATGGCCGATGATGATTAGTAGGCTGATATAGACAAATCGATGATATATATATAGATGATATATACGATGATAGACGACTATGCTTTGTAGATTTATTCCAGACTACCAGCGCCTTCCGGTTTCAACCGCGTACTTTCCAAAGTAAGTAAATTTCGAGTTATAAGTTTTCACTTCTGTCGGCAATGACTCCCAACTTTTTTAATATGATTAGTCGAACGTAATCCCTTTTTTATTCCCCAGTTTTATGGGGGCTTTTAGACTACAAGTCTATGCCGGCCCCATCGTAGCTCGTAACCTAATAATTAATGTTTAGAACAGGCACAAGTAAATAAGTTTAAACATGCTCTTCTTATCGATATGTTCTTGAGACTGTTGATTATCAATAATGACGTAATATAAATTTTTCATTCCGTTCCGTGCAAGTCATGTGTTACGTTTTTTTGTGTACCAATCAGGTCCCTTATCAAAATTGCGTAGTTGAGTAATGTTTAGATTGGTATAATAATGACTAAGATTGTTTTACAATATCACGTAATACTTGAATTTATCGTGTTAAGTTTATAATAATATTGTCAAGACTCTATAGAGACTCTATAGTTATGATAATAGATAGATTCTGATATTCATTTTCGCTTTTTTATTCATCGTAAACACGAGCAGGACATGTGCGTGACATGCCTTCCACATAACAACACAGTGACACGCAACTATTGGAACTTGAAGAGTCCAAATTATTGACTAGCACTGCACTGCCCTCGTCGCCCAGAGATCTAAGATACATCTCCAAGCCTTGTTTTCTCTGGAAACATTGCCCTTCAAGCCGGAACATAGTAATGTTTGCACGTGAAGTGCAGCAGCAGTAAATGCTTGGCGGTAGATTAACCTGGCAAAGTTTATTCCTAACGCGTCGATAGAGAACTTGAAAACGTTACATTGCGTCTATTTTGTTTCAATATTCAAGCAAGGTAGAAGAAGAGTAGAGACTAATTCTACTTGTCCCCATAAAACTAACAAAAACTAATATAACTGTTTCTCTTGTTCAGATGAAGAGACTAAGCTGGAATGACTGAAGAATACGGCAACAAGGCGGCGTCTATCGGATGGAATCACATCGTGTTCCGTCTACAGAAATTCTCAAGATGCCAAATTATCATAAGCGAACGCGATTGGCGGCAACGGTTGTATGTCCATTTACTGTAGAACTAAATTATAAAGTCAATGTTAGGAGTTACCTATTGGACGTAGCGTAAAGAAATAACTGTTTTGAGTAGGGGAATGATATATCCCATAGAGTTTTGATTGTTAAATTAGTTGGCGTATATCATTTTTTGTAGTAACGTAGTGCGTTAAAAGTCACAAAATCATTATCATTTTTCCTATTTATTCTTTCCTTATACACTGTTACTATATTTATATCTGAACGCACACTTCAAATTCAAGACTTAATCGTATCATGTACATAAAATATTATTATATAGCTTTTACATACTTAAATATAAATCAATGTTGTATAGTTGTTGTCTATATAACCTGTAGCTTAAGGTGTATTTGTAAACAGTCAAAATATATTATAAATGTCGATTTCAACTTATTACAAAGCAGTTTTAGGAAGAAAAATCTTTTAGCGATTGTGGAGAATGTCAAACATTCATACATTATTTGACAATAATGTAGAACCTTTTTGCAAAAATCTGTTTTATTTTTCTATTTGCACAATACTACGAGCTCTAACAATTACTGTCTGTTATTAAATAAATGTATAACGTATGTATGTTACAGTGTTTATAAGATAAAAACAAAGCTTTAAATCGTGTTAAAATTGTAATATAATATATCAAGGTGTACTGAGATGGATTTGGCCTTCATTTTTTTCTTACAAATCATAATATTGTTGACATAAAGTTATATTTTTTATTAAAACAAGGACTTAAGGGAATGAGATACTCTCATAAATTAATACGATTTTAAATAGTTCTACTTATACTTCGAACTTCGTACATTAAAATATGACCTGTTAAGTAGTTATGTTATACTTATGATCAATTCACTTAAGTTTTGAGGAAAATCATCTCCCAATCTTGCATCCAAAAAAATTAAATGTTACAATTGGGTGACCATCGGCGTAATTTCGTTTTTATAGTATAGGTGATACAGTTTAAAATTGAACTGTACAGAAATAGTAGAACATATTTTATTCACAGACTATTTTTGTATCAACATAATATTTAATATTAAAATGCAAGGGTTGCAATATTATGGGTTTACGCCACCAACATGTGTAATAGATACTGCTATACAAGTGACGTCTCCTCTCGTCACTCTTAATTAAAAAGACATTAATAGTGTAAACATATAAAAGTAAAAATAATAATAATAGTAGTATGAAACATTACGGCTGTATACAACTATGAAAGTAATTAATACGTTTTTACTTTTATCGGTGGAACAGGAACTGCCATTTTTTTTAATCCCTTCACTTAATCACTTATGCTGGTGAAGCCACTGCCTGCCGCCAGACTTGGTCAATGTTATAAAGATGTGAACCTTAAATCTTAACCTTTATGAGCTGAAATCCAACTCATTACAAACCGCGACGGTAATCTTCTACGTGCTGGACCTAGTCCTATCATACATTAATCTTTTCACATTTATTTTTAATTTTTTGCTACTCAAATAGAAGTATTTTTTAATTAAATGAACAGTCTGTTTAAAATTAATGTACTGTGTTTTTGTTTTCATGGTATATTTTATTTATAATACATTACAATTATTGTTTTAATGAAAACCAAAGTGTAATTAATTATATATTACATGCGCTAATACATTGGGGTCAACGTTATCTGCAAGGCGAGTATTAGATAGGGATGGCACGAGGTGGTGACATGGAGCGCGCAAAAGATATCGCGTGTTCAACAGGTGGGTAACATTGGAATGAGAACGACAAAATAAACGATTTGAATCGAATACGGCAAGATTTTTCTTTTATAGAAAATAGTAATAAGTATGATAAGCATCTGGTGCAAAATAGCAAACATGCTCATAGGATCACAGCACGTAGTATTTTTAACATGAAGAGTTCAAGTCTCTGTTTAAAACTACACTGCAACCTTTGAAATCTAGGGAAAATCACCTATTAAATCAATATGTAATACCTATTAACTCATTATTATTTAACGGTGAAATAACTGCAGAAGGCTTAGCGCTTCACTAAGCATATCATGACACACGAATAAATATATAGTTACTACGGGAGATCCAAGATTACATTTAGATTCAGATTAGAGCCTTTTCTGCCTAACTAAGTTTGTTTAAGCTTTGTTATTGCATTCACTTTAATTTAGAGCATTAATTGAAATTAAAAGAGAACGATAGACGAATTTAAATAAAATGGTAGATAAATATGCTTGACATGTTCGTGAAAGATAACTGAATTTGCCCATTCTTCATCTTTAACCCTGAACTACACTGGCGCTTAAATAGTGGAATTAGTTTACCGATTATCATTATCGTTTAAAATTATATGATTTATTTATTATATATGATTGACTATAACATTTCAATCGCCATGCTTTTGTAATTTTCACGCTTGCAAAATATGTTTTTATTGCAATAATTGACATATATAATTCATACTTTATATAAATGAAAACATAAAAACATTTTTCCATACACACATTTTTTACATATTTATTAGGGAAATTTTAACGCAAAACTGAGGGTTCGTAATTACTGGCAGTGATAGGTAGCTGATGATGATAATAAAAACGATATTACAGTACAAATGATTTTTAAAATATCACGTATCCTTAAAAACTAATCACGGGTTTACAAAAATTTAAGTTATTTTATTTTACTTGAATCAATTTGACAGGTTTTTTTAGGACCCTTGTTTGGAGTACTTTGGTGATTTGTATTGTCACATGAACAAAAATTATATGAAATAATTGTGTTAGTTATATATTAAAAATTTACATATCTAAAAAAGGAATCAAGTTAATAAGATATCGTGTAAGCACTAAAACAATATTATGTGTATTATCAAAATTCTATTGGTGAGCCTGCCTCAGTTTTAGTTACGTCGGAATCACTCGCCATAGATATTACTTTGGCTCGATTTCCATTAAGATTCATTGTTTAAAATTAATTTTCTCATTAAACTTAATTTGATAAAGTACTTATTAACATATTAATACCAAATACCTAATTGTAATAATTATTAACTGTTGTATTACAAAACTAATTTTAAGTTGAATTTTGACATTTGAATTTCGTTTGACGTTAGAAATGTCAAAATTGTGTAAATCGATTTAGCTGTACTCAAAATGTTGCCAGGATTTTGCTCGTATGCGTCTTTGGTATAAAAACGGTGGCCAGATTGATAACTTCGCAAAACACTACCTACTGATCTGAGACATATCTTCAACGAGTTTATGCATGTATACCTAATAATACGAGTATATTATCGATTAGATGTATCTAATGTCGATGTAAATGATAACCAATAATAGATAACATTTGGAACAATTTAGCAAAGATAAACTTTTAGAGCATTGTGCAGGCAGATTATGTTTTATTTTTCTTAAAGCTTTTTTATGTAAGAAGTAATACATTAACACAATTTAAATTAAGACTAAATTTATTTTTCGTGCAACAAAACATTAATTTGTATGTATTTCATACTAGTAACCCGTCTCGGGTTTGCACAAGTAAACATTTAACTCTTTTAGAATTGAAATAGGTGGGGGAATTGCGGACGCTTAAGCAGAATCACAAATAAAACTCAAACTATTAATAATAATCAGTCTGTCTTTATTAATTTTTAAACTCAATTTATTTACCTATCAAATCAACATTAATAATTGTATGAGATCAATCAACATATATTAAATTTTAATCAAAAACAAAAACATTTATGTCCGTAATTACCCTTAGCTCGAGGGGTAAATACGGACCTGTGCTGGGTTAATTGCGGACAACATGGGGTATTTACGGACGAGGTCTCATTTCATTTGCAGAATTTACAAATGTAGCCTCTTGAAGAAGACCCAGCACTGCAATTCTCATGTGCCCAATTATTGCATTTGGAACACATAATCCAGTCTTCTGTAGGCGGATCACAGTACTTTTCCTGGCAATAAATGCAGAAATATTCGTCATTTTCTTTATCGCATTCAAAATTCTTTAAGTTTCGGGCGTTTTTCTTTGGTGTTTTTTGGTTTCTTATTTGTAGTTTTGGTCTTTTTTTGTTCCAGATTCTTTCTCTTTCTTTCTATTTTCTTTTGTTCTTTTTGTTCTAGGTTTGCTTTTTCCGGTGTGCTGGTGAAAATAATAGAATGTCTTTTTTTAACTAGTCGTGATGTACGAGTAGTTTTTAAAGTTGGTACCTGCACTATATTACTAAGTGGTACTAAGGGAGATGGACAACATTGACTTGCTTTATTTTGATTTACACCAGCTTCACTAATGTCACCCACTAAAGCAGACGTAGGAATTGTTTCATTTAAACCGTCAAAGTTAGCCTCATTATTGGAAAGTTGTAACATTTCTTGAGATTCTATTGGATTAGAAATATTCTCACTCGCAGCATCACCGACAACTAGAGATTCATTCTGGGGTTCACCTTGGCTTGAATTATTTGTGTTTGTTTGTACCTGTTGTTCAAGAAGAGAGACTGATGAAGAAATATCACCAAAACTTTCAAAAGTGTTTTTAAATTTATCTTGATCCATTGGACAAATTCCAGCAGACTTAAAGCCATTCATAGCTTTTTCAGTACTTGTGGTTCTATCAAAAGCCTTCGTATAAAGGTCTACAACATCGTATGCCGTAATTTTGGTGCCTGGATGGTTGACCATGAAGGATTCATTCATTCTCGGTTATATGCTGTTTTAAGTGGGCCATGAAAAGTTAAATCTAAAGGCTGCATTCTGTGGGATGTGTGAGGCGGCAAAGTTAAAACATGAATAAAATTCTTGCTACAAAATTCGTAAGCTCTCAAACTAACGTGGCTTTCATGGTTGTCCAGTATCATTAAAATAGGATCATCTGCTGTTGGTTTTGCAAATGTCTTGAAATGCTGAAGCCAATCGACGAAAAGTGTTTCAGTTATCCAGCCTGAGTCAGAAACACAAGCCATTCATTCATAAGCAGTGCATTCATTCGCTTTCTCTTAAATATGAAGAACGGGGGAATGTATGTGCCTCCAGCACTAAAACAATTTACAACTGTGGTTAAGGACCCACGTTCTGCGCTGGTGCATTTACCTACTTGTTTTAATCCTTTCGGTGCGAGAATCCTAGAATTTCGTTGTACAGTACTAATACCTGTTTCATCAACATTGTAGATTGAATTCGATCCAGTTCGTTTTCTTGAGCTTCATTAAAAACTGACTTCTTACCTCTTTTTGGCATGGTACTAACACAGACTTTTTTTACTTGATCAAAAAGGGTTGCTCTGGGAATGCCATACTTCTCTGCCACCTGTCGAAAAGGAGTCTTTTTCTCTTTAATTTCTTGCACAGTTCTGTGTAAAGTTTCAATGGTGTAAGCTGGTTCTTTTTTCTTAATATATTTTCGAGGCATCTGGAATAAAGAACTATTATCTAAAGAATAATGGAGCAATTACGAAAATAATATAAAATAAATATTTTGATAAATAATGGGGTAATTACGGACGTCCGTATTTACCCCAGGCCATTTGTCCGCAATTGACCCAAACTAGTTAGAAAAAGTGTAACATTAAAATGTTTAGGTTAAGAAAATGTATCAAGCCGAACGGTCGTACTATTTACTCGTCATTAACATCGCAATCGATAGAAAATATTACTTTTAAACTGACACTTAATCTTTTTGAATAACACTCAAAATAGTAAATACGAATATTACATCAAAATCACAAAAAAAGTAAAATTTCTATTACCTTGAAACGTGTGCGCAGCCGCCTGTTAGCAGTGTTTGGTGGGCACTAAAGATGGCCGAACGAAACGCGTGATCGCGGTAGCTGGACGCGGGGGGCAGGGATGGAGTAGATATATGTTAGTCCGTATTTACCCCGCGTCCGTAATTCCCCCATCGTCCCCTACCTATTAATCATGTAAATTTCATCGAATAACTTGCCTTTTCTTTGCTTTTTGTTTACAATATTTAAAGTTGACACAAACTATTGACGTTACACATTTATATTTATATGTTTTTCTTTTCTGAAATGAAAGGGTGTTCGTTTTTTAACCGACTTCAAAGAAGGAGGTTTCTCAATTCGGCCGTATATGATTTTTATGTATGGATGTTCTTAGGCCGTTCAATGCATGAAACTAGTTTCGGTATATTTTTGATAAACCATGTCAGATCTAAAGGTTCGTTTTGTAATGTCAAATTTGTGACAAAGATGTCTAAATAATGTATTTTAAGAATGTAAAAAAAAATCTAAAATCTTTCCACAATTCCGCCACAAGTGGCGTTAATGTTGAAATATTAACGTTACCAAAACATTTTTGTTAAAGAGATTTGATATTGATGCTTCAAAATTACTGATTTGATATATATTTGTACTCATTATAAAACGCTTATTTGTCATGGTGTCCGGTCAATATAGACATTGATGCAGATTTTCTACTGGTTGGGAATCTATGGAAGGTCCGAAGAAATAGTGGTAAGGGTATATACCTATTATTTTGGCTACATCAATCCAAATACTTACCTAGACTGTTTTAAAAATAAATATTTATTACATATATTATTATTTTGTCACATAATTATAACACTAATTGACATCGCGAAATTTACTATAGATAATAATGTGATCTACAAATATGTTTGTTATTTTGGCAATGTTTCCAGAGAAATTACAGGGCTTAGAGATATAAGATCTTAGATCTGTGGGTGACGAGCGCAGTGCAGTGCTAGGTAATGATTTGGACTCTTCATGTTCCAATAGCTGCGTGTCACTGTGCTGTTATGTGTCAGGTATGTTACTTACCATCAGGCACATGTCATGACAGTCTCGTCACTCTTTATTAAAAAAAAAAGAATTTCACAGATGTTAACTTGAGTAACAGTATAAGAGTTTTCTCAGAGAATCATAAATTAACTCGCTTAACAATGCACTCTCTGTTACTCAGGGGAAATGTTAAACAATAATGTTTAAAATCAGTTACATAGTTTCAGGGTTATTAAAAAAAATACACATCTTTTATCTTTTGTTAAAACGAATACTTATGTACTTGGCTATATAATATGGATTTCATTTTGTCCACAATGTAATACCTACTTCCGTGATACGATAATCTCCTACGTTCGTTGCACTGACTTTTTTTTTAAATGACAAGAATAAGTGTACTTATCCCTCTTATTTCTCTTAAAATACGATCAAGAATGAGTTCGTAGGTCTAATCTACTTTATAATTTAAATCATCATTCGGATATGAGCTTAAACACGTACTGCATAGATACAATTTACACTGACAGAAAAAATCGCAAATAATGTGCGGGAAGCACAAAAACTACTTGCTTCCCGTTTCCCGTTGTTTTTGTCAATGTAAGTTGTATCTTTGATACCATAAGGTCTGAATTTAATTGTTCATATGTGCAGTACGATATTGTGGTACCGCGTAAATAATATCACTATGTTCGAGTCATAGCGATTAACATAGCTCAAAAGTAAAGAGACCGTAAAATGTTAGACAATCTAGGTGGTTTTGACTTTAGCAAAAAAGATCCGACCCGATGTCCTCATGAAAAAAATTCAAATTGGTATACTACCTAATATTTTTAATGATATGTCAAAGTACGGTGTTAATATTTCTAAAATAACTGTATAGTTTTTGTGAAGAGATCTTCGAAAAATTATATCTAATAGATACTACTAATCTGAAACATTTAAATTCTTAATCTACAAAATCGTTAAAATTACAGAAAACACCGAACCATTCTTAGTGGTAATATTTGTTTTCTTATAGGTAAGGTCCAATTTATCTGGTTAAGTCTAATCTTGTAGAGTGACTTACAATTTTACATCTTCAGAGGTTTCAAAGGAAAATAGATCTTATTTAATTTCGTGTGGTTTTTAATCTTTCAAGAAGTTGACAATCTTTTTTCGTACTGCCACGCTACGTTAGTCGTAATTTTTCGTAATTTTATAATGTATCATTATCATTAGATGAGATGCTATGTTAAACATTATTGAAGTGATTTATATCAGTAAATTAATTACAATTCTTTGAAATTCTGGTCATTATCGTTATGGAATGTTAACAGAAAGGAGAGTATAACAAGTAATTGATTGAGATAAGTATTTTTGTATGAAAGCTATTTGTCGTAAATTGTGTAATCTAGTCTTCTTACTGTAAGCTGTATCTATACTTTAGTTCTAAGTGGATGTAAACTGATTAATGAATAAAATGTTGACTTTTTAAGGAGATTTTATTTCTGAAAACTGCTTAGGTGGTTTATTGAGATTTAGGCCAATTGTCATAACCGCACCTTATACGCACGCTTTCGTTAATTGACGGTTACAAGACGAATGCATGACGAATGCTTGCATCTTGCGTACAAACAATGAAATTTGTGTCCACAAAGCGGCAGGCGCTCGTCATACATTCGTTGACGAGCGGCTGACGCGACGTTGCCGCTTCGCGGACACAAATTTCATTGTTTCTACACAAGATGATAGCATTCGTCTTGCAACCGTCAATTGACGAAAGCGTGCATCTAACGTCCGGCTACGTGGACAATTGGCCTAAGTAAATCTATTTAGTCAGAACCGCTACTAGTCATATCGAGATGTAGTCCTAAAGCTTCTAACCCGTTTTGTTTTTATAACATTCGCTTTTACAATTTGAGGGCGTAAGTTCAAAAGCTGCCTTGACTATTTTTTTCAATTGCAGATGTATCACTTTGTTATCACGACTAGCTTTAATGGGGGATGAAAATTTTGGAAGGAAATCGGCGCAATCTAAAGATATGGATAATTTTTTTTATGTAAATAAAATAGATAATTTATTTACACAACATAAAAAAAAAAAATATACACAGTATACTCGTATCTACAATGTGGCACAAAATCGGTGACTTAATGTATTACACAAAAAACGACTTTCACCAAATCTCAAAATAAGCACAAGGCTTGTTTGTGTCTAACGCTCGAACGCACGGGTACTACGAGTTTTTAAAAAAAATTAGAGCAGAGAGATCACAATAGTTTTGGATGAAATTAAAGAAACCGTCCGAATTCTACAAACACCTAAGAGTTACAAAAACGCATGTTTTGGGAAAGCCGCAAGACGAATTAATCTCTCCCAAAAGACAAAAGTGCTTCAGACCTTGAATCTAGACTTCAATTCCATGAACAATTTATGGCAGGTGCACAAGTAAATACAATTGAGTTGAGTGCGAGAAAGAAAAGGGAAGACCGAGACATAGGAAAAGTCTTCCTACAACAAGACGAAAATGACGGTTACAAAGTGCACGCTATGAATTTAAAAATGCAAAGTGAGTGGTTAATCATAGGTGAGTTTTGTATCCCATTAGCTCTGAAGCACCTTGATCTATGACTGGTCTCCTGTCTTATTAGAATTTTATCTAAATGCTTTTCAACTGACCCTCCCTGACCAGAGTAACTTGGTAGGGGAAAACCTTTTAAAAATGTTGATACAAATACAAACTTACTCAAGGCACCATGACAGAGTCCTTAAAGTCAAACGTTCAGTAACTAGAACCCAAAAAGGATTGACGACAAATAAAATACAAATTGACTTTGTAAAAAAAGGATCAACTCAAATTCCAGAAACAAGCCTTACTCAATCCTGAGTACAACACCTGATTGGACTATTTTTAATGGGCGCGTATGAAAAACACCATAAAATCCCAAAAGATGTAGGTGTTTCGTCATCCAGACTGGATATTTTCCTGATTTCTAGAGCTACGAAACGCATAGTCCTTTTAGAACTTACCGTACCGTGGGAAACTAATGTACCTAAAGACCCCGCAAAGAAACAAAATAAAAACGTCTATGTAGTTAATTTATACGCTGTAGAAGTGGGAGCGAGAGGTATACCATCAAAATCTTTCTAAAATCGAAAGACCTTGGCTTGTCCAGAAGTGCAGTAAGTTCTATAGTAGAACGAGTATCTAAAGCTGCACTAGTAGGTTCATTTCAGATTTGGCTGGGCACTTGGGCAGGGAGATAAACATGATTGCCTCTCTGGGTAAGGACGCGAGGCTGAGTGTCACATGTATTAGGAAATATTAACTAAAAATTGAGTTTTGATTTTTTTGATTGAATTGGTGTTTGGCTTTAAAATAGTTTGTCTGATAAACATATATGCAAATGGAGTATGAGAATTTAAGTGAGGTTAAGTCATTATTTTGGGAATTTTAAAGCGTCTGTTAAGCAAAACGGCCAACGGAAAGCGTCTGGTAGTATATGGGCCTTATTTTTAAAAATATTGCCTACAACATACGTGAAAATCAGTTATTAGAGAATACGTGAAGTAAGTAATGTTTTTATGTACCTTCTGGACCCCATATCTCATGGCCGTCTAAGCAAGTTAGCGGGTAAGCATGTGTTCTTAGTACGTACTAACTCTACTCAATTGTCCACATTTCGATCATCAGAAAATCCATGACGTCTGGCGCCCCTGGCCTCTATAAGCTTGTAACATGCCATGTTCGGGTGATGAAAATAAACAGAACAACCTAGTTTTAAAATCCTCCAACAAATTCTATTACATTCAAACCGCCGTATTTAAAACATCAGACGTTTGTGAGCTAAAATGCCGTGAAATTTTTAAATATAAAGAAATCAGTCTATCTAAAAAAATACAAAAATATCAGGAAATTATCGTCGTTTGTTAAAGATAAAAAACTCAGAGATAAAATTTTATGTACTTCGGAATACAGAGTAAGTGTTATTGTTCTCTTCTCTTACTATAGACAAGGGTGTTGCAAACCATAATACGTCTGATTGTTCGTCTAGACACTCTGGACTTTAAAATATCTAAATATAGCAAATTTGCCAATGACGAGAATATTCAATCTCATGCTATTATAAGTGTAGTAGTGAGAGACACCGTGACTGTTATAATTCATCAAAGTCGTATGATGACTTGGTGTTTTATACAAGGAAAACTGTATTGGCCAATTTCTTATATAAAGAATCGTTAAAAATTTAATAGAGGTACAGTATCAGTGTCGCTGAAGCTTGTCACATTTAAAATTATTATAATATTTCAAAAGTAATTAATATGAGGTTAGTAGTGTTGCTAAGTGTTTTGTGTGCGTTTAGTGAGGGAGCCAGAATATTAGTCTGTGTTCCAACCCCATCTATAAGTCATCAAGTCGTATTTTATCCGTTAATAAAAGAACTCTTAAAAAGACAGCACGAAGTAGTTTTTATAACGACGGACGCAATGTATCCTAAAGGAAATACTCCGACCAATTTAACGGAAATAGATACTCATGACGCCTCGTACAAATTATGGAGAGATCTTGTTTTAACGACTAAATCTACGACTGGAAGGAAAGAAGATCAAAACAATCAAGTTAAAAATGTGTTCATTACAGTAAGACATTCATTTGAAGTGCAAGTAATGACTCCAGAAGTTCAAGATTTGATTAAAAATAAAGTACATTTCGATTTACTTGTCATAGAAGCATGTGCAAAGTCAGCATTGGCTTTGTCACATGTATTTAAAGCCCCGGTGATTTTGATGAGCTCTTTTGGTTCACATCAAGACAATTATGATTTGATTGGAGCACCAAAATATCCCCGATTACTGTATCCATACTGCATGCACCAGAAGGTCAACAACATGGGCATTTTGGACAGAATTAGGGTAAACTGGGATACGTATAACATTGACGTCATGTTTGCTGGATTGAAAATAGAAGAAAATCGCTTAGTGAAGAAATTGTTTGGACCTGATACGCCCACCTTAGAAGAAATGGGAGACAATGTAGACATGCTGTTTTTAAATGTGTATTCCATTTGGGAAATGAATCGCCCAGTTCCGCCTGGAGTGATTTTCATTGGAGGAATACACGAAACACCTAAAAAAGATTTACCAAAGGTTAGTAAAATTAAAATTTAAGTAATCGTTCAACAAATTCAGTGGTTACAATGCAACGAAAGCTGTGCAGCAGTGTATGATAAAAGTGATAGTGTTGATATAAATGTTTTATTTTAAGAAGTCTTGCCTTGTTTCAGGATCTCGAAGCATACCTGGACTCGTCAGAAAGAGGAGTAGTATATTTCAGTTTGGGGACAAATGCAAAACCCTCAACTTTATCTGATGCAAAGGTTCGATCCATCACAAATGCTCTAGCCAAACTCAAATACGATGTTTTAATTAAATGGGACTATGATGAGCTCCCTGGTAAAGGAAATAATACCAAAGTAGCGAAATGGCTTCCACAGGCTGATGTGTTACGTGAGTATAATTATGCAGTTAAAATACAAATATTTAAGACCAGTTCATAAGAAAAAGTTACAGCTGGTCTAATCAGGAGAACGGCGACTGCCAATCCCAAGCTCCGGGTTCAACCCGCACTGGGCCAGCATGGTGGATAAAGACATTGACTCTCTCCTTGTAAGAGATGCCTGTACTTGATTGTAAGCAATATGCCTGCCACATAACAGCACAGTGACATGCAGCTATTCGAACATGAAGAGTCCAAATCATAACCTAGCACTGCATTGTGCTCATCACCCAGAAATCTAAGATGCTATCTCTAAGCCCTGTAATTTCCTTGTTAACATTGTCCTTCAAACCGGAACACAGTAGGTAATGTCTTCACATTACTATTTGGCGGTAGAATAACTGGCAAAGGTGAGGTATTTCCTTAGGCGGACTCTGCTAGGAGTCCTACCACTACAATATAAATATAATAATAAGTATAACTCGTACTTAAAAATTATTGAAAAGTTGCAAGCAGATTTTAAACTCATAATTCTTAAATGCAATGTTCTCACTACGATGTCAGCATGGGCTCTATTGATCCTAAAAAATATTTTCATTCATTGGAATCCTATTTAACTTTACAAAATTTTGACAGTTTTGAAATTTGATTTTGTTTTCTATATCTAACTGCAAACATTCAAACACATGAAACATAAAAAAGTCTACGTTTTACTATGATTAGGCCTAAGATTCAGGATATTTATGTTAGCTATCTGAATTTTAAAGGTCATCCAAGTATCAAGGCGTTCGTCACACAAGGAGGCCTTCAGTCCTTCGACGAAGCCATGACGGGTGGAGTACCGTTTGTAGGAATTCCAATGTTGGGCGACCAGTGGTACAATGTAGAAGTTTACGAATATCTCAAGATTGGAGTGGGGTTGCTTATGGAGGAACTAACAGAAGACAAATTGGTGAACGCCATAAACACAGTAATTGATGATCCTAGGTAAGTCTAAAAATATTTACGTATATGCCATAAAATCATTTGAATTTAGCGAAAACGGCTTTCGGAGCCTGTATAATGGGAGAAAATATAGACCACTGTAAACAATATTTTACAGGACTTCTTTACTATCATTTAAAGATTATCTTTAAAGAGTCTAAATTACTGCAAAGACTTAGATTCAACAGTAAATTTCCAAGCCAGTCCCATCTGAGGTACCCTATCACTAGTGGTCGTAAGAGTTACAGTAATTGTTGACTACGATAAGTGAGTTTGGCAAGTAGGTCAATAGCATGTCTTCAGGTGTACTTTCAAGTATAGTCTTCGTATTTGCGTTAGTATAGTAATTAATAATGTTTACGTTAGAAGGTTCTTGTGCTTTGTGCGCTAGTCCAAAGTTCGGTAGGCAGTAGAGAATAACTGATATCAATTGTCCCCAGTAAAAAAAAAAACATTATAATAGATTATCTCATATCAGCCGCAAGACGTCCACTGCTGAACATAGCCCTCCGACCCTTAGATTTCCACAACGAACGGTCCTGCACAACCTGCAACCAGCGATTTCCAGCGACCTTTATGAGGTCATCGGTCTATCTAGTAGGAGGCCGCCCAACACTGCGTCTTCCGGTTCGTGGTCGCCACTTGAGAACCTTTCTTCCCCATCGGTTGTCAGTTCTGCGAGCGATGTGGCCATTGCCACTTCAGCTTGCTTACTCTTTGAGCTATGTCGGCCACTTTCGTTCTAATACATTATCTAATAAAATATTAGTGCTAATTTTAGATAAAATTCTGATTTTAAGAACTCTAATTCATGTGTTTTTCTTAGTCAGGTCTACATTGAAATTTATTGTCGTAGCTATTTATTTAGTACTTTGTTGCGTTCATTTTTTAGTTACCGTCACAACTTGATTAACCTTCGAGAGAAGCTTCGCGACCAACCACAGAGTGCCTTAGATCGGGCAGTGTACTGGACTGAGCATGTAATACGTCACAAAGGGGGAAAGCACCTGCGGTCACCCATCGCCAACATGTCCTGGTCAGCATACTTAGATCTGGAACTCCTAGCAGTGTTAATACTGGCAGCGTTAGCCGTAATAGCTGCTGCTGTGACTGTTCTGTATTATATGACAAAACTTATTAGAAGATTACTTTTTATTTCAATTAAATTAAAAGATGCTTAAAACGATATACGAGTATCTTTTAGTATCCCTTTGTTTGTGAGTTGAATCTGCAAAAAAATATTTTAAACCAAAATTGTAGTAGTTAGATCTTTTACTTGATATTTCAAATCAATCATTGTTTACAGTCAAAATACAGTGTCAATTTCCATCTCAAAACGAATCTACGAAAAACACACCCTGAATTGCTTCCGGCGCAAAGGTGCCCGTGACGCTTGCTTTATTTACACGTTGAATGGCAATGGCCAACCTTTGCTCCAGGAACAAGCTGGAGCGGGAGTCATCTGTATTTTTGAGACCCGTTGTAGTAAAAGAATAAAATAGAATCAAATAGAGAAATCGAACTCTTAAACATTATGGAGCGTTGTGCGTATAGACAGGTCTATTATTGTTTACTATCAGGCGCAGATTTTGTTCAAAATTTTTAATTTATTCAAAATATTTAGATTGATTGGAAGTGCAAAAAATTGGCTTGACTGTAAACAACACTTCCAGAATCCAAATGTCTGCCTCGGACTACACTGCGGACTCATCGCGAGGTAAAAGATAATTGATATCTACCCTGTAATTTCACTGGAAACATTATCTTTTAAGTCTAGAGGATAGTTATATTTGCACATAACTGTTTGGCAGCAGGTAAACTGGACTATACAAAGATTGAAGATGTGATTTCGTATATGTAGGCCCTCCTAGAACACATAAACATTTCTAACTTCTCCGATTAATATTGGTTCAGAATAGTAAAATTTGACTTAATTCGCTTAGTTGCTTGCCCTTTCCTTATTGATTTCCTTCAAAATTCGAAAAACTTGAGTCCTTAGATGTGAAATAACGGGAAAATGGGAGTAGGAAAGCATGATAAATAGGGTACAATAAATAATAATATAAATAATCATAAAGTTTATTTCCTCTTAACAGTTTGGCCTTGTTATAAATGAATATATTATTTAATTAAAAAAAACTAGCATGCAGATTATAACTAATAAAACTAACTATTAACTAAGTGGCGACCAAATTGTACAACAATCTCATGTAATTATGAACCCTAAGTCTCACACTAGGGGGAGCCTTTGTTGTGAGGCTTAGTGCCTTATCTTTTGACTATAGCGTTTTAAGTATACTAACTAAACAAGTAAATGAATAAAAACTAGGACAACTAAGGTTAATAAAAATACAGGTTTCTGCTTTGAAAATGGTCTCAAAGATAGTCCTGCTATGCACTTTGATGAAATGTGAGTGGTGGTGTGAGTAGGGGAGTGTGTAGTGTGTATTGATGGCAGGAAATAATGCTGAGATGAGGTAATGATGTGAGGGTAGTTTTGTATATATTGGTGTATATAACATGTAGACCCTTTGTCAAATATGAATAAAGATTTATTTTGCTCGGTCTATTCATCAAACCGCTGGTCGTGGGTTCGATTCACACCAAACTTTTGTGTGCTAAAAATGATAATTTGTTCTGCTTCTGAAGAAAAAAAAAGGTTCTCTATCAATGTGAGCCCCATCACATTCTACGGAGAAGACACAATCAGTGTATGAAATAAAAAATCTGAATTCCGTTGAATAGTTGAGTAGTCCTAAATTATACACGAACAAATTCACGGGAAGATTCCAGCAAACAGCAAATTTTATGTGGTAACAGTTATGTACCTAAAACATTAATTTTAATTATGAATTAAAATTATTAATTAAAAAAAAACGAATGTATGCATATTTTTTAATTATAAGATAATTATTGAAAAAAATAACCTTGGCTTAGATAACCTTTTGTCTTGCACAGTCTTTCAAAAAGTATAGGCAGATTCTCAAATCTTAGTAATATTTTATATGCGAAAGTTTGTAGTTATGTATAGAAAGCTGGCTGGCTGGCTTTCAAGCAATAACGACTTAAAGGATCTGAATGAAATTTAGTTCATAAAGAGATAACAAGACAATAATATAAGAAAAAGATTTGGAACTTATTCAAATTATTTTTATTTTATAATTATTTCATTCACAAATTCATTTATTTTTTTATTCTTTAGGTGTTTTACAATATATATTAAAAATAAACAAAGATCATAAATAAACTATTTTCGTACAATAAATTAAACCGACTTCAAAACCACAAATAGGCACTCAAAAGCGAAAAATAAACTAAAATCATAATTATAAGCGCTACTCACTCATCTATTTGAAGTCTGGCTGGCACCGACTTATCCTCGATTTCTCTGGGATGCCATCATCAGATCCTGGTTTCCTTATCATGGTACCACCCTGAGAATATCTTCTTTACAACAAAAAAAGAATATTAAAATCGGTTCATAAACGATGAAGTTATCCGCGAACACACATACGGTCTAATGGAGAAACCTCATTTTTTGAAGTCGGTTAAAAATCGTTTGTTATACAGATGGAAACACCAGAAGTGCAAGATTTGATACGAAAAAAAACTCGCTTAGACCTAGTAATAGTTGAAGGTATATCTAAATCAGCCCAAGCTTTATCATACGTTTTTGAAGCGCCAATGATTTTGATGAATTCTGTGGGAGGTATTCAAAATAATTATTATGTGATGGGCGCGCCGATCTATCCAAAGTTGTTATATCCAATATTGTGGCATCAGAAATTGAAAAACCTTTCCGTATTTGATAAAATTCAAGTATTATGGGACACTTACGCAATTGAAAAAATGTATGATATATACAGAGTAGAAGAGAATAGAAATGTGAAAAGACTATTTGGGCCAGATGTACCCCCTTTGGAAGAACCGGGAAATAGAGTAACAATGTTGTTTTTAAATGTGTATCCTATTTGGGAGTTTAACCGTCCAGTTCCCCCGGGAGTTATATTTATTGCAGGGATTCATCAACAGCTGCATGATGTATTACCAAAGGTTGGTTGGTTACAATTTTTTTAATTTAAATTTACTTCTGTGGGCCGCAGGATCCGTGCTTTTTATGTTTAGCTTTCTTATTTCCCAAGTTTCAAGTAGCTCCAAATGGTTCGTGTAATAATAATTACGTAAGGTGAGGCTCACTGTTCGCTCACTGCTCACAAATGTTCGTAATTGCAGAAACATGAAACAAATAAAGCTATTTGTTTTTGTGCACTTTGTTATTTTAAAATTAAGGTTAGTTTTTCAAGCGTTTACTTTTCTATTTCAGCTACCGGATGAACATGATCGCTCTCCGAGAGAAGGTCCGAGACGAGCCACAGAGCGCCCTGGATCGTGCTGTGTACTGGACGGAGCACGTGATACGTCACCGGGGCGCGAAGCACCTCCGCGCTCCCGCCGCCAACATGTCCTGGACAGACTACCTGGACCTAGAACTGCTAGCAGTGCTGGCGCTGACTGTACTCCTCACACTCGCAGCTGTGCTTACTGCTTCCTATTACGCCACGAGATTCATTCGAAGAATACTACTTGTACCGATAAAATTAAAAACCACTTAGCTGTATATTTTTTAAGAATAATCTTGCACTTTCATTAGCTTATTTCTCGATCCCGATAATTTTCCGGTACAGAAATTAGTATGTGTTAAGACGCACACTACTTTTTGTACCGGAAAAATAATTATAATTAGTAAAATTATTAAATAATATAACAATAATTAATAAGACGATTGGGTCAAGACTCACATCAAAAGGCAGTCGTTTTGGACACGGCACGCATAGTCACGTGGTTTCTGTCTCTGCAGCCTTAACTACCGGTAGCTCGAGCTCTGCTCCTTTGCAGGCGGCATTCTAGCTTTTAAGTTTTTAACCGACTTCCAAAAAAAGGAGGCGGTTATCAATTCGACCCCTATGTTTTTGTTTTCATCATTCATCATCATCATCATCATCATGGTATCAAATGAAAGGGCTTGACTAGTAGAATGTTGTACAGATAACAAATCCGAGGTAGTCAGGGATTAATCAAAAATTTTAAGTTTTAAGTTCTTGTACACTAAAAAGTGTAAAATAAACTATTTTCGTACTTACAAAAAATTAAACCGACTTCGAAACCACAAATAGGCACTCAAAAGCGAAAAATAAACTAAAATCACAATTATAAGCGCTACTCACTCATCTATTTGAAGTCGGTGGCAGTCAGGTCAAATTAGTAGATTGATGCTATGTAGGCACAGGTAAGTAGTATCCATCCACTACCTGGCACCGACTTCAAATAGATGAGTGAGTAGCGCTTATAATTATGATTTTAGTTTATTTTTCGCTTTTGAGTGCCTATTTGTGGTTTTGAAGTCGGTTTAATTTATTGTACGAAAATAGTTTATTTATGATCTTTGTTTATTTTAATATATATTGTAAAACACCTAAAGAATAAAAAAATAAATGAATTTGTGAATGAAATAATTATAAAATAAAAATAATTTGAATAAGTTCCAAATCTTTTTCTTATATTATTGTCTTGTTATCTCTTTATGAACTAAATTTCATTCAGATCCTTTAAGTCGTTATTGCTTGAAAGCCAGCCAGCCAGCTTTCTATACATAACTACAAACTTTCGCATATAAAATATTACTAAGATTTGAGAATCTGCCTATACTTTTGAAAGACTGTGCAAGACAAAAGGTTATCTAAGCCAAGGTTATTTTTTTCAATAATTATCTTATAATTAAAAAATATGCATACATTCGTTTTTTTTTAATTAATAATTTTAATTCATAATTAAAATTAATGTTTTAGGTACATAACTGTTACCACATAAAATTTGCTGTTTGCTGGAATCTTCCCGTGAATTTGTTCGTGTATAATTTAGGACTACTCAACTATTCAACGGAATTCAGATTTTTTATTTCATACGCTGATTGTGTCTTCTCCGTAGAATGTGATGGGGCTCACATTGATAGAGAACCTTTTTTTTTCTTCAGAAGCAGAACAAATTATCATTTTTAGCACACAAAAGTTTGGTGTGAATCGAACCCACGACCAGCGGTTTGATGAATAGACCGAGCAAAATAAATCTTTATTCATATTTGACAAAGGGTCTACATGTTATATACACCAATATATACAAAACTACCCTCACATCATTACCTCATCTCAGCATTATTTCCTGCCATCAATACACACTACACACTCCCCTACTCACACCACCACTCACATTTCATCAAAGTGCATAGCAGGACTATCTTTGAGACCATTTTCAAAGCAGAAACCTGTATTTCTTATTAACCTTAGTTGTCCTAGTTTTTATTCATTTACTTGTTTAGTTAGTATACTTAAAACGCTATAGTCAAAAGATAAGGCACTAAGCCTCACAACAAAGGCTCCCCCTAGTGTGAGACTTAGGGTTCATAATTACATGAGATTGTTGTACAATTTGGTCGCCACTTAGTTAATAGTTAGTTTTATTAGTTATAATCTGCATGCTAGTTTTTTTTAATTAAATAATATATTCATTTATAACAAGGCCAAACTGTTAAGAGGAAATAAACTTTATGATTATTTATATTATTATTTATTGTACCCTATTTATCATGCTTTCCTACTCCCATTTTCCCGTTATTTCACATCTAAGGACTCAAGTTTTTCGAATTTTGAAGGAAATCAATAAGGAAAGGGCAAGCAACTAAGCGAATTAAGTCAAATTTTACTATTCTGAACCAATATTAATCGGAGAAGTTAGAAATGTTTATGTGTTCTAGGAGGGCCTACATATACGAAATCACATCTTCAATCTTTGTATAGTCCAGTTTACCTGCTGCCAAACAGTTATGTGCAAATATAACTATCCTCTAGACTTAAAAGATAATGTTTCCAGTGAAATTACAGGGTAGATATCAATTATCTTTTACCTCGCGATGAGTCCGCAGTGTAGTCCGAGGCAGACATTTGGATTCTGGAAGTGTTGTTTACAGTCAAGCCAATTTTTTGCACTTCCAATCAATCTAAATATTTTGAATAAATTAAAAATTTTGAACAAAATCTGCGCCTGATAGTAAACAATAATAGACCTGTCTATACGCACAACGCTCCATAATGTTTAAGAGTTCGATTTCTCTATTTGATTCTATTTTATTCTTTTACTACAACGGGTCTCAAAAATACAGATGACTCCCGCTCCAGCTTGTTCCTGGAGCAAAGGTTGGCCATTGCCATTCAACGTGTAAATAAAGCAAGCGTCACGGGCACCTTTGCGCCGGAAGCAATTCAGGGTGTGTTTTTCGTAGATTCGTTTTGAGATGGAAATTGACACTGTATTTTGACTGTAAACAATGATTGATTTGAAATATCAAGTAAAAGATCTAACTACTACAATTTTGGTTTAAAATATTTTTTTGCAGATTCAACTCACAAACAAAGGGATACTAAAAGATACTCGTATATCGTTTTAAGCATCTTTTAATTTAATTGAAATAAAAGTAATCTTCTAATAAGTTTTGTCATATAATACAGAACAGTCACAGCAGCAGCTATTACGGCTAACGCTGCCAGTATTAACACTGCTAGGAGTTCCAGATCTAAGTATGCTGACCAGGACATGTTGGCGATGGGTGACCGCAGGTGCTTTCCCCCTTTGTGACGTATTACATGCTCAGTCCAGTACACTGCCCGATCTAAGGCACTCTGTGGTTGGTCGCGAAGCTTCTCTCGAAGGTTAATCAAGTTGTGACGGTAACTGAAAAATGAACGCAACAAAGTACTAAATAAATAGCTACGACAATAAATTTCAATGTAGACCTGACTAAGAAAAACACATGAATTAGAGTTCTTAAAATCAGAATTTTATCTAAAATTAGCACTAATATTTTATTAGATAATCTATTAGAACGAAAGTGGCCGACATAGCTCAAAGAGTAAGCAAGCTGAAGTGGCAATGGCCACATCGCTCGCAGAACTGACAACCGATGGGGAAGAAAGGTTCTCAAGTGGCGACCACGAACCGGAAGACGCAGTGTTGGGCGGCCTCCTACTAGATAGACCGATGAACTCATAAAGGTCGCTGGAAATCGCTGGTTGCAGGTTGTGCAGGACCGTTCGTTGTGGAAATCTAAGGGGGGAGGCCTATGTTGTAATTTAGACTCTTTAAAGATAATCTTTAAATGATAGTAAAAAAGTCCTGTAAAATATGGTTTCCAGTGATCTATATTTTCTCCCATTATACAGGCTCCGAAAGCCGTTTTCGCTAAATTCAAATGATGTTATGGCATATACGTAAATATTTTTAGACTTACCTAGGATCATCAATTACTGTGTTTATGGCGTTCACCAATTTGTCTTCTGTTAGTTCCTCCATAAGCAACCCCACTCCAATCTTGAGATATTCGTAAACTTCTACATTGTACCACTGGTCGCCTAACATTGGAATTCCTACAAACGGTACTCCACCCGTCATGGCTTCGTCGAAGGACTGAAGGCCTCCTTGTGTGACGAAAGCCTTGATACTTGGATGACCTTTAAAATTCAGATAGTTAACATAAATATCCTGAATCTTAGGCCTAATCATAGTAAAACGTAGACTTTTTTATGTTTTATGTGTTTGAATGTTTGCAGTTAAATATAGAAAACAAAATCAAATTTCAAAATTGTCAAATTGTGTAAAGTTAAATAGGATTCCAATGAATGAAATTATTTTTTAGGATCAATAGAGCCCATGCTGACATCGTAGTGAGAACGTTGCATTTAAGAATTATGAGTTTAAAATCTGCTTGCAACTTTTCAATAATTTTTAGTACGAGTTATACATCTAATATATAAAATTCTCGTGTCACAGTTTTCGTTGCCATACTCCTCCGAAACGGCTTGACTGATTTTGATGAAATTGTTTGTGCTTATCCGGTATCTATGAGAATCGGCCAACATCTATTTTTCATCCCCCTAAATGCTAGGGGTAGTCCACCCCTAAATATATTTTTTTACTTTTTAGACAAAAATTTTAATTTCTATTTTTTTATGATACAACATACAAAAATACATACAATCCTCAATTTTCACTCTTCTACGATCAACCCTTATTTTTTAATAGTCATTTTAGTAATTTAATCTTTTTCCTCTCTGGTCGAAAACTCCCCGCCGCTGGTCCCGCCAAATGTCTACAGGTGTCACTTCTGACCCAGTAAACAGCACGATAATTCAAATCAAAAGTAGTCTATAGCATATATATAGTTTGAACACGCTAATCTCGGGAACTACTGGACCGATTTAAAAAAATCGTTCACCGTTCTTTCATATGTTCGTAATCCTTGAACGCTGTAGGTTATATATATGTACCACGGGCGAAGCCGGGGCGGGCCGCTAGTATTATTATATTTATATTGTAGTGGTAGGACTCCTAGCAGAGTCCGCCTAAGGAAATACCTCACCTTTGCCAGTTATTCTACCGCCAAATAGTAATGTGAAAACATTACCTACTGTGCTCCGGTTTGAAGGACAATTAGAGAGACAATTAGAGAGATTGTTAATTTGATAATTCTATTACGCCGTTTTTGTTAAACTTTAAAACTCTTGACAATTTCTCCGCAATTAAAAGTAGCCTTTGTAAATGTTCTTCTTCGGGGTCTAGTCTATCTTTGTACCAAATTTCATCAAAATCGGTTCACTGGTTTAGAGACGGTAAAACGTAACAGACAGACAGCAAGACAGAGTTACTTTCACATATTTTAATATTTAAAACATTTTTCAGAATAATTATGTTTTTATATGAGTAATTCAAGATGATCAATATCTATGTAACAATAGACTCTTAATTTAAGAGTTTTTTTGTTGAATGACGTAGGAGCTAATCATAATTATGAGAGAGCGTCAGATGGAATCTTATCTGATGATACATTACAAAAAAAAGTGTAAATTTTTGTTATCTTCTAATTGTTTCGTAAAGGTTTTCTGGTTTATCGATAGTCAATGAGTTCAATTCCTTTCCACAAGTTAGTGTATGGAAGCTGCGTAATTTTATTCTTATTCGAAATGGGGATGATGACGTGCCTCTTGGGATATATTTTTTACGTTCTCTTAAACCCTCTACACACGAGCCCTAAAATCAGAGGATATTACGTAAAAGTAGTGGGGAGGACTATAAATCACCAATCATATGGTGATTTATAGTCTCCCGTCTACTTTTACGCAATTTCCTCTGATTTCAGGGCAAGTGTGTAGAGCGTTTTACTCATGGCAAGGTCAACCTAGCTCCTTAAAATACTAGAGTTAATATTTGAATTTAAGAGATATACGCTGTAGTGATAATGATTCTTATGAAGATGTCATCAATTTGTCGGTATATTATGATTACTTATATATTATGAATATAGGAGTAGTCCTTATATCTTCTGTGGTACTATAGTTCCAAAACACACAGTCTATAATCTGATCCGCCTGCATCTAACCACGGAATAGTGGATTGTTAATGTCCTTTAGTTCTAGTGATTTTATGGAGGTATCTGTTGAAAATTAAAGTCTTACCAATTTGGCAAAACAAGATAGATTCATACGTCGACTTTCAACCACCGATATTTCTACTCTATCCATCAACTGATACAACAATCTCACGGATTGTGACTCCCATTGTACCATCGACCAACAAGGGAGTAGGTATATACAGCGTTTCCCCTCTGTAACTTAAAGTACAAGTCCGCGTGGACCATGGAGTTTGATAATATACTGTGGCTGAGGGCGGGCTAGATTTGTGAATGGTGCTTTATTTTTTATGTGTTAGTGATTTGGCTGTGTGACTATGATGGGCAATGGATCGGTACAGGTATGTTTTTAACCCCCGACCAAAAAAAGGGGTGTTATAAGTTTGACGTCAATGTTTGTCTGTCTGTGTGTGTGTCTGTCTGTGGCACCGTAGAGCTCAAACGGATGGGTCGATTTCAATGCGTTTTTTTTTATTTGAAGGTAAATATCCGTGCAGATGTTCTAAGCTATAATTGGTTAATATCGATTCAAGATGGCCACCTCCACAAAATGGCGGACAAAATATTTCTTCACAACCTACCCCAATATGGGTATCAAATGAAAGGGCTTGACTAGTAAAATACTATAAACTATAACAAATTTCATATACAACATTATACAAATAGTGCGGCTTTGCGCTAGTGTGCAACTTTCCCCTCCCGCAAGAAATGACAGAAATATTTGAACAATATTTTCTAGCTAAGGCTACTTACTCCCTTCCATGCTTGCGCGGAAGAGATACTTTTATTTAAACTGTATATTTTACTTTATTTTACTGTTTATTTTTATTTAGACTGTCTGTCTGTGGCACCGAAGAGCTCAAACAGGTGAGCCGATTTCGATGTGTTTTTTTATTTAAAAGCTAATTTCCGTGCGCTGCTGATTCCTGAATATGTTTGGTTCATATCGATTCAAGGTGGCCGCCTCCACAAAATGGCGGACAATATATTTCCTCACAATCTACTTATATGATAAGGGTATCAAATGAAAGGACTTGACTAGTAAGTTACTATACACTATGGCAAATTTCAAATCCAAGATGGCCGCCACCACAAAATGGCGAATTATATTATTTTTTTCACTACTGCGTCATTATGGGTATCAAACGAAAGGGCTTAACTAGTAGAATACTTTGCACTATGACAAATTTGAAATCCAAGATGGCCGCTACCACAAAATGGCGTTTTTTTTTGTCAGCGACATTTCTTTTTTCACAACTCCCTTAATATGGGTATCAAATGAAAGGGCTTGACTAGTAGAATGTTGTACAGATAACAAATCTGTGGTAGTCGGGAGTTAGTCAAAATTTTTAATTTTGTTCTTGTGTATGTAATAGTGCGGCTTTGCGCTAGTGTGCAACTTTCCCCTCCCGCAAGAAATGACAGAAATATTTGAACAAAATTTTCTAGCTAAGGCTACTTACTCCCTTCCATGCTTGCGCGGAAGAGATACTTTTATTTAAAAAAGGGGTGTTATAAGTCTGACGTCGATATCTGTCTGTCTGTGGCACCGAAGATCTCAAACAGATGAGCCGATTTCGATGCGTTTTTTTTATTTAAAAGCTAATTTCCGTGCGCTGCTGATTCCTGAGTATGTTTGGTTCATATCGATTCGAGGTGGCCGCCTCCACAAAATGGCGGACAATATATTTCCTCACAATCTACTTATATGATAAGTGTATCAAATGAAAGGACTTGACTAGTAAGTTACTATACACTATGGCAAATTTCAAATCCAAGATGGCCGCCACCACAAAATTGCATATTACATTATTTTTCACTACTACCTCATTATGGGTATCAATTTAAAGGGTTTGACTATTAGAATACTATGCACTATGACAAATTTCAAATCCAAGATGCCAAGATGAAAAAATCCAAGTTCTTTTGTTTAAAACCTGACTTGGTCGACATTGTTCTTAAATCTAATGTTAGTGTCAAAAAAAATTAAAATTTAAAATTTAATAAAACAGAAATTCATTGACATTTTTATTATTTATTTATAAACACATACATAGTCTTAAAAAATATATCCATTCATCTTGCATAGCCTAGTAATAAGAAGTGGCAAATGCCAGTAAAATGTACAGCTAAATTGTTTTTAATTTTATAGGTACGAGTAATATTCTTCGAAAGAATCTCGTGACGTAATAGGAAGCAGTAAGCACAGCTGCGAGTGTGAGGAGTACAGTCAGCGCCAGCACTGCTAGCAGTTCTAGGTCCAGGTAGTCTGTCCAGGACATGTTGGCGGCGGGAGCGCGGAGGTGCTTCGCCCCCCCGGTGACGTATCACGTGCTCCGTCCAGTACACAGCACGATCCAGGGCGCTCTCTGGCTGGTCGCGGACCTTCTCTCGAAGAGCGATGATATTCTGCCGATAGCTGCAATGTTGAAAAATGGCTTAACATTACAACAGCTACATTATTTTATGTCTAACTAGATGTCCGCCCCGGCTTCGCCCGTGGTACATTATATAGCACTCATCAGGATCCCGTACATATACAACGGTGAAAGTATGACTGAAATCGGTTCAGTCATTCCTGAGAATATCGCTTTCAAACAAAACACCTCTTCAGCTACCTGCTACGCCACCTGTCGGAAATTGGTCGTACCAAGTCAGATTTAGAAACAAATTTGATTAGCAAAGGTTTATTATTCAATGACGCCATCTTAGACACGTGCTGTCATGTGTCATGTCAAAGCACGAAATGTACGAAAAATCTGAAAAAGGGATACGTTTTTCCCGATTTTGTTACATTCTTGATTCATGCTCTGCTTCTGTTAATAGTAACGTTCTGTCCTATAGCTATAGCCTTCCTCGATAAATAGACTTTCCAATAGAAATATAATCTTTCGATTCGGACCAGTACTTCCCGAGATCTTAGCGTACAAACAAACAAACAAACAAACTCTTCAGCTTTATAATATTAGTATAGATGTCTAAGACTCAAACGAAACATGGGACTCTTTTCGTTATGCGAATAGTAAGATTATGGTACGCGTTGTCTAAGTAGGTTGTTCTGGGTCGATACATTCTGGGTGGTTTTGAGTTGGAAGTTAATTGGTGTCTTCTAACCAAAGCCATTCTTATGTACACAGCTCGGTTCTTATTATTATGGTGGATGGAGAGGTAATGGTTTGACGGTGATCAATGATTAAAAAATTATAGCTACACAAATGATCCGCACGGTGACATTTCAGCGTAAAAGTGTGGGGAATTTTACGCCATTTGACAAAAAGAAAAGAAGGTTTGACGTATATTAAACTAACAAGTTTCCAAAATAAGTAAGTTTCAAGGAAATACGACATGCGCGAATGTCCACTGAGACGTTTATCGATGTATTACACATCCTTGTGCAAAGCCATCGATCATTGGAACTATGAAGCAGGATAATTGTATTATGCTTTTGTATAATATTTACCCAAAAGTTTGTCAAATTTTTCCAATAAATGTGAATCTCCACAAAATTATTCAACTTCTACTACCTGCCTGCTTGTAATGGTTGCCTGGAAGAGATCGGATTAACGATAACGCCGCTATTCCCTACTATTGAATATTTTAAGATTCTACATTGAATTTGTTTTGTTTTTGTTTAGTGCGATAAATAGTGTACTTATTTTTTTAATTATAAAGGACATACGAACAAACATTAATTTATATGTGAATATACACAAACATTTACCTTGTATCATCAATAACGGTATTTATGGCGTTGAAAAGTAGATCTTCTGTTAAATCTTCCATGATGCCAACACCAATCTCGAGCGACACATATCTTTCAACGTTGTACCACTGATCTGCAAGCATTGGGATCCCTACGAAAGGCACTCCGGCAGTCATGGCTTCATCGAAGGACTGCAGACCTCCTTGCGTCACAAATGCCTTGATTTTTGGATGTCCTGTAAAATTATTATGCCAAATTAATTTATAAACACTCAACTTTTGACTACACTTCACTATTAATCACGACATCCATTTCTTTTAAATCCTACTTCAACTGTTTTATTTCGATTTACAAGGCCAACTCGAACAAAAAAATCATTATAAAATGTATTTTTTTTATAATAAATATAATAATAATATTTGTACACTGTTCCAGAGAAATAACAGGGTATAGAGAAAGATTATACATTATAGAGGAAAATTATTTGATATCTCTGGGTGACGAGGGCAGTGCAAATGCAAGGTAACGATTTGGACTTTTCATGTTCCAATAGCTGCGTGTCACTGTGCTGTTACTTGACGTGACACTCACTTTGCTGTTCTGTGTAGGCGTTTTTTCTTATAATAGACACATATCCTACTTCATGTCCCGTTACTCTATCTATACTTTATAGCTAAAGAATTCATTTGTTTGATCGCGCTAACTAATTTCAGGAACAAATACTGGACCGATTTAAAAAAAACATACCGTTGGGTATGTACGAGATTCCTGACTGCTATAGTATAGGCTAAATTATATATACGACGGGCGAAGCCAGGGCGGCCCACTAGTACGTTAAAAACAGTACGTTAGAAATTACTGAAAATTTTCACAATTCTACAAGTTTTTACTATCTACACAGAGAAAAACATACATCAATCTATTAGCTCTATCTGAACACCAGGTCCGAAATTCACTATTATGTTGATCTCATTAGGAAATGAGGAGATTAGACTACAGTCACTTGAAGAAGCCTCACCTTAAAGTATTAATTACCAGTAATGTACCTCTTCTAATGCATTATTCCGCAACGCCGTGCAAAAATCATGCGATAAGGAGAAATTATCGAGAGTTGCAACCCCCCCCCTTTTTTAACTTGCACACATTACATTTCTTGTTCAAATCGCGAAAGTTTAAAAAACAATAGTGCTGTGTGTGAAATGTCCACCAATATTTATTTATATTTATTTTAAAATTTGGTACTTACTTAACACATCTGATTGTGGGACCCATTTCACCACTTTTGTATTGTTTCCTTTGCCTGGCAAGTTTTCCGAATCCCATTTCATTAAAACATCATATTTCAGTCTTCTTAATCCATTCGTTATCGCCTTTATCTTCTCTGCAGATAGTGTAGAAGGGTGGCAGTTGGTGCCCATACTGAAATAAACTATACCTCTTTCTGATGAGTCCAAGTATTCCTTCAAATCCTGAAACCAGAAAATTAAAACTACACTTGTACTACTTTTGGAGTGGAAACGCTGTTTCCAGAGTCCTCCTGTGGAAGTTTTTCCAAATCTTTGTCAGTTAAATTACCGCGAAGCAGTAGTAATGTACAAACATTACAGTGTTCCGGTTTGAAGGGCAACGTTTCCAGAGAAATTAGGTACTGGGCTAAGAGATAAATCATCGTACATCTCCGGATGAAGGGGATCACAGTGATTTGGACTTTTCTTGTTTTAATAAGTTACAGCTGGTCTAGTCGGGAGAACGGCGACTGCCGATCCGGAGACCCCGGGTTCAAAACCACGCGCACCACTGCCTTTTTAAAGTCATGTGTGTAATACCGCTAACTTAAAACAGTGAAGGAAAACATCGTTAGGAAACCGACACGTACCTAGAATCTTTCGAAGTCAGGTGTCATCCACCAACCCGCTCTGGGCCAGCGTGGTGGATTATGACCTCTACTCTCACCTTACGAGAGAAGACCCCGAGTTCCAGCAGTAGGAACATTTAGTGGGCTGTTTATATGTTTTAATAAAACTGTGATAAGTGGAACTTGGCGGTTATGGGCAGGCGTGCTTACCATCAGACGCTTATCTAGTTTAACGCGTCTCTATGTATTATTAAAAAAGCTACAGTTATTAATTATCAAAGCTATGATACGAGTAAATATTTATATACAATATTGTGATACTTATTTATTTAGTTAAATGTTTATTTAAAAAAACTGACCTTCGGTAATTCATTTTGCGGCTGTTGATGAATTCCTCCAATATATATAACTCCTGGAGGAACTGGACGATTAAACTCCCAAATAGGGTACACATTTAAAAACAACATTTCAGCATTATTACCTAACTCTTCTAATGAAGGTGTGTCCGGTCCAAATAATTGTTTCACGTTATTGTTTTCTTCTGTTCTATAGAAATCATAAAGTGTTTCAATTTTGTAAGCATCCCAAAGTACTTTAATTCTATCAAGTAAACAGAGTTTGTTTAACTTCGGGTTCCAAACAATTGGGTACAGCAACTTGGGGTAAATTGGGGCACCCATCACAAAATAATTGTTTTGAATACCTCCTAATGAATTCATTAAAATCATAGGAGCTTTGAATACGTGTGATAACGCCTGAGCTGACTTAGAGAGCCCTTCAACAATTATAACATCAAAGTGAGTTTTATTTCGTATTAAATCTTGCACTTCTGGTGTTTTCATTTGTCTGACAAACGATGTAGCCACCATGGGAATTATTATATTGATTTGCTCTTGTAGATCTTCCGTGTTGCCTTGTCTTGTTTGTGCAGATATATCGTAATCTTTCCAAATGTCATAAGATATATCGTGAGTGTCTATTTCTGTTAGATTTGCGGGACTTTTACCTTTGGGATACATTGGATCTGTAGTTATGAAGACGACTTCATGTTTTCGTTCTAAAAGTTCTTTAATCAAAGGGTAAAATAAAACCTGATGGCTGAGAGATGGTGTTGGTACGCAGATTAATATCTTTGATGCTTCAGTTGATTTGGCTAATGTAGTGATCAATATAACGTAGATTAAAAATGTAAAAATCATTTTTGATTATTTATATAATATTGTTGTTTGGTTTTGGTTATATGAACCTTCCGTCCACACAACAGATAAGATACTGTTCTTTTCTTCGTCGTTGTTGTTTATTTATAGAGTCTCTCTTAACGCGCCATGTACTTTTAGATTTTAATATTGATATCATCATGATTTCAATAAAATGATTGGACTTTAACACCCGTATGACTTGAATCAGTGAGGATGCTTATTGTGAGCATCTTTACGACGGAAGTACGTCATTGTGTTATTTTTAATTTTTCGTCCGCAAACGATGACGTCATCGAGCATTGTCCTTAAATTTTCCTTAGTGACATGGGGACATAGCAAGGTATTAGCAGAGGGGCCATTACCCCTTCCCCCTCTTTTTGGCATCTCATCATCATCGAAAAAGGCCTCTTGCCTTTTCTTCAATCTTCTCTATCCAGTTTGCGCCACCTAGCTTTATTATTTCATTCATTCACAAAAGTGCACCTTTGTTTTGGTCTGCCTCTGGGTCGTTTGGTTTGTGATCCTATCCAAGTTACTATTTTTGTAATTTTTGCATTTTCCAAAAATTAAAAACCCCATTTCTACTTTAGCTTCCTACAATGTTCCAGAGAATCTAGGACAATAGTTGCTTGTCTAATACTATGTACTAATATAATAATAAATAATATGTAATATGATACTGACTGACTTACTAATTTCGTGTTTGTTTGTCCTATGTTGAGTGTTTGTTCTGAATCCAATATCGCAAAAAATGTTGTGTGCTTGAGTGTTCCATGTCTATTACATCAAGCGAACATAGCCCTCTGAACCACGTTCGCCATGTTGTTTTGTTTGCTAATAGTGACGACATATCCGCATGAATCAGTTTGTTGCACCACAAAACAATTAAAAAACTACTTACATTTTAGTGTTATTTGTAATTTATTATTCTAGACATGGACAAATAATGTTTAACTAACCATGTAAAATTGAACAGCAGAATTGGAGCAGACTCAGCCTTAATTTGAGCAGTCATTTATAAGAATACTTGATTTCGCCATGAACTTGCCGCAAGGTGTTTTTAACGCTTTTGAATGTCATTTTACCTTAGCCTATGAATGACCTTTTTATCTTAAATTATTTTTAATAAATGTTATTATCTATCATCATAATTATCCTGTATTAGTCCTCTGCTGGATATAAGCCTCTCCCATATTACGCCATTTAGCCCGACCTCAGGTTTTACAATTGCTACAGGCTGCCTTTCGTATATCGTCGCTCCATCTTATTAAGGAACGAGCTATACCTATTACTAACAGTAATACAGGTTGTATTACGATACAATTGTAATACATGCTTGTTGTACTAATCTATACTAATATTATAAAACTGAAGAGTTTGTTTGAACGCTAGGATCTCGGGAAGTACTAGTCCGAATTAAAAGATTATTTTTTTATTGGATAGTCCATTTATCGAGGAAGGCTATAGGCTATAGAACGTAACGCTATTATCAATAGAAGCGGAGCATGAATCAAGAATGTAACAAAAACGGGGGAAAAATATTCCTTTTTGAGAGTTTTCGTAGCGTGCTTTGACATGACATCATGTGTCTAAGATTGCGTCATTGAATATAAACTTTGCTAATCAAATTTGTTTTTTAAATCTGAGTTGGTACGACTAATTTCCGACAGGTGGCGTAGCAGGTAGCTGAAGAGGTTTTTTGTTTGAAAGCGCCATTATCAGGAATGACTCAACCGATTTCAGTCATTCTTTCACCGTTGGATATGTACGGGATCTCTATGAGTGCTATATTATAATGAACCACGGCTGAAGCCGGGGCGGAAATCTAGTATGACATAAAAGAGCATCATTACCATCATCAACCTTTAATAGTCGATAGACCTGGATAGTAGGTTAAAATTGGGGCATCTGGATCAAAAGAAATCCAGCTACCCCAATTTTCATCTATTCAACTATTCATGCATTCTAGTATTATAATTTTCATCTATTCATATATTTTTTATGCATACAATTGTAAGTACCTACAAAAAAGATTGAAAATTAAAGGTTCATTTTAATGTTTTAATCATTTCATTCACCTATTTACTTTTCTCTTAGTTTATTGACAAGTCGTATCTAATGATGGCAATGAAACAAAGTATAAATTATTAACACAGTAATTTAATACAATACAAATAAGTACTTATGAACTAACTACATTTTAAAAACATCACATACACCTATTATATTTTATATGGTACATGTATTCCTTTCGTGACATTATTATTTTACATTCTTCACATTCGAGCATTTCAACATCGTTAAGGTGTGAAAGTCTAGAGTCCGACATTACTGAAAAAAGTAAAGGTGACATAAGCATTTCAGGATCGTTAACGTTTTAGTTCATGATGCTAGTACTAGCAGTAAAATAGATACCAACATTTATTTGAAATGAGATGTAAATACAATAACTGTTTAACAATTAAGTGATTATAATTAATGAATACAACACAAAGGTTACAAAACTACATACAAAGAATTATCCATTGATTTAAGGATATCCCTGACTTTTCCATATATATTATCCGAATAGATATTCGCGACTACATGTTGAGCACACAGCTCCGCATTACACTTGCATATCGATTGTTCAGCGCTTTTGAATTGCTCGGCATCGTAAATTTCAATGCGAATGACTTTCACGCCTTCCGAGGTAGTTTTCAAACATGATGTCAACTTTTTTCTTTTCATCGATTCGAGGGCTCACCGCTTGTATTACTGTTTTTTGTCCATTGTTTCCTAGTATTCTTGAGCATTCATCAATAGTCGGGGCTGGTGGTGATAGAATCCAGTCCGAATACTGAAAAAATAAAAACATATAGGTACGTCAGCGGATAAACGATCAAAAAGTTATTCTTGTGTTAGATATTTTACTCCATTATTAAAACAGATTTAAAAATTTACTTACCGACATTTCTGGTCTTGCTCAATGAAGAGCTACTATTTATTTAATATTTTTTTGTAAATACCTCGCTTTTTATAATCCAAATCTATGATAAAAAACGCAACGATTATGAACTCTATATCCAAGAGATTGTTAATAGAGTCCATTATCGGTGCTTTTAGTTTGATACCGCTGACGATGCTGTCATTAGATACCACGTGCGCTATTATAGCAGGACATGGAGTTCACCGCATTTGGCCACTTCATAGCTGGTACATCTAAATCCGCCGTGGCCCGCAATTCACTTTTACAAGTATAGATTTAATTCAATGAATTTTTTTTAATGTAAGATTGTTAACAAAATTAATAATTTAATAGATATATGCTAGTATTATATATTATCCGAATAGAGATTCGCGACTACATGTTGAGCACACAGCTCCGCTATGATTAATACTATTATTATACTTCTTATTGAACATCTGATTACATTTTTATTTCACAGAATATTTAATGTGTTTTGGCAGATTTCAGAACCTATACATGAAATAATCACTTCAAATCATACGCTAAATTAATTCAATAATGATCCTGCGACCCACGCTTCAAAAAAGTTTGGGCGTCAAGGAAATAGATCTAGTATTAAATGATGTATGTTTTCTGTCCGTCCCTTCATATATTTTATTACAGGTGTTGCAATCTTGTAACATAATAAGATGATCTCGCGAGCAAACCAAAATGAAATCATAGTTAACTAACTTCAATCTCAATTTCTGCTTACAATGTGTTTCGACTACGTTGCATCTGCCAAATATAGAAAAAGTACATCTGAAATGTGTGTATAAAAGCCGGAGCCAAAATCACAAATGTCACAGTCTACTCCTGCAAAGTCTCCAAAGTGATCTTCAAGCAACAACCATCGAGAGCCGTCGAGACCAGTCTGAGAAAACTTTCAAAATGTGAGTATTACTTTATTTTCTTATTCATACATCAATCTAGTATTTTTTTTAATTAATTCATCTATTCATTTGTTATATCTGATATGACTGAATTGTTCTTCTATAAATTTGTAACATCAGGTTCAATAGAAGTCTATTTCGAGAATAGTTTTGTTTAAAGGTGTTTTTAATTTACAGGTCTAAACATACGACTTCTCACGGAATCGAGCTGTCTGAAGCCGAGCTGAGTGAGCAGCACCATACTACGCCCGTGTTGAAGCCAAGAAAGCCGCGAGCATCTACTTCTCACGCTTTACCTGCTTTCGACACAACTGTGAGCGCTACCGTCGGCGCTGCTAAGAAGCGGAAACATGGCCGCATCGCCCCGGCTACGCAGTCCAAGTACTCGATGCATGAACTGTTCGGGACGGACAGTGAAGAATTAATGAATTAAAATTATTAATTAAAAAAAACGAATGTATGCATATTTTTTTAATTGTAAGATAATTATTGAAAAAAATAACCTTGGCTTAGATAACCTTTTGTCTTGCACAGTCTTTCAAAAAGTATAGGCAGATTCTCAAATCTTAGTAATATTTTATATGCGAAAGTTTATAGTTATGTATAGAAAGCTGGCTGGCTGGCTTTCAAGCAATAACCACTTAAAGGATCTGAAGGAAATTTAGTTCATAAAGAGATAACAAGACAATAATATAAGAAAAAGATTTGGAACTTATTCAAATTATTTTTATTTTATAATTATTTCATTCACAAATTCATTTATTTTTTATTCTTTAGGTGTTTTACAATATATATTAACTGACTGCCACCGACTTCAAATAGATGAGTGAGTAGCGCTTATAATTGTGATTTTAGTTTATTTTTCGCTTTTGAATGCCTATTTGTGGTTTCGAAGTCGGTTTAATTTTTTGTAAGTACGAAAATAGTTTATTTTACACTTTTTAGTGTACAAGAACTTAAAACTTAAAAATTTTGATTAATCCCTGACTACCTCGGATTTGTTATCTGTACAACATTCTACTAGTCAAGCCCTTTCATTTGATACCATGATGATGATGATGATGATGATGAATGATGAAAACAAAAACATAGGGGTCGAATTGATAACCGCCTCCTTTTTTTGGAAGTCGGTTAAAAACTTAAAAGCTAGAGTGCCGCCTGCAACGGAGCAGAGCTCGAGCTACCGGTAGTTAAGGCTGCAGAGACAGAAACCTCGTGACTATGCGTGCCGTGTCCAAAACGACTGCCTTTTGATGTGAGTCTTGACCCAATCGTCTTATTAATTATTATTATATTATTTAATAATTTTAATAATGATAATTATTTTTCCGGTACAAAAAGTAGTGTGCGTCTTAACACATACTAATTTCTGTACCGGAAAAATAACGGGATCGAGAAATAAGCTAATGAAAGTGCAAGATTATTCTTAAAAAATATACAGCTAAGTGGTTTTTAATTTTATCGGTACAAGTAGTATTCTTCGAATGAATCTCGTGGCGTAATAGGAAGCAGTAAGCACAGCTGCGAGTGTGAGGAGTACAGTCAGTGCCAGCACTGCTAGCAGTTCTAGGTCCAGGTAGTCTGTCCAGGACATGTTGGCGGCGGGAGCGCGGAGGTGCTTCGCCCCCCGGTGACGTATCACGTGCTCCGTCCAGTACACAGCACGATCCAGGGCGCTCTGTGGCTGGTCTCGGACCTTCTCTCGGAGAGCGATCATGTTCATCCGGTAGCTGAAATAGAAAAGTAAACGCTTGAAAAAGTAACCTTAATTTTAAAATAACAAAGTGCACAAAAACAAATAGATTTATTTGTTTCATGTTTCTGCAATTGCGAACATTATAGCGATCTCTTTCGCATCGTATCTTTTCTGACAACCATAATATGGAGAAAGATATATCAAAATGCGACGGATTTTTTTAAATTTAGTGACGAGACAAATTCGCGAATCGGGCACATGATAAAAGCACAACGTAGACGTATTGCACGCAATATTGCAAAAAAAAACTGTTGAAATTTACCGGAGGACACAGTAATGATTACAGTCCCCTATTATTAGTTTTGCATAGATACCATGCCCTATTTAAATGCTTAGTTGATTATGTTTTTGATACTAAAATACATTAGTCACACTGACTTTACTAGACGTATATAATCATGGCAATTGTATTCTTTGATAATAATTGCTGTTTGAATACAGATGGCATCATTGGGTTCATCAAGAATGCGATGCGTCAGAACGATTGTAATTGTAATATTAAAAAATATATGAACAGAATAAAATGGAACTATTACTTCACAGAAGTGCTTGGTATATTATCATGGAACTGAACCCCATACAATGAAACTGTTGATTTATTAAATATTTAACGATTGAAATCTGAAGAAAAGAAAAATCAAAAGAATCCTGCTACTGAAATCGTTATCGTCGATGCTTTAAACAATTAAATGAATGTTTAGGATATTTATACTAAAGTATTTCCCAAAAAAACAAGACATAAAAACAAAAATCCAAGTATTTTTTCTTTTAAATAGTTTTTTAAGTATGATGGAAATAACATTTTACGCGCTTTCACTGTCGTCTCTTTTGTATTTGTTTTTTAACCGACTTCCAAAACAAGGAGGAGGTTATCAATTCGAACCCTATGTTTTTTTGTATGTTACCTGATTTCTCGAGAACCTCTACACCGATTTTAAAATTTCTTTTTGTGTTCGGATGGGTATGCTTCCCGAATAGTCCCATATAAATCTTATCGAAATCGGTCAAGTGGTTTTTTGAAATATGAACCAAAAACTGAAAATTGGCGTACAATTTTCAGGATGACGTAGTTGTAGATTTCACACAAGTTCTGAAGCTCGACCCAGTCGATACAAAATTGTGTAAATGCTTTAATAAAAACTTGTTTTTCACCCCCGACCAAAAAAAGGGGTGTTATAAGTGACGTCGATGTCTGTCTGTCTGTCTGTCTGCTGTGGCACCGTAGTAGAGCTCAAACGAATAGGCCGATTTCGGTGCGGTTTTTTTTATTTCAAGGTTAATACCCTAGCGTATGTTTTTACTTATGTCTGGTTAATGTCGATTCAAGATGGCCGCCTCCACAAAATGGCGGACAATATATTTCTTCACAACCTACCTTAATATGGGTATCAAATGAAAGGGCTTGACTAGTAGAATACTATATACTATAACAAATTTCAAATCCAAAATGGCCACCACAAAATGGCGAATTATATTATATTTTTCATTACTACCTCAATTTGGGTATGAAACAAAAGGGCTTGACTAGTAGAATACTTTGCACTATGACAAATTTCAAATCCAAGATGGTCGCTACCACAAAATGCCGTAATACATTTCTTTTTTCACAACTCCCCTGAATGTAACTCCCTAATATGGGTATCAAATGAAAGGGCTTGACTAGTAGAATGTTGTACAGATAACGAATCCAAGGTAGTCGGGGGTTAATCAAAATTTCTGTTTTTGTTCTTGTACACTAAAAAGGGTAAAATAAACTATTTTCGTACAAAAAATTAAACCGACTTCAAAACGACAAATAGGCACTCAAAAGTGAAAAATAAACTAAAATCATTATTATAAGCGCCACTCACTCATCTATTTGAAGTCGGTGCCAGCCAAATATTGTGAGTGCCTATTTGTGGTTTTGAAGTCGGTTTAATTTTTTGTACGAAAATAGTTTATTAGATCATATGATGATGTCAAGGTATCATTGACAAAAAAGAACACTTACCTAGGATCATCAATGACAGCATTAACTGCATCTACAAGTAAATCTTCAGTAAGGTCCTCCATAGTGCCAATAGCAATTTTAAGAGAAACGAATCTCTCGACATTGTACCACTGATCGGCAATCATCGGAATACCTACGAGAGGCACTCCACCAGTCAGCGCTTCATCGAATGACTGAAGACCTCCCTGAGTCACAAAGGCTTTCAGTTTTGGGTGCCCTGAAAATTGTATTAAACTTTTATAGTGACAACTGCCAGACATGCAAAAAGATTGAACAATATCTAAGAGCTCCATTGAAATTAAATTCCAATTGCAGGGAAATATATTTTTTATTGAAGAATTCTTGTCATTCCCGAGTGTGACGCTAGAATTCTATTACCAGTCTGTCTGTGGCGCGCCAAAAGAATCTATTACTTCAAAAAATCTCCAGGATTCGATTCGTACTTACAATCTTATTATAATCTCTATATATAAAAATATTATGTTGGTTTGTGTACGTTTCAAAATTTAAAAAAGTTCTGCACCAATCGAGCTGAAATTTTAAAATGATATATTATCCGCATCGAGGTTTGTTTTTACCTAATTTTTGCATCACAATGTGCCACAGCAAAGCGTGGCAGGGTACAGCTAGTTACATATACTTACGTAATACGTCAGACTGTGGAATCCATCGAACGACTTTTGTGTTGTTTCCTTTGCCGTTTAACTCCTCATGGTCCCATTTGATTAATACATCATATTTGAGTTTTGCTAATCCATTTGTAATAGCCTTGATCTTCTTTGCGGACAACGTCGACGGATTACAGTTAGTCCCCATTCTGAAGTACACCACACCACTTTCAGAAGAGTCCAGGTATGATTTCAAATCCTAAAATTTCGAAATATACTCATATCATGTGACATCTAGTAGTAGTAATAGTAGTCTAACAATCAGAGCCAAGCATAGAGAGCAGATTTGTCAGCTCAAAAAAAAAAATCCCCAATACACAAACCCTTGACACCTTATATCATAAAGCGAAACTCACGGTGCTACAGCAGTATCCAGTAACTATGTTAGACAGATTTTTTACCTATTACGAAGAAATAACAAAATAGTTGCTGGTTAAATGGCGAAATTGTTAGTTTGGGCGGCTGGACGAACATGGTCGATTTTCACACTGAGTGGATCCTTTTATTGGGTTAAACCAAAAGAACCACCCACTAGGTCATAATCGTAGAAGCAACAGAATCTAGATATACGGTAGTGTGGCAAGCCAAGATTAATTATAAAATGGTAAGCCTCACCTTACGTAATTATTATTACACGAACCATTTGGAGCTACTTGAAACTTAGGAAGAAAGAAAGCTAAACATAAAAAACACGACGGATCCAGCGGCCCACAGAAGCTAAATTTAAATTTAAAAAATTGTAACCAACCAACCTTTGGTAATACATCATGCAGCTGTTGATGAATCCCTCCAATAAATATAACTCCCGGGGGAACTGGACGGTTAAACTCCCAAATAGGATACGATACACATTTAAAAACAACATTGCTACTCTATTTCCCAGTTCTTCCAAAGGGGGTACATCTGGCCCAAATAGTCTTTTCACATTTCTATTCTCTTCTACTCTGTATATATCATACATTTTTTCAATTGCGTAAGTGTCCCATAATACTTGAATTTTATCAAATACGGAAAGGTTTTTCAATTTCTGATGCCACAATATTGGATATAGCAACTTTGGATAGATCGGCGCGCCCATCACATAATAATTATTTTGAATACCTCCCACAGAGTTCATCAAAATCATTGGCGCTTCAAAAACGTATGATAAAGCTTGGGCTGATTTAGATATACCTTCAACTATTACTAGGTCAAAGCGAGTTTTTTTTCGTATCAAATCTTGCACTTCTGGTGTTTCCATCTGTATAACAAACGATTTTCCCGCCGCGTGTATTATAACTTTCGCTTGTCTTTGTAAGTCTTCCGTATTGCCTTGATTTATAACAGCAGACATATTGTATTCTTTCCAAATATTGTAAGATAAATCATGAGTATCTATTTCAGTCAAATTTAATGGGCTCTTTCCTTTTGGATACATTGGATCTGTAGTTATATAGACCACTTCATGATTCCTTTTCAAAAGTTCTCTGATCAAAGGATAGAAAACTACTTGATGACTTAGAGACGGACTTGGCACACATTTCAATATTTTTGATGTTTCAGTCGAAACAGTAAGATAATATAATATTGTCAGTTTTACTATTAACATAATTTTATATTATTTTCCACCTTGCTAAATAAACTGCCGTTGCGGAACAGATAATGCTGAATGCTTGTTTCTTACTTCAACACTCTTATTTATCATGCTTAAACTAATTACATCTATATATATAAAATAACGTATTTGTCTGATATGTGCGTCAATAAATCGGAATTATTATTCGACCAAAATAATTATTGGGTACTTAGCAGCTTTTCCTCATAATGCCATAGGTAAATAAATTGGAATTAATGTATGTGTATTCCTCAATCACGCCAAAAGGTCTGAACAAATTGAGTTGTTTGGAACATAGATTATTATTAACCTACCTATAATTATAGTGTAAGAGCATCGATATTGTGGCATCAGAAATTGAAAACCTTACCGTATTCAATGCAATCAATATATTATGGGACGCTTCATGCTGCTATGTTCACTCTATACTACAAATAGCCTACGTGTTATCAGTTTATTAAAAGTTGTAACAGACGATATGGCGGAATATCATTCATGTCTTTAAACGCCATTGTTTAGTAATCAGGCTAGGCTGTTCATTAAATGGCCGATTAAGTTGCGACAAATAGATGTTATAAAATATGTAGGTTTATATGTATAAAAGCTGTGACCCGCGGTTTCACCAGCGTCTATTCGAGGAAAATCAAAATGCTCAGCCTCATCACCTACCAATCCGGCTGAAGAGGACGGGGACAGCAGCTAACCGATATACCGCCACTCTTCTTCCCCTATAGCCCCACCGCATCCGCCATCATACGTTGGCGACCACGTAAAGCCGTAGAAGGGGAGAGCGGCGCACCGTTAAATCGGTATCCCTCTTCAGCCGGGTTCTGCTCTAAGTCCACGGTGCATACCACCAAATATCGCGGCACGTCTTAGTCGCGCCGGCACCGTCTACGCCGCGCGACTCCCTCCTGACCGGATATCTTGGACCGCAAAGCTTGGAGCCCATATCCCTGCCAAGCAGTCCACTGCGGGTTTCTCTTAGCTTCACCGTGGCTGACCAGACCACGGCTACTGAACCCCTCGCCTCGATCCATACACTAGCGCATATCCACACAAAACACATAAAACACAAATATTAGTAAGTACACAACACACAAACTTCACCCAGAAATCACACAAAGGTGGCACCGCTGGTCTTGACACACAAAAACGGTAAAAGAAGGCACATATTGTAATGTTTATTGTCTTATATCTATAGATTAAAAAATACATAAATACGTTATGAAAAGAAACGTAAACTAGAGATAAGATTATAACTCTATGGTATAGTATAGTATAAAAAGTGAAATGAATTGGAAATAAAAACAAAGAGTACGAAATAATCCCACCCCTATATATTTGTAAATATTTATAGAAAGGTGAATTAACACAATGACAAAAATTGTTGTACTTGTTAGCAATTAAAGTAAGACATAAGTTTAACAAATTCACTTTATTTGTGCACTAATTAAAAGTTTTTAGTTCAAATAAAAGGTAGCATAAGTAATATAAGCATAGAATAAAATAAGATAAACATTGTAAGTTTTGTAGTGGTAGGACTCTTGGCAGAGTCTGCCTGGGAAAGTTTTGCCACACACCTCACACACCTTTGCCAGTTATTCTACCGCCAAGCAGTAATGTACAAACATTATTGTGTTCCGGTTTGAAGGGCAATGTTTCCAGAGAAATTACAGGGCTTAGAGATATAAGATCTTTGATCTCTGGAAGACGAGTGCAGTGCAGTGCTAGGTAATGATTCGGACTCTTCCTGTTCCAATAGCTGCGTGTCACTGTGCTGTTATGTGTCAGGCATGTTGCTTACCATCAGGCACATGTCCTCATCGTCTTGTCACTCTTTATTAAAAAAAAAAGTACTATACCGAATAGATAATTAAAAGAACAAATATTAATGTAACGGAGCTTGATAAACTATATGTAAATAAACAGAACATAAGAAAACATAGACTCGTATAAAACAATTGTGTGAAATTAGCAAATAAATAAATTAAAAACACACTATATATTGTGACATATTTTGAATTAAATGTAAACTAAAATGAAATTATTAGAAAGGTAATACATATCACAAATTATAATAGTAATATAAGAAAGTACAGCTAGAAATATGACAGTAGAACTGTTTAATTTTATCTCTAATAAAAACTTTTTAGTAAATAAATAAAATCTGTCGCAACCCTGATTATGTTAGGGACCTAGCTCGCGGGCCGTGCCTCTGCGCCCGGACAGGAAAAATAACTTTTCGCCTCTTCAGTGCGAGAACCCCTCGGGAAGGAACCAAATGATGTCTCGTAGAGCAACCGGCGGCGATCGCCGTCTTCTTTCTATTCGCCGCGATCTTTTCATAGTTGAAAACTTACGCATGGTCACGCATAGTGGGATATGACGGGATCGAAATTACCTACGGATATGATACCCTTACCGATAAAAACCCATACAGGTTTTCCAGCCGTCGGTTGGCAGCAGTCTCGGGATCGCTATCGCATTCGACCGTGACTCTATCATTGCCGACGCCTTTTGGGAGAACACCACAAGGGGGGCGTCCGAACCACCGTATTTGGTTCCAGTAACGCGTTAAGAACGAGCGATGCGTTACGTCCTCGGGAAACCATATCCCTAGGTGCGGTGCCGAACCGCCCTAAACGTCCGACACCCTGAGCCCTCCGGTGGAGAAAGGATGCGAGTCAAGTGCACCTAAGTCTAGGATCGCTCCCGTGTCCACTTTCGCCTCATTGGATGAGTGACAGGTAATGGCCTTTTCTCGCTTCTCCAACTCACCCGACCTCTCACTGGTGAGCGTCTTCTTGGCTACGATGGTCGAGAGCGAGAGGTTTGCCCTCACGACCGCGGCTAGAGATGGCTGCGTTTCCGCCTCTGGCTACATCGCCTCGAGGTATTTCAATATATTCTGGAATACACTGCTAAGAAACATCACTGGTCCACGTGCTCACAATAAACTGGTCTATTGTTTTGTTACGGAGTTGTTTTAAAACTACGGTATTTCCTAAAAAATTTATTAAAATGAAATACTGTCAAGGGCAAATGTTGCTCAAAATTCTGTATTTGTGATAAATACTGTATTTATTCGGATAAATATTAAAATCGTGTTTATAATAAAAATACTTCCAAACAAAGCATTCTTCTTCTCCTTTTTCTTATGGCTTCGGTAATTCGGTAATAGGTATCACCGCAATTTCGCCAACGTTCAGCGTTTGAACATTGAGAGCGTCGTTAATGTTCTTCTTTGGAGTATGTTTCTTCATTCAGGTGATCAGTCTTCTTCAGATAATCTTGAGTTTGATTGCCAAAAACCCCTTTAGTGTAAAATCGAGCCAGGGTTCTTCCATCAAGTACTTCCAATGTATCGTACATGAATAGTTATGTTAGTGTAGAACTGGTTTAAAAACCGACCGATACATTTAATATGAACAACATTACACAATATAATGTTAGAGAGATTGTTAATTTGATAATACTAAAGTACAAAGAGAATGTCATATGCTAAAGTATGTAAATATGTATCAATGCACTATTGTATATTACATTCTCTTTGGCACTATTGAAAATTTGATTACCTCTCAGATTGAAAACCTCTCGATTACCCCGTTTTTGTTAAATTTTAAAACTCTTGACAATTTCTCCGCAATTAAAAGTAGCCTTTGTAAATGTCCTTTCTCGGGGTCTAGTCTATCTGTGTACCAAATTTCATCAAAATCGGTTCACTGGTTTAGAGACGGTAAAACGTAACAGACAGACAGCAAGACAGAGTTACTTTCACACATTTTAATATTTAAAACATTTTTCAGCATAATTATGTTTTTATATGAGTAATTCAAGATGATCAATATCTATGTAACAATAGACTCTTAATTTAAGAGTTTTTTTGTTGAATGACGTAGGAGCTAATCATAATTATGAGAGAGCGTCAGATGGAATCTTATCTGATGATACATTACCAAAAAAAGTGTAAATTTTTGATAACTTCTAATTGTTTCGTAAGGGTTTTCTGGTTTATCGATAGTCAATGAGTTCAATTCCTTTCCACAAGTTAGTGTATGGAAGCTGCGTAATTTTATTCTTATTCGAAATGGGGATGATGACGTGCCTCTTGGGATATATTTTTTCGTTCTCTTAAACCCTCTACACACGAGCCCTAAAATCAGAGGAAATTACGTAAAAGTAGTGGGGAGGACTATAAATCACCAATTGTATGGTGCGATGTAGGCTCCTCCCCTCTACTTTTACGCAATTTCCTCTGATTTCAGGGCTCGTGTGTAGAGCGTTTTACTCATGGCAGAGATCTACCAGGCCAACCTAGCTCCTTAAAATACTGGAGTTAATATTTGAGTTTAAGGGATATACGCTGTAGTGGTAATAATTGTTATGAAGATGTCATCAATTTGCCGGGATATTATGACTACTTATATATTAGGAATATAGGAGTAGTTCTTATATCTACTATAGTTCTACAACACACAGTCTATAATCTGATCCGCCTGAATCTAACCGCGGAATAGTGGATTGATAATGTTTAGTTCTCGTGATTTTATGGAGGTATCTGTTGAAGACTAAAGTCTTACCAATTTGGCAAAACAAGATAGATTCATACGTCGACTTTCAACCACCGATTTTTCTAATCTATCCATCAACTGATGCAACAATCTCACGGATTGTGACTCCCATTGTACCATCGAGCAACAAGGTAGTAGGTATACACAGCGTTTCCCCTCTGTAACGTAAAGTACAAGTCTGCGTGGACCATGGAATTTGATAATATAATGTGGCTGAGGGCGGGCTAGATTTGTGAATGGTGCTTTATTTTTTATGTGTTAGTGATTTGGCTATGTGACTATGATGGGCAATGGATCGGTACAGTTATGTTTTGTGCGGCTTTGCGCTAGTGTGCAACTTTCCCCTCCCGCAAAAAATGACAGAAATATTTTAACAATATTTTCTAGCTAAGACTACTTACTCCCATCCATGCTAGCGCGGAAGAGATACCTACTTTTTATTTAAAAAATGGGTGTTATAAGTTTGACGTCAATATCTGTCTGTCTGTGGCACCGAAGAGTTCACACGGATGAGCCGATTTCGATGCGTTTTTTTTATTTAAAAGCTAATTTCCGTGCGCTGATTTCTGAGTATGTTTGGTTCATATCGATTCAAGGTGGCCGCCTCCACAAAATGGCGGACAATATATTTCCTCACAATCTACTTATATGATAAGGGTATCAAATGAAAGGACTTGACTAGAAGAATACTATGCACTATGACAAATTTCAAATCCAAGATGGCCGCCACCACAAAATTGCATATTACATTATTTTTCTCTACTACCTCATTATGGGTATCAATTTAAAGGGTTTGACTATTAGAATACTATGCACTATGACAAATTTGAAATCCAAGATGGCAAGATGGAAAAATCCAAGTTCTTTCGTTTAAAACCTGACTTGGTCGAAATTGTTCTTAGATCTAATGTTAGTGTCGAAAATTACTTTAAAATTTAATAAAACAGAAATTCATTGACATTTTTATTATTTATTTATAAACACATACATAGTCTTAAAAAATATATCCATTCATCTTGCATAGCCTAGTAATAAGAAGTGGCAAATGCCAGTAAAATGTACAGCTAAATTGTTTTTAATTTTATAGGTACGAGTAATGTTCTTCGAAAGAATCTCGTGACGTAATAGGAAGCAGTAAGCACAGCAGCGAGTGTGAGGAGTACAGTCAGCGCCAGCACTGCTAGCAGTTCCAGGTCCAGGTAGTCTGTCCAGGACATGTTGGCGGCGGGAGCGCGGAGGTGCTTCGCCCCCCCGGTGACGTATCACGTGCTCCGTCCAGTACACAGCACGATCCAGGGCGCTCTCTGGCTGGTCGCGGACCTTCTCTCGAAGAGCGATGATATTCTGCCGATAGCTGCAATGTTGAAAACTGGCTTAACATTACAACAGCTACATTATTTTATGTCTAACTAGATGTCCGCCCCGGCTTCGCCCGTGGTACATTATATAGCACTCATCAGGATCCCGTACATATACAACGGTGAAAGAATGACTGAAATCGGTTCAGTCATTCCTGAGAATATCGCTTTCAAACAAAACACCTCTTCAGCTACCTGCTACGCCACCTGTCGGAAATTGGTCGTACCAAGTCAGATTTAGAAACAAATTTGATTAGCAAAGGTTTATTATTCAATGACGCCATCTTAGACACGTGCTGTCACGTCCAAGCACGAAACGTGCGAAAAATCTGAAAACGGGATATATTTTTTCCCGATTTTGTGACATTCTTGATTCATGCTCCGCTTCTGTTAATAGTAGCGTTCTGTTCTATAGCTATAGCCTCTAGCCTTCCTCGATAAATGGACTATCCAATATAAATATAATCTTTCGATTTGGACCAGTACTTCCCGAGCGTCAAATCTCAATATCTTATCTTAGATCTTATCTTAGCTCTTAGCGTTCAAACAAACAAACAAACAAACTCTTCAGCTTTATAATATTAGTATAGATGTATCTAAGACTCAAACGAAACATACAATAACAAACTATGGTACTTGTTGTCTGAGTAGGTTGTTCTGGGTCGATACATTCTGGGTGGTTTTGAGTTGGAAGTTAATAGGTGTCTTCTAACCAAAGCCATTCTTATGTACACACCACGGTTCTTATTATTATGATGGATGGAGAGGTAATGGTTTGACGGTGATCAATGATTAAAAAATATAGCTGCACAAATGATCCGCACGGTGATATTTCATTGTAAAAGTGTGGGAATTTTACGCCATTTGACAAAATGAAAAGAAGGTTTGACGTATATTTAACTAACAAGTTTCCAAAATAAGTAAGTTTCAAGGATATACGACATGCGCGAATGACCACTGAGACGTTTATCGATGTATTACACATCCTTGTGCAAAGCCATCGATCATTGGAACTATGAAGCAGGCTAATTGTATTATGCTTTTATATAATATTTACCCAAAAGTTTGTCAAATATTTCCAATAAATGTGAATCTCCACAAAATTATTCAACTTCTACTACCTGCCTGCTTGTAATGGTTGCCTGGAAGAGATCGGCTTAACGATAACGCCGCTATTCCCTACTATTGAATATTTTAAGATTCTACATTGAATTTGTTTTGTTTTTGTTTAGTGCGATAAATAGTGTACTTATTTTTTTAATTATAAAGGACATACGAACAAACATTAATTTATATGTGAATATACTTAACTGTGGGCCTCATAACGAAGCTCAGTCACACAGCGAGCTATGGAGAGGGCTATGCTCGGAGTCTCTTTGCGCGACAGAATCCGTAATGAGGATATTCGCAAAAGAACGAAAGTGGCCGACATAGCTCAAAGAGTAAGCAAGCTGAAGTGGCAATGGGCAGGCCACATCGCTCGCAGAACCGACAACCGATGGGGAAGAAAGGTTCTCGAGTGGCAACCACGTACCGGAAGACGCAGTGTTGGACGGCCTCCCACTAGATGGACAGATGACCTCATAAAGGTCGCTGGAAACCGCTGGTTGCAGGTTGCGCAGGACCGTTCGTTGTGGAAATCTGGGGGGAGGCCTATGTTCAGCAGTGGACGTCTTGCGGCTGATGATGATGATGATGATGATGATGAATATACACAAACATTTACCTTGTATCATCAATAACGGTATTTATGGCGTTGAAAAGTAGATCTTCTGTTAAATCTTCCATGATGCCAACACCAATCTTGAGCGACAAATATCTTGCAACGTTGTACCACTGATCTGTAAACATTGGGATCCCTACGAGAGGCACTCCGCCAGTTATGGCTTCATCGAAGGACTGCAGACCTCCTTGCGTCACAAATGCCTTGATTTTTGGATGTCCTGTAAAATAATTATGCCAACAGCTCTCCGTACGACCTCTCGCCATTTTTCTCTATTCGCGGACTGCCTGGCGCAGTCAGACACGTGGCTTCCTATCGCGGATTTCACTTGGTCGGTCCAGCGCATAGGTGACCTGCCGCGCGATCTGGTTCCTTCCACTTTTTCCTGCACAACCAGCCGCTCTATGGAGTCTTCATTTCGTCTGGAGACATGCCCAAAGGACTGTAGTATGCGCGACTGTACTACAGCCGACAAACGCTGCTTGATGCCGAGCTCTTGAATTATGGACACGTTGGTGCGGAACGCTGTCCACGATATGCAAATTAATTTATAAACACTCAACTTTTGACTACACTTTAGAGATGTGACAGTTAAAAGTCACAGCTCACGCCATTCATCAAGAAGTTGAAGTTGACTACACTTCACTATTAATTACGAGATCCATTTCTATTCAATCCTACTTCAACTGTTTTATTTCGATTTACAAGGCCAAATCGAACAAAAAAATCATTATAAAATGTATTTTTTTTATAATAACCATAATAATAATATTTTTACACTGTTCCAAAGAAATAACAAGGTATAGAGTAAGATTATACATTATAGAGGAAAATTATTTGATATCTCTGGGTGACGAGGCCAGTGCAAATGCAAGGTAATGATATGGACTTTTCATGTTCCAATAGCTGCGTGTTACTGTGTTGTTACTTGACGTGACACTCACTTTGCTGTTCTGCGTAGGCGTTTTTCTTATAATAGACACATATATCATTACAAATTTGGGGTACCCATCATAAAATGATTATTTGGACTACCTCCTAATGAATTCATTAAAATCATAGGAGCTTTGAATACGTGTGATAACGCATGAGCTGACTAAGAGAGCCCTTCAATAATTATAACATCAAAGTGAGTTTTATTTCGTATTAAATCTTGCACTTCTGGCGTGTACATTTGTCTGACAAACGATGTAGCCACCATGGGAATTATTAATTTTATTTGTTCTTGTAGATCTTCCGTGTTGCCTTGTCTTGTTTGTGCAGATATATCGTTATCTTTCCAAATGTCATAAGATATATCGTGAGTGTCTATTTCTGTTAGATTTGCGGGACTTTTACCTTTGGGATACATTGGATCTGTAGTTATTAAGACCACTTCATGTTTTTGTTCTAAAAGTTCTTTAATCAAAGGGTAGAATAAAACCTGGTGGCTGTGATGGTGATGGTGATGATGTTGGTACCCACATTAATATCTTTGATGCTTCAGTTGATTTGGCTAATGAAGTGATCACCATAACGTACATAAAAAATGTAAAAATCTTTTTATTTATTTATATTGTTGTTCGGTTTTGGTTATATGAACCTTCCGTCCACACAACAACAGATAAGATACTGTTTTTTTTGTCGTTGTTGTTTATTTATATTGTCTCTAAACGCATCATGTACTTCTAGACGTTAATATTGATATCATCATGATTTCAATAAAATGGTTTGACTTTAAGACACAAGTCACCGAAAACTAAGATGGATTACATAAAGTTTTAATTTCGAAGTTTACTTACAAATGTCGACAAAATATGTTGAGTTTTGACGTGACAACGTCTTATAAATTGGTTTGCCGGGTGACACTTCAAGAAACTACGTTACGCTCCGCTCACGTTATGCGCTCACAACGAGAGCGAGTGAGAGGCACGCGTCCCTTCCACTCGGGCATGGTTAGCCCGCCTAAGAGCGAGAGAGACAGACATAAAAAGTGAAAGGCACGCGTCCCTTCCGTAAAATTATTTTCCACTCAAAGTCGTTGTCACGTAAAACTTTCGCCCGTATACCGACTTTACAGGCAACTAATTTTTTTATCAGTATAATTATTTTTTAATGTAATTCAGGATCACACATTTCACTGTAACAATAGACAATTATTTTTGTTTTATGACGCCAAAGCTTGATCTAATGCATGATGCATTAGATTAATTGTAAATTAAGACAAACATAATAATGTTGTATTTCAGCTTAGATTTTAGTCCATACTAAATGATGATTCAGACTACGACAGAGTGCAACTAAAATATTAAAATAACTGTGTTTGTTAACATAAAATTATTGAGTAAAGTTAGGAGTTAATCATCAAAGTCGTATGATGACTTGGTGTTTTATACAAGGAAAACTGTATTGGCCAATTTCTTAAATAAAGAATCGTTAAAATTTTTATAGAGGTACAGTATCAGTGTTGCTGAAGCTTGTCACATTTAAGGATAAGTTTTAGAAAATAAATTTAAAATTATTATTACATTTCAAAAGTAATTAAGATGAGGTTAGTAGTGTTGCTAAGTGTTTTGTGTGCGTTTAGTGACGGAGCCAGAATATTAGTCTGTGTTCCAACCCCATCTATAAGTCATCAAGTCGTATTTTATCCGTTAATAAAAGAACTCTTAAAAAGACAGCACGAAGTAGTTTTTATAACGACGGACGCAATGTATGCTAAAGGAAATACTCCGACCAATTTAACGGAAATAGATACTCATGACGCCTCGTACAAATTATGGAGAGATCTTGTTTTAACGACTAAATCTACGACTGGAAGGAAAGAAGATCAAAACAATCAAATTAAAAATGTGTTCATTACAGTAAGACATTCATTTGAAGTGCAAGTAATGACTCCAGAAGTTCAAGATCTGATTAAAAATAAAGCACATTTCGATTTACTGGTCATAGAAGCATGTGCAAAGTCAGCATTGGCTTTGTCACATGTATTTAAAGCCCCGGTGATTTTGATGAGCTCTTTTGGTTCACTTCCAGACAATTATGATTTGATTGGAGCACCAAAATATCCCCGATTACTGTATCCGTACTGCATGCACCAGAAGGTCAAAAACATGGACATTTTGGACAGAATTAGGGTAAACTGGGATACTTATAACATTGACGTCATGTTTGCTGGATTGAAAATAGAAGAAAATCGCTTAGTGAAGAAATTGTTTGGACCTGATACGCCCACCTTAGAAGAAATGGGAGACAATGTAGACATGCTGTTTTTAAATGTGTATTCCATTTGGGAAATGAATCGTCCAGTTCCGCCTGGAGTGATTTTCATTGGAGGAATACATGAAACACCTAAAAGAGATTTACCAAAGGTTAGTAAAATTTAATATTTAAGTATCATAATCGTTCAACAAATTCAGTGGTTACAATGCAACGAAAGCTGTGCAGCAGCAGTGTATGATAAAAGTGATAGTGTTGATATAAATGTTTTATTTTAAGAAGTCTTGCCTTGTTTCAGGATCTCGAAGCATACCTGGACTCGTCAGAAAGAGGAGTAGTATATTTCAGTTTGGGGACAAATGCAAAACCCTCAACTTTATCTGATGCAAAGGTTCGATCCATCACAAATGCTCTAGCCAAACTCAAATACGATGTTTTAATTATATGGGACTATGATGAGCTCCCTGGTAAAGGAAATAATACCAAAGTAGCGAAATGGCTTCCACAGGCTGATGTGTTACGTGAGTATAATTATGCAGTTAAAATACAAATATTTAAGACCAATTCATAAGAAAAAGTTACAGCTGGTCTAATCAGGAGAACGGCGACTGCCAATCCCAAGCTCCGGGTTCAACCCGCACTGGGCCAGCATGGTGGATAAAGACATTGACTCTCTCCTTGTAAGAGATGCCTGTACTTGATTGTAAGCAATATGCCTGCCACATAACAGCACAGTGACATGCAGCTATTCGAACATGAAGAGTCCAAATCATAACCTAGCACTGCATTGTGCTCATCACCCAGAAATCTAAGATGCTATCTCTAAGCCCTGTAATTTCTTTGTTAACATTGACCTTCAAACCGGAACACAGTAGGTAATGTCTTCACATTACTATTTGGCGGTAGAATAACTGGCAAAGGTGAGGTATTTCCTTAGGCGGACTCTGCTAGGAGTCCTACCACTACAATATAATAATAAGTATAACTCGTACTTAAAAATTATTGAAAAGTTGCAAGCAGATTTTAAACTCATAATTCTTAAATGCAACGTTCTCACTACGATGTCAGCATGGGCTCTATTGATCCTAAAAAATAATTTCATTCATTGGAATGCTATTTAACTTTACAAAATTTGACAATTTTGAAATTTGATTTTGTTTTCTGTATTTAACTGCAAACATTCAAACACATAAAACATAAAAAAGTCTACGTTTTACTATAATTAGGCCTAAGATTCAGGATATTTATGTTAGCTATCTGAATTTTAAAGGTCATCCAAGTATCAAGGCGTTCGTCACACAAGGAGGCCTTCAGTCCTTCGACGAAGCCATGACGGGTGGAGTACCGTTTGTAGGAATTCCAATGTTAGGCGACCAGTGGTACAATGTAGAAGTTTACGAATATCTCAAGATTGGAGTGGGGTTGCTTATGGAGGAACTAACAGAAGACAAATTGGTGAACGCCATAAACACTGTAATTGATGATCCTAGGTAAGTCTAAAAATATTTACGTATATGCCATAAAATCATTTGAATTTAGCGAAAACGGCTTTCGGAGCCTGTATAATGGGAGAAAATATAGACCACTGGAAACCATATTTTACAGGACTTCTTTACTATCATTTAAAGATTATCTTTAAAGAGTCTAAATTACTGCAAAGACTTAGATTCAACAGTAAATTTCCAAGCCAGTCCCATCTGAGGTACCCTATCACTAGTGGTCGTAAGAGTTACAGTAATTGTTGACTACGATAAGTGAGTTTGGCAAGTAGGTCAATAGCATGTCTTCAGGTGTACTTTCAAGTATAGTCTTCGTATTTGCGTTAGTATAGTAATTTATAATGTTTACGTTAGAAAGTTCTTGTGCTTTGTGCGCTAGTCCAAAGTTCGGTAGGCAGTAGAGAATAACTGATATCAATTGTCCCCAGTAAAAAAAAACATTATCATAGATTATCTCATATCAGCCGCAAGACGTCCACTGCTGAACATAGGCCTCCCCCCCCTTAGATTTCCACAACGAACGTTCCTGCACAACCTGCAACCAGCGATTTCCAGCGACCTTTATGAGGTCATCAGTCTATCTAGTAGGAGGCCGTCCAACCGGAGAACCTTTCTTCCCCATCGGTTGTCAGTTCTGCGAGCGATGTGGCCATTGCCACTTCAGCTTGCTTACTCTTTGAGCTATGTCGGCCATTTTCGTTCTAATAGATTATCTAATAAAATATTAGTGCTAATTTTAGATAAAATTCTGATTTTAAGAACTCTAATTCATGTGTTTTTCTTAGTCAGGTCTACTTTGAAATTTATTGTCGTAGCTATTTATTTAGTACTTTGTTGCGTTCATTTTTTAGTTACCGTCACAACTTGATTAACCTTCGAGAGAAGCTTCGCGACCAACCACAGAGTGCCTTAGATCGGGCAGTGTACTGGACTGAGCATGTAATACGTCACAGAGGGGGAAAGCACCTGCGGTCACCCATCGCCAACATGTCCTGGTCAGCATACTTAGATCTGGAACTCCTAGCAGTGTTAATACTGGCAGCGTTAACCGTACTAGCTGCTGCTGTGACTGTTCTGTATTATATGACAAAACTTATTAGAAGATTACTTTTTATTTCAATTAAATTAAAAGATGCTTAAAACGATATATCTTTTAGTATCCCTTTGTTTGTGAGTTGAATCTGCAAAAAAATATTTTAAACCAAAATTGTAGTAGTTAGATCTTTTACTTGATATTTAAAATCAATCATTGTTTACAGTCAAAATACAGTGTCAATTTCCATCTCAAAACGAATCTACGAAAAACCCACCCTGAATTGCTTCCGGCGCAAAGGTGCCCGTGACGCTTGTTTTATTTACACGTTGAATGGCAATGGCCAACCTTTGCTCCAGGAACAAGCTGGAGCGGGAGTCATCTGTATTTTTGAGACCCGTTGTAGTAAAAGAATAAAATAGAATCAAATAGAGAAATCGAACTCTTAAACATTATGGAGCGTTGTGCGTATAGACAGGTCTATTATTGTTTACTATCAGGCGCAGATTTTGTTCAAAATTTTTAATTTATTCAAAATATTTAGATTGATTGGAAGTGCAAAAAATTGGCTTGACTGTAAACAACACTTCCAGAATCCAAAAGTCTGCCTCGGACTACACTGCGGACTCATCGCGAGGTAAAAGATAATTGATATCTACCCTGTAATTTCACTGGAAACATTATCTTTTAAGTCTAGAGGATAGTAATATTTGCTCATAACTGTTTGGCAGCAGGTATGTACAAAGATTGAAGATGTGATTTCGTATATGTAGGAGGACCTACATATACGAAATCACATCTTCAAGAACACATAAACATTTCTAACTTCTCCGATTAATATTGGTTCAGAATAGTAAAATTTGACTTAATTCGCTTAGTTGCTTGCCCTTTCCTTATTGATTTCCTTCAAAATTCGAAAAAGACCCTGACAAACCAGGGTTATGGATCAGGCACCGGGTCACGCATCCTTACAGTCCATGAAGCTCAGGGACTAACATACGAGTCGGTAGTCGTAATCAAAACCAAGGCAAACATGAAGCTGCACGAGAGCGTGCCCCATGCGGTAGTGGCAATCTCACGGCACACGGGGACCTTTACATACTACGCTGACGACACCGACGACGCCATCGGTCGGTTCGTGCGGCGAGCGTGGGCTGCATCACCGAAGACCATCCGCGTTTTTAACCTACAGATGGCCATCAGGGACAGAAATGCGTCCGTTGTGGAGGCTCTGGGCCGGGAGGAGGCAGCTTAGGCAAATGGCAAAAGGCAATTAGGCAAACACTCGATGTCGAGTCGATTACTAGCGGAATCCCAACCGGTAGTGATCGGCTCTACAGACGAGCACTAGAATTAAATTTTAAATGTACCCATTTTCCTATTTTCCTCTTCTTCTCCTTATCCAAGATATGTGTAAAAACGATAATTGTAATGACAAAGATCACGGACCCCGGAGTCTGTGGAGTGGCTAATTTAAATAAATAAAAAATGCTATTGTAATTTTGGTTAAATACGTAGGATTAATTTTATTTTAGTACTAGCGGTCCGCCCCGCCTTAGCCTGTGGTACATTTATTATAAAACATATAGCCTATAGCACTCAAGGGTAATAGTGAGGCAAGGGCATACATGTTCAACGGTAAAATAATTTTTGAAATCATTATATGTCACATAATTAAGTCATAAGAATTACCGTAAGGAAACAAACTGATTAAAATCTTTAATTTTTTTTGTAAGATCACGTAAAGGCTAGCCTCATTGCGATATTATCAGTTTTTTCTTTTATTAAGTAACAGTTAGTATTTTTTACAAAACAAAAGTTGCCTTAAAATCTAATTGTTTCGACAATTAATTCTCGGACTGCGAAGCGTCCTGTTGTTGTTTTTCGAATCCTGATTGAGTAACCGAGCCGTGATTTTGGCTACTAGTTGCATTAGTGTGTCCATTGGTCGGGACTTCAGAAAACTTAAGTTTTACCCGGTCCTATCGCTAACTACTTAAATCGACTTTAACTTTGCTATTACTTTATAATAATATAATCAGATAATAAGATCAATATCAAAGACTAAAACCGTTTTTTAGGAGGTAGACCCACCGGTGAATCTACCGCCTAACTAAAACTGTCTATTTCTCTAACTAAAACTGTCTATGTCTATATTGATCTCTCTCTCTTTTTCGCTTGAAATTATAGAGACAGCAACAGTAAAGCCAAATCAGATTTAGTTAGTAGACCCACCGGTTCTTCAACACAATTATCTCGTGTTGTTCAGAGATTGTACTTTGTATTATGTAGATTGATAAAGGCTATGTTTTTCGACTCGCATAAAGCTGGGTCGAATCGCAAATAAATCATAATTATCTTGAGCTAATCTTTGTTACGTTATAGAATCCTGTGAAAATTTTGTGAAGGTTTAATGTAACAATGTTGTAATTGGAATAAAACCATAATGCATTTAATGTTATAGCGGCCTATTCCAAGCATTTATTCAACGCTTACTTTAGTCGAAGACCTCTCAAATTTTGAAAGAAAGTCAATTTGAAACCGAAATCTCCAATATTTGTGACGTCAGAGATACCTACTCAAAGGGACAAAATTGTAATTAAATCTAGCGTTAGACTTTCTTCATTCAGTAAACTATTTTTTTATAGACGATAAAAACGTCGAAAATATTACTGCCGCTGAAGCCGAAGGCAAATCTACCTTTTCGACAATCTTCGGAAGAGAACACAATTTGAACTTGGAACAGTACTCACCACGCGTTTCTGCTCACTGTTGAAATAGAGGAATTTCTAGATGAACTGATAATAGTGATTGAGGGATGAGAAAGCCAAACCGTATATAGAAAAAAAGAAGTGCGGCACTCGGAGACTGCCGCGGTAAAGCTATTGCCATGTTGCATGCATTTTTATCAACATAAGCAATAGGGATGTTAACAATTTTTCGGAATTGCTTTTATTTTGAAGAGTGACATTTGTTTACCTTAAAAAATATTACGGGGTATACGTTAAGTTGGCAACACTGCTAAGAGCATTTAGTCTGTAAAGCTAATACAAATATGATTCAAAGTCGAATGACCGAGTGGGGAGGACGGCGTTACGGTCTTCCATCCCTCTTTCTTGTGAACAGGCCCGCGATAAAAACTATGCAATAGCTTAAAAACCCAAAAGAAACGGTCGCGTGCCGGTTTAATAACTCACTTGAATGCTATCTATATGCTTGAATCTCACCATCACCACCGAAATCTTAATTCTGTCATCAACTTCCTATCCAACCGGGATCTTGTCCCGTGCAAAAACTGTATCATGTGCAGCACATGCATGAATGAAAATTCTTTACGGTTCACATCATTTAAATGATACATACCTATAATTTTTTTTTTTTTTTTTTTTTTTTTTTTAAAATAAAGAGTGACGAGACGATCAGGACATGTGCCTGATGGTAAGCAACATGCCTGACACATAACAGCACAGTGACACGCAGCTATTGGAACATGAAGAGTCCAAATCATTACCTAGCACTGCACTGCGCTCGTCACCCAGAGATCTAAGATCTTATATCTCTAAGCCCTGTAATTTCTCTGGAAACATTGCCCTTCAAACCGGAACACAGTAATGTTTGCACATTACTGCTTGGCGGTAGAATAACTGGCAAAGGTGTGGTACTTAATTTGGGAAAACAGTAAGGATAGTGAAACAACTAGCGTAAATATGTATGAGATAATATTATATATATCAAAGGCAGTGAAACAAGTAGAAGAATAAAAGTGGTCAAGTGCGAGTCGGGCTCGCCCATGAAGGCTTCCGTAGCAGCAAGTAACATAATACAAAAGTTCTTGTAGTTCGTTGTTACTTTAATTAGTGTTTTAACAATAGCCAATTTACGACGTATTAAAATAAAACTACTCACTAGATATCATTCAATCCAATTTTCGTTGATAGTATACATGGTAACGTACATCAAACACTTTTTTTTACTTTAGTCACACTTTTTACCACTTTGGAAGAGCCCCTCGCGCAAACTATTCAGTTTAGAAAAAAAAAGTGTTAGAAACATCAATATCATTTTTTATAACCTATCCATAGATACCCCACACGTTTGGCATTGATCAAAAAACATTTTTTGAGTTTCAGTTCTATGTATGGGACACCCCTAAAATTTTGTTTTTTTTTCTATTTTTGCATCAAAATCTTAATGCGGTTCACAGGTTACATCTTCTTACCAAAATTCAATAGTATAGTTCTTATAGTTTCGGAGAAAAGTGGCTGTGACATACGGACGGACAGACAGACAGACAGACATGACGAATCTAAATTAAGGGTCCCGTATTTTGCCATTTGGCTACGGAACCCTAAAAAAGGGAAAGAACCCGAAAGTGGAACGTTAGCCCACCTTTGTTTCGTACTAGGGAGGATGACAGATTGTGCAGATTCAGCAGATAAACTCAATCAAAAGAAGTAGAAAAAAAGTTACGGCTGGTCTAGTCGAGAGAACGGCACCACTGTTTTTTCGAAGTCATGTGCGTAATGCCGCTCGTTATCAATTGTCATTTGTTATTTTCCGAAAGTTGATCAACTATCTAGTGAATTGATCAACTAACAACTCTTGTTATTTTCTGGTGACATATACACTCAAAGTTAGGGCTAGTTTATTCGGGAGAACGGCGCTTGCCGATCCGGAGACCTCGGGTTCAAGCCCCACACGCACCACTGTCTTTTCGAAATCATGTGCAATCCACCAACACGCACTGGGCCAGCATGGTAGATTATGGTCTTAACTCTCCCCTTGCAAGAGAAGGCCCAAGTCCCAGCAGTGGGAACATTTAGTGTCTGTTGATGCGCGCGTATACGCGCATCAACAGATGAGATTCGCGCTTCAAATGAGATTCGAACGCAACTTTGTGAGCACATGTAAGCACATGGACCAATCATGAACCATGACATAGCGATACAAACACGCTGTAGTCGCGCGTAGTTTCCACGTTTTGATCAAATTTGGACAAAGATGTACTCCTCCTCTGCCTCTACTCCGCCCTTTTGTATTCCATTATTATGGGCGTTTTCAGCACTTGCCTTTTAAGAAATGATGTACGCTCTTCTTCACTCCAATCTGTTGTCAATTCCTATAACTTACACATTCTTCCTCTAAATTCTACTCACCATTTTCCCAACAGTGCTCCATCTCTATTAGATCTAATGTTTGTCTCTTCTCCTAATAATGTTTCTTTACATGGTCAGTACTCTGCTGACGAATTCTCATATCATGATCTAATATTTCTATCATATAAAATTAAGCCTCCTAAATCTAAACCTAAGGTCATTCTGCAACGCAATTTTGGTAGTATGGATCATGCATCTCTTTTTGATGACGCTAAGAAGATTGACTGGGAACTTGTCATTAATACTGAATCGGTAGATGACCAAATTGCTATTTTTAACACTCTAATCACGAAGCTTTACGATGTTCACGCACCTCTGCGGAAAATAAAAATAAAACATCTCCCTGCCCCTTGGCTCACTGCTGATATTATATTACTAATCCATGAGAAGGCAGCAGCAAAATCACGGTTTAAATCGCATCCTACTGATACTAATAGAGATAAATACGTTCAGGCCCGTAATGGCTGCAATAAGGTGTGTAGAGATGCAATGCGCCGACATGTTCACAAAGCTGTCAATAATGAAAATCCAAGTAAAGTCTGGAAATTCCTCAAGTCTATGGGAGTTGGCAAATCACCTCAAAATTCTATTTCAAATAAAATTGAAATAAACGTTTTAAACACACATTTTTCTTCTGCATCCACTATGACGAATGCGGTAAAAAATTCTACAATAAATTATCTTTCTGCCATTCCAACTCCTGATTATTCTCCTTTTTCTTTCTATATGTCACCAGAAAATAACAAGAGTTGTTAGTTGATCAATTCACTAGGTAGTTGATGAAACTTTCGGAAAATAACAAACGACAATTGAAATGTATTATTTAACGTACGTATTTTAGTAAATTAATCAATTTACCCTATATTGGCGTTAAATAATCCGACAAAGGCGAGGTGTGCGCTAATTAGTTCAACGACTCACGTGTTTTACACTGCTCGCCACCAGCCCGGTGTATCTACCGTGAGAAGTTTTTTTTTTTATGTTGTTAAATTACCAAATCGGACCATTTAGGTACAACACAGGGCCCAGATCTGACTCGGAGCACCCAGATTATAATACGTTTCAACCGCCGTTTGTTATTTTCCGAAAGTTGATCAACTACTTAGTGATCAACTAACCATTCTTGTTATTTTCCGGTCACATATACAAACGCAAAAATCGCCATCTACGGCGCACAATACGCGCATTCCTCAAACGCGCGTCTTCTGCGCGTTGATACCCACTGCAGCTAACAAAAGAGCTGACAATTTTGAAACGGGAAAATCGATTTTGATAAGACATAAAGAAGATTTTGATGAGGGTAATACATTTTTCAAACAAAAAAAATCGGTTCATCTGTCCGTAAAATTGAGAGATAAAATGTAGCATGCACACTCACATGAAACTTATAATACTGTCGTGTTTGCATCAGGCGTTAAAAATAACAACAAAGTCTTTCTATCAATTATACACTTGTCAGCGTCAGTTAGATATAGTGCATGAAAACTACATTGAAATTTCCGGATATCGTTGTACCATTCAACTAAAGTAAATATTCCATGATTAATATAAAAGATGTAGTGCTATGTAACATCAGGTACGAACAAAGTTCCTTTGGATAATATAAAAGCAATGCAATTTGAAAGGAAAAATTGCTTAATTTTATTTGTATATTACGATCATCTGAATATTAAATTTGGCACCATTGATCACAGGTAATTTTACGCATCATTTCCATTATAAGTTTTTCTTACAGTTCAAAAATTTTTTAGTTTGGTTGCGCAGCAAAGTCCCTATCTCATCCAAGCATGCTGTCGTACATTACTGATAAAATTAAAACAGTATCCGAAGAAGTTTTAATAATAGTTCCTTTGTTAATAGTGTAGACCTTGAATGAATTGTCAGGTTTGTAACGAAATTGAGCAAATGTAGCATGCCGCAATATCAGAGACTGAAGAATGAGCGTCCCTCTAGTGACATCTCGCTCTTTTCTTCACTTTCAATATTAATGTCTTGGCAACATTAGGCGCAACAAACAGTGTTCACGTGATCACCATGTGGCGGTGCGCTTATCAGATACAGTACGATAAATATGACGACAGCGAATGAACTTGCGAAATTCGTGGAGTCATTTGAATGAATCAATAGATTTTCTTCTTGATTACACAAATTATAAGAGTGTGTATGTCATTTTGACCAAAAAGAGGCTTATTTTTGACGCTAAATTTAAATAAAAGGGTACTTGATGAGTAAGTACAGTTAAAAGTTTTAGGTTTTGTAATTCGATTATTTTTATTGGACGAGAGGAATATGCACTTGCGGCTTACTCGCTGCCTGGGGAATAACGGGTGGACCGACCCCACTAGGGTACGTCTACCAAATAAAGTCCAAACGGTGTTCTGTTGTTTCACCTTTGGCACTGGTGCCAAGAATGCAAGGGCACTCTCGTACTCAGGAAACCACCGAAGTTAACCGATCTTTGAACTCTCTTTTAAGTCGACACATCTGTCGTTGGCGCAACAATTCACTCGTGATACGCTGTGGCCACGTTTAGAACTACTAGTAAACATAGACGGAGTTCGAAATCTTTGTTAGTAAATGGGTGTCTCTTCCCCGTCTGGACATCCTTGGTCCTCAACCACAGAGCGAATTTGTGATCTTGCCACCTATCATTTTACAATAAATATACGTTAATGACACTGCATCCAAATATTGAAGGCTCGCTATACCTCAATAAAGTGTAGTTAATTTGACGTTTATTAATTTGGCTGGACCCGAGACGTATATTAAATCAGTGTACACCTCAATGATTGGATATACTGGTTTAGGACAAAACAAGTGAAACAAGAACAAAATTAAAATTTTGACTAACAACCGACTATCTCGGATTTTTTTATCTGTACAACATTCTACTAGTCAAGTCCTTTCATTTGATACCCTTAAGGGAGTTGAGAAAACAAATGTATTTCGCCATTTTGTGGTAGCGGCCATCTTGAATTTGTAATTTGTCATAGCGCATGGTATTTTACTAGTCAAAACCTTTCGTTTGATACCCATATTGAGGTAGTAGTGAAAAAATAATTTAATTCACCATTTTGTGGAAGCGGCCATCTTGGATTCATATTTTTTTTAGTGTATTGTATTCTACTAGTCAAGCCCTTTTATTTGATACCCATATTGAGGTAAGTTGTGAAGAAATATTTTGTCCGCCATTTTGTAGAGGCGGCCATCTTGAATCGATGTTAACCAAACATAGCTAAAAACATCGGCACGGATATTTGGCTGGCTTGATGGCTTAGTTGGTAGTAAGTCTGCCTGCGAAGCCATAGGTTGTGTATTCGATCCCCCACCCAGTGCAAATGTTTGTGTGATGAATTAAAATATTTGTACTGTGCCTGGGTGTTTTCTATGTATAATAAGTATGTATTTAAAAATATATAAGTATTATATCAGCTATCTGGCTTCCATATTACAAGCTTTGCTTAGTTTGGGGTCAGATGGTGTTGTGTGTGAAATGTCCATCCATATTTATTTATATTTATTTAATACTAGATGTCTGCCCCGGCTTCGCCCGTGGTACATTATATAGCACTCATCAGGATCCCGTACATGTACAACGGAGAAAGAATGACTGAAATTCTGTTCAGTCGTTCCTGAGAATGTCGCTTTCAAACAAAAAACCATTTCAGCAACCTGCTACGCCACCTGTCGGAAATTGGTCGTCCCAACTCAAGATTTAAAAACAGATTAGTAAAGGTTTACATTCAATAACGCCATCTTAGACACATGTTGTCATGTGTCAAAGCACGAAACGTACGAAAACTCTGAAAAAGGAATATTTTTCCCGATTTTCTTACATTCTTGATTCATGCTCTGCTTCTATTAATAGTAGCGTTATGTTCTATAGCCTATAGCCTTCCTCGACAAATGGACTATTAGGGCTATCCAATAGAAAAATAATCTTTCAATTCGGACCAGTACTTCCCGAGATCCTAGCGTTCAAACAAACAAACAAACTCTTCAGCTTTATAATATTACTAGCTGTACCCTGCCACGCTTTGCTTTGGCACATTACGATGCAAAAATTAGATAAAAACAATCCTTGATGCAGATTATATATCATTGTAAAATTTCAGCTCGATCGGTGCAGAACTTTTTGAAGCGTACACAAACCAACATAACATTTTTATATATAGAGATTAGTATAGATTTATTAACCTTCAAATAAAAAACCGCATCGAAATGGGCCTATCCGTTTGAGCGTTACGGTGCCACAGACAGACACACACACAGACAGACAGACAGACATCGACGTTAAACTGATAACCCTCCTTTTTTTGGTCGAGGGTTAAAAAGGATAAGGAGGCGTTGGGTCATCTTAGGATCTAGGGGTATAATACTATAAAATAATTCGCCTTACGTTCCAAGTCATAATAAAGAGGGAGAAATTAAAAGGCGTACTTAGGTGTAAGAAAGCCCGAATCGGGAGCAACCGCTAGTATTGAATATAAGATTATTGTTGTTGTATGTAATATCACGTGTTTGTGTAATGTTTACAATTGGCCATTATGACACAGCGAGGCAGACTGCTAAAGTAATAGATTATTATGTGACTAGCGCTTTATCAACAAGGAGACTTTGCCATTTCGTACGTTGCTGCGTGGCATTACTGTCACATTTGTGTATAATATTAAGCAGATCTCATTTATGAATGTTTAGTTCCCGGTTTTTGTCAACAGATTTGAGCGGTAGACCGATGTTTGCTGGAATGATCTTGCAATTTTGTCAGAAAATTTTGTGGATCGCTGGTAAGTAAATTGATAAGCAAATACTTTTTATTGTTTCTAATACAAAAATAAACATAAGCAAAAAATTAAAACTAACGTGGTTATTACACATTTTAAATAAATACACGAGTATCTCACGTTTTATATAGTTAGTCAAGTACGACTTAAGTTTCGGTCGCGTCTGGCGACCTTTTTCAAGACTCTTCTAAGGTAGAGTGCTAAACGAGCTGCGATCACGCGCGTGCACTCTCCTCGAAGTGGTCGCCGGACGCGACCGAAACTTAAATCGGACTGGACTGAATCAAACGTGAGTTACCCGTGTATTTATTTAAAATAAACAAAATATACTTAAAATTAGTGTAACAAATAGTGACGTCTGTGTCTATGTCAGTGACGTGACGGTCCCTAAGTGCTATGACTTCCAGTCTACCCATGGAAGTAAAGATAGTGGTTCATTTTTAACTCATATTACGCTACTGCCATGGTAAACTAATAGCAATAACAATTTTGGTTTACAATCGTGAGATTGTAATCTCAAGTCCTGTCCACACTTTTAAGTATTTTGCAAAGCGTTCATGGAAAAGTTTGATATCACTACTGGCTTTAGCACTGACGGAGAACATGAAGAGGATACCCGCATGTTCCAAGAAAGATGTTTTTCATCCGCTAATCCGCACTTATAATAGTAGATTATGACTTTCACTTTCTTCTTGTGAGAGAAATCTCCGAATCCCAGCAATGGGAACATAAAATAAGTAGGTCGGATATACCATTAATTTTACTTTATCAGTATTAAAAGCATACAGAGTTCCATCTCTGGTCTAAGTCGAAAAAGTCGCGTGCTATTTCGTCAATAAGTTTTTATGTTAAGAGGCCTATTACATTTCACCCGTATTTTTGCACAAATCTATCAACTTTAACGTTCTTATTCTGAGAAAGTAAAAGTTTTAGCTACTGTTTTTTTTTATGAAGCTTAATTATTATTGTTGATCAAAGCAACTTCCGATAGCTAATTTATGGATTAATTATTTACACAAATTTTTTTTTTTTAATTTACAACAAGTTTTTCAAAAAACGTTCGACGTGTTGTTCTTGTTTTTGAGCTCATTAAGGAGGAGAGAGAGGTCCCAAAAACTCTCTGATCAAACTCTAGATCTCATGGCAGTCAGACGAGATATGCGGTTACAGTCTTCGGTCGACATGACGGTATACAGACGGCTCAATAGACAGATCTCTACTTGTGTGCGACGCGACATACGCTGCTTCAATACTTCGCGTATTGAAGAAGCAATCAAGCAGAACAAAGGCTCGAAAGTGTTCGCAAGAAATCTGTCTCTTGGGCAAAGTCAGCTGACCAAACTGAAGACCGATAGTGGTAGCATCGTCTCGTCGAAGCCCGAGATTTTGGAGGAGATTGAGAGGTTCTATGAACAGTTATACACCTCTACGCAAGCACAACCTGTCGTTAGCATGGCAAAAGACCCCAGAGTCAAGCTGACCCGACACTTTACCGAAGATATCCCGGAAGTCAGCCTGTATGAGATTAGGATGGCCCTCAAACAACTTAAAAACAACAAGGCACCTGGCGACGACGGAATTACGACGGAGCTTCTGAGAGCGGGTGGAAAACCGGTACTTAAAGTCCTCCAGAAGCTGTTCGACTCCGTCATACTTAACGGTAATTCGCCAGAAGCGTGGAGCAGAAGTGTGGTGGTGCTCTTCTTCAAAAAGGTGACAACACCTTGTTGAAGAACTACAGACCCATCTCACTTCTGAGCCACGTTTATAAGTTGTTTTCGAGGGTCATCACGAATCGTCTCGCACGCAGGTTTGACGACTTCCAGCCACCCGAACAAGCCGGTTTCCGAAAAGGCTATAGTACCATAGACCACATCCATACGCTTCGGCAGATTATACAGAAAACCGAGGAGTATAATCGGCCACTATGTATAGCGTATGTGGACTATGAGAAAGCCTTCGATTCCATCGAGACTTGGGCAGTGCTTCAGTCTCTCCAGCGATGCCGCATTGACTATCGCTATATCGAAGTGTTGAAGTGTATCTACAGTAAAGCCACAATGTCTGTCCGATTACAGGACCGGTGCACAAAACATATCCAGCTACAGAAAGGCGTGAGACAGGGAGATGTTATATCTCCGAAACTGTTCACTGCCGCGCTGGAAGATGTTTTTAAGCTACTGGACTGGAACGGATATGGCATCAATATCAACGGCGAATACATCACTCACCTTCGGTTTGCCGACGACATAGTCATTGTGGCGGAGTCGCTGGAGGACCTCGGTGCTATGCTCAGGGACCTCAGTAGAGTATCCCAACAGGTAGGTTTGAGGATGAATATGGACAAGACGAAAGTCATGTCAAATGTTCATGTCTCACCTGTACCGGTTATTGTTGGGAATACCACACTCGAAGTTGTTGACGAATACGTCTACCTGGGTCAAAAGATCCAATTAGGTAGATCCAACTTCGACAAAGAGGTCCAGCGAAGGATCCAACTCGGATGGGCAGCGTTCGGGAAACTTCGGCACATCTTTGAGTCCAGAATACCCAGTGCCTAAAGACGAAAGTCTTTAACCAGTGCGTGTTGCCAGTGATGGCTTATGGAACTGAGACG